>OY720431.1:32194189-33470023 GCA_963082735.1 Pocota personata | reverse complement strand
TGCAGCCATTTATAATAAAAGTTATAAATTTGATACCAGTTTTAGGTAATTGTTTAAGGTATATATTTCTTATTTGGTCAATACCTTCCACTTTCCTGATGCGCAGACTGTTAACGATATATTCTATGTCCTCCTCATTTACAAACATATTGGATACGCAATTTGAATTAACTGCAGTGAAAGCTTGGACAGTGTTAGCCACTAGGTGTCGAATAAATCTTTCGCCTAGCATTGACAAACCATTAGAATCCTCAACATCAATTCCATTCATTTTGAGTTTAGCTACGTTAGTATCCCGCTTAAGAGACAGCAATGTTTTTTTGACGCATTGAAATCAACTCGGTTTTTTACACCCTAAATGATGATTGCACCGATGTCAGAGTTGAGTTCGGTTGGCATTCGCTAACGCTCGGACTCGACAACTTGGGGCCCTTGTATTGGATTGCTAATAATAGAGAGAAGGTTGTTGATAAATAATAGAAACAAGGTCGGAGAGAGGACTGAGCCCTGGGGTACACCAGCATTAGTTGAGAAGAGGGTGGTTGTAAATCCATCTAATACAACCTGTATTGATCGATTACTTAAAAAGCTCGCAATCCATTGTGAAAAGATGCTACCAACACCATAAGATTGAAGCTTTATTATAAGAGCGCTATGCCATACTCTATCCTCTTCGGGAAGTTATGCAGTGAAGGTAAAGCAAAGTATTCCATTGACGCGCTTTCGTAAAAATGGTCAGACATTCTCATGTAAAGCTGTTCGGCCAGAAAATATTTATCATCCTTACAACATATACCAACCGAAAGATTGTAGCTTGCGAGCTACAGTGGCAATTATCTACCAAGTGCTTCACACGTATAGAAGAATTTTTTAGGAAAAATTTCCCGAACCAAAGTTCATAGTCCATTGTACTGCTGAAACCCCTTTTCGGTTTAGTAGTTGGAGAAACCTTGATTTTGTTCGTTCCTCTTTTATTCCCGGTGGCTGTTGGTTCCTGTTCCCCGCTCGGGGTTGAACATACACAACTCGGGTCACAAGCTAACATACTACCCACTACACTCCTGTGGCCACCAGCATACAGGAGTACATCGACTACAATGGAATGCTGAAAACATTTTTTAGACTCTTGGCCGAGCTGAGGTTTTGTTTTCCCAATTCTGCTACCCACATTGAGCAATTGTTAGTTCCACTTCATTTGCTTCGGCTTCCAAACAATTTTGTACAAACTAGTTACATGTGATGACAAACCATTCACGGCCTCATGGGGTAAGCCTTGTTGTTGGGAAATTAAGAAGCTCAGAAAAAAAAGTCTCAAACAAAATAAAAAAATGTGTCGATTACGATTTTCACGGGTCTTGCTGAAGGACCGCTGAACAGATTTTGATGAAATTTGTTTTCTACGTTTGTTCTGATACGTAGGTAGTTCCGTAAGGAATTTGTCAATGTCGTATGAATTGTAAGATTTAGAGGTGGAGTTTAGAAAGTCTATAAATCATCTTTTAGACAGACTAACTTAAGAATTCTGGAACGGATTTTAATGAAATTCAGTTTGTAAGTCCGGACTGATATACCAGTAGTTTTACTTGAGCATTTTCGACGTCAGAAGTATTGGGGAAAAGTTATGTGCAGGGGACTTAATATCATCCTTCCCACTCGAATAACTCGATTGAACCGGGTCAGTGCTGGATGTGAGACCAGTGCGTCCTCGTACGAGTAGTGGCCGGTCACGGCGAAAATATCACCGCAGTGGGTGTCAGTGGTGACAATTCGTCAAAATCTATTCGCCATCGTTCCCAGCAATTGAACCTATTCTACAGATCCGGGCAGGGCATTTTAACATAAGGTCTGCATATGCATGCCTACAAGATTCAATTGCCTTAGGAATTGACGACTGCCGACCATAAACAGCGTCTTGACTGTGTTCATTTGGTGTTAGAGAACCGCCAAGTTGATGGCGATTTTTTCGAAAGAAATCATCTTTAGCAATGACGCTAACTTTCAAGTGAATGGCTACGTGAACAAACAAAATTGTCGCATTTGGGGTCATATAAATCCACAGGCCATTCATGAACAACCAATGCGTCATCAAAAAGTCACTGTTTGGTGCGGATTTTGGGCCGGCCGGCGGCGCGATTGGGCCTTACTTCTTAGAAAATTCTAGTGGTGCTGGTGTAACTATCAATGGAGAACGTTATCGAGACATGATAACAAATTATTTTTGGCACTAATTGAATGAAATTGATGTGTTAGGTATGTGGTTTCAACGAGAAGGTGGGACGTGCCACATAGCGCGAGAAACAATGCAGTTATTGCACACAAAGTTTCTCGCTCGCGTCATCTTTCGTTTCGGCGATCAATATTGGACACCAAAATATCATAGTTCGATGTTGTGAAGCAGAAAGTGTAAGGCAATGACCCCAAACTATTTCAGAGCTAAAGGATGAGATTCGACGCGTTGATTTATAAACTATCGCAGGATTTTTGCCAAAAAATACTGGAAAA
Source organism: Pocota personata (assembly GCA_963082735.1). Lineage (NCBI taxonomy): Eukaryota > Metazoa > Arthropoda > Insecta > Diptera > Syrphidae > Pocota > Pocota personata. The sequence continues at coordinate 33,467,521 of OY720431.1, read as the reverse complement.
ATTCATCAAAAAGGCGGAGGTCTTCAATCAACATTATTGTGACATACAAATATCTGCACTTTATCAAAAACCAATGTTGTTTTATTTAAAATTTGAATTGAAATCTGCAATTGAATTACCCTTTTTAGGTGCGCAACTAAGTTTTGTCAATAGATGGCTCCAGCAGTAAGTGCTGGTCGATTTTGACATATCCAAAACGTCATGAACTGAGCTCAGACATATGGTAAACAAACTGTTTTGACACATTAGTGATTTTGTTTTTGCGTCATATACTTTTGGTTGTGTGAAAATGTCTGATTTTGTGCCAAATATTCGTCATTTGCGGGAAGTGTTGATTTTCTTCATTCATTCGAAGAAATCGACGGCTGAAGCGCATCGAGAGCTCCAAAAAGTTTACGGAGATGCTGCTCTAAGTGAAACAACGTGCGGTTATTGATTCCGTCGCTTAAAAGACGGTGATTTCGATGTTGACGACCGTCTGCGTGAAGGAAGGCCAAAATTCCACAACATAACAGCTTGCTTCAGTATTAGGAGTTACCCGTTAACCCATTTCCAAGCGATTGCATGCGTTTGGAATGATTCTAAAACAAGGAACTTGGCTTCCCTATAATTTGAGGGGACGTTGAGCGTCGTTTTTTCGCCTGTGAACAACTGCTCCAGCGGCAAAAAAGGAAGGATTTTCTTCATCGCATCGAGACGGGTGTTGAAAAAAAGGATTCTTACAGCAACGCAAAGAAAAGAAAGTCATGCCCGGTCATGCTGTCTACGTGATCGGCTCGGCCGAATATTCCCGCTGCGAAGATTATGCTGTGTATTTGGTGGGACCAGGTCGGTGTCATTTATTATGAACTGTTGAAACCCAACGAAACCATCACTGGGGAACGGTATCGACTTTAATTGATGCGATTGAGCCGAGCACTGCTCCAAAAACGTCCACAATACGAGCAGAGGCACGAAAAGTGATTCTACAGCATGACAACGCTCGGCCTCATGTTGCCAAACCCGTTAAAACCTACCTGGAAACGCTCAAATTATTATTATTACTTGAAGTCCTACCCCATCTGCCATATTCCCCAGATATTGCGCCATCCGATTATTACTTGTTTCGTTCGATGGCACATGGTCTGGCTGATCAGCAGTTCCGCTCATATGAAAACATCAAAAAATGGCTTGATTCGTGGATAGCCTCAATAGATGAACACTTTTACCATGTAACGGTATTCGAGCTTTGCCAGAAAGATGGGGAAAAGTTGGAGCTAACGATGGGCAATACTTTGAAAGAATCATTTTTTCACAACAAAGTTGCATTTTCATAAAAAAAAAATAGCGAGAACTTAGTTGCGCACCTAATATAAAACGTCGTCGTTTTCATGGTAGGCGGCGCTTTAACTAAACAAAAAAAAAAAAAACGGTTCAGTATTTTTCGTCTAAATTGTTGTACGATAGAACACTACAGGCCTCTGCAAAATCATACCTAAAACTATTTTGCCCATAATTGGATCTATCTGGGTATCATTTTAAAAGCATAATTTGCTGATTTCAAATGCAAGCTCAAATTTGCAGATTCAAAGATTAGATGTTTATTTTAGAACTCGAAAAAATAGACTTCATATCTTATAGCGCAAAGTAAATGGATGATGTTCTTTTCGTAACTTAACACTTTGACCACATTCGTTGCCAGTGAATGTAGTAATTTGATTATTCTAAAGAAAATGTTTTTATCTGATAAGAAATTCGTATCCGCAAAATATTTATAAACATACAGAAGAGTTACAATCCGTTTGGAACGGATCGTATGATACCCTATCCTGTTTTCTAACTCACCCCTAATAAGTGGGCGTGCTATTATGAAATGTGAAAAAAAAAAAAAACACATCCAGCGATATATTTCTGCTCTGTTGCTGTTGCTAAGGAGTGTTTATAGCAGAATGTGGGCGTGGCTGCCATAATTTCTAACCGCACTTCACGGATTTTGATTCGATATTCACAATAAGACTTAACCACCATCATAAATAGCTTTGAGTCAGCAATATATATTTTTTTTAAGAAAACGCCCCCAAAAAGTGGGTATGGCTATGGAGAATGTGTGGACAGAGTGTACATATTTTACTAAGACAATTTTTTTCAGTTTTAAGCAAAAGTATTGAAAAAAATCGATTTTTTTTTTTTTAAAAAAGTAGGCGTGTCTGTAGGCGGATTTAAAAATGTTTACACTTGCACTGTTTCAGATTCTTAAAAGCACACAATTTAAGGCCCAAAAAGTGGTGACATACGGAAAGACGGACAGACAGACTTGGTTAGATCGACAAAATTTTTGATGCTGATCACTGTACTTTTTTATTTCTCTATGTTATAAACTATGTATCAAAATTAATACACCCTATGGGATAGGGTATAAAAACATATCACATTTTTTTTTTTTTTTTTATGACTCCAAGATATGAACTAATCATCCGATCTATAATCAAGTAGCTATGTATTTTACTTTTATCATCAGTTTCGCTCTTATCACCGTTGCATTCACTCGAAATGGCAGAAGGTATTGTGTATCGTCTAATAGTACCGAATGATTGTGATTCGGTTTTGGAATTTCTTCGGGAGCATTTTTACCCGGAAGAACCATTGACAGTAGCCTGCGAACCATTGGATCAAGAACACTACGATGAAGAGGCTAATAAGACAAATATTCTGAATGAATTTGGCAAGTGCGTGTTGGCTACGAATGATGATAAAATTATAGGCGTTTTTTTAGCCTCAAAGAAAGGTCCGGAAGAGGAAAAACTTTTGCTCCAAGAGGCATCTAATGTTCCCGGTACAAAGTGGGCAAAGATGCTAATATTCCTGGCAGCACTAGAACGAGACTCCAATGTCTATGAGAAGTACAAAGTTGATAAAGCTATTCACGGACATGTGTTGGCAGTCCATAAGAAGTTTCGTGGAAAGGGAATTGGACTGAAGCTATTTGAGAAATCTATAGAGAGAGCGAGGGAACTCGGCTATCAACTTTATACGACCGATTGTTCAAGTGTTCATTCGGCGAGATTATGTGACCGTTTGGGCATGGATTGTGTAAATGTGTGTTCATTTGCTGATTACCGTGTTTCTGGCAGTGACGAACAAGTGTTCTTTCCACCAGGCGAACATAAACTTGTGAAAACGTTTGCTAAGAAATTGTGAGGTTTAGTATCAAAAATAAAGTATGAGTTTGCACCAACAAATTTCTAATGAAATCTACGATTTTACAGATGGACAGAAATATTGAGAACATTCTTTAACTGAGTGTTGGAAATCAGGTTGCAGATTTCAATGGGCATCCTGAACCTCTGAAAGGCTTGTCTGCTATGACTACGACCTACATATATGGTGCATTCGCCAAAATATGGTTAGCTGATTTATGATCTTTTGTTGTTTAAGCAATGCCTGACTATGTGATCGATGTTTATATGAGGTTTTCAAAGCGGGCGTTTAATGTACTCTCTGGCACACGACCCTCATGCATACACATCTGCTTGGAAGATCGATATTAAGCAGCCGAGAAACAGCTAGTTTGTGGTTGCGGCTCTAAATTTAAGCAGCAGATCTTTTCTACATATTTTACCCATTGGATAGGTGTTAAATTTAGAATCGTTATTTATAATTAGGATCTCCAGATGCCCAGATAAATCACATAATGTGAAGTTTCATTAGAAGGTGAAATTCAGTGCTGCAGTGACTCCTTTTGTTCATTTTTATGTGCATGTGAGGACGATCTAGAACTATTTCCTGATCTATCTATGGTTGTCTTTGTATTTATTTTTTTGCAGTGCGTTCTGGGCAGAGTTTTGCTGAAAATGTTCCCACCACTACAAACGTATCCGTACCTATTCTTACGTAATTTCTTGGTAAAACTGGGATAAGGCAATTGTTTTAATGGAAACCGTAACGTGCTTAAGCTGATGCAGGACTTACATCTTTAATTTTTTACCCGACTATGGCACCACCTAGCTTGCCACATAGCTATTGATATTGCCTTTTCTTCCTCTTTCATTTTCTTGACAATTCCTGCTTCTTGATTGCTCCAGCTTCTCCTTTCGTAGATCCTTACCATCTCGTTTTCAAGGATGTCGATAGGGATCATTCCAGCTATGACACAGGCTGCTTCGTCCGATATTGTTTGGAAACCGCTGATTGTTCTTATCGCGCAGAGCCTGTATGTTGCCGACAGTTTCCTCCGTGTCTCCATCGTCGCTAATGCCGCCACCCAAACCGGGGCAGCATACAGGAGAACCGAGCTAGCGTACCCAGGTCCTCCGATGTTTGGTACTATTCGAGACAGGGCCGCTTATAGTAGGGAAGCTTTATTGCTCGAGTATTCTATGTGAGCTTTAAACTTCAATCTATTATCAAGCATTACTCCTAAATATTTAACTGCTTCTTTTGATCCTGAAGTCTGGCTGCCGACTCGAGTATTCGCATATTCAACAGCTTTTCGACTTGTTATAAGAACAGCCTCAGTTTTGTAGTCTGTTAATTCTAAACCGGCGGATTCTAGCAAGTCTTTGATTTTTGCGATTGTGTTTGGCCACGGTATCTACGGCGATGTCATCAGCGAGCCCGATTATCCTAACTCCTTGTGGCAGTGTTAGGTGCAGAACTCCGTCGTATATAATATTCCATAGAAGAGGGCCTAGTACCGATCCTTGTGGGACTCCCGCAGTGACGTTGTAGTACTATACCCCCTCGTCAGTTTGATACCTCAACCTCCTGCTTGCGAAGTAATTTGTGATTATCCTCAACAGGTAGTATGGAGTATGCGCTCTGGCCAGTGATCTCCTTATAAATGACCAATCTACTGAATTAAAGGCATTTTTAATGTCCAGAGTCAGTCACAGTATTTCTTTGTCCCCTCTCGCCATCTTTTCCCCTGGATCGCTTCAGCTGCTGTATCGACTACCGCTTTTATGTCATCAACGGTAGAACGCGATTTTCTGAATCTGAACTGCTGAACTGACAGTGCTCCTTTCTCCTCTGCTACCACGAGCAGTCTATTATATATTATTTGTTCGAGGATCTTTCCCAAAGTGTCGAGTAGACTTATTGGGCGATATGACAATGGTTCACCCGGCGGCTTGTTTCCTTTTGGTAGCAGCACCAAATGTTGGAGATTGCATGGATCAGGAAAAACTCCTTCATCTATACACCCTGCAGGTGGATGTATTAACTGGACATTGCCCGATAGGTGCAATTGTGCAACTCACCGGATTGTTGCAGCTGCTGTCACGATACAGAAGAAATCGAAACTATCAAACATTTACTGTGTGACTGTCCAAATGTTCAAACTCATTGCTTCCGATATATTTGAAACAGACTTTTTGAAGAACTGGAGTACAAACATAAACATAACTGTACAGAACATTGGTTTGATTCATATACCATACCATACCATACCATACCATACCATACCATACCATACCATACCATACCATACCATACCATACCATACCATACCATACCATACCATACCATACCATACCATACCATACCATACCATACCATACCATACCATACCATACCATACCATACCATACCATACCATACCATACCATACCATACCATACCATACCATACCATACCATACCATACCATACCATACCATACCATACCATACCATACCATACCATACCATACCATACCATACCATACCATATCATATCATATCATATCATATCATACCATACCATACCATACCATACCATACCATACCATGGACGTCGGTTTTTCTGCCAAAAGTCACAAATAAATAAACTTTGCGAACTTCTTTGATTTCATTTATTATTCGTAGAAACAATTGATCCATCATTTCCAAGTATTCGTTGAAATCATTCCCGACACTGAATTATTCAATGGATCCAATTAATAAACTGTATGACATTTTATACAAAATTATCATTGAACTTAGCACGTGTTAAATATTAAAAGACAACCGGTTAGTTAAACAGTTTGTATAATTACTACTCAGAATTTTACAGTTCTCAGAAATAGATTAACATATGAGTACATACGGAACAGACCACCGTTTTGTTAAATAAGTATTGATTATATATCAAAGAACTTTACTTCATAGTTCAACTTCAACTTACTATATTACAAACAGTAAGGAACAATTTTCGAAAATTACTTCAAGTGCTGTCTCTCACACAATTGAAAATATAACTTTTAAGGACACTAGTCGTTAGTTTCTCACAACTACTCGTGTTGTGGGTCGCACGAATAATTGGAACCTACAGGTTTATACCGTTTCCGAAGCTCAATTTTTATATTCACCTATGTAAATATAAGGACAAGTATTGGTTTCCTGAAAATTTTCGATCTCGAGATTTTGAGCAAACTTGACATGACTATGATAGAGAAACTCAATAAAGTGGAAACCCTAAATTCGGTCTTTCTGTCTGTCCGCACGACTGCAGCTTAAATAGCTCGACGGATTTCATACTTTACTTAGGGCCAATTTTGAAAAAGTGCAATTTTTTCGAAAACGGTTTCTACGATTTCAATAAAATTTCTTCTGAATTTCATCACACGGCCGCAAGCGTCTGAAATAAGCCAGCGTATTCAGTTTTTTCGCAATATATGCAAATAACGGTACTATATTTATTTAGACTTGTATGCCTGGTTATTTTTCGAATATGGCTCGGATGATTTTCTTCAAATTCGACAAGAAAGCGTTCTAACTTTTTAACGACTGCATACTCACAATACTTTGCTTTGAGGAAGAATTGTGGAAATTGCCTATTGCTTAAATTTTTCTAAGCCATTTTCGACATTTGAAAGGACATGGTATTCGTACGTAGGTTGCCCGGTAAGTTTTTAGAAAAAGTAAGAAAAAAACACAAATTTATTACTTTTAATGGTTTATTGTTTTTCAAAGTATTCTCCTTCAAGGTTTATACACTTTTCCATTCGATAAAATCAATTTTGCAAAAACGAAACTACTAAGCGCTTTTTTCATTTTATGAGTACGATATTTGGAAACATCAAAAGAAACAGTGCTGCCACATTCTAAAGATTTATCGGACAACCCTTGTATTAAAATTTTCGAGGTATGGTTAAAAGAGTTCTAAGCTTTTGAAAGAATTTTACAAATTTGGAGAAGAAAACTGCTTTGAGATTTCTATATAAAACAACAGTTACTGATCGAAACAATGTTGGAAGCCAGATAGAAGCATATTTCGATGTTCAAGTTTAACCTAAGTCCATATGAATGGTGGAAAAGAGAGAGGAGCAACTTCTGTCAGAAATAAAAAGTAATTTCACCTGCATTTGTTTTCCTTATTTTTCTCTAATAAAAAACTACTATGCAAAAAAAACACCACATCGAACCGTGGTAAATAAATACACGTGTAAATCACTCAAGAATAATTGATACACGGTCCGAAGATCGCGTGTTAATTCACGCAAGAGATAAACTCGCGTTTAGTCGGTGTATCCGTGTAAACGTGAATAAGGGGGCTCTAATTCATATACACGTTGTTCTATATACTCGTAGGTACATATTATATACTCGTAGTTATCAACACAAAACTAACTCAATGCGTTTGTGCTGGCATGGTAACACGGCAAATCATTTTATGCAATACTCGTATGTAGATTTTGACTAATGTATTATTTTGGGCTCATAATCTCTGGTTATCTATGAGATGAGATGAGAAATTATCTGGAAGAACTAGATACCCACTAGTATATAGTATATATAGCTCATCAAGCTGTCGATTAGAAATATCATTAGTTTCATTGTTACCGTCGTGGTATGTACAAAAACCTCCACATGACACCAGAAGCAGATATTGTGTATCGTCTGACGACGCTAGAAGACCGTGATTTGATATTGAAATTTATACGCGATCACTTTTATCCGTACGAACCATTGACAAACGCATGTAAGCCTCCGGGGCAAGACGTACAAGGTGAAGAGTATTTACTTTCAAATATAGTAAACGAGCCTGCAACTTGTTTCGTCGCTACGAGTGGTGACCAAATTGTAGGCGTACGCCTTATGGGACCAAAACGCCCCGATAAGGAGAAACGTTTGCTTGAGAAGGCCTCTCATATTCCAGGCACAAGGTGGGCAAACTTGCTGGTTTTATTTGCAGCTATAGAACGAGAATCAAATCTGTTTGAGAAGTACAAAGTTGAAAAAGCCATGCATTTTACTGCCTTGAGTGTGCATAAAAATTTTCGTAAAAAGGGAATTGGACGCAAACTTTTCGAGAAATCACTAGAAAGAGCAAAGGAACTGGGTTATCCAATCTGTACTTGCGATTGTACGAATGCATATTCAGCTAGAATAGCTGAACGTACGGGCTTTGACTGTGTGAATGTGCTCTCTTTAGCTGATTATCGTGCTCCTGGCAGTGACGAACAAGTGTTCTTTCCACCAGAAGAAAATCAATTTGTAAAGACCTATGCAAAAAAGTTGTTAGATTTCTAGTTAAAATAAAAAATACATTAAATTGATTTGTTCCAAAAGGAGTCTTAGAAATGATTGATGCTTGACTGATGGTGGCTGTAGTTAGATAGGAATACTAGTATATTTACGAAACGACACATTTCTCTCGATTTGTTAAGTTACTTTCTATCTGGGCTGAGTGCCTTTCTATAGGCTGACCAGATAGAACGATGGGAAAAGAAATTTAAATAAATCAACAACGGTGTGAGATATCAAATCGATTCTGGCTTTATTTTGAAGCTACATTCATGCCATTAAGTATAGTATGCCATTTAAATGGCCGCCTCGACTTAGCTGGCAGTGCTTCAAGCGGTCGGTCCAATTTTTGATGACTCGGTCCAATATGTGCGGCGTTATTCCGGCAATAGCGTCTCGAATGTTGGCCTCGAGCTCGTCCAAATTGGTTGGCTTGTTAGCGTAGACTAACATAGCCCCAGAGAAAATAATCGAGGGGTGTCAAGTCGCATGATCGCGGCGGTCAATTGATGAACGCTCGCCAAATTTCTCCTTCATCACTTCGAGCGTTGCGCCGTCTTGCTGGAACCACAGCTCGGATATATCGATGTTGTCGAGCTCTGTCCACAGAAAGTTGGTTAACGGTGTCTCCTTCCTTATTTCGAAAGAAATAAGGTCCGATAATGCCGCCGTGACATAAACTGCACCAAACAGTTAATCTTTGTGGATGATGCTTGGTCGAACACTTGTGGATTGTGGTAGCTCCAATAACGGCAAATTTGCTTGTTGACATAGCCGCTGAGCCAAAAATAGGCCTCGTTCGAGAAGATGATTTTTTGGTCAAAATCGGGATCTGCGGCCAACATTTCCAGCGCCCAATTAGCGAACTCACGGCGTTGTCTATGGTCGCCCGGCTTCAATTCTTGCGTCAGCACAATCTTATATGGATGTAGGCCCAAATCCAACTGCAAAATAAGCCTGGTTGACTCTCTGGCGATTCCCAATTCAACTGATCGGTGCCGAATCGACATTTCTGGATCTTCTTCGATACTGGCCACTACGGCGGCTATGTTTTCTTCACTTCGCACCGATCTCTATCTGGTTGGTGGCTTAAGGTCCAAAAGAGTGTACTCACGCTCAAACTTTTCCACGGTGCGACGAATTGCCTGCGCACTGAAGCCATGATGACGACCGACCTCACGACGAAATTCACATTGCGTATTTACAAGGCGGAATTTCGATAATATTTTTTAATAATTTTCACACTGAATACTTTACCAGCTGGATGAAACTATCATTGCTATCTGGTCAACATTTATACACCTAAAATAGCGTCTCTACACCTAGTCTGTGTTTTTTTGTTACTAGTTTTAACATATAGTACCGGTTGAGACCCGGGTAGCTATTTTTCAAGAGGTCGAAGGTACATATATAAAGAGTGGGTCTATTGGTTTTTCGGTTTCTATTTAAAATTTCTATGAAAAAATCTATTTAATATTTTTCAAAGTTTTGCTGCTTTATTGAAGAGAATATAATTTCCGATTATTTAAGGAAAATAATTTAATTTAAATGGCTGCTGCATCTGGCTTGGCAGTAGGCCTCCTGTCAACCCAATTTTGCAGTATATTTTCGATGGTTCAGGGTTCAGCCCAATCAATTTTTAACGACAATAAATAAAGGTATTTTACTATATGGCCCTGACGATTTTCTTTAAATTCGATTAAAAAGCGTTCTAATTTTTTGGCTACTTTTTCGAGAATCCCAATTTTTCGAAAACGGCTCTACCGATTTTAATTAAATTACATACCTAAGGTAATATGTATGCTAGCGTTAAAACTGAATACTCACGACACTTTTTTTTGGAAAGCTTATAGAAATTGTACATCTTTTCTAGGACTATTTTATTCAAAATTGATATCTAAGCCATTTTCGAAATATGAAGGACATGGTATTCAAACTTTCCAGATATGGATCGCGTCTATGCTTAAATCTAAAATCTGAACAACTTACAAGTACTTAACATACATGGAGCAAATACGTGCTATTTAGTCGTGGCCTTTATTTGACCTTGTAAGTACCGGGAACCCTGACAATAGTTCACCATCTTCATGGCACTTGGTCTGCTTCTGAAGTACAAACATACTCGTATAGGTGTACACTTTCACGTAGTTATCAAAACAAAACTAAATCAATCCGTTTGTGCTGGCAACACGGTGAATCAAAATACGCAATACTTCCCAGAATCTTGGCCTCAGCATCTCTGGTTATCTGAGAGATAATTAAATTTGTGGAAAAACTTGATATTTACGACTCCATCATTATATATTCCATAGCTGAACCAGCTGTCGCTTATAACTGGTATTTCTGTCTCAGTAAGTTAGTTTCATTCTTATCATCGTGGTGTGTACAAACATCTCGAAATGACACCGGAACCAGATATTGTGTACCGTCTGACGACACCAGAAGATCGTGATTTGATTTTGAAATTTATACGAGAGCACTTTTACCCGGAAGAAATATAGCAAACGAGCCTGCAACTTGTTTCGTAGCTATGAGCGAGGATCAAATTGCAGGCGTACTTTGTGCTGAACCAAAAAGTCCCGATGGCGAGAAACGTTTCCTTGAAGAGGCCTCTCATATTCCAGGCACAAGGTGGGCAAAGTTGCTAGTATTCTTGGCAGCTGTAGAACAAGAATCCAAGGTGTTTGAAAAGTACAACGGTGAAAAAGCCTGGTATTTAACTGTCATGGGTGTGCATACGAATTTTCGTAAAAAGGGAATTGGACGCAAACTTTTCGAGAAGTCACTAGAAAGAGCTAAAGAACTGGGTTATCCAATCTGTACTTGCGAGTGTATGAATGTATACTCAGCTAGAATAGCTGAACGTACGGGCTTTGATTGTGTGAATGTGCTCTCTTTAGCTGATTATCGTGCGCCTGGCAGTGATGAACAAGTATTCTTTCCACCAGAAGAAAACCAATTTGTAAAGGTCTTTGTGAACAAATTGTAAGATTTCTATATAAAATAAAATATGTTAAATTAATTTGTTCCAAAAGGAATCTTGAGAGATGGTGGATGGAGTTGTGTAAGAATAAACCTGCGATACCATACATTTTTTGTGATTTGTTCAGTTACATTCTATCTAAACGAAGAGCCTTTCACCAAGGCCTTTCGGCAAAAGCAGCACAAATATAAACAGATCCGCCCGTTTCCCAAAAAAATATCTCAATACATTATATTTACTAGAAAGTAGAAATATTTTCTATGTAAAATATATAAACACTGACTTTCTCTACATTTCGTCCATGAATTGTGAATGGCCACTCCCACTTTTGGGAGAGTTTTCTTCAAAAAAGCATATTTTGCTTTTTCATTTACGGTTACGGTTAAGTCTTATTGTGAATATTTCATCAGAATCCGCGAAGCCATGCCCATGCGGAAATATTCTCTGTATAGGAAGGTCTGTTTTAAAAATTTCACAACGTCACGCTCACTTAATTAGGAGAGAACTAAAAATAAATGGATTGCAACTTTCCGGTATATTTTTACTTGCTTCTCGTATGTGAGGCAAAACGTACTAAACATTACATTATGTAAGTAAACTAAAGGGTGTCCCAAAAGTTACGCAAGAAGTAATTTTGATAGAAAACAAAGGGTTTTAATTAAAAATTGTAAATATTTTATTGATTCATGAAGTATACAGTATAAGGTTATGTATGGAATAGAATATCGGATAAATGGCCTCCACGGGTTTGCTGGTACATACGCACTCTTTTGTCGAAAATTTGTCATGATCGTTTTGCATAAATGAAGCTGAATTTTGTTGATACGGTGATCGATTTACTCCTTCAAGGCGTGGGTGATCGTGGGCTTGTTGGCCTTAGACCTTAAAGTTCAAAAAACCAAAAAAAAAGTACAACGGAGTTACATCGCATTATCTGGGCTGCCAATTCTGATCACCAAATCGGGAAATTACAAGACCACGAAATGACTCATGCAGTAAATGAAAAAAAAACTATCATGTCGCGATAGAGAGCACCATTAACTGTTATTGCCTGACCAGTCGCATTTTCAAAGAAGAATGGTTCGAGGACGCCTGCAGCCCAAAATCCGCACCAGATAGTGACACGTTGTGGATGCATTTGTTTCTCAACTTACACTCGTGGATTTTCTGAACCCCAAACTAGACAATTTCGACGACTATCGCTTAAGATGATTTTGTTTAAAAAAAACACTTGTTGTTGTTCCATAAACCATTCAACGAACTCTCTTCTCTGTGAGTGGTCAGTAGGTTTCAGTTCTTGAGTCAATTGCACTTTGCATGCATGAAGATGCAAATCTTTCATGAATTGATGTTCCTGGGCTCTCAATAACACTCTAACGAACTGCTTCGGTCTTTTGTGTTGAACGACTTGTTGAAGGACGGCCAGAGTGTGTAAGATCACTAATTGATCCAGTCTCCCTGAATTTTTGAATTAATCTCTTCATAGTTGATGAAGCGAAACCTTTATTATTTTTAAAGCGTTGTTCTTTCGTATAGTACTCCATTTTTAATAACCCTGAACTATCAGCTGTCACGCTGCGTTTTTTTTTTGTTTCGTTGGCAACACTTTGCCACACAAATGGCGCAAAATTCAAATCGTGGGTGAATTTTGGGACACCCTTTTTTTATTTGCCTTCAATTGGAACTGTCTTGCTGTAACAACATGAAAATCTTATTTCAATAATTTATAAAAGGAAATGATTTGACTTCGTCCGACATTTGTGCTTTCACCTACAAGGACAACTTGACATTACTATAATAGAAAATCTGGAGAAGGTGGATCTCTCAATTCAGTCTGCCGGATTGTCTGGCTGTATGTATGAATGGTCGACTGCAGTCTAAACGGCTGGAAGAATTTCTTCAAACTTCATGTCTGGGATCAGTGGGTTCATATTTCGATAGCAAGAATTTTCTTTCTAACCTCAAAATTAATGGTACTTTACTAACGGCCAAGTTTGAAAAAAAATAAAAACTGATTTTCTTTCGAAACGGGTGCAATGATTTTGATTGAATTTGACGTTCGAGTTATGGTGGTCATTTCTGCAAGATCACGTACTAGGTTTTTGACAAAACGGTGCCTAGTACTGAAGATTGGGTTCCAACCCCTTCGTGAGATCCTATGTGTCAGCTAACGAGAGAGGGGAGAAGAGTGGCATCACTAAGGCACTTTTCTCTGGATACAGGTAGCAGCAGAAGAATTCTCTAGATGGAATCAAAGCTTCAAAGATTTTCGAGACTGAGTCAGGGTTTTGGAAAAGAGGTGGTGGCGGATGAACCCTCTATTAGCCAACAGCAGCGCTCATATCACCGAAGCTGATTACTCTCATCGGTTTATTTGGTCCTTTGTCCCAAGGATTGTAACAAAGGAACTGGCCTCCAAGTTGGGAATTGTGCGTCAAGATGTTCTCTACCATGGGGAAATAATCTGATTACAACCCTCCGATAAGGATGATATTACTGTTGACGAACCACATGTAGAATATTCGGACCCTTAAAATTCCATCCAAGAAGTGCGGTGGCATGGACCGGGCAAAAAGCGGATGAAAAACAGTGACATCTACTACGGTGAATGCTACAGGGAGCAGAGGCGGGGGGCATTTATTTTGAGGCGGATTTGTCGGCAGAGGCAGACTTAGGAAAGAAATCTTTACCTTTTGGGCATGTGAGCGAACGCATGATGATAATCCCTATTAAAGCAAAATTGTTTTTTGCGCTCACACTCCCACAGAGAATAAGGACGACGTGATCAAAGATTGCTTTTATGAGCTCCTCGCCATGACTTACGACCAATGTTCACTTTATTTTGTGCTTGACGATTTTTGAAAGGAGAGTATATTTGGAAATACCGTCGGAAAATACAGCCTGCATGACAATATCTCTGGAAACGGATTCAGGCTAATCGACTTTGCGGCGACGCGAAACAGCATTGTAAACGATTTCCACACTTCAATATTGATAAAGGGATCTGGAGCTTTCCGAATCAACTAACTGTCAGCCAAATTGATACCGTCGCAAGGCACTTCTCCAGTATGTTCGCATCGCACCTTCTGAGTAGCTACCCCAAACACCACAATAACAAAGATAAATACCATCCAATGACTACAATTGCAGGAGACTGTCAGAGCCTTCGCCGATCGCGTGTGTGACGGCAACGCTAAGCTCAGATGAGCAATGGTATTATTGTCAGCAAGCCACCCATTGTCAGCAAGCCACCTATCTCGCATCCACCACAAAGAAAACCCTGGTTCGATGAAGAGTGCTGCCAAGTGCACGCAGCAAAGCAGGAGGCTTATAAAGCGACGCTGCATAGGGTGACGGGAGGAGTTTATGACATTTATAAGTAAAAGAGAAGAAGAAAGAATATGAAAAACGCGAGGCCGAGTCAATGGAGAGGTGTCGCAGAAGAAATAATGAACAGAAGGCTGTAGGAATGAAGAAGGAAATCACAGTCGGTGCTAAGACCAAAACTTCGCTGTCAGGCATAGTGCTGCATTCAACTCGGACAATGCCGATCAACAATTCGATCCAACCGGCCAAAGTGAAGTGAAGATAGCAAAGCCTAAGCTTAAATCCAACAAGGCTGCTGGAGACGACAGCCTAACTGGCGATCTATTTAAAACAGCTGAGGATGATTTGGTACAGAGCATATGCCGAAGATGCAGAAGAAGATACAACAGCGAACTGAATGAGTTATACGCGACATCGATTTTGTCAGAAAAATTAAAATTCATCGCCTAAGAAGGCTAGGGTTTGTGGAGATAATCCATCCGGGAGGGACGACGCGCTTAAAGTTGACCTCTGGAAAGGAACTTCAAACAACTTGATGTGCAAAAGTGAAGTCGGGTATCTAAGGGTCGCGTTGACTGAAGATTATTTTTGCTTGAGACCCGGGTCCACCAGGGACTATATCAGAGGCTCCTTGCAAGTAACATCATTTCCTAGGTTTAGCTCCCTATGGTGTTTTTGAGTTTACACAGCCGATTAGCATTTCTAGTTTCTTCTTGCTTAACCTGGTACAGACCTTACACGTTTTATTTTTTCAAAATTTCCGGTTAGTTCTACGTTGTTCCTAAACGACGTGTCTTCCACACCGCAGATGATTTACGGCTATAAGAAAGGTTCTTCAATATCGTTTACTCCAACATCACCTGACATTGTAGGGTGACATTGGTGATCTTGTTTAGGCACTCTCAACTAATGTTTGAGCTAATAATGCTAGAGTTCAGTACCTTGTTTACATCTTGACTGACTGGTATACATTCTTGTTCTAGGGGTGGTGGTGTACCTTTGCCTGGCCTACCTAAAAGCTTCGCGCTGATTTATCGATAATAGAAACATTTATTAACTGTACGACTCCTTGACTATGGAAGCCTGCTGCAGTGTACCTTTCTCAAATGTTGTAAGTGCTGTTGTTCTTTAAATCATCTGGGCAATAGCACTTGGAACGTACAATAGTCATTCAGGAGCTTTTACGTGCTTTAACTGGAAACCTGGATATCCTAACAAACTTTGCCTGGGGTCAAGTGATGCATCTTCAGTTCTGTTAAGTTTACGAGTTCCTTTTTCAATTGCAAAATCAGATCCTGGAAGAGATCGCTGGCCTCATTTTCCACCTTTGGAAATTTAAGTTCCCTTTTAAAAGTATCAATGGATTTCTTCTTCTGTCCACAATGTTTCAACAGAAATGATAACTTTAATTCCGATTCTTTTTGCCATTTTTGCAATATCATTGTTCTGGAAGAAGCTCATAAGACTAATGAAAAATCAATTGAAGCACAACATTCCTTGAGAAAACCTGCACAAACCTTCAAGTGTACATAACTGATGATGTATTTCCTTTCATCAACGTCGTGCTGCTGTGCTTCTGCTGCAGCTGCTGCTCCATGAGTAAAAGAAAAGAGGACACGTCGTCGTCGTCGTCCTTCTTACTCCTTCTCTATATCCCAGTGACGAGGAAAAATTAGTCTAAGGAAAACGATGAAGAAAATGAAATATGCGCTTTGTGTTTAACACACAAAATGAAATGAAATCCTTTCACGTTCGGTTACATGAGTCGGAGTCCTCTTTTTATTTTCATCATCCTTCCGCACTAACCCTTAGTTCATCATTTGCAAGGAGATTAAAGCGAATGAATTCCACGGCAGAAGGATACCTTCACATTGTTATTGGTTGGTAATTTGTAAAATGTCTTTAACGTTACCCGGGATCCTTCAAAATCCTTTTTCTGTATACCTGACTGAAACAGAAGCAAAGGGAAAAAAAAACCTGAACTGAACTGAAATGAATGTGCGTTCCGCTTTCATATAATTGTTCCAGCTCATTGACATGCCTCAATGGCGCTGTCTTGCATTGGTGCATGTCTTGCGATTCTTCCCCCGGCCGCCACCGCCTCCGCTACCCCGCTCTATTGCGATGAAATATCTACATTTAATGATGCTGATGTGGCAAATCGAGAAACGGAGGACTCCATCTCCATCCAATTCGTTCGCCCGAATAGCATACACTTTTCCGCCCGCACACACTTACTCATAATTTCCTTTTGCTTGGAAAAACATACGATATATCCGTATAACAAGGCGGTATATAACTCATCCATTAGCGGAGGAAACAACAGGACGAGTTGGAGGAGTGGGCTGAAGAAACAAAAAAAAAAAAAAAAAAAATGAAATAATCGCTCGACCGTACACGAAATGAGTTAAAGGAGATGAAAAGGATAAAGTGCAGTACAGGATATCCATTTTGTGTACTTCATGGAATCATTTCAGCTCAACAGCATTCATGGCGAGAGACTGGAGAGTTGGTGGCACAAAATAATTCAGGAAGCACAGAGAACATTCAGCAAGTGTTGATGTTGTTTTGTTCGGATGGATGGTGGCAGTACCTACCAACCCTCAAAATATTCCGGAAGGGAATCCTTGTTCATAATGCCACAAAGGAGTTGGTTCATTTTGTGTGTTTTTTTTTTGTGTGGCTATGTCTAAGTGTAGAAGCGGATTTGTTGCATTCGGACGGTAGTGCCTATTGACCGTCAGCATTATGCTACCGCACTACCTCACAGGAGAAGGAAACTCATCCTAGAGAGAAATTGTTATGAATGAATCATGTGGATGGATGGACGAGATAGATGGGTAGCCGTTCATGAAATGTGCTTAGCTATTCAGAGGCAAAGTGAAAATTTAATTCGCAAAATTTAAATAATTGTACCGAAGTGGGAAATGGACGGATGAAGGAGAGATCCAACCTCGGTGGAGTCTTTTGCTTTGTTTTCTTGGGACTTTTGAGGCATAAGGTATGAATTTAAATCGACTCAGAAATATAAGAGGCGTTGGAAATTTTGTATGAAAACATCATTCGCTAAACAAATGTTAGTTGGCTTTGCATTAGATGGCCGGCGCCTGAACTGACTGGCTTAATACTTTACTAAGTCTTCTTCATCCTCCATTTATTCAGTTTGTTGAGAGAAGTCAACAGTTTAGAGACGTTCTCGTTGAAGCAATGAGCAAAAATAATCTCTATTAGTTTAAGACAAGACTGGATAC
Organism: Pocota personata; assembly: GCA_963082735.1. Lineage (NCBI taxonomy): Eukaryota > Metazoa > Arthropoda > Insecta > Diptera > Syrphidae > Pocota > Pocota personata. The sequence goes on along the minus strand of OY720431.1, from coordinate 33,449,499 downwards.
CACCAGACAACTGAAAGAGTTGGAATCCCAGTTCCACACGAATGGCAAAGAAATGGAGCATAGTGTGACCGACTTGACAAACAAAGCCGCATCAACAATCTTGATTCACCGACCAGCTGATATTTGGTCATAGCTTCAAATAACACACAGGCAAGAGTCTAGCAGGTTTCCTCCCAGCGATAGTGGACCGTCGAGGAGATGTTATTATAGTCACAACCTACGAGTAATCTATTCAATGCAACAAATATTAAAATATTCCCAGGGCCAGCTACACAGACATTTCAATTCAACCAATAACCACAGCCACTAAGGAAGGATGTGTGGGAAAATTAAAGCTTTTCGGAGGAATGTAAAGATGGGTTGTCAATATGATTCTGAATCGAACAAGAATACCTTTAAGTTGAACTCACTTCTATCGACAGCTTTACAATTAGTGTTGACCCATAATACTTCCGGGTAATGTCGGACATTTTCGAAGATTCAATCAAATCTTCGAAGATCTTTAAATTATGGCATGCATCTAAGAATTCCACATTCTAAAACTTTGAGCGTTACAACTTTTTTCATAAGACCCTTTGTTTCTGAAAAAATTGCACTCAAAAATTCCCTGCCAAACTTGTTCGTCTTTGTGATGTCAGAAAAAGTGACGTGGTGTCATGTGGTTACTTGAAAGGATTGTACAAACTCTAAAGTTAATGTCATCGGTATGGCCTTTCAAAAGCCTGTACAAGTCTTAAGTTTCGATCGGGCTGTCAGTAGGTTTAGCGGTTAACGAGAGTAGAACAAAATATATGCTGTCATCAAAAGAGGACACTCAACATCGGCGACTTGGACCTAGGACCCTCATCATACCAGTATTGCTATATAGCGCAGAAACATGGACTTTATAAAAGGAGGATGAAAACAGCTTTGGTTGCTTTAAAAGAAAAATTCTTCGAGTGATTTTTGTCCAGTTTGCATAGACAGGGAATGGAGGAGAAGATACAACAACGAACTATACCGGCTGTACAGCGACATGGACCTAGTCACAAGAGTTCGAATTCATCGCCTGAGATGGTTAGGAGCTATAGGGAGAATGGACACCATCGCTTCGGCCTGGCACGTCTTAGAATTCATCTCCTAGAAATTAGGCTGTAAAGGAAGACTTCACCTAAAGTGACGCAATATGTAAGTAGAAAGTGACCTCAACCAATTTTGTTTGCAAAAATGGAGGCGGCTAGCTCAAGATCGAGCTGGCTAAAGACGCTTGTTGGTTGAGTCCTCGGTCCACCAACTAAAGTAAAAGTACTCAAAAACCATTTTTATTAGCTTCAGGATAAGGATAGACAATTTTTGAAAATTTCTAAAAAAACATTTACGAGTAGATACCTTGAACAGAATTTCGATAGCTAAGAATTCGAGTTTGATATTTTTTTTTCGTAGGACGTACCGTTTTCGAGAGATATCTGCATATAGGAAAATTTCATTTAGGGAGTTCCGTTACAATTTTCGAAAATTCTCAAATATTTGATAAGCATTCCTTTCCTAAAGAATTTCAAATCTTAAAATTGTAATCAAAATAATTTCTTCGTAGAACAACTGTTTTTGAGAAATCCGCAATCAAAAAACTCCGATATTTCAAAAACGTTCACAAAATTTGAAAATTTTTTTTGAAAATATTTGCAAACTTATTGTCTTATAGGAATTGTCCTTTAGGCACAAGTTCTTTGTGTATAACTGGCTTGCATACGAAAGCAGGGTGGAGTGTTTTGTCGAAAATGTGCAGTTCCGGGAAAAAAAAAAAAAAATTACTAGTGGAATCGCCAGCCAAGTAGTATGGGTTTTGGATTGTTAAAAATAGTAAGGAAAGTAGCAATGACATAACCATCGACCAATTTGCATCATATTATTGATAAGGACGAGCTGCCACTGTTTACAGTTCGACTAACTATGAGGGTGTTAGTGATAAAAGGGTGCTAAACATTACGTCCTCCACATCGATATGGTATTGGAAGGCTGCAAAGTCTAAAGTGGATTTAAAAAAAAAAGACAAATCTCTAGGTCTACGTAGAACCATGGTGCAATCCATTGCTGTGCTTCAAAGTCTATACCTAGTCATTACTTCCTAGCTAATGTCTAATAACAATTCATCATTGTCCTGGAAATACCAAGCTATAGAATTGCCTTTACTCACTAGGCAACGAGACGACCGTGCAACGAGCGTCTAATGTAGGACCACTGTTTACAGCTTTTCACCTTTATGTCGCATTTTACATAACCGTGTCCACGAGAAGTTATCTCTAATTGGCGTTGCTGATGTATTTGGATAGCAAAGTATATAAAGTGTCGTAGCAACCTGTTTACTTTTTGAAAAGCTTAACACCACTCTGAATCTCAAAACCGTATAAATCTCCTTCAATTTCTAAGAAGAGTGATTTATGGGACAAAAGATCTTACCATAGGGTTCTCTCTATTTCTGTTTAATATTAGAATAGATATAGTAAATGCCGCTTGCCTACCGAAACTGATTTCAACTTAAGTTTGAAACACTCGATACCGAGTGAATGGACGCAATGCGAAGTGTGACAATGGATCGCTGTTAATATTTATGGATGAGTCCAAAATCCAGGACGGAGTTGGCGCCGGAGTGTTCTGGGAGGCATCCGCCTCTTCTTCAACTTTCCAAACCATTGCAGCGTCTTTCAGGCTGAAGTTACCGCTGTTCGCTATGGCGCTAACTGGCTGACGGTAAATACTGTATCGCGGAAATTTATTATTATCGACAATCAGGTAGCTATCAAATCCCTCACTATAATATCTAAGGCAGTGAAAGATTGCAGCGTATTTCTTAACGAGATAGCTGGACAGTACAACCTCACAATTTGCTGGGTTCACGGTCACTATGATGTCCCGGGCAAGTGCGAGGCTGACGAATTGGCTAGAGGAGGCTCTTCCGGTACTAATAGCATAATTATGCTAAGTATCTCATCCACACATACAATAGACCTATTATTGGTCTAAGTGTGTTGGCTTCTTTTTGCTGACAGCCACTTCAACCTAACCTAACCTAACTAACCAAACTATCGAAAGCAGTAGTAGAACTGCATTGATTCAAAGTCAAGGCACTACACAACACGCTGTCCATTAAATATTATAAAATTTTGCTAACACAACTGACTCCATTGTGACTTGGAGGTATGAAACAGCTAGTGGCCTTGACACCACTTTTAACATTCCGATCTCAGCCTTCACAGAGAAAAGTTGGTGGCACAGATTTCCATTTAACAGGACTTATTAAGTTCAATTGCCATTTGGCAACTGAAAATTATTTGCTAAACAAATCATATTCTAAAAGGTCTTAGTCTTAGTCCAATATCCACACTTTGTATAATGCCTGTTATTACTTCCAAAGAGCCTCGTTTTCCTATTCATAGTCCTACGAAAGTCTTAATGCTAAGTTTACCAGTGCTCTATGGAGTGAGGGTCCTTAATTGTTATGAATGAAAACAATAATTGACCTTTTCGCTGCTGCAAGATGGTCGAATTTTAGCCAAATGGAGCTTTCCGGCAGCAATTTAATTTTTATACCCGTTGGGGAACAGTCGATTAGAGCGCGCGTCCTTTTTCTGTTTATTTTTTTCGATTTTAATTCTTTCACAAAAAAAAAGGAGAACTTTTTTCTTTTTTTAATTCTAAATAAAAAAAAAAACCATATCCTTTTTGTTCGCCACGCTAATATTTGTAACTTTTTCGTTCATTGCCATTTCTCTGTTTCGTTTTTTTAACTTTATCCTTGCGATATACTTTTACTTTTCCAGGATATTCGAATTTTCTGTTAGGTTAGATTTTGATTTTTTTTTTTTTTTTATAGATACGTCCTTCTCGCATTTGCAATACTTTCGACGTAAGCCATTTAAGGGATGCTATGAGAAGGGAGTAGAGGTAAAAGAAACTTTTTCTGAAACATTTTTCCCACAATTGGGCTAGCCGAACCCTTTCAAGTGGCACAGCAGCAGCAGCGGTTTGGACGGAAATTAACTAAGTCACTTATTGCTCGATGCCTTCTGGGCATTTTGCGCCCGCCTCTGTTTTCTTTAGGTTTTTCTTCGATTTTTTTTTTTTTTTTTTGTAGGAACTTTTGAACCTACGGCGTTCTACTGTGTCGCAGTGTTTACCTGAGTTTTTATCTTGAGACTTTCTTTTGGTTTCTATTCTTTGCTTTGTGAGGCTTTGTGTTTCTACTTGTGTGTCTATATTTGCAAAGGATACAAGTGCCACCCGCAAATGCACACGCGATAGATGCCTTCGGGGGCAGTACCGTCAAGTTGTTTGCCCTTGTCTTAATGAGTTAATTTAGCTTCAAGTGGATGCGATGCCTTATCGAATCGAAAAATTACCCAAGATAAGTTTACCTTTCCGGTGGAAAAGGAAGAAATTATTTAAGAATGTCCTTGACATTTTTCTTTTAGGGAAATTGAATTCTTGATAATATGTTGGAAAATAATGAGAGAGGAATTGGTATGGATCGAGTGACTACTACTTTGACTTTTTTTTTTTATGTAAATCTTGCGCTTGGGTTTTTGTTTTGAGTGTAGGTAAAATCGTTTCATCAACTTTGTGCCTTTACGGACTTTTGTACATCGAATTGCCTAAACGTATCGTTGTCGAAACATCTGATTTAAAAGTCTTGGTTTGATGAACATTTCTACTGCACCTGAGTAGATCCCTTTTCCCCCCTCCTTGTGCTAACCGAGGTTGTTGCAAGATTAAGGCATGTTCTCTGGTTTCGTAACTTAGAAATGTATGAAGTAGGTCCAGAGGGGATAATTTTACTTCGTCGATCTGGCAGTCTGATTCAGTGACTTTGCTAAACCCGTTGGAACCCCATTAGTATTTGCAGTCTACTTTGCTTAAGTTGAAGCAAACGTTTTACCATTTCTTGTTAAAGTTGCTCAGGCATGATCTGGCTTGTCTCAGTTTTGGGAGGTCTCTCCAGTGTTAGTTCTTTTATTTTTATTTCCTGCAGCTCTTCGCGAATGAGGACGCTGGGCGTAATATAGGGACAGGTGCCCTTTGTGCTGTTAGCTTGTCAGGTTCTTCAGCGTTGTTGAGCTTTCCTTGAACGGACATCCCCATTGCCTGAATCTTTGATTGAAAGATACCAGAGGATATGCCCATATCCGAATACCGCCACCTCAGCTGACCTTGATCTATGTGTGCAACATTTTATAACATTATTCTGTACCAGCTAAAAATTTGTATAGAGGTAGGAGAAAAGAAACAGAAAGAGACTTTGAGAACGCTTTAAGAAGGGTCTTTTGGAACGGGATGAACTACATGATCTCATAAAAAAAGTCTGAGATACTGAGCACGAAGCCTGCAGAAACAATGCAGGGATCAGTGACGGCTCGTGCCGTATTGGGTCGGGGGTTATTAACAAAAAAAAAAAATAAAAAATTCAGAATACTTATTCGCATTGGAAAGAGATTTCCATTAATTTAGGGGTAGAGTAGTCAATTGTACGTTAGGTTAGGTTAGATGAGGTGGCTGTCAGCAAAAAGCCAACACACTTAGAGCAGTAATAGGTCCATTGTGATATCACATGGGTTTGGATCATTCAGTTCGTTAAAACAGAAGGCTCCTAAGTGGAGTTTCCTTTTTTGGAAGAGAGCTGGGCAGGTGCAAAGAAAGTGAAGAATAGTCTCCTTCTCCTCCTCGTCCATACAGCTCCTGCAGAAAACGGTTGATAGTCAATTGTAAAAAAATAAAAAAAAAAATATCATCCACCTTGTAAAGAATTTAAAAACCTAAGATTTCGATTGAAATAATTTTGTTCATAGGATGCACCGTTTTCGAAATATTTAAGGTCAAATCCGATTTTCATTAACTTCGGAGCAAAGTCCAATGTTTACCTAAAATTTTTAGAAATTTTAAAAAGTTCAGCGAGCATCATTTAGAGAAGTCTAAAACCTAAAATTTCCACTGAAATAATTTTTCTTCAACGAATCCAATAACTTCGGTGTAGAGTCTGACATTTTGGAAGATTCGTACTGTAGTATTATTTGCTAACACGGAAAAAACTTTGTTTCTGACTGTACCCAAACCTCATGAGAAGCGTATTAATCAAGCCATCTAGTACATCTAGTACTGACGAAGGAGGTCGGCCATATTAAAGTTAGTTGAGCAACAGCGTGGTAGCAGAGCAGAAGGGTTAAATAGAACAAGATCCAATACGCCATTGTTAAACCTAATTATTGTTAAAATAAAGTATTATAGTACTTACAATCTTCGTAAATTTTGAATAATTCGATATCCTAAAATTTGTTTGTATTCATTATTACTTAATTTTTACTTCTATAAAGATCAAGTACCGTTTTCGTGAAAAAAAACTCGATCTCAAGGTTTTAATCAATCTTGGTATTACTATTAGCGTGTTCTTTTTTAAACCTAGCAATGAACCACTGGCTAGGTTCATTAAAGCGATTCCTAGCCAGCCGGGTTTTTTTTTATATTTGGTTGGTATTTGAAGATTGGTACTTCTACTTGACGTTAGCTGTCAACTGTCAAAGTATTACCTACAAAAAGAGGATATGTTCGTGAAGCGTAATGCCCCTGAAAGTGATAGCCGGTATTTTAAGTACCTATGTACATATGTACTCGTATGAATACAATTACTTAACATAATAATAGATTTGGAACATTTTATTAATGCGACTAATGGTCTTAAGGTGCCTGGGGTTCAATAGTTTAGAAAAGTAATTTGAAAGATGAATTTATGATGAAAAAATATCTTCGTTTTGTTTTTAATATACTGCATTACTTAAGGCTATGTTCTTTAAAGTTTATAAACTCAGTGATCGAGACAGAGGAAAGGGTGTAGGGGAAAATCAAAGATTAGAGAGTAATTTAATGATGTGGTTTAATTTTGAATCTTTGCAGATTGTAAGTATCTGCAAATATTGAGGAAGGCAATTTATTCCACATTCGTGTGGAATGGTTAAAAACGATCTTCTGAATTTCACGTGTATTGCGATTGGACCGACGAATTTGCTGAACACAACTATAGATTTCATCTGAACATTTGTGATCTACACGTACAGGAGTAATAAGCATACAACATTTCGGCGTGTGTTCGAGTGAGCAAATTTGATTGCAAATAGACTGATCACCCACCAATTTACATGCTAGTCGCTGAACATGATCGAGTAAACTCAAGAATATGGTGGGAGCACCCAAACTTTTGGACGAATCTCATAGATTACAGCCAAGTCTGTGGGACTGAAATATCATTTACATCTTTTGATGAATCAGATGCATCTAGCTCCAGCTTTAGCAGCACCAGTTGATGATTACATAATTTTTTTTTTTGAAAAATTAGTTTTCTTAAAAATGTCGCAAATCTTATTTGTTTCATAATTAACATGCAGGGTGACAAAATTAATATAATAAATAAAATCATGCGTTATGCTTCTACGTTTGTGTACAACTTTTTATTTTTCGTCCAATCAAAATCATTGCATGAGTTTAATTGAAAATTGCTTCACTTTACGAACAATTTTCTATACAAGGCGTACTAATGTCTATGAATATAATCAGGTCACCTATGTACATGTGAGGAGTCGTAGTGATTCTTTGCCAGTTGGCTTTGGTTGGGAAGAAATGTAAGAGTTGTAGCCAGTAAATTGTTGTATTTATTTCACGTGTGAAATGTGACGTTTCTGTCAGTGACTGGCTAGCTAGGTCACGCCTTATAGTATAGAAACCTCATAAGAGTGTGTCCCGTAATTGTTCCCATCAGTATTTCGGGCTGCAGCCTAAAAGGCTTATGGGCAAAATGGGAATTTCCATTCTAAAATGAATGCTACTTTACTTAATCTCCTCGAAAATAACTGTAACAATTTCAATATAAGTTTGTATCGCAGGTAATACGGAAGTTTTTAATAAGACAGAACTTTAATTAATGGCGGACTTACGTTAATTGGTCATATTTCGTAGCAAGTGCGCAAAGTTTTTAGCAAATCTGAACATTTCAAGAAGAGATTCAACTTTGGAAAGGCAGCTCATTCGCTTAGTACGATGCATTTCTTCCCTTTTGCTATCCTCATAATATCTCCTTTAATGTTTTGCTCAATTAAAGGCTGTGAAGGAGTTAAATTGAGGATGACGATCACCTACATAGCAGAAGGTGTGACCTCATTGCTTACGATAATCTCAAAACAATTTTTTGTATGGTTCAGATTAGCTGAAGCCACTGCCTAATAAGTTGTTATAAAGCTTGTATGTTTGTTGGGTTACCACTTCATTTCATTTGCATAATATTCTCCATTCTTGGAAAATAGATAATGCAAGGGAATACAATAAATTAGAGAAACATCCTTCCACTATTATTGTCTGAAATGAATAGAATAGCACGTGCTCATCTCAGCTTAAAGTTAACTTGGAGTGTGTGTGTGCTTGTGCCAACATATATAGGTACTAAAAAGCCATCTGTTGTTGTTTTTTTATTTTTTTAAATTGCTATAACAAAAAAAAAACATTTAATATTTTTCAAAGTTTTTTGCTTTATTGAAGAGAGTACGCTTTGCGATTATTTATGTAAGATGAATGCATTTAAATGGCTGCCGCGGCTGGCTTGAGAGTAGCTCATCCTGTCAACCCAATTTTGCAGTATATTTTCGATGGTTCGGGGCTCTATTTCATGATAGATAGATTGTGTCTAAGTACCTGAATTGTTTCTGGATAGTTAGAGCAATTTTACATGCGAAGGCTCGAAACGAAAGGCATTTCGTTATTCTCTTTTTGTGTCGCGTACTACTTTTAGACGTCGAGATTCTATCGATTAGGATTTTTTTTATTTCTGTTTCTCGCTTCATTCGTATTTTACTGTGTTCAGTGGTGGTCGCACACTCACGAAACACACTCACATCAAAACCACACACACACGAAACACAGTCACACCAAAAATTCTTCCGCACGATACGCACTAAAAAGAATGAAGCAAATGAAAACAATTACGAACGAGGCAAAAGAAAAGACGCTAAAGTCTTTCAGATTCTCATTCTCCCGACCGACACGGACTACCCCCTCTACTTCTCACCGCAAAGATTGATCGATCATTGGACGGCTTGTATAGCACGCAGCGCCATCTTGACAGAACCAGACATCGCCCAAGTTCATTTCCTCAGTTTCTGGTAAAAAATAAAAAAAAAAATAAAAATTGTAATCGTGCCTCTGTAGCGCTCTCCGTTGACCATAACATGTGGGTTTTCCAAGCTCCAAATACGGCAGTTTTACTTGTTTACATAGTCGCCGAAATGAAAATGCGCCTCATCCGAAAAATACCTGCTCACTGTAGGCACGGTTAGTGCAATTATCTTTTCAAAATTCGCTATGTCTGCACTTTTTTCAAGCGTAAATCGATTCATTTCATACCGCGGAGATATGATGCTGTATTTCTGTCAATTTTTTTTGGGCGCGAAAGAGCTGTCAGTGTCAAAATAACATGTAATTTAAAAAGAAACCGGCAGATGGCCCACTCGCATACATATATTGGAATAAATAGATATGTGCCTAAAACATACATAATTCTCACAAAAGTATTTCGAAAATGATGCAGCCTACGAAAAAAATTACCATGATCGAAATTGGTGGATGATATTTTTTTTTTTGCAAATTTTTGAAAATTTTACTAAATTTATATCTGCGCATTGTGGGCCCAGTGCAGTCATCAGTCTTTTCAATTTCGCTCTTCAGACTCATTTTTCCATATTAAGCTTAAAAACCCTTATCAGTGTGATTTTGTTCCTGAACGGACAATCGATCAAATGCTCCATTTTTTCATTGATTTTAAAGTGATCTATGATAGCGCCTTTAGAGGCTATCTAAACTAGCATTCATCTTTGCAGGATGGCGACGCATAATGGACCTCGGACTGTAGCATCAACTAATAAAGTCACACGACGGCTCTGACTGCATATGCTGTGTCTCCATTGTCAACCCTAGATTCTTCAATAATTGTTCTGATCACTTGAGCGTTGAATAAAACTTTCGTTCGTTTTTAGGCGATTTATCGCTGGCAACGTAAATGATGTTATTTGAGTTCCGCTTGAAGGCAGACTCGTAGGAACATGACGAACTTCCATCTCCTCGCACGGATTTCATTAGTTTGTGTGTTAAACGCACCACAATACCAAAAGCAGTCCAAAAGCAAACACACGTTCCACAGTTCCTTCCTTTGGCTCGCACCACTCTGGCGATAACAAATGTGCCTTTTGCATGTTGCCAGCAACTAAAAATCTGCCACTTACCAATGTTTACTTAACGCAGATATGCACGTTCCTACGGCCATATACACCATCAATTCCCGTACACTCTTGGCAAATAAGGACATCTGCAAACAAACGATGATGATGACTACAGCAACGACAACGACGGCGAACGACACAACAACCACCCCGATGGCAGATCATAGAAAGGATTTTCATATTTCATATGCCAACCGCCCCCAAACACACACGACCACCCAGCCAGAGTCCATTTGTGATGTGGCATTTGAAGAACGCTATACTATACACCTACCCACTGATGCGACGTTTGTTACAGTGTCAACGCCAATGTCGCAAAAGGATTCAGCCACCCAGTCAGTCAGTCAGCCAGCTTTAGGGTGCACATGGTGTGTGATGGTGTCGTGCATGATGAATACCAACGTTTCAACCAAAACGCACACGAAAAGTCATATGTCAAAGTTTAAGCGTATAAATAACTAGGTGCTGAAAAAGGATGTGTGAGCGCGCACACAAAAAAAAAGGACTCATAAAATAAACACAAGGACGAGGTTATAATTTCTGAATGGACCGTGCCACAGCCACTCACACTCGGTTTTGTGTTTGTTTTGACGACGAAGGCCAACGCGCCAAAGGATAATTCTACAAGGATTATAAATTATTGATTCAGCAATGATTTATCAGCGTCCTACTCCTTCCCCTTGTTGGTTTTTCTCCATTTTAAATAGTTTGAAAGCGAAACGCATAAATTTTATTCGCATCCCCTAACACTATGACTATGTTGAATACCTACCACCGCCCCCTTGAAATTTTAAATCGCTAAATCAGTGAGTGAAAGAGGGAGCAACTTACACGCGCACAGCAACAATAAGAATTTGATCAATTTATTGGAAATTATGGTTATCCTTTAATACCCTAATGAGGGCACTTAAATTCCACAGGGAATGGGTGAACTATATGGAAAGGGTAGGGCAACCCATGATGTTGGTGTGCGACGACGATGCCAATCTAATTGAATTCCACACTCTTTGTCGAAACAAATTGCGAACTTAAAAAAAAAAAGAAATAAAATTTCCATTTCCATTAAATCAGATGGAATCGCAAAGGACTCCGACACATTGTTGCATGATGGGATCTAACGTCTAACCGACGATTTTTTTTTTTTTCCTTTCCTTTTTAATTAAATGGAGCGTCAACATACCTGACCCAGTAGCGGTGCTTCGCGTGTCCACTATCCAAGCACATATATTCTGACGGGGAAACCAAGGGACCGGAGATAATGAGCGGGATTAAGATATTTCCACTCAGAGGTAGTTTAGCTGAAGTAGCGGATTATTGTGGATTTGGACCTGCTGAGGATACAGCTTTTTTTTTATATCTTTTGGCCAGACATAGAGCAATGATTAAATTTGGATATCGTTACGGGTGCTGGGTATTTCTCGGTTTTTCTTCGTTTTCTCCATTAATTAGGTCGTAAAGTTCTCGAAATGAGATTTTAATTTGACACAATAAAGTGGAGTTGCGTTGCTTGGAAGTGGTGCCAAATGGACCAGGACCAGGAGAATAAAATCGAGGTCAGTCAAAGGGCATACTCGTAGAAGAGTTTTTATTTGACAGATGGTTGGATGACATCTGGTCAGATGAGCTCTTTGTTATCGCATACAATGTTCTGTGTAGTTAAGTGGGTATGTTGGTAGATGGTTAACCAGTGCCCCACTGGTAAGGTTCATAAGAATCCGCTGAATTACAACAAACTAATGACTGAAGGTGACTTTGGGCTTTTTGGGTTCATGATTTGAGGATCATTGGAGGATGAAAGCTATACCTACTAATAATTCAAGCACGCATTGCACTTAATAAATAAAATAATCATAATTAAATTGCATTGGAAACGTCACAATGCCTATGAATTACTGTTCTTAATCAGCTACAACCCGTATATCAAGGGACACATAAGACAGTGAATTGCAAGGTTGGGAAATTGATCAGAGAAGAGAACTTAAAAGGATATGTTGTATGTTTCATTCTTTACATTGAAGTTAAGAATGATATTCAGTCAAATGTCACTTTCTTATACACCCCGCGCAACAAAAAAAGCCGCATACGGGTTTTCCATTTTTTTGCGCTAATTACCTTTAAGGGATTCGCCGAATTATATTTTATTGCTTCCGGGTTAGGTAATGCACATTTTGGAATGTGTCGGAATTCATTCTGGCAGTATTTAACAGTGCGTGCAGTTGTATTTCTTAAATAAAAGTGAAAAGAGTATATCGCGATGTCTAAAAGGGTACAATTGAGTAAAGAAAATAAGGCAGTTATCGTCGCCTTATCCAAACAGAATCAGTCATTTCGTGAAATTGCTCGACAAATTGGATGCAATGAGAGTTCTGTAAGAAGATTCTGTAACAAATATCATCGGGATCACAATCTGGACAGAAAAATTGGCACAGGATTGAAGAGATGTACCACTGTTCGGGAGGACCGAGAACTGAAGAGGCTAAGCTTGAGAAACAGGTTTAAAAATGCATCGGAGTTAAGAGCTGACCTGCGAGAAGCTACTGGAGCTGAAGTTAGCGTCAGAACTATCCAGAATCGTCTCAACGAGATGGGTTTGCTAGCAAGGAGACCAACGAAAAAGCCACTTGAAGAAAACGCGCCTTAGCTGGGCTAAGGAATGGCAAAACTGGAGTGTTCAAGATTGGTCAAATGTGGTGTTCTCTGATGAGTCCAAGTTTAACCTAATCGGACCGGATGGGAAGCAGATAGTTCGTCGTAGAAAAGGGGGAACGCTACAGCGACGAACGCATAGCTCACACCGTAAAACATTCTCCTTATGTTATGGTGTGGGGGATGCATCACCGCAATCGGAGTTGGATCTCTAATTATGCTCGAGGGCACTGTTAACGCCATGCAGTACAAACAAATTATCTTAGATGGTGCTGTACCGAGTATGGAAATGATAACAGCAGAAACATCAAAACCAATTTTTCAAGATGATTCAGCACCTTGCCACCGAGCAAAATCTGTGAGTAATTTGAGGTTTTTTTTTCATATTTATGCGTGTTTTGAAAATCTTATGATTTTAATTTTTAAATTTCCTCCACAGATTAAAACTTTGAAAGAAGAATTAGGAATAGAATCCCTAATTTGGCCGGGAAACAGTCCAGATCTCAACCCCATCGAAAATGTCTGGGCTCTTATGGGAAAGAAGATCCAAGATAAAAAACCAAAAACCATGCAGCATCTAAAGAGCATCATTGAAGAAGTGTGGTTCAATGAAATTAATAACAATTACCTCGGTAATCTGTATGCCTCCATGCCAAACAGGGTTCATGACGTTGTTAGGGCGAAGGGTGGTGCTACGAAATACTAGAATCATTTTTTAGTATTATGAAAGTCTTAAATTATGTAAAAAGGTTTCTTAGTTAGAAAAAAGAAATTTGCTTTTCAAATTGTTGCTCTTTTTTTAATTTATGTATATTGATAGTACTTGGGTAATATCTGATATTTTGTAGTCTGATCTTCACGATCATTACTTTTTTTTCAATTAGGCTACGAAATGTTTTGTCAAATTGGGGAATGTATTAACTTAAATGTTAAACATCAAAAATACAAAGTGACTACGCAGTGATTAGTCATCATTTATTAAATTTCTTCCATTTTGTTAAAAATTACCATGTGCGGCTTTTTTTTGTTGCGCGGAGTGTAGTTTTAGCTCAAAAATGGTTCTCATTCTAAAGAAAAGTTAGTAAAGAATTTAACGATATTAGCCGAAACTGCCCTCTGTCTACCCTACCATTCATTTTGAGGTTAGAATTCCAACTCATATATGAAATTTGATCTAAATCGTTTAAGCCGTTTCGATTAAATCAATTTTTTTTTTGTTTTTAAATCGGCCATTTTTAAATTACCGTTAATTCCGGAGTTAGAATGCAAATTCAGATTTCACCTTGAATTGTGATCGTACTGATCTCAGATATGGGGTTTGAAGAAAATCCGCCCAGCTTTTTGGGCTGCAGTCGGCCATACACACAAACGAGCAGACTGACAGACAGACAATTGAGAGACATATTTCTTTCAGTTTAAATATTACCTACATACGAGTAGCAATATCAAAAGTAATCAAAATCACAAGATTGAAAATGTTCTCAAAATCAATACGAAAATATCTGACGGCCTTAAACCAATTGTTCCTACAAATTATTGCAGTCAAATTGATTTGCTGTTTATTTTTTATTCCAGGGATGATGCTTTAATTAGACAAAAGTTTAGGAATAAAATAATATGGTGACATTCTATAGCCTTATAAAGACTAGAGGCGAATGGCCCATTCAATAAATAAATATACAATAGCTGTGGGTTTTTTTTTTTTCAAATCAATCAAACAAAAACAAAACTATATTAATTTAAGACTAAATGATAAATGTAAGATACATATTTACGGAAATTAAATGATAAAAAGAAAACAAGTTAAACAGTGCTCATAAACAAATTTCTGACTTGAGAAACATCCATATTTTGACTTTTTTTAAAAAAAATACGTTGTATATTAATTATTCTAATTTCGTATGGTAATTGATTAAATAAGGTGGGTGCTGATACAGTATAAAAATTGGAAAAAATTGTCTTGTTTGCCACTGGCACCTTTACTAGTTGCTGAGAGTTTACTCTTAACCTGTATATATTTGAATTTCTTAGTATTGAGCTGTATCCGCTACGCATAAAAAAACACTTTAAGAACTTTGTGAACTTTTATTGGTAAAATTTGAAGGAGACGAAATAAAGGCAAACTACTTGCTAATCTACTTTTTTTTACAAATAATTCTGACAATATGCTTTTGTGCTATTTGTAGTGGTTCAATTGTAATATTGTAAGCTCCACCCCAACTCGTTAAACCATACTGTAGTTTTGAGTTAACAAGACCATAGTAAATTACTGTGAGAAGTTTTTTAGAACATTAAGGTTGTAACAGGAACATTTTACGCGTCGCACACCACATATACTTTTTTAAGTCAGCTGCATGGATTTTCCAACTCAAATGCTTATCTATTGATACTCCCAGATACTTAAAACATTCAACAGATTCTATTTTAAAACAATTAGAACAACAGGATACATCCATACGGAAATTGACATTACCACAGTTATGAATGGACATTGAAAGTTTTGGACACATAGCGGAGTGAAAAACAACATTACTTTCAAGCAGACTTGAATTTTTCAAATTAAAAAACATAAGCTTAGTTTTTTCGGTTACAATATATATAGGAAGGTAGGTAGAAGGCAACCAACTTATAATGGGTAGTCGGTTTTGTAACATACTGTAACATAATGTAGCATAATGCAACAAATTCCGAAGTGTCATTTCATTCTGGCATAATTTTGTTCCGAAGTGCCTTTTCATTCGAGGTTCGTGTCTGCAATTAGTCTCCACAGTTCGGATAATATCACGGATAAGAGAGAACAAGAATTATTACATCAGAATTTTCTTGTTCCAGTGGTCGAAGAATTTGCTAGAAGTTTCTGGCTATTAGAAATGCGGCTATTTAAGGACAGATGGCGATCGAGACAGGGCAGTTGTAATTTTGTGAAAATGTGAAAGTTGAGAGTTAACAAGAAGAAGTAATTATTTTGGATTTGTGAATTAAGTAATTGAAAGGAGATAAAGTGATTTGAGAGGAAAGAGACCTTGTAAGGAAGGAGTTTGCGAAGAATATTATAGTGTGAACTTGAATTGTTCTATAGACTAGAAAATAAAGAAATAATTTCACAGAATATCGTTTTATCTACTCGAGCCGTAGCTCGCATATTACAATACATACGAGGAGCAAGTATAAACGTTTGGCAATAAAAACTAAGCAAAAATAAAAACAAAAACTTTCCCCACATTTATATAATTATTCTGTTGTCTTCTTTATTTTCGACATAACACTTTCACCTTTTGAAAAGAAACTATCCAGTTCTCTACTAGTTCTAGCTATCCAAATTTGTTAAAAACTGGTTACGCTATTTTTAGGTTTAGTGCAGGACTCTTTGACCAAACAGAAGTAAGTCAATAAATGAATATTAGACTGACATTTGCAGAAGGTAGGTATCCGTATATTTTTATCCAACTCCATCAATCCTAGCTTAAACATTACCAATTTCTAAAACAACTTTTGCAACAAATTAATTTAACATTTATTTTAACAAGAAACTTCACAATCTTTTTGCAAAGGTCTTTACAACTTGATGTTCTTCGGGTGGAAAGAACACTTGTTCGTCACTGCCAGGCGCACGATAATCAGCAAATGGGAATATATTCACACAGTCATAGCCAGCGCGTTCAACTACTCTAGCTGAATATACACTCGTGCTATCGCACGTACAGAGTGGATAACCCAGTTCCCTAGCCCTTTCTTCTGTTTTCTCTGTAAGCTTGTTTGCAAGTCTCTTTCTACGAAAATTTGTATGCACACCTATGGCAAACATATGCCAGGCTTTTTCGACGTTGTACTTCTCAAACACCCTGGATTCTCGTTCTACAGCTGCCAAGAATACTAGTAACTTTGACCATTTTGTGCCTGGAATATGAGAGGCCTCCTCAAGCAAACGTTTCTCCTCATTGGGGCCTTTTGGTCCAGCAAAAAGTACGCCTACAATTTCATCCCCGCTCATAGCTACGATACATGTTGCAGGATCGTTTGCTACATTTGAAAGTAAAGACTCTTCATCGTATACGTCTTGCTCCGGTGGCTTATATGCGAGTGTCAATGGTTCGTCCGGGTAAAGGTGCACGCGTATAAATTCCAAAATCAAATCACGATCTTCTGGCGTCGTCAGACGATACACAATCTCTGGTTCCGATGTCATTTCGAGATGTTTGTACACACCACGATGATAAGAATGAAACTAACTTACTGAGACAGAAATACCAGTTATAAGCGACAGCTGGTTCAGCTATGGAATGTATAAAGACGGACGTAGATATCAAGTTTTTCCACATATTTCCATTATCAATCCGATAATCAGAGATGCTGAGCCCAAGATTCTGGGAAGTAGTTAGTACAGCCAAAATCTACATATTGCGTATTTTGATTCACCGTGTTGCCAGCACAAACGGATTGATTTAGTTTTGTTTTGATAACTACGTGAAAGTGTACACCTATACGAGTATGTTTGTACTTCAGAAACAGACCAAGTGCCACGACGATGGTGAACTATTGTCAGGGTTTCCGGTAATTACAAGGTCAAATAAAGGCCACGACTAAATAGCACGTATTTGCTCCATGTATGTTAAGTACTTGTAAGTTGTTCAGATTTTAGATTTAAGCATAGACGCGATCCATATCTGGAAAGTTTGAATACCATGTCCTTCATATGTCGAAAATGGCTTAGATATCAATTTTGAATAAAATAGTCCTAGAAAAGATGTACAATTTCCATAAGTTTTCCAAAAAAAAGTGTCGTGAGTATTCGGTTTTAACGCAAGCATACATATTACCTTAGGTATGTAATTTAATTAAAATCGGTAGAGCCGTTTTCGAAAAATTGGAATTTTCGAAAAAGTAGCTAAAATTTAGAACACTTTTTAATCGAATTTAAAGAAAATCGTCGGGGCCATATAGTAAAATACCTTTATTTATTGTCGTTAAAAATTGATTGGGCTGAACCCTGAACCATCGAAAAAAAAACTGCAAAATTGGGTTAACGGGATGGCCTACAGCCAAGCCAGATGCAGCAGCCATTTAAATTAAATTATTTTCCTTAAATAATCGGAAATTGGATTTTTTAAAAAAGAAGCAAATAAACCAATAGATCCACTCTTTATACTCATATACCTTCGACCTCTTAAAAAATAGCTACCCGTTTGAACTCAAACTGAATGATCATTGATAAGATTTTGTTCCTCAATAATCAGCTGTAAGCGCTTGAGTAATATCCTCTCAAAAATGTTGGATATAATTTGGAGAAGGGAAATGGAATACGAAATGAAAAATACGATTATTTTCTGTGGTAGGTCTGTTTGGAGTGTGAGCTTAATTTGGGAAATTAAATAATGTCAGGGTTGCAACAATCGTATTGCATTCCATTTCACATCGTAGGAAATCGTACGCAAATATCTGAAATCGTGGAAAAGATGGAAAATATCGGATCATATTTATCTCCCCAAATCGTGGATTAAACAATGGAATCCGTTAGACTATGACATCTTACCTTAAATACCTAGACTACGCTGACGATGTTTGTCTACTTTCACATCGGATAATGGACCTTCCTCTAATGGTCCATAATCTAGAAACTGAGGCAAACAAAGTGGGGCTCAAAATAAACACGGCCAAAACAAAAGCCCTCAGCACTTCCATCAGTTGAAAAAGTTGACAGCTTTCTATATTTAGGAAGTGTGGTCTCGGCTAACCGCGGTGGCACCCAACTGGACGTATGCAGTAGAATCGGGAAGGCTAAAGCTGCGTTCGGTATGCTATCCACAATCTGGAAAAGTAATGTTATCAGCTTAAGAACCAAGCTGCGACTGTTCCGCTCTAACGTAGAATCGGTACTGCTGTATGGGTGCAGTACCTGGAAGGTGGACACCACTAACACACGCAGGCTGCAAGTCTTCGTTTAAGAATTATCTTGAAGATATTTTGGCTGAACCGGATCTCCAACGAACAGCTTTATATGAGAACGGGCCAAGAACCTATGAACATTACTATACGAAGGAGAAAGTGGCAGTGGATTGGACACACCCTACGGCGCGAAGACAATTCCATTGCGAAGTACGCCATGCAGTGGAATCCGTTCACCCAAGCAGGCAGAATAGCGGGTTGCCCTAGGCAAACATGGCGCAGAACAGTTGAGGAGGAATCGAGCTCTCTAGGAATGAGTTGGAGGCAGCTTAAACGCGTTGCAGAAGTACGAACAAGATGGCGCGCAGGCGTGGTTGACGCCCTATGCCCCCCGAGGGGTTAAAAGACCTAAGTAAGTAAGTAAATCGTGGATTAAAAAAAAAATATATAACTGTACTTCTCTCATCAGCATTCGATATTGGGCCTCCAGTTCGTTCCTCCATACTGATTGGGTTGCTGTTATATGTGCCTTAAGTACGTTACGTTCCTTAGTCCGCCTCCAGGTATCATTGGTAAACCACAAGCTACATATGTTGATTGCCTGTCAGTTGACACCCAGCTAACTTTGTTGTAGGTCTTGTGGTCAAAGATGGTCCCTCCAATGACCAGACACAAGTCTTTCACCATTGTTTCCCGATCATATGTCTGAGCAGTTTAGGTCACATATCCCCGTTCGGCGTTGCGTTATGCATTGCGCTTAACTGATTTTAGAAGTTATCCTTTTCATCCTCAGTCGAGAGGTCTCTCCGCCCCAGCGTAACACAGTACTATCCAGAATATGGCCAATATTATCCTATTACCATATGTATGCAAGCGAATTAGGCCTCTGCGTATCATTGGTGTTAGCATTAAGAAAAGGTCGATCCACGGAAGGCGCCCTTTATCATCTCGTTACAGAGATTAAATTAGCCTACCATGGAAAAGACTGAACATTGATTCAGTGCGTCTAAATGGCATAACCATTTATTTTTCCGATGAGGTAAAACATCTAGGAATTGTCCTAGATAGGAAGCTTAACATGCTAAGCATAAAATTGCCAAGGCGAAATCTGGAATCTGTCCCCAAAGGTCATATTCTGCTTGTATACCACGGTGGTAAGACCCATCCGTACATACGTAACAAACTCGGCAAACTTCAAAGGTGAGCTTGCCTCGGAATTACAGGTACTATGCACACCTGTCCCACAACAGCCATAGAAGCTATAATCGGACTTACTCCATTACACATTTATGTACATAAAAAAAGTGGGAATTTGCAGTGCAGTTAATTTTCAAAAGTCCCACAGTACATGACTTCCTCGAGCTAGACATGCTCAGCACGGTTTCTGACTTTACGCCCAAATCACTCTACTTTGGTAGAAGGTTTGAGATTGAGATCCCAAGCCATGATATATGGAATAATGGCGGACCGTTGCTTGATCCAAAAAGGAATCGTTTTGTATACCGATGGATTTAAAATGGATTCAGGGGTTAGCGCTGGTGTGTATGGACCCAATTATAAGATCACAAAATCACTTGGAAAGAGTCCTAGTGTTTTTCAGGCCGAGCTCTATGCTATCGAGACCTGCGCAATTATAAACTTGCAATCAGGAATCAAATGTGCCGCTAAACACATACTCACCGACAGCCAAGCAGCTCTTAAAGCACTGATCTCCCACCTGATCAGTTCAAAAACAGTTCCAAGCTGCTTCGACAGTTTACAAAATTTGGCCAGATACAATAAAGTAAAGTTGTGGTGGGTACCGGGTCATGTAGGCGTTGACGGCAATGAAACTGCAGATCTGTTAGCCAGAAAAGTTTCCTCTGAGTTGTTCATTGGACCTGAACCCTTTTACGGAATATCTGATTCTGCCTTCAAACTAACCTTAAACAATTGGGAACGCAACATGTGCATTTCCCATTGAAATAACTCCCAAGGCCTCAGACAAGCTAAAAGAGCTGCCCAACCTTTCCAGAAAAAGGCAGCTGATATCCTAAAATACAGTGAGCTTCCTTACTAGTCACTGCCATCTACTCTACCACCTAAATAAAATAAGAATTTCGGAGGATATTACCTGCCGCCTCTGCCTAGAAGAGAACGAAACTGCAGAACACATACTATGTGAGTGTGTAGCTCTGTGTAAAAGTAGGAGAAGCTTCTTTCTTAAGGAGATAACATCTCCATTAGACCTAAGGAACTCCTCCGCAGCTGTAATTACAGCTTTCATAAGGAAAGTTGAAGTACTGATGCCCTAAAAAGAGGTCTCTAGTACAATAGATCGTTCTGGTCGCAGTGCCTAAACGCCATTTGGGTGTGGCCACACTCCTGCTCCACAGTGTTACGCGTTGTGGACAGGTACTCTTCAGCATCTTACTTCACTCACTCCCTATATGTCTAATTTATATCTAATGGCATTTTGGGGTCACTGCGTCGATGAGCTACTTCACATTTCAGAAATCAATCTTATGCCAAAATTTGTCATCATTTGATCATTCCATATCCGATGTCTAATGTCGGTTTCGTGAACAGGGCAGAATTCGGTAACGCAAAATGCTAACTCACATTACCTACTCGTAGACTAGACCATTCCGCACTTGCAATTTCACTCCGCATGTACAAGAATTTATATGCATTTACCCGGGGACCGCCACGTCTCTACCTGTACTATGTGTCAAAACTAGTAAAAAAAAAAACAAAGACTAGGTGTAGAGACGCTATTTTAGGTGTATAGAAAGGCACTCAGCCCAGATAGGAAGTAACTCAACAAATCAAGAGAAATGTATCGTTTCGTAAGTATACTCGTATTCTTATCTAACTACAGCCACCATCAGTCAAGCATCAATCATTTCTAAGACTCCTTTTGGAACAAATCAATTTAATGTATTTTTTATTTTAACTAGAAATCTAACAACTTTTTTGCAT
This sequence comes from Pocota personata, assembly GCA_963082735.1. Classification (NCBI taxonomy): domain Eukaryota; kingdom Metazoa; phylum Arthropoda; class Insecta; order Diptera; family Syrphidae; genus Pocota; species Pocota personata. Next base: position 33,427,726 of record OY720431.1, on the reverse strand, counting down.
AGGTCTTTACAAATTGATTTTCTTCTGGTGGAAAGAACACTTGTTCGTCACTGCCAGGAGCACGATAATCAGCTAAAGAGAGCACATTCACACAGTCAAAGCCCGTACGTTCAGCTATTCTAGCTGAATATGCATTCGTACAATCGCAAGTACAGAGTGGATAACCCAGTTCCCTTGCTCTTGCTATTGATTTCTCGAAAAGTTTGCGTCCAATTCCCTTTTTACGAAAACTTGTATGCACACTCAAGCCATCAAAATGCATGGCTTTATCAACTTTGTACTTCTCAAACACCTTTGATTCTCTTTCTATAGTTGCAATTAAAATCAGCAAGTTTGCCCACTTTGTGCCTGGAATATGAGAGGCCTCCTCTAGCAAATGCTTCTCCTGCTCGGGGCCTTTTGGTCCCATAAGACGTACGCCTACAATTTGATCACCACTCATAGCAACGAAACATGTTGCAGGCTCGTTTGCTATATTTGAAATTAAATACTCTTCATCTTGTACGTCTTGCCCCGGTGGCTTACACGCGTTTGTCAATGGTTCGTCCGGATAAAAGTGATCGCGTATAAATTTCAAAATCAAATCACGATCTTCTGGCGTTGTCAGACGATACACAATCTCTGGTTTCGATGTCATTTCGAGATGATTGTACACACCGCGATGGCAGAAATGAAACTAACGTACTGAGATTGAAATTGCATTTCTAAGCAACAGCTGATTTAGCTATGAATTATATAATGATGCACTCGTTGATATCTATTTTTCACATACTACATATATATTATAGTGGAGACATAGTATGGTGAATACTACAACCCCTGACAGACTACATTTCGTAGTATTCGATGACTTTGGCGTTAAGTAGTATACTTTGACGTGTTTGTATGTTGCCTGTCATAACAAATAAAAATAGAAAATTCAATATATTGACATTTGTGGATTTAGATTAGATTAGATTTGACTTTAATTTGTGTAATCAAAATGAATTACAAAAATGTTTACAAAAATCACTTTGCATGATATGGCCGTCTGCGTGATTGGCAATATAATCATATACCTATGTATATAATTTTCCATAATAAATTTAATATGAAGTAGAAAAATAAAGGAGACTACAATTTATTAAGTCAGTGTGTATTGTCTCGCGGTATTGTAGTGCGATTTTGCAATAGCGAAATAAATTAGGAACATTAATATTATTGAGGAGTATTATGACTTGATTCTCCAAGATACTCCTACATATATCTTCTTGTTTCCCACAGAACTGGATATTTGCCGATGAAATGCAGAGTATCCTTTTTTCTGTGAGATACATAATTATGTTTTAGGAGTTCGTGACGCAGCCTCAAGATCATCGCTATTTCATCGGTGCTGTTTCCATGTATTCCATGAAATTGTGGTTCAAATGGCTATATATCGTTCTATGTATAGGTCGTTCTCGAGGCTTCCTCTAATTACCTTACCCTAGCCTGCATTGACTCCTTCGATGAGCTGATAAAGCTGATTCCCAAACACCAATCAATCTTCGTGACTAATTTCAATACTAAAGCCGCTAACTAATTCTAACCACTCTTTGAACCTTCCAGTTCTTTTTTGTATAACTTGTATAGCTGCTAAGATAACCAGATCTCTTGCGCCATGAAATGAAATTGCAGCGCATACCATAACGGAACCAACAGCAGTATGACGACGTGAGAGGAACAAATCGTGAAAGTAATAAAGCCATCAGGGCCATCCAAATTAAATTTTTTCTCGTCAGAAAAAAAAACACGTCTCCCCATTTTTCCTTCCAGCTTAAATAATGCCGGCAAAATTCCAATCTACGATATTCTATGGCTTTTCCTTCAGTTTTTGCCGTCGGAGATGTGGACACTGTTCAATCACTCTACGGACTGCCTGAAGTTCCAACTTTTTCCTTTATTTTACTAGCAGACGCAGTAGAATTTGGAACTTCGCGTAAAATTGACTTACGTTCTCATTCTGTTGTTGCTCTTGCTTTACTCTTGCTTTTCGGTTTTTCCTATAATTTTCTATCCTTTTTAGAAAATTGTTGACCGTCCAAGGGTCTCGACCAATTTTTAGAAATTTCTCGATTAGTATAATTTTCTTGGCAACAATTTTGCCAATTTCTAAATTAGTTTGTGTTTTACCTCGACCCATCTTCTTTAAAATGCAACAAAAACACAAACAATTTTAATAAACAAAAAACAGCAGTAAAACAGAACAACATTTTATTAACTTTAAAAGACGTTACCCTTTGAATGTTGTAAACAACCTGATGAGAGTAATCAGGTGTCCCTGTTAAAGAAGACAATAAACCGAAAATTAGAATTTCCATTTTTGTTTCATTAAATTTGTTCAAGTTTGTCATCAGATAGCAAAGAAACATTGAAAATAAAAGTTTCAAAAAAGGATCCAAACAAATGTTACCGCTGCATTATGATTTAGGTCGAAATTTTAAATGAGGGTAATCAAATGACCGGTAGTGTAGATGTAGATTCATTTTTTTATTCTGTTTAAGCCCAGTATTAACAAGTAGCCAAATTTGTAAGGAAAGTTGACGTAATTTTTAATACAAACAAATTAATAAAGGCTTTTCTATACAAATAAGTAATGAGTGAAGTTCGGAGCTTAGCTAAAAGTTAAATTTTCTCAAATAATGTACTAATTCGGATTTATTGAACAGCAAAAAGTAATTTTTCTCAATGCAGTTAAACAAATGTACTCTAATTTTTCCAAATCTAGTTCGGTCCCATTTTTCAAAAACGGCAGCTGGGCTGTCAAAAATGAGCTCGTTCTATGATCCGGCTTAGGCCTAAATTAGTTCCACAATGCTTTCATCTCGTTTGGAGCGAAATCACAGGTGACAGATAGACTTCGTTATCGCGATCAGTGGGTTAGGTGGGATTAATCATTTTGGTCTGTCACGGGTAAAATATTATTAGAATTTTTAGTGTGAAACTGACCACTTTACTCGGAATATCTAAATCGTTAGAGCCTTCCGAAAAAATGTTTTTTTTTTTTTTAATTGGCTTTAAGTAAAATGGGCGCCGTGGCTCAGTGGTTAAGTGCGCGATTACTGAGCGAGAAATTCAAAGTTCGAATCTAAGAAAACACAAAAATAAAAAAAAAAAGTCTTCTCAAAGTGCCACCTCTCGCGAACGTTTGACAAACATCCGAAAGTAAAACAATTATGATAAGCTTTCTCAATAAAAAAAATTGACCTTCGGATAAAACTGTAGGTCCCAACCAACCAACCAGAAAAAAAATTTATACATATATATATAAGCAAAGTACCCTTAATTTTGAGGATGTAATGAAAACAAATTTCGGGTTTGTGCATTACCGCATAGACTTCAGGCATAAAATGTAAGAAAATCTGTCTAGCCATTTAGACTGTAGGTCCAGGTACAGACAGACGGGCAGATAGACAAACATAATTTAGAGACCCACTTAATTGAGTTCCGCTATTCTAATAGATTGATCAAAATCTCGATGTCGACAAATTACACTAAGCCGATATTTAACCCTATAAGAGCAAATGAAAAATATATTTGAAGATGTTCCAGTAAAGTAAAATTTTTCTTAATAATAATATTTGTATTAGTTGCATGTTATTTACACACAAAACTCTCCTAAAGACCTCATGACATCCCTGATCCGGCAGAGCACACAAACTGTCACCCTCACTTGTTGTCAGTGACAGCTGTCAGTATTGTTTAGATTACGTTTTTTTGCATATTGGCATTTCGCATTTGTGTTGCTTCGTTGCGAGTTTCTTTGTTTATTTCGTCGAATTTTATGTGAATATTTATAAATATTATTCACCTACATATTAACCTACAAAATGAGTGCAAAAGAAATATTATTGGAAGCCTGTCAGTGCGACAAAGCTGGAAGAATCTTGCAAGCTCAGCATCTCTACAAAGATGGAATCCTCGTTCTCCTCGCAACAGCTGAGGGTAAGTTTTCATCTTTAGTCGCTTCCATGGCAATAACCAAGTGAAATGCATTTGTTTAGCTGAAACAAATCCAGACAAGCGAACGTATTTCATCAGCAAAATCGAAGAATACAAAACGCGGCTAGAATTGATCAGACGCAAAATCAATGCTCATTCCACAAAGGGTGATGTGGTCGACAATATTCCCATAATGGAGGGATCCACTGGTCATAGCTATCGTCAGTTATTCGGTAAATATCTTGACGATGAAGTGAAGGAGGTGGAATTGGATGAAGCATACTTAATGGAGAACCACCAGGTATGGAAGAGAAGTTAGCAGTGTGTTCCTCTTGGAAGGACTCACCCGTCCATTTTTAGTTGCAAAATTTAGTCATGTTCCTAGAATTGGTCGTGAAGAACTGCCGCAGCCTGCGTTACATACGAATTGTGACAAAGAAAGATGAAAGAGCGGGAAACATCCAAAAGCAATCCTTTGACTTCATTAAGGCTGACCTTGCGCAACGAAACATTCAGCTTTCGGTGGACTTTCAGAGCAGTTTGCATGACAGGAAGATATTGTGAGTTGTATGAGGTCGTGTGATAAACAAAAATTACGTGAATTTCCCTCATTTAGACTCAGCAATGGCTACATAATCAAAATCGGTCGGGGTTTGGACATTTACAAGCCAAAAAGCAATCGATTTAGTCTTGGGCTGACAGACTATGACTTCCGTGAGTGCAAGAAGACGGAAGTGGACATCTGGCGGTGCAAGAAATATGACTGATATTCCTATTTTCTTTTGTTAATTCTAATAAATATAAGTATAAGGCAAGGTGGTTTTATTTAATCATTTGCTTTGGAAAGGTGTTTCTGAGGTAGCGGAGGGAATCGAGTTTTATGAACAAAGGTTTCGGTTGTATTATATTCATATTGACATCTGGTTATGTGTTTTTAATGAATCGTGGTTTCTAAGAGGACGATGAGCACTCAATGGCACTTAAATGATCAAACTCAAGCAAGGCAATAACCCCGAAACTGTTGTCGTTTAAGGTTTCGTATTGTGCTGCCAACTGTCTGTGAGACGACGGGAACCGATATAAAAACTGCACGACAATTCGGAGTCAGTAACTCGTGTAGTCCTATAGTTGGCGTTAGGTTTTATTACCAAAGCTGTTTTGGGAATAAGCGCGAAAACTATGAACTGAGGGGGTAATTAGTACAGATCTTTTTTTTTGCGTGCAGCTGGGCGAAAATCATCGAAAGACATCGCATACGAGCTTTGCGATAGTGTGGAACTATAATCCACTAAAAACATCCCGAGAAGGCATGATTTAATGTCATCCTTCCAATTATTTGTTTATAATACTTGAGAGTTTGTATATTCAGTAGGGTATACTGTCCCTCAGTGGACCAATTTGCGTTTGACTTGATGTAGTTTTTAAACTATTGGTTTAATCTTTAAACGGTTTCAAGGTACTTATTATTTGTTTTATTAGCTTTGTATTTCACCACATGCAGCTTTAGAAAGATCATAGAAAATAGTAAATTTTGAGTTTTTTAAAACGCACCTCAATTAGTTTCCTGTGTGCTAGGGGGTGGACACAGTAAACCACCGGGTAGTTCACAGTGAACCTTTAGTGTTTATTTATTATTTCATAAGAAAAATAAAGAACAAAAACAAGTAATTGGTAAAAATCAATTAACGGTCGGTTTCAGTACTTGGAGTTATGTCCTGTATCCCCTTGTGGGTCCTAGGGCCTCTACAACGCCTACGCGCCATCGTGTGCGATTTCTGGAAATGTGCCTCAGCTCTCCCCAACTCTTTCCCAGTTGCCGTGCTTCCTTCTCAACTGTTCTGCGCCACGTACTCCTAGGACCGCCGCGTATCCTGCCATCCTGGGTAAGCGGGTTCCATTGCATCGCTTCGTTAGCTATGGACCTGTCACCCTTTCGGAGAGTGTGACCGATCCACTGCCACTTTCGTCGTCGTATGGTTGTGCCTATAGGTTCATGGCCCGTTCTCTGATAAAGCTGTTCGTTAGAGATACGGTTTGGCCAGAATATCCTTAAGATGTAACGTAGACACCTATTGACAAACGTTTGCAGCTTCCTCGTGATAGTGACGGTCACTCTCCAGGTATCACATCCATATAGCAGCACGAATTCAACGTTGGAACGGAACAGTCGTAGCTTGGTGTTCAAACTGATTGCATTGCTTCGCCATATTTTGGACAACATCCCAAACGCAGATTTTGCTTTACTATTCGGCTGGCTATATCCAGTTCGGTTCCGCCATCGGTTGAGACAATACTCCCAAGGTATTGGAAACTCTCTACTCTCTCAACCGTTTGTCCTGCAATGCATATATGAGTTGATGAGTTTGGTCCTAGGCTGATCATTTTTGTTTTTGCTGAGTTAATTTTCAGCCCCACGACGTCTGCTTCCCTCTCCACATTTGCTGTCATTTGGTGAAGGTCCATTATTCTGTGAGACAGAAGGCATACATCGTCGGCGTAGTCGAGGTGTTTGAGTTCAGATGTAAGAGTCCATCGAATTCCTCCATTTCCTGTTGATAAGGCCGCATTCAGCACATCGCTAATCACCAATAAAAACAGTATTGGTGAAAGTATGCAGCCTTGCCGAACCCCACTTTGGACTTCGAATTCCTCAGACAGCCTTCCTCTGTGCAAAACGTGACATGTGGACCCATCATATGTGGCCTTGATAATTGTTATTAATTTATCCGGAATGCCTCTCCTTCGCAAGGCACGCCAAATAAATTCCCGATTGACACTATCAAACGCCTTTTCAAAATCGATGAACAACAGCTGAAGTGGTGATCGATATTCAACACATTGCTCGATGATGATCCGCAGGGTGTTGATGTGGTCGACATAGGAGGATCCAGAGTGGAAACCTGCTTGTTCGGCGTCGAGTGCGTCTTCGAGATGTTGTTTGATTCGCTCCAGGATGATTTTAGATATTATTTTAGCCACAGCAGGCAGCACGCAGATACCTCTTCAGTTTTCGCACTGCATTAGGTTGCCCTTTTTTAGGGAGCTTGACAATCATTCCCTTTTTCCACTCATCTGGAAAACTCTCGGCTTCCCATGTTCTCCCGACAAGTGGGAACAGTAGCTCTGCCGATGCTGTTGGCGCAGCTTGAAAAAGTTCCGCGAGTATGCCGTCAAGTCCTACCGCCTTATTAGTTTCCAGTACTTTGATTGCGGTAATAATCTCCTCTTTACTGGGGGTTGTGGTGCGAATTCGGGAACTTCTTTCTACGGACACTTCAGTCTGACTTGGGTGCATATTGCTGGCGAATACACGGTTTAGAACCGAAGCAAAATGCTCCTTCCATCTCTTCAGTTGATCCTCATCCGATATTAGCAACGAACCGTCTAAGCCTTTCACTGGGTGTTGAGTAGAGCTTCGGCCACCTATAAGCTCTTTAGTGATTCTATAAACGGTTCTGCTGTCGCACCTCGCTGCTGCTTCTTCTGCTTCCGTAGTCAGCGCATTGATGTAATTGCGCTTGTCACGTCTCACGCTATGCTGTACTTCTCTCATCTTCATGCGATATAGGGACTCAAGCTCGATCCTCCCTGCTGCTGGAGTTGCTGCAATTCGAGCTCTTAGCTGTTTTCGTTCGTTGATCCTTCTCCAGGTATCCTCGGAAAGCCACGCCCTATGGTTTCCCTGTGATCGACCGACATTCCTTTCAGCACCTGATGTGAAAACAGTTTTCACAGCGCACCAATGGTCTTGGATGGTGGCGGGCAGGGAGCTGTTGATTGTGTCCACTCCACGTGAGAGATGGTCCCTTAATTCTTAGCGCACTGTGGGAACTCTCAGTCGGTCTACATTGAACCTAGGTATTCTTGTGTCGTTAGATCTACGAACGGCAACAGTGCGTAGTCGGAGAGTAGCTATCATAAGATGGTGATCTCGTACCAACCCCATGTCGGCACCTCGCCTGTTTCGGACGCCTAGGAGACTACTTCTAAAACGGCGACTGATGGCAAAATGGTCCATTTGGTTGGAAGTTGCTTGCCTGTCAGTTGACACCCAACTGATTTTATGGCAGGCTTTGTGCTCAAACATGGTGCCACCTATGACAAGACGATTTGCGTTGCAAAAGTCAACAAATCTTTCGCCGTTGTCATTGCGATTGCCTAGTCCGTGCCGTCCCATAACATGTTTGAGCCCTTCATTGTCGCAGCCTACCTTGGCATTCAGGTCCCCCATAACAATGACAATGTCGCCGTTTGGTGTTGCATTATGACAGTACTTGGTAGAAAGTCAATCACAGTAAAAACCGACCAGTCGAAAGGGAAAATGCCGGTTTTTTAAAAAGCGTTGCTGATGGTTATAGGAGTCAATAATTTTTGATAGGCTTCCCCGAAGAATTCACCTATTTCGTATATAGTCACAGGTGTACCAGGATGCCTCATCATTCAGGAGTCCATTGACGCATTGTGAAAAGTTTTAAAAGGTTTGAATGCACAAACGTTAAGCGGCTGTGTTTTATGCGACGAGTGTGGTGGCAAAGTGAGTATCGTTACTCCATTTGACTTTGCCAATTTCAAGGATTCAATAGAGAGGTGTGATTCACGATTATCCAGAATAAGTAGCGAAGAATTTGTCATAGATGAGGAAGTGTGTTGAATAAAGTGCTTCATTACGTTAGGAAATAACTCAGAATTCATCCATCCACTGGGTGTAGCTAGGCCCAAACAACCTGGAGGTGTACCTTTAAGAAAATAAACACAATATTAATTATCGAAGACAAAAGAAGTTTTTGCTTAAGCCTAACCTTTAAGCATATAACTTATAAAGTTCTTTCTTGGAAAAAGCAATGGCAGGTTTGTCCACTCGTACAGTGTGGACTCACCACTGGTAACTTTGGAAAGACATCTTATGCCTTTAGGTGCTAAAATTGTTGGAGGTTTTTGCACCGTCGTCCTTACCGTTTCATCCGGATAATATATTCTTGTGCCATTTAGAAAATTTGGATGGAGCTTAATGACTATTTTTAAGTTGTCAAAATATTTTCCGATGTTGAAGCTGTTAAACGCTGTTGCTCGAGCCAAGCTACAGCTTTCTGGAGCTCTCAGAATCAAGCTAGGGTGTCTTTTACGAAACGATCGCAACCATGCAATGCCTGCCATTTTCTCCTTCTTCCAGCATTCGGGATTTTTTAATTTGTTAATTTTTGCAGTTTCATGTGCATTCCACATTTGTCAAACCATTAAATAAGTATGCTGAGTCTTTGAGATACTTCATTTAAGTGGCTTCTTCTTCCTCTGTGAATATAAGGTTTACGGTATAGTTTGGAGTAAGCCTCAAAACTTCCAATACCTACTTCTTAAGATTTTGTATTTTGAGAAAATATCTTCTCAATGTTGCGTATGGAATTTGTTTTTCCTTAGCAATTTGCCTTATTTTCGTTGCTTCCTTAATCAGCTGAAGTTCAGATTTCATCTGCTTCTTTGTGTGGGTTCCTATTTTTTTTTTGTTTCTTTATTCGTGCCATTTTAACTGAAAAAAAAAATTGTTTACTTACCTATTCTTAAAATATTGTATATAGTTGTGTCTGGCGTATGACTAGTAAAAACCATACATTGAACACAATGAACCATGGTTCACTGTGTACGACTATGATCTGGTTCACTGTTGGATATAGTGACTTTTTGGAGAAAAATATTTTTATAAAAAAACTATTTCACAAATTTTATTGACATACTAATTTTAATTAATAATAATAATCAACATTTTAAACTGTATCCCACAAATCTCACTAAGCACATTACTTTATTAAATGGAACAAAAATAAAAAGCACGATTTCTAATTGACTTACCAGTAAAGTTCACTTTTTCTTGAGCACAACCGCACTACTTCAACTGCCAGGTTGATCGAAACGCGGTTTATTTTTTCTTTACTTCGTTTTTCTCTTATAAGTAGAGATTCTGTAAATTTAAAAGATTCACTGTGGGACGTCAGCCACTGTGGGACAGTTTACTCTAACTGTATGTTGCCAGTATAGGCTTTTTATTTTGGAGTAACTACATGCATACACTGTCAGACAAAATAAATTGCAAAAGCAGTTAATTCATTTTCAAAGTCCTGTTAGTGAAAAGCAAAAAGCATTTATGGTTCAGTTCTTTTGTGCTGACGTCACCTACACATGTGTTCACCATTTTGTAAAAAATAACCGTTAATTACTTTTATCTATTTACTATCAGTTGAGGTAATTCTGCAGCAGTTGTACTTTAGACGCGACAAAATAAAGTGCATTTTATATTTTGTGAGCGACGCGCTAGAATATTGTAAATAATTTTATAATTTTTCAGAACAGATATTTACTATTGATAAACAAATAAGAGGTAGAAGCAATCAAATCTGTTAAGGCTTTGGTATGAAAATGCTACCATCCGAGGTGAAGAAAGAGCTAGTTTTGGACCGTCAAAGTGGACTGACATTTCAAAAACTGGCACAAAAATATGTATTGTCAATTTCTGGGCTAAGGAAGATCTGCCTTAACTTTGAAAAATGAGGAACAGTTGTTAGTTTCAAGAGCTCTTGCGGAAGGAAGTTAAAGACCACAGCAACCGAAGACTAACGAATCAAAATTGAGGCCTGAAAAAACCCCTTTTCTTCGGCAAGGGGTAATAAAGAAGATTAACAATTAAGTATAATACCAAGAACAGTGCAAAGGTGACTCCAAGAAAGCGGATTAAACAACTTTTTTGCGAAGAAAAAGCCTATGCTTCGTACAGTCAACATCCGAAAACGCCTAGCCTTCGCAAAACGTATTTGTTAAAGCCGCAATCATTCTGACAAAGTATAATTTGGTCCAATGAGTCAAAATTTGAGCTAAAAAATCCCGAAACCAGAAAGCAAGTTTGGTGCAGACCCTCTGAAAGACTGAGCCAAAGGTGCATACAGAAAACTGTAAAGCACGGAGGTCGGTAATTGTCTCGGGATGTTTCTCCTTTAGCGGTGTTGGAAATCTGGTCAAAATGACGGGTCCAACTTACGCCAACATTATTAGGGGCAATTTAGCTTTTGCTTCTATAATGTCAGGGTAGTTGTCTGGTGGAATGCCTTGGATAAGGCAATAAACCAGAAGTTATTAAGCAAAGACCAACGTTCAGCTTGTCTGTGCATTAGTGGAGCACTGCGGGCTAGTCCTTCCGCAGCTATGGACATTCTTTTTCATTTAACACCCCTTGATATTTATGGCAGGCAAATTGCAGCTAACTCAGCTATTCGCCTTAAAGCTACTTCACAGTGGTCTAAAAAAATGTATGGCCACGCCTCCATATTAAATAAATTTAACATCTTCCCTGAAGAAATTGACTAGACCATCCCCAAGTTCAGTTTCGACAAAAACTTCCAAGTTACCATCCCTTCCAGAGCATTCTGGTGGCTTCACGGAGGTGGCTTTTTATACCGACGGTTCAAAAACTAACGACTGGGTGGGTGGTGGTGCCTTCTCTGATAGACTTAATTTAAACTTCTCTTTTCGTCTCCCAAACCATTGTAGCGTTTTCTAGGCGGAGATAATGGCAATAAGGGAGGTCTTGTCTTGATCTCGGACGTGATATCGTCCATTGATATCCGCATCTTTTCAGACAGCCAAGCCGCAATCAAATCCCTGGAATCTTCCTCAATATTCACCTAATTTGGGTGCCGGGGCATAAGGATATTCCAGGGAATTGTAAGGCCGACGAACTTGCCAGACATGGAACAACAATACCTATCCTTCTGGGCAAAAGTTTACTGGGTATGCCTATCGCTACATGCAAACTTAAATTAAAGCTGGATGCTACCGTAAAGACAAATTCTAGGTGGACAAGGAGTACAACTTGTCTAGCGACAAAACAGATTTGGCCTATGCTGGATCTGAAAAGCTCCAGGAATTTGATTTCTCTAAATAGGAAGCATATTAGTGCTGTTATAGGTGTCATTACTAGACACTGTCTAATAGACAAGCATGCAACAAGGCTTGACATATTCTCTAAGGATTTCTGCAGAAGCTGCATAGACGAGGAGGAGGAAGAGACTATTCTTCACCTTCTTTGCACCTGCCTAGCTCCATGGCGCAGTACTTTATTGTGGAAGTATTGTATGCTTTGTAGGTTTGCACCCACAAAGCTGGAGACCATGTGTTGGCTCTAATTCTTGCTTATAGAGCAGCAATTTATTGTATATCAAGAGACAGGAATACCTCTATAAAAGCCAATACATTTTTGTATACCGTATGTTTAATTCGTCATGCAATTTCGCTCAAGAGTTATGCCTAAGTGCTTAGCTGAGTTAAAAAAAAGAACTGCATTGCATTTATGTACACAGGTATATGTTGTACATTTTTATTTGTAAAGTTTACATTGCAGTTTTCCAGTAACTTCCTGCACGGTATTACCGACAGCAAGTAAGGCAGTATCGTCTGCAAATGTGGCAACAGAAGTTTGCTCATTTTGTGGTAGTCATTGGTGTATAATACGAACAAGACAGGTATATACTACCTTGGGGTACGCCAGCTTTTATATGTTTTAATGTGGAGTACTCATCTTGTTTTATTCTAAATAATCTCTGCATTATATATGACTCTAGGATTTCTGAGTATTGTTTTGATATTTTTGCAGCTTATGGACTAGTCCTTTATGCCACACCATATCAAAAGCCTGTGTTATATCAAGGAAGATGGTAGAGTATATTTTTTTCTCTTCTAGGGCTTTTTCTATTTTGTCAGTTATTCGGTGAACTTGATCTATAGTTGAACACCTATTTCTAAAGCCAAATTGATGGTTTGGTATCAATGTCTTTTCTTCTATGATCGGATGGAGTCGTTTTATAAGAATTTTTTCGAATACCTTTGACAGTATTGGCAGCAAGGAAATCGGACGATATGAGGTAACTTCGCTAGGTAGTTTGCTAGGTTTTGGTATCATAATTACTTCTGCGACTTTCCACATTCGTGGAACATACCTTAGTCTGAATTTTCAGAATTTCTCCTGTAATAAGATCAAATCCTGGAGGTTTTTCGTCGTCGCTTGTATGGCATGTAGCGCCGTCTTGTAGGAACGATAGCTCGGACATATCGATATTGTCGAGCTCTGGCCACAGAAAGTCGGTTAACATCGCTCTATACCGAGGACCATTGACGGTAACGGTGTCTCCTTCCTCATTTCCAAGGAAATAAGGTCCAATGATGCCGCCGTGCCATAAACCGCACCAAACAGTCAATCTTTGTGGATGCATTGATGCTTGATCGAACACTCGTGGATTGTGATCACTCCAATAACGGCAATTTTGCTTGCTGATATACGAGTAGTCGCTGAACCAAAAATGGGCCTCGTCCGAGAAGATGATTTATGACCAAAATCCGGATCTCCGGTCATCATTTCCAGCGCCCAATTATCGAACTCACTGCGTTGCATATGGTTGCCCGGCTTCAATTCTTTCGTCAGCACAATCTTATACGGATGTGGGCTCAAATCCAAGAACAAAATAAGCCTGGTTGACACTCTGGCGATGCCCAATTCAGCTGATCGGCGCCGAATCGACATTTCTGGGTAAATAGTGTACTCATGCTCAAATGGCAAATCTTACTGAATATTTTGACAGCTGGATGTCATTGGTAACTTTGACAGCTGCTGAAACGTTATAGTTGGAAAAACTATCATTGCTATCTGGTCACCCTTTATTTGCTTTTTTTTTGTATTTCTTTAGAATTAGCACACACAAAATGGGATATTCCACAAACGAAAACGATTTTAAACCAAACAAATTGCCACACAAAAGAGCTGTACTATGCAGTACAGAGCCGCTGAACAAAGCTACTTATCCTTCATGCAAGAATTGGATTACCTTCATCGTAAAAAAATTTAAGTTATAGCGCACATAAAACTAGAAATAGCATCAGCATTCCAAATTTTGTACAAAACCATCTAACCCGGTTAATTCAGTTAACACACCTTCCAAAGCTTTCCTAAATTTTTAGCACCTAAAAACTACATTTCCAGCAGCCGCCTGTCTGTCAACCACCCCCAAATCAATTCGAATATCGAAACAAGCGTCACACCGAAATGGCAGCAAATAAAAATATGTTGACATTCTCATGTCCTCCGCCCACGCATATCCTCGTCCATTTTGCATAGCAGCGCACTTTCATCACATGCTCCACAAAACGAGCATCCAAAAACACTAACTGGCAATAAAAATTAAGTGAACTGGAGACCGGGTCCGCAGAGGCAACACGAAAAAAAATAAAAATAAAAACGCGAGCATTTACAACCGTAGTTCGCAAAACAAATTTATGTATATGTGTTTGTACACTTGATGGGGGAAGGATTTGTGTAGTCGCCAGGATGTCCAGTAGCAGGAAAACATTGCGTTCGCAAAAATAAGAGAACAAAAAAAAAAGGACGAATCTAAAATTGACCGACACACAATATAAAAATACAACGAGAGAGAGCTAAAAACTACCAACATTGCTCTAAATACAAATGTACATGTAGATGGGGATGAGTCCTTTAAAAAAAAAAAAAACATTGGACAGGACACATAAAAAACCAGCCAGCACAGTTCATTTCGGCAACAAAGCACCACCGCGCGATAGAAAGGGGATGACGACGTTGACAACGGGGCACAACTCCCAAACGACCAAATAAACTTAATTAGCGTTAGCCTCCGATTTTTGGGAGACATGGTTGACTGCTTTGCAGACCAGATCACGAGTAGAGTGGTAAACGAATTGCCGCAAAAAATAAAAAAATAAAATAAAAATGTTTTGTAAAAGGAAAGCCGACAGAAAGAAGTGAGAGCGCATGATGCGTTTGATAAATTGAATTAATTACAACGAGTGTTTGAATGATTAGTGGATCACGTCCTTTTTGACCCTCTACGGTCGCCAATTGACGTTTTGGGTCATTAACCAACTTTGCTAAAGGGAGCTGGTGGGTGTTCTTTTTTTTTTTGCCAATTCGTCACTGCAATTTGATTCTGTTGATTTGGTTCATCTAAATTTGCATTGATCAATGATGGACATTAGGAGTGCTGTGACAAAGGGACTATAAATTAAAAGTCTTATCATTCCTATCAAGGGCTGAAACAACCTGCCTCGAAGAGGAGTTGGTAAATTTTATAAGATTTAGCTTTTACAATAACAACAATAAATGTGGACAAATTACACGAGGGATTGTACAATATAATTTTCTAAAAGGTTATTCATTTCGAGGTTGGGATTTCACATCCCTGCCATATGGCAACTGTCAAATCCATCTGTCATTCATAGCGGTATAGTTTTTGCCATGTCATTTTATAATGCGAATTCCTTAACCACCGCTCTAAGCATTAAACTTGTTGCATTTTACCGCAAGAATAACAGTTCTGTAATGTCCGTATATTGCTATTTAAGGATAAATGATTCGAACAAAATCTTCAGGGATGAGGCCCGCTTGGCGACTACGTAAACAAACAAAATTGCAAAATTTGAGGTTTAGAGAATGAAAATGTGATCGTTGAGAGGCCATTGCATTCACCACGGGTTACAGTTTGGTGCGCGATGTGGACCGGTGGCGGGATCGGGCCGTACTTTTTTGAAAACGACGAAGGCGCCACTCATGTTACGGTAAATTCTTTGCGCAATGGTCAAAAATGATAACCAACTATTTTTGGCCTGAGATTGAAGACATTGATGTGAGCGACATATGGTTCCAACAGGAAGGGGCTAGGTGCCACACAACACAGGCAAATTTGTCCAATTAATGAAATTTTCGATGACTTTTCAGCACATTTCTGCTGTATTGTGGCCATAACTTCACGGATCTTGATTTTTGAGTACTCCAAAAGTTTGGGATTGACACGATCTTAAGCATAGCCACACAAAAAATAAATCCAACGCGGTCAGATCACATGATCTTGGTGACCAATTGATGTGGCCAAATATCAAATTAAACGCCGGGAAACTTTTCGTGCAATAGGCGTGATATTCCAACACTTAATTGACGTACATATGCTGTGCGCTTTCTATGGTCAGCAGGCATTTTTTTTTTTTTTGTCGGGGCGGGTACACCCTACTGGAACACTCAGACTCAAAAACAGGTCCATTGTACAACCAGGCAGAGAACCCCATTTTAATGTGTTTTTTTCATCTTTTATAAAAAGACGAGTAGACGCTTCAGTGATGAAGAGCTTAGGTCATCAGCACCGAAAATCTGCCACCTGATCCGAGCAAAGGCAGGACAATCACATAGGAAGTGTTCCGCAGTGTCATCGCCCTCTCCACAGGAGTCACAGACAGGGGTAGCGCTCAAACCTAGCACATGGAGGTGCTTGGCAAAGGCGAAGTGGCCCGTAAGAGCGCCAGTAAGTTGTCTGCAGTCTTTTCTATTAAGATATAGCAAGAAACCTGCGGATTTATTACACACGACGGGGACATCCTGGAGAGTCATGCCACCTTCGATTGTGTTCACTGAGAACCCAGTCGTCAATGGAAGCCCTAACCGAGGACGCTGGCAAACACAACGTGGGTTCAGTTGTGTCCTAGGACCCAAACAAGATTCAGTGAGTTCAGCGTTCCAACCGAATTCAAGGATGTTTTGCATTCTCGAACTATTTTGGAAGTGGTTAAAGGATTGAGCAAGGCCTTAAGCGCAGCCTGACTGTTACTACAGACGCAGATACTTCGCCCATTCCACCTGTTCTTACCAATATAGTCCGCTGGCATTAGGATAGCATATATTTCTGTCTGGAAGACAGATGTGTGTTTTCCCAATGAGAAGTCAAGCCTCATGTTGTCGCATTCCACGAAAACACCAGCACCAGACCCCTGTCCAGTTTTAGAGCCGTCCGTGAAAATGCGACTACATTACTTTCCTGGCTCAGACTCCTGCCAAAGCCAATCCTGAACATGAGGAACGTTGACTTCAAACATCAGGCATTAGTTGTTGTGTAAGCTGGACCATATAGGGATGATAATGCAAGCGCAAAATATACCAAATGGAGCTATAGGAAGTGCCTAATTGCTGAGCGCTGTGTGGAATTGACAATTCCGGGTTTTCGGCCATTGGTGATTATTTTTCGAATTGTTTGCTCCGTAGAGCGATTACGACGTCCATAATCTGTTCTTAAATCGCTGTGTTATTTTTGTAGTAAAATGCAACAATTTTAATGCATTGAGCGCTGGTTAAACGATAATGTAAAATGATAAGGCCGGAACTAACAACTTGTCACTATGGGTGAGAGATTAATTTGACAGATGCCATACAGCAGGGATGTGAAATTTTAACCTCGAAATGATTAACCCTTTATTCATAATATCGCAATAGAGTCACTAATTTGATAAAGAAAAATAAATGAATAGTCAGGGTTAATCAATTTTCAAATACGAGTATGTATATCTAATTCAAGAGATTTCTGGAAAAAGGTTCGAAATTTTGGCATTGCCTGGAAAGATAAGAATACTATATCAAGTGATTTATCAGTCGATAACCTCAACAACTTTGTGGTGTAAGCTTCTTCAAGTACATTTGCTAGTATTTATTTCGGCCAAGCAAGTGAAAGTGGATTTACTTTCCGGTATTCAAGTATGTCACAGAACGATTTTCTTTTTGCCTTCATTTCCATAAAAATAAATGCTGCTCTTGCTTATCCCTATAATTTAGTTTATTAAAATTATTCTGCCATATTTCGTCAATTGTTTTATTTATTGATAAAACTTATGACTTCAACCTTTCCTGATACTTGAAAACAGGCTAAAGTTATTCCTGTTCCTAAAACGGGCACATCGTCTTCCGCTCTTTCAAGTTCTCGCCCTATATCTATTCTGCCTTTACTCTCTAAAGTATTTGAAATTTTCTTGGAAGTTCAAATCACAGTATTCCTTGATGAAAATCGTTTGATATGTTGTTTCCAATCTGGCTTACGGCGAAGCGACGTCATAGCACTACATGCACTATGAGATCTATAACTGATCAAGCTCGTGTTAATGCTGTTACAAAATGTGGTTAAAGATTTTGCTAACGCATTTGATACAATTGACCATGAAGTCCTTTGTAAAAAGCTCTCATCTAATTTCCAGTTATCAAAAAGTTTTTTATTCACCGGCTTTGTCCTCATTCTAAAAATTGAGGCAAGGTGTCCCATAAGGCTATGTCTTAAGACCTTTGTTTTTTAGTTCTCTTTATTAATGACCTACTCTTATCAGGCAATATCCATCTTTATGCTGATGATTCCCAAGTTGTTCGTAAGGCCTCAACGGTGATCTGTATAACATTTCTCAGTTTCGCGTTGAAAAAATTGCAGTTAAAACCTTTAGAATCTCAAGCCATTGCAATATATGGAATTCCTATTTCCACCTTTCTAAATGAAGTATATCTAAATGGGGTTTCAATTCCATGTTCCAGATGCGTTGAATGTCTTGGATTTCAGACTGATGAGACTTTGTCTTGGGAAGCTCACAGAGTTAACCAATTGTGAGCATTCCCTAAGCCTTATAGCTGCTTTAGCTGCCATTTGCTTCCCAAAGATATCAACGGGAAGAAAGTGGATCATTGTCTTCAGTGTAGCGATGGACGTTATTTTTAAAGCACCCGTTATACAGAAGCATGATAACATTTGAACTTTCGTCAGAAGATCAGAATGTATTTCCTTGTGAAGTGCTGTCCACCAGATTAGTACTCCGTACATCAAGATGAGCCTCACTATTGCAGTATAAATCGAATGGACCACTTTATGCTAAAGACCCAATTCTGGGCCCAATGCCCTTCGACACGAATAAAGGGCAACAGAAGCCTTCCAGACACGGTCTTGTATATTCAGTTTCCAACTGAGTTTCGTGTCAAGATAAACCTTCAAGTATCTGCGAAAAGAAAGCATAGTACCATTTAGCCTTGGAGAGACGATACATGGTACCTTGTACCTTCTTGTGAACACAACAAGTTCAGCCTTTTCGGCGTTAACTGGGAGACCAACCTTTTCTGTCCATTTTACAATTTTATTAAGAGCTGATTCCATCTGATCATCAAATTTTCCTGATATATCTATTGCAATGCCGTCCACATAGGCTATAACATTGAAGTGGAGTTTTTTTCTATAATTTTTTGCGTTTTATCATTTCAGAATTTTTTAAAATCCTCTTCATGTTGCACAGTGTGGTGAATCGCAAATCTAGCTGGACAAAATTATAAAATCATGTTGGATCGACTTCTTGCTTATATATTTGTTACTTAATGAGTTCAAATATATAAATGGTCATAAAAAAATTAAGATTTTTTTTTAAAACTGAGATTTTTATGTACAAATTTTTATGTAGAAAAATACTTTTTAAAAATTTAATTTTTTTTTTTTTATTATGTCCTTGAAGAATTATTTATGGGTGTGATTCTTGAATGTTTTAAAGAATTTATGATAATTTAAATTAAGAAATGATTTTTTGTGAAAAAGAGTCAAGACAACATAATTTTTATTGTGTGAGAGATTTCATAAAAGAATTGATAAAAATTGTTTTCTTTATATTGTTTTTGCTTTATACATAGATTTTGGAAGCTAAATACAGTTAGTCACTTTCATATCCATCGTTAAACACTTCTTCATCAAGGCTATCTACAGATAATAACGAAAGCACTTCTTTCGTTATCACACCTCGAACTCGTATAGGAGTGTGACGCAAACTGGCAATAAAAGGATTCGAAGAAATTAAGAGTCGATTGAAAAGATCTCTGTTTGTGTCCATTCTCGATGTTTTCCTAGTGAACATCTCTCTGAATTTCCTCGTGTCCTTATTCCTTGCCTCTTTTCCATGAAAAAGAATTTTATGGACACTAACTGGCATAATATACCATGGGTATTCGTTTAGATATAAATTTCTTGTTTCAACAATAAAGCTTTCAAAGGCATCTTCATTAATAGCATAACCACTACCCATAGTTTCCAAGATAATATGAAAACGTTGAATCAATTGCTTATTAACTCCAGTGATTTCAGAACTTTTTTCTGCTGCTCGAAAGAACCGCCTAGCAGTATTACCGTCATTTGTATTACCTGCTTGTTGTGTTGGCGTGCTTGCCAGGTCATGATAGGAAGCTTATATGCTATGTGCAATATAAACTCCATAAAACGAATCCATGAATGAAGTGGAGACATTCCAAAGGTTAAAATCATAGATGGTTTATTTAACTCACTTGGTTTTGCTCCACATATAAAGCACGTTTGAGAAGAATTCTTCAATGATGAAAGTGCAGTACCAATTTTACCGTCTATCATAGTAAGCATGAAGGTAGGCTCAACAAGGAAATTTTGTTCGCTATTCGTGATAATTGTTGGAGACAAGTTTTTAATTTCTTGCTCGATTAAATTAACTTCCTGAGAAATTAACTCTGTGGACTCTTTGGCAAAAACAAACTTGATTGGACGGCAATATCTTGTAGAAGAAGGAGCTGGATTTTCCCATACAATCCTTTTTCCTGAGGGAGAACTTAAATTCATTTGAATGGGAACCTTTGAAATACTAAATAAACTTTCATCTGTATGGCTCTCCAATGAAAATTTCTGTTTATATTGCTTTTGTTGAGCTCCATCGCATCCCCATTTTATCAAAATACTAAGACAATTTTCACCAGTTTTGAGCTCATCTAAATCGAGTAAAACCTCTTTTTGAGCCAAACAAAGCCTTTCTATAGTATGATTAACCAAAGACTGGAGTTGACTCTTTACATGTACTTCGGTAATTTTAATTTCCGTTGGATAGCAATTTTTTTTGCTTTTTGAACCCTAGCATTGACTTTTTGCCGTATAACATCATATTGATGTTTCGACAAATTAGCATCAATCATTAACGATAATGCTTCGTCAGAAGAAAGAGCCGGTGAAGACACAGAGTCAAAGCTAAATCTTTTCAAAAGTCTTTTCACTTCCGTACCTTTACTGGATGAAGCTTCCGATAGATCTTTAACGAGTTTGGCTGAATCTCGTTTTCCCATTTTGCGAAGCACCATCTCGCTAGCTTTAACTATTTCCTGTTGGTCGGTCGAATATACAAGACTTTGTACCTTTCGTTTTTTTGATTTTTCACTGCACTCATCAAAGCTTTTAGGTTTTCTTCCAGCTCTTTTTACAACGACTTCTGTGTCTGTGATTTCAGGCAACACATATGGTTCATCAAGCCAGATTGAATTTGATGTTAAAAAGCGGGTGCGATGCCTTCCACTTTTCTCCCATTTTTCGCTTAGCTTGAAGCATAAGATATTAATATTTACTTTTAGCTTTTTTTTCGAATCTTCTGATATATCTTGAAGACCATATCTGTCCATTATTAATGCCAAAAGCACGTCTTTGCGATGCATCTTGGCAGTTTCTTCCCAAGTTTCAAGAATTTCCTTTCGCGACAGATGGGCAGTCATTCTGGAAAAGTGAAAAAAAATTGTATGGCGGTCGCAAAAACGCGCAAGATGTTTTTGGTTTACCTTAATGAGAACACTCTACAGAATTATATAAATGTAGTTTAAGACCGGAATTATGCGGAATAATTAACTTTAATTGTACTTGAAAAACAACAATATTTTATTTTTGACACTTTTTGACCTTCTTACAGAATTTTTTTTTTTAAATAGTTGCAATGGAAATTAATAAATACAAATTATAATAGTTTACCTCCAAATTGAGTTTAATAATAATAAAAAAAAATTTTAACTATAAAATTACCGTAGCGTTTTAAATAATCAACCAAACTTTCACAAAAAATACGCTATTCGCTGTTATCTCCATGCATCTGTTGACAACAACTAACTTTCAAGCTTAGTTTTTCCTAATCAGAGAAATAAACAAAAAATCAAAACATGAACTACAGTTACCTATTGTATTGAGAAGTTTAGTACAAGATTTAAAGTCAAGTGGCTAAGCTTTAATTTTTCAATTTTGTCCAGCTAGATTGGCGATTTATCACACTGTGCGTTGTGAACATTAGTTTTAACACCCGCTTTTTCTGGCAGTAAGGTCGGGATTGGATGCCGTACGCAAAATAGCTCGTTTTCACTGGGTGTTACAGATCGCGGTCGTCCATTACTGTGAGCTTTGTCATAATTCTTGGGACCTTTAAGCAAGTTCATGATAACTTTTCAACTTCTGCATAAATGTTTTGTGATTTCACCGATTTTCATAATTTCTTTTCGAAGATTCAGAGCTTCTTGAACTTCGCTACTGTTAAACCGTTTTCCTCTACCCATTTTCAACTAAAGAAAACTGTATTACTTTTTAAATGGACGAACTTCTTACAAAAAATCAAAATGCATCCGCTCTTGCGATCGCTCAAAGTTAACTGAATGCAAATTCAACATATTTTGCCGCACCACATGTTAGTTTTTTTTTTTTCAGATAACAGTAAATCTCTTTGTCTTTTCACCCCTAAGCACTCAAAGAAATGCATTCAACTACTTGTACTACTCAAAACTAAACGAAGAGAGAAGCGCCCAGACTCATTGCTAACTGTATTTTTGAAAGTAATATGAATGTGCTATGTTTTTGTCGTGCTGTGTAGGTATACCTGTATGGTCATTGCATTATAAGCAACCGGATAGGAGCTTTAAAAAAAAGGCTGCTTTGATGAAAAGTCAATTACACCGTTTTTGACTATCTCAAATCTCTACCGCGGGGATAGTCAGCACTTATCATTACAAAAATATCAATACCCAATAAGTGTAGGACCGAAAACGTGAAAAACATCCGATTCACCTCATTTAACCTAACTACTCCACCAATCGTAGGACACCCTCAGGCTAATGTATCTGTTCCCTGTTTCCCACTCTCACGTATCTCAACGAGCACATCGTATCTATAAATTTACCGATTCTATCATGCAATTGACATTCACTTTATTCCGAAGACAATCGACATTATAATTAGTAATCAGCGCGCACACGAAAACCGCCAGCAATAAAAAAAAAAAAACTCACCCGCCCATACAAAGTGCGCAATTTCGCCGCAAAAAGCTGACGTTCCCCATTGGAGGCGAGTCTACTATTCACATTCGAGCCATGTACAGACACACACACACACAAACAAAAATAGGGAAAATTAATACAATTTACGTAGCGGTCAATTATCGCTTTTGATAACATATTAAATCCAATTTAAAATTTGACCTAGCGGCAGCAGTACCAATGCAGAGAGCCATATTTTCCAGCCGAACCGAGCCTGGCAGGTTCTCCCCAATTACCAAATCACCCATTTCGGCTCCCAGCCGCGACGCGAGTTTACCGATTAAACTGTGTCTGTGCACCCCTTGCCGAGCGCCGCCCTTTCAAACTTTTCCATGTCCTCAGAATGGCCAAACCAATTACTTGTATCGCATTCGCGGAGTGGTGCGGCGATGTCCTTCCTGTATTCATAAAGTTAGCGCGAACCAGACCACGGTTCCATTCGATGAATTTTCAATCGGAATACGTCAGGAGTTTTAAATTCATTGTTGCACGTTCAGGTTCGGTCTACCGGACACTATTTGGGTTGGGTATACCCTATTTCGGTATCTGTATTTTTTTTTTTTTTTATCGAGTCGACCATGCCATGGTCGTTCATTAGGGCTCTCCGAAGTGCATTTTAGCTAATTGCAACTCGTGTTGACTATTTAAGCTCGCACAGGACAGCGGGCCTAGAACAAGGATAAAAAAATATTTTATAATGCAATAATTGTTGCGCGCTTCAAGGAAGGTGGTAAAAACACTACGTGTCACCCGCATCTGTTGGATGATGCTTCAAATGGAAATAAAATGCAATTTGTCCTGACGGGCCCGTAATTGGATATCAGTCATATAAATTTGCCTTGAATGACATTTTACGCAATAATATTGGACGGTATGGTTCACAATTTTTATTTTAACTTTTTTTTTTTGTCTGCACCCGAAGCAGCGTGTAGTAGTTGTCCTTTGTTTTCCGGATGGACACCTAGTGGGGGGGAGGGTCAAACACTTTTTGCAGTTGTTCACTTTTTGCCATATACCCTGAAAGCAGCGACGATGATGATGATGATGATGATGATGGAATGGATGAGGACCATTTGACGATGATGAAATTGAATAGCACGCGCGTTAGGTGCTTTTTGACAGCAAGCGGATGACTCTCGATGAGGCTGATGGTTTTGACAGGGGGCCATTTAGAGGACCGGAATGTGGTCGGAATGTTATTATAAAACAGTTGGACGTCTAAGTCTTAGTTGGGTATATTTTGAATGTTGATAGACAGCCGATTAGAATTTGGTCTTTGAAGACTGTCAACGTGATGCGACAGTCAGATGGGGCGTTCGACTTAGAGGTGTTAACCTTTGGTATCTATTTGTTGAATGCCGAAACACATGAATACAAACAATGAAAGAAAAGACTTCAAGGATCTGAACTGATTAAATGTTGGAATCTTGTTAGCACATTTTGCAAGGACAATGATGTCAAAGTTATTGATTTGCCGTGAATAGTGCGATAGGGGTAAAAGTGAAAAGACTAAACTCTGGGTCAACAGGTTAGGACTGCATCGAACAATTTTTAATTCACAATCCAACAATGTCCAGCATCAAAATCAACTCAATTTTATTCTCGTGAAATCAAATTCAACTACAGTATATCGAATTGCTCTTAATTCGAATTTAGATCTTTACTTTATTTAACCGATTTAATGTGAAAAATGTGACATTACGGTGACTGCTACGGGGGATAGAAGCAGCGTCTATTTGGATGCGGATTTGTCCTCAGAGGCACACAGAGGCCTGATCAAAATTCGGGTTAAGGCCAAATTTATTAACATAATATGCCTTTACGACCCCCCTCGGAGAAATAATATGACACACTTCAAAACCACTTCCATTAACTTGAAAGGTGCTTATCTACACTCTTCGAAAGCAATTCGCTGAAAAGAATTTCATAAAATCTTTCTCAAAGGACGCACCCAATTGCGATAATGATTTTTTCTTAAATTACGGATCAATTCGAATGTAAGACTACCTAATTTCAGTTTCATCTTGTAGATGATTTCAAAGCCTAACATTTTGATCGTAATAACTTTTTCGAATTTTTTTTTAACTTATAGGAAAGACTTCAATTTTGGTCAATTTTTGAAAAATTCGATAGCTACGATAGCGAAAAAGAGTCTATGTAGCGAATAAAACTTAAAAAAAAAAGCATGACATAAGCGAATTACGTCATAGGAATTTATTGTTAGGCACACATTTTTTGTGCACCGTTCTTTTTCATGTACACGTGTCATTTTAATCATTTTGTCTCAAAGTTGATAATCTGTAGAGAGATGTGAATGAACATTTGACTTCACTTGTAGATACAACAGAAAACATTGCCAACATATTGGCACCAAAAGACTACCAAATCGGAGGAAAAATAACCAAAACAAATAGAAACTAAAAAAAACCTCTGCCGAAAAACTTAACAATTATAATGTGCTAAAGACTTGTCGACTTCTCTAGATGGAATGTTTCCAATTCAAAAGTGCATTCCTTGAACTTATATTACAAACCCACTTCCCAGGATGCATATTAAAGTAATTATTACCGAAATAAAGACTTCCTAAACAGTTTCGTCCCATTTAAATCTCTTGGCCTGGACGGCATATTAAGAATAATGCTACAAAGACTGCACGACATAACTATTCTCTGGCTAGTAACGATCTTCAAAAATTGTATCCTACTCAACTACGTACCCCAGTCTTGGAGATGGGTTAAAGTAGATTTTATCCCAAAAATAGGTAGGCGTGGCCAAGAGACCACGAAGGATTTCAAACCAATTAGCATATCCTTTTTCGTGCTTAAGACGCAAGAACGCATCTTAAACATACACATCCGGCACATCCTAGATAGATGAAATCTCAGCATGCTTACCTCAAAGGAAGATCTACGTATACTGAGACGGCTCTTCATCAGGGGGGGAGTAATCTCACAGCTACTCTGGTGGTAATTAAAAAAGTCAATCAACTGCGAAAGCTAAGTCAACTCTACTGCGTCATATGGCGGAAAATGCAACTTGATCGTGATGATAACATCAGGAGGACGGAAAAAAAAATACTACGAGTATGAATCATGCACAACGAGAAAAGAAAAACAAACAAGCTCCCCAGTTATCTGGACGCTACCCTTGGAGTTTACAGAAACTTAATACCATCTAAGTTTCAAACCACTACACTAAATCTTTCCTTCTCTCTCTCTCCTTCACAAACGCCCGTGTCCTGTAATAGTATAAGAGTATTCATATCCTCTTTCGCGCGCGCAAATTATATAAAAAAAAAAAAAAAATCGCGGACAACGTGCTGATCCTTGTGTCGGAGATGTTTCCTTCTGTTATTCGTTCATGGAGGGGGCACTGAAAAAAGTGAGCATCTGTATTGTAAAATCACCTTAAGGATGAACAGAGCCGAGGTACGACCGATACTTATATATGAGTCACTAGGCTTATGGCCACACTGATCAAACATTACAATATCGATAAGTTAAACAGAGAAGGACGGCTAAAGGTCCCGACCCATAAAATCCGTCTATCCGTTGCTTCGTCATTTTTAACCGACAGTTAGATAGAATACACATTTATATGAACTTCGACGGATAAAATAGGTTTACTTTCTACTTTGTTAGTCCTTTGATCAGTTGGCAGTTCACACATTAACGTTCAGTTTGGTAGAAGCATTGTGAGAGTGTAGAGAAACTGTCATCGCCATTGACAATCGGACAGCTTAAAGAGAAAGCACTTTCAGCAATAACAAAATGTCATCGGCTGTCATCTGTCAAGGAAGGTATTCGACGGATTTTATGGGACTGTACTTTCCGGCAATACGTGAACGTCAACGTCAACCTTCAACGGAACGACTTAGACGGATTCTATGGGTCGGGCCTTAAACGTACAACAGGCACACTGCGGTCTAGTCCTATGAACGCGCTTTCAGTCTTCTTATACCTCCTTCCTCTTGATCTATACGCCATAAGTTTGGCGACGTGCAGTACCGTCAGACTCAAAGAATCTGGGTGCTGGATTGCCCTTCCTTATAGCTATAGCAATATCTTCAACTCTCTTCCGCAAAAAGTGATAACATTTCCAGCAGACTGTTCCAAATAGAGCGGAATGGAAAACCGGGGAAGTGTTGAAACATTATTATACCTTATGGGCTCAGTTATTTTTTCGAAAGCTGTATAGATCTCAAAGTCTATTAGATTACAGAATTTCGCCAGCGTCTTCTAGGCGATAAAGTAACCAAATGCAACGTAGCAATCTGTACGGAGAGAAAGGCAGCAGAAAAGACCCTTACCTCAATTACTACATCCTCCAAACTAGTAGAACAGTGTAAGCTTGCTATAATCGGCTATCGATCGTAGTAGTTTGGGTTCCGGGTTAGAGGAGAGTAGAAGGCAACAAACATAGATAGGTGAAATAGGAAGTCGTGGTTCTGCCCTTAACATATCCCTTGCGGAAAGAGTTAAGGGTAAAGTTTTCGCCCACTATTTGACACGAGCTTAACTTAAGTGGAGTAGGCTAGAGAGTTGCGTCCTACGAGTATACAGAAGCATACATATGTCCTACATACGATATGTACGGGCCACTGGACTGTAGGAAACCATGCAGCTAGACTAGGCCATATCCTTCTGGGTATCCCATTTAACACTCAAAGCCGTTGAATGTACACGAGTAGTTGTACAGACTTTTGGAAGATCCCTGATATTAGCTTGAGAATTTTGTACAATCTTTTTAAGTGATATTAAAGGGACAATCTTTTTAAGTGATATAAAGAGGCGTCATCTTGTCGTAGTCCTTTTCTGACATTAAAGGCATTGGTGATGTTGTTATCGACCTTGATGGAGCAGCGTGCATTCTCCATCGTCATCCTATACAAACTGCCAAAACTAGACGTGGCTTTGTATAGCTCATCTCTTTAGACGTTATCATAGGTGACTTTAAAATCGATGGAAAGGTGGAGATTATTCGTTTGAAGTTCCTGGTTTGAATATCTGATCTATGGTGGACTTTCCTGGCCTAAAACCACACTGACGCGGGCTAAACAGATTGTTACACGCTATGTTGAGGCTAATATCTCTGACGTTGGCGCAGTTCAGAGGGTCTTGATTCTTGAGGATCGGCCAAACAATGCTGAGTCTCTGTAGCGAACAGCGGTAACGCAAGTGAAAGTTGCAATTGCAATTCAAAACGTGATATAGCGAACAGCGCTAACGGACATGAACGTTGCAAAAACGTCGAATCGTACCACGCATGTAAACGGGGCAAGCACATACTTGTGTAAACATCGTTCCACTTCGCCGCGGACACGCTGTACAAAAATGACCGGCGCGAACGGATTTTAATCTTTCCTTCTAGAACAATGGAAGTAGATGCACCAGCTCGCGTAGGAGAAGACCAGAAGAAGACAAGGAGTGTACAGTAGATTTAGAGTGTAAAAAAGGAGTAAATAAGGACCAAAGAAAAAAGGAAGCACAAGTTGTATTAAATTGTTCGTTGATCACACGACAACTGTGAGTGAGTTGATGTATGCTCCTCACCAAACCATCCACAGCTGCTTTCAATAGCTCGCCATGTAGACCGTCGGCGTTAGCAGTCTTGTTGGATTTAAGCTTAGATAGTTAATTTCACTTCACTTTGGTTGGGTGGACGGAATTGTGGATCGTCATCGTCCGAGTTGAATGGAGTATTCGGCCTGACAGTCGTCACCGCCATTTAACAGTCTCCAAAAGTGATCTTTCTCAGCATTGACTGTGTCTCCACTACGAGATTTCCTTCTTAATCTCTATAGGCTTCTGTTCGAGCTTTGTAGCCTTGGTATGCTCTTTTTACCTACGTATCTACCTCACATGTTATCATTGCTGGACAACAGGTCGATCTGCAAATATTCTCGTCAAACGAAGAGTAGTTGCTGGTACATGTCCACTGCACCTAGAAAGTGTTCTAGAAAGTGACCAAAAGGAAGCTGCAATATATGGTTAATCGTTGTCTCACAGTCAGAGACGAATATATCTACTCAGCAACTTTATGTGAAAATGGCTCAGGAAATCTTCAATGTGATTATACAAAAGCGGTAGAAAAGAGGTTGGCCATTGGACAAATTGGAGTGGGCATGTCAATCGGTTTCTCCAAAGTTTTGTAAGTAAGATATCGTTTAAAGGGTGCATGCTTTCTAGCATATCTCGACCTCTTAATAATTGATCATTATCTATGGACTCATGACTGAGATTGCTCTGAAAAAAAAAAATTAAATATTATTTTTTGTGCGAAAGTAACACAAAGAAAGAAAGCTGCTTTAAGGACGAGTCTCAACGAGTGTCAGTCACCTAAAAGGCGTTATCGATACTAAATTTCCACAAACTATTTCATTTGCTGATTCCTGTTGAGTTACTTTCCCCCCATTTATGTGTTCCATTAAAGGATCTTCTCCAGCCACTTGACTTCAAAGTAAGGTTTACTAATAATGGCTCCTTCACACCGTAATGAAGAACGGATAATTGATGGCCACTTTGTTGCCGCTGTTTACTGTCTACAACTGCATATCTAGCACTTCTACAATTTCAAAGACCATTCGTAGACCACGGTTCAGTGGCAAGTACCCATTCACTACCGACAAAATTACGCCCATTTATTTCGTAATTAAACTTCAGATGTGCTCCTAATTTATGACCAGTAGGCGACATAAAAACATGCGTCCACAGCATGTCTCACACATGCGGTGGGTGGTACACTAACTTCTTGTCAGTGGATCATATACACACATGCAACCCATCCTAAATAAAGATTAAAGGGATGTTTTCACTTTTAAGTGTGTACCCACTTTCACAATCCTGGAATTAGCATGCCTTTACAGATTCCGATAAAATGCGAGAACGTAACAGGATTAAATTGCTAATCAATTCTCTTTTAATGCGATTCAATGAGGGGAAAATAATAATAATAAAGAAAAGCAAAAAAAAAAAAAAAAAATGAAAAGAGAAAACATTGAACAGCCCATTTCAAAGCCCTATTCTCGCAGAAAGAACCCATTATCTGGGATAAAAAAAAAAATAATAAAAAAAAAATAATACAACAACAGGCGGAGGCAAAATAGAAAACCGAATGACAAACATTCAAGGAATTTTGTCTTCGTCGTCGGCATAGTCGTCTCATCAACATCCTTCCGCCTCCGAAAAGAAAAAAAATAAACCACCCAACCCACCTCCAGAAAGACACACTCACCCGACGACGATCCCACTCGACATTGTCGGATGAGAGTATCTCGCCAGAAATTGACATAAATGAACGGAGAAGTGCTTCGTTTTTCAACGCTCTTAAGCCGATCAAAGCCAACCTTTCGTTCAAAATGACACCCATTACAAGGATACTCGTCGTAGTCGTCTCATGTGTACACTCTTCCTCACTCATAGTCGTCAGTCGTGGAAGGATGAAGTGCGAAGGATATGTGTTTGAGAGTTCTACTGTATCTTCCTTATTTCGTATCGGTCGTACGCTATTCACCCTATCCCCATACACTCCTGGCACCATTATACATACATCCTGCGCTAGCAGTTGTACGTGCAGAGCTTTAACTTAGGCATTGATTACTTTTCGATTAGATGCGATGACCACCGACGACTACCGACGACTACGACAACCGAGCCGCAATGAGGTCCTGTCCTGTTCGAAGTGTCCGTCTGGAAGCTACTTAAATTACCAGACAACTTCTGTCTTTTTGGAGAAAATGATATCTCTGGCGAGTGCTGTGGACAAGAGTGAGAGTATTGGTTGTGGTCATATATCAAGGGCTAAGCCGATAAATAGATTAAAATATTTTTTTTTCTTCTTCTTTTTCTCCTTTTTTTATCAGTTTTATGTACTGCGGGGATGACGGTTGGTGTTATGTATGCGTGTGTGTTTTTTATCTGTGCACTTCATTAAGGGATTTACTTTGCTCAATAAACACCTGAGTCGTCACAGTGGTCATTTAACTGCTTTCGGATAAAGGTCCCATTTGAAATTTTAAAGTAGAAATCATTCAAGGGAAATATTGAATTTTTTTTAATGATGTTAAGTACAGCATACTCGTACTTCCTTAATAAATACCTCCGTAGAACTTTTGCTCGAAAGTACACCAAACACTTGGGAGCAGGTGAGTATGATTTAAATTACCAGGGCTTAGTGGATAGCGCCACACTGTTCAGTCAACATGTGTAACAGGAAAATAAAACTGTTGGGCGCACGCTATGGTGGCCCTTCTTGACTTGGCCTTCAAGAACATTGAAACAGATTCGGTTATCCTGAACTTCGTCGGCTTAACACTTGCGAAGCTATCTGCTGCTTTATCGAACACTCAAGAAAGAGCAGAATGATCAATGCCTCCTTTAGCTGCAGCTTTGTTTGGAGATTTTTTTAGTTAAAAACTTTATTTCAAAGCAAAAACAGGATGGATCCCAAAACTGAACCCTGCGGAACACCCACATTAATAGATTTCCACGATCTAAGGCACTTTTGGATCTTTACCATTTGCTTTCGTTTTTTGAAATACGAAGCAAACCACTCAGATAAAACCCGCATTATAAAGCTTATCAAGTAGAAGAGTATAATGGACCACAGGATTTAGTAATATTTGAGATCAGCTAAGATCTTAGAAGCATTTACGCTATTATGTATCCCACTAGTCAACTAGTATAAGATACACTCAGTTGTCAAGTGACAAGAAGCAAGTGTAACTATTAGAAATAATTAAAAAAAATTTTAAGACAGTTGATGGAGAATACATTCTAAGTAAGGAAAGTATAAGCTACATACGAGGGGCGGTTGATAAGTTCGCTGCCTGAGATACTCAACAACAAGTACTCTTCTCATTAGTGATAGCACTAACTGCGGCGCACTTTAGTAGATAAATATCATCTCGTTCATCATATAATAATTTCATTTTGTTATTATCTGTGGTAGAATAAACATCTGTGGGAGCCGTTGCTTAGTGGTTAAGTGCGCTATCACTGAGCAGAGATTCAAGGTTCGAATCCAAAAAAAAAAAACAAAAAAATAAAAAAAAGTCTTCTCACAGTGCTACCTCTCGCTAAAGTTTGATAAACATCAGAGAGTAAAACTGTCATGAAAAAGCTTCTCTCGCTTTTATACCCTTTGGAAAGCTAGACCAGGTCCTGTATTGGGCTGTTAGCGCCAAAATACAGGGTGGCGCACCAATTGTGCTACAATAAGAATTCAATTTTATTTTATGTAACTAATTGTTTTTGAAGATGATAGACCGTAAATGACCTCCACGATCATCCACGCATATGCGACACCTGATCAGAAAATTATTCATTGCGGCCTGAAGGGTTGAAGTCGGGATCGCCTCAATTATTGTTTCAATGGACTGCTTCAATTCAGTCAAATTCCTTGGTCTCGTTTTGTACACCTCTTGCTTGGCATAACCCCTATAAAAAAAGTCTGGTGCAGTCAGGTCAGGTGACCTTGGGGGCCAGCGGAAAGAGGAGTTTCTGGATATTAATTTGTTTGAGAATTTTCGTTGGAGCTCCGCCATAACTGGTCTGGCTATGTGTGCAGTTGCTCCATCTTGCTGGAACTAAATGCTGTTGAAACGGATACTTCTTCGGCGCAGTTCTGGGTAAAAAAAACTCCTTCAACATCTTTAAATAACGGTCCCCATTGACAGTTACTGTTACACCGTTTTCTTCAAAGAAGTATGGCCCCACAATGCACCTTAATGAAACTGCGCACCACACAGTGACTCGTTCTTGGTGCAGTTCCGTCTCATGGAGTATTTCTGGATTAGATTCACTCTATATACGGGAATTTTGCTTGTTTACATTGCCTTTTAGATCCAAATGAGCCTCATCGGACATAAACAAGCAATTTATCAAGCTGTTGTCTTCTTCGGCCATTTCAATCATTTTTTGGCAAAATTCCAGGCGAATAGGCAAATCCAGAGGGTTTAACTTGCTTGTAATTTGGACTTTTTGCGGAAACAAGTTTAAGTTGTCATGAATTATCCGTTGTAATGACCGTCTGCTAACTCCAATTTGCGCCGATAAGTTTCGAGTCGAAACGCTGGGTTTTGCCTGAATTGACGATGCTACAGCCGCGATTGTGTCTTGAACCCGAACATAGGGATCTCGATGGAACGGTCTTAGTGTGATGCTTCCAGATTCAGCAAACATGTTTACCAGCCTCATAATGGTCCATCTACTCGGGGGAGTGCCGCCAAACTCCCGCCTAAATTCCCTTTGGACGGAAATGAAGGACTGCAAAGCATGGTACCGCTGCACTATCCAAATCCTCTTTTCGGTATCCCAAGCATTCATTTTAATAAATCTAAATAGTAGCCTGCAAAATAAAAAAAAAAAAGAAGCCAATTACTCACACAGAAAAAAAGTTATTTCGTTTTGTTTTTGTAGCACGATTCGTGCGCCACCCTGTATTTATAATTATTTTATTTAGGATAAACATCACCATGTCAGCCGAAATCGGAAATTTTCGCAATTTGGAGCACCGCACCGTGATTAAGTACCTCCTGGAAAAAGGAAAATCGCATAAAGAACATGTCATCGACTTTTCAGGATTCTTTGCCTTCGTACTCGTATACCATGGTCAAAAAATGGGCTCCGCTTATTTTAACAAGGGCGAAAGAGCTGTGAAGAGTCTTGCGTCCTGTGTCAATGGTCACTGAAGAAAACGTTGTAAAAGTTGAAGAATTAGTTCTGGCCGACCGAAGAATAAAAATGTGGCAGGCGATTCGAGTGCTACAAAGATTTTTTGGAGTTAGCAGGGGATAATCTCTCAAACTGTAGATGAGTCTTGGCTTCGCCAATACGATCCGTAGTCCAAACAAGAGTTTATGCAGTGGATTGAAAGAGGGGAGAGTGGAAAAGTCAGCTTCGAGCTTATGGCGACTATTTTTGGGGTCAGTGAAGGTTTTTGCTGATTGATTACCTGCCGAACGGGACTACGATGAATGGTCAATATTATGCAAATTTATTGACTCAGGTACCTAAAGCGGTCGTAAGGAAATGATGTGGAAACTCAGGCACAGAGTGTCGTTTTTGCAGACATAGACGAGAAAAGACACAGCTTTTTCAACGATAAACCACCCACAATGCAGCCCAGACTTTGTCGCCGAGCAACTTTTTCCTTCTTTCCAAATTTGGAAAAGGAGTTACGAGGCCGGAGCCTTGTAGATGAGAACGAGATCATGTCGGTCGTAGAAAATCATTTTGAATGTGGTATTAAGGCACTGTATGTCCGATGTGAGAAATGCATTTCACTCGAGGGAGATTATATTGAGAAATACAATTTTTTAATCTGATCTCTTCTTTCACTTAATTAATAAAGTATGAACCACCCCAACAGGATAACTCGTAATGAACTTTAGATTTTAACAGCCAATTGTACAATAGAGACTGAGATGATAGGTCCAATTTTTGATGACTCGGTCAAATATGTGCGGCGTTATTCCGGCAATAGTGTCTCAAATATTGGCCTCGACCTCGTCCAAAGTAGTTGGCTTCTTAGCGTAGACTAAGGACTTGACGCAGCCAAAGGGAAAATAATTGAGGGGTGTCAAGTCGCATGATCGCTGCGGCCAATTGATGAACGCTCGCCGTGAGATGACCAAGTCGCCAAATTTCTCCTTCACCACTTTGAGCGTTGGGCCGTCTTGCTGGAACCACAGCTCGGATATATCAATGTTGTTGAGCTCTGGCCACAAAAAGTTGGTTAACATCACTCTATACCGAGGACCATTGACGGTAACGGTGTCTCCTTCATCATTTCGAATGAAATAAGGTCCGATGATGCCGCCGTGTCATAAACTGCACCAAACAGTCAATCTTTGTGGATGCATTGAAGCTTGGTCGAATACTTGTGGATTGTGGTAACACCAATAATGGCAATTTTGCTTGTTTATATAGTCGCTGAACCAAAAATGGGCCTCGTCCGAGAAGATGATTTTTTGGCCAAAATCCATATCTCCGACCAAAATTTCTAGCGCCCAATTAGCGAACTCACACCGTTGTCTATGATTGTCCGGCTTCAATTCGTACGTCAGCACAATCTTATACGGATATAGGACCAAATCCAACCGCAAAATAAGCCTGGTTGACTCTCTGGCGATGCCCAATTCAGCTGATCGGCGCTGTATCTACATTTCTGGGTCTTCTTCGATACTGGCCGCTACGGCGGCTATGTTTTCTTCACTTCGCACCGATCTCTGCCTGGTTGGTGGCTTAAGGTCCAAAACAGTGTGCTCACGCTCAAACTTTCCCACGGTGCGACGAATTGCCTGCGCACTGAAGCCATGATGGTGACTGACATCACGACGAAATTCACGTTGCGTATTTACAATTCAGCCGGGATTTCGATAAAAATTTTTTTGAATCTTCACACGTTTGGGAAGCGTAAAATGATGCACGGTGAAATGGCAAACCTTACTGAATATATCCACACCTGGATGTCATTGGTCACTTTGACAGCTTCAAAAACATAACAATTGGAAAAACTCTCATTGCTATCTGATCACACTATATAAGCTTTTTCACTTCCGGTGCCAATTTGCTGATTGCCGTTTCCTTAGTTTCTGTTTCCACCAACAGAAATTTAGAGACCTTTTGATGTTTGTAACTCTTAATCATATTTAAATTGTTCTCATTGAGAGTGGCAGGATAGTTCTCGCTTGTCCTTTGGAAGGATCTGTAGTTGCTGCATTTCCTCGAAATTTTGAAGAGTTCAGTAGATAGGGTTATCTCTTTAAGTAACAAACTATGCAGTCTCACTACTTGTAATACTGCACCATAAAATGTTAGGTATTCTTCCACACCCACTATCCACTTTGATGCATTCTACTGTACCTTTTCTCATTCTTTATAAAAATTAAAACAAAAAAAGCAATCCTTTTCACTTCAAGTGAGTTGCTTTAAACTGATTCATAAACTTAAAAAAAAAAACAAAACAAAACGTTACCGCTTACCAATAAAACAAATTGCCCACCTCAAAGGAATGCTGTTCGAAGGACCAAAACAACTTCATTGAGTACGCTCAGTTTAACCAAAGTTTTCTCTCTCAATTTTTTTTTTTTCAATTTTAAAACAATTCCTTTGTTGTGATCAGGAAAAAGGCGAAAGCGGGTCAACACAACACCTAAATGTATGTACCACACACATATAACAAATGCTACCTCTCGACAACAAAAATATTTTCCAACATACCACCATTTACCGTGATTCACTTTTAATGGGGATGCTTTGCACTCCCACGTGAGGAAATCAAGGCTACCGGAAAGTATCCCGCCTTCAGCGGAAATGGAAAATAAATGAAAAACTATTCATCTCTCTCCACCAAAAAAAAAAACAAAAAAGATTAGATAACTAAACGTGTGGATGGTTTGGGGTTGGTGGATAGCCGACATCATCATAACCATGCATGATCAACAATACCATCTTCATCATCAAGTTTGGCATGGTTCTAGCGCGCCATTAACAGTCGCATCCACACACACACACACACACACATGTTGAACTTTTAAGTTTAAAACCATTAAAATGGTTTCACACAAAAGTTAAACCCTCGAAATATAGACAACGTAAGTACTCGTGTATATACGATACGATACTACGAGTAGTATCTGCATATGCTCAACAATGCTCAAAATCGAGTTTAACTCTCATTGCAACAAGGATAACTTCATAACAACTAAAGTTAGAGTGGCAAGTCCCGAAATCCCCAAAAGACCGGGTTGGTATGAGAGTTGGAGGACACACTGGAAAAACGGATGAGCACACATCCTTGATATATGGTTATACAATGACCATTTATTACGATACCATTATAAATTATATTTCGCCGATGGTGTGGCATATAAAACAGGACGAAAGTGTACACTGTGTGTCTATAACCAGACCACCTCCCATTCAAAGAGGCCACAATGCGAGTGGGCGTTGTATTCGTATTCAAAAAATAATCAAATTTTGTTGCATAAATGAGTCCGTTTCCTGTGTCATCAGAGAGAATTGATGGTCCCACCAGGGTCGCAGTTGGGCAGTTACAAAGGCAAAAAAATTGCTTTAAAATCGTCTGCAGTTTAGGAAAGTTCAATGAAAATCAATAAGGGTTGGGATTTGGTGACGGAAGTTGTGAGACTGGAATTATATAGTAGAGACAAAATTAAGTTATGTGGACGATACACATAATAAAATAACCGAGTATCTGCAATCACTCCAAAAGAAAGACAAGTCATAGCTGAACCGGAAAGGATAAACGTGCTAACTAGTTGTATCTACATATATGTTCACAAAGTTAAAGGGCCAAATATTACACTTGGCGTGGTAAAATGCGCTGATGGTTCCTACTTCGTATCATGTAACTACATATGTTTCTTTTTTAAAGCAGGTACCTACCATTTATCTATTTTATTAAAGCTGAATTTAAAGGATTACTGCTTCCGTTGTACAAAATCATCTCCGCGGAGTATTGCTACTAGAGAGACCGCTTAACATTAATGTATTCGAAGCAGTTACTTCTAATTTCTAGTCCTGTACAATGAGCGGTCCACGTGATTTGCAACTGCATCTATCGAACGGTTAATGGGAAACTGTTAGCTCAACGTTAGTTTTACAGTCCTTCACAGAAGGTAAATTTGTGTTTTTTATTAGCCGACTAACTCAAGAACGTACATGTGTCCACGACCTTGTGGGTAGTGTGTTTGCTTGTGATCTGAACGGTGCAGGTTCAATTCCAAGCGGGGAACAGAAACATACAGCTACACGAGCATAAAAGAGACATAAAAGACAGACTAGTAAAATCTAAGTTTCTTCAACCACTTTGCCAAGAAAGGGTTTCTGTTTGGTAGTACAATGTACCGAAAGATCTG
Source organism: Pocota personata (assembly GCA_963082735.1). Taxonomy (NCBI): domain Eukaryota; kingdom Metazoa; phylum Arthropoda; class Insecta; order Diptera; family Syrphidae; genus Pocota; species Pocota personata. The sequence goes on along the minus strand of OY720431.1, from coordinate 33,389,915 downwards.
AGTTCTCCGTGATTTGGAAATTTGTTTGTAATTAAAAGAAAAAAAAAAAAAAAATTCAAGGATGTCTAAACAGATTTCAATGAAATTTGGCTCGTGGACTTAGACTGACACGTTAGGTTTAGGGTTAGGTTGGGGGGAAGTGGACCTAAGTGCTTATACCGGGGGGCATACGGTCCATTGTGTTTCCCTTTTGTTATGTGGAACCTATATTTAAAACCTTTGTCTTGCGGTCGGTTTTGTTACAAACCATCTTGCCTATCATGTTCCTAAGTGGAACTTATACGACGTCGTTCGTCAAAAAGCCTGTTTCCCATATGACTGAGGCGGTAGTTTTGAAATTTTTTTTTTTTTATAATTTGCGCGTGTCAAAGGGGATATGAATACTCTTACACTAATTTTATTAAGACACGAGCGTTTTGTGGAAAGGGGAAGAGACAAAGAGAAAGACAGAACTCCAAGGGTTGCGTTCAGATAACTGGGGAGCATTTTTGTTTTGCTTTTATTGTCATTGCTTATGATTCACAGTATTTTTTTCCGTCCTCCTGATGTCATTATCACGATCAAGTTGCATTTTAGCCATATGACCACCCTACTGCCAGTGTTATGCCTTCGCAGTAGAGTTGTCATAAGCTTTCGCAACTGATCGACTTTTTTTATTTATTTCATGCGAAATAAATAGATGATTCTTGACATCAGGATTCGAACCGTGAGCCTGCAGTGTGACAAGCGATCATGTTACCACTATACCATGGACAATCACATAACAAGTGTTTGATGGTTTCAGTCTCTTCTATATCTTGACAGGGTCTGTTATTGCCTAGTCTAGCAGCCATTTCCCTTATCGCGCAGTGATACGAATCTCCTTTTTATTCATCGCCAATAGGCTTTTTGTTTTGTTTTCATCCATTGTTGGCCATAAGCTGCGAGATATGATACAGTCGCTTCTGGGGGACCATGCGGAGTTAATCAGTTCCCTTGCTCTTAGGTCTATTTACCTTTTTAGTTGACCCATTGGAGCTTCTACTGATATCCGAGTATGTTGAAGATTCAATGCTGATCCCTTTTTAGCTAGTTCATCTGTTGTCACTAGCTGGCCTGGGTTTGGGATCAGTTTATGATTAGGTATCATTTCGCTTGTAAAGATAGATTCTCGTACTTGTTTTTATGATAGATCCCCAGCTGTCATTGATGCTAGTGAGTCTTAAAACCCTTTCTATGCTTTTTGCATTAGTTTGTATTTTTAAGCTGCTGTAGCCCAGATTGATGCTGCATACATTGTTATAGACTGCGTAACTTTAACTAAAAGAATCCTTTTACTTTGCCTTTGACCACCCGCATTCGTCACTATTCTTTTCCTAAATATCTTATGCTCCTGCTTTAATATCATTTTCATTATCTGCTACTAATTAGAACTGCTTCCGTCTTGTGTCCTGCTAATTCTAGCACCGCTGATTTTAACCGCTGTCTATTCATTTTGATTTTAATGTTGCAGATGTCATCCACATTATCTGCGTATACCATGATTTAAGCTTCATTGAGGACTGGTAGTTTTCAGACACTGTCATACATGGTATAATGTACTCGTATGTAGCAGTGGACCCGAACCAGCACTGAACTCTACGAGACCCTTTATGAGCTTTAAATTTAAATCTATACAGACTGGCGGCTCGCATAGGCCTACTTGGACCGCTTGCGCTACACGTTGTATCTGGAAACAAAAGAGAAAGAAATAGACCCTGCTAATACTTAGGAGAGGTTTATTCTCTCATTAGAGTTTCCCTCGTAATATAATTCCTTCAGAATTGTTTTCGAAGGTCAAACGCTTTTACTTTGCCTTGGAAAGGATAATTCGCCCTAGAGCATCCTCCCTAATCCGGATTCTCTTAGGAATCTGAGAATGAGAAGTGTGTCCATGGCTGACATATCCTCATCTGATAGTTGGTACTTGCACAACAACAGATACCAGAATATGTTCTGAAGTCTCACTGGACTCATTGCAGAATCTGCAAAGGCCTTCGTTGTCTATACTTACTTACTTACTTAGGTGGCGCTACAGTCCGGGGTGGACCTGGGCCTCAACCAACAAACCTCCATCCGCTCTACATGACCCAGCCATCTTAGTCGTTGTATATGAACTCTTCTGGCTAGGTTGATGTCATTGTAAAGGCCGTATAGCTCGGCGTTATATCTTCTCCTCCACTCGCCGTCTATGCAGACGGGACAAAAGATCACTCGAAGAACTTTTCTCTCAAAGTAACCAAGGGCATCCTCATCCAATTTTGACAAAGTCCATGCCTCTGCGCCATACAGCAGGACTGGGATGATTAGCGTCTTGTAAGGAGTTATCTTAGTAGTTCGAGATAGGGCTTTGTTACTCAGTTGCCTTCTTAGCCCATAGAAACAACGATTGGCAAGAGTAATTCTTCGTTTGATCTGCCCACTGGTGTCATTTGCGGAGCTAGGTAGACAAATTTCTTTAACACCTCAAAATTATATTTATCTATTTATTGCGGCATTCTGTCCAAGACGCCAATGTTGGGTGTCTTTTTTTGTAGACAGCATATATTTTGTTTTGCCTTCATTGACCGCTAAACCTATCTTTGCTGCCCCGATCTCAATACTCGAAAACGCCCCACTGACGGCCCGCTGAGTTCTTCCAACTATGTCAATGCCATCGGCGTAGGCGAGTAATTGTACAGACTTTTAAAAGATTGTACCTCCGGTGTTGGCTTGTGAGTTTCGTAAAATTCTTTCAAGTATAATGTTAAAGAGATCACATGATAGCACGTCACCTTGTCTAAGACCTTTCCTGACATTGAACGGTTCGGTGGTGTTCTTTCCGACTTTGATGTAGCAGCAAGAGTTCTCCATCGTCATCTTGCATAAACAGACAAGTTTGGCAGGGAAGCCAAGACTCGACATGGCTCTGTGTATAACTCGTCTCTATATACGATATCAACTTTGAATTCGATGAAGAGGTGGTGCGTATCGATTTCATATTCATGGGTTTTTTCCAAGATCTGCCGTAGTGTGAATATTTGATCAATGGTGGACTTACCGGGCCTGAAACCGCACTGATAAGGACCTATCAGGTTGTTGACGATCGGTTTAAGTCGTTCACATAATACGTTAGATAAGATCTTATATGCGATGTTGAAAAGACTAATACCTCTGTAGTTGGCGCAGTTCAGAGGGTCTCCTTTCTTCAGGATCGGGCAAACGATGCTGAGGTTCCATTCGTCGGGCATGCATTCTTCCGACCAGATTTTACAGATGAGCTGGTGCGTGCTCCTTACTAGCTCATCACCTACTGCCTTAAAAACTTCGGCGGCAAGGCCGTCGGCTTCAGCAACTTTGTTGGATTTAAGTTTAGATATCGCTATCCTCACTTCATTCTGATCGGGTTGACGGGAATCTTGGATATCATTGTCACTGTTGAAAGGTTCATTCTGCCTGACAGCGGAATATTGGACATCATCGCCGTCTAGCAGTCTGCAGAAGTGTTCCTTCCATATCCTCAGCACCGACTGCGATTCTACTATTATCTTACCATTTTCACCCCTGCAGGCTTCTGTTCTGGCTTTGAAACCCTGGCATGTTCTTTTTACCTTCTGTCTTTTAATCCAGATTCTCGCCATGTCTTCTTTCTCCGTCTTTCTGAATTCTTCGCAGATGGTATGATTTCCTATTCCGCAGAATGGTTCAGGTCCAATAAAGGATTCTGCTGCTCCTTGTCTTGCCAAGGAGTCTGCTTCTTCGTTGGTCTCTATTTCAGCATGGCCGCGTACCTTGTTACTACTATCCAATTCATTAAGTTTGTATAGGCATTCCCACATAAGTTTTTGACATGGGAGTCAAGTGTTTTGATAACTGCTTGACTGTCTGACAATATTGCTATGTCGCAATTTTTGTATCTTCTATCGAGATTGAATTGGACACAGCTATCTATAGCGTATATTTCGGCTTAAAAGATGCTGGTACCTTTGCCTATAGGTTCTGAGAGCTTTGTTCTTAGCCCAAATACACCTGCCCCTGTTCCTTCTTCAGTTTTCGAGCCGTCTGTATCACACTTTATTGTCCGTATATTATGGATTCATTGCTCCAGTCCTTCTTATTACTCAGCTTCACACGGAATTTTATATCGAAGTTAAATTTCCTGATACTATCGCCCCTAGGGATTGCCAGAAGGGGGAATTTCCTGAGAAGTACATCATCCCGATGCCCTCTTTTGCCATCCTTAGGATAGTCCGCTTGCATTTTGCTCAACTACGAGTTAGTTCCAGGAATACTCCCATAGTTGCAGTTGGACATGTTTTCTTGTCTCCAGTAATACAGAGGGAAGCAAGTCTTTGCACTTTAGTGAGTGTCTCCCTCTTTGTGGATACACAAGTTCGTTTGGCCCACACTATCGCTTCATATGATTCTTAAATTTTATTCTCTAGTAATCAGTACTATGTCATCAGCGTAGGCTTGACAGTTGATAATGGTTGGATGGTTAACTTTTTAAGTAGTTCATCCACAACTAGACTCCAAATTAGAGGAGATAGTACTCCTCCTTGTGGGCATCCTCTTGTTGTGTTGACCTTAATGATTCTACGCGACGTCTGAGTTTCTGCTGATCTTGTTCTCAGCAACTCGTACATCCACTTAGATACTGACTTCTTTTCTGCCAAGGGCTCGTTAAATGGCTTCACGCGAAGTGTTATCGAATGCCCCTTGGATGTCTAGAAAGGCTCTGAGAACAATCTCTTTCGTTTCAAGAGCTTTCTGTATGGTTTCCGTCAACTGGAATAGAGCCCTCTCAGTGGATCTACTCGCTCTGTATGCATGTTGACGGTAATGAAGTGGAGACGTGTTTAGTAGCTCCTCTCTTATGTAGTTATCCACAGGTTTATCCATTGTTTTCAGAAGAAACGATGTTAAGCATGACTTCGGCTGTGTTAGGTCCTTTTTTCCCACTTTTGGTATGAACCCAACCTTCGCCCGTCTCCACTACTTTCGAATATACCCCAGTGCGAGGGTACTTTTCATTATTCTGACTAGTTATGGTAGTAGTCTTTCTTGCCCCTTCTGTAGTAGGGTTGGTGTGATACTATCCATACCTGGTGACGGCTGAAAGGAGCTGATTGCCAATTCAATTCTCCCTCTAGAACAGATTGCATCTGCTATTTTCCAATCTTCTTTCCGAAGTCTTGATATGCTGGTCATGATCTCTTCATTTGTATTCTGCAAACTTCCAGGGAAGTGAGTTTCTAAGAGAAGTAGTGCTCTCTGGTCTTCATCCTTAGTGAAACTGCTGTTTGAGTTCTTTAGAAACGTTACATTTTAGAGACTAATACATGCTTCTATATGAAGATAGTTATACTGTGTGGTTTGAAAAGGTTCTATCGGCTTCGAACAGGAACTTTGTTTATCAGAATATACTTCACAATCTCAAGACAAATGAGAAGAGTATGTCCTTCAGTTCATTTGAAATGTAGAAGAAGGTCTTCCTTGGAGATTCCAAAGACACAAAAGGTACGTGTCGTTCACTTCTAAATCAAGGCAACCTCTGCAGACATGTTGTAGATTGATAATCTTCGCTTTCTCTGAGCATTTTTCTAATTTAGAATAGAACATCCCTTTCCGTTGGTCGTTTAGTTCTAATTACTGTAGTCATGACAATCGTCGAATTCAATGTGGATACTATTGTGGATCGCCTTTGGCCAGGTGCAATCCACCTAACATTGTCAGGATTCCACAGAAAAAGACATTACCACAACAGCACATACGTCCGTGCTCTTTGTGTACTTTCTTGGAACTGTCGCATTGACTTGTTAAGTCTCTCTCCTGTTATTTCATCCACTCCTGCTAGTTTTCATGCCAACCAGAACCGCATATTCGTACCATTCCTATATACATTTGCGGTCATGTTAGGTGTGCTTGAATGATACTGCAAGAACTCATCCAGAAATTGCAAACACAACATACGAGTACTTGGGTACATGTTGCTCCGGCTGTTGCACATAACCTGGCTAAGAAGCCACTTAACTATTTAATTGCAAAGCCACAATATCAATATTCGCAGTGTAGTCAACATCGAAGGACACCACCAATAATGCGTATACACCGAGATGCATTTCACAAATATTCGTAATTCCATTCGATACAACTAAGAAAATCCCTTTACTAGCCACCTCGCTCCTCTTGAGCCCCAAATTGGTCCGGTAAAGTGTCCTTCTGTGGCTATATAGTTGGAGAACTTGGCACTTAGTGAAACATTTACATGCACACAAACATCCACCCACCATCCAGGCTAGTGATTCCTGATCCAAAGGACAACAAGCTAAGGCGAGTGAACGTAAGGCCGGACTTGGTTTGTTTAGTTATCACTTTCCATGGTTTTCCTTGCCTCGCTTGGTCCTGTTCTTCTCGGAGCGCCTTTGTGAAACATACACTCTAGCTGTGGAGTAGCGCAGCAGCAGTCGGTATCGGTTGCTGACGTTGTCATTTGTGTGGTCTACTCCTGGTGGTCGTGTACTTTGCATCTATGTACGATTGATCCTGTTATCGTTATCCCTTAAAAGTTTATTCATGGACCTTATTACAATATTATTATTATGATTATAACACACCGACACACATCCAGTGTGTCATACTGCCACTAGTCGATAAAAAGGGAGACTGTGGCAGAGCATACTCGTATTTTTTTTTCTTCTGGTCGGGCGGCGTCATCGATGATGAAGTGGACGCCTTGGATCCTTTTGTAGTCAATCCCACTGTTATGGATTAAAGAAAGTGTCATGTAAACATTGTGTTTGTGTAGTTTGCTTGGTCGGAAAGTTATCGGCAAAAGGCTTTTGTGACCAATTTCCGGTTATCGAACATGAACTTGATGCCTTTTGGTTTGCTAATAAAGTTCCTGTCACAGTGGACGTTCGGCTGAGGGGACTTTTAGGGATTTTGTTTTTTTCTCAGATGAGAAAGTGTGATTGAATGACAGTTTTTCCGATGACAGGATCTGCATTTAAATTGGAAATTGCAGAAAGAGAATCGTGTGCGTTGGAGTTTTGGAATCACACCGGTGAAACCATCCAATCTGCGTATGCAATTCCATTTCGCTGTCGTTCACCGCGGATTGGGCAGATGTTGCAATTTGTTCGAAATTTTTCTACGAATTCCAAGGATTTCTGTGATTGGTTTTAAATCTCTTTTGAAAAAAGAGCCTGTCGAACACTCGGTTGCTTAGATTGGTTATGGATTGCAACTGAAGTGACAGATTCAAATAATTTTCACTTTACATAGTGAAGTTTTGTTTAGGTTTTACATACGAGTACTTGTCTGTGGCCATTAAGACCTTTATGTTGGGCAACGTAGTGGACGTCTAATGCAAGGATCTTTCAATACTGTCAGTTTTAACGGTGGAATAGTAAGAGATAATGAAGATTGTTTAACGAATTCTGTTTTTTCTTTGTCTTGAATTCAGCACCTTAAAAATCAGATTGGGTGTGCAGCAACACGCGGAACACAAAAGTCAAGTTCATAACACGGTGCTTCTTGTGGTCAAAGTGCATGTGCTGACTACTAGCATTATATGTATCAGTCTAGAAGTAATGATTGACATCCTAAACAACGTCCCTTTGAAGCTCAAGGAACACCAAACCTAAAGAATGATCCAATGTTGATGGCCTTTGGTTCGCGAACCCAAGAAAATTATGGTTTCTGGAATGTGAGGAGCGATCTCGGCTCACAAAGCACCAGATTCTTTCAACTTGAAATAAGGTGGATATCTTGAGATTAAGTGAGCTTTAAGTTAGTAGCAAATAGTTTAGTTATCTTTGTGCTTGGACAGATAACTTTTGCTACGTCGTTTTTCTAATCGCGCGAGTTCTGAAGACAGCGCGAGTCCTGATGGGTTAACTTAGAGGATCCAAATACATTAAAAAGCTCGTTTATTTTGAACCTTGCAAATTTGTTGTGATCACTTTTTGAATATGATATCGCGTAAATGATCGACGCCAGAGCGAATGGCTCAATGTGCTCGTTTTCGGCATTTCCCATCACTTTTTCGAAGGGTTTCGGGCGGAATAGCAGCCATTTCCTGTCGTATGTTGTCTTTCAAGGATTGTTGACATAAACTTTGGACTTCAAATAAACCCACAGGAGGAAGTCTGGAGGCGTTAAGTCGGGTGATCGCGGAGGCCAGTTAAAATCTCTATTTTTCGAAATTAGATGTGCGAGGAATAAAGGACGCAATAAAGCGATCGTGGCTCGGGCTGTTAAAAACTCCGTATGGACGACTCGATGTTGTTGGCGAGCTCTCAACACTGGCGTTTACAGGCTCAATGTTTTCGTCAGACCGCCTCGGACGACGTCGGTCTTGATGACAGGCATTGCCATTTTTATTATTTACTCTTCAGAGTGATGACTGAACTTGAACTTAAAACTAAATTACAATTTCTATATCTAGACCGAGCATAAAACTGTTTCGTCATCAATAAATTTCCAACCTGTGTTCTCACGGTGAAACGGTGATATTTGAGTTAGCGTCTGGAGCATTTCCGTTGTAAAATGGCACAGATTCGCTTCGACTGACCCTTCGAACGCGGGCTGTCATAAGCCGATCTGAAAACAGATTTCAAAGTTATAGGGTTGACAGATGCCGAAGGTTTAAATGGCCCACTCTGGCGAGGGTGGCCGTGGTGTAGCGGTAACATCATCGCTTGTCACGCTGTTGATTCACGGTTCGAATCCTGAAGTCAAGAATCATCTATTTATTTCGCACGAAATAAATAAAAAAGTCGATCACTTGCGAAAGCTAAGTCAACTCTACTGTGAAGGCATAACACTGGCAGTAGGGTGGTCATATGGCTAAAATGCAACTTGATCGTGATGATGACATCAGGAGGACGGAAAAAATACTGTGAATCATAAGCAATGACAATAATAGCGAAAACAAACAAAATACTCGCAAGTTATCTGGACAGCCACCCTTGGAGTTTACAGAAACTTAATACCACCTGAGTTTCAAACCACACCACTCTGTCTTTTTCTCTGCCTCTTCCCCTTTCCTAAAAAAAGGTACGTGTTCTAAAAAAAAAATTAGTATAAGGGTATTCATATCCCCTTTAACACGTGCAAATTATAAAAAAAAAAAAAACAAAAATGTGGGAGAGGGATAATTATAAAATTCATCCAATTTAAATCTGTTTAGACGTTTTTAAATTATGCGGCCAATAAAGATGATTTAAACATTTTTAAAACCTCGGACCCCACATTTTACTCTCAGCTGCATATCTCGGGCATATCTCTGGAACAAAATTAATTTTGACCTGACCCTTAGAAATACGATAATAGATACTCGACGAATTTTTCAAGTTTGAAGTCGCGGACACTATGCAAGACAATTAGCTAAAGTGTGATTCAATTGAAGATTATAAATTGAATTTGAAATAAAACAAATTGGTTTTTGATAAACTGCTGATATTTTTAAGTCAATATAATATTGAGACCGAATGGGCGCCACCGCTGGCCTTGCCCACTGTCGCTCTTTTGATAAAATGTTGCATTACTTTTCGGTATAAATCTTGCGGCAGTTCATAAATAATGCGTGGAATCTAATTTTTTAACACAGCAATTGTTTGGAGGTTAATAGCATACACCTTATGCTTCACATAAGCTAAAAGTAAAAAATCCAACGTCGTGATATCACGCGATCTTGGATCCAATTGAGAGGAGACGTGTCAGGGAAAATTTGTGTGCAATAACTGCATTGTTTCTTGCGCTGTGTGGCAGGTGGCACAGTCCAATTGTTGCCATAAATAATTTGTTATTAAGTCCCTATAACGATTACTATTAACTGTTGCAGCAGCATCACGACAATTTTCAAAGCCCAATCACGTCTCGGGGAAAAATCCACACCAATCAGTGACTTATTGTTGATGCATTGGTTGTTCGTGAATGGCCCACGGATTTCATGACCCCAAATGCGACAATTTTGTTTGTTTACGTAGCTATTTATTTGAAAGGGATTGTCATCGCTCAATAGCCATCAACTTGGTGGTTCTCTAACACCCAATCAACGAAATCACGATGCTGTTCATGGTTTGCTGGCTTCAATTTCTGAATCAGTTGGATATTGTAGGCATGCAGATGTAGTAAATGGGTTTTTACGGATTTTCACGAACACTGTTACTCATTGTGGCATTATTTTTACGTGACCAGCCACTAAGAGGACGCACACGTCCAACACTGATGTGGTTCAATCAAATTTTTCCATTAATTTCTTAACTGCGGCACGAGATGGACGGTTATGTATACCGACATTATTTGACAATACGCAAATGGAGTTGGTTAAATTGTCCCAATTTCGAAGATGGGTTTTAACAATTAAAATGCGTTATTCTCTAGTATGCTGCATCATAATTATAAATGTCAATGCTTAGTACTTACAGATGTCAAATAGCAGCTGTTTATCTTTGACAAAACCACAGTAGTGACAAATTTAAATTGTAACCTCCAATTGAAGCATGCTTTACATATACCGTTCCGTTCAGCCGTTTAGACTCTAGTCTGACGTACATGTAGAAAAAAAATTTTTGAAAGCCACTTACAAAACCTAAAACTTCCGTCTTAATACTATAAGTGGTTTTTTGATTACCATTAGCTTCCAGATAAATTTGGACATTTTGGAAAATTACAGAAATTCGATTTTAGAAAATTTTGAAAAATTATTAGACAATTGAGAGATTGCGTGTTTATAATTTTTGGAAATTTTTATATATTCGGTATTCGTTTTGAAGTAAACATAAAAATTTTTAAATTTCGGCTTTTATAATTTCATTCGTGTGATCCACCGTTTTCGACATATTCACAGTTCAAGTGCATACTTTAATGTGCATACTATTTTAAATGTCAACTCACAAAACTTGTCAACAAAATAATAATCTTATGCGAGTTTCGATACCACAGGAAATACAGGTGTATGTACCAAAACTTAAAAAATGCTGCAAATTTCCATTGCTCAAACAAATTATATTAGGGACAATGCTTTAGGTACACACACACAGTCCGTGTAAAACTTAGGGTGAGATGAACTCGTGCTATTCTACTCATTCGAGATAATTAGTGAAAGGATGATTCACGATTATATTTCATTCCCTTGCAATATCTGTTCTTCAACAGTGTAGTGAAAGACGCGGTAATTAATTAGAAAAATGGACTCCTCACCGATTTTGGTGAAATTAGTATGTTGTGGTGGGCATTTAGTATTATAGATTCATATGTTATACCTGAGCCTCTTCTAACATGAATTTGTTTTATCAGGACGTTTCTTAAAAATGCATCACTCATCAAAAAATAGAATGGTTTGTATCATACACATATTACCTCCCTTCCAGTCCCTCAAATTAAAAAAATTAACTATCATTTCACTTCTTTTGTTCAAAGAAAACTCAAATAGTTTTACCCGAAAAATTGTCCTCCATTTCATATATTTCAACAGAAAGGAAAGAGCAAAGGCCTTCTATGACTGCAAACCCCAGGTTTTGCCAATACACTGCGGTAGTGAGGCCTGTATCGACACCACTGGGTCAATGAGGACCACCCCTACAGAGGGGTTGGAGGCTATACTCAATTTAAAACCTCTAGATCTTTTCGTACAGGAATCTGCCGCAAACAGTGCTGTTTGGCACTCGCGCTGTTTGGCTGTCGCGAACATCTCTGGGTTTTTGGTGCGCAGTATAACGTAAGACTCTGCTTGATTCCCGGGCACACGGGATGTAGGGAAACGAAAGAACTCATGAGTTGGAAAGAAAAGTATCATCACTTGAACTAAATCAGGCAGACTACAGTAAGGATCCCACCCAAACGAGAGATGGAGTGTGCTCAACTCCTGTGTTATGGCCACTCTACAAGAAAATAAAAAACCGAGAGAATCTTACAAGTGAACAAGATATTTTTGTCCTTTCTTGTGGGTATTATCACCAAATATAACATGCTGAGATGTCATACAAAAATGAGACTTAGCACAAATGACCTGTGCAGAGGATGTGGTGACGAAGATGTGCATAAGGACACTCCACACTTTCTCTGTCACTGCCCAGCGCTCTGCTAAATTAGAAATAAAATCCTTGGAAGATATTTTTTTCCAGGACTTAGAAAAACTTTCAGACAAGTCTGTAAATGACCTGTACAAATTCATAAACTCCTCGGGATGGCTTGAAAATCCATAAGTTTTTTACAGGTTCAACAGTATGGGAGGCATAACCCTCAGGGCATCGCAACGGAACTACATTGATCTAAGTGTGACCGGTGTAAGATTCTCTTGTCCCGTCAACCGATTAACCTAACCTAGTAGCTCATTTTTCAAGTTTGAAGTCGCAACCACTATGCAGAGGTAGTACCTACATACACTACTGAACATAATTTTCCAAACAGTCGTCATGAGGATTTTCAATTGTGTAGTTTAGCTTTTGTGGACACACGATGTGTGTCAATATACGATGACTGTATGTACATATCTACGTTTTGTCTTCTTTTTATGTACAAAAGATAGTAGCTTCGCTAGCCTATCGCGAAGGTACCCGTACTACCAGAGATCCATGCCTTCATCTGGTATGTTAAATTTGTCACCACACTTTCTTGTCTCTGTTTCTGCAGGACTTTTCTGCTGCATGAAAACCTAAGAAATTTTCTCTCAAGCGTCGCTGATTGAATCCTACATAAGCTACTGTACAAATTTTATACGAAATTATTATTGTATTTCTCAAGGAACCAGTAATTTATAATAATAATTGGGGGATGCAATGAAAGCTCACGGTAGCGTGATTATAGCCCTCTATTCCATGAGTTATTGCCCCTTGAAAAGGTATCCCATTTATCACATAACCTATAATTCGGTGAAAGCTCAATTGGAATTTACCACTAAAATACTAGCGAATGGGTTTAAGCCAGCCCACCTTTCATACAGGATGTACCACATCACTTCCGCTCTATAAAAAAAAAAACAAAGTACATTGATAAGACCCACTTTCCTCAGTGTATAGCTCGAACTTGGAAAATTTTATTCAAAACCAATGCGCCGCGCCATATTGGTTTTGCTTCATTTTCCATTTGAGACTTTTTTTTTTGCAGCAGCAGCGCATTTCTAAGCGAGGATGTGCTCGTGTGTGCATCCGCTTAAAAATTGGATTTTTTTTTAGCCAATTTTTTCGTTTGTTGCCGGTGTTTCGGTTCATATGTATCCTGGAAAATTGAATCCACTAAAAAGGAAGGAAGTTATGGCAAAACAACGAACAGGACTTCTGTCGTTTAAAAATTCGTTAAAATTATAATTTTCGTTCCACGTAAGGTGACCTAGAACTGATTTTTTTTTTTTTTTTTCTATTTCAATGGAAAGGAGGTATCCTTAGAAGTGAAACTAGGGCATTGCCTCCTTGAATCAATTAAGGGGGATTAAAAACGGATGCCCTTCCAACAAGCCACGACCATGTGGGTGCTTATCTATAACACTATCCTGGTTTCGTGGTACAGTAAATATGTCGCTGATAACTGTTACAAGCAGAGCCAAGGTTCTTATTAAATTCGACCACCTTAGCAGGATTCAATACAGTCACTTTCATATAAGAAGAGTGGTAGGTACCATAAGAATGTCGCCGAAAAAAAAAAGAAAAAGAAACGAAATCGTAGACATATTTCACACTCCTTGGTTGTTCTGGCAGTTCTCCTGAAGAGTATAAGAAACGGCTGTGACACCGGGATGATTGTGTTAAGGCTGAGGGCTGCTTACTACCAATGCTGCCGCAATCACTGCACCATCGTTGTCGTTCGCATCGTACTTGGGTGCTGGAATGCATCCTGCTGGTTTGCTGGCACTGAGCTACGAATGCATGTTAATAGCCAACCAACTGGCTTCTGTCAAAGATTTATGACTTTTATGGGGTGGTGGAGAGGGTTATTGCAATGGCATTGCTCCTGACAGGAGCGACAAAAAATTAGTTTTCCAATCGAAACGAAGGCGTACAGAACTGATGGTGTGCACAAAAAAAAAAAAAAAATGTATCCGTGAGTTCGGAAGCTGTGAAAATTATATACAGACATACTCGTATGTCTGGATGTTGTCGGTAGAAATTCTTTTGAATGCTTCTGTTAAATGCACCGAAATGAAATCAACCAAGCAAAATTAACCTTTGAAATATGTAAGATCCCCTATTGTCAAATTATGGTAGCGCTGAATGTGACTGAAATAAAGATTTTTAGTTCAATGGTTATTTCAGAATTTTGTCTATCCCAGTACTGTTGTAGCAAAACTATGCAGACGAAATGGTGTGCTCTACCTATCCACCTCTTTTGTCTGAAATTTCCAGTGCTAACATTTGGAGGTGATCGAAGGATCATCTGAATAAATAATGACGGTGATTAAGTATCCACTATGCAACGCTGCATGAGAAGCCTCTCTCAATCGACAAATGACATAAAACTGTAGGTCCCAACCATTCGTGAAGCGCACAGCACGAATGGCTAAGAGAAGTTACTCGTAGGCTAGGCCCTGCATTGGGCTGTTTATTATTATTATTATTATGCAACGCTGCTTGCAATTGATCACATTCAGACCTTGATGCTATGATCCTTACTCACACCTTACCCTCCCCGATAGTCCTATACGTACTGTCCCGATGATCATCCTGGTTGAGAGTGAATGGAGACCACGGGATTAGCTAGCTTTATCTGCAGATACGAATATGTGCGGAAAAGAGTCCTATGGATCATTACGACCAAAGAAAAAAAAAATGATTACAGGGGTCCTTCCAGTACATCAAAAAAAGTAACTTTAAAGGCCCCAGAACCTTAAGCAGTAAAGATAGAGAGATGAGTGCATTTAAGACGACTATACATTTTTCCAAACGCATTTCTGTTTGCTAATTTCGACTTTCACCACCACGCGATGTTTCTACCCAGCCTTCATTCGATTCATGGGTCTTCCTTTGGAAGATTGTTGGAGGCAGCAAACGAGATAGAAGGGAGAGCGGTTCCACTAATCATTCCTCCTTTTATTCAGGCGGAAGCAGTTGAATTCCCGATGAACGCGTCTACAGTTTTATTCAGATCGAACTGCAATATATAGATATACTCAGTTAATAACTTTAATTTTTCCTTGGATGCGCCAGTGGATGTGGTAATCCTCTAAAGATACTAATAGCCCAGTATGCACGATTCGTAAACCCGAATAATCGATGCAAGGAGTGCGCCTACATTCAGCTTGTGGATCCATCTGCCCTTTGCCGTGTTATCCCACCTGGCTTGCCACAGTGCTACAGATGTTGGCCTTTGTTTTCGTTTTATCCTCCTGGTAACGCTTGCTACTTGACGGTTCGCGGTTCACTTTGCATCTAGTTGGCAAAAATATCGTTGGGGATCATTGTTCAGAAAACGCTTATAGTTCTGATTGCATAGAGCCTGTATGCAGACGAGAGCTTCCTTCTTGTTTTCTTCGTTGTGAGTAACCTCTCCCAGACCGGGGCAGCATATAGAGCTTACTACTCTGGATAGCAGGATCTTCCTGGCTTATCCAGGCCCACCGATATTTGGCAGTATACGGGAAAGCGCTGAATGCATCTGTGATTCATTTTTACTTGAATACGCGACGTGAGTTTTGAAGTTCAGCCTGTTGTCGAGTATTACTCTTAATATTGTCTGGTTCCCAACTCGAAAATTTTCGTATCCACAGTCTTTCGGCTGGTTATTAGACAGCCTCGGTTAGCTAACTCTAGGCTGGCGGGCTCTAGCCAATTTTTTTGGTGACTGCGTCATCCGTGGCAGACTCTATCTCGTTGATGTGTTTGGCCACATTAACCACGCACGGCGATATCGTCAGCAAAGCGGATCATCTTAACTCCTTGTGGCAGTGTTAGTCGCAGGACTTCGTCATGCATTATGTTTCACAGGAGAGGTCCAAGGATTGACCCCTGTGGAACTCCCGCGGATACATTGCAGTACTTAACGCCTTCGTCAGTCTGGTACCTCAACTTTCTATAGGTGAAGTAGTTCATTACTATCTTGAGCAGGTAGTATGGTGTATCTATTCTGATCAGGGATAGTCCAATATATTTGAAGCTCAGGTAAGTAAGGATTTTCAAGACAAGGTCAGAATTTTCAAAAAGGCAACAAATCTTTAATGGCACAAGTCCTCCAAGTGAGGGTGGACAGCTCAAATAATGGGAGACATGCCACAGACAGATACTAGTATCGCAGGCAATCTCTAAAAGCAAAATAACAGATCAAAGCAAATTCTTTTCATTACAGCCGAATCTGAAGGGCTGTAATCTGGCACCTGTACAAATTACTCTGCACTCTAACGAACAAATAAGTTGAAACCAGCAGCCACACTTAACTCCCCAGCACATCTGTAGATAACCATGATTTACCAAACCGACTCTTACGGGAAGATTTCACCAAAGAATTGCTTGCTTACTCCTACTTCTCTTGATTGCTCCTGTAGCATGACCCTCAGAATGACAGAGTTGTGAGAAATGGGTGAAAGAGGATGTTGAGAAATATAGCGAAATCTGACAGGGGCGATAGTTGAGATTCATAGATTGGCCTACTGTACCTCTGCACCCGATCATAGTATTCTGGATACCACCATCTGTTTTAGAAATTGATAAATCAATTCTCAAAGTGATCGACAGGTATAGCAAGAACCTGGATACCCACATTGTATTTTGCAAAACCAGTTCCAGAATTAGGGTTGGGATCCCTCAAAGTGAGGCCACCGGTTGTTGTTTTTATTCGACAGGAAAACCCACCCATTGGCCAAACGACTCAGAAAAAATTCCCGATCTTATCGATTTTTTCGTTTCAAAAGGTGTTTACGATAAATTTATTAGAGTCGAAGAAAGTTTTGATCTCTCTTCTGATCACTCTCCGGTAATTTTATTACTTGGTGAAGCATTGATCAAGAAAGAAGGACCTCCAAGATTTACTAGCAATAGAACAAATTGGGAGGGCTTTAGAAATGATTGCGAAACAAATATCGCCTTAAATGTATCACTTAAAACACCTTGTGAACTAGAGGACGAAGTTGATCGTTTCGTGGAAGCAATCCAAAGAGCGGCATGGAGAAACACTCCTTCTAGAAGCTATAAGATTAACCGCAATGAAAAGTATCTGGTGAGGGAGAAAAGAAAAGCACGAAAGAAATGACAAATCACTCGTGCACCGCATCGTAAAAAGATCCTTAACTGACTATGCAATCGCTTTAGAGATAGTATTCGGGAATTTAAAAGCAATAAGATAGCGACCTACCTTGAAAATCTCTCCACTGGAAGAGAATCAAATTATTCACCTTGGAAAGCGCTAGAAGGTATCCGGAAACCTCAAATGCAATTCGGAAAAACGATAGAACTTGGGCCAAGAGCGACAAAGAAAAGGCGGAACTTTTTGCTTTGCCCTTAAAAGTTACGTTCAAGCCATTCGACGGCCCTTTGATAACGCCCGACTCCCCAGTCACGACATCTGACAACTTTAAAGTAAAAAAGAACTGAGAGAAGTGATTAAAAATCTAAAGACTAAAAAAGCACCGGGTTACGACTTGATAACGGCGCAGGTGGTCAAGGAATTACCGAATAAAGCTCTTATCAAACTGCTATATTTGATTAACGCTTCGTTCAGATTGTCCTACGTTCCGACACATTGGAAGTCGCAGAGATTATAATAGTCCCGAAACCAGGCAAACCTTTGAATGAGAAGAAATCATATCGGCCTATTTCCCTATTGCCGAAAAACTACTTTCAAAACCACTACAACCCGTAATCAACGAAAGACGTCTCATTCCTGACCATCAATTTGGATTTAGAGTCAAACATTCAACAATCGACCAAGTCCGCAAAATAACTGACCTGATTGAGAAAACTCTCGAAGAAAAAAAGATTTGTTGTGGTGTATTTCTTGACGTCTCACAAGCTTTCGATAAGGTTTGGCACGAAGGTTTGGAGTATAAATTGCAACGACTAGTGCCATGGCAACTCTTTCTAATTTTACGATCGTACCTCACCGAAAGACTTTTTCGTGTTAAGCACGGAAATGATTACTCTGAGTTCAAGGAGATTGCGGCTGAAGTCCCACAAGGAAGTGTCCTCGGCCCGCTTCTATATGTACTCTACACGCATGATATCCCGCAGGAAAGTAACTGCGTCGTCGCCACGTTTGCGGACGATACGGCGATATTGACAACCGGCTATACAATTGAAGCAGCAACTGAAAAGCTGCAACATGCTGTTAACAAAGTCCACGCTTGGACGAATTCTTGGCGTATTGTGCTGAACGAAAGCAAATCTACTCACGTCAACTTTACCTACAAAAAAGTGGACAGATTACACATATATTTAACACGTTGACTGTTCTGTATAACAGTTCAAGTTCCCGTTGTTTTGGTCTCTTGTTTTATATTCTTCGAGAACATGAGGAGCAATAGATTGGGGTTGTACCCGTACGATGGAAGTTCTTTGTTCGCAGAGTGCCTCACGTATTGATTTTCTAAATTGAGCGATTTGTATGTTATTTCCAGTTTTTTTTTTTTTTGGAAACAATCAAAGCATCGACGACAGATGTTGAGAGCAAATACTCAAAAGCTATTTTGTGGTACCACCTTATAGTTTTTCTCAATGGTGTAAAATAGCATTCCATTTTGTGCGAAATATCGCTGCCTTGTTTGGCGTGGTTATAATCAATAACCATTTTTAGCTTTTTTATGGACTCACCATTCCGATCTCTTTTTCCTGTTTCACATTCTTCTAGGTCGTGTTTTGTGCTCAACATAAGTACCTCGCGTTTGTCTTTCCACTTGGCTATTACGATAGCCGAGTTTCCACGTCCAACGATTTTACCTCTTTTTAGCTTTGCATCTGTTACTTCTTTAGGATTTCCTTTTGCGATTTTTGCGTAGCGTTCCTACCAAATGCGTGTTTCGAGCAAGCAAAGTCTCTGCTAAGGCAACTGACGTGTAAAAATTGTCGGTCGCCATAGTTCTGCCTTTGTCGAGATAGGCATCCGCTAAGTCTAGCTCTATTTGTGTACTATGTGACGTTGTATTCGTTGGTATACCTCTTTGATTGAGACAATTGTTTTTACCGGCATAAACAGAACTGGTGTGTATGTATACCCACTGGGATCACAAAGATTGTAAATTTTTACGCCGTACTTATGAGACTTTCCAGGATTATACTGGCGGAACTGTAGTCTCCCACGCCAGGGAATCATGGACTCATCCACAACTAGCACCTCACCAGGAGTTTGGGCATTCATATAATTTTTTTCCAATACTTCTAAAAGACCACTGACCTTGGTTAGACGATTGTTAGGAACAGTTGCATTATCAGCGAAATGGATAAATTTCAAAATCAGTTGAAAACGGTTCCGTGACATCACTTGAGGGACAAACGAGTTCTTGAAAAATTAATCTTTGCTCCAATATTCATTTATAGATGGGTATTTGACAATGCCCATATATAAAGGGTGGTTAAGTTTTAAGGGCCAATGTTGATTTTGAATAAAACACAAATTATTTAGGAAATTACTGTCATTTCTTTTTATTATGATAATATTGGTATGGTTCAATTATGTATGGAACAAAATATCGGCCAAATGGCCGCCGTGACCTCGGCGGCACACCTCCATCCGATGGTCCAAATTTTCGATGACGCTGAGGCATAATTGAGGTTCTATGCCGTTAATGTGCCGAATTATCTCATCCTTTAGCTCTTGAATTGTTGCTGGCTTATCGACGTACACCTTTTCTTTCAAATAACCCCAAAGAAAGAAGTCCAACGGTGTCAAATCACATGATCTTGGCGGCCAATTGACATCGCCACCACGTGAGATAACACGGCCATTGAATTTGCCGCGCAAAAGAGCCATTGTTTCGGTAGCTGTGTGGCAAGTGGCACCATCCTGTTGAAACCACATATTGTCCACATCCATATCTTCCAATTCGGGCCATAAAAAGTTCGTTATCATCTCACGATAGCGAACACCATTCACAGTAACTGCCTGACCGGCCTCATTTTGGAAAAAATACGGCCCGATGATGCCGCCAGCCCATAAACCGCCCAAATGCGGCAATTCTGCTTATTGACGAATCCACTGAGGTGAAAATGTGCCTCATCACTGAAGATGATTTTCTTCGAAAATTGATCATCCACTGTTGCCATTTCTTGCCACCATTGTGACCATTGACGACGCTTGAAATGGTCAAGAGGCTTTAGTTCTTGAGTCAATTGCACCTTGTAAGCGCGTAAATGCAAGTCTTTATGCATAATGTTCATCAACGACGAGCGTGAGAGGTGCAATTGTTGGGCACGACGACGAGTTGAGGTGGACGGCTCTTCAGCCACACTATCGCGAACAGCAGCAATATTTTCTGCAGTACGAGCTGTACGAGCATGCACTGGTGTTTTCACATCTCCTACAGACCCGGTTTGCACAAATTTGTGCACGATTTTTCCGATTGTACGCAAATTTGGACGATTAAATTGACCGAAAGACTCACGAAATGCACGATATGCATTTTGATTTGAACGCCCATTTTCATAATAAGCCTGAATAACTTTAACGCGTTGCTCGATTGTGTATCTTTCCATGGTTCAAATTGAGTTAGCCTGAAATTGAGAAATGTCAAATGAAATGCAGAAAAAAACTTGACGTTTAGGTGTGGTTCACATTCAATATCGGCCCTTAAAATTTAACCACCCTTTATAACGAGCCCGAGAAATTTCTTTATTTCTTGAACATCCGTATCAACCCAACTCTTTATGCGCGATGTTCGAGTAACAGCTCTACTAGACAAAGCATTTTGAGCGTTCAAATTTGTCTGAAGAACTATCAATTCATACACTTCTTGAGTTACCATGAGTGAAAAATAATCAAAAGCATCCATTGTAGAACTGGAACCAGCGGCAGATTCCATGGGTTCCACATAATCAAATTTTTTCAAAGAACTTCCATCAACATGTCTCCAAGTATTAGCAATAGGAACATTATCTTCATCAGACTCTTCATCAGATGGTTCCATTGCGTTGGAAACGGAATCGGATTGTACATCAGAAGCAGAAGGAAGATAATCATCAGAATCTGACCCTACGAAATCAACTTCGTCGTCCATTGCATCGTAAGCTTCATCGTAAGAAGACCTTCCATAAAACCTTCTTGGATCCATTTCTTATTTCAAATAAATAATCGGCTTTTCAAATAAATCTGCAAAAAAAACAAAAAACAAAAAAAACGGTGTGAGTAGAAAATACAACAAGTTTTTACTTTTTGGAAGCATGACCCACCTGTGGGTCATGTGGCACCATACACATACATTTTATTATTTATTATTATCTAGGTGCCACCTAGATCGGCCCACTTGGCACACCGATGATGCTTTTTTTTTGTATGGTGGCAGTCAACGTGTTAAACTCGGCTCAAATACCATACGCGAACGAAGCAAAATATCTAAGAATGACTCTAGATGTTAAGCTTAAATGGAAATCGCACGTAAAAAAGAAACGCGACGAGCTCAAAAACAAATACCGACAAATGTACTGGCTACTCGGAAGACATTCGAAGTTGAGCCTACATAACAAACTGATTATCTATAAGCAAGTGCTAAACCCGGTGTGGACGTATGGTCTACAACTATGGGGTTGTACCAGGAAAAGCAATAGAAACATCCTACAAACTTTTGAAAATAAAGTTCTTAGAACGATCGTTAGCGCACCGCGGTACACAAGTAAACACAAAGATCGTGTTCACGGCCATTGTAACAGTACCGTCATTCAACTACTTGACGCGAACAATTCAATTCGTCGTCTGCAAAGGACAAAACCTTTTGACCTCGCGTCATAGTATATGCCGGTCATGAAAACAGCAGGAACTTTGGAATTTAATCTGTCTAAAGCGCTACATTCTTTTTAAATTACATACGAACATATTTTTCCAAAAATCACGAGTCTCGTAAGCGAAAATAAAACTGCTGGAGAAGCGTGTCGGCTTAGTTGTAGTATTAATCTTGAAGAGTGGTGTTTTTAGTGAGTAAAAATCTCACACTACCATAAGCACGCGCGGTCGGGCCTTATGGTGTCTTTAGAAGATTTTCACCCTCTCGGGAAAAAAAAAAAAAATTCATTAAATTTTTATTTCATTCAGTTTAATTCATTTAATAATTCGCTGAATCAGCTAAATAGGTGCGCAATTTTCCAAAATGTCCCATTTTACGTGAACTTAATCGAAAGCTAGTGGATATCCGTGTTTGAATGCGAATATCTCGAAAACGGTGCGTCGAACGAAAAAAAAAAACGATTTCGGTTGAAATTTTGGGTTTTCTCTCTACAAAATGGATGCCAAACTTTCTAAATTTTTCAAAAACTGCCAAAATGCACGACTTTACCACGAAGTTAATGAAAATCTGTTATGAGTATTGGTTCTTGTGCGGCGAAAATCACGAAAAGCTATTTGTTTTTTGTACGTCACATCGCTGTTAATTTTTTCTTTACCTACTGATATGTATTTCACGCATAGTGAATGAGTGTCATTCGATAGTTGAAATCGATTAGATAGCAACTATCGATAGTCAAATTTATTCGATAGTGCTCAACACTGAATCAATTTGTTTTGTTAAAATTGCAACGTTTTTGCATTTGGATAATGTTGCAACGCAACAAACACCTTTCACCCAAACATACTGCACCTCAGCATCTCAACGATCGGCATCTTCCCTTCTGCCTTTATCAAATGATCAAAGCCGTCGGCAAATACACATCGCTCACGTAGCTCAGAGGAAACTGGGCGCTCAGAAAAGGCAGCGGAAAAAAATGAAATGTTTTTATCAATAGGCTCCTCTCACTGAGCGGCTCTCACAACACGCTGGCCAGCGCTGTGTACGTGAGCATGTGTGGGTGGATGCACTCTCGTCTCAACGAGAAAGAATACGCTGTGCGGTATCAGCTAAGCGGTGAAGGTTTTTTCTATATAGTTTTGTAGCTACTAAAAGAAGATCCGCAATGGTTCAATGACCAGCAGAAGATTGGCTTTTGAGATCAGCTGGAACAGGAAGGTATCGTTATGACAACATCGACAAATGTATGATTATTATCAGTTCATCAAGCAGAGTGGCAATATGTCGAATAAAATCCACATTTATAGGTTGAATTTACGTAGTTTCCTTTACATTAATTCTGTTTCTTCTCTCGGTCGACTTTTGAATCGGCACTGTGTCAATCAGTCCCCGATCTTTTTGCTAGTGTCCCTAGCGATACAGATAAGGTGTCCCGCAACCTGATAGTATTGTCCCGGTAACTGGAAACAATAGGAGGAATGTCGGTTCGGTGGTATGATCTTGAAATCAATGGGCAATCTAGCCAGCAGAAATATCCCAGATCTTCTTGCAGAACCGAGATTGTGCGCAGTTACATTCGTATATGACTTGCTTTTGTGCCTTTTACTGGCTCCTGAAAATCGATGCAACTCCCATTTAAACTATTACTCTTCGTGATGTGAATGATGGTTTCTTTCTAATCGAACGACATCCTACAGAGCTCAACATCACTATTTTTTCAACCGAAACGAAAATTTAATTCCAACCGAATTTCGTATTTCAATTCAACTCTCCATGGAAAAAACTCACTCAACACAACAACGAAAAGAAAATACTACAACGGAACTCGTGTACCTTTAAGAAAAATTCAATTTTAGGACTGCTAAGGGTCACCTTATAGATTCTATTCCATTTTGTATGCTCCTTTAGAATTGTAACCTGTGCGTTCAAAATTCATTTAATTTTTTGTTCTGTAAGTTCTCCTCCTGTCTATTTTTCTATTCTCTCTGTTGCGGACCCAAAAAGTGGTGGAATATGGGAGGAACAAAAAAAAGAAAAAAAAAAAAATGTTAAAACCGAGAACAACAGTGAAACTAGAAAACATGGCATTTTTGCGGCCGGAACGTATACATACGTATGCTGCGATATTAGAATGGTTTAAGTTCACTCTTTTGACGTTCCGCAGTTCGCTTTCATGTGGTGACTTTCATTGGACCAAAAATGTTTGCGGTCGTGGCTTTTAATCTCTGCCCCTGTGGCCCGCTCTGAAGCAACAAAACACAACAGCAGTTGTGGTATCAAAAAAAAAAGTATATATATGGCAGGACCGCTTTTTCCATGAGTTTCCTTTTCTATTCATGTCCCGAAATGGTATTTTCCGCCGCTGTTTTCTTTTGTAGCTCTGGACTGCTGCAGCTAATACACTTTCACGAGCATGTGTGTGAGAGTGAAGGCCTCCTCCCGCTTCAGACTCACATATCTTTCCGCAAGGATCCCCATGTTCCAGGAGAAACATGATTTTTCTTCTTTTTTTTTTTCTGTGTGCAGGAGAACCAAAATTTCCCACATGTCGAGCTAGTTGTTGTGAAATAAATTTCGCTAAGTTAAATTTATTTGTATTTAACGCGAGTGCTGCAGACTATGGTCCGCGGAATTCCTGTGCTAAATGTTATCTATTTGCAAGGATATACTATCTATACGCAAAGTCGGTCTCTTTTGGGAAATGATTTATTCTCGTAAATGTATAGGATACATATATTTGAGATGAGATATGAAGTGGAAACGAAGATTTTTTGTTTGTTTTCTGTTTTTTTAGGTAATGCATAGTTGTGGGGTGGATGGATTTAATTCATACTATAATGCACCCACTCCACAACTCTGAATGGAATCACTCTCCAGATGAATCAATGATGTCACAGTCAATTCGGCAATAATACGAGGATGGATTTAAAAGTTGGCGGCCAACCATAGAAATAGTTTTAATTCAAAATTGGTACTTCCCAACGTTCTAAGAGTGGCTATGTGGCATTTTATTCCTGCGTTGCATTTAGTTCGATTCATACATGTGCTTAATTTAGGTAAATTAAATAATCCGGTCGTCTTTTGCCACACGGTGTCGAGGTACTGTTTTTGATTTCCGTCGTTCTCTTCTTCAGAATTTTCCTCCATTTCTTCCTGTCTCTAGCTGTTTCTTTCGCCGAGTTCCAGCTTTTCTGGTATTCTTTAGAAATTTCTCCAGCGCGCTGTTCTACATTGTCCTGGACCTTCCGTTTATGTTCTTCCCTACAGTTCTTGCTTCTAGGATTATCTTAACTTGTCAATTGGCTTCCATCCTCATTAAGTGTCCAAACCATCTAAGTTTTTTATCTTCCATAACTTTTTTCACTGAGCTTCTTTCGGATGCCTTCGTTTCTTTTGCTGTCGATTCTTTTTTCTCCTATTACTCTTCGAAAGTATTTCATTTCTATTACCTGTATTTCCTTTTCTTGTCTTTCAGTAAGGATCCAGTTTTTTTTTTTTCTCCTCCATGCAGTAGTACTGGTAGGTGACTTGAATATCGATATTTTTATGGTTCGAGGTATTTCTTTATGGTCTAGGAATTTTTTCTGCGACACCGATACTTGCCTTGAATTCCTCCTCTGAGTCATCCTTGCTTTAATGACGCTTCCTAGATACTTATAATTTTCCACTTGCTCAAAAGTCACTCCATCCACACTCACTCTTACCAGCCCTGCTCCATTTTTTTTTTTTTTTTTTGTCATTGAGCTGTAGATTTTGAGGACGCCTGTCCATGATTTTAAGTTTTTTCTAGCTTATTTTCAGAGTTTGTAATGAGCACAATGTGATGAGTTCCAAGAGTCTATATATATAGTATACAGTCCACTTTAAAACCTCTCATCCTTACACTGTTTGGCACTGTTTGATTGCATCGTCCATATTTCCAACCGCTTCATTTGAACAAAACCGCAATCGGCTAATGTCCTTTCGCGAGCTGTTTCACACCGATGCAGACAATTTTTTGGCCTGATTTTTGACAACAGATGAGACCTGGATACACCCTTGAGACAAAACAGATATCAAAAGAGCGGAAAAGATCCGAATCACCAAGCCTCGATTAAAGCTAAAGTTAAATTATCGGCGGATAAGGTAATGGCATCGGTATTTTGGGACTCAAAGGGAATCGTCATAGTTGATTACCTTGTCAAGGGTCAAACAATTGACTCCATACTAACGGGTGGGCTATCTGCTGGTTTCTTATTAAATCATATGTTATTTTGATACTGACAGCTCTTTCGCGCTCAAAAAATGAATCGATTTACGCTTGAAAAACGTTGGGAAATATTGAAAACTTATTTTTCAAGTTTCGATCGAAAAAATACACTAACCGTGCCTACTGTACGCAAGTTTATGAAGAAAGATCGTGAGATTGGCATGCTAATTGATAACACAAGTTGTCCTTGTATTCGTCCTGTGCACTCAGCTGGGAACATTGCTGCTATTACAAGCTTCTTCGAAGATTAAGATTGCAACAACGTTACGGTCAAAGGAGAGGCCTACAAAGGCATGATGTTGCTTGGCCTCCGCTGAGCTGTGATTTGACGCCGCTGGACTTATTCTTGTAAGTTTCCGTTAAAGGTCGATGTTATGCTGACTATACAGAAACAATACAGACACTTAAGCATAATATTGATTGAGCTGTTACTGAAATAAAGCCCCGAACCATCCAAAATACACTGCAAAATTGGGTCAACAGGATGGGCTACTGCGAAGCTAGCCGCGGAAGCTATTTAAATTAAATTATTTTCCATAAATAATAGGAGAGTAAAGCATAAAACTTAAAAAAAAAAAATATTAAACGGATTTTTTGTTACGCCCACACACTTTGCCCCAAACTATGGCTGAAATCCATAACTGTGGGTTTGAGTTAAATTACGAGTATCTGATGAGATATGGAAACATTTAGCCTCATAACGCTTCGACCAGAAGGAGATCTTTTGTGTTATTTCCTTGGGTCTATGGTTTGTTACATAGGAATTTAATCCTGCAAAAGGTTCAGTTCCTGAAGCTAACTGAGTATGGTTTCTGTTTGCGAGTAGTCTGAGTCTACTGCGAGCCACGGCTGGTATTTGCATAGAATATGTTCTGACGTTTCTTAATCTATCATGCATATACGGCAGAGATATGAGGCAGCCCTATCTATTTTGTGGAGATGATAGTGACCCTTAAGGTAGTCTGTTAAGATCTTAACATATTTTTTTCGAAGAGACAATATTTATCAGCTCGATAATGTTTTGAAAAATCAATTAATTTCGTGGCATGTCGTGGTTTTGCCCAGGAGTTCAGTTTCAGTTTCAGATGGCTAACAGGTTGGCTACAGAAAAGTAATGGTCCTGAGAATGATAGTGCTGAGCCGCGTATTGCAAGTTCTTCCGAACGTTAGTTACCATCTATACACCTGTGGCCAGGAACCCAAATGATTGTGATGTTATTGTTAGCAGCTAGCTGCTTTAAGGTGTTTAGGCAGTTCCAGGCTAGATTATTCCTAAAGCAGAAAGAGTATAGGACTTTAATAACCGCTTGGCTGGTTGCGCCTAATGCATTCTTTGGCGCATAATTCTATGGCGTAGATTTCAACTTGGAAAATCGAAGTAGAATGTCCCAAAAGGACTGCCAATTGGAAATTATGGCCAAACACTCCCGCACCTACTTCGTGTTACATCTTTGATCTGTCGGTGTACGATATTGAGTGAGCTTAGTTCAGGGAAGGAGGACCGCCATTGTTCCATTTACCACGCTCTAGGATCATTATTTTAAAAGGGCGGTACAGATTTATTTCTAGGGGCATTAAGTTTGTAACATGAATTCTGTTTAGAATTTTTAGATGTCCTTTTAGGGATCTCCCAAATTAAAATTAGTACCACTTAACGCTGCAGCTTTCTTGACAGGAGGAGCTATAGGCGAGCTTCTAACTTCCGGGAACTTTTCAATCCACCCTCGTATAATGAAAATGTTTGACAAACGTATTTCAAAAAGTCTATATTAAGGGTTTTGAAGGCGAGAGATGGTAGCGAATATATCTTTAAGGTCATGAGTTCCCTTGTTCTACGGAAAGTATAGGGTGACCAGATAAGAACGATAGGAAAACAATTTAAATAAAGCAACAACGGTGTGAGATATCAAATTAATTCTGAATTTATTTTGAAGCTACATTCATGCCATTATGTATGGAATAGCACGTCATTTAAATGGCCGCCTCGGCTTCGCTGGCATAGCTTCAAGCGGTTGGTCCAATTTTTGATGACTCGGTCCAATATGTGAGACGTTACTCCCGTAATAGCGTCTCGAATGTTGGCCTCGAACTCGTTCAAAGTGGTTGGCTTGTTAGCGCAGACTAAGGACTTGACGTAGCCCCAGAGAAAATAATCGAGGGGTGTCAAGTCGCATGATCGCTGCTGCCAACTGATGAACCCTCGCCGTGAGATTACCCAGTCGCCAAATTTCTTCTTCACCATTTCGTCTTGTTGGAACCACAGCTCGGATATTTCGATGTTGTCGAGCTCTGGCCACAAAAAGTTGGTTAATATCACTCTATACCGAGGACCATTGACGGTAACGGTGCCTCCTTCCTCATTTCGAAAGAAATAAGTTTCGATGAAGATGGATGCCGCTGTGTCATAAACCGCACCAAACAGTCAATCTTTGTGGATGCATAGATGCTTGGTCGAACACTTGTGGATTGTGGTCACTCCAATAATGGCAATTTTGCTTGTTGACATAGCCGCTGAGCCAAAAATGGGCCTCGTCCGAGAAGATGATTTTTTGGCCAAAATCCGGATCTCCGGCCAACATTTCCAGCATCCAATTAGCCAACTCACGACGTTGTCGTCACATGGTCGTCCGGCTGCAATTCTTGTGTCAGTACAATCTTATACGGATGGGGTCCCAAATTCAACCGCAAAATAAACCTGGTTGACTCTCTGGCGATGCCCAATTCAGCTAATCGGCGCCCAATCGACATTTCTGGGTCTTCTTCAATACTGGCTGCTACGGCGGCTATGTTGTCTTCACTTCGCACCGATATCTGTTTGGTTGGTGGCTTAAGGCGACGAATTGTCTCCGCACTGATGCCATGATGACGACCGACCGCATGACGAAATTCCCGTTTCGCATTTACAACTGAGCCGGAAGTTCTACATTTTTCAATAATTTCCACAAGTTCGGGAAACGTCAAGCGATGCTCCATGAAATGGCAAACCTTACTGAATATTTCGATAGCTGGATGTCATTGGTAGCCTTGACAGCTGCTGAAACATAACAATTGAAAGAACTATCATTGCTGTCTGCTCACCCTTTACAAGTTGCACTTTTTTAAAGTTCAACAAGACGTAGCTTAGCTTAGTTAGATTAAGTCCTCTGTGGCCAAAACACTGACACCGAATTTGGAACCAATTAATCCATCTGACAGGCATTAGGGAACTGTCTTAATGCGCTTCACTTTACGTCATACAAAATCTTTACTTTGCTGTTACTCAAAACCTTTTGATTTGACAGTTGCCTGTTTCTTTAGATGTACCACACTTTTTGCTGCTGTTTCTTTGATAAAAAGATCTAGTGGTAGCAGATTTAGCATGGTTTCTAGTCCTGCAGTAGCACTCGTCTTTAGGGCACCTATTATATCAAGTTTTTTGCTCATTGCATTCCACCAAACTATACACCCATAGGTCAGTATGATTCTAACTTTAAATGTATATAGCCAGTGTATAATCTTAGAGGACGGACCCCATTTTTTCCCACATATTTTCTTGCAGGTGTCGGGGCTTTCCTCAAACACTGCGCCGTTTAGCCACTCGCCTTGAGGAGACTGGCTCAACAAGGGAGAGTAGCCGACGTGATCGGCAGCGGAGCAGCCGATCGGTTGAGAATATCGCTGCAGTGACTGCAGTTGTCCAAGAAGACGGGTCCAAGAAGAGCGGGCTATGCAAGACGATTTTTATAACGAATTTTGGTAAAGAACTTGAAGATGTATCCATAAAAAGTGCAAACAGTGCATCAGCTATTGCCTACAGACCGCCAATCGCTTGTAAATTACACCCAAGTCCTCCTTCCTCCTTCCGCCGCTTAATTTCTCTTTTTGGCGATTTGTACTGACCCGCAAGATCGCCCGGTTTGAACATTCCAGACTTCTTTGGGGTTTTTTAAAGTCATGGGCCTATACGAACAAGCCACACATCTTGGCGGTCCTAAAGGAAAACATCCGGCAAGAAGTGAAAATTTATGGCCAGAAGTTTTGAAAATAGTTCTTGAAAATGTGGAACGAGCCCGAATGCAAATCAACTGTGGCGGCGGCCAAACGACCGATATTATCTTTGCTACTTAGGTTAGGTTCAAGTGGTTGCCTGCTCCCTAAGCACAGACACACATAGACCACAGTAGGTTCATTGTAATACCACAGGATCAGAGGATTTCTCCCGTCCTACCTTAGAACCAATTGGAGCTTCTAATGAAACGATGGAAATTCCTAACATTTGAGTTAGGCTTCTTCGCGACTTAATGGAGGACTTTTGCGTCACCTTGTACTTGAACTGATATAAAGTCACTAAACTATTGGTACAGCTACACTACAATAATTTAAATCCCAATAACTTCTTTCATTAAAACTTAAAGTAGTAGTACTTGGCATCATTTGATTAGTCCATCACTCGCAAAGTTTATTGATAACCCCAAGCATAAGATACAGCAGACAAACATGTCGTTTGTCTACCGCCATTCCACCCACATTCTACTAAGTATGACTATTCCCACTGCTATCCTTAAAATACAATCAAATGCAGTACGATGCCATACATAAAACAAAACCCGGAAAAAAAATGAATCATTCTCAATGCGGATTGTCTTTGGCAACATCTTTAATCCAAAGAACTCACCATCATATGTCTGCCATCCATTATGTGGTTTTGTAGTTGGTTTCTTCATCTTCCTGATGACTCTCTCAAGGATATCCATATGTATAGCCATCTTCGATTGTTTTTGCCAGCATAAAACGAATATTAACATGGCAAGTTGTTGATAGGATGTGAGCACACGTACCGCTCTGGCAGCATGTCGAAAAGTCTCCGTAATACATACGAATACTTGTGAATTTATGCACACGAACGTACGAGTATCACAGCAGTTCGTTAAGATTTTGGTTTTGGTTGCCTTGTTGCTCTAAGCTAATCAATTTTTCTTTTTATTGAAATCCTACGAGATTGTGATCGAGCTGTTTGTTTGTATCACTTTTGTCTTAACAAAATGACAAATGAGCAAGTGGATGGAGCCAATACCAGCGCCTCGTAAATCAGACTAACAATATCTGGCGGATACGTTATGTATCTTGTTGAAACTTGCCAATCTTTTTTTTTTTGTGCTTTACATACTTAGTCTCTGCTCTATCTATGTCTTTTCATGCGAGGGATAGAAAAGTAGAAGTAAAGAGTTCCTGTGGGCTTAGAGCGGACTTTGAGTGCCCAATTACACCTAGGGCGGCGGAATGCCCTTTACGGCGAGAAGTCCAATGAAAAATCAAAAGCAAATGAAACAAAAAAAAAAAAAACACAATTTTGGACGATTCCACCGAAGGATTAAAGAACCTAAAGATGGGAACCACTCAGAATTCACAGAAGAGAGTCAGAAGCTGCTATTAGTGTAGTACCTAAAAGAGATGAACTGCAACTAACTAGATCTACTGACCCTCTCGGATAGGTTGTCATGGAGAGACAACAAGAAAAATGTTTTAATGTTCGAACGGAAAGAACAACTTTCTCACACATTGGAAGTATGCTAGGACAGGGAATGCCTTAAAATATCGCCGGCACATGCTGAAGGCCACTCGACAGTCGAGACAATAGTCGAGCACACCCAAACAGGAACAGGAAGCACCCTGTCTCCGAAAGTTAACCGCTAAAGACAGACATACAGACAGACAAATAGAGAGACAGAATTGAGAAATCCTTTTTTTTTGATTCTCTAACATACGAGTAGTAATACCAAGATCTAGAGATCGAAAAAAAAGATGCAAACAAAGTTCGTAGGATCTTTTATTAAACCATTAGGCACCAGTAAAAATGGTGTATTTCCGACGTTAATCCAAAGTGCCTTTGAAAGCCATGGCCACTTGCATTGAAGTCAATTCGGTGACATTAGCGGACTTAGTACGGAACCATGGGAAATTCCGCTTGTGACGTTGTACTGCGTTGTTTTATCGTCGGCGTCGTACAGCAGTACCCTGTTTCTGAAATAGTCCATCAAAATCTTCGACTACATCGGTTTCTCTTTTGGTGGTAAGTATTCTCAGGGTGTTTCTAAAGGTTGCAGTGTTTGAGGCGTTTTCGACGTCCAGTGCGCAGTAAAGCGTACTCTCGTTCTTCCATATTCTTCCTTCGATGGCTTTTCTCGCCGTATATACCACTTCATTGATGTTGTCGATCGTGGACCATCTGCGAGTCCTCTTGCATCATCGATGGCAGTCCCTAATCTATCGCTAAAGATGCGCTTCAGTATTATTCCCACGGTGTCCAACATACATAGGTCTATACGACGAGGACCACTAGTCCGGGAATATTGTTTCCTTAAGGCACGTGTTGTAGATGTCTACAAAAATGTGCGGGGAGCATCTGATTACTGTTTTCAATGCAATGTTGGGGAAGCCATCAACTCATGCTCTCAGGACATTTTCTGTAGCGACGAGGGGAATCAATTGCTGCGACTACGTTTTCAAAAAACACTGTAGACGTGAGCGGGGGTTTTCCGCCACCCTTCAGCTTGAGCATCACCACTTGGTAGGATGCGGGGTTTTTATCAGCTTCGTTGCACAGTTATCAGTTATCAGTCTGATATCGTTTTAGGAAAGGTGTCTCGAGCAGCGCGAATAAAGCCGTTTTAGTGCTCCCAATTAAAAGAAGAAAACTGAGCCTGGGTAAAACTACACTAAAAGGTACTCTTATAAGGTTCTCCAATGAATACAAATATTTAAGTTTAACTTTGGATGGAATACTAAAGTGAACGCCTAATCTTAAATCCATAACCGTCGAAAGACAAAGGCTTTGTGGGTCTGTCACCATACGTAATAGATTATGTAGGTACTGGTTATACACATTGTTGGTTAGACGAGTCTTAAAATATCTGTTGTCTTGTAGAGGGGACGAAAGCCAAGGAATCACAGAAATAGACTACCGTCATAAAACCCATTATTTAGCTCATCCATGTATCTCTTCATTCAGAAAGAAGCAGTTAATATGTAACTTATGGACAGTTTTCAATCACGCAATTGTGTGAGTAATATGGTCTTGCTATAGAGCTACCTGATCTAGACATTCTCAGACTTCAACTTCAGCGGAAGGTTTAAAATAAATATTCCAAACTAATGGGGGATCGTTGCTCGATTTCGAACGAATAGTATGTACATGTGGTCTACAGATGTAAAGAGTGTCTCAAAATTCACGCAAGATTTGAATTTTGCGCCAATTGTGCGGTAAAGTGTTGCCAACAAAAAAAAAAAAAAAAAAAGACAGCGTGACAGCTGACAGTTCAGGGTTAATGGAGTGCTACACGGAAGAATTAAGCGTTTTCATTGTCGAGCAATATTTTAAAAATAATGAAGTTTTGGCAGCTACAGTTCGTAATTTTCGTACAAAATATGGTCGGAATAGTGATTCAACTTCATCAACTGTGAAGAGATTAATTTAAAAATTCAGGGAGATCTAGGACACTGTAACCGTTCTTTAACAAGTCGTTCAACATCGAAGCAGTTCATGAGAGCGTTTTTGA
Source organism: Pocota personata (assembly GCA_963082735.1). Lineage (NCBI taxonomy): Eukaryota > Metazoa > Arthropoda > Insecta > Diptera > Syrphidae > Pocota > Pocota personata. The sequence goes on along the minus strand of OY720431.1, from coordinate 33,356,278 downwards.
GAGTTCAGGAGCATCAATTCGGCACCGTGATCATGAATCCGACATTTCGAGAAGCTCCTTACAGCGTATTCTCACGAAAGATTTGCATCTTCATGCATGCAAAGTGCAATTGACACAAGAACTTAAGCCTACTGGCCAAGCACAGCGAAGATAGTCCGTTGAATGGAGTATGGAACAACAACAAGTGGATGCTGATTTTTCAAACAAAATCATCTTCAGCGATGAGGCTCATTTTCATCTTGATAGCTTTGTTAACCGTCAAAATTGTCGAATTTGGGGTTCAGAAAATCCACGAGTAATTGTTGAGAATCAAATGCAACCACAACGTGTCACTGTTTGGTGCGGATTTTGGGCTGGAGGCATCATCCGACCATTCTTCTTTGATAATGCGGCTGGTCAGGCAATAACAGTTAATGGTGCTCGCTGTCGCGACACGATAATCCAATTTTTTGAGCCTAAATTGCAAGATATGGATGTGGTTTTAACAAGACAGTGCCACATGCCATACAGCCCGAGAATCAATTCTGCATGGTCGTGTAATTTCCTGTTTTGGTGATCAGAATTGACCGCTCAGATCATGCGATTTAAGGTGTTGAACTTCTTTCTTTGGGGTTTTTTGAAGTTTAACGTTTATGCCAACAAGCTAACGACCACCCACGTCGAAATTTAGCCACATTTATGCAAAACGGTTGTGGACAATTTCGACTAAAGAGTGCGTATGTGCCAGCAAAGCCATGGAGGCCATTTACCCGATATGTTATTCCATGCATCAACAAAACGTACATGCAATTAACCCTTCCGCTTTACTCCGTCGACCTGTATTGCGCAGCATTCTTGACATATGTAGGTTCGTGGTAACAATAATTGGTGAAGTGAGTGACAAGACGAAAAAGAGGTACAGGCTTTAGACAACATGGTGGGGCAATGGATGTTTCCTGCTATCAACTGATGCACAAAGAGTATATCGGTAATATTATGACAGATTATGACAGATTTTTTTTTTTTTTTTTTTTGGATTGCGCCAGGGATGTGTAATCTTCATAGATACTAGTAGCCCGAGTGCTACTAGCATGCACGATTCGCAAACCTGAGTACTCGATGCCAGGAATACGCCTACGTACTAAACACACACCCTACACACTTCAACCACTCTCCCCGCGGGACTGCCGTTAGGTATTACTTCGCGGGGCTGGTTAGCAATTCATGCTATGCTTCTTGTATTGCTGCTTCTGATGCTTCTGTTGCTTCTGCTGCTCTTCTTAGCTTTTCTATTCTCCGCAGCTCTTTTTGTAGAGTTGTTACGAAAGAACATATTGCCATCCAATTTTCTTCCAACCGTAACATATGGTCGAGGAGTAATGACGGACTTGGCAGAGTAATTCTCCATGCCGTGAAACGTGTGCAGTAAAACACTGCGTGCTCCGTATCCTCATCTTCACCTGGGCATTCCGGGCAGGATGGTGAGTTGTCGTGTCCGAATCGGTGTAGATATTTGCGGTAGCCACCGTGGCCAGACAGGAACTGCGTTAGATGGTAGTTGCAGTCTCCATGCTTTCGACTTATCCAATCTTGGATTGTCGGTATAAGTTTGTATGTCCATCTGCCTTTTGTTGTATTAGCCCAACGAGCTTGCCACATAGCTGCTGACGCTGCCCTTTCTTCAATTTTTATCACCTTGATACCAGTGGCGTCGTGATGACTCAATGCTCTTCTGTTATATATCCTCAGCATTTCATCTGCGAGAATATCGATGGGGACCATTCCAGCTATGACAAATGCAGCTTCGTCAGAGATGGTTCGAAAGCCGCTGATTGTCCGTAGCGCACAGAGTCTGTATGATGACGATAGTTTCCTTTTGGTCTCCTTCGTCCTCAGTGCCTCCGCCCAGACTGGGGCGGCATATAACAGAACTGAGGTGATAACTCTAGAGAGTAGAATCCTTCTAGCATATCCAGGTCCACCGATGTTAGGCATGATACGCGAGAGAGCTCCCTGCATTTGCGATGCTTTTTTGGTAACAAAATCAACATGCGTTTTAAACCGTAGCCTGTTGTCCAGCATTACTCCAAGGTATTTAATTGCCTCTTTCGACCTGATGGTTTGGTTACCAACCTGAAAGTTGGCAAATTCGACAGTTTTCCGGCTGGTTATAAGAACAGCTTCTGTTTTATGGTCAGCTAGTTCTAGTCCGGCGGATACTAGCCAATCTTTTATCCGGGCAATTGCTTCATTTGTAGCTGATTCTACTGCACGGATCTGTTTAGCTACTGTCACGACTGCAATGTCATCGGCGAATCCAATTATCGTTACTCCCCCAGGTAACGCTAATCGTAGTACTCCGTCGTACATGATGTTCCACAATAGTGGCCCTAAAACCGATCCCTGTGGAACTCCCGCAGTTACGTTGTAGTATTTTACGCCTTCATCGGTATTGTACCTCAGCTTTCTGTTGTTGAAGTAGTTCGTCACTATCCGTAGCAGGTAATATGGCGTATCCATCCTGGCAAGTGACCTTCTAATAAACGACCAGTTCGCAGAGTTAAATGCGTTTTTAATGTCCAGCGTTACTACTGCACAATACTCCTTTGTGCCGTAGAGCCATCTTTCTCCTTCGATGGCACCTTTGGCGATATCGACTACCGCTCTTATGGCATCAACAGTAGATCGTGCTCTTCTGAAGCCAAATTGGTGATCTGAGAGGGCTCCTTTCTCTTCTACTACTGCGAGTAATCTATTATAGATTATCTTCTCGAGGATCTTTCCCATGGTGTCTAATAGGCATATTGGGCGATAGGATGATGGTTCTCCTGGGGGCTTCTTTCCTTTTGGCAGTAGGACCAAATGCTGCGTTTTCCATTTTTCGGGAAAGGTTCCTTCTTCAAGGCACTGCTTCATTGTTGTTATGAAGAGGTCTGGTCTTTTTGTTACAGCTGCCTTTACTGCCTTGTTCGGGATGCCGTCGGGTCCCGGAGCCTTGTTGTCACCTATCTTGCTGCATGCCCTTAGCAGTTCCTCGTGAGTAATTAAAGGAATATCTTCTGGATTGACTTCTCGTATAATATTGCACATAGCAGCAGGCCTTTGAGGGAAGAGGTACTCTACTATGGATCTCAGCATTATCGGACATGTTATTTGAGGAGTCCTATAGCCCTTTAATTTTGTCATCACCATTCTGTATGCCGAGCCCCATGGGTTGATGTCGGCTTCTTGACAGAGACGTTTAAAGCATGCAGTTTTGCTTTCCTTAATGGCTCTATTTAAGCTACGTCTCGCCAGTCTAAGGGTGTCCAGGCATTGTTGGAAATCCGCCCTCCTTCTTGATCGTTGGACTTTACGCCGGGCTTGCAGACATTTTGCCCGGAGTTCGAATATTTCCTCGTTCCACCAGTAACACGGTGATGTGTTCCTGGTGTTTGCTCTCCTAGGCATTGATGCGTCGCACGCTGTGGTGATGGTGCCTGTGAGGTGGTGAGCGAGGGTCTCCGCTGTTCCGCTTGGAGCTTGATCACCGTTCAACATCTCTTCGAATGCATCCTTATCGAAAGATCTGTCATTCCATTTTGGGCCAGTAAGTTTTGGGAGCTGGACTGGTTTTTTCCCTTTTATTTCCAGTATTATCACCTGATGGTCGCTGTGTGAATATTCCTCACTGACCCTCCACTTTATGGTTTTCAGGATGGAGTTGCTCGCAAAGGTGATGTCAATAATGGACCCTACTCCAGCCTTCCGGTAAGTATTTGTCCGGCCCTTATTAGCAATGCCTATCGCTAGGGGAGCGAATGTCTCCAATAAGACCTGTCCTCTGGTGTTGGTGAGCCTGCTGCCCCATTCTGTTGCCCACGCGTTGAAGTCTCCTCCTATAACCACTGGGGCTCTCTGGAGCGCATCCGTGGTTAGATTATCCAGCATTAGTTGGTACTCGCTGGCCGTCAAACTGGGTCGGGCATAGCAGCTATAAAAATGGATCCCATTTATTTTCGCCCGCACGAAGCCGACTGTCAGATTATGACAGAGTCCAAGAAAGACCGCGTAAAGCTGCACAGATTCAATTCATTTGATATGAACATCGTAAAAAGGCGACCAGATTTGGATAGCATACTCGAGAAGGGTCCTTACATAGATAATATAGAGGGACTCTGAAATATAAGGATCCGAAAATTCTTTAAACCAGCGTTTCACATAACTGAGTGCTAAAATGGCCCTGCTTGTTGAGTTAACAATTTGGGAACGAAAGTTGAGTTCAGTTTCATCTATGAAATCCAAATTACGTGTTGAAGTGACTGAAGGTACGAGTTCATCACAAGTAGACGATACATTTGTCGACATTCAGTTCTAAGAATATTTTTTGACACCAGGTGGAGACCTATTCAAGTCTTCGTAAGCAGTACGAGTAGATGACATGTGTTTAATGATTTTCATGTCATCAGCGTAGATAGATAGTTCAGAGTCCCTGATAATACATTCAGCATCGTTGGTAGGTAGGATAAAGATCAATGGATCAAGATGGATCCCTTGAGGTACCCCAGAAGTTGCCATAATAGGATCAGATACTGAAGATCTAAATGGACTCTGTACTGGCGCTCATCCAGACATGATTTGATTCACGAAATAAACCTCGGTTGAAAATCAAGAGCTTAAGAAGAATAATTTGGTGAGGAATTTTGTCAAAAGCCATACTAATGTCTGTGGCAACAACATCCACTTCATTGCCATCCTCCAATACGTAGAGTGTATTTGACAAAAATTCAGTTAAGTTAGTGGTTGTCGATCTGCCTTTAAGAAATCCAACATTGCATCATACACGATGATTGCAAGAGCTTGGGAATGCATGAGACTTTAGCAATGGGCCGATAATTGAAATATAATTAATCAGTGGCACTGTTGCTACACCCAGAAGGTATTGCAATTGCTCTCCCATTGATTACACTCTTCCACTACAAACAGCACAGCTAAATAAAGTATGCTTTGATTGCTATGACCAAATTTCTGTGGAGTCCTTTTACACTACATTTCTTCTAAAATATGATAAAGCGTCTATAATATGTAAGGTCATCAATTGACATACATATGCGAGCTTCCTTTTAATCCTGTTAGTCATCTATTCACTGGCACCTAATTTGCTTTTCTCAGCTTTTCGGCTAAAGACATAGCATCTCGAGATTGACTATCTTATTATAGGTTAGTCTGCTCCAAGCTTTTAAGGCGTGATCTTAACGATTAGAGAGGAAAAGAATCTAGCAGGCTTATAGAAGAAAAAAAAATTCAGTTTACAAAAAAAAAACCTTGAATTAGAGGAGATCCCTAGAGCCACATCATACGAAGGGGAAGAAAAGGAGACTGAAACCTTTACACATCCTCAATGTGAACAGTCTAGAAGGGCTAAATGAAGGCGCAATAGTTCAGCATATATTCAAGGATGTAAGTCGTATGGCTTATAGACCGATCCAACTATTAACTTGGACCGAAAAATGGGGCATATTTTATCTGGCTGCAAGAATGTTGAACCCACAACTGCTCATTCGACAGTAGTTCCAGAGGAAGTTGTCTTAAAAATTATCAAAGAATACACGGTAGCATGGGAATAGAGTTCTTGACCCCTACAAGTCCGCAGGTCCAGACAATAATATACTGGCCATGCTACAACAGCCTCTAGCTAATTTTGTACTTATACCAGTAAACAATGTGGAGAGGTCTTCATTCATAGAGCAACCTTTGTGAGAAATGTGGTCGCAAGGAAGGTTAGGTGTTTTACATCCGTTATTGCTTTTTATCGATAAAAAAAGGCCTCAAAGTGTTTGCGAAAGAAAGAGTAAAAGTCGTGGTGTAGCCTATGCAGCCGTGCGTTCAAGCACATTTGTAACACTCGCACATTATAGCCGAAGCTAGCCTAGAACGTTTTTTCTAGTCTTTGACCAGTCCCCTATTCGCATCCTAAAAAGAGTAATCAACGGACACTTTGGCATTAGAACCATGCTCCACAAATGTGAACTAGTAGAAGCTGCGGAAATAAGGATAAGGAACCTACTGCGATTTATAAATTGCTTAAATTATTTAGGTTCCCAAAGTCGTTTTTCCGAAAACCACTAAGCGAATTCAATGGATTTAAACTTCTCTGAGTGCCCTTTCCAACTTTACCAACAAAATAAAAATGTAAAATGCAATTTTTCAAAGGACCTCCGACATATACTCGTACCATGTCTGTGTTTATTTACTGCTGGCACTATGATTCATTTCGCTTAACTAGGCCGCCTCCATATACAATAGTTTTTTATTTATTTAAATGAGAGTGCAAACACTACTCGTAGAAGATAAATCAAAGGCACTTGACAACTGAACATAATCCTGATCCTTTGAATGCGTTCATTTGTAGCACCTGTAGCGAAAAGTAAATTAATCAAATAAAGCGATTTTATTTTTGTTTGTTTTCTGTGAACCAAGGACAACCACCTAAATTCAAAACGTTTTTGTTGTCGTTGAATCTATCCTTCAGTCATCCATCAAGGACTAATTGCACTTACCCCCAGAATGAAACACGACAGAGCACAGGAACATAACATCTCTACATACAGTGAATGTACTCGTACATATTTTTATTTCTTTTCATTAGAGAGTATGAAGCATCCAACCTCTGCCATTTTACGAGACCTTCGAACCGTTATCGACGAGCAAATTCGAAATGACAGTTTTTTATGGAGGAAAATTAAAAAATCGGAACAACAAAAAAAACACTTTTACGACGACACATCCACAAACTTGTAGGATATAAATGTGTTGCGGGAAGGCGAAGGGGGAGCTTGCATTCCACCATCCGACTACCCTTCGTCAAACGGAAACACGATTGCTGTACGAAGCTAACTAAAGTACCTAAAAAAAAAAAAAAAACACAGACGAGGAGCATATACTCGTACTCCATACGAACTCCATACCCATCAATCGCTGTTGAACTCCTGCAAGCCATTAGGTATATGGCAAAAGGACATTAAATTTATTTTACAGGATATATGGCTTTTCAATGATTTAAATGCAAAGCTTTATTACATTATTTGGCAGTTTGTTGTGAAGTGTACTCGTACGCAATGGTTGTTGCCGAGAGTGAGTTACGGGTATCAACCTACCCTACCACGACCGAGTATCGGCTCTAAGAATCGTTGACACAATCGTTATTGCAATTTGAAATTGAAAAAAAGGGGAACAAAACAGAATGATGCATTAAAAAAAGAAAATAATGTACGATGACAAGCAGGATGCGGTGGGTGGGTGCCACGGCCTCCCACCCATCCATCCGGGGGCATATTTAATGGACACTTTTTGCGTAAGGACGCGCAGGAAACCCTTGCACGCATGCAGACATTACCATTCAACGTTGCTTCGTTTAATTTCGAAAGCTTTTTATTGGAGACGTTATAAATGCCCTGCCATTCGGGCGGCCAGAGATAGATATCGAAATGGTTTATTGAGTGATTTGTGACATAATTTTGATATTTTATGGGTACTGGATCGAGTCATGCCTTCTGCGTTGCGCTGCGGATACTTACTCGTATTGTGTGAGAGGACCAAAGCCGGAGGTAGTTTATTTCCACTTCAGCGGGAATGCCCTTTTATTCGGCTTTAATGAGGCTGTTGTCTCTTTTATGTTGCCAGCTAAAAATGGATATTTTAAATTTTATTGAATTGATCCATTTCTGGTGGCAGTTTGGTAGGGCATAGATTGTAGAATGGTTGTTATCCGGTTGCGGTTTGTGTCTAGACTTAATCATGGCTATTATTGTGCCTTTTGTATGTCGTTTTTTTTCTTTTTATTGTTTTTTTCCACAGAAGGAGTAGTAAATATTACGAGTAGCGGCCACGATGATTATGGTTCAAGTGTTCTCATATATATATAAAAAAAACATTTAACAGCTGTTATCAAGTCCTTGTAGCTAGTGGTGCATGATAGAGTAAGGGTATTTGCAGGTGTTGGCACTAGAATTTGAAGAGTTAGGCACTTTGGTATCCTGGGAAAACTGATCCAAGTTGTGCAGCGTAATGTTAGATGGCAAGCAGTATTATGTACTTATTTCAAACACGTACAGTTATGCAATCTGCTGTATCATCAACAAGTAAGTCTTCCTCAAATCAGTCGAAAGACTTCATACAAAACTCAAATGAGTGAGAACAAAATCAGATATCGGCAAACAAAGAAATATCCATCCACAGGTTGTGGCAATATATCGCCGCCAACAGCTATAACACACATTTTTAACACAATCATCATGACACCATCTTGTCCTCCTTCTTGGAAGGTTGCTAAGGTCATACCGATAGTAAAAAAGCCTGCTACATGTTTGTCACCACCCGACTTTCGACCTATTTCTATTCTCCCGTTTTTATTCAAAGTCTTCGAGAAACTTCTTCATAAGCAAAAAGTTGTTAAAACTAATAAACTATTAAATGTCCAACAGTCAGGTTTCAGGGGAAGTGCGATGGATAACGACTTAATATCCCTTCTAGGGCTCCTAGACTTCTCAAAGGCATTTGACACTGTCAATCACGGAATACTTTTCTTAAAACTGAACCGGAATTTCCATTTTAGTAATTTCGCAGCTAACTTGATTCTTTCATATTTAAGTGACAGAAGTCAAGCCGTATCGGTTAGTGGAAACACCTCCCGGTACTTATAGCTAATGTCAGGAGTACCACAGGGATCAATTCTCGGGCCACTGCTTTTTGTCATGTTTATTAATGATCTCCCGCAAGTGGTCCAACACTCATCAATACATTTATATGCTGACGACTTTATGGTCAAACATGGTGCCACCTATGACAAGACGATTTGAGTTACAAAAGTCAACAAATCTTTCGCCGTTGTCATTGCGATTGCCTAAACCCATAACATGTTTGAGCCCTTCGTTGTCGCAGCCTACCTTGGCATTCAGGTCCCCCATCGCAATGACAATGTCACCATTGGGTGTTGCATTATGAACAGCAACCAACTTGTTGTAGAAGGTCTCCTTTTCTTCCTCAGACGAACCATCCGTGGGGGCGTAACACTGTATAATGGTGACGCGACGTACTCTCGTCCGGAATATGACCGCTAAAATCCTATCACCGTGGGGTTTCCAGGAAATTAGGCCTCTGCGTGCTATTGGCACTGCTCTTTTACGCCTTCAGAGGAGTTAATAAATTTGAGTAATAAATTTGCTTAACATACGCGTAGTCTGTCTGCCGACTCGAATATTCGCATATTCAATAGTCTTTCGACTTGTTATAAGAACAGCCTCAGTTTTGTGGTCTGCTAATTCTAGACCGGCGGATACTAGCAAGTCTTTGATTTTTGCGATTGCTTCGTTTGTGGCTGACTCTATTTCGTGGATGTGTTTGGCCACGGTAACTACGGCGATGTCATCAGCGAGCCCGATTATCCTAACACCTTGTGGCAGTGTTAGGCGAAGGACTCCGTCGTACATAATATTCCATAGAAGAGGGCCTAGTACCGATCCTTGTGGGACTCCCTCAGTAACGTTGTAAATGAATCGGTAAGGGGTATCTCTAAAGCTAAAGTTTTCGATGTTTATATTGAAAATGAAAATTCGGCAAGAGCTCCTGGGGAAGTAAGAGATTTGCAGAACGAATCAGTGATCTTGGAAACACAGAATATACCGAAGGAATCAGTGATCTTTGAAGTACAGAATATACCAGAATAAAAATATTTTCATTTTCATAGAAATATATGTAAGTGCTCGTTTGTTTTTGGTCTTATCATTTGAATGCGTGTTCCGTCCACCTCACCGAATTCCTGACTTCGAAAAGAAATATTGTTTAGCTTCTCGCCGTTTTATTTCCCTCATTTTTAATTTAATATGTTTTGGACACAATATTTTTTCTATTGCTCTACAGCCTTCTGCAATAGAACTTGATGCTCTTTGTTGTGCCATGCCAATAAAGTAATCATGCCCTATTTAGTGTTGATAGCTTTCTTGTGCCAAAAACTTTGCTTGCCACCAAACAAGGCTGGTGTAAGTCAGATCAGGTCTTCTAGGTTCCCAGGTTTTCCCAAAAAATCTACTGCACGAGTAGAATGCTATCGTAGCCTTTTTGATTCTTTCATTAATATTCAACCTCCAATTAAATTTCTTACTAAGCACGAGTCCCAAGTATTTGGTACTGTTAGAAATTCTGAGTGGAGTGCCTTCGATAGAAGGTGTTAAAAATTGTTGTATTTTACTTTTGTTAGTAAATACTACCAACTTTAACTAGTATTTAAGGTCCTTAATACCCCTTCTAATTGCTCGCTAACGTTTGGAAAAAAATTTGCCTGTAGCCAGCAGCAGTACTTCGTCTACATACGCAGTCGCTTTAACACCGCTGTTTCCTAGTTGTAGAAGTTCTTCGTTTAGAACGATTACCCGCAGCAGTGGGGATATGACTCCGCCTTGATGTGTACCTATAGAGGCGTATGCTTCTGACCTTGTTCCACCAAGTTCAACTATATGATAAGTCTTTCCTCAAGTATATTAACTATCCAATTTATTAAGGTGTAATGAATATTGAGGTTTGTTAAGGTTCTGTGCTCCGCATCGGTTTTGACGTAAAGACTCCTTCAATGCCTAGGAAGGTGGCTAATGTATATTCTTTATCTTTCAGCATTTTCTCTATTGAACCGACAACACAGTGTTGAACTGTCTTTACACTTTTACCTTTCGTATAAGTGTATTGAGCTGAAGATAAGTCGCCAGGGTTTATTATGTTACGAATGTATATGTCCGCTAGTGTTTGGAAAGTTATCAGGACAAAGGAGGTAAGACTAATTGATCTGAAATCTTTTGCAGTAGTGTGACTTGCCTCATCGACCTTGGCTATTTAATTTGTCTCCATGTGTTTAGAAAATACCTCCAAATGAGTACCGGAATAATTGTAGTTACAGTCCGGAGGATTTAAAGACAGAGAACGATCTAATTGTCAACTCAATTCTATAATGTTATTATTTATTCCAGTGTTATTGTCAAGATGGTTCGTTCACCCCGGAATGTGTTCTTAACAGCAATCCTAGTGATTCTATGCAAGACTCAGTCTAGTTTCCCTTGGGATCTTTGAGAAATCCTATAGTTTTCGATTCCCTGGAGAGAACTTTCTTTGGTCTCGCTGATTCAGTCGTACCCTTGATTTCATCACAGAAGTTTTGCAATGAGTCGCGCTTTGCTCTCTGTATCTCATTTTTGAATTTTGTTGGCTGACTTTATAAGTTTCCTAGTCCTCATCTGATTTTGTTCTTTTGGCTACATTTGGGAGTTTTCTAGTCAATTTCCTGATGTTAGCTTAGTCCACCATGAAGGTGATATTTTATTCTTTTTCGTTACTGGACAGGATTTGCCAAACGTCTCCCTAAAGATGGATGTTATACCCTCGACCTACTAACCAACTACTTTTCGCAACCTCAGTCCTAAAGTGATCCCAGTTGGCTTTCTATGTGGTTTAGGTGAGTCACAGCTGCTTTTCAAGAAAAATTCAATAATTTTGACGAGTAGGATTCTTCTCTTGAAACTCGCTACTTATCTACTAACAGGGTGCTACGAGTAGAGTTACTTTCTAAAGTAATATCTAAAACCTCCTGTCTATTCTTAACTACAAAAGTTGGTTTATTACCTCTATTTGCAACAATAAGACTATTTTCAATTACGAACTCCAATAAAGACTCACCGCCCGAGTTGGTGCCACCGCTACCCCGTTGTACTTCGCATCACATCCCATCAGCAGATACCATTTCTCATGTTCCGCATTCTATACTAAAGAGCGGATTAATGCATATGGCTGACCTTCCTTCGCGTCGTACCTCATATAGACGGCTGATATAATCAATGGGGAAAGACCCTAAAGAAAGAAAAAAGATTAATCAGACTGTGATGACAAGAAGGTGCATGATTTCTTTGGAATAGATAATTTGATCGTTCATTTGAAGTCGAGCTGCAGTAGACGAGTTCTTTCTAGAAAAGGCGGTGAATTGGTTTTCTTTTTTTGGTCTTGAACTCAACCAAGTTTAAGTTTTGCATTCCTATTCATGGACAAAAGAAACAAACTTTAAAGACTGCAAGTTCCAAAATGTTGGACCACCCTGTTCTTGAAAACACTCAAATTTGTTAATTGCACTTAACTTGTTTAACTACTCAAAAATATTCTAATAAATTAGCCAAAATAAAGTCGATTGTGCAGAAGTCAGTTAAAATTTGAAATTAAATAACAAATGTCCTGCCATTTTACTGCCTATGTAGTGCTTTCGTTGCTGAAACCATATTTTCGGTGGTTTTTGGTTTTTAAAATTTAGTTGTACTGTCGTAAAAACTTTTACTACCTCAAATTGCTGACCCTATACAGTTGACATTTAAATTTGATTGGCTTTGCTAATACAACCAGTCTTTTCCTTGGACAGTTTTATTGACACTTTGAAAACTAAAATTGTCATCTTTGTAGAATCTTCATTGACAAAGTTAAAATAAAATTCTTTATGATTATTTTCGAAATTTTCTGCTTCGTTAATTGCCTTCTGCTGCCACGATCCCGGTGGTGGGTCAATAAGTCCCTGAAAAATGAAATAAGAAACACTCTTTTCGGTATTTTTCAACATAGTCTCGTTTTAGCTCCTTAGGTACCCTTCATCCAACGTTTCTCCAATTTTTTGATGCCCTCCAAATAATACGATTTCTCCAGCCCCTCGAAATAAGCGTTTGTTTCAGCGATGACCTCTTCATTCGACCTAAATCTCTTACCTCCGAGCCATTTCTTCATGTTTGGAAACAAGAAATAGTCGCAGGGGGCTAAATCTGGGGAATATGCTGGATGAGGGAGGAGTTCGTAGCCTAACTCATGCAATTTTGCCATTGCGACTGCGGACTTGTGCGCCGGTGCGTTCTCCTGGTGAAAAAGAACTTTTTTCTTCGCAAATGCGGCCGTTTTTGCTTTAAATCGGGTTGGAATCGATCCAGCAGCTCTGCGTAATATGCGCCGGTAATCGTTTTACCCTTTTCAAGGTAACCGATGTGAATCCCAAAAAACTGTCGCCATGACCTTGTTTCCTGACAAACCCGCCTTGGCCTTATTCGGCTTCGATTCACCAGGAGAAGTCCATTGTTTTGACTGTTCCTTGGTTTCTGGTGTGTTTGCGTGAATCCAGGTTTCATCCACGGTTACGAAACGGCGCAAAAACTTAGCCGAATTTTTCTGGAACATTGCCAAACACACCTTTGAAGTTGTCAAACGAATGCGTTTGTTGTCGATTGTGAGCAAACGCGGCACCCATCTTGCGGAAAGCTTTTTCATGTCCAAATATTTATGTAAAATCGAAATCACTGAGCCATGTGATAATCCTGTGGCCTTTTCGAGCTCGCACACTTTCACTCGCCGATCGTCCATTAACAAACCATGGATTTTGTCGACCATTTCTGGTGTGGTGACTTCAATTGGACGAACATTCTTCGTCACTTGTGCTTGAACGGCCGCACCGAAACTGAGTAAACTAGTGGTGAATGGTTCCAATCGGTGGTGAAGAGTCGCCATAATATTTGTCAAGCTTTTGTTTGGTTTGCGTGATAGTTTTTTCTTGCAAAAAATAGTGTTTAATGGGCACTCGAAATTCAGTTTTTTCCATTTTAACGAAAATGCTAGTAGGCGTCTATGTGTATAAAATGGCTGCCACAACAAAACTATTTGACAGATCTGTCAGAAAATTTGGGTGCGTTCTTTTGAAAGATGTTTGAATTTAAGGTGACGACACAATTTGTGTTAATTTTCAGGAACTCATCGACCCACCCTCGTATATTGTCCATCCATTACTAGATAAATTCTCATTAAACGCATGAATTTTTGAAAACAAATATTTCGATTACATCAGTAATTGCAATACCTAATCTGGGGAAACGTCAGATTCCCCCCGCGCCCACTTCAATTAACGTTACAAATTCTATTTATTATTTTTCAGCACGAAAAGGGCAATCAATGAATTTTTCATTGAACGTCTGTCGGTCAACAAGGTCTGAATGCATCCGATTTCTGTGCAGTCCTCGAAACGAAATATTATTAAAATCAACAAATGCGTTCGGGCTCATGCTATGGCAACTCCCTGTATGGCTAGTCAGATGAATGGTTTACCATTGGTGGGTTTGGTCCCGAACCCTACACTAGGCCGGGCCACATTGTATTGATTTCGGGGTTTTTATGTGGAAAAGCCTGCTCCAATCAGCCCATCTACACGCAAGTTGACTCTATTTAGTCAGTCAACAGTCTGAGAGTGGAGACTGAGTGATGGAGGATTCATTAAACCACGACCAGGTATGCGTAAAATTTAACAGAAATATCAATAAATTTAATTGGATTTAATCAAATTTGTCAATTCAACATTTTAATTATTTAAAGTCAATCGTTTGCGGTCTACCAAAAATGCAGATTACACGTGTAAATTGCTCGCAGGTGGACTGAATGCTAGAGCGATGCCAATGTCTATGTAGGTGGTGCGATGGGAAGGTGCTGAAGTCAGGATGCCTGGACCTGGCAGGATGCATTGTTTGTACGCATCGTTATTGTTGGACATGAAACAATCGTGGGCGAACAAGATGTACGCAGCAATAATACGAGTATGGCTGTGTGCACTATGCATGGCCTGGGATAATAAATTATTGTTTTAAAAAGTCGATTGAATTATTTGCGATAAATTAATTTTCCTATTTCAGTGAGTGATGTTGAGAGTGTGGGAATGGACTTGGGGTGGGATAGTAGTGGGTTTGTTGATATGTATTGGATTGGCGTGGTTTTAGCTCTACAAAGCTTGTTGTGTTAGGCAATTTAGATAATTGTGGTCAATAATGGCACTTTGGATTATTTTTATAGTAACAAGGGGTGGAGTGGAGTTATTCACCTCTCGGAAATTATCGGGAACAAGTTCTTATTCACAACTGTTTCCAATCTAAATTTACAATTGCACAAGTCGCATTCTTGAAGCCTCTTCAATGTTGAACTGGTAAAACCCATTTGATAGAATTTTTAAGTGAGTAAGGCACACGAAAAAGTCCAACAAACCATTTATTCATCTAAAGAAAGACTGTGTAAAACCATGGTGATGCATGTTACATTTTACTTCAAAACTAGGAATAAATCCCTACCCAATTGTCCCATACATTACAGTAAAAGTTATGAAAATATGACAACACTTTTGTTTTTATAAAGGTGACTAATTTACTGGAGCACTCAGACTCAAAAACAGGTCCTTTGTACAAGCAGGCAGAGAACCCCATTTTAATGTGTTTTTGTAAAAAAAGACAAGTAGACGCTTCAGTGTCATCTCAGCACTCACCACATCAGCACCGAAAATCCGCCACCTGATCCGAGCAAAGGCAGGACAATCACATAGGAAGTGTTCTGCAGTGTCATCACCCTCTCCACTGTCGCAGATAGGGGTAGCGCTCAAACCTAGCACATAGAGGTGCTTGGCAAAGGCTAAGCCGCGGATTTCTTACAAACGACGGGGACCATTCGTTTAGTCTGCCTGCATCCTGGAGAGTCATGCTACCTTCGATTGTGTTCACTGAAAACCCGGTCGTCAATGGAAGTCCTAACCGAGGTCGCTGCCAAATCCAACGTGGGTTCAGGTCCAGAGAAATTCTCTTCTGAGCCTTGTCTAGCAAGCTTGTCAGAGACCTCATTTCCTGTTATCCCTTTGTGTCCTGGGACCGAAATAAGATTCAGTGAGTTCAGCCTTCCGACCGAATGCCACTTCCACCTGTTCTTCACAATATAGTCCGCAGCCATTAGGATAGCATATACATATTTCTGCCTGGAAGACAGATGTGTGTTTTTCCAATGAGAAGTGAAGCCTAATGTTGTCGCATTCCACGGAAACACCAGCACCAGCCGTTCAGTTTTACAGCCGTCCATGAAAATGCGACTACATTCCTTTCCTGGCTCAGACTCCGGCCAAAGCCAATCCTGAATATCACCAGCCGTAATTTAGTTGTCATTGCATCAGACGGCATGTCCATGAGACAGTGGTCGTAGGATAATTGTCGAGCAACGTAATCAAAACTCCAGGGCGAATCGTGCCAGAAACCACATCTTTTTAAACGGAAGATGGCTCTGAGTGTACGCCCCATGCTCCACTGCTTTGGTGCATGCTGGTTGACTTCCTGTTGAACACACTCAATAGTTCTAACGTCTACGCTCAAGCATATGGAGATGATGTCGCCATTCTGTCTGTCGGATCATGCCTAGCGACTGTTTGCTCTAAGGTGCAGATGGCCCTAGACGCAATCGATTGGTACGCTAGGAATGGGCTTCAGGAAATTGACTGGTCTGACTCAGCCAGTGCTAAAAGGCGTCACTATCCAACTCTCCAAGGAAGCCATATATTTAGGAGTAATCTTAGATAGCAAGCATCTACAGTCAATGTTCTGTTCACCAGCATTGCTTTTATCCACAACACTAGTTATTCTTCTACGCCATGATTTCTGGCGGAGCTACACATGCTGTCAAAAGTCGCATTGTCAAAGGCACCCTCAATGTACATCAAAATGCCTATCGCGTATTCTTTCCTGTCAAGTGTGCATTCAATTCTGCTGACCAGATTTTAAAGCGCGTGTTGCATCTCTGTCAGAGGATGTACCCTCAAAGCAATATGCTTTTCAGCAGGAAGGACGTCAGACTAATAGGTCTGAAGCTCTTGGTGAGAGAGTAGTCATCTCTGCCGATTTTCGGTATGAAAGCTACTCTGACTGTTCGCCAGGGGGTTGGTATTTATACCAGTGCCAAGCCAGCAGTGAAAATTCTATTCAGAGTTGGCAGCAACTGACTAACACTTTGTTTCAGCATAGATGGGTATATTCCGTCAGTGCCAGATGACTTCAAGCTGTCAAAAGATGCGACAGCATATCAAACTGATCATCTTTTCTTCCAAACCGAGTGGACGTTTTATTCATACTTAAAAATAATAAAGAATAATTTGTTTTCCTTATTCATTCATTGGGCCTTACCAACCAGCTTAATTTTTGAGCTAGAAACATGAAATTTGGTGTATAAGCTTTCTAGAATACGAAGCAGTACAAATGTAAAAAAAATATGATTTTCTTAATATTTTTGGTGGAAACTGAAAAATATTGTCAACGCAAAATATGTAGATGAAGACTTCGTCTATGTTACTTCTATATAATGCATGGCCACTCCCACTTTTTGGAGGAGTTTCCTTTAAACGTGTTGCTTTTTCGAAGCTATTCACGGTGATGGTTAAGTCTTATTGTGAATATCTCATCAGATCCCGCGAATTTCGGTTACAAATTTTGGGAGCCATGACCACTTTCTTCTAAGAAGAAGTTGTAATACAAATTTTGTGGTACAATTTCTTCTGGGCGTCGTGGCGTATTGGTTAGTGTGTCAGATCACTACGCAAGAGGTTCCAAGTTCGAATCCCAGAAAACACCAAAAAGTTTTTTCACGATTCCACCTCTCGCGAACGTCTGACAAACATCCGAGAGTATTGTTGTCACGAGAAAGCTTTTAAAAACAAATTGCCGTTCGGATACGGTACTAAACTGTAGGTCCCTTCCATTCGTGTGAAAAATATAACGCACACAACACGAGTGGTTGCGAGAAGCTAGGCCCTGGCACTTAAAGAGCTGTTGCGCCAAATATTTATTTTTTTAATTTCTTAAAAATCGCGGAAATATCCTCTGTAAAGAGAGATACGTTCTTTTGTGGTTGGTATGTGGCAGAAAGATTGTGGCTTGTCTGTTGCCTCCAGTTTCCATCCAGTAATGATGTTTTTTATACAGCTTTTTGCCATACAGACTGGTAATCCACAGAATGGTCTTGGCATCACAGAACTTGAGTCAGCTGCTGTTCTGGCTAGCAGGGCAGTCATATCATTTCTCTCGTATCCGCTGTGTCCTGACACCCAAATGAGATGAACTCTGTTTGTGCTGGCTAGCATTATGAGGAGTTGAAGGCAGTCCCATACTAGTTTGGCTGTTATTTCTGAAGACTTAATTGCAGATGTTCCACTGAGGTCTTTAAAACGTCTGCCATGGTAGTATCCATAGCATAGGCATAGGTCTGCTAACAGTCTTCGTTTGGAGAATGGAACTACTCATCTTTGTATGCTGTAAAGCTTACTATATTATGGGGAAAAACCATACTAACTCCTATCGAAGTACAGGGTGCGTCTTGTTTTATGTGAATATTGAATTTCCATATATGAGGTATTTTTATTTAATTTGGTCCTTTAAAATTTATTTGGACTAGTTTTTGAATACAGCATCAATCAAGTGACCGCATCTATTGACCAAAGCAAAATGTGCCCTTTTTGCTGCGTTTTCCATCACTTTTTCGAGCATCTTGGGCGGTATAGCGATGATGTCGGCACGAATGTTTGCCTTGAGCTCCGAGGCGTGCTGGCGTATACTTTGCTTTTCAAACAACCCCACATAAAATAAGTCCGGAGGGGTCAAATCTGGAGATCTGGGTGGGACATTTTTTGACAGTACACGTCCAGGGAATTTTCGTTACAGAAACTGCATTGTTTGATTTGCAGTGTGGCATGGCGCACAGTTTTGTTGAAACCAATAACCGTCCAGACCTTTTTCACACATTTGTGGGCTGACATAATGAGCCAGCATACAGCGATATGGATTCCCATCGCCTTCTTTGAAGAAAAATGGCCCAATGATGGTTTTGGCGCAAACGCCGACCCAAACAGTCACTTTTTGGTCATGCAATGGGGTTTCGTGGATCTCGTGTGGATTCTCCATTCCCCAAATGCAGAAATTTTGCCTGTTAACGGCGCCAGAGAGTGCGAAATGGGCCTCGTCGGTCATCAAAATTTGTTTCCAAAAATCAGGTTCAGTGTCAACCATTCGAACGACTGTTTGGCCTTATTCCAAGCGAAGTGGACGGTCGGCAATATTCTTTGAGTCAATTGCACTTTATACGGAAACAAATGCAAATCATCCTTCAAAATGCGCCGCAAGGTGGTTCCACTGACGCTAAAATGCTGAGCGCGGTGACGATACAACGCATGTGGATTCTCGGCAACACTCTCTCTTACCGCTTCAACCAGTTCATTGAAACGTCTTGGGCGTTGATGAACGGCATGTCGACGATCTCTCATTGTCCCGTGCTCAATAAAATTCGACACCAAACGACGAATAGTGTTGTCAGACGGTGCTTGTTGGCCACGATATTTTCGACGACATGCACGTTGAGTTAACACAACTGAACGACTATTTTCTATGTACAGCGTCACTATTTCGGCGCGATGTTTCGGTGTGAAGCGATTCATGGTTCAAATTGTACTGAATTGACGTTTCAAAAACATGTCTACTCAAGTCAAGCGGTTGATAAATGTCAAAGTTACTCAATGCTTACATACCGACATAAAAGATGGGGCTCCTTGTATAAGGTATGAATACTGCAGATTTAAACAAATATGAATTTGAAGTCTTAGAAAGTGTCCTTAGAAAGTCCTCTTAGAAAGTTCCTCGTTCTACCATACACTGCTTTAGTTTAACCACATGTTGACTTGGGCCGTATAGGTATCATATAATTCCAACTGAGTTGTTAATGTTGAACTTTTTTCCATCAGTCTCTACAATTCTACCCGGCAAATATATTCCTAAACTTCTTCGAATAACAAACATGTGTGACTCTAGTCACATTTTATTAACCGCTCCCAATGAAATATATCTCAGCTTTAAATTCCCCAGCCAGTTCCCCCAATCAATTGGCTTCACTTTACAACAAGTAACCCAGAACCCGTTTCGAATTAAAATCACCATAAAACAAACACCGACTTGAGAGCAATCACGCCGATATCCTCCACCAACTTCAAAACAAGGACATTTCAGTAATCGAGCTATAGTCATAAATATTATTCGATGGTTAAAAAAAAAAAAAATAGAAAATCGGGATATACCGCTCCCAAAAAAAAGACATCAAGACGGGAAAAAAAAAATAATAAAATCCTGTAAAAAAAGGACAAAAAAAGAAATCCAAACTGTTACAATTTGTTACATGTGTAAAGCTGAAAGCACTCTAGGGACTTTTCAAGCCAATATAAATTTTTATCCTCATTGAAAAATAACAACAACAGATATACACCCACACACACACACACACGCATACAATTTCAAGTGTGAAGAAATCATGGAGAAGCACACACTCATCCTCTGGAGTGAAAAAAAGAAAATAAAAAGGGGATAATCGAAGAAATGGCAATGACTTCCAGTTTCAGAAATTCTCAACCCTTACATCTCGTCCTCCCATCCACCCCCACCACCCACAATCAAAGCAACAAACAACCATCATGGAGAACAGATGAACGAAGGAGGTCGACAAATCTGTGGCAGTAGTTCAGTTTTACACTTAACCAACCCCAAACTCCTTCAAAAGTCACTGAAACCAAGAAAATAAAAATAAACCAAAGGACGAAAGCGAAAAACAAAAAAAAAAAAAAAAAATTGGGGCCACTCGAAATCGAAAATCGTTTCTCTTTAGAATTCCCATTTTTATTATGGTTTTTTTTTTTGTCGCCAAAGCTGCTACTAGTATGTCCTGCTGTTACACTCCCACTACTAGTGTCCTTTTTCGAGGTTATCCTCGCAGTGGCAGAATGTCCCTAATGTCATATCGTCATGTGTATCGTTTACGTTTTGTCTTTCTCGATACGATGGACATATAACAATCACAAAACTTCAATTTCGTTCAATCCTTTAAGCCTCTGAGAAGGACACACCAGTCGAGAAGTGGGGGGGTGTTCGCGCGACACTTCTCATCCGGTCACCCAGCCAGTATTGCGGCCGGCTGGTGAATTCATCAACACAATTTTCTCGAGGACTATTCAAAAACACGAATGGGGTTCGATTCGACTGCTGACCAACAGCAGAAGGACTCGAAGCACTCTCAAAACAGCAACAGCAGGACAACATCTACGACTACGACTACGAGTGTCGTATAAATGACATTCGAGCAGAGCTCGTATGTGAAAATTGCTATTAAATATTGTCTATGGGGAGGTGGGTGAAGTGGAGAAGGAAACAACAGTCGTCCTCGTCCTCACATGTGATGGAAGGGATCAAAGTCAGAGACGGGAAAGGATACGTTACGTACATATTTCTCGCCCTCGTTTGCCTTTAAGTTTTGTTTTTCTCTCTCGTTCGTCAGACAGAAAGAGTAACGACGACGCTGCCTGGCTGGCTGGTGTGTTCTGGGCTCTAGATCTGGATCCTTCCAACTATGAGTTGAGGCGAAGCAACATTTGATCTGCGGCGATATGCTGTATAATGGTCGGCAATTTTCCACCCACCACCAGTTACGGTTTGTTTTGATGCCTTTTTGAAATAAGACCGCTGGGATTTAAGTTCATATATCAGAATCTCGTTCGTTTTTATTTTCCATTTTTTTTTTTTTCTTTCTGTTGTTGTTGTTGTCCTGGATGATGGTCTAGTTTGGACCCTCCTCTTTTCCATTCGTTTTTATTATTATTTTTATTTTTTTGTTATTTTTAGGTGGCTCTGACTTGGTGTTTCCATCCCTTTTACATTGTAATCCATATCGTGGATGTTGTGTTGGATGTATGCCGGCCGCCTTAACCCACTCTGCTGATGTGATTACTTTTGCCAGGAGTGGTGTATTTAGTTTTGTTTGCTCATTTAGTGTTCATCCTTGTTTCGGGTGTGTGTGTGTGTGTGTGTGCGTGTGTGTATGGTAGAGAGATGGACATAACTCTTCCTGGGAGCTTCTCAGATAACCATCCAGATCCAAGCACCCCCTGTCATTTTTTCCTTCCTCTAGATTGGCCTTGGAGAGTGTGTACCAAATAAATAATGTACTACTCCTGTTCCTTCGTCCTTTATTCTCATAACATAACTCGAGTGTGTGTATGGGAAATGTTTCACGATTTTGGCCGTTGAAAAGTTTTAGTTATGACAAAAGGTCGACGGGAATGGCTTTATTTCTTTCGTCGAACCTTTGTGGATCGTAAAAAAAAAAAAAAAAAAATTCCGCAGGAGTGTATCCGTTTTTGATGTAAACGTTTGTGTGCCCAGATTTTCTTATTTCGAGCGGATGAGAGGGAAATTTTTATTACTTGTAGTGGAATTAAATTTTTTTTTTCTTAGACTTGTATTTATTGAGTGTAATAACGCCCATTTAAGTCGTAGCAGTGGGGATACGTCAATTGAAAGAGGAGCTCCGGTCTGTCGCCGTTTACAAAGAAAAGGGTGGTTATTCTAGAAGAAGATGAAGAAGGTAGGTATTTGTGAAGAGGTCGTTAAATTTTTAATGACTCAATCTTAGCTCACACAGGTTACCAGATAGCGCACAGTCTTTGGGTGTGCGGCGGCGGGCCGTTTAACCGGTCGGACATTTATCTTGTTATCGGATTTGCAACACTTTATTGCAAAATTGGGTCGATTGCTTTGGGAAAGTCTTAACATTTGAACCTTTCTAAGAGGTTTATTGATTTCAAGGTGGTGTAAGCTTACCTTGGCTTTTTAATGGGGGGGACTGATCAACTGCGAATTGGAGTTCATGGTCGATTTATGTTCTCTGAGAAATGCGAGATTTTATTAGGTTCTGACTATAAGGGTTCTATGATTGAAAAAAATTTAATAGACGTGTGAATATGAGTAAAAATGGTTCTAATGCAAAACGAATAGCCACAGCCTACTTACTTATACGTGAATTCTGCAATGCAATAAACCAGGCTCGAAAAACCGTGAACACAATGACGAATAAAGTATAGAATTACCTCTTGAAAGTGACCGCATAGGTACTCGCCTTCGAATTCGCACCTGGGCATCTCCAGTTGGTCGAACCATGAACCAAATTGTTAGCAGTGATTTGGTTGTAATTATATTGATCATCGTCTCTGGGTTATCGGCGTAGACTAGCGACGTCACATATACCGACAGAAAATAATCCAAAAGGTGTTAAACCACACGAGCTTGGAGGTCAATTGATAGGTTCATATTGCGAAATTATGCTTGTTGAAACCACAGCTTTTCCACATTAATGCCATTCAATTGGGGAACGAAAAAGACAGTAATCATGGATCTACATATAGCACTCTCTATTGACTGTAACGATCTGGCCGGCATTACTTCTTCCGCGAACTAAACCACGTTTTACGAAATAAATTTGTACAATTTGCAAGCGTTGTTCCGGCGTAAGTCTATTCATGGTGAAATGGCAAACCAAACTGAGCACAAATCAGCTGTCAGCTGTCAAATTGGCTGTCACTGGAAAAAGTATTGCCAATTCGAAAAACAGGTCTGTAAAAAAAAAACACCCTTTACATAATAATATTTTAGCAACTGTTAAGTGAGTAGTAGATGGGAGGTCTCTCGCATCTATCTGTTACTTAGGCTTGTGTGGGTTCTCGATATTTGTTGGTTCCGGGTTTTACTTGATATGTATATGAACATCGCGATTTCGTTGGTTCATTCTTTTCTGTGGTCAGCAGCCATTGACGTGGTACTTACAGAAATAACTTCTAAAATGATCGCCCTTTGTCGCTCAGAGATCCAGGTTCTAAACAGTCAGAACGGCGAATGACTAGCCAACAAAAGAGTTCGAGCTCCTCTATCGTTCGCAAAATCGACAATAATTAGCTACATTATAAGCTTGGCGAAAAGCAGATGGGAAAATACCCAATTGTGTAGGAAACGATAGCCCTATGCCCGAGGCTCGACAATCAACAGATCTTAAAAACTGCTAGCCTTAAACAGGTCTTCTATATCAATAGCCACAATAGTAGTAAAGGTACAAAACTTTTAAAGTTAGCACTCAGGGGAAATGAAACTAATTAATTTACAGCATGTCTGTAGAGGTTGCGGTGACCCGGGTCACAATTGCTGTGCCACTGCTCAAGCATCAGTAGACTCCGTCGGAATCTCCTAGGAAGACATTTCTTTGGGGACCTGAAGGAATTGGCGAATATCCTTATCCCGTCGACCTTGAGGTTTTGCCATAAGTCTTGATGGACGGAATTCCGCATCAAACGATGAGGTCTAAATATCACCCTGCACTGAAGTTTTATTTTGATTAAGTGCATATGTGAGCCGTCAACTAAACTGGCGGCAACCTAACCTAGTGTTTATATTTGTGGCTACGTTTTTGACGAATTTCTGTGAATTTTCAATTGACTCAGCAACGACCACAGAAAATAACTTAAGAAGTGAGTTGTGAGAAACCTAATAGAACGTGAAAGGTTATACCTGAGAGGCAAACCGAAGGCTATGCTCTACAAAAGTGTTAAAGCTTCGGCTTTAATGGCAGTAGCTGGTGAAACTTTCTTTATGATTACAGTCAAACTTCGATAACTCGAATCTCTACGAGTTATTATAGTTTCACCATAACGTTCCGATTTCGAGTTATAGAGATTAGGAATAAAATAATTCGACTTGTAGAGTCTAAGGTTGCAGGACTGAAATAAATTCGAGTAACAGAGGCCATTATCGAAGTTCCACTGCACTTCAATTATGATATCATGATCAGCAGAAAATTAACAGATCAACCATTTCGTGGTTGAACCATTTTTAGCGCACTATAGGTATTTGCTTGGCGTGTTATTTTGAACGGTCTAGGCAGACTAGTCAGACCTTCTCTTAGCTTATGTAGCGGGTTTGAAATATTTAATTTGCATTGATGAGAAGAAGCTGACCGCATATAGTTAACCTAATCTTTTTGAAACCCCCTGTATGTGGATAAATATATTTTTATAAAAAAATTCCCTTTCGCTACACTGTTCGACTTTTTGCTACGGAAAAATGATTCTTATTGGCAGCACTGCTTGCCAGTTTAGCTTTTTAACCACGGAGGTGAGTTTAATGCCTAGTAACTGGAATACCAGCTCTATATGTTCCGGTATACAAAAAAGCCAATCATATGTTTTGTAAGAATTACCTAAGCATATCTCTCTTCAGTGTTATATGCAAAATCTTATCCAGCGTATAATGTGAACGTCTCTAATGCCTGTCTGTGCCACACCGATTGGTTCAAACTAATGTAAATCACTAAAATAAATCCTGGAAAAGACCAACGAATTTCAATTCGAAACCTTCATCTACTTCAAATTTGTAAATTATAGCATTCATCCTCTCCAACTCTATAAGGTTATGGCCAATTTCGGGACCCCAAGTCTAATTATACAGCTGTGCCGCCTTAAATTGAAAAACACGCGGTATACTGTGCAAATTGGAAACAACTTTTGTGAATCATTCTATACCTGCATCGAATTTCGACAAGGAGAACCGATGTCATGTGATTTTTTTTTTATAATCAGTTTCTGGAATAATAAGTGGGCAGGGCTGATATCTACATGGAATGCATTAGCTGCTGGGATACGTAGACGCTATTGAGATCAACGGTCATTTTCAGCATCCCGTCGTAACGTAGAAATTGTGACGGTATTCTTCAGGTTATTGAGGAAAATTTGGAACTCCCACGGGGTCTAGTATGGCAACAAGTCTATCCAGCTGCGATATTAAGACCATCAGTCGTTCTCAGCATGCCGTCGTGGCGTAGAAGCTTTCACGGTAATCTTCAGGTTATTGAGGGGAATTTGGGACTCCCACGGGGTGTAGTATGGCATAGAGTTATGGGCTTGCACTGGGTTGGTGACTTTAAGTAAGAATTGCTGAATGACGGTGGTACTAAATTGGACTGCGTTCTACTTCCTAATAAACACTGAAGCGACGCGACATGGAAAATGTTTACACTGTCGTCGTTGACAGATCACACGCCATATCTCTGCCATGTCGCTTTGGTGTGCATTGGGATTAAGATTTGGAGAAGTGGAGTAATGAACACCAACCTATGACCTTAAAAAAACATAAACTGTTACAAACAGCTTAAAGAACGAATGATTATGGAACAATTATGTATGCAGGAACCAAGGTGGCAGTCACACCATGCGGAATAATGATAACTCCATAACACTTCAGGCCATGAAATTCACTAGAGTCCTCAAAAAACTTGACACAGGGCAGTGAAAGAAGGATCTCAGTAACAAAATAAGAACTGGTTGGAGCTGAGAGACATCGCCAGTACACGATATTTTTTCTCTGGCTATGGCTGTAGATCTCGTATTATATAATGAATGTATCTTGACTTCCAATCATCTTTCGAAACCTCAAAGGGTGTGCTCATTTCAGTTTACAGTATAATGCCAAGAAATTATGAAAGGGTCTCTGCTTTGCCATTTGGTTGTCGAAAGCTACATATTTTTCTTCTAATCAAACTGCTACGACATGCTTAAGTAAGTAGACATATACTAGTACCTAGATAATAATCCCCTTACAACTTCGAAGTTATAAGAGTCGATACTTATGTTTTGTCTAAATGGACTATTATTTCTCTTTTCATACATCAGCAGGTCAGTTTTAGCCGCATTTCCTTCTATTCTAACCCTAATGACAATCGACTGATGAATTAGTTTGTATGGGATGCCCAATTTAAAAAGGATATGCATGCGCATGACAGTATGCCTCTTGATGTTTTCATACGGACGAGGTGAAGATTGCAAAATCGACACCATCTGTTTCATGAATTTGTCACAATGTAAAGGTCTAGTCTACTGTTGGCATACCAGGCACACCACATTCATAGTGACCCACAAAATCTTGTAGGTGATGTTTAATAGACGCATTTACTAGGATGGTAGCTTTAACGACACATCAGTGATAGATAGTTCTCTCGCAATGAATCCAGATCTCCTCTGCAAAGGATGTATTTTGTATCGAGTTCGTATAGATCTGGGAACGTTGATCATCGTTCAGAAGCGTTTCTTGCGACAATTCTTGTCTGTTTGTGTATAATCCCGAGTTTAATGATTAGGTGATTGCCAAGTTTATTTACGGATCATTCTAGATGCGAGTACTTAGTGTGTAAAATATGTAGTCAAAGCGACGGAACCGCTAAACGTCTTTCTTCCTGATACAGGGGCAGATCCTCCTTTACCTTGGAATGGACATGTTTTTTTTTTTTTTTTGCGCCAATGAATGTGGTAATCTTATAAATATACAACGCAACCCTGAATAATCGATGCACCTACGTTCTAATCCACACCCAGCACTCTTGTACCACTCTCCCCGCTGGACTGCCGTTAGGTATTACTTTTACACGTCTTACGTCTTGTGTCAGCTGCTTCTGACGCTCCTGTTACTTCTGTGGCTTCTCTTGTTTCTGTTGCTTCTGCTGCTCTTCTTAGCTTTTCTATTCTCCGCAGCTCAGTTTGAAAAGTTACATATTGCCATCCAATTCTCTTTCGACTGCAACATATGGTCGAGGAGAAACGACGGACTGGACAAAGTAGTTCTCCATGCCGTGAAGCGTGTGCAATGAAAAACTGCGTTCTCCGTACCTTCATCTTCATCCGGGCATTCGGGGCAGGATGGTGAACTGTCGTGTATAAATCAGTGAAGGTATTTGGGGTAACCGCCGTGACCAGACAGGAACTGTGTGAGGTGGTAGTTACATTCTCCATGCTTTCGGCTTATCCTGCCTTGGATTGTCGGTATTAGTTTATATGTCCACCTGCTTTTGTTGTATTGGCCCAACGAGTTTGCCACATAGCTGCTGACGCTGCTTTTGATTACCTTGATGCCATTGGCATCGTGTTGGTTCAGGGCTTTTCTATTGCATATTCTGAACATATATATATGTTGAGGATAATACCCAGACTGGGGCGGCATATAAAAGAACCGATGTGACAACTCTAGAGAGCGTGTCCTGGCGTGTCCAGGTATACATACATATTAGGCAGTATACGCGAGAGAGCTCACTGTCCCTACATCGTAGCTTGTGCACTCAAAATCCGATTTTGATAAATAAAATATAAGGACTTACGAGTAACTTCTTATTGAGGAAATGACAGTCGGTCCACCTGTGACCGCATTTGTCGGGATACTAGTACCATATCTATGTAAAACTCTAATCAAATCCAAACGAATCTATTCTAGTGTCCAATGTACATCCTGAAACGACAGAGTCGATCAGCGTCATTCTAATTTCAGATGATGGTGGTATCGTGTAGATTAAATCTCCAGATGTCAGATCCAAAAATGTTGTTGAAACTGCTCTCTACAATAAGGACACCAAGAACATTTGCGCATAAGACGGTTGCACACAAAGAATTGAAACGAGTCAAGCGGTGTTTATCCACAGTGAAGATGTCTTCTCTGACAGGCTTAATCTAAGCCTTTCCTTGCGTCTCCCAAATCATTGTAGTGTGTTCAAGGCAGAAAACGTGATACAGCAGTAGTTATTCTCACCCTTTCAGACAGTCAAGTCCTTGTAATCATTTTCTCTAGACTCAATAACAGCTCTAGATTGCAGATTTAGTCACTTATAGGGATCGCGGACCAGTTCAAAATTCACCTTTGTTGAGTGCCGGGGCCTTGATACATTCCAGGGAATTGTAAGGCCAATTAACTTGCCAGACATGGAACAACGGTAGCCATTCTACCAGATAAAGGTACCTTAGGTATACCAATTGCTACATGTAAACTAAAATTAAAGCTGGATACAATGGAGAGAACAAATCTTAAGTGGACAAGTGGTACAACATGTCTAGCGACAAAACAGATTTGGCCTAAGCATGATCTAAAACGCTCCAAGAATTTAATTTCTCGGTAGAAGCTGTATGGACGAAGAAGAGGAAGAAACTATTTTTCACCTTCTTTGTAACTGCCCAGCTCTGTTTCAAAGAAAGAAACTTCGCTTAGAAGTCTTTTGCTTCACCGACCTAAGCGATCTGATAAATGCAGAACAATAGAAGCCTCCTAAGCTTCATCAGCTCCAATTGGTTCAACGAGTTGGTAAGGACAATTTTTCTACTAATATCCATGTGGTATCATTGGTCTAAGTTAATCGACTTCGAAAATAGGTCAACTGAAACTGACTTTCATGTGACTACCTAACTGCCTTACCAAACTTCTACAAAATTCACAATCCTCCGCTTATATCTGGGAAATGAAATCAATTTTTTTTTGTATCCTTAATAACAGCAGCTGGCTAATGACACACATGAACGTAACAAGTTTTCCATCTATTACCAACAGAAGACGCCCACACTGCCACCCGTGAAGGAAGTCTATCTCTGAGTGAATAATTCAAAATTTTTCTTTAGCCGGAATTTGATAACCGCACTGCGTCAACCCTCAATTTATCGCCATAAATCTACAGGGAACGATCCTGTCCCCTGTCATAAGCCACTATCTCCCATTATTTCAACCCCATCCAGTTCAGCTAAAGACCACTACCACCACAGTGGCAATCCCACTTATAAATTCCAGTAAAACACAATTTCCCATTTGTTATGCCTACACGCAAAACAAATATTCATTTTAATCCTGCACACATACTTCCATCATGTCAGACAGAATGCCTATTAATCTCCTTCAGTCGGGCCGTGTTTTTTGTTTTCTTTTTTTTTTGCTCCTTTTTTTAGTGGTATCCTGCTAGGATATCTGCTCCTCAAATCTACGTACATATATACGAGTACGCCTGGTTTTGTATCCAAATCCAAAGTCGAATCATCTCTAATATTTTGTCTCACTCGCAGAGAGAGTAGAGAGGAATGAAGTTTAATTTTTGGATTAAGCGATTGTGTGTGTGCGCTCGCTGGTAAAAGTCTTTGATTGTGAAGCCCTTAAGCGAGCGGCTCCATCTAAGCAGAGGCGCATCCTGAACTACACTTACTTGCGAGCCTAAGGGCACGCAATGAATTACGCGCTCAGTTGGCTTGTAATTACAATTGCTGTTCAGAGAGAGAGACTGAGCCTCCCTTGGGATGGGAAAGGGAATTTTGAAACATCCTTGCGAAAAAATTTATCCTCCCCACATCCAAAAAGTAAATTTATGTGAGTGCGTGCGGCGCGCGGTCCGACGAGTCCTTTTCGTTGTGCGTGAGCCATTCAGGCACCTCCAGGCGGCTATAAGCTCAGCATGAGACCGCCAACTAACTGTAAAATATTACAAACAACAAAAGCAGTTAAAAGGACATTCCGCATAATTGCTTCCTTAATTTTATTTGCCTCCTTTGTGTGAACTTTTTGTCGTTGTTTTTTTGTTTTTTTTTTTTTTTAGAATAATTCGCATGGGGGCTGGCTGGCGGATGAACATCGTAAAACCCGACACACGGAGTCCGCCCCCAAATTGCGACGCTTAGCAAAAAATTTAAATCGTAAATTTTTATCTAGCGACGTTTTCAAATGAGAAATTGATTCTAATAAATAATTTATGACTCGGACCGGATCGGACCAGGCGAGCAGACAAACCGGATGCGACCTAAATTGTTTGGTTTGCATTTTTTTGCCTTTGCTCCTGGTATTTGTTGTTCTTCTGCTCGCTAGTCCTTTTTTTTTCTCCAACATAGATGGGAATTTCCATAAACCAAACTATTTTCATATCCGCTTCTTGGATAGAATTGAAAATATTAATAACGTGGGTAAAAAAAAAAACCAGCAGCCGATGAAGAAGAGACTCTCTAAATGGTATGAGATACGCTCACTGGGAAGCTGGTCATCGTGGCGGCGGCGTGCCCCCCTCGGTGATGGTCTTATAGTTCATATTTCACACCCAATGCTATTCCGGTGGTAAGTGGACGCAGGATGTTGGCAAATACTTTCCAAGCACAGTCCGAGAATTGTAAAACATCCACAAACATGTAAAATTTTGTGGCAAAACTTTGGGAGTTCGCCTGGATGGGAGGTGTAGAATTCATGGTCATACTACACGCCATACGAATGTATATGCAAAGTTAGATCGGGAGGGGGTGCTGTATTGAAGGTTCGTGGAGAGTGCATGCAAGCCAAGGCACTATTTAATTAAATATTTTCGATGACCGGCATTTGATTTTGGGAGGAGCAGTGGGAGAAGGTGAAGTGAAGTTCAATATTTACAGGGCAGTCCTTGTTCGAAGCAGAGGGATAGGTATTTGTGTTCCATGGCCTTGAGGGTGCCTTATCATGTAGATTCTGGGTAGCTCAAGGGGACCACAGATTAGTCAATAAAGGCAGTTGTGATTAAAGTGATTAAATTTATGAAAATGTTGCCAATGGAGGGATGGATTTGAGAGGAAGATTTTGCTAGAAATGCAATGTACTGGTTTTGAAGTGCATAACCGAATCTACAAAGCGTTGGCTGATTAGATTTGTATCAAACTTTTTTTACTTTTTTGTCAGAAAGTTTGACTCAAATTCAGTCACCGCTTTGCAGAATACAAATCGCCAACCAATGACACTGATAATACTCTACTCTGGAAAGCCAGCTGGAAGCTCACGAGGATACGACGTAGGTCTGGTGCTGGTAGACTCGCGAAGAACGAATATTGATTGTAGGGTTATAAAGATCACCATTATTCAGTGTTATGCTCCGACAGAAGATGCTACTGAGGATGGAAAACGACAATTTTTGTAGCCCTTTAGACGTCGTTATCAATTTAAGTTAACGGGGACATCGTGATATTGATGGAAAATTTCACCACAAAAGTAGGGAGTCACACACAGTGCGCAAGCAAGTAACAAGAGCTCATGGCCTCGGAGACCGCAATGGCAATGGCGAGCGGTTTGCGAGCTTCTGAAGTACCAACCGAGTAGTCCTTGGAAGCACACTGTTGAAGCATAAGCCCTGCTACAAGGTCAGCTGGGTCTCAACTGACAGGAAGCGAACATCCAACCAGATCGATCATATTGCGACTTGACGGTGCTTCAGAAATTGTATCCAGGACATCTGAAACGAGTGTAGAGCTGATATCGGAATGGCTCGTGGCCACTATCATGCTTGCTCTTATAAGCTTTCGTACAGCATCCGCCAAAAGCAACCACTTCAACTTGCTAAAAATATCAAGGAGAGGCTTCGGGATTCTATAGTGCGACAACGATTCAAGGGATGCACAGACATCTCCTCTGTTTCTCTTCTCCCTTTTCCCAAACGCCCAGGCCCTGAAATATAAGGGTATTCATATCCCCTTTGGAGGGCGTTAGTTATAAAAAAATGGATCAACTTGGCGTAGAAGCAGATGCAATCAGCCGAGCAGCGCGGGACAACGTGGACAACCACTGGTTTCTTTTTGTGGCTGACAGCTTCGTCAGTAAAAGGCAGAAAAACCACAGTATATGGTAGACACATGACGATGGATGGTAGGGCGTATTACACTCAAGGCTCAGATTGCAGCAGAATCAGCAGTAGAGAGACCCGAGCTTGAGGGCTAGCATCGCATGAAGCTGCTAGTGCAGCGTATCGTGCGACGTGGCAAACATACTTATATCTGAAGAGGCAGCAAGCAGGTGCATTAGTTGGACCGCATATAGCAGCAAGCAACACTTCGTGAAGAACTTAGATGGCAACCTTATGTTCTCATTTGAGGATCAGTTCGAAAGATGGAGAGAACATTTTGCAACAGTGCTCAACCACCTTTCGTAGCTACAAATACGTGCCGCACCTGCCAACAGCTCAGAGATAGTAACCATGATAAAGTTTCTTAAGAAAAACAAACCATGGATAGTATCTTGCCGAGCTTTTTTAAGAGG
Source organism: Pocota personata (assembly GCA_963082735.1). NCBI lineage: Eukaryota > Metazoa > Arthropoda > Insecta > Diptera > Syrphidae > Pocota > Pocota personata. Next base: position 33,323,738 of record OY720431.1, on the reverse strand, counting down.
CGTCAAATACATCGGCAGAACTACTTCGCCGCTAATGAATGGAAGAAAGGGATGATTATCGAGCTTTCGAAACCTTATTGAGTGCGATAACTGGAGAGATATATCCGTCCTTCTAGCCGTAGCCAAGATAATAGCTAAGAGAGTTTTGGAGATGTCGAACAGTACATCAACAAGCATATTGCGGATCATTATAGAGCAATGCGTCAAATTCAGGTCTTCCTTACATCTATTGTTTATCGACCTCTAGAAGGCTTGCGATAGTTTGAACCGAGATGCTATCTGGTTGGCAGGAGAGGCAATCCAAAATAACTTTTAGCTGCTATAAGGTCGGCTACATATGAAGGTCGGAAGGGTCTGATTCTGCACAATGGTAAGGTATCGGAGGACTTCGAAGTGAGAGTATACAGGCTTGTTCTTAGTGGTCATCAATGATGTTCTTCAGGCAACCCTGAGCCCTGAGCATTTCTACTGCTCACTTAGACCAACAGTCGGGTCCATTGTACATTCCAGCTCTAACGCTTAGATTAACATTGCCGGACAGCAGGTTAAGAAAGTGTACAGCATCCCAATATTTGGGATGCATGATCTAGGCCGACAGTGGTAGTGAACTGGATTTGTAAAGCAATGTTTTGAACACAAAAACCAAACTGGAATGCCGAACAGTACTGCTGTATGGTTATAGTGTGACCATCTCTTTTACAAGAAATCCGAAAATATTCATAAATAGGTGTCTACGTATAATCTTGAGGAAACGTATCTCTAAAGAATAGCCACAAAGGGCCACACAATTATAGACATCATCAACAGGAGGGGAAAGTGGAAATGGTTTAGTCACATCATACGATGTGAAGATAATGAGATGGCAAAATATGCCATGCAGTGGAATCTACCCACACAGGCAGGCAGAAGAGTGGGCCAGTCTCTTGGGAAGAATTGCATTGCAGAGCTCCTAACAAGATGGTGCGCAAGCATAGTTGATGCCATATACACCTCGAAGGGTGATAGGATCTAAATAAAGAAAATAATTACCAGAAACGGGTATCTTTCAATGAGACAGTGTCCCATAATGACACCTACTGCTGTGTTGATGTGCAACTTTTTTAGCGAAACTAAAACCGACTACAGTTTCCAAACATTAGCATATCTTTTAGCAGCATTTTCACTGATATTCACCGCAATTTGGTCTCTAAAATCAGTCCTGGTAAAAGTATGGCCGATGAACTCGCCAGGCATAGCAAAACTTTACCGATTCTACTGGAGGAGTGGAATCTAGGTATGGTTCTCGTTCACTGTTGCAGGCAGACTTGATCTTAAAGTACTTCCATCCATCTCGTCGTTAATAGAGAAATGTCAATATAGAGCGACCACTGATGTGAAAGGACCTATTTTAGAGACCTAATAGCAGTCTGGCTATCAATGAAAATGCTGCGAAAAGAAATACTAATTATTAGCGATTTTGACTTAGCTGTGCAGTCCAGTTGGACTCTTTCCTTTCCCTCTCTAGAACACACAGTTTATTCATAATGATCTTTGCGTTTTCTGTCACCACAATCCCATGTCTCTTGGCTTTTAGGCATTTCACCAACAAAGTTTTCAGGTGTTGGTGGTTCGCCGAGTTTTCTCGTCAGCACATCCCTTTCGCCGATGAATCGTGGACACTGGGCATGTTACCTGTGCAGTCCACGCAGTATGAGCAATAAGAGCTATCATCATGCTTGTACTTGAATAAGTACATATCTTGTCAGTATCTGGGTTACTTAATAGTCCACTTCACAGTACCTTTTTAGCCATGGCTATTTGCGGTATAAGTCGGTGGGTCCACCTGCCTTCCTCAGAGACATTTGAGCGCTCTTGCCACTCCCTCACTCTTCACATTCATTCTGCTATTTGTCAGTTTTCGCCACTCGTATTTCTTCCATCTTGCTCAATGTCGTTCTTGTAGTATTTGCGTTGCAGTTCATCTGCCAGGATGTCTATTGGAGGCATTCTTACCGCCACGATGGCTGCATCAGTCCCACTTTACTGCATCCCTACTGGTCCGCCTGTGGGGTTTGCCGGTTTGACCTTAGGAAGTACCGGCAGGCTTCCCGGTTTCGGATCACTTCGTCACTGAGGGGGAAGAAATTAAATCTCGAAATGAGGCCGATATGAGTCCAGGGCGAAATTTAAAAATATCCGCTTTGAGTGGCAATCTGGCCCTTAAAAGTCTGTTCGCATTGTAAAGTGCTATAGTGGGACACATCTGAGATGATGTGGGCTCGTTATTTCTTTCTCCGCTGTTAATTCTTCGGAGGTATTTTACTTTAGATTACAGTCCGGGGTAGAACTGGGCCTTAACCAAAAAGTGTCTTGAGCCTCCAGTTTTGCACAATAAGTTGGTACTTTAGGTGAGGTCGTGCCTATGGGACGGATTCAAAGACTATCATGGCCCGAACATTGTTGTCTATTCTTTCTACACGTCCTAGCCATCTCAGGCGATGAATTCGAACAGCCGGTATAGTTCACCTTGTCGTAGTCCTTTTCTGACATCAAAAACCTCGATGAAGATGTTACCGACCATGATGGAGCAGCGCGCATTCTCCATCGCCATTCTGCACAGGTGGACGAGTTTGGCAGGGTTGCCAGAACTAGACATATGTAGCTTTGTATAGCTCGTCTCTATAGATGCTATCAAAGGCGACTTTAAAGTCGATGAAAAGGTGCAGGGAGAGTTACAGTTGATTATTGAAAGAGCTGAGGAAACAATTTTTTTTTGTTTAAAAGGGTCTTTCGCTGCAAAGGATATTTCCACCTTTCTAGGCTAAGATGAAGAAATTCAGTTCAATTAGTCCAACTCAATACCTTGTGCATAAGACATATGTACATCTACTGGACTAAAGATGCGTAGGTACATATGTATTTACTTAATTCAATTGAGGAGTTACTCAAAAATTATCTTTGAAAGTTTCAAGCTTAGAATACCCAACAATCAACTTAAATGCCAAGCCGTGTCAACCTTGTTACGACTTCATCGTAAGTGATATTGTTCCAGTGTCAATTACATGCCTCACTCCATGCAACAAGAACACACGCCATGCACACACAGATTTGAAAACTCACTAATTGACAACATCGCGCACAGATTGTCTCGCTCCTGCTCCCTTACTTTACACCACTCCTGCTATTTTCCATGAACCGCACTTTGCAATTACTCACGACATGAACACTGGCAGGCAATACACCAAACATATACGAGTGCGCTACAATTCCAAACGATACACACACCTTTCTTTTCACCGCTTGGCCAAGCCACACATGCAATATCCTTTGCCAACTGTTTTATACGAATTTAATTCAAGTGGCTCCTTTAGAATGGAACACAAAAAAAAGTAAGAAAAATCTCCTTTTTTTTGTTCCTTTGCAACAAGCATACACACACACAAACAAAAAAATGTCACTGCAGACATTTGTCGCACACAGGACACATTGAACATACCGTAAAGTTGCTTAGCCCTGCTCGTGATGATTCAGCACATACTTAGAACAAGGAGCTTGAGGTCTACTACTGCATGTTAGATGAGGATATCCGAGGATAATACGAGTAATGTGTATACATACGCCTATGGATTTCAAAAAAAGGGGGCGTGCTATGAGGCAGGGAAGAAATTGCGAAACAAGCCAACAATTTAAGTGCAACAAGGCACTTTCTCTTTTTGATGCATCATCATCCTCATCATCCTCATCATCGTTGTCGTTGTCATTGTCGTCTTTATGAGAGACATTGGGTGGTGGTGGGCTTGGAGCACCGGCCCCTCTCAACTTGATTGTAGCGTAGTTTGTAGTGTTATAAAGCACTCACTTGTAGACATCCGGTCTGACAATTGTTCCAATTTGCCGCTATCCAATAACACAAGGACATGCGACACACCAAACGATGCTGTGCAACAAAAGTCCCCTCGAAGATGAAGCTGCTTCGTGGGCGAGAATAAGTATAAAGAAGGCAACAGCGGCAATGGATATACGCCCAGATGATGACGATGATGATGATGATGATGAATGAAAAACAATGGAGACACAACTTTTGTGCACTTTGGAAATTGCAGTCCTGCCGGAAGACGTAATAAAATCTCCCCCAAACGAACAGGACTAGGTGATATACAAGATGGGGTGGTCCACATCTATAGTATCAGTATTTCTCATTTTTCCACTTCCCATCGTATACATCCGCACATCATCATTCTTACGATTTCTTGTGTCCTGGCACTCCAGCGTCAGCATCAGCATCCCTTACTTTATTATTGTTACGAGTATAATTTTCACCCGACTGCCTGTGTTATCCTTGGTGACGCTCTGTAATACACTTAAATGCTTAAGACAATTACGAGTACGGATGCAACATTGCAGTACAACACGTCGCCGTCGTCATCATCATCATCGTTGGTGCAGTACAGTCAAGTGGGGAAAAAAAAATTAATAACAATGGCCCGGCTCGGGTCCCTTGGTGTGCTTCCGTCGTCGAGTATCCACAATTATGGCTCTTCTGTGTATGGGCTTGGATTTTAATTCACAATGTCACCGAAAGACGGCATGGGTGTGTATCTGTGTATCCATTTCAGTGACAACTGTTCGTTTCGGAGATGGATATGATTTTTCAATGCACACAACAGTCAAGGGGAATGAGGTGAGTTTATGATTAGGCTTGGGTATGTTGTTCGTCATCATCATCATCAGTAGCAGCAGCAGCATCGTTATCCTGCGACTGAATCAATTGTGTTGTTGGTGATTTCCTTTCACGAAAGCAACAGTGGACTGTAGCGCATCTGTGCACTCGAATGCGGTGCTTGACTTTGGCTGGAAGGAAGTACACCGAGCAACAATGCTGTCTGGAGTTCATTTTTGTTCTTCGTTTGTTCGTCCTTTTTTTTTCTCTACGCACTGCACCACACCGGAGGAGTACTTAACTTAACGCGTTCGTACGAGTATATGGAAAAAAAAGGAAAAAACATCTAATTACTCGCATTATGTGTGAAAATGTTTAAACGAAGGATGAGACGGGTTATTGTTACACGGCTGGAGGGTTTCCTGTTTCAATTAACAGGCGCAAAGGAGAGAGTCTGTATGTTGCATTGGGGTAATTTTTCCATCCGTGTTTGCACAAAAGGTCTATTCATTATCGCTGGCTTAAGTGAGCTTTAATGTTGGTGAATAATTTTTGAAAAAGGACAGCAACCCAGCATGGTTTTGCTAAAACAATCGGAGTAAAGTGTCTTAGGCCGTTCACACACGATGTACGAGTAATACAAAGAAAGATAAACCTGACATTAAGTCAAGTTAAGTTGTAGCTTTGTGTATCACCATTAATGTATTTCAATGGCGATCCGCACATGGGATAACATTTTGCTGACAGCTTTGTGTGAATTATGAGGAAATACATAACAATGGTGCGTCTGTGACTTCAATCACTTTGCAGTTTGATCACTTGTGTGTAGCTCCGTGTGTGAATGGTACTAATCTCAGCAGTATTCTTCTCTATTTTGGCAAGAAGTATACATTATTGGGAATGGTTGCGACAGCAATATAACATCTATGTTGCTGGCTAGAATAGGGGGAAAAAAATGGATGTAGGAAGATTATCTTGTATCTTTTCCTCCATTCGATCTTCTCGCAAACAGAACCAAGTATCCGACGATAGAGTTTTGTCTCAAAAGAGCCTAATATTTGCTCAGACAAACGGAAGTAGCAGCAGTTTTCTAGTTTTTGTTGTTGTTGGATCTCCATGGGGGTGTCATTTGTTGAGTTTCGAGGTAGATGAACTCCATAACTACTTCTTGGAAGTTGGAGTTATGAACAGTGACGTTTTGTCCTAAACGGTAGGCTTCTTTGTTTGTTGACAACTTGTACATTTTGGTGTTTTTTTTTTGTTTTTTTTCGCCTGGTTTTCAATTGCGGTGATGCTCTTTAACAACACGCTGAGAACGACCGATGATGTCGAATATCATTTGCATATCTATGCAGCTGGATGGGGTTCTTTAAAATAATGCCTATAGAACTGATTATATTACACGATAAAGTATCTCCATGTCGAGGTTTCGAATACCTTGGAGGAGTTGTATCCAAATTGCATAACGTGTTTTCCAGCGTTACGCAGCACATCTGAATAAGTTTGATCGGGATCCCGGAATCGTTCATCACCTTGTACTGTTCTAGACCTGAATAATAAATTCTACCACATGTAGACTTGAAGTTGATAAATTGATAGTGGCTTCCGGCTTAAAATTCAGTAGTCTTTTCCAGGACTTGGTTTAGGGTGAAAATTGGTGGATTGTTGATCAGTGGCCCGCACGTGACCCTGAGAAAGGCTTGACACATTTCTTATTATTGCCTTAGTACGAGGCCCAAATTTCATCAAAATCCGTTAAGTGTTTCTTGGGTTAGATGCGAGACAAAGATGATTCGAAGATTTTTAAAACTGCTCAACATATCTATCCCCACGTCCATCCGATTTAGATCATTTTCTGATCAGAGAAGTACTGCCAGCTAAAAGGCTTACCTACTTAAGTCAATGACAGGTCCATTGTGATACCACATGAATCTTGGGGAAAACATTTCCGTTACCTACTAGTTCAACCAATTACAGCTTCTGATGAAGTGTAGGACGTAGCTTAGGTTGCTGAAACAGAGGCTCCTAAGTGGAGTTTTCTTCTTTGGGATAGAGCTGGGGAGGTGAAAAAAATGTGAAGAATAGTTTTTTCTTCATCTTCATCCATACAGCTTCTATAGAAATCGTTTGAATATACGCCAAGCCTTGTACCACTTGTCCACCTAAGATTTGTTCTTTCGATAGCATCCAGCTTTAAATTTAGTTTATATGTAGCAATCTTTGAAGCGATGATGGGGGCTATAGTGTGTTATGCATCGCAGGTGTGGGGTGCTTTTCAGTATGAAGATGTAGAAAAACTATTAAGATACTTCACTAAGAAAATACTTAGACTGCCAGAAGATGCAGCAACTTACACGATATGCTTGGAAACGAGGCTACTACTGCTGTATAAGTTTATGATAAAAATGCATTTTAATTACATAATGGTACTTCCAAGTCATCGGCTTCTCAAGATTGTAGTAACCCACCTTATACGTCAAAAAATTGTGGTGGGGATAATTGGTCGTCCTGCCGTATTGCTCTACAGGCATTGTATTATAGGACCAGAGAGTCTAAATTTGCACCGATTACAGAAAGGGCACAACAAAGTCAAAGTAGGAACATGTATCTTACTCTTCAAAACTACTTGAAACAGAAAAACTTCATGACAACTACAGTCTAGATACTATTTCCACGATATTTAAAGCGAGATGAGAGCTTTTGAACTTTGATATATACCGCACCGAAGTGATCGCAACGAGGAATGCACGCTTTGCAACCAACGACAACCAACACTTCATAAGATTATGAGTCCCATATTAAATTCAAACAAACGAGTTCATTGGTGGAAAAGTACTCCAACAGTAACAGCATCAATATTAATTGGTCACAATTGGTCTGAACTGGTGCACCGGTCAAATCCTACATTCGACAGAACTCCTCAATTGTAAGGACACGAGAAGAATTTCGCAATCATTTAAATGTAAAAAGTGTCCCGTCTAGAGATGTCATCATGCGTTTTGATGCCCATTTTCGGTAAGAAGGAACTGTGTCAATCAAAGACAAACTGGGGTGCCTGCGTCCAGACGTTTCCGAGACAACATAAGCCGCGTAAAGGCATCTGTTGACGAAAACACTACGACATAGATCAGGCGGCGCTCCTCCCAGTTAAACATCTAACAGACGACCTTGCAGAGAATTTAAAAAAGCGATTTGCATTATTTTCCATATAAAATTCAATTTAGTCAGCAACTGCTTGGCAAAGACAACACAAGTCAGTTATTATTGGCCCGTACACTGCTTGAAAAACAAAGTCAAGATCACTATTTTTTGTCGGACGAAGTCCACTTCTACCTCAATGGCTTCGTCAATAAACAAAATTTGCATTATTGGGTTTGGGAAAACCCTCGAATAATTCAGGAGTGGCAGATGCATCCACTTCGAATCATGGCTTTGTGTGGTATCTCGGCTGAAAAAGTTATAGGTCCCTATTTCTTCGAAGACGCAAATGGGGATCCAGTAACGGTAAATGGAAACGGGTATAGAGCTATGCTCGAAGACCTTTACATCTACAGCTGGGCCCCATACCCCGTGCCCGTACCTCGTTTCAACAAGACGACGCTACTCAACATACAGCCATAGATATGATGACTATTCTTTGAAAAATATTCCAAGGCCGAATAAAGAATAGAGACTGACTCGTTCTCCGGGCTCAACAGATCAAAATTTCTTCCTATGAGATTATATGGAAAGGTTTACGAGAATAATCCACAGTTTCTTGCAGGCCTTAAAATGAACATTATGTCACACAGACCCCAGTGATGGAAAATTTCATCAAAAGATTTACACCAAAATGTTGGTCACCTAAATGATATTATTTTCCATTCTTAATACCATAAACAAATAGCAAAGACTAAGCTTCAATATTATTCTAGTTTTGTTAGAATTCGGTTTACTCGACAACGATGGCTTTCATGTCCAAGGGTACGCAGATGACATTGCTATCCTAATCAGAGGTAAATTCGAAGAAACAATCTCGAATCGCCTCCAGAGGGCATTAAACCTAATTGCTGGCTGGTGCAGGAAAGGTGGCTTAAATTTCAACCCCAAAAAAAGTACAATAATTGCTTTCACTAAGAGAAGAAACCTTGATAGGCTCAGAAAACCCACACCTTTGGTGAAACAATAGAATTCTCAAAAGAAGTCAAATTCCTTGGGGTAACCCTGGATGAAAAACTGACATGGTATTCTCATCTCAATAAAGTCATAGACAAAGCCAGGATCTCCATGTGGACCAGCAGAAGTTTTCTTGGCAAGAACTGGGGACTAAATCCCTAAATGACTCTATGGATGTATACAGCCATAGCGAGACCTATTGTCATATACGCAGCATCCGTATGGTGGCAAAAAACCTAGCTTGTGTGTGTGCTACAGGAGCCATGAGAACTACTCCCACGGCAGAGCTAGAAGTCAACCCAAATCTGCCACCACTTAATCTTTATATCATGAAAGAAGCTATGGTTAATGCCTATATGCTCATCACAAAGGATGAAATGAATATAGGATCTATTCATTCTGACCTTGTTCAAGAAAAAAAAGAATGAACTACTTGAAATAAGTATAACAAACAAATGTCTTCCGAAATTCAACTTCAGCCACAACTTCAAGGTTACATTCTCAGATAGAAGTAACTGGGATCAGAATAAACCTTCATTTATTAGAGACTCTCATATATGGTACACAGATGGGTCCAAAACAGATGAAGGAGTCGTGGCCGGAGTATATGGACTGAGCACGAATATTCTCCTATACGCAAGTATGGATAAAAGTAGCTCAGTATTTCAGGCCCAACTACATGCAATAGAAGTGTTTATCTGGGAGAACATAAACAAATCTATAACCAATAAGAACATTTATATTCTTTCAGATAGCAAAGCCGCATTGCTTGCAATTAAGGCATATGAAATTACCTCAAAACTAGTATGGGATTGCCTTCAACTGCACGTAACATTGACCAGCACAAACAGAGCTCATCTCATTTGGGTACCTGGCCACAGCGGTTATGAAGGTAATGAAAAAGCTGATGAACTAGCTAGAAAAGGATCCGCATCAAACTTCATGCTGCCAAGAGCATTCTGCGGAATGCCTAACAGCACTGCAAAAAGCAGTATTAAAAACTGTCTCAAAGAAAAAGCGCATCATTACAGGATGGAAACTGAAGGTAACAGACAGGCCAACAAATTCTTGCCAAATGCTTCCCACCTAAGAACGAAACAAATCTTACAACTATGTAAGAGTCAGACACTGCGGAGTTAAAAAACACCTCATGGCCATGGGAATAGCACAAGACGATGTATGCAGAATGTGCAACGAAGACGTCATCGTTCCCTAATCAAAGTAGAAGAAAGCCAGATTCATCATTAAATCCAGCATCATGGATGAGCAATAATAGCAAATGCTTCCCATTGAACGCTACCATTGGAGTTTACAGAAACTTAATACCACCTGAGTTTCAAACCATTACACCAATCTTTCTTTCTTTCTCTCTCTCTCTCTCTCTGTCTATCTGCAAACGCCCGTGCCTTGAAGAAGTAATACAAGGGTATTCATATTACCTTTGGTGCCCGAAAATTAAAAAAAAAAATCCACATAATATTTTTGCGCCACCCTGTATAACAATATGTATAAACTCACCTTTCCGTCTGACGGCTAAAGCCGATGCAATAAATTGTGAATTTGTAACAAAGTGTGTGCCTGGCAATTAAAAAATCTACCCTTGTACTTTCAGGAACTATTTTTATAAAAGTTCATTGATCTCTGCAATCTGGTATGGAAAAGTAATTACCACACATTCTTAGTATTTATCGCCTGGCCGATTAAATACGAGTACTCGTAATTTACCAAGAACCATGCCATTGCTTTCATCAACAATTTTTATTACACATGCAATATTAAACGACCCAATAAATAAGTACACATCATCAACATTTGAAAATCAATAAGAAGGATAAATCTCCTCTTAGAGAAGTAGCACTCGAAGGATTCACTCCACAAATGATTGCACTTGAGTCTGGAATGCAAAACAAAATAGCAAAATTTTCATGAATGTTAGTAATGATAATACACAGTCTTACTTCGACACACCCACCACCCAAACCCAAACACACAGATTCAAAAACCCACAAGGAAAGCAAGTAAGGAAGAAAAATGTTCCATCATCAAAAAGTACTTAAGCAAGCCAATTATCGACCTAATGAAAAGGGAAGTAAATAATAGAAAAGTCCTAGACCTCAAGCGTAATAACACAAACAAAGGACGTTGCGGGCGGCCGACGTAGGGTCGAAATCAACAAAAGGGTGGCGGTTAGAGGTGGTTGAAAGAAAGTCTACCTAAGGAATACGATGACTATACAAACATCATAACGGAGCGGAGAAAAATTGCTGCGGAAAGAAAAGTTTACAATACTCTTGCCCTGCTGCACACCCTTCCGTCGTATCGCATTCAACTGCTATGAACTCCGTTGCGCTTCAGCCTTTCAGTTTTCTTCTTCTTCGAGAAGTTTGTCCTTTGATGATGATATTATTCCATCGTTCGTCCAGTTTTCCAACCATTTGCTGTGCCTGTGCTTCTGCTCCACCAATGGCAAGGGCACACACTGAAGAAAATCCGGTACTGGAATTCAGCATCACTAAAGCTGACCATAGAAAATGACGACGAGAAACATACCGATACGGAAAGGACTAGACCGACCAAATGTAACCCACCTGAACCAACCAACCAACCAACCAACCAACCGACCGACCGACTCTGTCGGGCGGTGTGGAGGGCATCTGTGCGCTCTCAAAATAAAAATTATCCACTTAATTCTACTCGTTATTTTAGATCCTTGAAAAAGTTTTTATATTAGAATTTTATTTTTTCCCTCTTTTTTTCGTCCTTTTCCCGGCCAAACTGAAAAGTTTTCCTTTCTCTGTGTTCGAAGGAATGCCTGCCATTGCCGCTGTCGCTGTCGCCGCCGCCGCCGCCGACAACGTAAACTAGGATAAGGACGAGGAGGCATTCTCTGTCTTCATCTTGGTAGGCAATTCAACTGAAAAAAAAAGAAGAAGAGGATGTGTGTGAGATTGTAAGGATGTGTTCCACATTCCTTATGAGTGTCCACTTCGAAAAGACTGGAAAGTTTTTTTTTTCCCCCGCCCACCCGCCTCTTCTAGTGCGAATTTATAACGACGTTAGAGCCGTCGTATGCAGTACAACCGTCCCTCATACAGGGAGTAGAGCACCGCCTCCACATCACCAAACGTCTGCGAATCTGTGTGTATAAACTTTCGAAACGGGTGTGCCTAATGGGGCCATTCTACTCGACGCCCTATCGGGCACTCGTACCATCGGACAACTTGAAAGGGGTCTTTGTTCAGAGCTACCCACAGCAGCATCCACTACAAACTCAATGTCATTAGCGTTGGTAACAACCGCGCGCACACGTTACGTTGTGTCATCTCCTGAAGAAAAAATCCTTTTTAATTTGTCGAACTCATTTAAGGTGCATGAGCAGGACCCGGACGCATGTATCCTTTGAAAATTTAATTTTATTTACTTAACAAGAACCGAAAGTGGAAACCGCAGAGGCAACAATTAACAGCGCACACAAGAGGGCAGCGACTGGAGTTGGTCGGAGCTCGTCATCCATTTTTCGACCGCACATAAAAGCCGGGTGGAGTTAGGTGGTGGTTTCGATGTTATTGTTGGTAAGTTTTTTCCAAGTTTGTCAGTTGGACCTGAAATTTACTACAAATTTCGCTAATTAGACAAAAATGGTGAATTTTTGAAAGGTACTCGTACAACTGATTTCACGTCCATGACGATTTTAGGAGCGAATTTGGTCCGCATATGGAGTGGAGTTCTCCTTTGAGCAATCTAAACACACAGGTACCTAATTAGGTAGGTGGGGCACTATCGAATGAATTCGACTGTTGATACTCGTAGTTAGCAACTGAATGAACTCTCAAATGGTTTCGTTCATTCATTCAGAAAGCGGGGAATATTTACGTACGAGTATCTAGAGGGTGCGTCAATAAGTCCCTGAAGAATGAAATAAGGAACACTCTTTTCGGTATAAAAAACATTTTATTTTTCAACATAGTCTCCTTTTAGCTCCTTAGGTACCCTTCATCCAACGTTTCTCCAATTTTTTGATGCCCTCCAAATAATACGATTTCTCGAGCCCCTCAAAATAAGCGTTTGTTTCAGCGATGACCTCTTCATTCGACACAAATCTCTTACCTCCGAGCCATTTCTTCATGTTTGGAAACAAGAAATAGTCGCAGGGGGCTAAATCTGGGGAATATGCTGAATGGGGGAGGAGTTCGTAGCCTAACTCATCCAATTTTGCCATTCCGACTGCGGACTTGTGCGCCGGTGCGTTGTCCTGGTGAAAAAGAACTTTTTTCTTCGCCAAATGCGGTCGTTTTTGCTTCAAATCGGCTTGAAATCGATTCAGCAGCTCTGTGTAATATGCGCCGGTGATCGTTTTACCCTTTTCAAGGTAATCGATGTGAATAAAACCGCGCGCATCCCAAAAAACTGTCGCCATGACCTGTTTGCTGACAAACCCGCCTTGGCCTTCTTCGGCTTCGATTCACCAGGAGAAGTCCATTGTTTTGACTGTTCCTTGGTTTCTGGTGTATTGTGGTGAATCCAGGTTTCATCCACGGTTACGAAACGGCGCAAAAACTCAGCCGAATTTTTCTGGAACATTGCCAAACATACCTTTGAAGTTGTCATACGAATGCGTTTGTGTCGATTGTGAGCAAACGCGGCACCCATCTTGCTTAAATCTTTCCATGTCCAAATATTTATGTAAAATCGAAATCACTGAACCATGTGATAAACCTGTGGCCTCTTCAAGCTCGCGCACTTTCACTCGCCGATCGTTCATTATCAAACCATGGATTTTGTCGACAATTTCTGGTGTGGTGACCTCAATTGGGCGACCAGAACGTTCGGCGTCACTTGTGCTTGAACGACCGCACCGAAATGGAGTAAAGCAGTGGTGAATGGTTCCAATCGATGGTGAAGAGTCCCCATAATATTTGTAAAGCTTTTGTTTGGTTTGCGTGATAGTTTTTTCTCGCAAAAAATAGTGTTTAATGAGCACTTGAAGTTCACTTTTTTTCCATTTTAACGAAAATGCTAGTAGGCGTCCATGTGTATAAAATGGCTGCCACAACAAAACTATTTGACAGATCTGTTTGAAAATTTGGGTGCGTTCTTTTGAAAGATGATTCTTGACAAAAAAAAATTAAATTCAAGGTGACCACACAATTTGTGTTAATTATCAGAGACTTATTGACGTATATAAAAGAAAATGTGTACAGAGAGCAGTGACGCCTCGTTACAAATGAAGTCGAGATTTCACATTGGCATCTATCAAATCCATCTGTCATCCATAATGACAGGTATTTACTTCTTCCTTTGACATTTTACAATATGAATCATTTAACCACCACTCAACGCATAAAAATTGTTACATCTTACTACAAAAATAACAGTTCTGTAATATCTGTGTACAACAAGTTGGCATGAGGCCCATTTCTCGCCCGGTGGCTACGTAATCAAACAAAATTGCGGAATCTGGAGTTCTGAGAATCCAAATGTGAAAGGCTACAGCATCCACCACGGGCGACAGTTTGGTGCACGCTGTAGTCCGACATCGTGATCGGATCATATTTTTTTTTTGAAAACCACAAAGGGGTCACTGTTACGGTATATTCTTTGTGCTATTGTTTTTTAGGCCGAAATTGAAGATATTGATGTGAGCGACATTTAATTCCAACAGGACGAGGCTACGTGCCACACAACATAGGCTCTATTGCATGAAAAGTTCCCCGGCCGTTTAATTTCGAGATTTGGGGACATCAATTCGCCACCTTTCAGCTCTGACTCTCTGAAAGCTTGACAACCATTCTTTTCCACCATTTGTTGTTTAATGTCTCGGTTTCCCGAGGTTCGCTGATTTTTTTGGCGAAGCTCTGTAAAACTTCGCGCCTTGGAATGTTTTGAATGATTTGGTGTTCGCTGGAACGTTCGATGAGAATCGTATTGTTTTGTGCATCGGATAAATCATTCCGACTTTGGGGCATACCTCCATCCACAATATGGTTTAGAAAATTGAAAAGTGTTACATCCATCGTCTTAGCTGATACTCATTGGAAAAAAAAAGTAAAGAACGGTCCAACCTTTGATGACTCTGTACACGATTGTCCTGTCGTATCTGCTTGATGCATCTTCAACTCGTTCAGCCAGTGCGATTCTGGGTGCAATCAACTAATGAAGTAGAAACAATTCTTCAGACTCAAATCCTTTGGTCAAAAACGGTGATTCGCCTGCTTCTCCAGACAGTCCACACTGAAATACAAAGTTCCAAGTACAACGCTACTCATCCCATAAATTTATGGATCTACGAGTACTCCACCTCCCATTTAGTATGCAACAGTTTAATTAATATCTCCCTAATCCATCCTCGCGCCATCGGCATGATACTCGCTTTATCATTTGATTCGACTTTAATATTCGTGTCAATACCCCGACGCCAGTGTCAACGCCAATGGCAATGTACTCGTATATATTTAATTAAACAAGAAGAATTAAATGTTCGTCCTTGCAACCCGAATTAAAACCGGGACGACCAAATGAATCCATGCAATATTCCTGTGAATCGTAATCCCAATAGATGTATACATCCACATAAACTACCCCTCGGTGGTCCATCGGTCGGTGGCGCGATGACGATAGCGGTCTTAACTTTTATTCTTTTCATTCTATTCGCGCGGACGAAATGAGCGCCACCAGGACACCCCTCAAAAAAAAAAAAAGAAGAAGCGACACAAAAATATAATGTTCATGTTCCAAATCGTCATTTCACTCTGCTCATCACCATCATCGCTGTCAACATCGTCGTTGTCGGAAATGCAGGAGCAGGAGTGCCGCAAACATCGCTACGAGTAGTCGCAGTAGTCATCGTAGTCATCGTCATCCTTGCTGTCGTTGTCGTTTTTATTGCAAATGTTATCCTTTAGCAGCAATATTGCTCTGTGCTACTGTTGAAAAAAAAATAATAATAATTTAGATTAGAACACCATGGTGTTGTTGTTCCTCGGAGTGGGGGCCCGTGAAGTGTGACTTACTCGTATAGACGAGGGAATCCTTCAGATGCGATTGCGAATGCCAAAGTTAAAGTCGTCAGGCTCCACATTTCTTCCTGAGTTTATATTTATTTTTCCTTGGGTTGGTATGGTGGAAGAAACAACAAACCAACTCGGGAGGATTGCAGAGCGATGAGCGGAAATTCCTGAAAAATTATTCTCATCACGGATCTAGATTGCTGAAACGGAAGAGACCGTGTCGTCGTTAAGGGAAGGCGGGGTAGATCGTACACCATCCACCTTCAGTTGAAACTCATCAAAATTCCACCAGAAGTTCACAGAGCGTTAAAAGGACATCATATCCTTACTCGTATGTAATGGGCACACAATGACAGCGCGCAGTAAAAATCCCTGACCAGCGATAAATGACAAGGAAAACGTTCGGCTAATTGTGGCAAACAAGAGTCGATGCACACACACATGGGCTTGAATCAGGACGGGGACGGTTGTAAGTCTCTCGATCCGGTTGTAATTCCGTGTGTGATTAAAGACATGAACGTGTAGTCCTTGGCACTTGGGTGGTGCAGGATACGTGTCTTAGCGCATTTTTTCTTCCTTCCTTCAAGGAATCACCTCGAACACTTTTTTAAGGACATCTTAGGATGTCGTGTATATCTCGTATGTGTTGCTGCTGTCAGGGGCGTGCTCAAGTATGATACGACAGAGCTGGCTGGTGACACCATTGCACACACATTTGCCATGTTCCGTGATGTTAAGTGTCCGTCGTTGTCGTTGTCGTTGTAGTCGTCATTGTCGTACCGCTCGAAGGAGGTTGAGAGAGAAAAAAAAAAGTTTCCGGTTCGTTTAACAAGGTTCACCTTCGACCCGAACTACAAACGAAGTGCAGGCAGCCCCTGTGTATGTGTATACATACACATCACTTAGAGAGTTCCGGAATACAAATCCATTAGAAAGCAGTTCGTCTACGCCTTTTCCCGGTACCTTGCCCTTGTGTTTCATCTTTCATTCAATTGCAGCAGCAACACGAATTGAGCGTACTCTATGTTGACATTTTTATCATACACGATTGTAAATGTCTTACTCTAGTCACATCGCTGACGGAATGCCAGACAGAAGGTTGGGGTAAGAGGTGGTAGATAACTAAGCTGGAAGTTCAAGGCTTTTGAGAAAAGTTATAGAGTTTCGTGCAAAGGTAATTTTTGGTAGGTTGACTTTGTCATGGATGCACGAATTTGCACAAATGCGCTGGAGGTAAAGTATACATATAATGGATTAACTAGGATCTTGTACATATACATATAGTATATCTACATCAGGTAGGTAGAATGTAAGCTCCTTAACACCCGAGAGGTATGCAAAAAACCGTCTTAATTTACATAAGATAAGGTAAAAAAAGATAGGTAAAGGGATAAAGGACTCAAAAGTTGGCAAAAGTTTATGAATAAAGCTTAAATTAGAGTCAAGAGGAATCTCAGCTTAGAGCCATCATAGAAACTTAACACAGGATATCCCGAGTGACCATGGAGTAGTGGGTTGTATGTTGGCTTCTTGTAGGTATGCAGGTAGAACTGATGGTTCAAGTATCGTCTATCATTTAGCGTTAACCTAGAAAAAAGAGTCGGCGCCATCATCAGGCCCAAATATTTGCTATTGAAACGAGCAAAGGTCAGACAAATACAGACGAAGTGTTCCATAGTGATGCTATTTCCCGTAAACCCATTGCGATCTGAGATGCAAACAAGATGAAAGCCTCCTGAATTCTCGAAGTGCTTGGAGTATTGAGTTAGGCCTTAAGCACATAAAGGCTGTCGCTTCAGATGTTGACACTCATCCATGTATATCTGTTTTTCGAAATATAGCTTATAGCCTAAAGTTATAGCTCTCTATGAAGACTGTGTTTGGAGCCATCCTCTAAAAATACTTGCGCAGCAGTGGAAGTTCTGGGGTAATAGCATTAGTTGACATATATGAACGTAAGACCAGAGAGAAAGAGGCAAGGTCAAAACTTCAGTGCGAATTGTACCAAAAGCTATCTCTATTTAGACGGGAGAGAGATTTGACAGCACTCCTCATGGTACAGATATCAAGGGAACGAAGGTTCATCATACATCTAGGGTAGAGACAGGTATGCTAGGGAAACCCATGTTGCAGTCGAGACATGCCATTCTTCGGAGTTTAGTGTTAACAGTAGCAGTGACATATTTACGCGGCAGCTTTTTGTACCAAACAATCGACGGATATATTATGAAAGGACTCTTCATTGCCATGTGGATACACTAGAATCCTTCTGATGAAAAGTCCCAAGTCTTGCCGAAAGCACTCTTCCACTGTCAGGAAATCTTCGACTTTACTTCTTTTAACCAAATAACTTCATTGGTAAAAATATATAATAAGAAAATGTATTCAATCTTAGGAAGATAGATGTTGTAAAGGTCTCGCGAAGAAGAAGTGCGCCCAACTTCAAGCAAAAAGTATGGAAGGCCTCTATCGGGAGTTGGAGGAAATATCGTATTCGGCGTCCGATAGGAACCAGGCTATCCAGGAGCTTCGACAAAACAACTTGAACAAGGGAACAACTATCTTCAAAATAGTCGCCCAGAAAAGAAAAAAATGCTTAGGAGGTTCGTGCCCCAAAGTTCAAGACCAGCTTCTTGTGGAAGACGACAAAATTCTCCACAGATAGCGACAGCATTGTGAAAGATTTCTGAACGAACAGTTTCCCCGTTTATACTTTCCAAGAGCCGCTCCTAACTATGACGAAGTATACGACATTACTATCGAAGGAATGCGGTCAACTACTCCAAAAAAGGAAAAGCGGTTGGGTCAGACGAGATACCCTCTGAGTTCTGGAAAAAGATGGGAGATATCGGGTCCAGATGGCTCATGATTCTTATCTCAAAACTTATGAGCGGTGATCCAATGCCTAATCAGTGGAGGGAAAGTTATGTTCTTCCTTTGCACAAAGGCAAGGGCGATACGCGAAACTGCGACTACTACTGTTCTGTCAAGCTGTTGTCATACACCATGAAGATCGTTGAGCGGGTATTAGACAGCCGACTGCGGAAAATAATACGGCTATCTGATGACCAGTGCGGGTTTGTCTCGGGTATATTCACAACGGATGCAATCCAAAGTATAAGGATCATAATGGAGGAACATCGTGATTCCTTAAAAGACTTGCATATGGTGTTGGTTGATTTTGAAAAAGCCTTTGATAGACAACCAAGAGATCTCTTATTGGTGGCGCTAAGACAACGAGAAGTTCCAGAAACCTACGTGTGCATGATCATGGGACATGTATGAGGGAGCAAGGACAAGAGTCCCGCAGGAGTCACCGAAGAGTTCCCAATCAAAGTCGGTGTACACCAGGGAAGCGTCCTCTGTCCTTTGCTATTTATTGCAGTCCTTGATTATCTGCTTGAAGGAAAAGTGACCGACCCCAAAGTTCATCAGTTATTTTTTGCTGACGATGGAGCTATCATAAGTGAAGATCAAACTTCCCTGCAACGAGCACTTGATGTATTGGTGAATGTTTTGGAGGGAAATGGGTACCGTATTAGTTCCAAAAAGATACAGTATCTGTGCTGCCCGTTCTCTGATCCACACCGGCGTATTCCAGACATTTACTTGAATGGAAGGTGCTTCCCAACAGCGAAAAGTTTAAATATCTGGGAGGGGTGGGAGGGTTGTGATCCTTCTATTCCACATCATAACTTCACCGTAAGCAGAAGAAGACGAAGAAGATTCAATCTTAGGAAGATAACAAATGCAGTTTTCAATATCCACTATATGCACAATTTGTGTTAGCTTCATAAAGACTGTCTTAGAATATACAAGAAATCACTATGGCCAAGGCACATGCCTGGATGGAATATTGTCAATCCATAGAAACCATTAAGGAATCCTCAAGCCTAAGCAAGATTCTGTACAACATGCACTATTGCACGTCATTTATTGAAAAATCGGATTCTACTACAGAGTCATTGGAGGTTCTAATGGACAATCACTTTCCAAGTTGCAGGGGGTGTGCAGTCTGCATCATAGGATGACATCAAATCAATAATCACCGAAGAAAACGCATCCTGAGAGCGGGGCAATGAATCCGAAAATGATTTCAGGTATAACTCCTTTCTTATCTAAAACTTAACCTAAGATAAATTCTCGATAGGTCCTCCTTATCAACATTTCAAAGTGCATATACGAATATCAAGGGAAGACCACGGAAACTGCTCTTCATTTGGTAGTGGGAACAATTGACAAAACCATTTACTACAAACAATATACTCTACCTAGCTTCTTAAACGTGAAGGGTGCTTTAAAACCTTAAAACTTGCGCTGCAGATTCATACTGAATCCATTCAATTGGCTAACGTCCTTGCTGAGAATTAGATCTACAATATTTATTCAAAACTAGGGAACAGCCTTTTAACGAAATCAGTCGGTGGAGGACTTCTATGGCTAATGGTAAATAATAAAATATTGTCAAGATTTGGCACAAATGCATTCAAAGTGGTCGCGTATTTTGGCTGCATATAGACTGATCAACGATCAATCTACAAGCTTGTCTCTGAACAAATCGAGCTCCCGCCCAAGCACGCGAGTTATATTCAAGTTTCGGATGAATGTAAGCTTTACAGATTGTGGTCAAAGGACTGACAAACCGTCTGCATGTTTTGAGGAATCCTTGGAATGTAGCAAAACCTATTTCCTGCTCGTTCAATCGGACGTCTGGATTAACATATATAACATATTCTACTATGTTTGTATCCTGTTTCATAGACAGGAGACAGCACTGGAGTTTTGCACTCCAGTCAATCTGTTATCTGTGAAAGAAGTTACAAGTAACAAGAAGGAGATCATTGATGTAAACCAGAAAAAAAGAGATGGAGAGAGTACTGAGCCCTGGGGAATACCAGCAATATTCGTAGTAGTAGTACATCCATCTGATATAATCTTCAATAATCCACGATTTAAGAGATTCTCACTACTTTTACACAAAAATGTTACTGCACCATGAGCTTCAAGCTTATTAACGAGGGCACTATGACAGACTCTATCGAAAGCTTTAGAGGCATCAAGGCCAACAACTCGGACAGGTAGGGCGTTAAGATCCCTTTCGAACGCTTAATGGGATGGTTTCTTTCAAGATAAGTCATAAGGTGGTTACCATGCACTTCTAAGACACCAACAATAATAATATGTGGAGACTTCGACCTAAGATGTGCTACTGGACGTACATTGCCGTATTAGCCCGAAATCGAGTGTTGGTCTGTAATATTTTGGATTCATTACCAGGAGATCTGGCAACGACTGACTGCACAATTTCAGCAACAGCAACAATTTTCATCGAATATATCAAACTCTTACCCCCTACTCGTCTAATGTATCTCAGAAATTGTCGATAATACGCCAGAGTTCTTGGGCGCTTAGATACAATCGTACACCCAGGTGAAACGTTGCTATCTTCGTTGATAGACAGGTCTATCAAAGCCTTGGATTCGGTTATATCATCTTCCAAGATCATTGAGCAGTGTAGAGAGGAACTTGCTAAGATGTCAGTTTACTCACTCTTCTCTGAGTTCTAGGCCATAATAATATAGAGGGAAATAAGCTGACCAGGAGGTGATACGTTCATCACAGATCCCTTGCGGAGGTAAAAATCTTCAGGCTGTATAACTCTGTTATATCTAGAAATATGTTTGTATGCGTCAAAACTATAATTCGGCCAGGACACAAAAACCTCAAAAAGGGACTCGTGCAGACATTACCATTGTTGCGGGGATCAGCACAGGTCATTCGCCAATAGGGACACATGCATCCAGGATGAGCATTCCATTTAACACACACTCCTGCAGCTACAAGAACGTAAGCGAGAGGGAAACTCTATTACACTTCCTCTGCGGATGTCTGGCACTAGGTAGAGCTAGGCATCGTACATTAGATAAACCCTTCGTCGACGACCTACCCGGAACTTTTGAAAAATGATGCAGTTTCTTGAATTCCACAGGATGGATCTAACAACTTCTCCAATAACTTCGCTCCTTTTCCTTTTAAGCTCACACATCGGAATTGTGTTTCACAAATTGACGCAAAAGAGCTAAATTGTATTCTGGGAAGCTACGCTGAAATACACACTTCAACTTATCTACCTATTCCCAAACTCCCACTTGATCTTACCGTTTGCCGATAAAAAGTACTGTGATCAAAAAGTACCCGGAATTCTTCAATAAAACGAAAACGGTTCAATTATTCATCGATATTCATTTTATTCCCTTCAAAGTAATCTCCACTGCAAGCAATACACATTCCTTCAATCGCTTCCTTCAATCTTCAAAAGACTTTTTGTCGTGGTGAAGAAACCACGAGTTGTTCCTCTACATTTTCCCTCAAACGCTTTAATACGCTCGCGTAATACTCCTTATTACTGTCTGACCTGGCGGAAGAAATTCAGAGTGGACCACACCACGGCAATCAAAGAAAACGGTCAACAAAGCCTCGATTTTGGATCGATTCTGTCGTGGTTTTTTGGGTTTTGGAAGCGCCATTCCGATTATTGTTGGTTAGTTTCGATGTCATATTCATAGACTCATGTCTCGTCACATTTTGGCCCAAAGAGAGTATTTCTTTAGTGACATCAATGCAATGCTGTTTCTGCAACAAATTCAGCAAATTCGCAGAACACAACAAGCTATAACGCACAAACTCCCGACAAATGGCGCTCAAATATCTGTTTGACAGATGACAGTTGTACCAACCTAAAAAAAAAGTTTTTGACAATATCTCAGGCGCGGTTTGTTTGAATGGGAAATTCCTGGTACTTTTTGATCAGAAGTTAGGTATTTTTCGTTCCTTGTCTACCTATCCCTTTATATTTTAAATTACTGTCGCATATCTAACATACGAGTAGAACCGCAAAACCAATTTGTATTTGTATTTTGTTTGTAAAGTGAATGAAGTGAAGTTAAGGAAGTACCTGCCTACGAGTACTGTGCCATCAGTTGGATTTATTTCCCTTCATTTTCGCTAATATTGAAACAGATTGGCAACTATTTCAAGGAAATGAGTTCCATCTATGTGTAGCTATATTCAAGTAATCGCATCTTGGGCGATTTAATTAAATACACATTTCCCTTACTACGAGTACCAAAGAACTTTCTGTCACACTCGTTACCGGTAAAACACGATCGCACACTTCATTAAGACCATACTCGAGTCATTAATTTCCTGTTTATGACTTCAATTGGCAATTATTGCGAGTCCTCGACATCCGAAGGCAAGCGCTCCGTCGCATCCTTAATGCATTCAAATTGGCTACGCTACGAACTTATATCCTTTCAGAATTTCTTCAGATGACACCCACCCTACATCGAATGCAAATTCGTGCTGCTATGCCCATGATGATGGGGTGGCCAGAGTGGTGGTAGTAGTGGTGGCCCTGACGGTCGTGGTTACTTCCTCAATGAAAAGACCCAACCTTGCATTATGGTCTCAAACTAATCCAATTACATTCGATTTTCTTCGAATTAATCCACTGTGGCCACGCTGTTCCCGTTTGTCCTAACTAAAAACTTAAACCACACCAGGAATGAGATTTTCACTTCACCCTCACGAAAGGTGAATTCTGCATCTTACGAGTAAGCATGCAAATATCACCGGTATTAAGTAAGGAACCGCAAACTACCCGACAGGAATGACAGCAGGACTATTAAGGTAGAACTTGAAATAGTTCCACCACCAAAAGTTGCCATAGTTCCAAACAAGCGCACACATACAAATAGACCACCACTCGACTGTTGGAAGGTGCATCACTGGAGTGGGTAATCTTGGCAGGTACATTTGAAAAATGTTTTTACTCCTACCTTACAGAATACTACTAGTACATGTTTCAGAGAGATTGTAAGTGGCATTGGGTGGGCTTTGCTGGTTCTGTAGGTGAAGGCGACCGCCACCGCAATTCAACATTAAAATGAAAATACCGACAATCTTGCAACGTTTTACTGGCGAAGCTGGAGTACACACATCTTCCAAGGAGCTCGAAGGAGGCCATGTTGCAACCAGAACAGTATTACGACAACGACAGATGAACAGAACATATCCCGTTCGTTTCGAATCGATGTAGATACATGCATGTGTGTGGGTGTTTGATTCTGTTTACTTGTTTGTATAATACTCGTACACATAAAAATGAAGAAACTATCTGTTCGTTCGTTTATTTGGCAGCCCTTAGGTTTGTGCGGCAAGAGAAGGACTACTGAAGTTTTGGTAACAAATGCTGATGAGGCCAAATTAACAGTCTTCGCTACGTGTTTTGCATAACCAAAACCACAACTACAAGTACGACGACAACAACCCGTTCACATGTTGATACTGGCAAATCAGTAGACATACATGGAATCGTATTGAGTTTGGGAAGACTGATGCGGAAGGGTTGGATGCTGTGAGTTTCTTTGAATTTTTCGTAAATTGTCTGTCATGTGAGGGAATCAAGTCAGGGAATTGAAAAGGTTGAGGACTCATTAGAGCGTTTAAACATTTCAAATTATGAACTCTGAAATGGAACCGATTATGAAGTAGGATATGATGTACGAGTATCTAAGTTGTATGACTTTTTGATGATGTTCGGATTTCTTCGAGGTATTTGTACCGATTGATTACATTTATTCCACTTGCCACACTGCCACTCGAAAGATAGATAGAAAGATAATTTAAGATCTTTGCGATAGCGCCTAACAGGCTTGAATTTTATTTCAACAGTAGTATTGGGGCTAAATTCGACTACTGGAAGTACTACTGAAGTCTTAAAGTCTAAATGACATAAGTAGCTACCTATGTATGCAGTTCTAATCCTTACAAAAAAAAAAGTTGAGTTAAATTAGATATTTAATCCATTAGTGTCCCATTCTTGCCAAGTAATATACTTCATCTTGGAGTTCTTTTGGCGACACATAACAGCTTCTACTCAACTTTTGTTAAATCCTTGCTGATGTTTGCGTCAAAATTACTTTAATTTTCGTAAAGCAGATTTCGCTAAACTTAATAATTTTTTCAGTAACATTAACTTTAGTCCTATCCAAGTTTACAGCATCGACAATGCTCTAGCGTATTTTTACGATCAAATTTTCACCTCCCTCATTCAATCAGTTACTTTTGTGCCACAGAAGTACTTTACGTCAGCCCCGCCATGTTATAATAAAGTTTATCTCATGGATCAAATCTTTCTTCTAAAAACACCAATATCAAGTCCACTTCAGATCTTCAATTTCTGACTATATTAAAGCCACATCGGGAGTCCCTCAAGGTAGCCATCTTGGTCCAATGATCTTCATTTTGACAATTAACGATGTCGATTGTATCTTTAATGACTCCCACCTTTCTATACATATACTCGTATGCGGATGATATGGAAATTTTCACTGTAATATGATTTCAACAGATTTTCAGTCAGATTTTTAGAGCTCAACGTTAGCAAGTGCCAAGCTATTACATATTCTCGTAAGCGTATACGACCATCCCCTAGGGTCTATTCCATTAGCGGTGAGATTATACCCTCTGTCTCTTCGCTGCGCGATTTGGGTGTTATCTGTGATAGGGAACTCAACTTCGGTTCTCATATTGATAACATTGTCAACAGAGCTAGAACTGCGCTCAGTTTCATTAAACAATGGTCTAAGGAATTCTCAAACCCTTATGTTAGAAAATCCTTATACATCTCATTCATCAGACTCCTCCTTGAATATGCTTGCAAGGTATGGTCACCATACTACGAAATCTATATCTTGCGAATCGAAGCTATCCAGCGTAGGTTCATGTACTTTGCCTTACGTGGTCTTGCTTGGACTGATAGTTACAATTTACCCCCATACGCTGACCGTTTGAAAATAATCAATTTAAAGTCTCTCGATAAACGTCGCGAAGTTGCTTACATCTTGTTTATTCATCAGTTATTAGCTGGTAACATTGATTCCCCCATGCTGCACATGATTTCTTTCAACATCAACCCACGTAACCTCAGGTCCTCACCCCTATTCCGTCTTATTCTTCACCGCACCAATTATGAATACCATGAACCGTACACCGTTTTTGGCTTTCACAACAGCAGAGCCTCGCTGAGAAACGCCCTTCATTCCTTTAATTAGTTTAGTCATTTGTAGTTTTAAGTTTAGCTTTAAGTTCTCGATTGTATTCAGCTTAAATAAATAAATCTTGCTGGGCAGTATTTATCGGTTTTAAACAAATGTTTGAAGTACGTCTCAAAATGCTTCTTGCGCTTACAAACTTAGAAACCGTTTAGTGGTTCCCAAGTTAAGCGTGGATTTTAAAAATTTTTGAATGCAACAATTAGATGAAACTGCTTCTTTTTTTTTAAAGGAAATTTTTAAATCCCGGAGCACTCAGACTCCATTTTGCTGTGTCCATTGTACTACCAGGCAGAAACTCCTTTTTGGTGTAGTAGTTGGAGAAACTTAGATTTTATTCGTTTCTCTTATATATTCGGGTGGCTGTGTTTGCTGTCCCCCGTCGGGGCTCGAACCTGCACAGTTCGGGTCACAAGCGAACACACTACCCACTACACCGTGGCCACCTCTATGAAGCCGCTTACTTACACACAACGACCAACAAACCAAGTTTTATCAAAATCTCTTAACCGTGTGATAATTTCTCAAGAACCACAAAATCTGTTCATTAGTTCTTGAGTTGGACGGGTTAGATGGCTAATTTTTGATGATTTTCAAACTCCAGTGCGGGGTTGAGCATCAAATAGCAAGCCCCTTCAGCTCGATCTCCACCAATTTGTTTGACGTCCCTTTCCAAGCTACAGTATTTGAGTTAGTCTGGGATGGATTTGAAGACTCCCTAGGCCGGAGCGTTGATATCCATTCATTCTACATGTCCTTAGGCGATGAACTCAAACACTCCTAACTAAGCCGCTGTGACTGTACAATCCGCACAGTTTGCTGTTGTCTATCGAAACAAATGGAATTAAATATTAGTTTTTGATTCCCCTAATACAACAAGTTTGTTTCTATTCGTATTTGATACTCGTAATGTCTCTGCTGCTTCGGCGGAGGAGGACTTTCCTGTTCAATTGCCTTCTTAACTCCAATAAACAGTTGATGCCTAAAGTAGCTGAGATGATAGAGGGATATCTATCTAACAAAGTACTGAGTGAAAGTCCAAAATATTTTTGCTTCCTCCTATAGGACAAGAGTATTGTTTCCGTGAATATTAATCTTGGTATAACTAAAATAGGCTCTGCTTGTCCTCCTGTCTGTGCCTCGGGCTGCAGCCCAAATGGCAAGGTTGATGTTGTTCAAAACTCCATATTTGGCGTTTGTGGTCATTAGCCCAAGGGCGACATTCGAATTCGAATTCTTACCTCTTTACTACGGGCTAATTTTAAAATATTGAAATTTTCTCAAAAACTATTTTCGAAAATAATTCATCCAAGAGAGGGATTTTTTACAAACGTTCCCCTAAAAAAAAGTAGTGCTTCAGATCATTGCTGACTCTGCACATCTTGTGTAAATGTTCCGCCATTGCTCGCAGCAGAAATAAAATCCTCGGAAAGTGATTCATTTTTCCATCTGATATCTAGAACTTACTCGTATCCACAAAGAACATTCTCAGGTTCCTTCGTGACCTAAACTTTTGGAAGATCGAATCGAACAATACTTTGCCATAAGGTATAGGGGAACAACACAAAGGATCTTGTCGGATCACAGTGTTAAAAATTATTTCTTCCCCTAACCCCACCATAACTAACTAATAATAAAATCTTATAACTGGTGTTAAGGCTTTTGTATGTCTTCGACATTCCATCAGGACATGTTCCGCATTCTGTGTTTTGCCATGACAGTGCGGGTCATCTACTCGTACGTGCTAATATTTGCAGTGGTACTCTGGGAAGCATCTATTCCCCAACAGAATTTGTGTCAGGTAATAGTTTACTTTTCTGTGTCTTCTGCTAGTCCACTCCTCTATGTTGGGTATCGGAGTGTATGTCTTTGGTTGAAGTATTCCAAGTATCCCAGGTATCTGATGTATGGGCTCGACCCAATCAATGGTATGCTCACCGACCTGTATAGTGGGTGTTCTACTCTTTTCATGCTGATTATTAATACTGCTTCTGCCTTGTGGTCTGCTAGTTTCAGGCCTAATGTCTGTAGCCACGACCTGATCAGCGATGACAGGTCATGGCTACATTACATTTTGCATTTGTTCCATATTTTTTGCCACAACATGCCCACTCCGCTTATCTTAGGTATTCTCAGGATCCCATCGTACATTATGTTCCATAAAACTGGGCCAAGCACTGATCCTTGAGGAACTCCTCCCCTAATTTTGTACTTCATTGGCCCTTCTTCTGTGTCGTAGTGAAGGGCCCTGTCTGATAATTATTTTCATTACGCAGTTTAGTACTTGCAGGTTGCTCAACACTCTGACTACTCGTATGCAAGTGCAGCTTACCGAGTTTAACGCGTTTTAGACGTCGAGTGGTCTGTACGACGACGGTTGGTCAGGGAGTTTGTTACTCTCTAAGATAAGGACTAGCCGCTGCCTTGTCCACTATGTTGGAAATTTGTCTTTCGCTAGACATGTCGTGTACAATCCGGTGAAGATCTTTGGCCTTGCTTTGATCGCTTTCTTCGGAAGGAAGTTTGGGATCCCATTCATTCCTGGCGTTATCGCTGCTGCAGCTTTTTAAAAAGCTCCTCAATTGTGAATGGCGGTATTGCCTCCGCTTCCTCTGGTGATTCACTCGGTAGAGCACGGTAACTTCGTTTTTCCTCGAGAATAGGTCGCTAACAATTGAATACATTAAGTTCGGGCAAGTTGGTGCAGCTACCGTGCCATTTTTAAGTTTTTTATGACTATTTGGTACGCATTTTCCTATAATATCCTGTATCTCTACCTCTGGCTCTCTGTTGTCATCAGTAGTTTGCGCGTAAATTAGAGATGTCGTCGTTCCACCAATATCCAGGTGTTTTGCCATTTCCTTTCCCCTTACGGTGTATGGCTCGTCGCATCTTCGGGACATGTCCATGCAGTCTAGCATATACTCAATCGGTGTCTGCGTTGCTTGTTTTTCATCCCAACTTTTATACTTTCGGAGGGAGATTGTGTAATGTTCGGGATACCCGCTCACCTTTGTAGCTTGGCAGCAACTATGTAAGTAGGTAGGAACAGTCGGCATAAAACTATCTCTACGCTAGGCCAGGCCTTTTACCGGCTACTAGCGCCAAAATGGTTACATAAATATTCAATTATTCCGCATTTCGGAACATTAGGGCCATAAATATTTACGATTTTTTTTTTCCTTTCGTGTGTTACAATCGAATGCTCCAAAGTATTTAAAGTTCTGTTTTTGAGAGCATTTTCGTCCATCGTGCATCACTCGATATCAATGGTTTCTAGGCACTGAATTTTTTTTCTTTAATTTCTTCGAATCTAATAACATATTCATAGACCTACACTTAGTTAAAAGTTATTGAGTTTCGCCCCCAAACAAATTGTCTATTGTAACGTGTTGTTGAACGTGTATCCACTTTCTAAGAAAAAAAGCAAAAAAAAAAATTGTTTCCATCTCAAAAGCACGTTTCAATGTCATTAAAGCTGTCAAAACAAAGTGCCAGCTCAGATCTCGCTCAAAAACGTTCTCGTCAACCTTCACATTCTTTGTCCATTGAAGTAGCAATAAATCCATCCGTATGCTGAAAACATGTTGCCACTTCAACAAGCTGATATTCTAAACTCAAAATACATGTACATATGTATCTTTAATGCCAACACGAAAACAACTCCCTTCATATCCCCAAGTGTCATCCGTAAAAGAAAAGTATACACTCCCGAGCTGTTGATTTCATGTTCGACTTTCGAAATCCAGCCACCAGCACCTTTACTTGCCTGCTGCCAATTTATTACCGCCAAAAGGCAAAATCAAGGGCATCCACATCAACAGAAAAGACGGAGAATAAAAGGTGAAATGCGCACGTGAGCGTTGTTCGTCAGGTGTCACTGATCCATGTATATGTATATGAAACGGGCTTCCCAATTGTTGCGTACACGGAAACAACAACATCAACAACAACAGCAACCAGAGCCACCATGACGACGATGACGACGACACGAACGGAACAAAAATAATAATTCGTCCTTCCCATCCTATTGGTCCTCAAGGCTTTTGTATACATATACGAGTACTGTTGTTCTCGTTTTTGTCATCCTCATCATCGTTGTAGTCCTGTGTCGTTTGACAAACACTCCGAGTGCCACTCAATAAAAGGTATCGCATGTCCCGAAGAGCAAAACATTTCAAGACTCTCTCGTTCCCCGCTACATTCGGTGTAATATTTGCACTTGTATACATCCTTAATCCTGCTGTTGTACAATCTTAGTGCACAATGGCCAGCGGGCTTCCAAAACGCTGTTCGGCGCGACAACGTCAGAGGACGGGGTGGCAAGGACAAAAGAAAAACAGAACAAATTCGGTGGGGGGCGGTGGGAAAGAATGGAAAACGAAGGATACACCCCCAGGGAGAAAATGAAGCGAAAAACTTGTGATTATTACAGCACACATCACGAGGGACTCGTAAAACGTAAACGAAGTCCAACCGACTACTCGTACTTCGACGACCATGGTAAAAGAGAAAAGGAGCTTAACAACTGCCATAGGACAACCGTGATGATGATGATGATGAAGAAATGAAATAAAGGACCTGCAAGCGAAACTTTAGCGAAAGGTTAACTTTCCTACCGAAGGATTAACTGCAGTGGGCAAATTGCAATGGGGCGTGGAGATGGGTCATCCCATTGGGAGATGATTGAGAAACTGTACTCGTAGTGTTGGTCGTGGTGGACGGTGGTCCACAAGTCCTCATCTGAAGGCTAACAATGGGTCGATTCGGTAGTTTGCTATGTAGTACATACATATTTGTATTTCGCTGATTATTTTGGTTGTAACGAGAGTGTGGTACGTGAATTAAAAGACCGTGAACAACACGTCTCTTCGCAACCTGTTGACACTGTGAGACTTGGACCGTTTTTTCAAGGATACTTTAGTTTTATGGTTGCTATTCACTTACGGTCATATTGCAGGCTATGAGCTGTGAAGGAGTGAATTTATTCGTAGATTTGACTAACTTATGGAATAAGTGCTTATGATTCAAGACATAAAGGGACTTCTGTGCCAGTACGGAGAGTATGTCTGAGGTCAGCAGACTTCAAAAGATAGTTTTCAGGGATCCCTACTAGGCAATTCGTCGCACCGTGGAAAAGTTTGAGCGTGAGTACATTCTTTTGGACCTTAAGCCACCAACCAGACAGAGATCGGTGCGAAGTGAAGACAACATAGCCGCCGTTGCGGCCAGTATCGAAGAAGACCCAGAAATTCGGCGCCGATCAGTTGAATTGGGCATCGCCAGAGAGTCAAACAGGCTTATTTTGCGCTTAAATTTGGGCCTAGATCCATATAAGATTGTACTGACGCAATAATTGAATCCGGACGACCATAGACAACGCCTTGAGTTCGCTAATTGGGTGCTGGAAATGTTGGCTGGAGATCCGGATTTTGGCCAAAAAATCATCTTCTCAAACGAGGCCCACTTTTGGCACAGCGGCTATGTTAACAAGCAAAATTGCCGTTATTGGAGCGACCACAATCCACAAGTGTTCGACCAAGCATCAATGCATCCACAAAGATTGACTGCTTGGTGCGGTTTATGGCACGGCGGCATCATCGGACCTTAATTCTTTTGAAATGAGGAAGGAGACACCTTTACCGTCAATGGTCCTCGGTATAGAGCGATGTTAACCGACTTTTTGTAGCCAAAGATCGACAACATCGATATGTCTGAGCTGTGGTTCCAACAAGACGGCGCTACATGCCATACAAGCGACGCAACGCTTGAAGTGGTGAAGGAGAAATTTGGTTACAGGGTTTACGGCGAGCGTTCATCAAATGACCGCCGCGATCATGCGACTTGACACCCCTCGATTATTTTCTCTGGGGCTTCGTCAAGTCCATAGTCTGCGCTAATAAGCCAAGCACTTTGGACGAGCTCGAGGCTAACATTCGGGACGCTATTGCCGGAATAACGCCGCACATATTGGACAGAATCAATTTGATATCTCACACCGTTGTTGGTCACCCTATAGATTCCTTCCATAACCGGGTAAAATGGATTACGCAGATGTAAGGTCCTTCATACCGGTCAGCCTAATGTCATTTTTACTAAAGACAATAAACATATCCTATTAATACATATTGTAGAGTGGGTATGTATACGGACACAGAGGTAACTTATATTTATGTATTGCGGAATAGGAGCTTATTGAAGAAGGTCTGCAACGATCACAATTATGATCTGAGATTCGCTTTAAATGAAAGTTCTAGTTTTAGCTACTTGGCTCAAGGCAAAATGCTCCCACTGACTTTTGACTAGAACTCTTAAAGAATTGCATATGTATCTCCCACATATTATTTGATATACATATCGCCTACAGTCTTTGCTGTACCCTAACTTGTTCGTGGATCAAAATTTGTTGCTGCTGTTTGCTGCACTTGTATGCTTTCTTGTCGGCCTCCTAAGGATAGTGCATTTCCGCCCGGCTTTTCATGCAGCCAAATATAGAGACAAACAAACAGACAGTCATAGCGATACTTCCTTTAACATTTGGCATTTTCACAATCTGAAGATAGAAATTGTAAGTAATGAAGTCACGCTCACTTTTCTCTAAAATATCCGTAAAGGTCCTTATAATAGTTTTTCCGATGAAATCTTTTAAAAATTCTTAAAATAGCCACTAAAAATTACAGAAGGTCACATCTACTTTATTAGGGTTTGGCTAAAAAAATCTTATTTCCTCAGCCTCAAACAACAAGCGTATCCAATTAGCACGACCTTGTGCTAGCCGCCTCCAGTTATACACAAGAAATTAGCTGAGGTTCCTTTTCACTTATGCGCGCTACCTTAGGGCTCTTTCTTTCATATCTCGTCGTTTCTCCGGGATGGATTTGAAGACTTTCCGGAGAGTTGATGTCCTAGCTCTTTATATCCCAGTCATCTTAGCTGATGAATTCGAAACCTTCTGACTTTATGTCGATGTCGCTGTACAGCCCCTGCGACTTCGAAGAATTTTTCATTCAAAACAACCTGGAGTGCTTTTATCTGCCTTTCATAACGTCAATGCTTCTGCGACGTATAGCATGACTGGGATGATGAGGGTCTTCTATAAAGTTGCCTTTGTTGCCGTGAGAAGACGCTGCTACTCAATTGTCTACTTAAACAGCGGTTGGCAAGAGTGATAATTCGTTTTATCTGTGCGCTTGTACCATTGTTTGAATTTACAGCAGAGACTAGGTAGACAAAGTCCTTAACTACCTCAAAATTGCAGCTGTCTATTGTCACGTTCTGTCCAATTCACCGATGTTGACTGTCCTTTTTTGTGATAGCATATATTCTGATTTGCCCTCGTTAACAGCTTAACCCATTTCGCCGCTTCTGAGTTCTTCCAATTATGTCAATGTTGATACGCAAACTTTTCATAGATCATACCCCTGATGTTAGCTTGAGTCCTTTTCTGACATCGAAAGCTTCGATGATGTAGTTACCGATCTTGATGGAGCAACGAGCATTCTCCATCGTCATCCTGCACACTACTGTGAGTTTGGCAGCTGATGCCAAAACTAGTCATGGCTTTATACAACTCATCTCTATAGACGCTATCATAGGCGACTTTAAAATCGACGTGGGTTTGGGTTTTTTCCAAGATCTGCCGCAATGTGAATATTTGATCTATGGTGGCCTTTGCTGGCCTAAAATCGCACTGACGCGGGCTAATCAGATGAATATGGCAGAAAAGATCTTATAAGCAATGTTGAGGTGACCAACACCTCTGTAGTTGGAGCAGTTCAGAGGGTCTTCTTTCTTGAGGGTTGGGCAAATGGTACTGAGGTTTCATTCGTCGGGCATACTTTCATCCGTCGGGCATACTTCCATCAGATGAGTTGATGTATCCTTCCTACCAAATCATCGCCAGCTACTTTAAATAGTTCGGCAGTTAGACCGCCAGCTCCTGCAGCCTTGTTGGACTTAAGCTTTGATATTGCTATCTTTACTTTTCTTTGGTTAGGTGGACAGGCGTTCTGCCTGTCGTTGGTCGTCACCCCCACTTAACAGTCTGCAGAAGTGATTTTTCCAAATTTTTAGCACCGACTGTAACTCTACTACTGGATTTCTTTCTTCATCCCTACAGGCTTTCTGTTCGGTGTTTGTAGTCTTGGGGTGCTCTCTTTACCTTCTAGTAAAACTTTCGAACATCATTGCTGCTGTAACATCTTTGTATTGATTCGTCCTCGCGTTTTTCATATTTTTTCTTCTCCTTTCTTAGAAGCTGTTGTTCTTCCCTTCTCTTTTGCTTGAATCTGCCGTAATTTCCTCTCGGTAACCTATGCAGCGTTGCTTTACAAGCCTCTTGCTTTGCTGCATGCAATTTTGTGGTTTCATTGTAGTAGAACTTCTTAAGAGGTTCAGGGGCACATGATCGGTGAAGGCTCTTGCAGTCTCTTGCGCTTCCGTTGGGTGTTAAATTTTCTCACAATACTTCTTTGGTGTTGTGGTGTTTGAGACAACCTTGGTAACAACGAGATAGTGATCTGAGTCAATATTTGCTGCTCAGAAGATGTGAACATCCAAAATCCTGTAGGAATGCTACGCATCAATCGCAATGCGATCTTGACATTCAGTTGATTCGGAGAGCGTCAGGTCTCCTTATAAATGCAGGAGGTGTTGTCGTGAATGGTGTTTCGAATACGCTTTTATTTCCAATTTTTGCATTACAATCGTCAAGCATAATCGCAGCCATAACGTGTACATTGGTCGTGAGTCCTGTCAACTAAAAGATCACAAATAGGAAAAACTATCCTTTCCAAACTACTGTAACTTTTCTGATATTTTTTTTTTTTTTCTTTTTCTTTAATTTTTCTTAATTAACCAGCTTATCTGCTCGGGCCTATTCCTAAATTTGTGTTTTCAGCTTGATTATTAGTCTACAATTTAACGGATCAGCGGTAAAGTGTTTTTTCATCAGCTAAATTGAATTATTTGATTGTCAATTTAATAAGCTTTTTGTTCATCAGAAAATTACTTTTTGATCCGCATAAGATAAAAAAAAAACAAAAGCAAGGTGAGCTGAACAAATTTTTTCTCAGCAAAATCAATTTTTTGATGAGCAGAATATAATCTGTTGACGAAACGAAACAGTTGAAGTTCAGGAAGCATTTTGATAGATCACTTGAAGAAATTGTTTTTTTTTTCAGCAAAAATAAAAAGAGAAATGAAAAGAAAGAAACAGTTATTCGTAAATTACTGAGCTGAGAATTTCAGAAAAAAAGTTTTACAAAATAAACAAATTTTCTTTCTTTCTTCCGTTTTCTTTATCTTGCGGCATTAATTCTTTTTTTTCGTATTTTCCTTCTTGTTACTCAACAAATCACCAAATAACTCAAATATCTAACAAAAATGTTTCTATTTTCTGCCGATAAAAAAATACTTTTTGCTGATGATTTAATATGATATGATTTTCTCGCGGGTGATTTATTTTTCTGCTGATCAATTATTTGTTTTGCTAGCATATTTTGCTGCTCATAAATTTATTTAGCTGATCGTTTATAATATTAGTATTATTACTATATCGTATGGTGTTGTAGGTTAGGTAAGAGTAACTGTTGGGAGTACCCATGCAATGGCCGGTCACAGGGCGGAGTAGTGAGGGTAGTACTCGTAATACACGTATAAGCGCATTCACAATCGCCAGCATTTTGCAGGCTGTTGTCTCAGTTTGCTTCGAGGGGTGACATTCATTTGTGATAATTGTGAGGTGTGTGAAGCAATGTATGAAGAAAATATTTATGAGGACACGACTGAGGTAGGTTAGGTTAGGTTTGCTGGGTTGACGTAGAGGGAGAAAGACCTACTATGCCACACTTAGATCAATATAGATCCATTGTGATGCCCAAGGAGTGTCACTTCCCCACTCGTGAACTCTATGGGTTCTTAAACCAACCCGATGTATTGATAAATTTGGTTGGAACCGATTCATTTGATAGTTCTTCTAAGTCTTGGAAGAATACCTAGAATTCTGAATCTAAGGTGGTAGAGTCCTGGACAATGGTACAAGAAGTGAGGTGCATCTTCGTGTACATCCTCATTGCCGCAGCCTCTACATATATCATCTTCGCTTATTCCAAATTTCTTTGTCCGATAACGCAACAAGTTATGTCCAGTTATCATCCCCGCTAGACCAGATAAGGTACTTGTATATCTGTTGAAGTGTAAAATTTGCTCGGTAAGATTTTTATCGTAGAGCGTCCAGTTTTCTTGTATTCTAGTGATCTCCATCTGCTATTTGCTATGGCGATCATTTTATTTCTAAATTCTAGGTTCAGGTTGCAGGGTGGTGTCTTAATTGACGAGTCAGCTCGTTCTGGATTTAGTGCAGAGCCCTCCCTTGCCGCTCTTATCGCTGCCTGCCTGTCAATGGAAAAGGTAATATCATCGCTTTCATTGCAGCGTCTCGGGCAGCTGTTGCCAGTCGAATTGACTTGTTCAAATTGAGTTTTTCACAAAAAATCCCTTCACCTACTCCCACGTCCATCTTGGATCCATCAGTGTAGATGGAGATGGAGTTGTCATTTAGCGGGATATTAGTTTCCCATTCCTCCCGACTCGGAAATGAACTGAAAAACGGCTTATGAAAGTCTAAAGAGGGCAATGTGAAAAGTTATCAGCCTGACGCAGAGATGGCGTTCCAATCAGCAGCAATTTATGTTTCCTGCCTGAGTGCACTTCTCATTAGTTCGTATGACAAGTTTTAACTTGTTCTCTCAAGTAGTTTCTTTACACGAATTTTTGCAGTAGACGTGGATAAACTTCAATATCGTGCGGTGATAAAATTCTTCGTTTTGGATGGGTTAACCCCAAAGGAAATTCATCCAAAGTTAACAAAAGTTTACGGAGACTTTGCTCCTTCCATGTGAACCGTTAAAAATTCGGCAGTTGAATTTAAACGTGGTCCCACGTCCCTCGAAGATGACCCACGTGAAAGACTGCCAAAAACCGCAACCACACCCGAAACCATCGAAAAAGTGCATGATATCGTGTTGGGCGATAGGCGAGTGAAGGTGAGTGAGATAGCCCAGGCTGTGTGTATATCCGAAGAGAGGGTGCGAAACATCTTGCACAAAAACTTAGGGATGCGAAAGCTCTGCGCAAGATGGGTGCCGCATTTGCTGAATGACGATCAAAAGCAAATGCGCAAACGATTTTTGCGGATCTTTGGATCGATTTGTCACCATGGATGAGGCATGGGTCCACCACTACACGCCAGAAATGAAACAGCAGTCGAAGCAGTGGGTGGAAGCCGGTGATTCAGCGCCAAAGAAAGCGAAGTCGATCGCATTTGCCGGAAAGGTCAGTATGTTTTGGGATGCGAAAGGGATCCTGTTAATTGAAAGGGATCCTGTTAATTGCGAACGGCAGAACAATTACAGGCGAATATTACTCCAACCTTCTTGACCAGCTGGATGCCAAAATTTGAGAGAAGAGGCCTGGCTTGAAGAAGAAAAAAAATCGTCTTTCACCAGGACAGTGCACCTGTACACAAGTGTGCGTTGGCGATGGGAAAACTGTGGGATTTGGAGTACGATTTGCTCGGCCATCCCCCCTGTTCACCTGATTTGGCACCTTCAGACTTCCATCTGTTCCCAAACTTGAAGAAATTTGTTTCTGGGAAGCCCTTCCCAGAAGTTGAGAGGGCCGTAGATGAATATTTTCACAGCCTTCCAGACTCTCACTTCCGAGAAGGAATACTGATGTTGGAGAAACGCTGGACAAAGTGTGTTGAAGTAAAGGGATATTACGTAGAAAAATAAATAAATTTTTTAACTGAAAATCGCAGTCTTTCATTGTCAGGCCGAGAACTTTTCACCTTGCCCTCGTATGTAGTCTGTGCTAACATCTCCGCCCATGCCTTCGGGTAAAATCTGCGCTCTTTCTTTCATATGCTCCCCCTTATGCCTTAAATAACTAATTTGTTGCTCTAAATGCAGTGCATATCATTATAGATAAATAAATATCTATCTATTCCTATTAGTAGGTACCCAAGGGTAAAACGATTTAGCTAATACATATTATTAGCTAAGTCTTCAACTTCAAAACCCTTTATGCTCTTAGAGGGATTATAAGTACGCTTTTAATGTATTTGCATAAGTAATCAGTAAATATGGGATCTGAATGAGCAACCGTCCACTTAACATCAGCTGAGCCAGGCATCATTAGAATTCCAATAACTACACGACAGTATTATGATTAATTTTGATTTTATTATGCGCCAACGAAGCCCACCCGCCTTCAGATTTTCCTAAATACCGGATTAAGGAGCAACAATTTCTCTGGTTGTTACCTACTCTCAACACACTCATTACCTGTTGTACTCTTAAATACTGCCACCCCCACTCCATAGTCCTAAGCTGCGTCTCTGCGAAATAGTCCCCCCCATTTAAATCTAATCCTGTTTCCGCTTCGCTGCATGAGAGACAGAGAGCTAAAGAAATAGGCGCCCAAATTAATTTCCTGTCCAATCAGGGAGTTTATTTAATTAAATTAAACTAATGCCATCGCGAAACGAAGAAGCTAGAACACAGAAAAATCTCCACAAAAAAAAAAAAAAAAAATAAAAAGAAAATGTTCACTCCACTTTCCACCCTTAATTAAGGGAAATATAAATGATTATTAAGTAGCCCTTACTTGACTATCGAAGTCAAGGAGAGAGGATACTCAAGACAGATTGAGTGATGGTAAAAGTGTGCTTCACTTCCTTAACAGCTTTATTAGAAGCACCGTCGCCACCATTCACCATGCTGCGAAAGAAAATCCTTTTTTGCGCTCTCCTTATTTATATGGAAAATCCGATACAAGTCGCAAAGAATGCGTGCCTTGCAAAGTAACCACGCTGCTGCTGTACAGCGAGCAGGCTTTATAAATTAAAAATGCTAAATTAGTCCAATTAAATAGAATGATGTTTCGCCATCGGGCGAGATTAGATTGTAGAAGCAGCGGGATTTTCTACCCTCTGCAATGTAAAACAGAATCACTCGAACACCAACAACACCCAGATCCAACATCTAGCGTGAGGTAGTAATTTTTTTTTTCTTTCATTTTTTTTCCTCCCTCTCTCTGCTTGCCTTTGCCTTTTTTATCCATTTGTTTGTCCTTGGCTGACGTCTGGAGACGGTGTGGTTCCGTCTTGGCACCCGAGAACCCCACTCTTTGCTTGGTAAAATGACAGCAACGCGTCGTGTGAAACAACGAGCATTCCAACGGGCTAATTACACGGAATTAAGCACCCATTCAAGGCTCTCGTTTTGATATAAATTTGGGTTCAGGTTCAGTATACAGTGTGCCTTTTTTTTTTTTTTGCACTACTAGCTACTGCTGTTGTTATCTTAATTTTTTCTCGCGCGCCCCCTCTTTCTCGGGAATGGCCCGCGGCCAATGGTACTTTAGCACAAGGATAATGCTAATGTAAGAAAAACGAAAACAATTTTCCAGATTGCTTCCATAATGGCACCTAGCTTGTTTTTTTTTTTTTTTTCCAAGCACCAGCCATTCCACTTTGTTCTAAGAAACCAAATCAAATGAGGCGAAGTGGATGCCAATCCCTATATAAGTTGTACGTCCTTCAAGGAGCTAGAACCAACAAACGAAAAAAAAAATGGCGATGCCAACCTATCCCGAGGCCATTTGTCTGTTTATTGCGAGACAATGCGACAGATAAAATGCAATCCTTTCTTGGTGAGCCATCGTAGATACAATTGTAACTGACAAGAGGGTCTTAGCCCCGGAAGGAGATGCAGGAAAAAAAAAAACACTAACACCCGACTAATTATTAAGCTTAATTAGTAATATTCTTGTTTAAACACAGGGCGAACAAAAATGGGTTGGGACACCGAAGGACACTCGAAAAAAATGCCAGCGGCTATTGTTGGAATGTCCTAGCCGCTCGCCATTGCCATCGCTGATGTTAGTGTTTATGCTCGTTGCTGGACCGAAATTATTCCACCCATTTCCTGTTGTCCGGAATTTTGCATAAAAATTGTTTTTTCTTCTGTCATACCCGCCCTCCGCCTTCCACTAACTCGGCCCAGGAATGCAAATGCGCAGATTGTAATTAAAAGCAAGCAAATCGCTGCAATCTCTCTCAAGTAGATGGATTCTTCGTTTTTTTTTTTTTTAAATCTTCCACTATCCTGTCAGCCAAACCAACTTTAGCCAGAGATTGGTAGAAGTTTCAAGCAGAAAAAGTATCTGTTAAAGTGTCTTACTTATGCCGAAGTCATCAAGCACACGCTCACTCTTCAAGGAGAAGAGTAATGATAGCAGATGATTGATAGTCGCAAATTAAAGAGATTGGCGTGCGATTATGCTCGATGATTAATTAGGAATGCTACTCTATATAGATGGCGGGGAAAGTTGCTGGATGGAAGAAGACGTGCAGAAGGAACTAGGTTCCGTCATAAATTGAAATCTTGATGATGTAACTGAACTGTTTGCGTGAGCGTTTGTGTTTGTGTTTGGAGGACTTAAATAACTTTGAACTGCGTTTTTTTTCCCAGCCCTTTGCGTATTCCTCGAGGGTGTTTTTGACGGAATGAACTAACGAGTCGTAAGTGACACTTTTTTTAAAAAATAAAATGAAAATATGATTTAGTTAATTTTTTTGGATAGAAATTCACTTTGTTTCTTCAACTCTTAAGCCTTTATTGAGAGATTTATCAGCTCAACTTACGTCATAAACGCTTCATACCACTTGATACTATTACTTCCATACCTAGGATGACCGGATTTGTATGGGCTCAAACCAAGGTTGTCCCTGTCGGTGGTGTTGGATGACTTTAGCAAGCATGGCTTGCCCGAGCATATAGCAACCAAGGACTTTCTGCCAAGTTCAGCAGTTTTCTTGACCACAGTAGACTCTTCTAACCAAAGGCTCTAGCAGAACTGAGAAAGGAAACAATAGCACGAGATCATATCACTTTCATTGACAACCATGTTGCTACAAAAGCAATTGGAAATGGAATCGAAATTTGTTAAGTTTTCTCGTAAGGAGCTCAAGGTCAGTGTCATTGGTACAATTTTAAATACAGCTATTAATTGGGAAAGAAAATTGTGATCCAGCAAAACAGAAGCAAATAATTACAAGAAGCCTTTTGCACTCACATCACTTGGCATAACTCGCTAAACTCTCAAACTGAAACTAATCGAAACAATAACGAAAAGTTCCTGAGGATATAACGCAAACGTATCTTGAGCTTAGTCCATTCGTATTCAATTTTTTGTGTTTCTTCACTGGCAACATCTTTGAAAGAAGGTAGCGCTTGTGAGAAAGCAAAATGCTACTAAAGTAGCAACTTCGGCAACGCTGTTCAGGCCCAAATAGCTCTGCAGAAGTCAAGACAGGCTCGGTCTTACTATTCCCACTCCTATAATAAATTGAACTGGATTGATGTCATCTAGTTCCGGGGATTTAAATGGTTCGTAACTGTTGGTCATTCATTTCAATCTCTTCTCACCGATTAAGTCAGATGAAGAAGCGGGCGTAGACCTTCGTCGCCGACAGGCGTACCACCAGTGAAGAGAGTATTTATTAGCAGCATCAATCTTAGAAATCTGCCCAGGTACCATCAGTGGTCTATTTCACCAAATTACAAGTACATTTACAAATTTGTTTACTGGTTTTCTGTTTCACAAACTACAAACTTAATTCCAAAAAAATTGTTAAAAAGACAGGGAAATTGTAATTGTTATTTACAAATACAAAAAAAAAACCGTTTCACCGTTGTAAACAACAACTGTTTTTCACAAATTTGTAAGCTCTCTAACTGATAACATCAAGGACAAAAATGAATAAACAGAACAAAATTTTTATCGCCGGTTTAATTTGTGATAAGAAAAATGTTTTATTCCGCAAATTTTCTGGTACCATTACACATACGAGTAATGTTAAAGTTAGCGAGTGCAAAAGATTTTCAACACTTTTAAATCCAATGGAATTTTAATAGATAAGGATTGGAAATACCTTAGAAATGTCGTGTGGCAACATTTTAGATGAAAAACTGTGGTAAGTCAAAAACATTTGTATAAAGGGTGATTTTCATAAGATGCAATAAAAGGCTGAGGAGAAAACAATTTTATTAGAAAGTGGATAACAAATTTTAAAAATCAACAAATGCAGTCAAGTCTTGTAGCTTTTTTAAAAGATAATGTAAGTATTCAATTCTATTTAATTCTTAAATTAATTCATTAATAAACTAATTTAAGAACTGAATATTAGTTTTCAAAATACCCTTCACTGTACGTGCTTTTGTTGATTTTTTAAATTTGTTATCCACCCTCCCATGCAATTTTTGTCTCAGCCTTTTGTTGCATCTTATGAAATTGACCCTGTAAACGTTGCACATCACTCCTCAATTAAAATTTTGTTTACTATTATTTTTAAAGCCAAAGTGAACAACAGTAAAAAAAAAAAACAGGGACAGCTGGTGGCCCGTAGTCGAAAGTGACAGATCTAGACAATATCATAATCGATATTGTGGGCAAAGATTGGCCTACTGTCGAAGCAACGAAGATGATTCTTTGGAACAATCAAATCTGAGCACCAATGACAACGAGAAGACGTAAGTCAAGAAATTACATGCTTGTGCATCTGGCCGAAAAAAGAAAGATGCAACAACAATATGACGATGCCGATGTTATTGTCTCTCTTAGGAAAAGAAGGTTAGAGCTGGAGTTAGGTGCTCTTAAAAAATAAAAGGAAATGGGGTTACCACGAAGTCACATTCACAAAGAATACCCAATTTTAAAGAGTAACGAGTGCAGAGAAAATTAAAGTGAAAACATTATTTTATAATTACCCTATTATATGTGAAAGAGGAAAATGATAAGAATAGGTATATTTATGTTTTTGAAGTAAGTTAAATTTTTTTTAATTTTAAGAAAAAAAATGTACAAATAAATTTGCAAAAAAATGAATATATGTAATTATGTTTTTGAAGCTACGAGTTGTTTTTTTTTTTTTTTTTTTTTTTTTAGTTTCAAGAAAAAGGGTGTCAAGGGTGGTTAAATTTTAAGGGCCGATGTTGAATGTGAACCACACCTAAACGTCAAGTTTTTTTCTGCATTTCATTTGACATTTCTCAATTTCAGACTAACTCAATTTGAACCATGGAAAGATACACAATCGAGCAACGCGTTAAAGTTATTCAGGCTTATTATGAAAATGGGCGTTCAAATCAAAATGCATATCGTGCATTTCGTGAGTCTTTCGGTCAA
Organism: Pocota personata; assembly: GCA_963082735.1. Classification (NCBI taxonomy): domain Eukaryota; kingdom Metazoa; phylum Arthropoda; class Insecta; order Diptera; family Syrphidae; genus Pocota; species Pocota personata. Next base: position 33,280,566 of record OY720431.1, on the reverse strand, counting down.
TTTAATCGTCGAAATGTGCGTACAATCGGAAAAATCGTGCAAAAATTTGTGCAAACCGGGTCTGTAGGAGATGTGAAAACACCAGTGCATGCTCGTACAGCTCGTACTGCAGAAAATATTGCTGCTGTTTGCGATAGTGTGGCTGAAGAGCCGTCCACCTTAACTCGTCGTCGTGCCCAACAATTGCACCTCTCACGCTCGTCGTTGATGAACATTATGCATAAAGACTTGCATTTACGCGCTTACAAGGTGCAATTGACTCAAGAACTAAAGCCTCTTGACCATTTCAAGCGTCGTCAATGGTCACAATGGTGGCAAGAAATGGCAACAGTGGATGATCAATTTTCGAAGAAAATCATCTTCAGTGATGAGGCACGTTTTCACCTCAGTGGATTCGTCAATAAGCAGAATTGCCACATTTGGGCGAATGATAATCCAAGAGTGATTGTCGAAAAACGAATGCACCCACAAAGAGTGACTGTTTGGTGCGGTCGGGCCGTATTTTTTCCAAAATGAGGCCGGTCAGGCAGTTACTGTGAATGGTGTTTGCTATCGTGAGATGATAACGAACTTTTTATGGCCCGAATTGGAAGATATGGATGTGGACGATATATGGTTTCAACAGGATGGTGCCACTTGCCACACAGCTAACGAAACAATGGCTCTTTTGCGCGTCAAATTCAATGGCCGTGTTATCTCACGTGGTGGCTGCCAAGATCGTGTGATTTGACACTGTTGGACTTCTTTCTTTGGGGTTATTTGAAAGAAAAGGTGTACGTCGATAAGCCAGCAACAATTCAAGAGCTAAAGGATGAGATAATTCGGCACATTAATGGCATAGAACCTCAATTATGCCTCAGCGTCATCGAAAATTTGGACCATCGCGGCGGTCATTTGGCCGATATTTTGTTCCATACATAATTGAACCATACCAATATTATCATAATAAAAAGAAATGACAGTAATTTCCTAAATAATTTGTGTTTTATTCAAAATCAACATCGGCCCTTAAAACTTAACCACCCTTTAGTTTAAAATATAACTGAATGTGTTTTCGCCATCTAAGATGTCAAAGTTTTCATGTAGGTTTTCTTCTTCTACTTAATCGCTTGCTGGCAATTCAATGATGTAATTGGTTTCATCTTTTCGGGAAATGTTCGTCAAAATTATGCAGCACTATATAATTTGAATTGCCCTTCTTGGTTGAACTCTCAAATGGTTGAGGCAAGGAAATTTTATTTTTAGAATACCGATCGCATTCTCTATGATCCTTCGCGTTGATTTATGGGCCCTATTACAGCGATCGATTGCTGGAGATGACGTTCTTGTGACCGGTGTCATCGGCCAATCTTTTAACGAATATCCCGTATCCCCAAGTAAATCGCGGTGAGGAAAAGGCCGGAATCCGTTTTCAAATGTTGAAAATAACGGGCTTCTTCGCAGTACTCGCGCATCGTGAACACTACCGGGCCAATTTACGTATGCATTATAAAATGTATAGTCGGGACCGCAAACCAACGTACAATTAATCGAGTGGTTGCCGTGTCTATCGACATACGCTGATTCGAAAACGTTTGGTGAATCAATTTTAATTAGCGTTCCATCGATACATCCATAAACAAATGGCATACCTTAAGAAAATAGTAATCATAATCTCAAGTACATGGATTTGTAAGCTAGATTATATTTACCGGCAATATTAAAGAACCGTTCGCGAATGCTTTCGTGTTTTTCTGGCTAACGCACATTATTTTCAAAGAAAGCATCAACAATGGCTGAACAAACACGATGGACAGTTCTGCATACCGTAGATTTAGATATACCGTGCATGTCTGCGATCCCGTGATACTGTCCACCATTTCCAAGCCATTGTAAAGCTGTTAGAAATTGCTGTGTCGGTGTCAGTGACTCATTTGCAATCCTTGGTCCAATTTGTCTTATTAATTCCTCTGCCTCAACACGTTTTAACCGAAACTTTTCGTTGAAAACAAAAGAATCTGAAATTTCATAGTTAATTCGCGGACGATATATTTTTCTTGGTCTATTAAGCACAAAATCTTAACTTATATCACTATCGGTGCTACTATGCCTTCGACCTAAGGACATTTTTAGGTTTGAAATGCGATTTCTTTCGAAAAATACAAATTATTATTAAATCGACACACGATCTTTCTATTCAATGAGAAATTTTCAGCAACTGAACAAATTTGTAGAATTTCTTGATTTCGTGAAATACAAACTTACAGAAAAATATGAATTTTGACAAATTTGTACTTGTTAGCAACAAAGAAAATTAACTTTTGACGAAACGGAAATAATGAAATTTCTACAAATTCCCCTTTGTAAACTACAACTACAATTTTGTAGCACAAATATTTTGTGAAACAGAATAAATCGATTTTTTTTACAAATTTGTTGAAAAAGTGCTTGTAAATTACAATTTGTAAGTTGGTGAAATAGGCCACGGGGCTCATTAGGACATTTGGCACTATTGGACAGGACTTCTCGTAGTTTAAAGGACTGAGACATATTGTCAATGCTCTGAAAGAATCTGCGCCTACATCTACGTCGAATATTTCTGACCTTTCTGCTTGGGGAGACGAAAGAAAGATAAGTACTTTGACGATCTTCACAGTCATTTAGAAGGTATTCCAAGTAGAAGCCGTTTAGTGTTTTAAAGAAATTAATAACTAACTATAAATATTCTGCGTATGCCGCACGAATGGTTGGGACAGTTTCGAACCTTGAACCCCTTGCTCAATGATCGTGCACTTAACCACTGAGACACGGTGTTCAGTAGTGTTTTACCTGAATTAATTTAGCTTACATAGTGATTGGCCCTGCCAATGTGGTCATTTGACCGATATTATCGATCAAATAAACTTTTCGTGAAAACAGAATAGCAGCCAATTCACATTATGACATTACTTTTGCCCCATCTTGTGTAATGTAGCGAATAGTCTGTGGGTACTACTGTACGAGTAGGTTCAATATTCCTTCAACAAATCGATGCAAAATTCAAAATTGGAAGAACGGTCTGATTGCGAAAATCATTTGCATCACTCAAGGTTTCAAAATGAATTAAGTAAATTGTGGCTGACTGAGGTCAAACGTTTCAAAACGAAAATATACATTTTTAGATATTTTAAAACCAAACCTAAATATCTTACGCCCCACACAGATTACTCAGCCAAAATTTCTGAGATCTTTTAGTGGTTGTTAGCTTAGTCAGGTAAAAGACCACCTTTCTGCATACCTTACCCCACTCCAACTGATTCTGATGATTTTTAGGTGGGATCATGGATTCTTGTAATTTGAGTTTTGAACGCAAACAAATGTAGATCTTAGCCCTTAACCTAAGCCTCAATTTTTACTAAACATAGCCCCAATGTCAAAAAATATTATCGGCATCATATTCGGCGTCGGGGGTTCTAGGTCTTGTGAAGCGGACATCAACTTCGTACGCCTATGCAACTGGAAGCATCTTGTCTTCTTGTTCTCAAATAAAGTTACTTTTTTGTGCCAATTTCTGTAGAACGAAGACAAATTTAAGGGAAACAGCATATCCAAGTATGTGCTTCTCACAGCCATTAGTTCTGCGCGACACATGAATTGAAGGGACTTAGAGTTGTATAAGGTATCCGGTATCCGGATTGAAAATGTTTCGATTGAGAAGCTTCTCATATCGATTTTACTCTCGGATGTTTATCAGACATTCGCGAGAGGTAGGACTGGGATCCGAATACATATGTATCTCCCGCTCAGTGGTCCATGCACTTAACCACTGAGCTATGGCGCACAGCTTACTCGTATACTCGTAAAATATTCGCACAATAATAAGTTTTACTTGTTTCTGTTTTTTTTTTTCATGTTCCTGGATATCCCCAAACCCATTGAACTCATCTACTAGAACGGATACCTCTGTACGATTACAAACATAGAGCAAGTTTTTATCATCCCATAAAGTGAATTAAATAGATTCGTCATTTTGTGTGCACAAGTAAATCCCTCTGTTCTCATTCAAATAGTTGAATGAAAACGATTAGGATTATAAAAATCTCCTGCATTTGCTGCAAATTACTGAACGCATTCGGCTACTTCCTGTCGTTCTGCCCCATCCTTCCGCATTCGAATGATTGCACCATCGCATTGACAAATCCCATTAAAATTCCTTTGTATTCGAAATAAAACAAATTTAGATACAAATCCATCAGAAACTAGAGTCAATGGTCAGCAGCAGCAGGAGGAGGGCTTGGTCGGAACCACCCCGCTCGTCCATCATGTACGAGTATGTATGCAGTCAGCCTGTCTGGTAGGTGAATCAGACAACTTATTGCTATAAACAAATGGACAAGGCATTTGGACAGAAATAGAGGTAGATACGACAAAAGGCTGCCAGCTTTTTGAACTCGTATTATCGAGGTTGCCCGATTGATTGTTGTTATTGTGCATTTCCACCCCGCAAATACATACATACGTACACACATGCTCGCATCAAACCGACAATGGTCCTGTGTTCAATGATTTAATCGTCTCGGTTCATTGAATCTGATTCGGTTATAAATGCGGAAATCAAATTGAATCGAACAAAACATGGGAAATTGCTGTAACGAAAACACAACAAGGACATGACAACATGCGATTTTACACGCCTCGCACCCGTACCTACTGTCAGCCGAGTATAGTGGTCCCCTTGGGGCCATATTGATGGAGGGCTGACAACAATTCCGAGGTAAATTTGGCAACCACATTAAAGTGTATTATCGAAGGCCCATTCGAATGCGGTAGTATACGTACTCGCAGTTCGTCGATTTGAGCCGACCGACCAACCAAAATCAATTGGGACTGTGGTAACAGGTCTATGGATGTGCCTTTTGTGGAGGACGAAGCTAATGGTGGATGGATAGGTGAACTATTTGAACATATGACTGAGGTATTGCCCGTTAGAGATGGAAACTGTCATTTAAAGGGCAACCATGAGTGATGCGTTGCTGATGGCCGGTCAAAGAACTGTAGATTGCAAATGCATCTCAAATGTGGTCTTACTCGTATGTACTGGAAGGAGAGTGGCTATGAAGTCCTTGATTATCTTGCTATTGGTTTAAAAAAGGCATTGGGATGTACATACTCGTATGTGGGAACAGGGAAGCTAAAAAGTTGTGCAACACTTTGGAATACATTTTAAGGTGACCGTTTCCAAGACAACATTTGCAGAGCATTGAGCCCCAGTAGCCACAACTGCTTTTGAATATTCGATATCGGTAAATAAATTTTTTTTTTTTTAAATCTTTAAGGCGAATCTACAACGCTGTAGGACCTGGTGGTAAACGTAACAAAAGGAATTTTAATTGACAGATGTTTGCATGTTACACAGGGATAAGAGGCCCTAGCGTCTTGATCAGTAGGAGGCCATGGTAGTATATATGGTACAGGTATAGGTCTGCACTAGCCTTCGATCTTCTATTAAAAGAACTGTTCGTCTATGTATGCTGTCAGCAGATGAAAATAATTGATTGGGGCCAAACTCCAAACAATGGAACAATACTCAAGCCCAATCTAATTTGTGCTTTGTATAGGAGGAAGAGTTGTGTCGAAGTGAAGTATCTTCTTGCTCTAAATTTTTAGTTCAACTTCATGGACTCTGATTTTCCGATACTGGATATGTGATCGTACCATGTTATACCAGAGTTGCATGTGACACCAACAAAATGCATGATCTCTTTGTGTTTCATAACGTGTTCCTCCTGGAAAAGGCGGTGATTTGGGTTTCTTTCCGTATTGATTTGATCGCCCCTCATCGCCAAAACTAAAAATCTTGTTGCTTATCGTAGCCCGGGATACATACCTACTCAACTTTAAGCTTTGATTGGGACAAAATTTACTTCGCTGGGATAAAGATTTTCGGACAACCAAAAAACAACTGGTTTGTACAAAGGACCAGGCAGTAATTCAAACGACGCACCGGCCCATCTGCCAAGTTGCGAATCATAATCACGACTTCTTCATAAAACTTTTATCTGCCACCGGGTAAAAAGGTTGCCCCCGTCTGAGAAAAAGAAATAAATGAAATGTGATCTGGTGAGAAGGCCACTATCCCTGCCCTCACGATAAGTAACACCACGGTTAGAGTTTGTCACAACTCATCGAAATCTCATCTGGCACAACCTATTCTGACTTTCCTATCCCTATCAGCAGCTGGTTGTTCAGGAATTTTTCAGCCTTCTCGTTAGTCACTTTATGGCACACTTCATCATGCGAACAGTCTAAGTGGCTACCGCTTAGGTCCTGCAGCATCTGACTGTTCCGTCTCCAGCATAAAATTTCGCAACCAATAGTTTCTCCCTAGTCATTTCCAGGTACTGCTTCTCGTAGGCCGATGATGATGGTCAGCTTCTGGATGCATTTATCCCTTTAATTGGCAGTTGGTTTAAAAGTTTCTGATTACGGTTGTGGAATATTTGGAACCACTAGGATCTGGCTCCAAAAAAGTTAGCCAGTTAAGTCCACCTAGATTTTCACATGTAGATGTATCGAAGTCGCCCAATCTCCTCCACCAAAGCATAGAGTCTAGTCTGGAAGGAAGTGTAGCTCAGCTCAGACCTCCTGCAGCCGATATCAAACTAAATAAAGTTAACCTACGTCTTCGCTCTCAAAGCAGTACTGCGCGCGCCGTCGCAACACTGGACGTCAAGAACGCGTTCAACACAGTCAGGTGGAACTGCATAGTAAGGGCGTTAATGAGAATAATTACCGACCCTTCACTACAACACAGAAGAACTTCCAAAGATGTGCAAAATCATGGGAGGATTTCCTCAAAGGTCAATGTTTGACCCAATTCTATGGAACATAATGTATGACGGGATCCTGAGAACATCCAAGTCGAGCGGGGTAGACATCATAGGCTACGCTGACGATATTGCAGTAGTCGCTGTGGCAAAAACGCTGGACCAAGTGTCCTAAAAATATAATACAGACATCAGACCCGGAACTGGCGGACCACAAGACAGAAGCAGTATTAATAAGCAGCAGGAGAAGAGTAGAACACCTCACTATAAAGGTCAGTGAGCACAGCATTGAGTCGAGCCCTTATATCAGATATCTTGGCATTCTGTTGGACCACAATCTTAAAGGACACTAGACTTACGCTGGTGAAAAAGCCTCCAGCACACTAGCGGCATTGTCCAGATTAATGCCAAATACTGGAGGACCCAGCCAACCAATTAGAAACTGCTAGTAACGGTGAGCAAGTTGATATTTATGCATGCGTCTCCTACATGGGCACCAGTGACGGATGTAAAATCTTACATGAGACGCATGAACTCAGCGCACAGAATCGCATCACCAAGAGTATGCCTCGCTTACAGAACCGTGTCAGCGGAAGCCAAAAGCGAAATCTCAGGCAGAATGCCTATCGACCTAAAAGCCAAAAAGACAGCAGCATAACGCGGGATCGAGCCAGGAGAGAGGAGAACCACCAGCGAGGCCATACAGGTGGAGTGGCAACGCAGATGAAACACCACAACCAAAGGAAGATGGATATATACACTAGAGGAGTGGACTAGCAGAGGACATGGAGAGGTGAACTATTACAAGACACAATTCCTGTCGGGGCATGGATGTTTCCGGGAGTACCTCTGCAAATATAAACACGTAGATGACCCATACTGTTCGCACTGTGATAGCGAAACATGTTCTGATGGAATGTCGGAGAGAAACACCCTCAAATCGAAAATAGGTGGAGAGGTGACATTAAGAGGGTTGATAACTCTCATGCTAACGACAAGTGAAGTCTGGGAGACTGCGAATGAAGTTATCATATACTACAATAACACACTGACGAACACATACTGCCACAAACATGAAACCTCCTACCCGCAACCCGACGAAATAAATGATGGACAAAAGGATTTCTGAGTGCCACCTCTATCCAATCCAAACCCCATTAATGGCACACTAATTAAAGTGAAATGGCTTTCTCCTCGCAATATAAAATAAATCACAAGAAGCTCAAAACTTCTAAATGGAGGAAAATTCCGCCTGAAATTAGATATGCACTTCAAAAGCAACAATAACAACAGCCATAAGTACGAGAACCATCACGATGGGAAAAAATAGATAAGAACGACTTCACATTACATCAAACATTTTGGAACAAATCATTCGCCTCATAAACTTCACAGAAACATCGCTCGTAATCGTAACCCAACGACAGCAGACCCCCAGCTGTTTGCTGCCCGGTTCCTCGTTATGGCACTGGCTCCGGCACAACCCCTGCACTGTACTTCACATACGCCAAAGTGCATTGCCATTCCGAAAAATGTACTATGCATTAGGAAAGTTATTAGCACGGAAAAGCGTGCAAAAATAATGACCACAGAAAGTTCCTCGTAGTTTCGGCAGGACTTCTTCTTCATCGAGGGAAGTACGAGTATGCCTGGAAGCGTTTTACGAGCCCCAAATAGTCGGAAACTTTTCCCTACATCAATCCGTCCATCGTCGTTTTGTCGTCGTCCGGATTCGTCTCAGGTTAAGGACACTGACACACATGTGTGTTGCTAGTTTTAAAGCGTTTCTCATCAGCGTAGACCTTCGTATAATTCCAGGATCTGATATGCAATTACATTACGACATTCGAAGAGAGAAAGAGAGAGAGGAAACGAATGAAAAATTGAAGAACCCTGGCCAATGTTGAAGGAGTTAAAAATTCAAGTCAAGTGGACATTACGCTGAATATAAAAGTGATGTCCTCGGGGAGAGGGCGCACTTGGGATTGGAGAATAATGGTGCAGGACATCAAGCTATATCACCACCACTGCAGTTAGCCGCAATTAAAGTCTCTTGGCCCGCCATGGTTTCGTGATTTCTTTAGCGAACTTTAAATTTTGTTGCAATAAAAAGGAAGAAAAAACGTGGTTGGAGGCAATGTGCGCACATAAACTCCTCAATGAGTTGATCACTGTCATTTGGTATTCATTGCAATTGGAACAACTGCATCAGCTACGGGACGAGCACGAGACAGAGGGAATAATAAATTTCGCTGCACATAAACTTCACTTAAACCCTCCGCACACATATGAGTAGTACACTGGGAGTGTAAAGTTTTCATTCAGACAGGGAATTCGACACAGAGATTGCGAAGATGCAAAAGGATGTGGATGTGGAATTTGAGCGCAGTTTTTGGAAATATGGAAACCAATTACTTAAGAAGGAAACTTGATTTTATGCAGAAGGTTAGGTTAGGTAACTGGGTGCCCTTGTTGACAGAGTTGTCTACTTAGAGTCAATATTTGGAACCTAAAAATGTAAATTTTCAACCGCTAGGCTAAACCACCCAGATAAATGTATGAATCTCAGGAGTTTTCTTAGCTCAATTCTACCTAGCTCATCCAGCTCTGAAAATAAGTATCTGCCGAAAGCACGGTTTCTTTTGATGGCCACAGCTGGACAATCTATATCCCTGCAGCTCTAGCCAGCAATGCATATATGAGTTTGGTCCTAAGCTGATCATTTTTGTTTTTGCCGAGTTAATTTTCAGCCCAACGACGTCTGCTTCCCTCTCCACATTTACTGTCATTTAGTGAAGGTCCATTATTCTGTGAGACAGTAGGCATACATCGTCGGCGTAGTCGAGGTGTTTGAGTTCAGATGTGAGAGTCCATCTAATTCCTCCACTTCCTGTTGATGAGTACATCGCTAATCACCAATAAAAATAGTATTGGTGAAAGTATGCAGCCTTGCCGAACCTCACTTTGGACTTCGAATTCCTCAGACAGCCTTCCTCTGTGCAAAACGTGACATGTGGACCCATCATATGTACCTTTGACAATATCAATTAATTTATCAGGAATACCTCTCCCGCGTAAGGCACGCCAAATAAACTTCCTGTTAACTCTATCGAACGCCTTCTCAAAATCGATGAATAGCAGGTGAAGTGGCGATCGATATTCAACTCACTGTTCGATGATGATCCGCAGGGTGTTGATGTGGTCGACACAGGAGGATCCAGAGCGGAAACCTGCTTGTTCGACGTCGAGTGTGTCTTCAAGGTGTTCTTTGGTTCGCTCCAAGGTGATTCTAGCTATTATCTTGGCCACAGCAGTCAGCACGCAGATACCTCTCCAGTTTTCGCACTGCATTAGGTTGCCTTTTTTAGGGAGCTCGACGATCATTCCCTTTTTCCATTCATCCGGAAAACTCTCGGCTTCCCATGTTCTCCCGACAAGTGGGAACAGTAGCACTGCCGATGCTGTTGGCGCAGCTTGAAAAAGGTACCGCCTTACTAGTTTTCAGTGCTTTGATTGCGGTAATAATCTCCTCCTTACTGGGGGTTGTGGTGCGAATTCGGGAATTTCTTTCTACGGACACTTCAGTCTGACTTGGGTGCATATTGCTGGCGAATACTCGGTTTAGAACCGAAGCAAAATGCCCCTTCCATCTCTTCAGTTAATCCTCATCCGATATTAGCAACGAACCGTCTAAGCAACTGGGTGTTGAGTAGAGCTTCGGCCACCTACAAGCTCTTTAGTGATTCTATAAACGGTTCTTCTGTCGCACCTCGCTGCTGATTCTTCTGCTTCCGTAGCCATCACATTGATGTAATTGCGCTTGTCACGTCCCACGCTACGCTGTACTTCTCTCATCTTCATTCGATATAGAGGCTCAAGCTCGATCCTCCCTGCTGCTGGGGTTGCTGCAATTCGAGCTCTTAGCTGTTTCCGTTCGTTGATTCTTCTCCAGGTATCCTCGGAAAGCCGCGCCCTATGGTTTCCCTGCGATCGACCGACAATCCTTTCAGCACCTGATGTGAAAACAGTTTTCACAGCGCACCAATGGTCTTGGATGGATGCGGGCAGTGAGCTGCTGATCCACTCCACGTGAGAGATGGTCCCTTAATTCTTGGCGCACTAAGGGAACTCTCGGTCGGTCTACGTTGAACCTAGGTATTCTTGTGTCATTAGATCTACGAACGGCAGCAGTGCGTAATCGGAGAGCAGCTGTCATAAGATGGTGATCTCGTACCAACCCCATTTCGGCACCTCGTCTGCTTCGGACGTCTAGGAGACTACTTCTAAAACGGCGACTGATGGCAAATGGTCAATTTGGTTGTAGGTTGCGTGCCTGTCAGTTGACACTCAAGTAATTTTATGGTAGGCTTTGTGCTCAAACATGGTGCCACCTATGACAAGTCGATTTGCGTTACAAAAGTTAACAAATCTTTCGCGGTTGTCATTGCGATTGCCTAGTCCGTGCCGTCCCATTTGAGCCCTTCGTTGTCGCAGCCTACCTTGGCATTCAGGTCCCCTATCACAATGACAATATCGCCATTGGGTGTTGCATTATCAACAGCTCCCAACTGGTTGTAGAGGGTCTCCTTCTCTTCGAGCCATCTGTGGGGGCGTAACACTGTATAATGGTGACGCGACGTACTCTCGTCCGGAATCTGGCCGCTAAAATCCTATCACCGTGCGGCTGTCAGGAAATTAGGCGTCTGCGTGCTGTTGGCGTTAGCAGCAGTCCAACTCCATATCCATGGGAGCTTCCGAATGGTCTTCCGGTGTAGAGTAATACAGTGTTACGCGTTGGGGATTGGTACTCACCCGCATCTAACCATCTTATCTCGCTTACTCCCAATATGTCCAGCCTATATCGTATGAACTCATGCTCCAGTTGAAGGAATCTGGCGTTCTGAGGTCCTTCACTCCGAGAGTCAAGGAGCGTCTTCACATTCCAGAAACTAGTCTTAGTCAGGGTACGATAGGCACAGGTCGTCAACGTGTTATCAGTCCTTATCCGAGGCATTGTGTCGGTTTCCGTAGCGGTTAAAGTTTCGGTAACGCAGGTTCCTGGCCCAGGTTACATAGCCTAGGCTTAAGACCTTAGACAATCTCGCACTTGCAATTTTGTCCTACATGTATAGGGATTTATACATGCAGTAGCCAGAGGACCACCGCGAGGAGGTAAAGCAAGCACTACATTACGAACTTGATTGTTGCGCTACTGGTCCAATCCATGTTTTGGACAGTCAGTAGTTTACCAATCAATTGCCATGCGGGTCCCCTTCTTCTCATTGTGGTATCACAATGCTCTTTTTCTAGGCCATGTAAGTGTTACTCCAAACAAACCCACTATAACTTCTTCCAATTTAAGTACGATTGACTTATGGCCAAATGACACAAATGATGCTCTTCATCTGTGGAAGCCATTTCGGTGTTTAACAAGCTTCCGGTAGATGTCAATCCTTGCGCTTCCTATACATTTGTGTATGCCTCAGGGTGTTTCAAAAAGTCAAATTCTTTCACGGAAAAAGGTTCGTCTATGCATCTCTTGTTGAATACCATTGTAAGAAATAAAGTTACTGCTTTCATGTAGTTTTGTAGTTTAAACTTAATCTTTCAAGTCCTGCAAACTATCAACTGGAATTTTATAAAATCTACAACTTCAAATACTATCTGGCTATCTACCAGAGTACACATAGAAAACCGTTCGGGGATTCGAAATTCTAATCAATTTCGGATAATCGCTTTGCACAAAGAGTCCCCACCTAATCACGCATTTCCAACTATCAACTGTCCTCAAACATTGACCTATCATCGAGAATCCCCCCTGTTTGCAGAAAAGTACGAATATTTCACTTTTAGTGGCGATTTCGAAAGCAGCAGAAATATACCAAAAGCTAGCATAGCACACCCTTTGTCCTTTTACAGTGAAGCATCTCATCTCGTCCGCAATTTGGTATGCTTAAGCGAAAACGTTGCAAATTCCGCATAAACGTTCCGCCTCCTCCGGTGGCACAGTCAAGTCCAATCGGATACCCCAGAGCAACCCCGAGCAGCCATATACCAAGTGTGTTCCTTCCGCTTTTCGTAAACTTTCGCTGTCGTTCGCCTGTGAGTTTACGAAGTTTGTTTCCTGAATACGAAATTCCAATCGCTCTAGGAATAACAAGTGAGGTCCTGGCCCTTCTCTTCGTCGAGCAACTATGCTTTGTGTTCTGTGTCGCGTCCGACAGACCGGCAGACCTCCAAGGTGTGTCTGTGTTGCAAACCTGCATCCCATCAAGTCACGACCTGAACGCGACGGCAATGCTTTGTTTTTATTGCCACGAGTTGTATAAAGAGAAACGCATACAGCTGGTAATGCTACGAATGCTGGGAATGCTCTTTAGGGATCAGGGGAGTGAATTTAAGTCTTTTACCCTCCCAGTAATATCTTAATCATCCATCAAACGATGTGTGCACCATCACCTAGACCTTACATCATCGACAGACAGAGTCATATGGGCAGGGTGATGGAAGAGTTTGCGTTCGCAAACCCATCTCGCAGCAGTCTATTAAGAGACCTGCGATTAAACGTGCAGGGACCTGCAGTATTCATCCTGGAGTGGATATTTTAACAAATTACAGATGTGTGCTTGAGATTTGGAGGATACTCACACAAGGACGCAGTCAGTCTTTGCTTTACTCCAACTGGTGGTGGCCAAGGGCAAAAGAATAACGATAACTGCTGCTGGCAGCCAGGAGCGCCTCACTAAGGATCTCAAGGAGGCGATGAGTTATGGACTTCATCGGATTTGCCTTGGGTTTTCTTTCGATCATCCCTCATCTTAAGTGGATTCAGAGAGATGGTCACTGGGGAACCATTTCGTAAAAATTGCCTCAGTGAAAGACTAACTGGAAAGGGGAATGGGGTGCGGGTGCGTTGCATTCGACCCCTAAGAGAGTCATCTTGGAATCAACTTATTGACAAACTATTTGGCTGACGATGGAAAATTTATGTTGCGTAAGGAATGGCCATTCATTAAAATGTAAAACGGGGGATGGGGAATGGAACTATACATAGGCCTTGGAAGTTTCTCGCATACATAATCAGCAGTGTCGTTGGTTATCGTAAGCCGGCGCGGGCGATAGTGCCCCGAATCAGAGAGAGAGAATGAGTTATGTAAAGTTTTCGCCATTTTCAATTTTTATTTGCGTTTTTATTTGTGCGTATTTCACAATGAGGCCCATTTATATGGTAAAATATGGGGCGGTTTATTGAGCGGGGGTTATTTGATTGAAGGCGCTCTATGGCGTGGAAGGAGATTCTCAGTTCGGCTGTGGTTTATCGAATGAAAAACTTTCGAACTTAATGATTTTGTTTTGTGGTTTTTAGTTACAGGCTTTTTTGACTTTTGAATTGTGCTGACATTTTCTAAGCAGTTAAGCAGAGTTACAACATAATTTTCTGGGTTTTTTTCTTCTTCTATAAAATCCAGTCATCATAGTTATCGGCATTGTATCTGACAGTTTTTCGCATAAAAAGTGAAGTGAAGAAGTAATAAAACTAAATTTATGACCCTTGAGTCTTAAGGGTGGAATGTATTGTAAGCCGTACTATTCTTGACACCAAATAGCTGCTCAGAATGTGCATCTTTAACTTTAAGTTCGTGGCGCAACCTCAGATTATCAGTTTAGCAGAGCATTAGACCCAAGGCAAACTCGTGGTTTGACCAGCGTTGTGGCCAGAGTTGTGGTCTTATAAAGCCAACAAATCTGAGGAAAATCGAAAGAAGTTTAAACAACGACGTGTACAATTTTTAGATGACCAAAAATTGAGGCAAAAAATCCTACATTGTCCCAAAGGTAGTACAAATTTTTGGTCATTCGTCAAAAATATTAAAATTCTGCTCATTTACAATGACATTCCAGCTGTCAGCTTCTTAGTCAAGCCAATCTGCTTGCTGCTCACTTTGCAGCCAACTTCACGCTGCCAGATAATGTTTTGTTGCCACCTATATTTGAGAGCGTCAAATTTTCCATAGGACAAGTCGTACAGTGGCAGGAGTACTCAAAGTTCTGAAGAGGTTTTCTTCTAAGCTGGCAAAACCTCAGCGTAAGCTATCCTACTTTTCAGGGCTCTTTCCGAGTAGATGGAAAACAGCATTTGTCAAGCCCGTCCCTAAAAAAGACGAATCTTCCTCTCTGTCCAATTACCGCACTTACGTCCCTTCTTTCCAAGGTCATGGAAATGCTGATAAATCGTCAGCTTATGAAATATTTCGATTCACGAGAACTCCTTAATGACCGGCAGTATGGTTTTCGTAGCAACAGGTCCACTGGTGATTTAATGGCATATCTCACCGAGAAGTGGAACTAATCTCTCCATCACTTCGGCGAAACTAAGATGGTTGCGCTTGATATTTGACAGAGTTTGGCATCAGGCTCTTTTGTCTAAAATGCATGCATATGGCATCGATGAGTCTCTTCTCCAATGGATTAGAAATTACCTTTCGGGGCGTTCAATACAAGTTGCCTTGGACAGCTTCAAGTCTGCAATCCACCAAATTAATGCTGGTGTTCCCCAAGGCTCTGTTTTGTCTCCGACTCTCTTTCTTATTTTTATAAAAGATTTCTTGTCTGCAACTTCTAATCCAATCCATTCCTTCGCTGATGACAGTACCCTCGGCCGTAGAAGGGGAACGGCAGCGTATGTTAAGCACATTAAATTCCGACCTGGACAGCATGATCAAATGGGGTTCAACCAACAGAGTGGAATTTAATGCTTCCAAAACACAATGCTGTCTTCTGTCCCTTAAGCGAAACCAAAATCCTCAACCATTATCCATGGATGGTACTTGCATCATTGAAACCGAAAGCCTTGCTTCTCGGTGCTAACCATTTTCGATGAAATGATCGCATATTCGAGGTCACCAAAAATGCTCCAAAATATCTAGGATTCCTTAAACGGTGCAAGAAATATTTTACCCCGTTTGATCTGGCCTCAATCCACCCTAAGCTGGAATATAACGCCCATATCTGGTCTGGTGCACCCAAGACCTCTCTGCATATTCTTGATAGGGTACAGAATCGAGCGTTAAAACTTATAGGCGACAATGTCTATTGTCTCATGTCTCTCCCTGTTTTATATTTTTTTTTTTTTATAAAAAATGCTCCAGCGAATTAGCCACTTGCGTTCCTCCCTTTCAAAATTTCACTCGTATTACGCGTCATGCTTCGAATGCACATCAGTTCACCCTTAAGACCAATTTCTGTCGTACTGTTAAGTATAGGGATTCGTTTATAAGCCGAACGACACGAATGTGGAGTAATCTACCAGGCTCTGTATTTCTCCATCACTACAACCTTCAAACATTCAAAGCCAACGTGCACAGGCTCCTCCTCTGTTCCTCGTCATGCATCTATACTTCTCAGGTATGGAGTTGTTGACTCCATCAAGAACTCAGACTATGTTGTTCCATACCAGGAGTTCAATAAGAATTACTCCACCCTTATTCCCAAAAGACAAGAATGGGAAACCAGCACATTAATAAATGAACAGGATATCCAGCTCTAATTTGATGGGTCTAAAATGGAAATAGGAACCTGCGAACCCGTTGACAATCCTAACAAAGAAAATAAATCCATCTCGGATTATAATTTTCAGGCAGCAATCAAGGGCAGCGAGACAATAAGATCTAGGACAGTACTCGTATGTAAATGTCGTAAAACCCTGAATAAACTTAGCAATATCCACGTGATCAATCCCTACTGGGTTCCCGGACATAGTGATATAGAAGGGAATGAGATAGCAGATGAACTAGCCAGAAAAGTATCAGCACTAGCTACAGAGCATACTCACACACAATAGACATACCTATTGGTGTAATGAAAGAGAAAATAAATCAACGAATCAACACTGCTTGGTTATCCATAGGTGTACCGACGGGACATTGCGGGGACGGCACTATGGCCAAAAGGCTTGGCATAAACTCCCCAGACTATTGGAGGAGCTGTCAAGATGACGAAGAAATAGATACCATCAAACACCTGCCCTGCGATAGCCCAAATCTCCACAACCGTTGCTTCCTCCATATGAGAAACAGACTATTAGAAGAACTGGGTGAGTTGGCACATGCATCGCTGATGGAGCACACGCTGGTTCGAGTAAGGACCAGCCAACTAGAAATAGTGCTAGATGCGGTACATAACCCAAGGAGAACCACAATGGACCAATACAAATTTCGAGATGCACAGCCCCCCCAATCTAACCTAACCTGTGGCATTTTCCATCACTTTTCTAAATTCTTCCACCGCTATGTTTCTACTACTTGTCGAATGTTGTCGTTCAGGGCAGCGAAAGTATGTGACGTCAAAAAAGAAAGAAGTCTGGAATGATCAGTTCTGGTGATTTTGCGGACCAATGCAAATCGCCAAAACGGAAGATAACACGGCGTGGAAAAATGTTCTTCACTAAGTCAGTTTTGTTGAAGCCACATGTGGTCCAACCCCAATGCATCCAATTCGGGTATAAAAAAGTCACAAAGCATGGTTCTGTAGAGCAGGCCAGTGACAGTAGTAGGTCCCAATCACCCTTTTGGCACAGACGCCGTACCACACAGTAACTTTCAGTGGATATAAAGGCGATTCTTGAATACTGCGTAGGTTTTCATAGCCCGAAAAACGGGTATTCTGGAGAGATAGAAATGTGCTTCGTCAACCCCTGATTAATTTTGAAGGAAAATCGTTCTCTTCATGGTTGAGGCTTCTAAGCGCTGGCTGTATTCCATGCGTGATGCACCGTTTGAGTTTTATATAGAAACATCTTAAGTCTTTCACCAAAATACGCTGCAGAGACCGCCTCGAAATGCCCAATTGCATGGACAGTAGTCTCATTGATACGAGTATTTCTGGCCACTTCTTCACATCCTTGCTCAAAGAATCAATATTCTTGTCCGAACTTCTTGGTTTTCCAGCCCCTCCCCTATTCTGTGTAGACCAGTCTCTTCGAGGTCGAATTATGCGAAAAGTAGGTGGCGAATGGTGGGGAAATTTCCACGAAATTCACGTTATTCCAAGTTCTTGAGGAGTACAGTGTTCCCACTGTTCATCGTTTTCGCGTGTCTGTTTACTACACAACTGTCAATATCACGATGACAGGAGCAGCCATTTGCAAAAATGATACACATTACTTTTGCTCCAGCTTGTACTTTTTCACATTATTGTCTACCCTTTGCATAACCTTGGATGGCTGGATTTCATGTAGATATCTTGAGTTGGTGTATTTTTGCTCATCAGATCGTATGAGGATCTGTAGACACTTAGTTGGCGCTGGTTCATGTTTACTCGTACACTTCGGGGATAAAAACAATTTCTGGAAACGAGCGCTTTTGATGATCGATATTTGCAATATCGTCAGACGTTACAATCTTTATGTGCACTTAGTCTGACAGGCACAAAAAGTATCTGACCATTTATTCATTTTCGGCATCATCATAATTGAGACACAAGTCAGCAACTAAAGCAAATTGATTAGCCTAAACATGTTCCCCTTGTGGATCTTAAAGCATACGATCCATCGAGTCCGATTTTTAGCAATGCATCTCAGTTCACTTCAACTCTTCCATAGTTGAGTAAATTCTTCGTCAACTGGAACTTTCATTGGAATTTACGAGTAACCTGTCTAAAGCGCAACATTCTTTTTAAATTACATACGAACATTTTTTTCCAAAAATCACGAGTAAAATAGCGTAGCAAAATGTTTAATATTTGCTTTAAAAAAAGTTTATTATTCAACCGCATACAGGGTGTCTCAAAAAGGTTAGGATAGCTATATATACGTGGTCATCTTCTTCGGATCGAGACTAACAAAATTTTTGAACTACAGGGTCTTCCAATAGGGACTTCCGAACTTTGACAGTTGATAGTGGTCATATTGTTGAAGCTACATCTGTCAAATTGGCTGTCATTTATCCAGTCTGTTTTGCCAAATCACCATGGACGGATATAGCGTTCAACAACATGTCCAAATAATAAAATTGTTTTATCAAAATGGGTGTTCTGTTCGGGCAACGTTCCGCGCGCTTCGCCCATTTTACGGTCACCATAATTGACCTTCCGAGAGGACAATTCGCAGTGTGGTGAATAAATTTGAGTCCACTGGTTCAGTAAACGATCAACCAACATACGTACGTCGACGAAATGCAAGATCTGCCTAAACCATCGCCGCTGTCCGTGAGAGTGTGCAGGAGAATCTGAGGCAGTCGATTTCGCGTCGCTCACAAGAACTCGGCCTTTCGCAGACCACAACTTGGCGAATTTTGCATCGTAACTTGGGCCTGTACCCGTACAAAATTCAACTGATCCAGGAGCTGAAGGTAAACGACCATAGACAACGACATGTGTTCTTTGAATGGGCTCTGGAGCAGTTGGAAACTGACACTAATTTTCATCGAAAAATCATCTTCAGCGATGAGGACCATTTCTGGATGAATGGGTATGTCAACAAACAAATTTGTCGAATTTGGGACGATACCAATCCACATGAGATCCAAGAGCGTCCAAAGCATCCCGAAAAAGTCACTGTTTGGTGTGGATTTTGGGCAGGCAGCGTCATCGGTCCATATTTCTTTGAGAACGACGTTGGCCAGGCAATCACCGTCAACGGCGAGCGGTATAGGTCATCTCACGTGAAGCTGATGTGAACTAGCCACCGAGATCGTGCGATTTGACCTCGTTAGACTTTTTCTTGTGGGGTTTTCTGAAGTCGCAGGTATATGCGAATAAGCCACAAACCGCAGCGGCCCTCAAAGATTTATGCGCCAGAGAAAATTGGACATATTGGATACGCACCACCTAGAGAAACTGCGGCAGACATTTGAACGACGTTATATTCCATACATAATGGCATCCATAGGCCCTTCAAATGAATGAGAAATTTCGATGATATCTCACACACACTTTGCTTTATTTAAATTTAAAGATAGGAAGCGCTTAATGAAAGACCCTTTATATACACAAGCTCAAGGTAACCTGATTGATACTTATATACATATTGTATATAGTCTGATAAATCGACGAAATATTTATAATGCGCACCACATAGTCGGGTTGATTTCCTAGTTTTCCCCTAACCACGGTATCATAAATATGTAGTAAAGAACTAAGAAAGAAAGGTCCAATTCATAATCGCATATATTGACCAATTTATTATACTAAAAAGGCTGTTCTATACGAGGGTGGGTCAATAAGTCCCTGAAAATTAACACAAATTGTGTCGTCACCTTAAATTTAATTTTTTTTTGTCAAGAATCACCCAAATTTTCAGACACGGCTCAGTGATTTCGATTTTACATAAATATTTGGACATGAAAAATCTTTCCGCAAGATGGGTGCCGCGCCGCGTTTGCTCACAAACGACAACAATCGCATTTGTTTGACAACTTCAAAGGTATGTTTGGCGATGTTCCAGAAAAATTCGGCTGAGATTTTGCGCCGTTTCGTAACCGTGGATGAAACCTGGATTCACCACAACACACCAAAAACCGAGGAACAGTCAAAACAATGGACTTCTCCTGGTGAATCGAAGCTAAAGAAGGCCAAGGCGGGTTTGTCAGTAAACAAGGTCATGGCGACAGTTTTTTGGGATGCGGGCGGTGTTATTCACATCGATTACCTTGAAAAGGGTAAAACGATCACCGGCGCATATTACGCAGAGCTGCTGGATCGATTCCAAGCCGATTTGAAGTAAAAACGGCCGCATTTGGCGAAGAAAGAAGTTCTTTTTCACCAGGACAACGCACCGGCGCACAAGTCCGCAGTCGCAATGGCAAAATTGCATAAGTTAGGCTACGAACTCCTCCCTCATCCAGCATATTCCCCAGATTTAGCCCCCTGCGACTATTTCTTGTTTCCAAACATGAAGAAATGGCTCGGAAGTTATATCTAGAAAACAGCTTAATATGCAGATTCTACGATGAAGTGGATGAGCAGATAGGCGAGAGTGACCTCCCATTTCTACGAGTAGATTCTTAGAGATATGGTTAAGTCAAAGCACCTTAAAATGTTTCATAGGCAAAGAATCGTAACGAATGTGACTTAGAGTGGAACTATGCTAGCTTGGTATTTACGCTAATAGCATTGCTTCACCATATACGAGTACATAGGTAGATAGATAGATTCTATGAATGCAAGTTGAGCTTGAGCGCATTCTCCAGTCTAATTGCCTCGATGAACCTGGAGTATATCTTGCTATGGTAGTTCAATTTCTGACAGTTGATAGGCCCCAAGTTAGTTCCTTTTTTTTGTAAATCAGTGCTTTATATTCCTTGAGGAGGTGCGCCAGCAGTTATAGTTTTTCTCTATATCCAGATGTTCAATAAGTCCACAGTCACCTATTAGGAAGGATGTTAGAATGAGAAGAAGATTTTTGCTTACGTTTATACAGCCTTTACTTCTCTTACTGTTATAGTTTCCTAGAAGTTGTTTGGTCTATCTCACGTTTGGGAGTTACTCCTATGCATTCCTCTTTCTTTTTTAGCTCAGGGCTCTCCTGATTGCGTATTTTGTGGGATCTTAGTCAGCAGAATGGTTCCAGTGCATTGAATTTGTATTTCGATACTTTCCATTTAAGTCTGACTTTGTTACTCTGGCCCAGCCCATTCCCATATTAATTTCGGCCTGACTATCTGAAAATATTGCGATGACTCTGGCAGCGATAGTTCTGAGTTTAAGTGGACAATTAAATGTGTTTTTTTGAGTTTTCACATATCAGATTCGTTGTCCTATTTTCTTTTGTCGCTCATTTTTAAGTTAAATCTTCTTGCTTGCAGGTGTTCGCCTACTACTGCTGGTACTCGTAAGATAACTCCTCATTTAGGTGTGATTATTGGGATGGTTTCCTATTCCACCACCGTTTCAACTGTCTAAGTCCTTAACATCTCACAGATTATGTTACTTAGATGTTGTATGGTTCACTGCTTTCCTTTCAAGAGCTCTCCTGGTTGCCGCGCAAGAGGTACTGTCGATGTCCAGAAATGCATGTGTATGGCCATTTTTTTTTTACTGATTTCTCAAAAATGTGTTCAGGTACAGGAGTAAGTTTCTGCTCAGAAATTCTGGCAAAACGTGAGTCTCTCAGACAACCGAATGCATGCAGTGTCAGGCTGAAATTTTCAAACTAAAGGCAGTTAAGAAATGTCGACACGACAAAGTCAGACTGTAATGGGTTCCCGGATATAGCAATGTAGAAGTGAATGAAAAAGCAGATCAAATGACGAACTGAGGTCGGTTATGAGCATCAGTGAAGCTGATACATGGTATATACGGTGGCTCTCCAGGAGCGACAGCATCACATTCGTAGAATATGACCAAAACTTGACATTAATAGAGCAAAGACTTTGTTAAGATCCTCCATTCATACACAGTGTCTATGCTTTACAAATGGCAAACTGGGTCCAACAATATCTACAGGAGTTGCGCAGAAGTGGAAAAAATGGAATCGATTTAACATCTACAATGCTAATGCCCCACTTTGCAGCTAGAAACCCAATGATATCAGATCTACTAAAATTCTTAAAGAGCACGAACTAGTTAACAAGTTGGTAAGACAGTTTCCTAAACCATGAGGGGATTCAAAACGGGCATCAGGGTCTGCGAGTGAAAGTGATGCTTTTAACCATCACACACCTAACCTAATCCATGGTCGTATCCTTACAGTCTATTGCATCCTCAACTACAACACTGTCATATGTGATTGTCTAAGACCGTTTCTATTGCCTTCAATATGAATGAGGTCGAATTCTGCGAGTTATTGCAGATACTTTGTTAGCTTGGCTCCATAGTGTGACTTTAGAAGCCTCCGTCACGCTTATTACAGAGCAAGTGCACTTTTGATTTGTGTTTGCATAGCATTTTGTTCCACTATGGATCTAGTTTCATATTCATGCGTTAATGAATATGAAACCTCCTTTTAACCTCCTCCAAGTTGTGTTTGAGTTCTAAGTGATGTCTTAACTTGCAGCTTTATTTTACCCTTCCACTTTTTTTTTTGTGGGAATATTTCAAAGACGAAACTGAGCCCGTACTCAGTAACAGTAGGGGATTTCCACCCACTAAACCCACCTCGCCTCCTACCCCTAGTCCTCGCGGCACTGCCGCATTACATCGCGAGGGGGGCTTCAGCCTTAGATGCTCGGCTCGTTCGTGTTGCAAGCCGTCTGCGCGACGTTTCGCTTCGTGGTTCTTTCATGATGGTAGCCACAGTTTCGCTTACGGCTTCCCAAGCTTCTCGCGTGCTCGTCATCTGTCTGGTGGTGTTCTCTGGTATTAGGTAGGTAGGTAGGTAGGTGTGGTTGTGACAGCATGGTATGCTGAAACATAATTAGCGCAGAGGCGCCGTTTTAATACCACAACTCAAGTGACCTAATTTGTTGTAAAAACTGACGTTGGACTTGTGGGAAAGGAGAGAAAAGTTTATTTAAATCCACCCGTGGCATTGAGGAAACTGATGATGTCCCCAATGCTTGTCTCCGCTAGCTCACTAATATTATCAAAAAGGTGTCTGCCAAGTATACGGTGTCTGACCCTACTAAGGGCCGGACACTTACAAAGGAAGTAAAGGATTGTTTCAGGCTCGTTGGTCATGTTGCAGCTACGACAAAGTGCATTAAAAGTAATGCCCAGTCTGGCTGCGGCCAGTGCTAATTGCCAGAACTCTAGCAATATCTGCCCGGTTTCTGTTTAGTAGCTCTTGTGTTCTGCACCAGTTATACTTGCGCCACATCTGCCTGGATATGACCCAGTTCTGCAACCCTCGCCATCTATTACCAGCATCTGCAAGGAAATGAGCAAAGATTCTACCCTTAAGGGCCCCTAATGGAATGTTGACCTCCTCCACACGGGAGCAATCAAGGGCAGATCACCGCCTCGCCAATTCATCAGCCCTTTTCGTTTCCGTCAATGTTACTATGACCAGGCACCCAGATGAGGCTGATTCTAGACCGATGACCGAGTGCGGCAAGCTCCTCCTTGCATTGTTCCACAAGTTTGGAGGAGGAAGCCGCAGATACGATGGCTTTGATAGCGGCCTGGCTATCAATGAAAATGGCTATGGTATTAAGTTGTATCGATGTATAGTATGTTTGAGGAGACGGCACGCCTCTCGTACATCAAAAACTTCCGCCTGGAATACGCTGCATGAATTGGGTAGA
Organism: Pocota personata; assembly: GCA_963082735.1. Taxonomy (NCBI): domain Eukaryota; kingdom Metazoa; phylum Arthropoda; class Insecta; order Diptera; family Syrphidae; genus Pocota; species Pocota personata. The sequence goes on along the minus strand of OY720431.1, from coordinate 33,256,601 downwards.
CGGAATGAACTAGAGATATTGAGGGATTCAGAGAAGATTCCCGCACCTAACCCGCAGTCCATTTTCGACTCGTCAGTGAAAATGATTGTTTAGAACTCGTTTGTCATCGCGCCACACTTCCATTCCGCCCTGGAAGGAAATCTCACCGTGACATCATTGCGAAAGTTTACCCTGGGAATTATGTAGTCGGTCGGATTTGCGGCCAACTCCCTAGGTAGCAGATTAAGGATGCTATTGTGGCCGTAGGGACTATCGCACCAGCTACCTGTTTCTCTTAATCTAACCGCACTACATGCTGATATGTACTTTATATGAAGGTCGAGTGGTATAAGGTGAAGGATTACGTTCAAGGCTTCAGTTGGGCATGTTCTCATCGCCCCTGTAGCACCTAGAGCCGCAGTCCTTTGTACTTTGTTGATGAGTTTTGTAATGTATGCTTTCTTAACCGCCGGCCATCAAACTAGCGATCCATAGGAAAGTATAGGGCGCACCACCGCACCATCTTCGGACGGAGTCCCCATTTCTTACCGAATGTTTTGCTACAAGCATAAAAAGCCACACAGGCTTTCTTTACTCGCTGTTCAATGTTAAGCTTCCAGCTTAATTTGGGGTCAAGTACCACACCTAGGTACTTAGCACTAGATGATAACGAGAGTAATTGGTTATTAGCCGTGGAGGCGTGAAAGCCGGTATTTTGGTTTTTGTGGTAAAGAGCATCAGTTCAGTTTTGCTAGGATTGACGCTAAGTCCACATCCAGTGGCCCATGTACTAATCTTATCCAAGGCACCTTCCATAATCTCACTGATCACAGAAGGAATCATCCCCGATACCAACACTACCACATCATACGCATACGCCACAACCTTGACTCCGTCTCGGTCCAGCCTACACAGAATTTTGTTGATTACCATAATCCAAAGAAGAGGAGAGATAACCCCATCCTGAGGAGTTCCCTTTACAACGGATATGGTGGAAACACTATTACCGAGTATCGATTGAATGATTCTGGTTTTTAGCATACTAACTATCCACTTGCTAATAAACTCCCCTACACCCAGTTGGGACAGAGCTTGCTGAATCGATTCAGTACTAACGTTATTGAAAGCACCTTCAACATCTAAAAAGGTGGCAAGAGTAAATTGTTTATAGTGTATTGTCTTTTTTATCGTATGCACAACTTCATGGAGCGCCGTCTCTGGTGATAAGTCCACACCAAGTCTGTTCGCCAGCAAGTTACGTTCTTCGTGATATCGTGTACATGTTGTGTTCTGCATCCTCGACTGGTCTCGTGCACGTTGGGCAATATGGGTTGTCTTCGTATCCAAATCTATGTAGGTAGGCTTTGAAATATCCATGACCAGTAAGCATTTGCGTCAGATAGAAGTTCAGCTCTCCATGCTTCCTATTGATCCAAGGGACTATATTGGGGATCAATCTATGCATCCATCTGCCTTTGTCAGAAAAGTTCAATCCCTCTTGCCATTCTTCGAGGCTTGTTCTTGGCGGTACTTCGGTGTCACTTCGATTCTTCGCTGTTAATACCCCTGTCCTGTTGGGACTACATTTCCGTTCGGCTTCTTTGACGAGGAGGTCTATTGGCACCAGCAACAATGCATGCCGCGTCGTAGGAGATTGTTCGAAAGGCGCTGCATACCCTCAAGGCATTGGTTTTGTAGGCTCCCTCTTCCTTCTGTACGATTTCGTCTTCATGGCACTTACCCATATTTGCCGTTCCACTCAGATGTGGTCCTGCAGGTAGGTATATCTTCCAATCAGTGTTCACCTACAGGCACGCTAAAAGAACGTCATTCATTTAAAAACACTCTGCCGAGAACGTTATGGCTTTGCAGTCAAAATTTGCTAACATACATTCCAATTTGATAAACTTAGATACTATAGCTTCAATTTATAGTAGATTTCATCTATCTTTTAACCTCATAAATCAGAACCTGTATTAGGTACCCTGTTCATAAAACAGCCACCTACTACATCCCTTAATCCAAAAATGTGTTCTTATTTCTTTCATTTTGATTTTTGAAAACCCCCATCAAATAAGAACCTTGTTACCACCATCATTCACCATCGCCCCCGTTGTGAATCATGATTTTTGTTTGTATCATCTCCTCTCTCATGTATCCAATTCCTAGAACCGGATCCGGATTCCCTAGTAAATCAATTTCAAATTCCAACTCTAAACGCTTCACAATTGACAATTCGGTTTGAGAATGTGATTGCTATTTACAGTCGAGTGTATCGAAATCCTTTCTGCCAACTTTCCATCCTCTGCTACCTGGGGAGTTGGGTATACCGCACCTGTGTTGTGAGAGCTGTACACTCATTCACATCCAGCATAGACTATGCGTATATGAGGAGTAAACTGCCATTACTGACTGACTCACTAAGTGTCTGTCAATCAATTTAGAAGACTGGCAATAGATTGCGCGTCGTCGTAGTATTTCGATTGTTTCGATGTCATCGGCACACATCCCAAAGGATGTTGATGGCTATGATGACGACGAAAGGAGGTGTGAGCGGGCCGCTTCCGTTGCAAGTGTTGCTTGCATCGAAAATGAAAAATACCAGCGATAAAAGAAAAATGGGGTGGCTTTCATTATTTCTAGTTCTTCCAACCCCCACTTCGTTTTGTGTGTCCTTGGATGAAAAATTCAGGACAACACACTGCATATGGTCATGAATTTATTCTTTTTTCAACGACATGACACGGAAGCCAGTCAGAGTCGTCAGTGTTGTGTACCTTATACTTGGTGTTTGGTATTTGGTGCTAGTCTATTTATATTTTGACACGATGCTTTATAACTCCCCAGGCTGTCATAGCTGATTTGCGCGCTAACGCGACAGCAAAACCCTGCGACAGTACAAACGAGGCGAAGGACAAAGAACAAGGAACAGATGATGTATGCTCACAAGGATTGCATTAAACCAGCCAAATATACATACAAACGAGACGCAAACAAAAAAAGCGAACAGAATGTATCAACAGTCAACACCACAACAACCACCACCCTTAGGGTTGTGCGTTGCATATACGAGTATGTAGTGTCCATATATCACGCTCGCCGTCAGAGGTTGGAGGTGTCACTGTTATTTTCCTTATTTTTTTGTCGACTGCTGCCCGCATTGCAATTTGTTTCTACGCACTTGAGACCGACGCGAACACAAAAAAGTATGGTCCTTCTAGGATATGAAAACATATCCTTCGCCCCGTCTAATCTCGTTGAACATTTTTAGCATAGCTCTCCCCAGAAGCAATCAAATGTGATAACTGCTTCTGGGAGATCTCCTTCAATCCAAAAAAAAAATTGAGATTATAATCTAGCATGAGAGGGCCAACCAACCGACCAAGCCTGAAAAAAAGGACAACAAAGAAAAAAAAAAAAAAACAATAAAAAGGATACCATCCCGAAAAGCGATGAATCGGCAGGAAGATATATGTTGCAAGGACTGCAGATTGATTCGCAGCCATTTCGGTATGCGATAAAGATGGGAGCGGCGCACTTGAGGGTGGTTTGAAACAGATTCAGTCCTTTCGCCACTCCGCCCTAGATGTCCTTTAAAATAATCCCTTCTATCCCAGCTATTTGTCAAGACAATGATTGGGAGGACCAAAAACCCAACCACAACTGCATGAGATTGTAAATAAATTGCAATCAATTCTTAGATCGTCCCATAGAATCCCTTTCGAGAATCCTTCAAGAACAGAAATGACGGAAGGAGTACGCGTCGTCAGCGATGGAGAAAAATCACTCATTGATTTAGAGTGGAGAGTGCTCATTAATTAAAGCCTTATCCAGGCTATACTATCCCTTGAAACCGAATGAGATGAGACTACAAAACAAATTCGCTATTGTCAATGGGATAATGGAGAGGCGGCGCGCGGCAGTTGCTATGTCCTCATCATTCGCTCGCGTAGTATGGACCGCCCTTTTGGTACTCCCGATGGCGCTTAATGTAAGCCGCCTGTCGACAGCACAATCAAATGGTGTATCCATACACACATACACGCAGTGTTCACATGTTTTCGCATGACTAATGATAATACTTTGTGCCCGGACGATTGTGTCCTTGGCAGGATCTGTAAGCTGATAATGATGTGCGTTCGTTGCTTCTGGCTTCTGTTTTTGGTTTCTAACTTTTTTTTTTTTCTTCCCTTTTTTATGTGTGGTTGCTTGTGCTGGATGATAAATAATGTTTTATCTAATTTAATGCCGCGTTGTGTGGTAATTTTCCACAAGAACAATTGACGCAAAATTCTCAGCAACAAACAGCATCAGGATTTGACCGCCCATTGCCCATCGCCCATCACCCCAGACCATCATCATCGGATGTTGTAATTAATAAATGAATCATTGTTTTGGATCCTGTTAATGAATCCGATACTAACAATGAATTCGGGAACAAAGAAAGTAAAAACAAAATAGAATCTCCAAACTAAGGCGGATGTGTGTGTACGACAATAGTCCTTGTCCTGCATGAGATGAATTTTGAGAAGTAGAGCTGTTGATATTATTTGGTAAGATTGCTCATTTCAGATGCTGTTAGGGTAGTACTCGTATGGCACACATAAAGTCGATTATGTAATTACAACACTTTTTGGATTAAGATTTTTTGTCTGCGTATACACATGCCTTACAAGCAATTTTAATGAGACAGATTGCCATCCGATGATATTGCCATCCGAACTAAATGAACAACTTCTTAATAAGTTAATCGCGCAGAGGAGTTCAATTTAAAAATGTAAGAGGAATCCATCATGTTGTAGATCATTACATCATTACAATTCGCTCGAAATACTTGTACATACCCGTAAACGCTTGGTGCTGCCGTTCATAACGACACAAGAATACCTAGGTTCAACGTAGACCGACTGAGAGTTTCCTCAGTGCACCAAGAATTAAGGGACCATCTCTCACGTGGAGCGGAAACAATCACCAGCTCACTGCCAGCCACCATCCAAGACCATTGGTGCGCTGTGAAAACTGTTTTCACATCAGGTGCAGAAAGGATTGTCGGTAGATCGCAGGGAAACCATAGGGCGTGACTTTCCGAGGATACTTGGAGAAGGATCAGCGAACGAAAACAGCTAAGAACTCGAATTGCAGCAACTCCAGCAGCAGGGAGGATCGTGCTTGAGTCCCTATATCGAATGAAGATGTGAGAAGTACAGCGTAGCGTGAGACGTGACAAGCGCAATTACATCAATGCGCTGGCTACGGAAGCAGAAGAAGCAGCAGCGAGGTGCGACAGCAGAACCGTTTATAGAATCACTAAGGAGCTTGTAGGTGGCCGAAGCTCTACTCAACACCCAGTGAAAGGCTTAGACGGTTCTTTGCTAATATCGGATGAGGATCAACTGAAGAGATGGAAGGAGCATTTTGCTTCGGTTCTAAACCGAGTATTCGCCAGCAATATGCACCCAAGTCAGACTGAAGTGTCCGTAGAAAGAAATTCCCGAATTCTCACCACAACCCCGGAGGAGATTATTACCGCAATGAAAGCACTGAAAACTAATAAGGCGGTAGCTTTTTCAAGCTGCGGCAACAGCATCGGCAGAGCTACTGTTCCCACTTATCGGAAGAACATGGGAAGCCGAGAGTTTTCCGGATGAACGGAAAAAGGGAATGATCGTCAAGCTCCCTAAAAAAGGCAATCTAATGCAGTGCGAAAACTGGAGAGGTATCTGCGTGCTGCCTGCTGTGGTCAAGATAATAGCTAGAATCATCCGGGAGCGAATCAAAGAACATCTTGAAGATATACTCGACGCCGAACAAGCAAGTTTCCACTCTGGATCCTCCTGTGTCGACCACATCAAAATCCTGCGGATCATCATCGAACAGTGCGTTGGATATCGATCACCACTTCACCTGTTGTTCATCGATTTTGAAAAGGCGTTTGGTAGTGTCAATCGGAAATTTATTTGGCGTGTCTTGCGCAGGAGAGGCATTCCTGATAAATTAATAGCAATTATCAAGGCTACATATGATGGGTCCACATGTCATGTTTTGCACAGAGGAAGGCTGTCTGAGGAATTCGAAGTCCAAAGTGGGGTTCGGCAAGGCTGCATACTTTCACCAATACTGTTTTTATTTGTGATTAGCGATGTGCTGAATGCGGCCTTACCAACAGGAAATGGAGGAATTCGATGGAATCTCACATCTGAACTCAAACACCTTGACTACGCCGACGATGTATGCCTACTGTCTCACAGAATAATGGACCTTCACCAAATAACAGCAAATATGGAGAGGGAAGCAGACGTCGTTGGGCTGAAAATTAACTCGGCAAAAACAAAAATGATCAGCCTAGGACCAAACTCATCAACTCATATATGCATTGCTGGACAAACGGTTGAGAGAGTAGAGAGTTTCCAATACCTTGGGAGTATTGTCTCAACCGATGGCGGAACAGAACTGGATATGGCCAGCCGAATAGGTAAAGTAAAATCTGCATTTGGGATGCTACTAAGCTACGACTGTTCCGTTCTAACATTGAATCCGTGTTGCTATATGGATGTGGTACCTGGAGAGTGACCGTCACTATCACGAGGAAGCTGTAAACGTTTGTCAATAGGTGTCTACGCTACATCTTAAGGATATTCTGGCCAAATCGTATCTCTAACGAACAGCTTTATCAGAGAACGGGCTATGAACCTATAGGCACAACCATACGACGACAAAAGTGGCAGTGGATCGGTCACACTCTCCGAAAGGGTGACAGGTCCATAGCTAACCAAGCGATGCAATGGAACCCGCTTACCCAGGATGGCAGGATACGCGGCGATCCTAGGAGTACGTGGCGCAGAACAGTTGAGAAGGAAGCACGACTACTGGGAAAGAGTTGGGGAGAGCTGAGGCACATTTCCAGAAATCGCACACGATGGCGCGTAGGCGTTGTAGAGGCCCTAGGACCCACAAGGGGATACAGGACATAATGAAAAATGAATGTAAAAGCTTGGTGCACAGAAGTCAATATAAGAAAAATTCCTGGCTCCTCTGATCACAATGCATAGACTGAGGCTCACAAATCATAGCAGAGGAAGGGTCTATACTGACCGACGTGGACGGATAAATGATAAACTGTCTGCGCACGTTTGTATATGACAGCGACTAACTATTGCGGACTTAGTGCCGAAATAATGATTCCCAACGACATTGTGGTACTGGAAGAGTTTGTTCAAACGTACTCTTACTCGTACAACTACAGTAGGACTCGTTGGATTCGCTTCTCCAGAGACTTGACAAGAGCACTCTCCTCGAACTCGCTTCAAACGAACGATGGACAGTACGATACCTCGGTATCGACAAACTGACAACGTATTCCGCAATGCAACAATCGACGCATTGCACATACAAAAAAGTAGACTGTTTACAAGGCTAAAAAACTTGTACAGGCAGTATACTGACAGACAAAACTAGGAGGTTAGGACGCTGAAATCGTTGATAAAGAATCTCCAAATACTAATTAGAGCAAATTATAGGCGGTCGGCTAGGAGAAGGAAATGCATCTAATTTTGTAATCTTATCTCTTTAAAAGTACCTTAACAATTTTTCGACTTCTTCTTAATCCATACTTGAGCCGCGTAACACATCACAGACCTCATAACCGCTTCAAACAATTTGTATTTTACGCTTACTGCAATGTTCTTTTTTGTTAGAATACCTTGCCAATTGTTTTTTATCGCTCTTTTTGCGGCTTTAAGCTTTTCCTGCAGATGTGTGTTAAAAAGCAGCCGAGGTGTTATAATCACCCCGAGATACTCGTATTCCTTCACAGTCTCAAACTTTCTTCATTTTGCCAGGTCTATTTTTCCTCTCTTCCTAAATCTCATTATTTTCGATTTGCTGGTATTAGCTTTAAGATTCCATAAATTGCAGTACTTTTGTAAAGGGTGTCCCAAAATTCATGCAAGATTTGAATTTTGCGCCATTTGTGCGGTAAAGTGTTGCCAACGAAAAAAAAAAAAAAAATAGCGTGACAGCTGACAGTTCAGGGTGCTACATGGAAGAACAACTCGTTCTCATTGTTAAGCAATATTTTAAAAATAATGAGTGTTTGGCAGTTCGCAGTTTTCGTATAGTGATTTAACTTCATCAACTGTGAGGAGACTAATTCAAAAATTCAGGCAGACTGGATCGATTAGTGATCTTAAACACTCTGGCCGTCCTTCAACAAGTCGTTCAATGCAAAACATCAAAGCAGTTCGTAAGAGTGTTGTTGAGAGTCCAGGAACATCAATGCGGCATCGTGGTCAAGGATTGGACATTTCGAGAAGCTCTTTACAGCGTATTCTCACAAAAGATTTGCATCTTCATGCATACAAAGTGCAATTGACTCAAGAACTGAAGCCTACTGACCATGCACAGATAAGATCTGACATCAAAAGCCTTGATGATGTTGTTACCGACCTTGATGGAGCAGCGTGCATTCCCTATCGTCATCCTGCATAGACGTATAAGTTTGGCAGGGATGCCAAAACTAGGCATAGCTCGTACGCTATCATAAGCGACTTTAAAATCGACGAAATGTTGGTGTATGTTTTTTCCCAGATCTGCTGCAATTGTGAATATTGGATCTATGGTGGACTTGGTTGACCTAAAACCACAATGATGCGGACTAATCAGATTGTTGACAAAAGGCTTAACATGTTCACATAATATGGTAGAAGGGATCTTATAAGCGATGCTGAGGTGTCTAATACCTCTGCAGTTAGCGCAATTCAGCGGGTCTTCTTTCATGAGAATCGGGCAAACGATGCTCAGCTTCCATTCGACTTGCATTCTTCCATCCGACCATATCTTACAGATGAGTTGATGTAAGCTCCGCACCAAATCATCTCCAGCTGCTTTATGTAGTTCGGCAGTTAGACCGGCTTCAGCAGCCTTGTTTAATTTAAGCTTAGAACTTTGATTGGGAGGAGAGAATTGTTGATCGTAATCGGCCATGTTGAATGGAGCATTCTGGCTGACAGCGACGATTTGATCGGTATCAATGTGTAAAAGTTATTTTTCCAATTTCTCAGCACCGACTGTGACTATACTACTAAATTTCCTTCTTCATACCTAGACCTACAGGTTCTGCTCTTTTTACCTACTATAACACCTCTCCATTTACTCGATTGCGCCATTCTTCTTCTTTCTTAGAAGCTGTGGTTCTTCTCTTCTCTTCTGCTTGTAGATGTCGTAACATCGCTCTATAAGCCTCTTAATTTGCATTGTTTATAAATACGAAGAATAGTACAGGCCACAGAACCGAACCGTGTGGTACTTTACATATTTTGGAAAAATTTCGATAATAATTACTCAATTGTTTAGTGTATAAGCCAAACCGCCCTCTCACTAAATCTAAACAAAATCGCAACTTTTAATCCTGATACGATCTTTATTAATCGTTATTTTCCTCTATCTTCCTTTTACACGTTGTAAATTGTCATCGTACAGCATTGCCATAAATATTAACTTTTACGATTCATCTGGCCTTCAAATAACGAGACAGATACATTGATACTATAACTATGTAGCTATTGTAGAGTTTTGTATCTTCACTAAAACTAGATACCCAACGTGGTGAGTTTTTATGTATCTTCGCACTAAATTTGAATATATTTTTCAACCCTCAAGCGCTTAAATCGTTACAGAACAAATGGCATTTCGGACCAAAAGCTCTTGAATCTCGTCGTTTTTTTTTTTTTTTACTTTTGTTTAATTAAAATGTTTAATGCTCGACTGATTACACTCGTTGTTATACAGAACACGACGGATAGACAGACGGTACACGATTCTTCTTCTCAAAAAAAAAGGAGCAATAAACAGAAAAAATTTAAAACACTTTGCGCACGAATTAACAGCCTCTAATTTGCATTGATGGTCACCCTAATTGCGCTTGTCCCTGGTGCCCAACCAGCTCTACATAGACCCTCTCATCCCCACTAAAAGCTGTGTGTCCTCGCAAAAGAAAAAAAAAAAAGAAATAAATAAAAAAATTAATTCGATTGCTTGCGGTGGTGGCTTGGCTTATGTATGCCGCATCGGTTGATAGCACTCCAGGAAGGTAGTTGCTTGGACAGCGCGACCGACCTACTAACAAGGGATGAGGATCAAAACCATTCGGTTATAATCTGCGGAGCATAAAAACAGCAAAATAATACGCAAAACCGATGGCGATGGAATTCTACGCGCTGGATATCGCTAGAGAGGGAAAACATTTGGACGCCCGGCTCTCCCGGACTGCACAAACAAAAATTACAAAATTGGGGCTGCAAATAATTCCGGATTCAATGGGAATGGTCAATGGTGGGTGATGCGGATGCGAAATGTTGCTGGGCACATCCGATATGCTATCGCATAGAATTTTCCTGCTCCCGGATGAGCAAAATACGCACACATACACACTCACTTAGGCTCTCATTTTTTTTTTGTAAATGAATGGCCTCAAAATGGATTTTTTTTTTGTGGAGGCAGTGTGGTTGACCATTGGATTGTGAATGATACATGGCCCTGCCGAGGTCTGTCGCATCCCCAACCACTGATGCTACTATCATCCTATCCTATGCGGGAAAAATGGACTTCGATTTATGCTGGTCACCTCAGCGAAGTGAGTCTAAATGCGATAGGATCTGAAAGGAATTATGCAGATATGATATGGAGTGCGTCTTTGTTCTCCAAATGCCTGGTGACCGGTCACAATTCCATTTAGGTAGTCGGGCATGAAAGTCACTGTGGGGGATGTCGCTTTAATTGAATTCATTTTTGAGTTTGGAAGAAAGAAATATTTGGTCAATTCCGCGAAAGGGTTGTTAAGTACGGCAGAATTGAAAAAAATAACACCCACTGTTGGCTGTTGGCATAAACTTCGGTACAGTCACTCAAAAATGGTTCCATACCTTAAAACACACAAGGGTTGAGAAGTTACTATTTGCCTGAAATTTTTAAAGATAAGCAAACAAGCAAGGAATCACTCCGACCAATCGCTGTTTTTATGAGCTAAGAAGGCAAATGTCAAAATGTCTAGGAGTCATTAGTATCTTCGTAGTATCTTCGTAGTATCTTCATAGTTCGAAAAATTGCTAGAAAAGTCCACTATAGCTGAATATTGTGCAGCTCGATTAGCAAGGCCAACTCCATCCTCCACATGGTGCCATCTGGGAATTTCATTGAAAATTAAGTACTGAAAGAGATGAGTGGCGATTTTTTTGTGCCAAGTAATAGCGTAGTTCTAGGTTTGACCAGCAATCTGTAGTCTCGAAAGTAGAAGGATACTTCTTTGGCGACCTTTGGTATCGAATAAAGACTACACTAGGAATCTGGAGAAGAGTCCCTTCTCGACTGCTCTACTGTGATAAAACCTGCTGGAAGCACTTGTAAGTCTGGCGTTGAACGGCTACTAACTCGTGGAAACTGCATAATAAGTTCATTCACCTGCAGCAGGACTAGTTACGAGTAGCTCTCATACGTCTTCGTACTGCATCCATTCGTAATGAACCTATGCACAACACAGGCTCCGGATCCCGTTGTGCACCAACAAAAATTAGGAACTATTTCGGCGAAGAAGCTGATCGAAATTTTCCAACCAGCTCTGGATAACTGTTAAAACCGTTTTCGCAATTGGTGCACAAAATAATGTCGGATCAAGGCAGAAACACTACAGCTGCCTCAGGAGTTGAATGAACAGCAACTAGGATTGACAGTACGACTGTGTGTAGAATCTTGAAGGACTTCATATGTAGGTGGTCAAAACTTCAAACAACACCCAGTGAAGAGTCTCAATGGTTTCTTGTTTATGTTATGTTTGGCAATGAAATTCTCTTCGCGCCGTAAGGTGTGACCAATCGACTGTCACTTCGTCCATTCTCATATGAAGCTATTCGTTTGAGATGCGGTTAGATCAGAAAATCCTTAGGATGATGCGTAGACATCTATTAACGAAAGATTGCAGCCTTTGAATGACAGTATTGGTACTACATCCATATAGTAGTACTGACTCAACGTTGGAGCGGAACAGTCGCGGCTCGGTTTTAGTGCTGGTCCACATTTTGAAAGTCATTCCGAACGCAGCTTTGCCTTCCCGATTCTGTTGCCCACATCAAGTTCGACGACACCGTCGCGTCGGCCTAGACAATACTTCGCAAGAAGTAAAGAAAGTTGTAAAATTGTTCAACCTGCTGTCCAGCAATGTTTAAATGGACGGCAAAGTTGGGAAGTCTGAGGGCTTTTGTGTTGGCCATATTAATCCTCAGTCCAATCTTATTTGTTCGACTTCCAGATTGTGCACCATTTGGTGCAAGTTCATTGTTTTGTGTGAAAACAAACAGATGTCAACGGCGTAGTGCAGTTATGTAAGGTAAGATATAATTGTCCATTGTATACCGCCAAGGACGCACAAAGAATAGTACCAAAAATAACAGTGGTGATAGTACGCAACCTTGCCGCACACCATTTTGGACTTCAAAATCATCAAACACCTTACCATTATGTAAAACGTGACACTTAGCATTCTCATAGGTAGCCCATCACAGTTAATGCTATCGAATGCTTTCCTCGAAGTCGATAAACAATAATTCAAGCAGAGACCCATACTCGACGCATTATTCTGTGATGATCCGCAAGGTGTTTATGTAGATCTCGAGTGGAAGCCTGCTTGTTCGACTTAGAGCGTGGATTCAGAATTATTTTTGCTATTATTTTGGAAACTGCCGGCAGGACGCAGTGAGGTATAGTTTCTTTGGGAGTTTGATGTTCATTCCCTTTTCCACTCTTCTGGAAAGGTTTCGCTTTCGCATGCAATCTTTACAGGTAAATGGTGCTGCTGGGCTCAGCAGGAATGCCATCAAGCCCCATCGCTTTATTTTTCTGCCGATGTAGTTGATTCTGCTTGGAAAAGTTCAACAGGATCAAATCCTTCTTGAGTGCGAATTTCGGGAATTTGTTTTAGAAAAATTTGAAAATATCCGATCTGATTTCGAGGTAGTAAATTAGATACTCGTATGTTATTTACAGCCCTACACAGAACTTTTTTCAAGCTGACAACTAATGTTTTCAGCATGAAATCTAAGCTGTGACTGTTCCGCTCCGTTGTAAATGTATGGTCAGTTGTCACAATACTGTTGCGTGGAAAGTGATTGCTTCTCTACATAAGTAGATCTCTTTGCAACAACTTAAAGATTTTCTGGCCGTATCGTATCTCGAATGAACAGCTCTATGCAAGAATGGGTCAGAAACCTATAGACACCACAGTCCGCCGAAGGATGTCAATAGATCGGTTACACTTTACGGCGCGATGATTACGTTGTAAAATATGAGATACAGCGGAATCCGAAAGCAATCATAGAGTAGAATAGTTAAGGAGGAGTCGAGAATATTAGGAAGGCATTGGAGAGAGGGGTGTCGGAACATAAAACACGTTGCTGTATCTCCTGGGCATTTGTATAAATGCATGAGTATTGGTGGTTAGACGAACTGCGACCTATACCTGCGTCAGACGTAGAAAGCGTTCTTTTTTTTTTCAAAACTGTATTTTCAAGACAACTTGGTGTCGGAAATGGTTCAACGCCTTAGTCGACAGATTGACTGTAGTTCCATCAAGCTTAGGTATGTAGTTTGAACTCATGGATCTTGTTATTTTTTTTTTTTTTAAATACGTTTCATTGTAGGTTCATTCATCTACGACCACTGGATTTATGTCGATGACTTTTTTCAAAAACTCATCAAAAGTCTGTTGTAGATAGATGTCGAATAAAAATGCAATTAGCCTGAAATTTTTTACGTACGAGTTCTTTCAATCACTGCAAAAAGCTAAGTGTTTGACAGATCCATTTGATTTTTTTTTGCCTATGCCGAGAAGGAAACAAAGATGTCAGGAAAAAATCCTCTATGCGATCCGAGCGCCATCTTGGTCACTGACGTATCTAACAGCTCTCGTAGATTTTAGATTTTTTAGGCTAGTTATGTTATTTTGAGGTGGTTGTCAGCAAAAAAACCAACACATTTAGACCAGTAATAGGTCCATTGTGATACCACATGGTTTTGGGACGCGGCGTCCAGCCTACTCGTTGAACCATTTGGAGCTTCTGATGAAGCGTAGAAGGTCCCTAACGTCAATATTATTCAGATCATTTAGGTCGTTGAAACAGAAGGCTCCTAAGTGGAGTTTCCTTCTTTCGGAGAGAGCTGGGCAGGTGCAAAAAGAAGGTGAAGAATAGTCTCTTATTCCTCCTCGTCCATGCAGCTTCTGTAGAAATCGTTTGAGAAGACGCCAAGCCTTGGTGTATGCTTGCCTATTAGACAGTGTCCAGTTATGACACCTATAACAGCGCTGATATGCTTTCTATTGAGAGAGCGTTTCAGATCTAGCTTAGGCCAAATCTGTTTTGTCGCTAGACAAGTTGTACTCCTTGTCCACCTAGAATTTGTCTTTTCAATAGCATCCAGCTTTAATTCAAGTTTGCATGAAGCTATAGGCATACCCAGTGAACTTTCGCTTGGAAGGATGGGTATTGTTGTTATGTCTCGAATGTTCGTCAGCCTTACAATTTCCTGGAATATCCCTATGCCCCGGCACCCAAATTAGATGCATATTAAACTGCTCCGTCATCTCTACAAGAGACGATCGGCAGTCTAGAGGTGTTATAGAATTTGTTGAGGATGATTCCAGGGATTTGATTGCTGCTTGGCTGTGTGAAAAGATACGGATATCAACGGACGATATCACGTTTTTTTCTTTAGCCAAGACAAGACTTCTCTTATTGCTATTATCTCCTCCTGGAACACACTACAGTGCTTTGGGAGACGAAAAGAGAGGTTTAACTTAAGCCTATCAGAAAAGACACAACCACCTACCCCGTCATTAGTTTCTGAACCGTCGTACCAAATGCTCTGGTAGGGATGGTAACTTGGAAGTTTTTTCATACTTGGGTATGGTGTAGTCAATATCTTCAGGGAAGATATCAGTCTTGTTTAAAATGGAGACGTGGTTTAGGCTAGTTATTAGGTGATACTTTTATCTTTAGTCCGCTGAATGGCGAACTCCTCGGTCTCCATCATCCATTCAAGGTACTACTCGTATCTACCGAGTGTACCTGCATCCTTTAATATGAAACATTGAATGAGAATGGAAATATAAACCGAGGGTGTACCTATAATATTATTTCATGGAATTTTTTTTACAAAATTTATAATTTATTCGATTTTCCGGGAGACAAAGGTAAAAAATAAATAAACAAATATCCGTGAAGCGATTTAAAAAGTATCTCCAACATAAAAAAAAGAAAAAATAGATGAATTTTAATTAATAGCGGCTTTTACCTGTTGCCCTTGTTGCCGCCGTACACTGTAGGTGTAGGTGCAGTGCATAAAAGGCCGGTGTAGTGGAATTCAATTAACGGTCCGGTGGTCTTGATATGAGTTTAAATGTGTTTCATTTGTGTATATATATTTTTTTGATTGCTTTTATTCGATTTTGCAATTTTATTTCAAGTAGGATGCGAAAAAATTTACACGCACTTTTGAAGAATCCCGAAAGTGGATGGTTCTTTTATACTCGTATACGCGGAAAAAAAAACGTTAAATTCCCATTAATTTCAAAGTGGAAGAGGGTGTAAGGAGTTTTCTTTTGAAATTGGATCGCGCCAACACTGCTAAACCCGAAAAGAAAAAGGATGCCAATAAATTATCAACGGTTGTCAATTTTTAATTGCACTCCATGGAGTAAAATTGGAGATTGCTTTCGTATCACCCGTAAAATTCTTGCGCTGGAAATGGAGACTCACTGACACTACATGCACATATTCTAATTTCAGGAGCAGGAATACCTATTTTTTCCGGTCTTCTTTTTTTTTTTTTCATTTTCGGTAGACTGGGTAAGTCCCGTAAATTAAAAGACGTAAAATGAGTTTTCCCCGAGATTGGAGAGAACGAAAGCGTGGAAGGATGTAATAATTGCACGTTAAGGATGCGAATAAATTACTTCAGAGTGACAGTGAAGTTTTGAGCTATTCGCTTGTCTGGGAATGGGTGGATTCTTTCCACTCATGAACTTTGTGGATAAATGTCAGTCAGTTGTAAGCTCTAAAGTAGATGCATAGAGTAGGAATTAAATTATTCCGTTTGTGGCATTTGTTGTCACACAGATCGAAAAATATAGACAGGCCTATACCTATATGTAGGTCTTCATTGAATGTATAAGCTACGGGGGATTTAAAATTTACAGAGTAGAACGAATGACATTTACCTAACTAAATGTACAATCGAATGAGTTCGCTATAATTGAGTAACTTTTTCATTACTGCTGGGCACTATAGAATGAATTAGACCAGTCATTTTAAGTATTTAAGAAAAAAAAAAAAAGAACTCATTGTACACATATTTTCCCTAGCCTTGAAGTTGTATACTTCAAAAAAAAAACATTTACTTTACAAAAAAGAAATGTTTGTCATATTTTTTATTTTGTTGCACCCTGTAGGCACAAAACTTTCCCTCCAAGAAATAGCCTCACACACTTCGTCATTTTGGACGCGTTTCCTTTCTGAATTCTCCGAAAGCCAACGGATGACCTAGACAGCTGAAACTTTAGCAACTTACAGCACAGACCATGGTGCAGGGCGTACCATAGCCTATTATGTGAGCTTTGACATACAGGATGCTTCAATGAATATTTTTCAAAATTCATAAAAACGACTTACAAGCGTGCACTTCACACCTACAGGGGCACCGGAGTACCTAGAGATACAAATTTGCACACCTATGACGAATTTTAATAATTTTAAAAATACAGGGTGTTCCAATGGACACTATATACATATATCATATTAACAAGACCTGCCAGTGAGGTTTTTCACACTTTCAGGTCCGCTCTGATAACCTAGAAAAATTAAACATTTCAGACTTAAAGCAAAGATCGGGGGAATGAACAAAAGGTGGACAGATTTTGACCTTTAGAAATTCAGGCTGTTAAAAATAACACTGTCGTGTCTTTTTAATAACATTTAACAATTTGCGAGACTGTGCCTTTCCACAATTTTCAGGTCCTTCTGGATTACCTAGAAGAAGAAAACTTCGTTCACTTATAGCATGGCTCAAGAGATAGAACGTAACGGAGACGATTTTTTTTTTTTTTTTAAACAGGGTGCCACACAACGTATATTAAGTAATAAATCTAAACATTTCCTTTAAAGATGAAACTTTACACATTACAGCACAGAGTATGGTGTAGACCTTAAAGCAGCCAGATTTTCGATTTTCAAAATAAAGGCTGTCACAAATAACATTTTTGTATCTGCTAAACATAATTTCTCAAGGCTTTCCGGTTATGGATGGATTTTCTTCAAACTTTATAGCTGGGAAAAGAAATCTGAATTCCGATTTTAACCCAAAAATTAACGATATTTTAAAATGGAAGATTTTCCAAGCCTAAAATGTTGTTTTTAAACGTTTTAGGGACATAAATAAATTTTTTAGAGCTAACAACCCAATACAGGGCCTGGTCTAGCTTCTTGCAGACATTCTTTCTGTGCGCTACACGAATGGTTAGGAACTACAGTTTTATTATTTTTTTCCGAAGAGCAGTTATTTAGATTGAGAGAAACTTCTCATGACAATTTCGTTCTCGGATGTTTGTCAGACGTTCGCGAGAGGTGGAAGCGTGATCAATTTTTCTTTTGTTTTCTTGGATTCGAACCATGAACGTCCCGCTCCCGTGATAGCGCACTTAACCACTGATCCATGGCGCTCAAATATTCGCACTCAAAAATGATTTTTAAACATTAGCTTCGGGAATTTTTTACAAGATTGTGCACCTATAAATTTCGAAAATTTGTATAAAATTCGGAATCCATCTTTTAAAGAATTTTAAAACCTAAAATTTCGGTCATGTTAATTTTATTTTGAGAGAGACCGTTTTCGAGTTATTCCCATTCAAAAACTTCGGAGTAAAGTAGGAAATTTTGGAAAATTGCATAGCTACTCGTAGTCTTCGAAAATTATGAGAAATTACGCATTCATCTTGCATATAATTTCAGAAAAATTTTTTTCTTGTTTTCGAAATATTCGCACTCAGAACTATATAAAACTTTGTTGGTGTTTGTGGGACTAGAACCTGTGTCTCTTCGTCAGTGATTAATCACTAAACCACTGAGCCAGGGCGTAGATAGTATTTTCACATGCTATACACAAAGGCAAGCATTTAATTATGACAAGAGTTATAAAAAGTTTTAACAGGACGGTATATTAGCTGTGTTTTCAAACTTAGCTAGCCAGAATTGTCAAATTTTACATGTATGACAAATCAAATAACCGACTGGCTACAACTCTTACTTTTCTGCCAAAACCAACTCCCTAGGAATTGTTATGACTCGTCACAGATAGATGGCCTAATTTCATTCGTAGAAGTTCGTATGCCTGTGAAATTTTCTGTTGTGTAGGGACTTGTTCGTAAAGTGAAACCATTTTCCATGACTCTCACAAAAGTACTTTTATTTCTTACATTAATGTTATCACTCCATACATTAAGTATGCAAAAAATAAAGTTTAAAGTCGATTCAGTTAAATTGCTAATTGAAAATCTGAAACATTTTTTGAAACAACTTATGCGCCAAAACTGTGCGTCCCATTTTTGAGAATGTCTTCTTGTTAAAGCCTGGTTCACTGTTGATGCGAGATAAAAATTCTAATATTAGGTGCGCAACTAAATTGTCAATAGATGGCTCCAGCAGTAAATGCTGGTCGCTTTTGACATATCCAAAACGTCATGAACCGTTTGGTAAACCAACTGTGATTTTGTTTTGGCATCATTTACTTTTGGTTGTGTGAAAATGTCTGATTTTGTGCCAGTCAGTGTTGATTTTCTTCTTTCATTCGAAGAAAACGGCGGCTGAAGCGCATCGAGGTCCAAAAAGTTTACGGAGATGCTGCTCTAAGTGAAACAACGTGCCGTGATTGGTTCCGTCGTTTCAAAGACCTTGATTTCGATGTTGACGACCGTCCGCGTGAAGGAAGGCCAAAATCCTTCGAATTGAAGGCATTACTCGATGAGGATCCGTGCCAAACGCAAGAACAGCTTGCTTCAGCATTAGGAGTTACCCGTTAAGCCATTTCCAAGCGATTGCATGCGTTTGGAATAATTCGAAAACAAGGAACTTGAGTTCCTTATGATTTGAAGCTAAGGGACGTTGAGCGTCGTTTTTTCAACTGTGAACAACTGCTACAGCGGCATCGTGACGGGTGATGAAAAATGAATTCATTACAGCAACCCAAAGAAAAGAAAAACATGGGGACTGCCCAGTCATGCTTCTACGTCGTCGGCTCGGCCGAATATTCACGCTGCGAAGATTATGCTATGTATTTGGTGGGACCAGGTCGGTGTCATTTATTATGAACTGTTGAAACCCAGCGAAACTATCACTGGGGAAAGGTATCGACTTCAATTGATGCGATTGAGCCGAGCACTGCGCGAAAAACGGCCACAATTGGAGCAGAGGCATGAAAAAGTGATTCTACAGCATAACAACGCTGAAAACGCTCAAATGGGAAGTCTTACCCCACCCGGCATATTCTCCAGATATTGCGCCATCCGATTATTACTTGTTCCGCTCGAGGGCACATGGTCTGGCTGATCAGCTCATATGAAGACATCACAAAATGGCTTGATTCGTAGGTAGCTTCAAAAGATGAACACTTTTACCGTAACGGTATTCGAGCTCTGCCAGAAAGATGGGAAAAAGTTGTAGCTAGCGATGGGCAATACTTTGAATGATTCATTTGTAACCATTTTTTCACAATAAAGTTGCATTTTCATCAAAAAAACAGCGAGAACTTAGTTGCGCACCTGATATTAGAAGTGAATATATCGTTGTTTGATTGAGAAATGACATTTGTTCATCACTTTGCTGAACAATTGAACCTCAACCATCTTCAGAAAATTTGTCGCATGAAAAAAATGTTTATAATCTATTAATTTGAGCTCAATCATTTTAATCATAAGTACCTACTTTGAATACTGGCTGCCACTTTTACAGGCAATACACTTCATGAACCTTCTTGTGGCGAATACTTCGACAGTGACAGCTAATGTCAGACAGGAGTACCAATCTTCAAATATTAGAAGACGTATTGAAAATTCGGCTGGCTATAAATCGATTTAAGGAATCACTGGCTTGCTAAGTTTCAAAAAAACACTACAATTATAGGCAGGCAGACAGGTAGGTTCGAAAGAGAACCCAATTTGCACTGTTTTGCGTCATTTTGGTACCACAAACTCATGTTACCTGATAGCAAATATGATTAAGTTTACAATTGAAACTTGAGAAATACTAAACCCAGCATGTCGAGTTCAGGTAAAGGATAAGGGCTGCATTCCTTTTGTCACATATCATTCTCAGGTCGTCGAGGAGGGTTTACCTAGAGTACGTTTCCTGGTTCTCGCTAGGGCCGGACATCTGCAATTGGTATCTTCTCAGCTACGGCAGAAGGTGTCATGGGAGATGCCAAGCTTGGCTGCATGGTCTACTATTGGCCAATGGCCTGTATTTACGGCTACACTTCTAGCAATATCTGGTCTTGATCTGCCTAGTAGCTCATTTGATTTAGGTCTGTTATCCTTTCTTGATATAGCGCAGCTAGAAAGCGTGTTCCATCAGAGACTGACCAGATTTAAGAAGTGATTATGAAGGCTACCCTTAACGACTCCTATGGGAACTTTGACTCTTACTACAAGAGCGCTTCTAAGGGCTGACCCTTGCCTGGTCAGATCGTTCGCTCGCTCGTTTCGCTCAAAGTTACTGTATCCTGGGACTCAGATGAGGGTGATTTTAGATTGAACGCCTGGTTTGTTTAGTAAAATCTGCTAAGAGTATTCAATTCTTTCTACGGCGGTTCTTAGGGAAGTATCCTCGTTATCTGAAACCTTTATGTATCTATCCACAATAATTTGCAACAAGGAAGAAGGTTAAGTACATGGGGACACATTATAGTGGATCAGCATAGGGCTTAGAATTTTGCGAATGGTAGTGTGTGCGACCAGAGAGATCTATTGTGCCAGAGACCACTTTTCAGAGCAGCAGTACTTCAACTTTCCCTATAAAAGCTATAATTACAGCTGCGGAGGAGTTCCTTAGGTCTAATGGAGATATTATCTCCTTAAGAAAGAAACTTTTCCTACTTCTGCACAGAGCTGCACACTCACATAGTATGTGCTCTGCAGTTTTGTTCTCTTCTAGGCAGAGGCGACAGGTGATATCCTCTGAAATTCTTATGTTATTTAGGTGGTAGAGTAGATGGCAGTGACCAGTAAGGAAGCTCACAAGCCTTCTTATATCATTTCTGCTGTATTTGAGGATATCAACTGCCTTTTTCTGGAAGGGTTGGACAGCTCTTTTAGCTTGTCTGAGACCTTGGGAGATATTGCAATGGAAAATGCACATGTAGCATTCCCAATGGTATAGAAAATATAGTTCGAAGGCAGAATCAGATATTCCGCAAAAGGGTTCAGGTCCAATGAACAACTCAGAGGAACCTTTTCTGGCTAGCAGATCTGCAGTTTCATTGTAAGGGTGGCCATGGTGTAGTGGTAACATCAACGCTTGTCACGCTCTTGGTTCACGGTTCAAATCCTGATCTTAACAATCATCTATTTATTTCGTCTGAAATAAATAAAAAAGTCGACCAATTGCGAAAGCTTAGTCAACTTTACTGCGAAGGCATAACACTGGCAGTAGGGTGGTCATATGGCTCAAATGCAACTTGATCGTGATGATAACATCAGGTGGAGGGAAAAAAATACTGTGAATCATGAGCAACGACAAAAAGCAAAACAAACAAGCTCCCCAGTTATCTGGACGGCCACCCTTGGAGTTTACTGAAACTTAATACCACCTAAGTTTCAAACCCACTACACCAATCTTTCTTTCTCTCTCTCTTAATTTCTACAAACGCCCGTGCCCTGAAATAATTTAATGGTATTCATATCCCATTTGGCGCGGGCAAATTATATAAATAAAAAAAAAATTGTCGTCACCGCCTACATGACCGGGTACCTACCACAATTTTACTTTATTGTATCGGGCCAGGTTTTGTAAACTGTTGAAGCAGCTTAAAACTCAGTGCTTTAAGCGCCGCTCGGCTGCCGGTGAATATATGGATAGTGGCACCTTTGATGCCTGAGTGCAAGTTTATACAAGCACAGGTCTCGATAGCGTAAAATTCGGCCTGGAAAATACTAGGACTCTTTCCAAGTAATTTCGTGATCTTATAATTGGGTCCATATTCATTTTTTATCCATCGGTATACCAAACGATTCCTTTTGGATCAAGCAACGGTCCTCCATTATTTCTTATATCACGGTATGGGATCTCAATCTCAAACCTTCTACCAAAGTAGAGTGATTTGGGCGTAAACCGAGCTGAGCAAAAAAAATCGTAAATCCCTTAGTAGGTAGGGTAAACTGGGGCAGATTCAATACATTTCGATAAATTTGAAAACCTTTAGTCTTATCAGAGACTTTGATTATTTCACTCTAAAATATCAGTGAAATTTTCCCTAAATACTGCTTTGTATACTTCAAAAAAAAAACAGCTCTACTGCATGTGTTCCAAACGTCGAATGTGTCCCATTAAGGAGCTAATTGAGCCCCGCAAACCCTGGTTTCAATTTTTCCAACACTTTTCTATGTGAATTTACATTCAATTAAATTCGTTCAAACTTAATAAAATTTAAAGCTAACTGAACAAAGTTTTCGAAAATCTAAATCTAAAGGACATTAGTTGCTCCTTTTAACATCTAACTCGTAGTGTTCCGCACTGAATGTGCCCCAGTTTACCCTACTCTTCTACGTAAATTCCTTTAAAATTTCTAAACCAAAATTTGATCAACCATTTACAGTATTAAATTCAAACTAAATACTACTTTGTATACCTGGTTGCCATTAATGAAATTACTAAAACCATACTCTACCGCAGGTATTCAAATTTAGACACCTATCTATCGCTTCAGGATGCCACACCTTAGTCATAAACTTCGAATATCATCAACCAATTCATGACTTCACTTCATAAACCCCACCTGAAAACTTTATAGTTCCTCTTGAAATGAGATTCCATCTACCCCCCCGTTTATGGCTCACTCAAAACAACGTAGTATATAATAATTCGATTTAAGGCAATGAAATCCTGGATGCCAGAATATGTGTCAGAGTGTATTACACACCGCTGCCCTATTGTGTCCATTCACCCAAATCTGATTTCGAAAAAGGAATCTCCGAGTGATTAAGGTCCTTAATATCAAAACTATGCGCTATTTCGGTGTACAAAGGACAAATTATATTTTACACCGAAATATATTTAAATTTTGCCCCAAAAACAAAATCAACTCGAAGGACGACGACAACAATCAGGCCGGCCCCCTTCTCCAAACCCGACGACAACAACATCTCCTCCAACCAAAAACATCAACTCTGTAGATTTCCATTCAAATTGAATGGGGCCATTCCCGTATCTGTTATGGCGAATCTCAACGCAACCATAGATTGCGTCTTCCTCCAGTGTTATCCATTCGGAGTAGTGACGACGACGACGACGATGTTGTTGTTGTCGTTGCCGATAGTGTTGTTTGGATGGTGGTACCCATCGTACCGGTCCATCGTCCACCGCCACCACCCTTTTCAATATACAATTTCGTTTTATCTATCTTCCACTCTTTCGGGTTGGAAATAGCTACTATCAATATATCCAACGGGATAATTTGATCCTTTTCGCCATTGAGCACAGCGATATATTGTCGTCATAGCCAATTGGATGGTTGGATGTGTATGTGGGGCGAGTGGGAAGAATGTGCGGACCGCATGGGCCCGGAGGGCCTGCCTATTGTTTTCCTTCATCAGAAAGTGATTTCTCGAACATTCGATCAGTTAAGAATCGACTCTGTGGATTGGTCCTTAAGTATCGCTCGGCATTTATGCCGAAAATATGGGGTATGGTGGGTCTTCAGGCATTCGTGTTTGTTGCCTTATTATTATAGGGTGTGATTTGGCACACCTTGTAAAATTTAATTGTGGATCCTTTTGCTTTTCCTTCGACCAATATATGTACGAGTATGTATCTGAAATAATCATAAAATTTATCTAGGTGGATGCGCGGTAGATATTGATGAATTTATGTCTTCATTCCAAGTGGGGAATTAGGTGTGGGACAACCCTTTTTATTTAGAGATGGTCGACGATGTGCATGTCAGAAGTGTTGATTATCAATCTAGACGTGTTGATAGGAGTTAATGAAGTAGAAATAATGAGCGATACACAGCAAATATAGAACTTCAAACGAAAAGTTTCTAAAACTAAGCAAGTTTTGGGTATACAGAGCATTCATATGTAGATATGCAAGCAGAGATTCCAGTTTATAAATGAACTCTGTCGTTCGACCGACCGAAAGGCCACTTGAAATGTTTGTGGACTAAGTGGCAATTTAAAATCTGCCACAAGAGTCAGCTGGGTGTCAAGTCAACTTTTCAGAAGTTACTCTTTAGATATCCGAATTAAGATAGGAGCCAACGTAGGAATGTTATGTGATCATTTTTACGAGTATACAGGGTGGACCAAATAAGACCAACCAATGTTAAACACGAATAACTTTTTTTTAATTTCCAATATAATTGTTTTTTTTCTTTTTGCAGGTTATAATTGAGTTCTTGGAAATTTATAATGGATACATACAGTACACAACAACGCGTTAAAATTATTGATTTTTTCTATTCTTGACGCAGCGAAAATATCGCCAATATTTTAATTCAAGATCAGCTACCACAGCCGATTATGATTAGGAGTTTGGTTGACCGTTTTGAGGAACGGGGTTCAGTGGCTCATCGAAATATTCGCACTGAAGACAACGTGGACGCTGTGCGGCAGAGTGTTGCAAATGATCCATCTGTCTCAACTCGTCGTCGTTCGGGCCAATTGGGCATGTCCAGAACAACATTAGTCATACAAAATTCCAATTGTGCAAACACTACTACCGCAAGACCACCGACAACGACTACAATACGCTCCGAAAATCCAAGGGTAATACACCAGCATCAGTTACACCCATTAAGATGCACTGTTTGGTGCGGTGTTATGGCCGAAAAAGTTATCGGCCCATATTTCTTCGGGAATGAGGATGAAACGCCAGAAACGATTTCCGAGGCTTCTTACAGAACAATGATCGACAACTTTTTGCGACCAATGGCGGAGCAGCATCCTAATTTGTGGTTCCAATAAGATGGAGCAACTGCGCACACTGCTAGGCAAACTATGGAAAATTTTTGGCGAACGTTTGATTTCAAAAAATTCAGTTTTCCCTTCTCGTTCACCAGATTTAACTGCGCCCGACTTTTCTTTATGGGGGTATTTAAAAGACAAAGTGTATGTTAATAAACCAGAGACTATTAGACAGCTAAAGGAGAATATTCGAGACGAAATATGGAGCCTGCAATCAGAAACATTACGTGGTGTAATGGAAAACGCGCTAAAAGGAGCCAATCTCTGTATCGAGCAAAATGGTGAACATTTGTCTGATGTCATATTTCATACTTAATTTCCATAAAATGTATTTCATACACGAGTATAAAAAAAATTAATCAAAACAAATGATTATTACAAGAGTTATACGTGTTTAACATTGGCAGGTCTTACGAGTATTTGGCCCACCCTGTATTAAGAAACTTTGAGGATACTGTGAAACCACTAGAAACAGAAAGCCCAGGTATAACATCGACATATGGCTTCGTCTCCTCTCTTTTCAGCCAAAGTCCGCTAGTGGGTGTCCCACTAGAAACAAAAAGCCCAGGTATAACATCGACATATGGCTTCGTCTCCTCTCTTTTTAGCCAAAGTCCGCTAGTGGGTGTCCAATTTTCTTTTTTTCCAGATAGAAATCGACAAAATAGCAATTTTTCAAAATTGCCCTTAAGTGAAGTGCGGTTAATTTCGAATGAAAATTCCAATTTCACCTCGGGATATAAGAGCACAGACTTCAGATATGAAGATTGATGTAAATCCGGAGTACACACGGACAGACAGATAGACAGACAGAAGGAGAGTATTTGCAAGACCCCTTTTTTCGATTTTCTCTGTAATAAAATCTGCCAATATCGGATCAAGCATGAGTGGGATGCAGCGGGCGGGATTTCAAAAATTTTTAAATCATCTTTGTTAGGAACCTAACTTAATAACTCTTGAACGGATGTTGATGGTTCCACTTGAAATTGATCGAAATCGATTAGAGTGGAAGTAAGATATGAGGAGGGGTTTAAAATATTTTCGAATCATCTTTCACATATACTCGTACTCGTAGATATGGTGGGATGTCTTTTCACCCCACGTATGCCAATATTTTTAAAGAACTGTTTATTGCATAAGATTTGCTATAATTTTCTCCTTTACCTCATTAATTTGCATGCTCTCCATTTGTTTTAAAAATGTTCGCTTTCATACAGGGTGTTTTTTTGGGACTGTGGTCGATTTGAAATTAGCGCCATTTCTCATAGAGATGGTTTTATTTTCTGGAAGTTGGCAGTAGTGTTCAGCTGTCAATGCCATTTAATCATCGATAGTTTGACGCCACAACAACGTGTTTTAGTGTTTAAATCATTTTATCAAAGTAGTTCATCAATATTATTGCAACACAGAGTAAATTACGTAATTTTTTGGGTGGTGGTGCCTTTTCTGATAGGCTTAATTTAAACCTCTCTTTTCGTCTCCCAAACCATTGTAGCGCGTTCCAGGCAGGGATAATGGCAATAAGGGAAGTCTTGTCTTGGCTAAAGAAAAAACGTGATATCGTCCGTTGATATCCGTATCTTTTCAGACAGCCAAGCAGCAATCAAATCCTTGGAATCATCCTCAACAAATTCTATAACACCTCTAGACTGCCGATAGTCTCTTATAGAGATGGCGGAGCAGTTTAATATTCACCTAATTTGGGTGCCGGGGCATGGGGATATTCCAGGGAATAATGCTGACGAACATGCCAGGCATGGAATAACAAATACTCTTCATTCCAGGCAAAAGTTTACTGGGTATGCCTATCGCTACATGCAAACTTAAATTAAAGCTGGATGCTATCCAAACAAATTCTAGGTGGAGAAGGGGTACAACTTGTCTAGCGACAAAACAGATTTGGGTTATGTTGGATCTGAAACGCTCTAGGAATTTGATTTCTCTAAATAGAAGGCATATTAGCGCTGTTATAGGTGTCATAACTGGACACTGTTTAATAGGCAAGCATGGAACAAGGCTTGGCGTCTTCTCTAACGATTTCTGCAGAAGCTGCATAGACGAGGAGGAGGAAGAGACTATTCTGCACCTTCTTTGCACTTGCCCAGCTCTCTCCGAAAGAAGGAATCTCCACTTAGGAGCCTTCTGTTTCAACGACCTAAATGATCTGAATTATATTGACGTAAGGGACCTTCAACGCTTCATCAGAAGCTACAGGCCGCGTCTCAAACACATGTGGTATCGCAATGGACCTATTATTGGTCTAAGTGTGTTGAACCTAACTTAACCTAACCATAAAGGCGGTATATGTCATGCCTTACACAACAGTAGGGTGTCAGAGGAATTTGAACTCCGCAGCGGAGTACGACAGAGATGCATTCCTTCGCCACTGTTATTCCTTGTATAAATCAGTGATGTGATCCGGGCTCTGTCTGGACGAAACATGGGGCTGAGGTGTACTATGACATCATATCTCAAACACATTGACTATGCTGATGACGTTTGCCTACTCTCACACAGGACAGCAAGTCGAGAAATGTAAGCAGCTTTCTATATTTAGGAAGTATGATCTCAGATGATGGTGGTACCAAACTGGATGTGGACAGCAGAATTCGGAAAGCAAAGGCTGCGTTCGGTATGCTGTCTAAAATCTGGAAAAGTAGTGTTTTCAGCACAAAAACCAAACTGAGAGTGTTTTGATCAAACTTGGAAACAGTGCTTCTTGGAAAGAGACCAACACCGTTGCTGCAAGCCTTCAAAACCATAGTTGTCTCGACAACATCCTAAGGATCTTCTGGCCGAATCGTATAGCGAATGACCAACTACACGCGATAACAAGCCAGGAGCCAGTAGGTATCAAAATACGGAAAAAAAAGTGGCAGTGGATTAGTCACACCTTACGGCGCGAAGACAGTTCCAATCAGACAGACGAGTGGGCCGCTCTAGGCAGACATGAAGAAGGCCAGTCGAGGAGGAATCCAGATTATTGGGGATGACTTGAAGGGAGCTCAAGTGCGTTTTAGAACTCCGAACACGATAGCGCGCAGGCTTTGTTAACACTCTATGCCCCACGAAGGGTCAGAGGATATAAAGAAAAAAAAGAAGAAACATCGTTAATCAAATACCCGCCCAGAGAAAAAGAAATACTCATTAGATTCGTTCCCCAAAGTTCATTAACAATGCTCAAAGCTAGCTTCTTGTGGAAGACGACAAAATTCTCCGCAGATGGCGACGGTATTGTGAAAAATTTCTGAACAAACAGTTTCCCCGGGTATACTTTTCAAGAGCCGCTCCTAACCATGACGAAGTATCCGACATTACAGTCGAAGAAGTTACGAATGCAGTCAAATACTCAAAAAAAAAAAAAAAAAAGCGGTTGGGCCAGACGAGATACCCTTTGAGTTCTGGAAAAGATGGGAGACATCGGGTCTAGATGGCTCATGATTCTTATCTCCAAACTTATGAGTGGTGATCCAATGCCTAATCAGTCGAGGGAACGTTATCTTCTTCCTTTGCACAAAGGAAAGGGCGATACGCGAAACTGCGATAACTACCATTCTGTCAAGCTGATGTCACTCACCATGAAGATCGTTGAGCAGGTATTAGACGACCGAATGGGAAAAATAATCTGATGACCAGTGCGGGTTTGCTTCGGATAAATCAACAACAGGTGGAATCCAAAGTATAAGGATCATAATTGAAAAACATCGTGATTCCTTAAAGGACTTGCATATGGTGTTGGTTGATTTTGAAAAACCTGCGATAGACAACCAAGAGATCTCTTATGGGTGGCGCTAAGACAACGAGAAGTTCCAGAAATCTACGTGCGCATGATCAAGGGACATGTATGAAGGAGCAAGGACAAGAGTAAGATGTCCCGCAGATGTCACCGAAAAGTTCCCAATCGGTGTACACCAGGGAAGCGTCCTCAGTCCTTTGCTATTTATTGAAGTCCTAGATTATCTGCTTGAAAGTGACGGACCCAGAAGTGTATCAGGTATTCTTTGCTGACAATGGAGCTATCATAAGTGAAGTTCAAACGTCCCTGCAACGAGCACTTGATGTATGGGTGGATGTTTTGCAGGGAAATGGGTACCGCATTAGTTCAAAAAAGACAGAGTATCTGTGCTGTCCGTTCTCTGATCCACACAAATATCTGGGATCTATGATCAATAGAACACCAATCATCGCATAACCGTAGGGTGGATGAAGTGGCAGGAAAACTCCGCTATCTTCTGTGATCGAAAAGTGTCCCCTAAGCTGAAAGGAATGCTCTTCACCGCAGTTGTACGCCCGGCGCTCACATATGGTTGACAATGCTGGACAATGTACAATGTAATGGTGGCAAATTAACGGCAGCTGAGATGAAGATGCTTCTCAGGACAGCAGGAGCAACAAAGCTTGATAGAATAAGAAGTTCGAAGATTCGAGGAAGGCTTCAAGTAAAAGAACCCATCACAAGCAAGATAGAGCACGACCGGCTCAGTTGGTATTGTCATGTTCAATAAAAGCGAACAAGTAGAAAAGTAGTAAAGTGGGAGGGTTGTGGTCCTTCTAAAGAAGAAGAAACATCATTAAGAGACTGACTGTTAAATCTATATACACAAACGTATCCCATCAATACTCGAAAAACTGCAGTATTACGCCTCAGAATTGTCATACAAGTGTCGCACAGAAGTATCTACACCACCTGCATAATATGAGACGTTAATAAAATTATAACCAGGAATCGTGTAATCGCTGGTCTCGCAAGAACAAATCCAAATTTCGAATACAAAAAGACTTCAAGATTTCTAACCAGTAAATGAAAATTTGTTCACAGATTTTGTCACTCATATACGAGTAGGTATCTACTCAATCTCCCTTAGACCCGTCCAATCACTGTGCTAATTATTTTCGGAAAATAGTCAACTCTCTCTTCGAAAGCTATGAGCGTGTGACAAATTGTCGGATGAACTGACAGGCAGAAAGACAGTCAGACACCATCTTTAATCTATCGGAGGAACACTAAAAACTACTCATCATTACCAGGCAGAAAGAAAATCTAAAGTTACCTAATTAAACACTCCTAATTAAGTAAAGGATAAACCACAACGAAATATGCTACAACTTCCATTTGACCTTTATCTACTCCACAAGTTCTTAGCTAAATAAACTAGTTAACTTAAAAAAATAACAAATCATGATGACATTATGGTAACGCCCCGCCCCTCCCGTCCCTTATCAGATCAGACTCCTACAAGTGCTAAGAAATCGCACAAGTGACATTCAATACCTCTGTGAACTTCACCCGCCGGCCCCCAGCACCGGGAAACAATCACAAAGTGAAAGTGCCAACTCAGCAATTAAAATCGATGCCAAAACCAAAATTAAGAAAACCACAACTTTTGAAATTTCTTCAAATACCTCAGCCCCTGCCTAATCTTGGGCAATTTTAATCCACTTCTAGCCCACTCTATCGACACCTTCGGGAAACCACTGATTGCTCTCGTATAAATCCGCCAGTTGTTAGTCGCAAAACCGTAAAAGGTGCGAAGCCCTTGTGCTCCCACCAAAAGTGCGGTTCGATGCGAAAATAGGGAGAAAAGCAAAAAAAAAAAAAAAAAAATATCGCAAAATAATTTCAAATTAAAACTTAATTAAAATATCATCAACTGGATGCATATTTTAACGATTATCATTGACCGAAATCGAAATTGCTATATAAAATTTCGAACATCAGCAGCGGCGACGACGAGGACGCCGCTACAGTCACCCCTTAGCCAATCGCGAGTTTTCAAAGTTCTCGGGCGAAACTTCTTAGATTGCTTTTATTATCATCATCTCAGTCGTTCTCTTCGTCCTCATCGTCCTCATCGTCCTCAACGTCCTCATAGTCGTCGTTGACGGCCATTAACATTGCGGGCTATGTACCTATCTGCGCAGTCTACCAAGGGCGGAAATACCTATCTGTCGAAGCCCGCCAACACTCCCGGCACCTTGTTCAGTGTGGAACTGATGAAGGCGCGTGAATATCCAGCAATAATTCGCGGGTTAAAATTTAAATTCTTATCAGACGATTACCTCCCCGAAGTGGCTGAGAGGAGCCATTAGAAGTGTACAGACCCCCGACCGCGCTGCCATCCTAAATCACCGCAGATGGTGGTTTGTGGTGTAATCGATTATCAGCTATGGCAGGCTTCTGGGGTTGGGGGGTGGGTTGGGAAGGCGTTAATGTTTTTCATGGATCGCTGGATACCTATACTTGACCCTTCAATCCATGTACATCACATTCTACCTCTCGCTCTCCGTAAATGTCGCGATATATGAGGGTTACAAACTCATTTAGTCCATCACCACAACTTAAGAAGCCATTACGGTATACTTGGGCTTCGTTTTATCTTCTTTTTTTTTCCTTCACAATGTTACCTGGATTTCTCTGCACAAGGCAGAGGACTTATAACGGTTCATTTTTAAGTGTGCACATTAACCCTGAGCACGGTGAAGATGCATTTACGAATGCCGAAGGACGAACTTTTAAGCACTGTAATTACCATCACCGGGTTAGGGTTGGGCTTGTTGGCGTTATAACTAAAAGTTCATATCTATTTTTAAATTTTTTATCCAAGAACGATAATCCAGGACTCTTCGGGATTATAATGAATGATGGAAAATTTGTTGTCTAGAAGGGCTTAAAATTCACCGCTGAAAAGTTACAGCGGCGATTTAAGGACTTAGGCATTGGTGTATCCTTAATTGCAGAGTAGGCCACAAACTGCAATTGACCTATGGCGATGAGATCGGTAGGTATTCAGGAGTTCTGATGTAGTTGTAATGAAGTCGTGTTTGATATTTTTTCTTGGTCAGGTTCAAGTCAGATTTAATCTGGTTATGTGATGACTAGCTGGTGATTGATTAAGCACTTGCAGAGTGACAGATACCCGTAGAGTATGGACTACAATATTAATCATCAAGTCATTGGCGGCGCCCATTTTGAAGGCAAAAGCTTCCAGGATATACGTTAACTTAAGGCAGCAAACATCCGACCCGATTGACAACATAAGGGTTAACCAGCCTCTTAGGTCTCTGAAACAAACGACACTAATTTAATAAGAGCTATACTATTGCATATCGACGTGCATTACTAATAGACTTCCGTAAGGACCAATCAATTAGGGAAGGACCAAAAACAATCACTGTTGTGAAGCAGCAAAGTAAGAGCTACAAGCATTTGGTCGTTTTAGTGAACTGAAATGGTAGTGTCATTATGTCGAACTTGGATGAGATGTCCGATGCAACAAATATATTCCAAGCAAAATAAACTGACCATTAAAAAACATACAGGAAAGCTACAATCCTCCAAGTACGGGTTGTATGATACTCTATACCCTATAACTCACGCATAATAAAGAAACGTTGCAAAAATTTGAAACAGATGCATTCATATCTTTCTATACAGAGGGTATATCCGCCCAGGAGAACCATCGCCCTATCGCCCAATATGTTTACTGGACACCATGGAAAAGATCCTCGAGAAGATTATCTTCAATCGATTACTCGCAGTGGCAGACGAGAAAGGAGCCCTCTCAGACCACCAGTTTGGCTTCAGAAAGATGCGATCTACTGTTGATGCCATAAGAGCAGTAGTTGATATGGCAAATGGTGCCATCGAAGGAGAAAGATGGCTTTACAGCACAAAGGAGTACTGTGCAGTAGTAACGTTGAACGTTAAAAACGCGTTTAACTCTGCGAACTGGTCGTGCATTAGAAGAGCACTTGCGAGGATGGATACGCCATATTATTTGCTTCGTATGGTGACAAACTATTTTAACAACAGGAAGTTGAGATACAACACAGATGAAGGTGTAAAATACTACAACGTCACTGCGGGAGTTCCACAGGGATCGGTCTTAGGGCCGTTATTGTGGAACATCATGTATGACGGAGTCCTACGATTACTATTGCCCGGGGGAGTAACGATAATTGGATTCGCCGATGACATAGCCATCGTGACAGTAGCTAAACAGATTCGTGCAGTCGAATTAGCTACAAACGAAGCTATTGCCCGAATAAAAGATTGGCTATCAGCCTCGGGATTAGAACTGGCAGACCATAAAACAGAAGTGGTCCTTATAACCAGCCGAAAAATTGTAGAGTTTGCCAACTTTCAGGTCCAAAGAAACGGTGAAATACCTGGGAGTAATGCTGGACCACAAACTCCGGTTCAAAAGACAGGTTGACTATTTAACCAAGAAGGCAGCGAAAATACAGGGAGCTCTCTCGCGCATACTTCGCAATATTGGGGGCCCTGGATACGCAAAAAGGATAATGCTCTCCAGAGTTATTACATCAGTCCTGCTATATGCCGCCCCGGTTTGGGCGCAAGCATTAAGGACGAAGGAGACCAAAAGAAGACTATTGTCAACATACAGACTCTGCGCGCTACGGACAATCAGAGGCTTCCGAACCATCTCAGACGAGGCCGCGTTTGTTCGGGATGATTCCTATCGATATCCTTGCAGATGAAACGTTGAGGATATATAACAAAAGAGTCTTGAACCAACACGACGCCAATGGTACCAAGATAATAAAAACTGAATAAAAGGCAGCATCAGCAGCAATGTGGCAAGCTCGCTGGGACAATGCAACGAAAGGCAGATGGACACACAAACTAATACCAACAATCGAAGACTAGATATATCGTAAACATGGAGACTGCAACTACAACCTTATGCAGTTCCTGTCTGGTCACGGTGGCTACCGCAAGTATCTCCACCGATTTGGACACGACAGTTCACCATAATGCCCCGAATGCCCTAATGAAGACGAAGATACTGAACACGAAGTGTTTTACTGTAGACGCTTCACGGCATGGAGAAGTACTTTACCCAGACCGACGTTACTCCTCGACCACAAGTTGCAGTCAAAAGAGAACTGGACGGTAATATGCGACTGCATAACAAATATACAAACTGAGCTGCGGAGATTAGAAAGGCTGAGAAAAGCTACAGAAGCAGGAGAAGCCTCAGTAGCAGGTGACACAAGACGAATAGCTTGATTTGCTAACCAATCCCGCAGTAATACCTAACGGCAGTCCCGCGGGGGGAATGTGTGCGGGAGCGAGGTTTAGTACGTAGGCATATATCGGCTGGCAACTCATTGTCAGGACCAGGTATATGAATCGTGCATGCCATTAGCACGGGCTAATGATATCTTTAGAAGATTCCTCACCTCTCTGGCGCAACCAGAAAAAAAAAAAAAAAAAAAAAGAGGATATATCCTCGACCTTTAAGAAATTTTATCATAAATTCCAAAATTTGTAACCGAAGTTTACGGATTCTGATGAGATATTCACAATAAGACTTAACCATCACCGTAAATAGCTTCGAAAAAGCAATATATGCCTTTTTTTTTTAAAGAAACGCCCCTAAAAAGTGGGCATGGCGATGTATTAGGTACGGGCAAAATATTGATAAAGCCAACGTGCACATATCTTACCTAGACAACATTTGTCAGTTTCTAGCAAAACTATTGTACTTCTTCGGATTCCAGGAAGCTTATTTACACAATTTCATGTTCCTAGCTAAAAAATTTAAGGCCCAGAAAGTGGTGACCTTGGGACGGATGGACATAGCTAGATCGACATTACTCTTGATGCTGATTAAAAATATATGTATGTATATACTTGGGAAGCGCCCCCAAGAAGTGGGTGTAACTATGTACAGTATATGAACGAAATGTAGAGTACAGAAGTATCTATATATTTCGTCAAAGCAACATTTCTTAGTTTCTATTAAAAATATTGAGAAAAGACACGACAGTGGGCGGATTTAAAAATTGTGTACGCTTGTACTGCTAGGGATTCTGAAAAGCTTATGTGTACAATTTTAGACTTCAAGCTCAAAATTTAGGGCACACAAAATGGTGACATACGGACAGGTGGTAAGGCACGGATAGATCGACATAATTCTCGATGCTGATAATACTTTTGGTGATCTATCGTTATGATTTCTCTATGTTACAAAAAATATAAGAAGTAATACATGTTAGTATGGGATGCGGTAAGTTAAATATTATGTACCTAACATACCTACATACTAACTTGTTTGTTTCATAGTATTTTCGCTTGAAGTAAACCTTTTTACAAATTTTATTTAAACTTTTTGAAGTTAAACTTCAGCCAAGGCAGACTAAATTTGCTAGCATGTAACGAAAAATGTGTAACACCTCGGGTGTAACGAAAATGCAATTAACGATTTTCACCAAATTTTATATTTTAGTTATCTTGGACAGCTTAGGTCATTTAGAGAAAAATTTCAGATAGATTGTAACTCTTGAGATACGGGACCTGAAGCACCTGTTCCAGTCTAACTGCCTTAATGACCCGTAGTATCTGGAGTGGATCCAGCTGTAGTAAGTCTCTTTGTTATAATTGATTGGTCGTTAAGTAATACCTTTTTTTTGGATCAGCGGTCCACATTCATTAAAGAGGTGCCTTGGAGTTTTCAATATCCCTGCAAAATCTGCAGTGTCCGTTTTTCTCCATATCCAGTTTCCTGAGATGTTCCTGAGATGTCTACAGTAACTTGTTAGGGAGCCTGTTAGAATCCGAAGCCGCTTTTTGTTTATGTTTAAGCATGCCTTACTTTTTTTCGGTTATAATTCCGAAGAAGTTCTTTGACCTGTCTCAGCTTGAGAAGTTCGTCCCACTTGCAATTCTCTTCCTTCCTTAATAGTCCTTATCAGTTGCTTCATTTCCCTCTACTTCCTCGTGGCCCGGTACCCAGAAAAGGGCGACTTTATTACTCTGTCCCTGTCTATTCATCTTGGTAAGATACACCCATACTAGTTTGGACCTGATTTCATGAGAGGTCAACATCTTGATGGCAGCCTGACTACCTGACAATATTGCGATATCTTGTCCATGATATTTCCTATCGATGTTAAATTGACTGCATCTGGAGGAAGTCATCCGTGTTTTATTTGAGTTGTTAATATAGGATTCGTTACTTCAGTCTCTTTTGTTGCTCAGCACCGAGTTAAATCTTATCACAGTACAAATTATTGTTCGCTCCCTACATGCGATGCATTTTCTTTTCTGGGTGCCATTTTTGATTAATCTGAGAATGTTTATCATTCTAAGGTCACTATGGGAAAGGTTCTCATGGTTTCTGGTAACCATATGCAGCACGTTGTGCGGCCAGATTTTACACCATGAGTGTCCGGCTCATTTTGGCCAGCACAGTTTCTTCATATTTCTTTCAGAAAAGTTTACTACCTCGATACTACATGGGTCGACGCTGATAATATTTACACGTGTTTCAACTCCATTTTCTTAGTGAAAGCTATGGCTGTCATTTTAATCAGGTTAGTCCTACCGTTAATGACCACTCCTTGAAGAATTTCGTCTACAACTAGGTTCCACACCAATTTCTTTGAACAACTAAAAGAGCACTGACAAATCTCAAACAAATAACAAAAAAAAAGTTTCATCAAAATCGGTTCACAATCACAAAAGTTACAGTAAACAAAAAATGTTTTTGTTTACCTCTGAGTAGGTACTCACAAATTATCGCTTCCATTCCTATAGTATGTAGGTAACAACAGTGTAAAGGGCAAAAAAAAATCTGTGATCTGAGCCGTGCAGGTTCGAGTCCGAACGGGGTACATGGTAGTACAATGGACCGAAATCTGACTACTGTGGGATTTGGAAATTTCCTTTCAAAAAAGGTAACTATAATATTCTGAGTCAATCCGATAAGACAGACGATAAAACAGAAATAGAAACAGAAGGTCTAATCAAAGCAAAACATCAGTACCATTGTGCTTTGCTGTATCCATATTGGCGCTGTTGGCGAAGATATGCGCCGATAAAAGCTTAATCGTAACGATTTGATGCTCATCTCCAGGATTAGTGTTCGTTAAACGTTAATGTGTATCGACATTATCGATAGTAAATAACTATCGAAAACTCTTAATGTATTCAGAAACTATTGATACCAAACACGAACACTACGACCAGAACTATATAATGCAATGACTTTTTGGTTAAATAGTGCGAGTTTTTCATTCTTATCTGAAGATGAGGCACAATCAAAAGGCTTATTCATATCTACAAACCACAACCGTAACAGACGAGTGACGTGACAGATGAGACAAGTACGTACTCTTAAGTGCATTATATATTAGCGTCGTAAAAGTCGACAAAATGGAGGATCAAATCGAAAAATTATTTTGGGAAGGCCAATCCAAATTGGTATGTCGACCACGCTATGCAAATTTAGTTGATGAATGTTCAACCTGTGACTGTCCAGTTATTTTTAAGGCAAAACTATTTTTAAGGATAACTATTTTTTGACATCTTAAAAAGTTTGTTAGTAATCAATACCATCGATAGTTTTAAAAAAACTATCGATATCACACGTATGATATCCAAGATAATATATGGAAAGGTAATGAATTCGAAAATACGAATATGAAAGTTTTCAATATCATTTGATGTCGAGTTCTGCGGAACCCCAGGACGGAAAAGGAATCAGAACCACTCTTTCAGGGGTTTATTTCCAGGAGTTTCGGAGATACTCGTACGGTGATGAATTAGTCAGTGTGTTTAGCCTTTTATGTTATTTAAATGAAATTGTACATAAAATTATAAAGAGGGTGTATAATATTTGTCCAGGACCGTTTGAGAACTTTTCGAAAACTATCAGAACGCAACCCAACGCCAAGAACGAAACTACAAACTGGGAGTGTTTGGAAAGCTCAAAAAACTTGACACAGCGGAAGCAAAAATGATTTGTCATTCGCAGGAATATTTCCATTCACAGTCTATTATACTCAGCTAACTGCAATTATAACTTTAGTGAACTACGGCAAACCATAATGTGGCATATGAACGAGTATCTATGTACATACGCATGTATTCCAACCGTCTTCCGCGAGCGCTGCCAGAGACCGATGAACATTTAAATAATCCTTAATGTGCAGCTTGCGACTTTGACGAGGGTTTGTCGTCGACGACGAATGATGATTTGCACATATCCGCCATTCCTACCCTGAATATGTGAACAAGTATCCTTTTTTGCTTCAACCTGCCGCGTGGGTTG
The DNA here is from genome assembly GCA_963082735.1 of Pocota personata. Lineage (NCBI taxonomy): Eukaryota > Metazoa > Arthropoda > Insecta > Diptera > Syrphidae > Pocota > Pocota personata. The sequence continues at coordinate 33,218,270 of OY720431.1, read as the reverse complement.
CGTTTCGTGTATTTTTTAACAGCAGACATCCACTCACTCGCTCGACTCGACTCGACTTGTGAATGATGGCAAACAGCGCTGTGTGGTGAAAAAGTGAAATTTAATTAAACCATGTCAACTGATGCGGCAAAAAGTCGTCGTCGTATTCAACGTCGTTGTCGTCGCAGTCGTCGCCGCCCGACTGGCTCTGGAATATGTGCGAGAGTTTGTTCCTCCTTGCGCCCGCTCCAGCTTCGGATAGAGGTAGACACCCAAAAAACGACCGCCTGGCTGCCTCTTAGAGTCGTCTGTCTTGCGGAAAATATGATGACGAGCAAAAGTTATCCAAAAAAAAAAAAAAAAATGTGTGTGAGTGAATATGTGAGTTGTGGGTGGGTGTAGGACGACGGATGAAGACGGAAACGCGTACTTGTTGTACCTTCGTAGATCAAAACCTAAACCCTCTCCGCCCTATGTTGTCGCTTTTCCAAGCTCACTGACGACGATGATGAGAGGATGATGACAGAAAAGTGGAACAAGCTGGCAGCAGATGTAAAAATTCACTTCGGTACTAAATGAACCAAGCAAAGCAGGAAGAGGGCGTGGTGAGGGTTGAATTTTTACTTTTGACTTTTTTTTCCTGTACTCGTCGTCGTTCTTCTGGAGGTTTGGAGAATGCGTTGAGGAGATTATGCTTAATATTTGAAGCCGGCAACAGTTGTCATATTCTCAGTCACCTTCCTTCATGTTCGTCAACGTTCCATCACGAGCAGTTGTGCTTATAGTCTTCCCGGGCACCGCCTTCGCCCTCATCACAGCATCCAACTGATTTAATTGCGCGCTTGAAGTGATTTCTACCTGTTGTCTTGACGGATAAGGGCGGATGTGTATGAGTATTCGTACAACGGCGGCGGGGGTATTTTTTTTTTTTTTTTTTTGTTCGCATCCCTCCGCTCGTTTTAGACTTAATCACTTTTGTTTCGTCTCTTGTCATTCATTGTGTCGCTTCAATTTCAGATCCATTTGGATGGGAAGTCTTGTAATGCCTTCGGATGGCGACTAATTGTCTACGTTTTTGCGAAATCATTTTGTAAATATTGAAGGTGAAAAGCTAGAGATTTCTAGATGGGGACTTCATGAGAGTGAGCTGACGGTATATTGAATATGACTTTGCTACTTTGGCATGTGGCGTTATTAGTGAGAGCATGTGACTTTAAGGAGTAGGTACCTTTAAAGGAATTGGCTGGGTGAGTACCTAGATATATTGTTTTTCTTTTGCTGTTCAGAGTCTGCAAGTGGGTATTATTGGCGGCGGGTACTTTGTATAAAAATGCAAGCATTTTAGCTTATAAGGTCATTTTAACTTATGAATCAGCCAAATCGATGGGATACCTTCCAAAAGCAAAAAAAGCACTATCGTTATAGCCTTTATGAGCTCTACTAGCCTTACATCGTCCTAAAGATAGATAATCGTGTATAGGGCTTAAAAAAAAATCAAGCTGGTAGCGTGCGAGAATCAAAATATGACGGTTATTATGATATTTGGCCGATGGCCAGGCAGTGTTCAGTCATGCCGAAGACGAGTGTTTTAATTTCTCGGAATTATAGGGTGCCAGAATCCTCATTTGTGAGAAGAACTCAAAATGGGCTTCTTTCCGAGCAGAATCGTAGAAAACAGGTCAAATGATTACAAAGAACTGTACCTTACCTAATCATTCTTTTCGTTAAATTTCGATTTATCCAATTACACTCCTCAGAAATATACATCTGTTATCTGTTCATCAAAATCGGTTAGGTACACAAAAAGCACTCATTGTGCCATCTAGCGGTCAGATAGAACACTTCAGAGTTTCAAAGTAAATAAAGTGGCGGACTAGGTCGCACGTATTTGCACATAAATATGTACGTACATGTCGTTTATTTGCAATTCACTTACCTGTAAGGGCAAGTATTGGTTTCGTGAATAAATTCGACCTCGAGATGGTATTACTAGAATCCCAAAACGTGAGTCTCGCAATTTGATGTGTCTGTCTGTCTGTCTGTACGCATGACTGTAGCCTAAAAGAATTTTCTTCAAACTTCATACCTGAGGTCTGTGGGTTCGCAATTCGAGCGAAATCGGAATTTTCATATCTGTCCAGCAGTCTATCATACATATACACAGACGTGCAGATAGACAGACAGACAGTTCATTCAAAATCTTTAGGTCGAACATTTTCAGAAAACCAATAGCAACTTGTAATATAGGATGTCAGATATTGGCTTCCAGCCATTCAAAATATAAACACATGCCTGATTTCTGAAACACCCCCTGGGACAAAGTCTTGATATTAAACTCCCGAACTATACATGTTACCACGCTCCACATCCGGCTGAGAAGGCTAGAGGAGGATCGACTATACTTATTAGAAAGAACCTGAAACATTATGAAGAAGCTAATTTTACTAATGAGAATATGCAAGTAACAACAATAAGTATTGGTTTAAAAAAGAAAGAACTTAAGGTAGCAGCAATATACTGCAAACCCAAATGTTCCCCAAGTGCAGAAGACTATGCAGAACTCCTAAATTTGCTACGACACAACTTCCTTGCCGATGGCGACTTCAATGCCAAACATACTGGGGTTATAGGTTAACAACAACGAAAGGAAAAAGGCCGCAATTACAAGTGTGAATTTTTTTCCTCTGGATCGCCTACGTACTGGCCTTCTGAAAAAGCCATACAGGAGTTGAAAGTAATTATGTCAGACCATGCTAGAGTGATCTCGTCACTGAGTGAAACGGAAGTGCAGGGAAAAAGTGATCCTGAGTTTGTAAGTAAGAGGACGAACTGGACTGAATTTAGAGAAAAGATGGAAAGAAATGAGCAAATTGGCCATAAAGTGGAACAATTTATTGCTGGTGTTCAACAGGCAGCAGAGGGAAGCACACCAGCTAATTTGAACAGGAGACAACCTGAAATGAAATACCCCATCGAAAGAAAAGAGTTGATATTAAGAAAAAGAAGGGCTCATAGAAAATGGCAAACCACTAGGTTCTCACACGATAACTGCCCATCAGGAGGACGGAAAAAAATACTGTGAATCATAAGCAACGACAATAATAGCGAAAACAAAACAAAATACACCCTTGGAGTTTACAGAAACTTAATACCACCTGAGTTTCAAACCACACCACTCTGTCTTTCTCTCTGTCTCTTCCTTTCCACAAAAACGCACGTGTTCTAAAAATTTGTATAAGGGTATTCATATCCCCTTTAACACGTGCAAATTATATAAAAAAAAAAAACACAAGGAGGTAGCTGTGGCGTAGCCCGTAGCTGTAGCGGTAGTACGAGTTGGTTTATTTTTATCTATTGTAGCGCTACAAGTTTGACAACTCACTAAAAAACAGAAGAAATGGAAGGCGACTTTGAAAAATTCCTTGAATCTGTAAAAAAAGGGAAATATTGTGGGAAAGGGAAACATGTAAAAGTGGTCTCGAAAAAACCTTTCAAACTCCTTTCCTGTTACAAAGGGCACACTCACCATCTCCGCATTTTCTCTTTCAGTAGCTTGTATGCAAGATGGCACATCTGAACCACAGTCAGTAAAAATACAGCTACTTCTTCTTCTTCATCCACTTTATTTTAGATATAATTTAATGTTAAATACAAGAAAAAATATTTTTCAAAACTAAACAACACAATTCCAATCAGCTGCTTTTCAAGTGACAATTAATTTGACATGCAGCGCCACTAGTGCTACTATTACGCCACAGCTACCGTGCATTGTGTTCAGCAGTAACACAAATTATCGAATAAAAAAGCAACAGGCCACCAATAGCCTTAAAAAAAATTCCAAATTTATAATATGGCCAAACTTGAAAAAATTGATTTTCTCGAAATCGGCTCTAACTATTTTGATTCAATTTTATATTTAAATCACGGTGGACTTACTCGTAATCCATCAGAGGTTTTTAATAAAACAAAAATACAGATAGCGATTTTTTGCCTGATTTTTGAAAATTGACTATTATTCGGCTATGACTTAACAGGTTTTGATCGAAATCAATATACATACATAGGTTTACATACAGACAATATTTGACATACTAGTATAAAGGTTGAGGTTAAAATTTAAATCTGGCACTACTGTGATTCTGTCAAAGACAAGTAGCTGACATTTGACATCTGTGAATACTAAACATTGACATTTGTAATTGTGGAACGGTGTATGAGAGAACAACGCATTTTAATTGTTAAAACCCATCTCCGAAACCGAGAAAATATAAACAACACGGTTCACGCCGGGGTTAAAAAAATCGATCGAGCCGGATCAGTGTTAGATGTGCAAAAACCAGTGCGTCCTCGTAGTGGCCAGTCACGTGAAAATATCGCCACAGTGAAAGACAGTGTTCGTGACAATCCGTCAAAATCCATTAGCCATCGTTCTCAGCAATTGAAACTTTCCTGCAGCACCACGCAGCTGATTTTAACAAAAAAATATGCATTTATGAAGAAAATCATCGTTAGCGATGAGGCTCACTTTTAACTGAATAGCGACGTAAACAAACAAAATTATAGCGTTCGGAGTCATGAGTATTCACGGTCCATTCACAAATAGCCAATGCATCCACAAAAATTCACTGTTTGGTGCGGATTTTCAGCAGGTGGCGTGATTGGGTCTCGTGGTGCTGCTGTAACAGTCATTGGTCATGCGTACTTTACTGGGGCATGATAACAAATTAATGTTGGCACCACTTGAACGATGTTGATTTTTTTTTTTTTTTTAATTTGCACGTGTGAAAGGGGTTATGAATACCCTTATACTAAGTTTTAGGACACGGGCGTTTTGAGGAAAGGGGAAGAGACGGAGAGAAAGACAGATTGGTGTAGTTGGTTTGAAACTCAGCTGGTATTAAGTTTCAGTGAACTCCAAGGGTGGCTGTCCAGATAACTGGGGAGCTTGTTTTTTTTTTTTTGCTTTTGTCGTTGCTCATGATTCGCAGTATTTTTTTTCCGTCCTCTTGATGTCAGCACCACGATCAAGTTGCATTTGAGCCATATGACCGCCCTACTGCCTTCGCAGTAGAGTTGACATAAGCTTTCGCAATTGATCGACTTTTTATTTATTTCATGGGAAATAAATAGATGATTATTGACATCAGTATTCGAACCGTGAACCTGTAGCGTGACAAGCGATGATGTTATGTGCAAGACATGTGGTTTCAACAAAACGGTGCCAGTGCCACCTGTAACACTGTGTCCAGCGTAAGCACGGGGAATACGGTGCGTGCGTTGCAGTACGGGCACCGTCGACCGTACATAATAAAACTTTTGTTAGCAAATGTAGGTGTCCAACAGAAACACGATATACGGCAAACACGTGCATTGCGTCGTCCCCACAACGCCCGCATTGTTTTAATTTTCAAATAGTTTGATTTTGCCCGCATTGTCGTACCGAAAACAAATCGAAATGGAAGTGCTAATATCGGAAATTCAAAAAAAGAAGTGTGTTGTGGAATAAAAGTAATCCCCGCTATAAAGACAAATTAACTGCTTCTCGTGATGGGCGATTATTTGATTTGGAAAGTTGTAGATTATTGTTTGTCATCAAATTTCTGGAACTGACATTTTGTTCAAAAATGTTGGGAAAGGTGTCTTGCTCCATATCAATAATAACAATATGAACTTCATTTTCAACATTAGCTTCTATTGCTGTCAATAAAATTCGAAATTTAGCAGAACTAATTCCGAATGCACACTCACCGGTCATTCTGGCTCGTGACAAACGGTAATTAAAATTTGAAGCAGCGGCATTATTTTGAATTAGCTTTGCAGGGTATGGCCTCATCAAATATGTTCTCAAAGGAAATGCTTCGTCACCTAGAAACACAAACGAAGCCTTCTGCTCCGAGTTGGGTAGCGGCTTATCTCTTGGTAAACTCAAATTATCGAAAATGATATTTTTAAAAATGGCTGAATTTGCAAAAACTTCTACGTCACTATCTTTTCCCTATGCGCCCACATCGATCATTGAAAAGCGATATTTTGCATCAAGCACTGCCAAGAGTACTATTGAAAAAAAACCTTTGTAATTGTAATACATACTGCCCGAATTTTTTGGACACTTTAGTCTTATATACTTTCCGTCTATACTGCTTTTTCAAAATATTCTTTTGAAGCCTTTTCAAATCGATCTATAGTTGGTACAAGCATATGTATCTGGAGTGATTCCCAAATGGCTCTGCAAACTTCTATGATTATACAGGCAACACATGACTTCGATATTCGAAAAGTAAAAGCAATTTGTCTAAATGATATTCCCGTTGATAGGTATCTGAAATAAAAAATGTTTATCTAGTTTCTCTTTCATTTCCAGAAGATGATGCTAAAAAAAAGTAGCGGAATTTAAGAGATCAATTTTGTAAAGAATTTAAAAAAATTCCAAAGAGTAAATCAGGTGATTCGCAAGACTGTGCTGCAACATATTCTGGAAAGTGGCAGTTTTTTAAAAGTATGCTTTTCCTAAAGGACACCGTGTCTCCGAGAGATACGGATGGAAATTTGTCTCTGGTAATAGACGATTCGCTAAGCTTTACAGCTGCAGCAAGAGTCAACAATGAATGTATGAGGAAGGAAATGATGTTGAGCTTAAGCTTCTAAATATAAAGCTTGCTTTACTTGAAGGCTCAGAGGACGAAAATTCACTTTTTCTGCGGTTGTTGCTTCCATTTATGAGAAAAATGAATCCATTACGACAACTTCGAGTAAGATTGAAATTTCAAGATGTTTTACTGCAGGAAATGTAACAAATGGAGGAAATGCGAAATTAACAAACTTCAAATACAATGTCATCTTATTCTGACTTCTCTGAACCAACTTCCCTTGTCTTCACTATTTACCCCAATGGCACACTACAACAATCATCTTCTATAAACGTTGCTTCTACATCTCAATTTGTTGCACAAAATACAAACGAATCACATGAAATAGATATTTTGTAAAATAATAACAGTTCTTTTGTTTTATTACCTTAATGTTAGCAGAAGTCTTTCTTTGACAGAAATAGGTCTTTGAAAGTTTGTGGTATAATGATACCAAGTATCATGTATGTTTTTTTAAAATATAATCGAATGTTTTTGCCGTCTTTCTGGTATACTGAAGAAATGCATCACTTTCATTTGCACGCAATTGAGGGTACAGGTTTTCATATATTACACTCGTTTTTTTCTTAGCATGATTCTTTTTCAGTTTCTTTAATATTTTTAATCTTAATGAACTATTTTCCAGAATTTTTCGCGCACTGAACTAAAGGAAGTTGTCACTGAAGCCCGCATAAACGCATGCATGGTGTTGTATTTGGACACCTTCGTATTCCCCATATTACCCGCATACACCGCATCACACGTATTGGCCTTGCCCGTATTTACGTTGGACACAGTGTAACACAGCTTGAGAAAGAATGCAGTTATTGCACAAAAAGTTTCCCGACCGCATCATCTCTCGTTTCGGCGAGTTTATCAAAAAACAGTGGCTTTTATTTCAAATACTCGTAAAGGGTGCTTTTTTTAGAGTTACGAGTGTACAGGGTTTTTCAATAGGGACATAACAATTTTGTATTTTAATACAAACGCACTCTTAAACTTTTTTTATAATCTGTCAATGTCAAAACGTCAGTTAAGGTTTGAGGTCTGAGTCGGTGGTCGCAACTTTAAGAGCGAAGAAAATCCTGAATTTCATCGAAAAATCATCTTCAGCGATGAAGTTCATTTTTGGCTTAATGGCTTTGTCAATAAGCAAAATATGCATTAAACGCACATGTGTTCAAAAGACTCCATTGCATCCACAAAAAGTGACCGTGTGGTGTGAATTTCATGCCGGAGGTGTGATTGGACCCTATTTCTTCGTCAATGAAAATGATCGCCATGTTACTGTCAATGGAGTTCACAATCGTGCCATACTGGAAGACTATTTTTGACCAGAATTAGATGGACTTGACATCAGTGATATGTGGTTCCAACAAGATGGTGCCACATGCTACACAGCTGATCAAACAATTGATCTATTGAAGGGGAAGTTCGGTAATCATGTAATCTCAAGAAATGGTCCGGTTGAATGGCCAGCTCGCTCATGTGATTTAACACTGATGGCCAACAACGTTAGAGGAGCTCAGGAAGAATATCGAACGCGAATTTGCCAACGTTTCGGCCGATATGTGTGGAAGAGTGGTGGAAAATTGGCTCCAAAGAATAGATCGCTGCAAACGTGCCCGCCGTGGTCATATGAACGAGATGTGTACTACACATGGAATAAATTTCAGCCCGATATCTTAATTGTTCTGTGTCTTATTTGAATACAAAATTGTTACGTCCTTATTGAAAAACTCTTTATATACGTATTCAGAATACATCTTCGCGTGTTTTAAGAGATTTTGTTAGAGAAATTATTATTACGGCTTTTTCTTAACAGAAAGTTTGCATGCACCATTGGATGTGGTAAACTTTTAAAGATACTAATAGCCCGCGCTACCATGATGTACGATTCACAAACCTGAATAATCTATATAAGGAGTGCGTCTACACAATTCTAGCAATCTCCCCGAGGGATTGCCGTTAGGTACTACTTCGCGGGGCTGGTTAGTAACTTATTCTATAGGTACATCATCTTCATTTGCGGTTCCGGCTCTTCTTATTCTCATTCGACTCTTCTCAGCTCATTCTGTACGAAGGTGCAGTTCTCCAGCCAGTCATCCCCTGACCTCGTCATATGACTTATTGGAAGCTGTGGGCTTGTCAGATTCATTCTTCCCTCTGCGAAGCGCCTACAGTGGAACACTGCATGCTCCATGTCTTCCTCTTCATCTGGGCATTCTGGGCTGAAGGGCATGCTATCGTGTCCAAATGTGTGATTTTCGATAGCCGCATGCCAGAACAGGAACTGCGTAAGGTGGTAGTTGCAGTTCCCGCGTGCTCCCTTTGTCCAGACCTCGATGGTGGGGATCAGCTTGTGTGTCCATCTGCCTTTTGCCGTTCTATTATTTTTCTTCTCGTTTTACTCTCCAGGTAACGCTCGCATCTTGACGGTTCGCGGTTTGCTTAACTTTGCATCTCATTACCGAGTATATCGATGGGAATCATACTGGCTACAACACAGGCTGATTCATCCAAAATTGTTCGGAAACCGCTTATAGTTCTGTATCCGCAGAGCCTGTATGCAGACAAGAGCTTCCTTCTTGTTTCCTTCGTTGTGAGTGCCCACGCCCAGACTGGGGCAGCGTATAGAAGGATTGAGTTTACTACTTTGGATAGGTGGATACTCTTGACGTATCAACGACACCCATCGATGTTTGGCAGCATACGGGAAAGCGCTGCCTGCATCTGTGATGCCTTTTTTACTTGAATACTCGACGTACATTTTGAAGTTCTGCCTGTTGTCGAGCATTACTCCAAAGCATTTTAATGTCTCTTTAGTCCTGATTATTTGGTTCTAAAATTTGCGTATTCCACAGACTTTCGGTTTGTTAATAGGACAGCTTCGATCTTGTGATCAGCTAGTTCTAGGCCGGCAGACTTTAGCCAATTTTTGATCTTGGCTACAGTAACCACGGCAATACCATCAGCAAAGCCAATCACCTTAACTCCTTGTGGCAGCGTTAGTCACCGAAAGATTGCGTGAATAGAATTTTTAACCAAAACTCATGGATTCTGATAGGGATATTCACATACATAGGCTTGACTATTATCATGAATGGGTTTTAAGAATGATTTGAAAAGAAAAAGAAAAGAAAAATGCCCCCAAGAAGTAAGCGTGGACAATGTATAGACGAAATGTGGAAATAGTCTACATATTTTTTCCAGACAATATTTTTCAATTTCCAGCAAAAATATTGAAAACAATGGCTAAAGTGGGCGTGTCTGTAGGCGGTTTTCAAAAAAGTGTACACTTGTACTGCTTTGGATTCTATAAAGCTTGAGGGTCTGAAACTGATGACAATCAGACAGGCATTTTGATGCTGATCACGTATGTGATCATATGTACTCGTACTTTTGGGAGTCTATCGTTATTATTTCTCTATGTTACGAACTACATACTACCTTGATCAAAAAGTTTCAGGAATGACTACCGTGTGGTGCTTCCAGTCATCTGATTTAAGTTTTTTAGGTTGGCACACCTGTCATTAACATTCGCTCCAAATTTTAGCATCGTAGCTTGACATTTGTAAAAGCTACGCTGTCGAGAGTACATCTACTTTGCAACGACTTTGCATTAAATTTTGTATTAAAAACGGATTTAATAGTGTGAAGACTTTGAAAATGTTGGAGAAGTGTTTCGTTAACCATATTGTATCGAAAACAAGCGTTTATGCGTGGTACAAACGCTTTAAAAGTGGTCGTGAGTTTGTCGAGAATTACGAACGCAGTGGTAGGCCGTCGACATCGAAAACTGACTAAACCATCAATGAAATCAAAGAAATGTTGGCCGAAAAACGCAAATTGACCATCAGAGAACTCATAGAGAGCATGAACATTGCTTATGGATCCGTTTAAGACATTGTGGTTAAAGATTTATGCTTCAGACGTGTCGCTGCAAAGACCTGTATTTCATGCAAAAAAGGACCGTATTGACACCGCGGGTTTATGAGTACGAAACGCAATCCAGGCATCAGGCGAGTGAATAGCGTACACCTAATGAGCCAAAACCGAAAAAACCACGTCGTTTTCAGTTGAAAAAGAAGGCGATACTCACGGTTTCCATGGATTAGAACGGTGTTGTGCATCATGAATTCTTGCCACAAGATCAGACAGTCAACAAGGTTTATTATTTGGGCGTTATGAGAGGTTTTCGTGAAGTAATTCGCTAAAAAAAGACCGAATTTGCGGGTTTTGCACCACGATAACCCACAGTCGCACTATACGAAATGCGAAAATCCGATTATAAAAAATGTTTTGAGGAGTGGATCAAACGCTGGCATAAGTGCGTTTCAGTCAATGGAGAGTACTTTGAAGGGGACAATATCGATTATCAAGAATAAACTTGTATTTTCAATTTTCGGAATAAATTCCTGAAACTTTTTGGCTAAGCTACTAATCGTATGTATCACAATTAATATAGGTACTTAGCCTATGGTGTGTACATACCACTTTATGGTGAGTGCCAGGTGTTAGACCTAGTCGTTTTGGTGTGCCTTGGGCTTAAAATTTATAATTGATTGCATCTTATGCCCATTAATTATCTTTGCCATAGTTTTGCACTTCTAAGCTTTGTGATTTTTCTTTACAACTGCGAGCTAAGTGCTCTCTTTCAGAATTTGCGCAGTAATTCTCAAATGACATCAATGTGAATAGAAGTTCAGCTGAATCTATTTTAATATTCATTCATTCTGATAACACGAGCCCCCCCCAGACTTCACCTAGTTGCGGTAACCTTGGCATACCTGTACGCCTTCAATTATACGGATACTTGTTGCCAATTTGAATTCTTACTTGCACTTATTCAAAGGACTTGTGAAGCCGCATGACTCCACAAAACACTTGACTGCTGGCTCCCCTTTTCCGAATCATTTTCCGAATACGATTATTGACTTACTTCGGGTGAATCAACAATTTACATACATTTTTTTTTCTGTTCATTCTCCCTTTGTGTGTCCTCGGAAACTTAGGTAACTTTATGCTAAACAGGACCCAAACTAAGAGCTGGGGGTGAGAGCCAACGCAAGTGCTGTCATTGAGAAACCATCCATCCCACCAATGATTCAGATCCGGCCGGTCTGTCTTCGTCTTTCAGTTCAGTGCAACAGAGAGATGGCCTGTGTTTTGTTGTGCTGTGTTATAGCCACTCGAAGATTCATCGGTGAATGGTAAACAGGACCTTTCTTTGTGGACACAAGTGGATCCAAGTTCTTGTGAAACACAGGGACAGCATCCGTTCAAAAAAAAAAGAAAAAAATATGTAAGATCAATAATTCGGAAAGTTCAAAGCCCCCCACTCACTCACTTACTCAGTCACGGGATGACAACGGATGAGAGCCCAAATACGCACACATACACACGTACATGCCCAAGAGCATGGCCAATAATCAACCCCATTTACAGGGGTTAAGCCTGGGTCATCATCTTCATCAATCAACAAGGTATCTCCATCCCTCCGTTTCGGTCCTGTGATGGGCCAACTGACTTGAGACGAATCTAATTCCATTGGCATTTTAAACTTTCGATTTGGATGGACCTGGGTAGTACGTAGGTAAACATGACTATCTCTCTGTGTCAACCCTGTATCCACCCCCCCTCCATCAGCCTCAAGGTACGAAAGCTAGGCGATTAACTTTAACGTTTACTTATGCCTGTGATTCTGAAAACGGGTTGAAATAGCCCCCTCTGTTTCCCATAGACCGCTCTGTTGTTTGCTTATGCCTCATCAGGAACGTTTGCCATCATCTTCTGCGTCTTTACTAGCTGTTGCTTGTTTGGCTTTGGAAATATCATTAGGCATGAACTTGGCCTCGGTAGAGTAACATTTTCTTTTGAAAAACAAGGACAACAGTTGAAGAGTGTAGAAGGGTGTCTGTTTGACATCAAAAACTCTTTGAGTTTCAACTTTAAAAGGTTCACTGACGACGTCGTTCTTGTCGTGTTCATCATCAGTCCTGGGGTTTAAATTGTTTTCTTCGATGCGTTTTCAGTTATTTTCAGGATTCCACGCCGTGCCGCTCCTCCAACCTGTTTGATCAAAATTGAGAGAAAGTAACACAGACGACTCAGAGGCTTGAAATTGGAAAAAATAACTTCCCCTTCCTCACCTTACTGACTATCAGAGGAGGCGGGCTGATGTGGGCGTCAGAATTGAGACACAGCAAAATGAAAGATTGAGATTTTGGGGTTGATAAACAAAGCAAACGACTTTTTTTTTTTCGGTGTTTTTCTTTTGAAAAGGTTCAGCTTGTCTATGTCTACCTTCTCTGCGTTCCTCGTCAAAGGGGCTGCTTACAACGACGACAACGATGGTACCAAAAGTGCAAAGTATTCTGTAACTGGAAAGTGTCACAGCTTGTCGCCGGCGACAGGTCTGTGATTAAGGTCGACAGTTTTCGTAAACTTAAAACAAAATCATATCCCCCTAGTGCGCACAGGGGAGGAAGTGGAATGATTTTGGGGTACTAATACTGTTGCTCAGTGTTAGGTATGCTGGAGCCGGAGAATGTATCAATAAATAATTTGGAGTTCCGTATAAACCTGCGTTGATTTCGGGTGTCTGCTAGATGGAAATGAAACACTGAATGATGACGGGTTTATTTCGAACAGGATTTTGCTTTTTTTTTGCTGCGTCTTTTCAAGAAGAGTGAGAGTTTTCAAATTTGCCAAACCAACAAACAGATGGGGTGTGGGAGTGACATTCGATTTCTGAGACGGTTTTGCGGCGATAAGTAGAGAAATGTTTCATTTTTGGATATGTCAAGATATTTTCATATGGCAGGCATTGTGTGAGACCTTGGAGTGAGTGAGCAGTAATAGGTTTTAAAGAGACGGTGGCTTTGCTTTGAATTGATTGTTAGAGCACAGCTGGGCACTAGGTATTGTGGATGAAGGAATACGTACTAGTGATGGTTTTTGCTTATTCAAAAATCAACGGCTTTTCTTGCCTTATACTCGTAATTTTTGTTTCTCTGAGAAAATTTTACAAAAAATTGTTTTTTTTTTGAAAATTTGAAACTAGCCCATACGGAAAATGTTTAATTTAGTAGAGACTATATAATAACGGGTATAAATTACATGTTATTTTGCCCTTTCGTCAACATACTGCCCGATTTTCAAAATTACTCGTGTCTAGCACATGACAGTGATTCAGATCATCTAGCTGTTGAATTGAGAATTCAGCTAAACCGAAGAGAAACCTGCACCTGAACTCCACACCATGTTCAGTAAAGTAAACTGGGCCCGATTTCGCTCAAATATAGAGGCTGAACTCCCAACAATTTCGAGTGCGGCTAACCACAGCAACACCGAGATAGACGGCGTCATCAACGGATTCAATACAGTTGTCATTAACGCCATGGATAGGCAGAAAGTCCCCCGTACCAACAGGAACAAATACGCAAACCTTCCAAGTTACATCCAGGATTTTGCTTTAGCCTATGCCCACTGGCAGCGGCTAAGGAAGAGGCTCCAGAGGATCTTTCACAAAACATGCAACACCGTGAATGATGAGTATCGTAGTGTGCACTCGCAACTGCAGTGTACTAATACGATGTTCTTCCAGGCGGTGAAGAATTACAGGGATAACGAGTTTACCAGACGCCTTGAAGATATCAAACCTGGTCCCGACGCCTTAAAGATAATTAACTCTCTGGTTGGTAGATCTAATACCTTACCTGAGAGCATCAATCACGGCCAGGTAACAGAAACAACTCCTGACGAGAAAGCTGAAGCATTTGCCACCCACTTTTAGGGTAACTTCACCGATCGACCTCCAGAGCACCTTCTCGACTTCCTGGAGGAAGTAAAATTTGAAGTTCATGAAGCCACAAATTCCGGTAATCCAATAACAACCTTCAGCGGGCTAATGATCCGTTAAGCAATGAAACCTTTGCTACCACAGAAGAAGTGATGGAGATAATTCAAAGCAGCAATGCCAAGAAATCTGCTGGAACTGCCAAATGTGGCTATTTTACTGCTGACGATCATCTTCAAGAACTGCATCAACAACAGCTATTTTCCAACTTCATGGAAAGTGGCCAAGGTTGTTCCAGTACCAAAAAAGTCGAACCGTTCGAATGTTGATGGATATCGACCAATCGCTTTGCTATGCTGTGTTAGCAAAATACTAGAATCAGTGATGTTGAGGAAGATTAATCACTTTTGCTCAAAGCGAGGAATAATTCCCAATAACCAATATGGTCTTCGAGGAAAGCACTTAACCATTCACCCTCTGCTCAAGCTACACAGCGACGTCACCCATGGCCTGAACAAAAAAGAGACCACCGTAGCCTGCCTGCTAGACATAGAGAAAGCCTTTGACAGCGTTTGGACCAAAGGACTAATTTTCAAGTTAACTTATTTTAGTTTCCCCAATTATCTGGTAATTAATTATCTGGTAAGATTAATTTTCAATTTTTTAACACACAGAATTTTTTATGTACAGGTACATCAAGCAAAGTCATCAATAAAACGAATCAACGCTGGAGTGCCCCAGGGATCAAGGCTTGGACCAATATTGTTCAACATCTGTACTGCAGATCAACCACTGAATGCAGCAAGGACTAGAACAATGCTGTATGCCCCGGAAATAGCAGCTAGGAGAGTTGAAACCCACCTCAAAAATCTTTGGAAGTATTACCTCAAATGGGGAATCAAAATCAACAGCAGCAAGACGGAACTAATCTGCTTCAGAAATCCAGTTACAGCTACGAGGGGACGCCGAGCATTCGCAACTCGCTGCCACAACATACGGATTTCTCTTCCAGATAACACCGAGGTGCGAACCAAGCAAACCACCAAATATCTTGGAATCCATTTCAGCGAGAGGGCCAATTATGTGTTGCATTTAGTCCACCCATTCCTCAGAAAGAGAAATGGACTCAGTAAGAAGACTAAACTGCTCGCATACAAGCAGCTGATAAGACCAGTTATCACATATCGCCCACCACCATGAAGAAGATTCAAATGTTCGAACGGAAGGTCCTTCGAATCTGCACAGGACTGTGGCGAAATCCAATTACAAGGATATACCACCCTAAGGCTTTTCTTTACGAGAACGCCGGTGTGAGCCCAATCGACCAGTATATGATTTAACTTTCAAGTAGACTCCTGCAAAAGCTTGATGACCACCCTAACGAGGAAATACAAGACTACATCCGACAACAGATCGACCCAAGCCACCGATACCTGAATGCACGAGCAATCATCGATTCAAGATTTGAAGACATAATGAACACTTCGTTACTTGTCGCAGAGAAGATTAATAAACTTAAGGATGACTACTCTCCTAGTCCTGACGGGTTGCCCGCAATAGTTCTAAAAAAATGCGTAACCCACTTGGCCCAACCGTTGACTTCCCTTTTTCTTATGTCCATTTCGCAAGGATCTTTCCCGCTTCTTTGGAAGAACTCATTCATTATACCCATTCACAAGAAAGGTCCAAAAAACGAAATTTCCAACTATCATGCATACGAAAACTCTTCGAGAGCATAGTGTACGACTCGATGTTTTTCCATTGCAAATCCTTATTTTCTTCCAACCAACACGGATTTCTTAAACTTAACTGAATTCGTTTCTCGGGCACTGTGTGCATTCGAAGATGGCAACGAAATCGATGTTATTACCACTGACTTCAGTAAAGCATTTGATAAAATCTCGTACCATATTATTATTCCTAAGTTTAAAGCTCTTGGTTTTCAATCCGGTTTTATTAATTGGATCAAATCTTACTTGGAAGGTCGACAGTACGAAGTCATATTTAGATCTTTTGTCTCTAACCCCATTAAGGCCACTTCGGGTGTCCCTCAAGGCAGTCACCTTGGTCCTTTTATTTTCGTCCAGACCATCAACGATGTCGACTGCATTATCAAAGACTCGTATCTCTCTGTCTATGCCGATGACATGAAAATCTTTAGATACATATCTTCCCCCATCGATTCTCGCCCACTTCAAGATGAGCTTAATAGATTTTCTCTCTGGTGTCAGAAAAATCATCTCGAACTTAATGTAAGCAAATGTCAATTCATCACCTACTCCCGTAAACGCCTTCCACCAACCCATAGAACTACTTCCTTTGCATGATTTAGGTGTAATCTGCGATAGGGAACTTAACTTCCGTTCTCATATTGACCACATAATACAATAAATAGAGCCAATTCTGCACTTGGCTTTGTAAAACGTTGGTCCAAGGAATTTTCGAACCCATACGTCACCAAATCACTTTATACCACCTTCGTTAGACCTATCCTCGAATATGCTTGCCAAGCTTGGTCGCCACACTATGCTATCCACATTCAACGTATTGAAGCCATCCAGCGCAGGTTTATCCGTTTCGCCCTACGCGGTCTCCCTTGGACTGATAGATACAACTTGCCTCCCTACTCTGATCGTCTAAAACTCATCAATCTCCAATCTCTTGAAAATCGTCGCGAAATTGCCGACTTACTCTTCCTCCATCAGCTAATTACTGGTCAGATTGATTGCCCCGCGCTCCTTGAACTAGTCTCATTTAATACCAATCCCCGTAACCTAAGGTTCATTCCCCTCTTCCGTCTCACTTATCATCACACCAATTATGCTTATAACGCACCACTGTCCAGAATGTTGCGTTTGGCTAACTATATGGAAAACACGTTTGACTTCCACTGCAGCAGAACTACCCTTCGAAACAATCTTCAGCATCGCCTCAATTCCACCTAGCCAAGTCTTGATTTTGCCAACACCCCCTTCTATTAACCCCTTCTACCTCCTACCTTTTTTTTGTAGTTTTAAGTTTAGATTGTTTAAGTTTTCTTGTGCTTGTATTAAGCTAATAAAAAATGCCGGTAGAGTCGGAGTCAATCAATGCACTTCAATCAATCAATCAATCAACAACGAAGAAACACCGTTTTACCAGCTCGCAGACAATGCCTATTACCGGGGATAGTCACCTTAATAATAAATTTTCTTTATTTAAAAAAAAAAAAAAAATAGAACGACTAAATAATAAAAAATCCTTAATCTGAAACATGTTATTTTGACATTGACAGCTCTTTCGCGCTCAAAATATTGACAGATACACAGTATCGTATATCCGCAGTAGGAATTGAATCGATTTACGTTTGAGCAACGTTGGGAAATATTGAAAATTTATTTCCAAAGTGAATGCTGTGTTGCCGGAACAGTGTGAATTTTTAAAAGAAATGCTAATTGCTATCCTCGTGTTCGTCCTATGCGCTCAGCTGAGAATATTCCTGCTGTTGCCGACAGTGTGCGCCAGAGAACGAAAACCTCAACTCGCCACCGATCTCAACTGAACATTAGCCACAGTAGCTTAAGGAGAATTATGCATAAAGACCTCGGTTTATTCCTTTACAAGGTCTAACTGACAGGGTTCCAAAAACTGAGGAAATGAACTTGGACGATCTCTAGTTCCAGCAAGACGGCGCTACGTGCCATATAAGCCGTTCAACAATCGATCTTATGCGCATTAAGTTCAATAATCGTGCAATCAGCCGTTTTGGCGATGTTGCTGAGCTGCGATTTGAAGCCGTTGGACTTTTTTTTTGTGGGGTATCGTTAAAGACTGATATTATCCAGATACGATTCAGGCACTTGAGCATAATAATGATAGAGCTATTTGTGAAATAAAACCCCGAACTTAGTTACACATAAAGCGAAAGAATACGGATCCTATTTTTAAAAATGATGTCGCACACACTGTTGGAAGCGGACCACCGTGTTTCGTGCCACGTGCTGCAGCATGCTTGGCTGAATGTCGTGAAATTCACGGCCAAGTGTACATTTAATTCGCTCGTGGGTACAAAGGTTCCGCAAAACTTCTTCAGCTCTGAATAACCCTTAGCAAGGGGCCCAGCAGAACATCGAGGACCTCCGAAAACATTCAGGAGGTGGAACGAAGCTTGCGTGAAAATTCTGAGTGCGGAAAAGAGCAGCTGCTTTGAGACTCCTAAAAACTATTGTTCATGAAACTCTTAAAGAAAGACTTAAAATTTCACAATTTTAAGATTCAATATATGCAAGAACTACTTCTTGTGGAAGCAGTTACAAAATCTGCCCTTGACCAGACGGAAAGTGAATCGGAAACCCGAAACAAAAGGTTGATCTCTTTGCAGAACATTTATCGTCAAGTGCAGCTACTGAAAACCTAGAGTTTGTTGATAAACGGAACGAAGATGAAATTCCCCTTGTCACGCTCGGAGAAGTAAGAAGCACGTGCCAACACATGCTTTCAAATAAAAAACAGTGTACTGTTTAAGAGGTGGCCACGGTGTAGTGGGTAGTGTGTTCGCTTGTGACCCGAACTGTGTAGGTTTAACCCCGGACGGGGAACAGCAATCACAGCCACCCGAGCATATAAGAGAAACGAAGTTTCTCCAACCACTACACCAAAAAGGAGTTTCTGCCTGGTAGTACAATGGACACACCAAAATGGAATCTGGGTGCTCCGAGATTTAGAAATTTCCTTTTATATAAAAAAAAAAAAAAAAAAAAAAACAGGGTACGACCTAATAACTGCTAAGGTTTTAAAAGAAATGCTATCAGTCAAGAAAAGCTACCAACAGAAGTGACATCTTAGACCGATTTTGCTCATACCAATTATGGCAAAGGTTTCCGAAAACTTTGTTTTGAAAAAGCTAAGTAATAAAACAATTTGTCTTAGTTTTTTTTCCGGTCACCCTGTATGTAGGTACCATCTATACACAGTACGAGATATATAGATATGTGCATTTTGATTCACAAGCGTTATTAATAAACAAAAGCTTTATGTATTTTTGAAAGAAAGCACTTTTTTTTCAAATATTAACACCAATCACATCTGTTTAATTAGAAAGCAAAATGCAATCACTACGTTCTTTCAGACATGAATACGTGTGAGCTTTGTCAATGACAAATTCAATTTCTGAATTGTTGGATGCGTGTGCCAAGTTAAGAGAGATTTTTGGGACGTGTGAATGAATGGCAAATGAACTTCTCCTGCGGGTCGGTTTCTTAAGTACACTTATGGCAAACATTTATTTAAAATAAATTTAAACGATGCTAAAATAGAATCTAGTATTCATAGAATGTTTTTCACTCTTCCACAATGCAACAGTCATGAACAATTTTTGTTCGTACATACAGGGTTCAAAACCATTTTATAATCTAAAATACGTCGTACCATGTCGGTAGCACCAAAAACCATGACTCTTCCACCAAACCTTAAACTTTTTTTGTAACTAAGGTGAAAATCTCGAAAGACACTTAGTGGTTCTCGGTTACCAAGAAGTGTGGGACTCTAATGCCACTAAGAACACGTCCTTAATCAAGGCCAATCTATACAAGAATGAAAAAAGGAAAGTTGAAAGTTTTAAGTACTTTCCTATAGCTTTTAGACCATTAGCTCATGCGGTTAAGTTCTTCTCAATCTCACATTTTTAAGATGGTTTCTATTTCGGAGTTGGAGTGGTTTTGTATCACTATTTGTAAATCACGGTGCAAATCACGATTTCTTGCATTCTAGGGGGAATTTATTATACCACGAAGGACTTTGTCTGAGTAACCAGTACGTTTTTCTATATTTCAAGTTTAGTTCTTCTCTTTTCTTGTTGATGTGCTCTTTCTGTATTAATTTCGCATCCAAAATCATTTAATTGTACTAGAAAAATTTTTTATCTTTTTATTTGTAAAGTTTATGAGTTGATTGTGACTCACTCTATTGACTGCATTTTGCAGTTTTTCTATTGCCTTCACAGTGCATTTATCAGATACTAATATCATAGTGACTTCTGCAAAAGTAGCCATCGCTGCATTGTTATCCCGGTATATTCCTGGTATAAACAGATACAAGTTTGGTCCTAGGACACCGCCTTGTGGAACACCTGCTTTAATTTTCTTTAGTTTTGAACATTTTTGTTCGTATCGAACTCTGAAGAGTCTATCGAACAACGCGGTTTCATTGTTGAGCAACATTTTAAAAATAAAGGTTTGACAGCTACAGTTCCCAATTTTCGAACAAAATACGGTCGGAATAGTGATTTAACTTCATCAACAGCGAAGTGAAATTCACTGTGATCTTTGATCTTGTCATCCTTTAACAAGTCGTTCAACACAAAACATCTAAGTAGTTCGTGAAAGTTTTGTTGAGAGTCCAGGAACATCAATTCCGCATCGTGGTCAAGAATTGGACATTTTGCTCTCTACAGCGTATTCTCATGAAAGATTTGTATCTTCATGCATATAAAGTGCACTTGACTCAAGAACTGAAGCCTGCTGGCCACGCACAGTGAAGAGAGTCTGTTGAATGGATTATACTTCTTCTGCATCATGCAGTCTTTGATGTTGCGTTGCATGAACGAGACCATCAGCGTATTTTGCAGACATTGTCTTTGGTAAATCGTATACGTATAGGTTCAACAGCAAAGGGGCCAAGATTGATCCCTGTGGTAGGCCGTTGTTATCTGTTTTGGTTTACTATTAGAGTCGTTAATAAAAACTTGAAAAGACCGGTTGCTGAGCATACTCGTATTGTTTACAAGGTTTAATATTGTTTTGAATGGAAATCATGCCTGTGAGCGGCTGTTAGGTCAACAAACACTACGGCAGTTTTTTTCATTTTCTCGAATCGAGCTTCAATATGGGTTGTTAACGACAATACTTGGTCAGCACAACTCCTCTCTCCTCTGAATCCTGCTTGCTCAATCGAGATAACTTCGTTTATTACAGGTTCAATTCTATTATAAATAAGTCGTTCGAGGATTTTGTAGCGAACATTTAAAAGTGCTATCGGGCAGGAGGTTAGCTGGTTTATCTGGCTTGAAAAGAGCTACAATCTTTGTTTCTTTTTAATTCTTTTGGTAGTATTCCGCTGGTGGCAATATTGCTGTAAAATTTACAAAGCTATATCTTTGTATTCTTTACGCTGTTTTTGATAAACTCCGGACAGATTCCATCGAGTCGTGCTGCTTTTCCACTATTGGTTTTCGAGATGCCGGCTTCCAGTTCAGGCAGGGAAAACTCTCTGGCGTATTCTGAGGTCTCAGGGGTAGTTGACCTTAATTCCTTTAAAGCACGTTTGACCAGTCTGGTTTGTGTTTTCAAAGCTTTGACGTTTGATATGTCCACAGTGCGTTTAGAGATGAGCTCTGGATCTATGTTGAGAAACAAATGCATCCACGGCGTGTCATTGTGTGGTGCGTATTTTGGGCTGGAGGCACCATCGGACTATTGTTCTTTCAAAATGCGTCCGGTCAGGCAATAACAGTTAATGGTGCTCGCTGTCGCGACATGATAAACCAGTTTTTTGAGCCTAAATTGCAAGATATAGATGTGGAAAATATGTGGTGTCAACAAGACGATGCCACATGCCATGCAGTGTATTTTGGGGACACCCGTTACCATCACTTTAGCTAGTTTCCAATGATGTAGGACATATCGAAGCTTTGTTCATGCGTTTATTATAAATTAAAGTTTTCTGTTTTTTAAGGATACTGATGGAAATACTGTGCTACCAGATTCTTTGTCTCCTCGGACTGGAGACCTGAGTTTCTTCCACTCGTAGCAATCGTAGTCAATTTGCCAGTCGAGTGATAGGGGGAATGCCAGCTTCTTTCCACGCTACACCCATACGTCGGAGATTGTGCTGTTGTTGTCCTCACCAAAGAGGCAGACAGAGGCGAACGCCTGCTTGCGCATCTTATTCAGACGTTGGAACATTCCTGTAATGAGGTTACAGCTCATGAACACCTCGGCCAACCCATCGTTGTACTTGTATTCGACAAACCAGATGGAGTACTCGTAGTTCTCTGGATTGAACTTCTCGCAGAAGTATGGAATTGACCTCTTCTTCGTTGAAATAGAAACGCTTGAAGTCGTCAAAGTTCAAGGTACCCTTGGGCATGGAATCGGAAGGATCCTTCGACTTGGGTTCTAGGGCGTGGGCCTCATCAGCGAGAGCTCTGGTTCCTAATTCTTTCGGTCTTGGCGCCGGCTGCACCAGCACCGGTTTTGCCTAAGAATTCGGCGTATTTCTTGGGATCGTAGGCGAGGGTCTTCTCACACAGGACATAGCCCTTGAGTACTGCCTGGACATATGGCTAGTTGAGGATCGTGTTGAACCATTTATTGAGGTTGCCATAGGCCGCACGTAGGGATGACTCCAGCACGTACTGTGGTACAAATGAAGCAAACTGGTGAACACAACGATATCGGTCAATGTAATGTGTTCCCACACTAGGTAGGTGGAATCGAGCAGTATTTTGTTGAGGATATTCAAAATAGCGGCGACATCGTCCTTGGCGGTGCTATTCCTGGCCAATGGCATGATACCCAGCAGAGGAAACACCCAGGAGCACGAGGCTCGTACAATCTGATTCTCGACAAAGTTGATCCATGTTGGTTGGCCAGAAAATAAGCGATGGCATTGCTTTCACTGAGGTACTTGCCGTCGGCTGTTTCGAAGGCAGGGACCTTACCAGTTGGGAACTTATTGACGACTTCCGAAGTTTTATTCGCCACTTTTACTTTAGGCCCAGAGTACTGAGCGGATATGAGTGCTTTGTATGCACGAAAGTTTTCTGGATAAGTATAAAGTGTTCCTGCCGCCATCGTTGACGATGCCGGTGAGAAGGGAGTTCATTAAGTTCATTATTGAGAACCTCATAGTTTCTTTCTTCTAATATCAACATTTTTATTTTGACAGTGTATTTTATTTCAGGTTGTCTCCTGTTGCACACCAGCAACGAATCATTTGTTTCCATAGGAGAAACTTTCCAGCTTTTCTCTAAATTCAGTCCAAATTCGTTCTCTTACTTACCCACTTAGGTTTCGTTTTTTCCTGCACTTCTGTTTAACTTAGTGACAAGATCACTGGAGTCAATTCCAGCGCTGGGACAATTCCCGACCAATAAAATGGTAGTCCAGAATAAGTGCAATTTCTTTAAAAGCAATAAGTCATAAACGGAATACCAAGCCCATCACAAGCCCATTGATATGTGGGAAGCTTCAGTCGTTCATAAGTGTCCTGATACCCACGTGGGATATATACTCGTACCACCTACCTACTAAATCATGTAATAAAATTCAAAGCGGTTTTCAAAAAGCCGCCAACAAGTTAACCATCCTTCCATCACATATCCATCACACACATGCCTCCAAGCTCCACTTGGATAAATGACAAACAAACCGCCCTTTCTATGGTCTAATAGTGCGAGCGGCGGCGAAAACACACCACAAAATGATAAATGACTGACACAGAGAGCAGAACGAAGACGAAAAACCTGCCGAATCATTGGCAATGACTTTCATTACTCCACGATGACATCATCAATTGACTCTGAGGCCGGAATAGGCCTGCCACCATTTGGAGAGAAATTGATTTCCCATTGATTAATATGTCAGAAAGCTGATTACGTCGCACACACGCAACAATGACTCCTCGTTTTGGTCTGCTCCCGTACAGAACCAGGAAACAGTTTATGGGCATCGCATCGAGTCAGCCTATTAGGATTCAATTATACTTGGTTGGACGACCGACTATGAGACACGGACCGTAATCTTTGGCCGCAATATTTTCCCGGACAAACATCCGCAAGTCGCATCCTTATCTTCCGCAGACCCAATTAATTGAACGCAATTGCGGACGGAGAGACGTGTTGGTGGCAGTGGTGGGTAAATGGCTTTTTTCCGTACGGACTGTCTGTCTATCGGGCAGGTACATCTCTGTGAAAAGCTTGCACAATGCTTGGCCATCAACCGGTCTTGGTCTACCTTTCTGCTTCGTTTCGTTTAATTTTTCAGTTTTCCAGTTTTTTTTTTTTTTAGTATTTTTTTACGCGCGCCAACTCCTGTGACAAACGACCACGATGATGAGGAAGGACTATACGAGACTTTGAGGAGAACGAGAACAAGAACGACAACGACAACGACGACGACAAACTTGCCCAGGGTTAAAAATTATTTCCATTTGAATCAACTTCAGAGAGTCGACTTCCGTTGCGTACGGCAGTGTTCCTTAATGCTCCTCCTCCACCTGCTGCTGGTGCTGCTGTTGCTGCCACTGATTTTTTGATGGAAGGAGGTCCTGCTACGGAGCTGTCGCACAGGCCGATAGTAATTAATATTAAAAGGTTCATTAAGAGAAATGTGCACACACAGAATCGCCTCTGTCGGTGTGTCACACAGAACGACGTGAAAATGGAGCTCCAAGTGCTCACACCTTCGGAAGGAATCATTGTTTGGCGCGGCGCGTATGTGCCGTACTTCTCGGGACATAAACGAGACCAAACCTAGCAGCAATTCAAAAAGTCGTTCGAAATGAAGTTGCGCCGGCCGTTGTTGCTGCTACGAGTACGTCCCCGCCACTGGCTAGACACAAAAAATCCAATCCTTAGCTGAAAGGAACCTTCCATGGGGAACGTAGACGACGACGTTGAATGTCGTGCCAGTCCTCGTGCCCTCCCTCGAATGTTGCAATTCTATGGTAGGCTGCTCTAGGCTTGAAAGGAGGAAAAACTTTTCTGAAGCTCTTCTGATGGAAACGCTTTATGGAACAATGGCTACAATGGTCTGCCCGTCAACGAGGACTAAACTCCCAAGCGTGATGCTGTTGATATGGCCATTGTCTCAGCCAGGCCACCATGGTGATCATCTTTGTGTCGGCTAAGCGAAAAGACGGGCTGAAATTAAAAATCGGAATTATGACGAGTAGGTTGGTGGGTGCGCTGCGACGGCAAGAGATGGTTTTTGGTAATTTGCTGCAATGGTGGCATAATTATCGCATTATCTCTCCGACGACGGTCGGTGGAGCAAATAAATCTTCCGCAATGGTTGCAGGTGCTTCAGTCCTATTGTTGTGATGAGGTGAGATGGGGTTTTTCCATTTTTTCATGGAACAGTTTTACATTACGCATGGTATTGTTGCAGGAAATGGTGTTGTAAACATCAAAGTGTTCATCTGAAAGGGTGGTTTTCACCTTCTGGCTTTTATTTTTGTTGAAGTCTCAATATATTGGAGACTGCCTGACAGGTGAGACACTCCCTTTCGAAAAATTGAATATTGCCAAATCACTTATCGTTTTCCCGTGTCATCACAGTGTGTTGCCGTAAGATCTTTGAGAAACAGAGGGTTAAGGGATGAAAAATGACAGCGGGAACCGATGCGAATGATAAAAGCTATTCACTCAGAGTGAGTATGCGATAGAAGAGGTACTAAGCACAATCTACATAAGATTGGCGTCGACGGGAGATATATTGACATCTTTATTGCCTTGGAGTTCATTTTGGAGTTATTAACCATTCTAAAAGCTGACAGATCGAGGAAGGGATTTTGAAAGAGATTCCAATGGAGGGGTAGATTTCCCTGCATAGGTAGGAACATCCTAAGAGTAATGGCGCCGGTTCACCTATGTTTGAAATATATTTGAAATTCGCTAGCAATCTAGAGAGGAAGACAAGTTAAAAAGGTCGGATTATGTAATAACTATGAGCATTTATTTGTTAAGTGCACATCGTCGCTTTTGACCACGCCATGAGTAACACTGGCTTTTTCGAGTTGGCTACAGCTTGTGTTAAAGCTTATTTCAAACAGAACTTAAAAACTACACTAAAACTAGACTATTACTAAATACAACTTAAGACTGAGGCTAAGTACTTAAAAACTAAACTTAAAACTAAAACAAAAGTGATTAGGGCGGAGGAGCGGAAGTGAAATTCTGGAGGGCATTTCTGAATGCAAATCTGCTACAGTGGAAATCAAACGCCGTTGGTCAAACGTAGCATTCTAGACATTGGCTCGTTACAGCCATAATTGGATGGAAAATTGGTACAGACCTCAGGAGGCGTGGGTTAGTGTTAAGGGAGATCATTTGGAGCAGATTAGGGCAGTCGATGTTTCCTGCTAACAGCTGATGTACAAAGAGTATGTCAGCAATTTCTCGACGTATGTGGCTGTACGTTAATTAATTTCAAACGATTCTCATAGGGCGGTAAGTTATATCTGTCAGGCCAAGGAAGACCGCGAAGAGCAAAACAGATAAACCTGCGTTGAACAGCCTCTATTCGAAGGGAATGGGTATCATGATAGGGGGGACCATACTTGGCTAGCATATTCGAGGATTGGCCGAACAAATGTGAAGTAGGGAGATTTCGTGACGTAGGGGTTCGAGAATTCTTTAGACCAACGTTTTACGAAACCGAGCGCATGTTATCAATATGACAGCGGAAATTTAGTTCTCTGTCGCAGATAACACTCAAATCGCGCTATAAAGTTACAAAAGGGACGGGCTCGTCACAGATGGAGTAGGATCTATGGGCTGGAAGACGCTTTCTGGAATAGCTTGACATTTGTTGACGTTGAGCTCAAGAAAAATTTTTTGACACCAGGTTGTAAAGTTGTTCAAGTCAGCTTGAAGTGGGCAAGAGTCGGCGGGGTTTAATATGTGCCTGAAGATTTTCATGTCATCAGCGTAGATGGATAGATAAGAGTCTTTGATGATGAAGTCAACGTCGTTAATTGACAAAATAAAAATTAGGGGACCAAGATGGCTCCCTTGAGGGACCTCGGAAGTGACTTTAATGGAGCCGGATACCGCCCAATGAAACCCAGTTGGAAGCCAAGGGATTTGAGTTTAAAAAGAATGATTCTGTGCGAGATTTTATCGAAGGCCTTACTAAAATCTGTGGCAATTACATCAACTTCTTTGCCATCCTCTAATGCACACAGAGTGATAGATAGTAATTGTTGACCTTTCCTTAAGAAATCCATGCTGGTTAGGGGAAAGGATAGACTTACAATGGAAGAACATTGCATCGTAAACAATGCTTTCAAAGGGCTTAGGAACGCAGGAGAGTTTAGCAATGGGCCGGTAGTTGGAGATTTCATTCTTCGGACCCTTTTTCATTTCATTTCATTTCATTTATTTCATTTAAATGGTTTGTACATTAAGATAGAATCTTTTTTAGTACTTAGAGGTGCAACTTCAAAACAATTATTTCATTGAAAACTTAGAACTAGATACAAAAAATTTCTTAAAACTAACTTGAGGAGAGATAGATAGGAGATACATATGGGATTTAATGTTGATGTGTGGAAAAATATAGGAGAATTGCACTTTTAAAATTGGAGTGATTTGATATAGCTCTTATATGTGAGGGTAAAGAGTTCCATAGTCTCACAGTGTGAATGAAAAATTAGCGCGAGGGTATTAGATTGGTGGTTCGTGACGACCGAGTAAAATTAAGCCTGTTATACAAATAAGGCGGACTTTGATTTATAATAATTTTATGTAAGAATATACAGTTCCTGGCGTTGATATACTGATGCAAATCACAACCTAGTTAATCCCTAGTGTATGCTGATTATGTGGTCATATCTACGAATGCTGTGGATGTAACGCACCTCGTCATTGAAGGCTACTTGCAATGTGTGCTGGGATAACGAGTCTAGACTACAATATACAACTTCAGCATACATTATGAGGGGCAAGATTAGAGTTGTTACCAGCTTTCGTCGTGTTTCCAGTGGAAGCACTAAGCCACAGCTTGCGAAAACATCCGTAGATACGTCCAATGACAACGTTGGTGTGATTGTAACGAGACAGATTTCGATTAATTGTATATCTGAGACTAGTGGTTGATTCAACAGCTTTGATTTTATTACTATTTAGATACAGATCAGGTAGAAGATTAAGGTTAAATTTTTTCTGGGATATTGGAATTATTTGCGATTTTGACGGATTTAATAGTAAACCATTTGCCACTGACCAAGTGTAGATGCGTTTTATATCATCGTTGATGAGAAAAGCGAGTTCATTAAGGTTGGAGTGTGGTTTTGCTAGGTGTAGTTGAACGTCGTCTGCATATAGATGTACTGAAGCATGTTTGCACACAGACGGAAGGTCATTAATAAACATGCAGAAAAGAATCGGTCCTAAGATTGAGCCCTGTGGCACACCTTGTTTGATTTTCATTAGGGACGAACAACTTTCACCCGAAAAAACCCTTTGCGACCTACCGGATAGAAAACTACTTAACAATTTCACTGCCCTATCACTGAAACCGAAGTTGTTCTTCAGTTTCCAACACAGAATTTTATGATTTACTTTATCAAAGGCCTTAGAGAAATCCAGCAGACAAAGAAAAGAAACATAACCCTTATCAAAATCTTGTCTTATTTCTTCGAGTAGATTGACCATGGCTGTCGAACAGCTGTGGTCAGCTCTAAAACCTGATTGATGAGGACTCAGTAATTTATTGATAGACAGGTGCTTTGTGATTTGTTTTGCTATTATTTTCTCTAAAGCCTTCAATAAGCAAGGTAGATGCTGGATTAGCTTTCTTTGCGATAGCCAGAACTCTTGCATTTTTCCAGACCTAAGGAAAAGTTGGTGTTGTTATACACCATCAGTAAAGTGGGAGACAATTTGTGGTAAGATGAGTTTGATGAAGCGTATTGGTAGGCCATCTTCCCCAATTGAGTCAGACTTGATAGCTGCAACGCATTGGACAATTTCGTCTTCAGTGGTTACTTCAAAATCTTCCAGTCTAGGTAACGAATGCACAAGGTTGTCCAAATTCGTTAAAACTGGGATCATCCTCTAGGAAGGCACGATTTAGTTCATCAGGATCGAGAACGCATTTGGAGTTGAAGCCACTAGAAACACCAATTTTACGCAGGTTACTCCAGAGTTTCTTTGCAGGAAGGGATATATTTAACTTGGACGCAAAATAATTTTTCTTTGAAGTACGTACAACTAAGGGAAATTATGTAAGGGAATTTCCTTATGCAAGAGCTTGGGAAAGACTCCTTGTGCAAAAGACATTTGGAAGAGAACCATGAGGGATTGAGCCAGATGGTTCAAGCAATTTTTCAGTGCTATTAAAGGAATACCATCAGCACCAGGAGAGTATTCGTTCTTGAGTTTTTTCTATCTTTTTTTTCACGTGTTTCACGGTTATGTCAACGGACACTAACGAGGTTTGGGCACAGCTTTTCATGTAGGACAGGTATTCAAGATCAACTTCAAGCCCATGGTTGCAAAATGATTGGCTGGAAAAGTAAGCAAATAAATTTGCGACTATCTTAGGATCACCGAAGGGAGTGTTAGACAATTTTAAAGTAGATGGATAGTTGTCAGATTTTCTTTTTGTGTTGACGAAGTGGAAAAATCTTTTGCTGGATTTGGTCTAAATATTCGAGATATAGAGATTCCCAGAGTTCGGAAAAGTGGGTATATGCGTGGAGGTAATTGGAAAAGTCAGAGTGCGAACGAGATTTAAGGTACGTGTGCCAAAGTTTATTTCTTCTATTGCGAAGCGAGCTCAATTCTTTGGTGAACCAGGATGGGGACGAGGAGGAGTTCTTCTGGAGCGCGAATGGAACAGATTGTGTGAAACAGTTGAAGATTTCGGCGTAGAACAAAGCAAGAGCACCGTCGATAGTAATGCTAGGATTTTCAAAAATAACATTGAAATTAACGTTACTCAAAAGGTTATTCAGTTTTATGAAGTCTGCTTTACGAAAATTAAAACTATATAAGTTTTCAGAGCGTACAGCTTTATTACTGTTGTTGTAAACAAATTTGAGAGATAGAGGTGGGTAGTAGTGGATAGCATGGATTGCTATACTCTTCAAGAACTTGGAATAATTGTGTCAATGTTTTTTTACAAATAATAGATCGGTGGTTTTGGCTCAACGTGAATTTTGTCGTCAATTCCCTTGTTGTGTAGGACCAACTGGACAAGCACTTTGGCGTTTAGGCGCTCGCTTTGAGGAGATTGGCTTAACACGGGACTGTATCAGCAGCCGTTTGGTCAAGAAACTCGCTGCTGTGACTGCAGATGTCCAAGAGGATTCTCAAACATCAACCAGATGATGGGTCAAGCAATTGGTCATCAATAGACAGTCTTTACAGCGAATTTTGGTGCATGACTTGAAGATGTACCCATACAAAGTGGAAATAGTATATCACTGGCCCTCAATATCGCCCGATTTGACCATTCTAGACTTTTTTCTTGAATGTTTTTTGCAGTCACGGGTCTATACGAACAAGCTTGATGGCTCTAACGGACAACATCCGATAAGAAGTGGAGAATTTATCGCCAGAAGTTTTGAGAAAGGTCGTGGAAACTGCTGTGGAACGTGCTCGAATGTGCCTCAACTCTGGCGGCGGCCACTTGACCGGTATTATCTTCGAGACTTAATGGGGGGAAAAAAATTAAACATTTAAATAAACATAATAAAAAATCAAAGCCAATTTTTTATTAACAAACAAAGTTACTGCCTCAGGAAATAGAGTGAGGAGTTTTGCGCCACCTTGTATATTTTCGAGTTCGCTGAATTCAAATCCGTGGTCCAAATTTTCAACTTGAAAATGGTACAGTTTTGTATCTTTTGAGAATGTCATTTTTGACAAGGAACGTGATCTGAAGTCTGATTGTAGATTGAATTAAATTGGTAAGCTTCACCGTACCTTTGTGTGGAAGTTGTTTTAGAATTTCACCTGTAATAAGGTCATACCCTGGGGCTTTCTCCTTCTTGAGACTTGTCTTAATTTCTTTTTTAACTTCAGACACAGAAACTGGTGGAATATCTTCGATTTCTTGGCTGCGCGTATAGTACGCCAAATTACATTGGCTTGCATGTGGTTTAAGGGGTAGATAAGTTGATCTCTTGATCCAGAAACTGTTTAAAAAGAGCCCAATCAGTGCGGTTGATTGCCCAGATTGTGTTTTTTTCTTTTAGGATGATGTCATCGCTCAGGGTTAGGATGATCGGAGAATGCTCTGAACTCAGATCAAACCTTTCTTCAATGTGCATGCAATTTTTTGAGATTTTTTTGACCACGAAGAAGTCAACTAGATCTGGAATTTTATCTTCATCAGTTGTTCAAGCAACTGTTACGACTACATTTAAATTTACGAGTATCTGCCCATCTGTCCATCGTGGTGAGATGGAGCACAATCCCCGTAAACAATGACCAAATCAGAGATGTCTTCCAAATTGTAGTACTAGAATAGTATTGATGATGAGTAACTCCATCTCGAGATTGAGGACCAAGACTTTGTGAAAGACCTCTTTGTAACGTAAGTTACCGAAGTCATGTAACGTGAGTTACTTTTGTTTCGAATTATTGAACAAATAATTTTTAGACCTACTAATGTTAAATATTAATGGTTAAATCTGATTACTATTCTACCAATTTCAAATTTAAACAGAGTTTGAAACTGATTCAATTAGGTTTAGACTACTACGAGTATGTCGTGTGATGTAACAATTTGTTACCAGAACCTCTATAAGCATTTAGAAGCATTGTTTTGTTTCTTTCACTGAATTAGTCGCCTTATAAAGGGTCATCCATGAAGAGTTTTCATTTTAAATTTGTAAAAAAAAAATTTTATTTTTTCCGAACAAGTGCAGTCGTATTTATTTCATTTTAAAGTGCAGACTCTACTATCATCTTTTGAGGGAATTTTGTATGACGTTTTCGGACTATTGCGGCTAGATTTCACGAATAACAGCTCTGATATTATCTTTGAGCGCTTGAATCGTTGTCATTGTCGTAAACCTTATCCTTAACGTATTCCCAAAGAAAGAACTCTAGCGGCGTTAAATGGCATGATCTAGGCAAATCGCGAAATTAAGCGTCCAGTAAATTTCTCGTGCAATAATGCGGTTGTTTTACGACTTGTGTGGTTTCTAGCCCCATCCTGCTGAAAATAAACATTATTCAAGTCTAGTTCTTCAATTCCAGGCCAATCAAATTGGTTAGCGTTTTTCGGTAGCGCAATTTATTAACTGTGACGCTGGCACCGGCTTCATTTATGAAGAAATAAGGTCCGGTGATGTCGCTAGCCCAAAAATCACACCAAACTGTAACTTGTTGTAGATGAAGAGGTTGTTCGACAATAACTCTCGAGTTTTTGGTGCCTCAGATGTGACAGTTCTGCTTATTACTTGACAGCTGTCAAAGAATGACAGCTTTATGTTTGAAAGGTCAAAAATGCCGCGAAATTTAAAATGAAAGCTCTTAATGGAAGACTCTTTATATAAAAGAAAGCGCTGCCATATTTGTAGAATTTAGGTAGTTCTGTATTCCTAGTTTCGAAGTAAAGTGTTACGTGAGTTAATGTACACTAAAGTGACGCAGCCATCATAATTTTACATTGGTTGCAAATGAAGATGCATACAGGATGCCATGTCACTGTCATGTCATTTTGGTGAACAAGTAACTTAAGCAGTCTTTATTTATTGTCGACAGTGGAATTTTGTATTTGAAGATCTATTACATCAAATTTAAAGTAGAACTGCTGCAATTTTTTAAACAAGATTTATCTACAACTTAACTAAAATTCCCTAGCATAACTTAATGCGTCGTCTTATTTTGTGGAATCAACAGCAATGTGCTCCTCCTTCTTTCGTCATTCTAATAAATTGGCAATAATTTGCAAAGAATAAGACACCAAATTATGTCACATGGTGTTACTTCCGCACCACAAAGAACGCGTCTTAATTGTTCCCATCTTATACGAGTATGTGCGTATGCGATTATCTCATCGGGATTAAACTCTCTCAGTCGCGAGAATTGTTGATTTCCATTGTAAAGTATCCCTAGTAGAGTAGACTGTTGGTGGTAAATGTTCCAAATAAGATTTCAATTGACTCCAGCAAACACCACACATTAATTAACGTCTAATGGCACGATTATGGCGATCAGTTGCACGAGCGGTACCCACACATAGGAGTAACAGCTCTAACATTCAATTATGTTCCTCCATTTAATCCATCGCATCGCTCAGATTAATCGCTACTTTTTGATAGCTTTCGAGAAGAGAGCAAGTGTAATTCACGCCAAAACCCTTAAGCAGCAGCATAAATCCTCCCCGAATACAAATGCCCTAATTTTGCCAACCCATCAGGGACGGCCCCCTCCCCCACCAGCCCTCCATTATCTCAGCCGACGTCAACTCTATTTGTATCGCAATCAAAATGTGTGTGCCGAGGATATGTAGTATATCCTCCACATCCCCGAGATAGCATCACTAGAACAAGTTCTTAATTTGCGTCTCTCTCTCTTAGAAAAAGTGAGAGATTGTATCGCGTGTAGCTCTGATAATGCCACCACTACCGCGCTACACTGCTATCTGAGGACAAATATGAAGGGGTGACTCCAACCCCTGTCTCTCGCACATGCAAACCGAGTACACAACTTAACAGCAATCTTTTGCCATACAACCCTTGACACATTTAATTACACAACTTAGCTAACTTGGATTTGGATTGGCACCCATAGCCCACACCCCTTCGAACTACCACCCCCCACTGCCACGCCTATTAATTTGAAAATAATTAATTACCCCGAAAGTGTTGGAGCGTTCGAGAAACCCACTTCGCAGGATCAACTGGAATCTCTTTTGCCAGGACATGGCATTCTGTTTTAAGTGCAAGTGGCAAGACGACGACCGACGGCCGATTGATTATGCCAGCCAGCGTAAGAAGAAGAATGGTCGGCCCTTATTTTCGAAAGAGATGGTCGGTTCGGTACGGTTCGGTTCGGTTGGTTGCTTGGTTGCTTGGTTGGTTTGTTTCGCCCGAAAGCCCGATCGTATCTTAACTGCCAAAGGAGGATTTGGCCGAAAAAGGAAAAAGGGTTCTTTATTTTCGCTTCCTGCGTAAATGGCGAAGCAGAAACCTTCGGCACTATACCCCGGCTTATACGTAGGAATTGTCTTTATCGCTGTGCAGTGTCATTATGGGGAATGAGAGAGATGAAGGTAACATATACATTCTTATAGGGAGGGAAATTTTCAAAAAGGACTTTGGCTATCTGTGGCAATTTATCTATAATACGCACGCTATTGCCACGAGGATAAACCGACGAATTGGGCAAAGGATATGGCATGTACCTACTCAAGAAGGGAGCCCACGCAGAAAACGAATTTCTCAAGGATATACTTGTGCTCTGGCACATGTGTGAATGGGAGGGGCCGGGGGGTTGTCGATTTATGGCGCCCAACGTAGAGGAAACTGGTTTTGCTAAAATTACGAGTACTGCTACTGCGGCGGAAACGGGTCCTATATTCCGCACCTGGGCGCAACCGCTCGCATTCGATTCTATGTATAATTTATTATCCTGTGTGCAGACATTAATTTCACATCTTGTAGTTATCATGTGTGCAATGGATTTCGATGCAAATTAGGCCAGGCTGACCTCACTCCTACAGATTGGATTTGAAAGATACTCGAATGTGCGTAGCAGGGCGTGTGACGTGTGAGTGCTTCCTGTTGAAACTCACAGTGTTTGGCTTTGCAGCGCGCTTCGGGGCGTGTTCTGCAATCACTCTCAAGCAAGTTGGCAGGTGGTTATCAGTGGTCAGTTGCGTTAAACGCGGAAAATTATTGAGGAAAGCCCACTTTTGGCACGCACCTATAGTGCGCCACATTTAATTACTCGAGTGAGCTTTACGTGTCCATCCGTGTGAACGGTGTGCGGGTCAGGTTGGTGATTCAGCAGGAATGCTTCCTGCCAACATCAGCCAACTGGAAGTAATTACTAGGTCAACCCAAAGGGCTCTACACCGGTGGTAGTTTTGGATTTGATTCTATCGAATCGAAAATTTATTTCGCTTTACCTACATCGCTGTACGGTGTGCGGATCTAAATTAACTTTTCTTTACTCATCGCGCAACCTTTTCTACATTTGGTTGGGTGTACAAGGAGTTGGATAACGGGTCGATGGGTGGCCTTGGTGCTAATAGGCATGAAGGTATTTGGTATGGGGGGTGGTATCCGAGATTGGATTAGGAATTAATTATGTGGCATTCATGGAGCTGAGTCATCAGGTCCACATGTTGCAAGTCATGGCTAAGGTTAATAATCACCGGCTGAGGGTGCATGGGGCTATTTAATCGGAACGTTGAATGCTGCTTTGCAAATCTGTGTTCATTAAGTCATAAAGTTAATGCCAAAAATTATGTTCGCATGAATATCTTTCATCGATTACTTTGGCTAAATGAAGAAGGAGGTGATGTCTATGGTATTGCTTGGTACACATTCCTTTGTGGGGATAAAGTTGTACTTGGTTTTTGAGCACTGGGTACTCTCATCGTTGTTTAAATGATATTAGGCTTACAAATGTCCTTAAGGTACAATTAACTTGCTCAGATGATTTAAGTAGGTAGGTACCCCTCCACCCAAATTATCTTTGAATGTATAAATGAGTTTCAATGACCATTGTACATCATTTGTATTGAATCTTTGGGGCATATTATGGGAAAATTTGATTAGAATCTCAATACTATTCATATATACTATTTCGTACTTAAGAACAGAGTAAAGAGAAAGCTTACTTACTTATGTATACCCTGTTTCATCTTACGGATCCTAGGACCTTTACTACGTCTACGGTTTCTGGCAATAAGTTCCAGCTCTCTTCAACTCCTCCCCAGCTACCGGGACTCCTCAGGTACTTCTCGGTCGACCCGCTTTGCATCTTTGTACTTTACTACGGAACTGTCACCTTCTCGAAGTGTATGACCGATACACTGTCACTTTCGTCATTGTGCCTATAGATTTTTGACCAGTACTCTGGTGATGGTGTTTATTTGAGATTTAGTTGGGCCAGAAAAACCTTAGAATATTTTGTGGACACCGATTCACAAACATTTGAAGCTTTCTTGTGATAGTGGCGGTCACTTCTCCATATTTTGAACAATATTCCCTGAAGCCTCAATTCGCTTTATAGATTCGGTTAGCGACATCTTCTTCGGTTCCTCCATTGGCTGAGGAGGTATTGGAAACTATCTACTTTCTCAGCTGCTCCTCCAGCAATGGCTATTTGAACGAGGCACTTGCTGCCGTCTTCCATGGCTAAATATTTTCGTTTTCGATGTTTTAATCTTCAGCACCACGATGCTAGCCTCCTTCTACGTGTGTTGTCATTTGGTGGAGGTCCATAATTCTGTGAGAGAGGAGGCGCAAGTCGTTAGCGTAGTCTCCTACCGCTTTGCTTTGATGATGGCTTTGATTTCTTCTTTACTGGAGTTGTGGTGCGTATCGGGAATTTAGTGTTTCGGGCAGCTCAAACGGATTTAGATTCATATTGCCAGCGAATTCATATTTCAAAACTGAGGCAAAATGCCCCTTCCACCATTTAAGCTGGTCTTCATCCGAAATGAGAAGGGAACCGTGTGTACCTGTAAAGCTCTCTGGTGATTCTATACATGGTACTCGTATAGCTATCACTCCTACTTGCTGCTTCTTCCACTTCTGTGGCCAACGCTCTAATGTAGTTTTGCTTGTTGCATAACACGCTACTCTGCATCTACCTCATTTCCATACATTGGGACTCAAGTTCGCCCCTATCTATGCTCGTAAACCCGCCTCGTACGTTGCCTTCCCTGCGCTCTACCGACAATACTTTCTGTGCCAGAGTTAAAAATAGCACACCAATGGTGTTGGATAGACACGGGTAAAGAGCTGCTAAATGTTTCTACCCCTAGCGCAAGGTTGTAGATACCATAAAAGGGTGATCTCATGCTATCCCATTATTCCCTCCCCGCCTGTTGGATGTTGCCTGCCTGTCAATTGACAACCAACTGACTATGTTGCAGGACTTATACTCAAACGCTACCTATGATAAGGTGATTGACATTGCAGAGATCTACAAAGCCTTCACCATCATCATTTCGGTTGTCAATACCATGTTTCCAAATAACATGACAGAGCTCTTCGTTGTCATTGCATACCTTCGCATTCAAATCTTCCATCACTATGACAATGTCTTGGCACTTCATTGTAAGTGGCGCCTAGTTGGCTGTAGAAGTTCTCCTTTTCATCTTGAGACGAACGCTCCATCTGGGCGTAATACTGCATTACCATGACGCGTCGTCCAGAATAAGGCCATCAAAATCCTTTCTCCATGCGGCTGTCAGGAGATAAGACCTCTACTCCCTTCTTGCGACAGATACAAGATACCTTACGAAATCTTTATCATGTAGAAGACAATTAATGAATATAAAACTACGATTATTCATTAACACCTGCAACGTTGTAAAAGTTTGAACATTTTCAAAACTCCTCACCCGATTGCACGAAATTTGGCATACAGTAGTTCCTCTTTATGCTGTAGAAAGAGATTCTTTCAAATCAGGTCATTCAGTACAAAATTGACTGCGTTGTCAAAACTGCTAATTCGATTGAAACCAAGATAAACAAGTCTTGGGTCCTACTTAAGAGAAAAGTTCTGCACAAAGAATCATTCAAATCGGTGAATTTTAGCAGAAGCTATCGTGAAAGAAAGAACCAAAAGGCAAAGAAACAAACAGACAGACACACGAATAGCTTCTATGCGGAAACCACTTTTTGGGCTTTTCGAGTGTACGACACGATCACCATACTTCCATTTCATTAGAACATGAAAGTCACTGATTTTTAGACAAATATACGACTAGGAGCATGTCCACTTTTTTGATAATAAAACAGAGTCCAACTATCGGTGCCAAAAGAAATTGTCACTCCTCGAAAACTATACATAACAGCTCCCATCCATATAAATCACATGGACTCTATGGAATTTTTACAGTACTGTAGGAGGGCTTTGACATATTAAGTCACTAGCATCCTAAACATCCTACTAGTGCACCTCGAAGCGAAGAAAATTGCTGGTTTTTCAGCCTCACGGCTTAGAACCATCGGCTATTTCAACGAAGGTGCAAACACGGGACATCGGAAAATCACCGAAATGATAAGGGAAATGACACCACTCATCGATTGTCCCAGTGATGTTGTTGATAAATCGTATACCGTCATCAACAACTTCGTAACAATTTTCCTCAAAGAGAATAGTGGACGACAAGAAACTCCAACGGGTCATCGGTATATACAGACGGCTCTAAAATATTAGGGGAATCAGGGGGTGGCATCTTCTGTGCTAATCCACCGATTGAACTTATTATTCACCTAGAACCATTTGTAACGGTGTTCCAAGCAAAAGTCCTTGCAATTATGTAAGCAACTCGCAGAAGATACCAGCGAAGAGATCACAAACCCTATGTCCAAATCGCGAGTAATAAAGAAGTGCAAAATTAAATTAATCCTACTTGCCAGGCGCAACAGAGTCCGCCTTATATGGGTACCGGGCCATGAATGCATATCGGGTAACGAAAACGCAGATGAACTAACAAGGAAAGGAGCGAGTGACACAGAACTGAATCCTATTAAGACAATAGGGATCCCTCTGACAACTATTAAAACAATAATCACTGAGAGGACACGACAGGAGTTCAAAAACTTCTGGACGAATCTAGACGCAGACGAATCTAGAGGCAGATTTGTAATAACAAAACCGAGTAATAAAACAGCAAAAAGAGCTTTCAACTCAAGCAGAATACAGTTGAGATTGATGGTGGGACTTTTAACAGGGCACATCAATCTCAACAAACATTCGTTCAGACTCGGGCTAGCTGATACAACAATCTGTGCCAACTATGAGGAGGAGGAGAAAGATATAGAACACTTCATCTGCCACTGTTCTCCAATAGCGAGGTTAAGACTGAAGATACTAGGATCCCCAACGATACCGGATCTAACACACCTCAGTAAGAAAGGAAACGGTGTTATATTGGAGCTCGCTAGACGAACAGGACGATTCTCCTATCACCATATGACATATTTTCCCGTTGATACTCCCCATGAGCCCAATACCTAAATCCCCTCTCAACACATAATTCCCAAAGCACAGTACTATTCCTTACAGTTCGATAGACGAGGGAAACACAACGGGCCTAAGTGAAGAGCATAAGCTCACCCTCTTAAACCAACCAACCAAGTCTGTAGCTCCTCTCAATTCCCCCAGATCATGGAAGAAGTTAAAAGTGATCTTCATACCGAAAGCTGATAAGACCTCCCATACATCGCATAGTTCATTCACTGGTAGGAAGGGAGACTTCAACAATATTAAAATAGAGGCTAGAT
This sequence comes from Pocota personata, assembly GCA_963082735.1. Classification (NCBI taxonomy): domain Eukaryota; kingdom Metazoa; phylum Arthropoda; class Insecta; order Diptera; family Syrphidae; genus Pocota; species Pocota personata. Next base: position 33,178,670 of record OY720431.1, on the reverse strand, counting down.
CTGCTGCAATTCTCGGCCTGAAGATTGGTAGTTCCCATCTACGCTGAGTTGGAGTGGTGTCTAACAAAAGTGTATAGGGCTACACCGCAGGGCGCAGTATTACTGCCAATAGTGAATGAATTGCTTAATATCCTGGAAAAGGAGGGATAACGTGCTATATACCACTCTACCTATGCGAATGACATTGCGGGAGCTATAAAATGAAAATTTCCTCTTACAATAAGAGACCTGAGACCTGAAAAGACGGAACTATTTTCGTTCACAAAAAGGAACAAGGTACCATGTAATATCCCTCCGAAACTCAATTGACAAACAATGCCAGATACATTGGGGTTTCGACAAAAAACTCCGCTAAAATCTGAATACACAAGACCGTGCCAGAAAGGTTTCGGTTGCCCTTTATTCCTGTAGAAGTTCTTTGGCCCCGAAATGTGGCCTTCAGTCTAAAGTAGTCCACTGGTTTTAAACTACAATTGTGAGACCCATGCTGATCTATGGGGTACTGGTATGGTGAACAGCACTGGACAAGAAAAGTAATACAGTTCTTCTGGAAGAAGTACAGAGGCTATCATGCTTCCTAATACTGGGTGCATTAAAAAACAACCCAATCATCGTGCTAGAGACGAGCATGTTCTACTTGCTATCTATGACAACTAAAGCAGCATTAAGGCTTGGGGATTAATCAAAGTTGGCTAAAGATACCACTCTACCTGGCTCGGTATTCATAAAATAAAGGGTTTTGTCTTCACATTTTGTGCGCATAATCATTAAACAGGAAGGAGGACCTTTGCGGTTAGCCAAAATTATCCTCCATTTGGAAAAAATTCCTTATATTAGATTCCTGGTACTGCAAATCCTGTATTATTGTGGTGTACAAATGAACCTGCCTTTTGGTCTAAGTGTATTCCTCCTTAGCAGGGACAGCCACCTAAAATAACCTACACGACCTTCAATTTAGTATAGGGTGACCACATAAGAACGATAGGAAAAGAAATTTAAATAAAAGAACAATGGTGTGAGATATCAAATTGATTCTGGCTTTATTTTGAAGCTACTTTCATGACATAACGAGTACGTATATAATGACCGCCTTGGCTTCGCTGACAGTGCTTCAAGCGGTCGGTCCATTTTTGTATGACTCTGTCCAATATGTGCGGCGTTATTTCAAAGTTTTTTATTCGAGCTCGTCCAAAGTGCTTGCCTCGTTAGCGTAGACTAAGGACTTGAAGCAGCCCTAGAGAAAATAATCGAGGGGTGTCACCACTTCGAGCGTTGCGTCGCTTATATGGCATATAGCGCCATCTTGTTGGAACCACAGCTCGGATATATCGATGTTGTCGAGCTCTGGCCACAGAAAGTCAGTTAACATAACCGAGGACCATTGACAGTAACGGTGTCTCCTTCCTCATTTCGAAAGAAATAAGGTCCGATGATGCCGCCGTGCCATAAACTGCACCAGTCAATCTTTGTGGATGCATTGATGCTTGGTCGGACACTTGCGGATTGTGGATCCGGATTTCTGGCCAACATTTCCAGCGTAAAATTAGAAAACTCACGGCGTTGTCTACGGTTGTCCGGCTTCAATTCTTGCGCCAGCACAATCTTATATGGATAGAGACCCAAATCCAATCGCCAAAATAAGCCTGGTTGACCCTCTGGCGATACCTAATTCAGCTGATCTTCGTCGTATCAACATTTCTGGGTCTTCTTCGATATTGGCCGATAAGGCGGCTATGTTTTCCTCACTTCGCATCAATCTATGTCTGGTTGGTGGCTTAAGGTCCAAAAGAGTGTACTCAAACTTACACTTTTCCACGGTACTACGAATTGCCTTCGCACTGAAGCCATGATGACGACCAACCTCACGACGAAATTCACGTTGCGTATTTACAACTGAGCCGGAATTTCAATAAAAATTTTTAAAAATTTTTCCACACGTTCTAGAAGCGTTGAACGATGCATGAAGAAATGGCAAACCTTACTGAATATTCTGACAGCTGGATGTTATTGGTAACTGTGACAGCTGTTGAAACATAAGAATTGAAAAAACTATCATTGCTATCTGGTCACCCTTTACAGCACATTTTTGGTCAAAATCGTAATATTTTCGGAAAAATTTAGGACTTTTCCGTTAGTAGAACATGTTATGGTCTGCTTTTTTTTGTACGTACGAGTATGTCGACCTAACCATGTCCGTCCGTCTGTCCATCTATTCGTTCGTCTCTATGTCATCAGTTTCTGGGCCTTAAATTGGAAGTTGAAACTTTCTATATTTTGAAATTAGAATCCGAAGCCGTACAAGTGTAAAAATGTATAAAATACGCCCACAGACACGCCCTCTTTTTAAAAATATTCATCAATATTTTTACTAGAAACTGAAAAAAAATTGTAATAATAACAATTTGTCCATTAATTATCTAGGACAACGCCCACTTTTTGGGGGCGGTTTCTTCAAAAAACTCGGTTAACCTCTTTTAAAGCAATTTACGGTGATGGATACGTAGATTTTGGTTGCAAATATTGAGAGCAAGGCACTTTTTCTAATGAAATCTTCCGAGTTGAAAGATGTCAGTGCATTTGAATCATGAATTTCATTAGGGATAGATTGAAACGTGAGGGATAGGGTATCTATCTTTACTGTATATTTTCTGTTCACTTTGATATTGAACTTCTAAACTTCATCATGTTAGCTGCCACAGAATTATGATCATGAAAAGATATTATTGAGTAGTCATACCAACGCGCGCATATTTTCATCCTTTCTAGCACGTTAATGTAATGAACAATTGTCATTACAGTGCAATCGAATGCCAATTGAAAACCAATTTAACTCGCAAAACTAAATTATATACAATAATAAATTTGTATCGCACAAATCAATTGGATGAAAACAAAACTCATAAACACCTCCACCCAGACCGATGATGGCCGAGTTAAAGCGCAGAGGTCAATTTTCAATTTCAAAGTAACAATTCGATTGCACGTCATTGTCGGTGGTACACGTTTCAAATTGGCCATTTCACGTGAACGAACACCGACATCGACGACGACGACGACGACGACATCGACAACATCAATGACAGTAATCACATCGGGAATCGCTCTCATTTCCAACTGCGATAAACACAATTGGCAGCAGGAACAACAAAAAAAAAAAAAAATTATATCGAATTGCGATTGTGGTGCGGGTGGAATGACGGATGTCATCTCCCTTAAAATGAACAATCGAACTTTAGATCGCTCCGCACCCACAACGCTCCTTGTGCTGGCCCCCGGGCCATCACACCATCAGGCATTAAGTGAAGTTCTAAATTCTTTTATTGACCACCACCACCAAACGGAGGAAAACAATAGCTGGCGACAGTGGGTGGCGGCAATGGTCAGTGGTCACGGTTTGAGTCTCTTTGAAAGAGAAAACTTTAATTTACAATTGATTACCTTTCTTCAGGAAAAAAAAAAGAAACAAAATGGTTTTGTGGGAGGGTTTGAAGAAAACGTTAAAAAAAATGCTGGCAGCAACAGTGGGAGATGGTATTGGATGACAGGACTAAGGCATCGATGACAGCGCTAACACACTTCTTAGGCCAGTGCCCGAAATGAGTGGTGGAAAAATATTATTGTTTCGTTTCTGAAGAAATTGTTTTATGCTTTCAAAGCAGTTATACACGTGGCATTTGAACTTTCGTCCTTTGGGAAAAAGATTCTCAACACCAATATACGAGTATTTTGTATCGGCATCTCCTTAATTGGTGGGATGGCATACCATTTTAAGGGACATGTTGTATTGTCCCTAGCAATCCATATCGCGAACCACAGAAATATTGAAATTAGGTCAACGCTACTATAAAAGTGGACATTCGCAAGAAGTTTAAGGCCTAACGCATGCCAAAGCGACATGGCATGTGATTTAGTAGCGGTGCAGCAATGCCATAGAGTCCGGCATGAATTTTCAAATTGAAATCAATGTACGAATATTTAATTATAATAAGTCAAAGACGTCAAAGCTACTTTCCAAAACATGAGCCTAATATGTGCACACGCCCCTACCGACGAGGCTGAAGACCCTATCAAGGAGGAGTTTTATGACCTCCTGGATGGAGCCTACGGAGCCTGTCTGGAGTATGATGTCAAAATTGTGTTCGGGGACTTCAATGCCAAAGTCGGAAAGGAAAACATCTTTGGCGGGTTAGTTGGTAAACACAGAATAAACGAATCGACCACAGACAACGGGTACCGACTAACTGACTTTGCGGCAGCTCGTAATTCGGTGATAAGTAGCACTAGGTTTCCAAGGCTAAGGATCCACACAGCAACCTGGCGCTCTCCAGACGGTCGAATCGCCAACCAAATCGACCATGTGCTAATAGATGCGAGGCACGCATCCAACATCCTCAACGTGCACACATTCCGGGGGGTTAACGACGACTCTGATCATTTTCTTGTTGCGGCCCAGAAGAAGAAATTTGACGTTGGACGCCTTAGCACACCTGGAGTAGCCAGAGTCTACAGAGAGCGCCTGAGTGAGAAACTCTCCACGGTGCATCCACCTACCACAGACGCCAACATCCAGTGGTCGCAGTATCGCGACATCATCAAAGAGGTAGCCGAAACCACTTTAGGGTACCAGCCACCCCAGAGGAAGAGCCCGTGGTATGATGATGAATGCGTACGCCGGAGGAGGGAGGAGAAGAAAATACAGCGTAGAAAGGAGAGGGCCTAAGCAGTCTCCCAGCTCAAGGAGATCGGAGAGTCTCATGATCGAAGAAACATCCGGAAGTTCTACAAGAAAGCCAAGCAACTGGCTGCTGGCTTCAAGGCCGGAACACAGGCTCTTCGAAACAGCGAAGGAAATCTAGTCACCGAAGCGCAGGGAATAGTAGATGTGTTTAAGCAACACTTCCAGCAGCTGCTAAATGGGCATCATGTAGAGAGAGTGATAGGGCAAGAAGAGAACCAACATCCAGTCAATGAAGAACCAGTTCCAGCACCCAGTATAGAAGAAGTTGGCTTAGCAATAAAAAAGCTTAAGAACAACAAGGCCGCAGGCTCTGATAGTTTACCAGTGGAGCTTTTCAAATACGGTGGTGATGTTTTGGTAGGGCGCATGCACCAAATCATCAACCAAATATGGGTGGAAGACAGCATGCCTGACTGGACTATCAGCTCCATATGCCCCATCTACAAAAAAGGCGATCCTACGTCTTGCAAGAATTATCGAGGCATATCCCTGCTTAATGTCGCATACAAGATCCCATCCAACGTACTGTATGAACGTCTCAAACCATTCTGCAACACACTAATCCGCACATACCAGTGTGGCTTCTGACCCGGCAGATCGACTATAGACCAAATTTTCACACTGAGGCAAATCCTGGAAAAGACCAATGAATTTCAAGTCGAGACTCACCACCTATTCACCGACTTCAAGGCCGCATATGATAGCATTCATCGTCAGGAGCTTTATGTGACGATGGCCAAATTCGGGATCCCGGCAAAACTGATCCAGCCTTGTAGCGTGACGCTGGAAAACACGCGCTGCAACGTGCAATTTGGAAGTAGTTCCTCCGAACTATTCCAAACATGCACCAGATTTCGGCAAGGAGACGCACTATCATGTGACTTCTTTAATCTCGTGTTAGAGCAGATAGTGCGCAGGGCAGATGTCAACACGGAAGGCACTATCTTCAATAAATCCGTCCAGCTACTGGGGTATGCAGACGATATCGACATCATCGGTCGCTCCCAGCGTGCCGTAATAGAGGCTTTTACGGCGATTGAAGAACAGGCGAAATTTGTTGGCCTTGTAGTAAATGAGGATAAGACTAAGTACATGCTATCAACAAACAAACAAGCATCTGTCCACCACCTAGGACAGAACGTCACTATTGATAGAAACAATTTCGAGGTAGTTAAGGAGTTTATCTACCTCGGAGTAAACATGAACTCCACAAATGACATCCTAGTGGAGATCCGGCGAAGAATTACCCTAGGAAACCGCTGCTACTTCGGTTTGGCAAAACAATTGGGTTCAAAACTCCTAATTCGAAGGACAAAATGTATGCTCTACAGAACCCTTATCCTGCCAGTTCTGCTTTATGGCGCCGAGTGCTGGACGATAAGCAGAAAGGGAGAGCTGATACTGGGCTCCTTCGAAAGAAAAATTCTTCGACGGATTTTTGGTCCTGTGTGCGAGGAGGGCGAATGGAGGAGAAGATACAACCGCAAACTCTATGAGCTGTACCAAGATGAGGATGTAGTCCAAAAGGCCAAAATATGTCGACTACATTGGCTCGGCCACATCGAGCGAATGGACAATAATGCTCCAGCTAAGAGGATCTTCGAATTCCAGCCGCCAGGTTCGAGACGACAAGGAAGACCGAACTTCCGTTTCAAAGACCAAGCCATCGCGGATGCCAGAGCGCTTGGTCTGGATAACTGGAAACAACGTGCCCGAGATCGCAGAGGATGGAAGGCTACAGTGTCTAAGGTAGAGTCTCTTCACGGGTCGGGAGCCCGTTAAGTAAGTAAGTAGTAAGTCAAAGACGGAGTTATGATACAGTCAACGTTGTTAATAAACAAAATTAAAATCAGAGGACCAAGATGGCTACCTTGAGGCACTCCGGGTGTGGCAATGAAGTGGTTGGATCTAAAGAGGACTTTGCATTTCCGTTCTTTAAGAAAGGATTTTTATTTTTTTTTTTATTTTTTTTTGCCGAGAGCAGATGGAAAATCTTCTAAAGACACCATAAAGCCCGACCGCGCGTGCTTATGGCAGTGTGAGATTTTTACTCACTAAAAACAACTCTCTTCATGATTAGTACTTGAAGCCAAGAGCTTTAAGTTTGGAAAGGATAATTCCGTGCGAGAAGTCTTTACTAAAATCGGTGGCAATTACATCGACTTCCTTGCCATCTCTTCTAATGCGCACATGAATTCAGTGTTTATCGTTGTTGATCTTCCCTTTAAGGAATCCATATTGGTTTGAGGAAAAGATAGATTTGCAATGGAAGAACATTGTTTTCAAAGAGCTTCGAGAAGTAGGAGAGTTTAGCAATTGGTCGGTAGTTGGAAATTTCGTTCTTGGGACCTTTTTCGTGAAAGGGGATTATGTATGGGGTCTTTCAAAGCATAGGAGTCTGCGATATAGAAATTTGGAAGAGAGCCGCGAGGGGAGATGTTGCAAATAAGCTTATAATATCGAAGTCGACAGTGCACAATACCATATGTCGCTTTAAGGAATCATCGACTCTTAAGACCCGGAAGAGAAACGGAAGGCCTAAATTAACATTAAAATAGGAGGATCACACTATAAAATTAATAAGCAAGAGGGATCGATGGCTTACAGCTGCCTTCGTCACTATTTAGCTGCCGCAGGCCTTCACACGCAAGTGGCGGTACGAAAACCTTTGCTACAACCTCAAAACAAAGTCTAGATTGGGGAAGGAAGTACCAGGATTTTACATCAACCGACTGGTCGAAAGTCTTATGAAGGGACGAGTCCAAATTTGAAGTTTATCGACAAAAAAGGTAGATTTACGTTTAGTAATCTGCTGATGAAAAGATGCTCTATAGCTATGCGGTCCCAATAATCAAGCAATGGGGTGATTGAATAATGGTCTGGGGATATTTATCTTCTTCCGGTGTTGGAGCCCTCATCGATGGAATCATTAGGAGAACTACAGACAAATATTAGAAAAACACACCTTACCATCAGGTTTGAGAGATTATGATCCGCAATATTCTTCCAAGCTTTGCCGAGGATACATGGACCAAGAGGAATAAGGAGGAACACTGAAAAATATGAAATGGCCTGCCCAATCACCCAATCTCAAGCCAATAGAGTTGCTTTGGGACGAACTTGACAGAGAGGTACGAAGACAGTTCCCAACATCGAAAGATATCAATAACATTGGAAACTATTAAGAAACTGGTCTGGAGAATGCCTAGATTAATGGCGCAAATATGAGGTGGATTTTTCGACGAAAAATAGGTCTAACTCTAGTTTGTTAGGTTCAATTAATTTGTCTATCTGACTAGATAAATGTAATATTGATGAAGGTATTTAAAAAATAAATATTGATTGTTAAAATGAAAGAGACAAAGAGGATGACGCGGGATGATCAGGTCCTGAGAAGTCCTGCTCTGAGCCCTGTCCAGAAAGTTAAACGGAAATATAATTTTCCGTGCTCCCATTGTAGTATGAGACCAAAACATGATCCAGCGAGTTCAGACTTGCGACCGTATTCACTAACTATTTTGGAAGTGATTGAAGGTTCGAGCAAGCTCTTAAGTGCGGTCTGGCTGTCGCTATAGACGCAAAAATTCCCCTCTGCTACTTCTGAAGCCTAAATAATGATGGTAAAGTCCTCGAAGTCACTTGACTGGCTATGGAGACATCTGGCTGTTCGTTTCTCAAATCCTGGCCAGAGACAGTCCTAAAGGGGGAGGGTAGTTGATTTTGTATTATTGCGAAGCAGTCAAAGTTCATATCGATTAGGAATGGAACGACACAAGTATGCCAATAAAAGTAAAGTGGCACTCTTAATTTTTTCGGATACTTACTCGGTACCAACAGAAACGTACTTGGTGTTGATTTCATGATTTCAAGGTATCGAGTAGACGCAGATAGGTTATAAGGATCTGTAATGTAGCACATATGGTGCCATTTATTTCACTCATTTGGACCTACATCCTTCTCATGTGTGACAGTCGTGAATCTAGGGACAATTCTAAAGCGAAAACATGTATACGAGTAGTAACGATCATTTTCAAAATTCGAACATCGTTGCGGAGATATGACCGGTTAAAAAGCTTTATAGTTGTGCAGACAATTGACCCACATGTCGAGCTCTTTTATGTATGTTTTCGATAAGTCCACTTAATTACCTTTAAAACTGTACACGAATATGGTTCATTAGTCATAAATCCACGATATGATCATAAAAGAAAGTGAAGACTCGATGTAGTAGAATAAAGTGCAATGATTCAGATTCCGTCATGACATGGATTAATTTCTGAAATCAACAGAGAAGAAATAAAACGGAAATAAGGATGAACTTTCAACTAATTTATCAAACTCTATGGCAACTATTAAAAGCGATGTCCTTTCTGGTTGTCGTCGCAACATAAAGCATCTTGTTAGGTACTATTTTCAAATGGTGGAATGAAGAGAAAGAATTGTACGCATAAATTTTATGTTGCGAGAATATTTATACTCGTATATTTTCTTTCCCCAATGGTAGGTGAAAATCTTCCATAGGCACTATGAGGACCGCAGGCGCGTGCTCATAGTACGAGTAGTGTGAGATGCTTACTCACCAAAAACACCTCCTTTCGAAATAAATTTGTTAGTTACTGTAACTAAGTTAAGGCTTACGAGCAAGCAATTTTTGTGTCATGAAATAAACACATTTGGCTGGTATCTTTCCAATGAAAGTTCCTGCTTGTTCGACTATTGAGACGCGGTTAATCCTATTCATGCTAAGTCGTGCTTCTCTTTAGCCCGAAATTGTTGGTTTCATCTACGACTGTAGGGACTTTGATATTTGATATTTGATATTTATTGGTTAACAAAGAATCGCTGTATATTTTTTTCCCGAGGGTTGGTGAAAAATCTTCTATAGACACTATGAGGATAGCAAGCGCGTGCTCATAGTAGTGTCAGATTCTTACTGACTAAAAAAACACCACCCTGCTATTTAATTTGTTACATATTGCAACTAAGAAGGACCCTATCAAGCAATTTTTCTATTATGAAAAAAAAAGCTCGTTTGGCAGGTTACTTTCCACTGAAAGATCCTGCATGTTCCGCAATCTAGGCGCGGTTGATTCCTATCTCGCCAAGTCGAAAGGTTTCGTCCTTTGTAGTCGGCGCAATATTGCTTTCATACAGAATTTGTAGGATTGTATTGTTGACATGTCCTATTAGTAGGTTTCTATGCTTTCTCGCGAAGCTTCTAATTTCTGCTTCGATTGTCGGAATTCCGAGATGCCTGGACAATTTCTCTTAGCACTTTATTTTGAAAAGTTTGTAAAATATTGGCGTTTGTTTTCTTGGCGTAGCCCCAAAGTTGTATACCTTCATGCCATACCTTACCAACTGCTTGCGAGACTCAAAAATACGCTAGAGCAAATCTTCCTTTTTCAAAAGCGTTCTCAATTACGTCAGTGTTTCTATGTACCTAGTCAATGGTTAAATGCTTGCTTCTAAACCCGAATTGGTGATCAGGGATAGGATTTTGTTCCACAATAACTGCCTATAAGCACTTGAGTAATAACCTCTCAAAAATGTTGGGTACAAAAGAGAGAAGCGAAATGGGTCTATACGACTTATTGTTACTCGGCGTCTTTCCTGGTTTTAGTACCATTATAACCTCTGCAACTTTCCATTGTTTCGGAACGTATTCCGATTTAAGCGCAGCGTTTATAATGAGAAGCTTAATTAATACTTTTTCTAGGCAACACTTTTGGAACTTTGCCGGTTATTAAGTCGTAATTATCAGGCGCTATTTCCGACGCATTAATATAACGAATAAGCGCTTGACTATTATCGGAAGGCTTAAAAGTCTCTTCTAGATGAGCGGCTTTCTCTTTGCCTATTCGTCATGATTTTAGGTCTTTTACTGTGAATAATTGTATTCTTTTTCCGCTGTCAATCCATCGAGGTAAGTATCTGAAAAGGAAAATGGATTTTAAAGCAAGAGAAAAGGTCAACACCTCTTGGGCAGCCAGAAAAGATTGTGTCATATCTCGCAGCTTATGACCAGCTCTGAACAAAGGAAAAGGACCAAAAGCCTTTTGTCAATGAACAAAAAAGAAACCAGCATCATGAGGTGCAATGGCAACCTGACTGGCCATCAACACACTTGATTACTGCAGAAGTCAAGTTACATAAGAAATCCAAACTACCAAACACTTACTGTGTGACTGTCCCAAACTTCAAACTCGTTGCTTCCGACTTTTTGAAGAACTGGACGATCCTGTGCAAGTCCCTCTCAAGAAAATGTTATGTTTCGTCAGAAGTACGGGTTTGTTTGATTCAAGACCAACCACTACCACTATTCATAGGTAGTCACAATGAACCAAAAGGCCCCTTGCAAGTACATTCGAAAGTGCACTTCCTTCATACCATACCATATCATACCATACCATACCATTCCATACCATACCATACCATACCATACCATACCATACCATACCATACCATACCATACCATACCATACCATACCATACCATACCATACCATACCATACCATACCATACCATACCATACCATACCATACCATACCATACCATACCATACCATACCATACCATACCAAACCATACCATACCATACCATACCATACCATACCAAACCATACCATACCATACCATACCATACCATACCATACCATACCATACCATACCATACCATACCATACCATACCATACCATACCATACCATACCATACCATACCATACCATACTATTGGTTTCTTGTTGATTGAAAAGGGAGTACATTTATCATACTGAAACGACAAACCCATTAGCGTAGACTAAAGTCGTAATGGTAGTTAGCTTCCATGAAATACTTTTCTACTGACCGCTTTTGAAGAATCGATGCATTTTTTTTCATTTTGAGGAGTTGGCCTTCTTAAATGGGTGGCACCAGTTTGCAAGGCAACAGACATTTGGATTCAGAATAACTAATCCAAAATATTTCTCTGCCATATCCTCTCTTCCAAGACAAAGACCACTTGATGTCCAGTTTTCCCGAGTCACCCTAAACAATCACTCAAACATCAATATTTGAAAAAGTCCTTACGGCAGTCTTCACACATTTCTAAATTTGTGGTAAAGCTAAGAAAGAAAAAAACCTTCATTTATGAACAAAACCACTAGCTACTACCTCTTCATCTCTACTCGAAGCCAATCTTCTCTACTTCACTCAGTTAAGTTATCAAGTGCAAAGCTCTTAAAATACTCCGAACATAAAACCCCGGCCTCTTGAAATGAAAACATCGAAAAATTTACCAAAAAAAAAAAAAAAAAAAATTGAAAGCAACCCATCTCCTTGCTCCAAAATACCCGCAAGTCCTTAAGTCATAAACTTATAACATTAAAGAGGATAACTGTTGATGATTTTCTTGAAGCACCATTTTTTTTCCTTTCGACTCCCAAAGATATGAGCGCCCAAAAACTCGCCACCCTACCCTCCAGGGTTGGGGTACCGAAAAGGCAATAATCGAACTGACAATGGAAGAACGCAAGTTAAATTCACCCCGGCGCGCAGCACCCATCCCCCACAAATAGCAGCTGAACGGCCAAAGAGGGTGGTAAAACATAATAACACTTGTTTGGGTGAGCTTCTCGTCTCGAGAAAAAAAAAAAAAAAAAAATGAGAATTCCAAGGAATAGGGGTTGGGAAAAAAAATTGATATCTATATAATCCATTTACGCTACTGATCGAATTTCGGGACCGTTTATATGGAACTGGCCTCGGTTACTTGTGTGGATGACACACAACACGCCACAGCCTTCGGACAAACATAGCACTCGTCGTTTGTTGCAAAATATCACCATCGCCAGCACCACACCCCCAGCTCAGCCGTAGACCATTGCCGTCATCATCATCATCAGCGCTTAGCCGAGAAGATGGAACTCAATTTTCCGAGCCATGAGCGGGAGAGAGCAGGACTCTCTATCAGTGTGTCCCCGAAGAAGAATAATGAATTCATGTGTGCGGTTCACATAAACGCATGTGTGTGTCCCGCTGTAATGGCAGTAAACTATTACGTGCCAGGCGAAGATCCGGGCAAAGACGCTATCGGGGAAAGCCATTTCAGATGGGGGTGGCGCTGAATGAGGCGGGTGAATCGCACACACCGAGATAACGCTATCAGCAACCTTAATGGATTTCTATATTTTCGATTTCGGTTTGATTGCTCTTCGGGATTAGATTTCGTTTTCACTTAGAGCAGGATGCTGTTGGATGCTGGATGTCGGCAGCGGCTATGGTGGTGGTGGGAATCATTACCCATCTCCACGCAATAGTACGCCCCACTGTGCTGGTGGGAGGGGGCCTGTTAACTCCAGCAGCGGGCAGCTGGTGCTTTATTTCGGGTAATTTCTCATAAACTATCGCTTTAAGTTCGATGGCGATGCATAGAATACGGAATGTGGTGCCGTGTAACTATTTCCTGATTTTCTGAGTACTTAACGTGACACACAAATCGAAAATTGCAGCTGAATTACTCGTAAGATGTGAATTGTCGTTCGGTTTGCCACAATGTTATATTTCTCAGGCGGTTCTTGTCCAATGGTTGGGACACTTGGTTCGATTCATTGGATTTTTGGTATCGAGAAAATCTTCCATTTGGCTGCACTTCGTAAAACTTTCCATTCTTTGGATGCGAACAATACATAGGAGACAAAAAAGAAAAAAAAATAACATCAACAGGAACGAAGAAGAAAGTGACCGGACGAAGAGCACTTGAAGCGGAAATTAAAACCCCTTTCAGTCGTAATAGCTGGGCTGAATTAAATGGTCAACTTCACACAATTGTCCACGTTTGCCGGACAGGAATTCTGAATTTTTAATTTTCATAATCACTCAGGATGGAAATGGGATGCAGATTGATTTTAATTGATGAGATAACTAATGTTGTTTGCGTTTGTCGGCCTATTTAGTTGGGCTTGAACTTCCCGAGGTTGCCTTTGCTAGGTGAACAGCATTACTCCCGGGATTACCGTATTCTGTAACTTTCTTCAGCTAGACCTAAACCATTGTGAAATTTATGAAATTCCCGACGTAGATTTACAAGACACATAGGTTTGCAGAAACTCAAGATAATTTATAACTGCTACTCTGACGTTCCCGATACATAGTACCTGCAGATTGGCTGTGAACTGTATTGGAAGGTAGCTGGTGGTAGTCAACCCGACAGGTGGGTTTTGATGATCCCATTTGCGTAACTTGCATGACTTTTCATCATTTCATAGCTTTGTGTGTTTTCCTCTGCAATAAAATTCCGAATTAAATTTCAACAGGCAGCCGATTTGAAATTGGCGCCATTTCTCGCAGAGATGGTTTTATTATGTAAAAGTTGGCAGTAATGTTCAGCTGTCAATGCCATTTCATCATCGAGAGTTTGACTCAATCATTTTATCAAAATAGTTATTGCAACACAGCGTAAATTACATAATTTTTTTGGGTAGACGTGGAGTGACTGTAAAGAGCACTATTCAGCAAAGTATCCACAGTGAGAGGTGCAGTAAAGGACAGTGTGAGTGAAAGTCTAGAAACTTCGATTCGTCGTCATGCTCAATAAATTGGGATTTTTCCAACGTCTATGTGAAAAATAATGAATCGCGACCTTCATTTTATTCCGTAAAAAATTCAAGTGACTCAAGAACTTTAAGAAAATTACCACCAGGGACAACGGGGACCAATTGAATAGAGATGCCCCTGATTATTTTCAAAAATTGGTTTTGAGTGTCGAGGCGCATTTTGACTTGAGTGGAGCTGTAAACAAACCGAATAGCCAGATATGGTGAGCGGAAAACCCACGAGCAATTCATGAACGACCTCTTTATCCTAGTAGAGTGACTGTTTGGTTGTGCGATTTGGGCTGGTGGGATAATTGGACCATTTACTGTTACTGTTACTGTTACTGTTACTGTTACTGTTACTGTTACTGTTACTGTTACTGTTACTGTTACTGTTACTGTTACTGTTACTGTTACTGTTACTGTTACTGTTACTGTTACTGTTACTGTTACTGTTACTGTTACTGTTACTGTTACTGTTACTGTTACTGTTACTGTTACTGTTACTGTTACTGTTACTGTTACTGTTACTGTTACTGTTACTGTTACTGTTACTGTTACTGTTACTGTTACTGTTACTGTTACTGTTACTGTTACTGTTACTGTTACTGTTACTGTTACTGTTACTGTTACTGTTACTGTTACTGTTACTGTTACTGTTACTGTTACTGTTACTGTTACAATTTTTTATTTTTTTTTGCCTGAAGTTGCTCGGCTTCATCTCCGAAACATGTGGTTTCAACAAGAGGTGCAACGTGCCATACGATTACGGATTAATAATGGAATTTGTGAAACAGGCAATTACAGGCAAGGTCATGTCGAAATTTAGGGATATCAGTATTTGCCACCGAGCTCTTTCTCAGAGATTACTTAAAGATCAGGTGTACGCTAGTAAACTACCTACATTGCACCAATTGAAAGACAATATACTATATCTATACTATATCCTCTGTAATCGCATCGGAGGGCCTGCCGCTGCGGACTTGATCGGTAGTGGAGTTGTGGCCACCACGAAACTCTCGAAACCAATATTTAACGGTGTAATCTGACGGAGCATTAGCCCCATAATATTTATCCAACTTTTCTTTTGTTTCCTTCGCCGTTTTGCCTCTCAAAAAATAATGTTTTATGAGAGAACGAAATTCGTTTTTGTCCATACTCAACATGATGCCAAACACGTCAACAACAACCAGCTATCAAAACAAAACTAAAGACAGTATAAATATGAATGGACTTCAAGGCACCATAACCTTTTTTGCAGTAGCAGCGCATTCTGGCGGTCAAGGAGGTTACTTTTCACCCCACCTAGTATGTATGCAACGAGTTGCAGATATTCTGGATGACGCTCTGCAGAATGTGAGCACATGTGTGTGTCAGTCAGACATTATTTTCCATCATTGAATACATAATAAATTTATATCAAAACCCAAAAATTTATGTATTTGTTTTTTAATGTATGACGTACATGTGGCTTAAAATAGTTGATAACTGCCTTCTGGCTGCGCTTCGTATATTTGTCATGATAGGCAATTTGTAGTACCAAATGTATTTACCTACACATTCTCACAAATGCACGGTCTTCAGCTGGCTTGGAAGATATCTAACAAAATGCAACTTGTAAACTCTTGTTGTAGCAGTCTAGCCGTAACAAGGACGCTTTTATTTGAAGGAAAAAGGATCGTCAACTGCTGTACCTAAACCAATAACATACATACTCGTAGGGGTAAGGGTGGCCGTGGTTTTAGCTGATAATTCGATGTGTTTCTATCAGAGATAGTCCTACTGAAAAGCCACGAATATCTGGGTCCACCATCCAAAAAAATTATCCTGCTGAAGACTATAATATTTTGTGGACGCCGTGATTCGACGATTAAGTGAGTGGACCACTGAGGGGGAATATCAGGTTCGAGTCCCAGAAAACACAAACAAAAAAATATTTGTTTGCATTTGAAAAACATCACACAGTAAAATTGTTATGCTCCTAATAGAAAAAACTGCCCTTTAGAAAAGGCATACAACTGAGGCCCCCTATCAATCGTCTGTCACACATCGTGAATAGATGCGAGAAGCCCATTTAGGCTCTGTAACCCCAAATAATTTGTTCAAGTCGTTAAAATAAACATAGTGCCCAAGGGGAGACAGGACAAACTGATAAATATTTGTCAACTTGTCAATTGACCTACCAGTATGTATAATACGCCCGCGAATGCTTAATACGCCCTTAACTAATGAAAAACTGACGTATACAAGAAAAGTTTGCCTCGTTATTCGATCTTCGAGTTGCACAACTGGGCTACAAGTTCCCAGGTAAACTAATGAGGTAAAGTTTGAGTGTGAGTTTGCATTCTTTTAAGAAAATGTAACTCTGCTGAGGTAGGGAGAGAGCTATGGTAGTACTCTCGCAGGACTTTGAACCCAAATTGCATTTATCCTTTTGCTTATGCATATGCGCTCTGGTGTTAAGGCATTTTTCTTTTGATCCATGAGTAGTGGAAGAATTCTCTAGATAAAGTCAATCCCAGTCAGACATATTCAGAGCTGAGGTTCGAGTCCCACTTTTAAAGAAATAGATAGAATCGAATGAATCCTTAATGGGCCACATGCAGTTGTGTTGAGACAACTATTGGCATTAGCATGCATCTGCTTCTTGGCGAGTGCCTTATGAAAAAAACCGTGTATTAGAAAAAATTTTGTGGAACTTGGCACTTTACGTAGAAATATAAAGATAGGTGTCAAGAAACATCTACTGAAAGTTCTCACTCATAGGACCATATCCTGTTTGAAAGTTATTTTCTTCAATAACTCATTTGCTTGACTAAAATTTACGACACATTTCCGCATAAAGTCCCAAGTTCTACAGCGTCTTCTAGTAAAAGTTATAATCTTACTCGAATCATTAACATTTTGCAGCCAAGTTTAGACTACGATCATGTGATGGGAATCACTATTTCGCCCCCACCAACATAGAGAACCAGGCGTACAGTGTTATAGCCAATGCCGACGATATTGCTATTAATGCGGGCGATATCTGATAGGATCAGCTCTTAATAAACTCGTAAAGTGGAATGGCAAGGTTGGTCTTTCAATTAACGCCGAAAGACCGAACTGGTTTTTGTTCACAAGAAGGTTCAAGGTATCACATGCCATTCGTTCAAAGTTAAATAGCACGGAACTTCAATTCGTAGATCATGTCAGATACTTGGAAGTCATAGAAAACTCAGTTGGAAACCGAATATACCAAGATGGCCTCCATTGGCCTCTATTCCTGTGAAAGGGCATTCAACCTAAAGTAGTCCACTGGGCCTATAGGTAATAGTGAGGTACATCCTGATGTACAGAGTACTAGTCTGATGCGCAGCACTGGACAAGATAAGCAACACTAATCTTCTACGTAGAGTTCAGAAATTATCTTGTGTCTTGCATTCTGTTGATATCTATGAGAGGCAAATTGCAGCTAAAGCAGCATTGAGCCTTCGGGAATCCTCACAGTTGGCTAACCGTTAATTCCGGCGACTCGAGGATCCTGAACGTCAAAATAGGTATTCCTAGCAAGACAGACTATATTGCACATCGAATTAAATGTCAAGTTGAAGTCCAGAATTTCTAGCAGAAGCGTTTGGAAATCTGAGAGAGGTTTGAATGATTCTGCGATAAAGATAATCGTACACACAGAAGGATTTAAACAGGGTATGGTATGGTATAGGGACATTCTCTCCAGTGCATCTACTGGAAACATCACCAGACGACTGCCAGAACACTGTAGTGTATTTCAGGCGAAAATTGTGACAGTCTGAGAAGTTGCAGCTCATTTTGGGGATTTTACATATTTCGCTCGGCGTTATTTCACGGCACCAATGCAAGCAATGTTGAAAGTCTCTGAATTAGATCGCTGACAGATGTGATATTTCTCTGCGCTAGGTTTCAGGACACAAGGACGTTCCACGCAACTGCAAAGTGGACGAGCTGGCAAAAGAAGGTGCGGGTCGCAACTTTTTCTGAAAATAGGGAAGAACCATCTGGTCCTACAGAATAGATAAAGTTCCAACTTGATACTTAAGCCAGAAAAATGGCAAATAGCAGGTACTTGTCTTTCATCGAAGTAGATCTAACTTGGATGCGAAGAGAACGAAAAGACTTTTGTCCATAAATAGGAAATGATTAAGCCCTGTAATAGGAGCCTTCATGGGGTGCTGCTTGATAGTTAGGCATGCTATTAGGTTATGTTCCCTCCAACGGTTGCTGTAGAAGCTGTAGGGATGACGAGGAGAAAGAAACAATAGATCGCCTTTTGTGTACCTTTCCTGCCATATCAATGTTGAAAAGGAAAACCCTAGGGAAATGAATAGCTGAAATAGAGAAATGAAGTGGTTCTGCGGAACAAGAAGGATTAACACCGCTACGGTCACCGATTCCTTAGGGGAAAACCTATCATGTAAGGTTCCTGGTGCTCTTCGTGGTGTCACAATGGATCTACCTTTTGATGTTCAAGGGAGAGAATTACTTCCCGCTGAAGACGATCGAGTAAGCTTAAGAATATTCTAAAGCTTTCGTTTAAATAGGTACGAGTATGTAGGTCTATGTGAAAGAACAGCGTTTGCAGATTTAAAGGAATCCGTGCATTCAGTCTCCACCAGTTTGAGCTGCATCTGTGATATGTTAATTTCAGCCAAGATCTGGACTGACATTCATGTATGCCATGCCAAGTATTTAAAGCATTAGAGTCATCGACATTAACTTAATTAATTTTTAGCTTGTCTTGGTTAGTAACCTTACATCAGAGAGAAGAAGAGGAAATGGGACTCATCGCACCCCATTTGATGGTAGCATCAATATCTGAGTTAAGTTCTGTAGACATTCGCTGCTGTTGAAACTCTACAGCTTGGAGCTCTTGCCGCGAAGTTGTTAAAAGATAAGCCGAAGTCAAGAGTACTGTCCTAGGAGAAATAGTGAATTGGGTTGCTAGTATCAGAGAAAAGGTAATTGATTATCAGAAAAGTGTCGGGGTGACCTCGGGTTCAATTGGGAATAGAATAATTTTAATTTAATTTAATTTTAATTTTTTAATGTAATTTTAATTTTGGTGGGGGCGAAAGCCCCCATTTATTTGGCTTATTACAAGCTACAACTAACTTAAGGCAAAAACTTAAACCTAAAACTTAAAACTAAAACTTAAAACCAAGACTTAAAGCTAAGGAGAATGGTGAAGGAGTTCGGTTTTGAGGCAGAGAGTGCTGAGGTTAAAATCAAACTGGGTGAGGTTTGAGTTCACTTTTCGCAGCATATGGGAAATTGGTTCATTAGATCTATATGAAGTGCGGTGGGCCGTGGGACGGTAGATAGAAAAGTCTAGGGTATCGTAAACTTCGTGGATTGGTATTGAAGAAAATTGAATTATAAAGAGATGCGCAGTCGACAGAGCCTGAAAGAAGTCGATGAATGAAAATAATGTCTGCAATATCTCTGCGTTTCTCTAGAGTACTCAGGTTGTTGAGGTTGAAGCGGTCTTGATAGGGAAGCAAGATAAATGGATCGTTCCAAGGAAGACCTCGAAGGACAAATCGAAGAAATCGACGTTGAGCAATCTCGATTCTGGTCACATGAACTTGCTGAAAGGGTGACCACGCTTGACTGGCGTATTCAAGAAGGGGGCGCACAAAGGTAATGTAGAGGGATCAGGTCAGAGAATTCTTTGGACCATCGTTTGACAGAGCCAAGTGATGAGTTAGCTTTACGAATTATCTTATCAATATGTGAACGGAAAATTAGTTCCTTATCGTACAATATTCCAAGATCGCGGAGAGATTGGAAGATGAATATAGGTTGACCATGGAGAAGGTAAAGGCGGGCGGAGGACACGTGGTGCTTACGTGATAAGATAATGGATTGACATTTGGCGATATTGAGCTCTAAGCGATTTTGTAGGCACCAGTTCGAAAAACTATCAAAGTCTTGTTGAAGGAGTCAGTAGCCATGTGGTGAAGAGATGGCTTTGAAAAATTTGGTATCATCAGCGTACAGAGAGAGAGAAGAGTATTAATAACCCTCTCGACATCGTTTATGGTTAAAATGAAGAGAAGGGGACCTAGATGGCTGCCTTGCGGAACACCAGAGGTGGCCAAGAAGGGAGTCGTTAAGATGGATCTGAAGCGAACTCTGTAAAAACGGTTTTCCAGGTAAGAAGGTATCCATTTTAACAATATGAGTTCGAAACCGAGGGCAGACAATTTGAACAGGATTAAGTTATGAGATATCTTATCAAAAGCCTTACTAAAATCAGTTGCAATAACGTCGACTTTTTTGCCATTCTCTAAGGCGGACAGGGCGAAGGACACGAATTCGACTAAGTTAGTGGTACTTGATTTTCCTTTCAGAAAACCGTGTTGGGTGGGAGAGATGAGAAACTTGCAATGAAAGCTTAAGGCTTCGTATAAAATACTTTCGAAAAGTTTGGGTCGTTTATAAGATTTGCTTGCGCGTTAATTAGGAGCCGCTGGTAGAGAGAGTTATAAAGATGATTGAATTGAAGGTAGGAACCGAGATAGTTGGAATAGTCCAAAACAGAACTGGAACGAAGGAAAGCTGCCCATAACTTGTTTCTCTTGTTACGTAAGAAGTGCATCACAGAGTGAACTCTGGAATGTTTTATCTACTCACATTTTCACAATGTACTGGAGTCATTTTACAGAAATTATACAACCAATACGATAACACCAGCAACTTTCTGACAAATTGGAATTTTGATCGGTGAGGTGGAAAACTGCGGTTTCCAATGCAGAGAGTCCTAACGAACAGGCATCGTTCTGATGTCACTCGGTTATGGAATACAGCCTAGAAGATGCACAGAATAAATTCCAATTCCATCATAATCAAATAAGTAGTTCTAGATATTTATCAAAGCCGAGTGGCTGAGAAAAGAATAAGGAATAGCGTGATACGTGCTACTCGTATGATTTAAGAATGTGCAAAATGCGAATGCAGTCAAAAGTCTCTCACTGCTCTCATGTCATGAAAAAATTGCTCTTCAGATTTCCGTCAGCAAAGATATGCTAATATCCAAACAACCTACTTAACTTGTTTCCAATAAGCCAAGTGAACATTTTATTTTCCAATTATTACGTAGTCCATGGCATCTGCAATCGCCTGAATACCCATCTTAAAACTCATTTCTTTCGAAATCCCTCTGTGAAATGCAAACAAACAACCAGTTAACTGAAACCTCACCCACCCATCAGCCACAAAGGATCCAACAAATTCCCATTTCCACCTAAGCACCATCACACAGGACGAGACCGTTTGTCGTCGTCTTAACGAAAATTAGAAAAGGACCTAAGTGGATGCGGCCAAAGGAAATATCGCAAAAAAAAAAAAAAGGATATAAATACGTTCGGGTGAATTGAAATTATCCGCACGGATTTCCATGAAAAATAATATTCTATTGGCATCCGCAGCCTACCGTAAACCAGTAGTAGCAATAGTAGTACTGTCAGCCCTGGAATATGGGAATATGAAGATACACAATGGAATTTATCGGGAAGATACCCTCGACAAAAAAACTACATACTCTCACACAAACTCAACCCGAAATCACATCTTTTCGTGTGCACAAGCGACGACCCCCAATTGTGTTTATTCCCGAATATCCTTTATCGGCTCAATAAAGAACTAAAAGGGGCGCACAAAAATGATACATTCCCAAAATCCGTAAAATCTCTCTGCCAGCACTAGTACGAGTATAGCGCGCCCCATCACCATCGTTGTTGTCGTCACCCAGAGGAGTTGTGGAGCAGGATTACCACTATCGGGGCGAAAAGTGTTCACATGAGAATGAGGGGGAGGACACCACGCAGTGGTAGGACGAATAACGGGAATAAATAAATGAATAAATAGAGCAATTCGGTAAATGCCGTAATATTTCTTCACATATCATAAGTTTTTACGGTCTTATTTAAATTTTGCTCCTATCGCTGTCGGATTGCCTGCTTATTGCCTATATTGCCTGAGCATGCCTAGTATGCCTGCCTAGCCTATAGTGCGTTGGGCTAAAAGTTTCGACAATCACGACATTAAGCGACGCACAGTGGGGTGGGCTGAATGTGCTGTACTATGGAATTGGGATTTACTGTCAATGGTGCGCCCTGTTTGCGGGTGCGGGGTTCAAGTGTTTGTCTCCGATATCCTTGGAGTTTATGCGTTTAGCTCGGAAAACTTAAGTCCAATGTATCCAGATATATTGTGCGTGAGTGAAAGGGGTTGTATGGATGTTGATGCTGCTTATACTTATGCTGATGACGAGAGGATTGCTTTTGCTCTTGAGTGGTATGGTGAAAGTCAATAAGAAATCAAGTCGCGAAGAAGGATAACGCAAATGTTTTCCTTGTTGTTTTGTTTTTGTTTTGCCATCCATGCCATCAATCCATCCGTTATCCGGGATGCTGGGAGCTCGATTGCCTTTTGGGTAAACGCGACTGGTGGTGCGCCTTGTATTTAAATTGACAATCTACTTGAGAGCGTTATCAGTGCGTCTCATAATACGCCTAAGTGCCAATCACCGAGATATGGGCCAAGGTGTTAGCTGATACGTTCTTGTTGAATGAGTCAAGTTCGAGTTTCGAGTGGGATTCCTCTGGGGTATCTTTAAGTGGTTTTAAGTGATGTTTGGCAATTTTGAGAATTCAACTATTCTAAGAGATTGCTTGAACTGCGAGAGGTGGGATTTTGGGTTTGGAAAGCCGGAAAAGTTAGCTGAGGCCTGCTGGCGGTGCGGTGTGATTACAATGAAAACCAAAACTGTTGTATTCAAGTTGTGGAAGTAATTGGAAATGAATTGGCACTGAGAAGGGGGTAGTTTCTTGTTTTAGCCGGATCTGTATTTTGTCATCAGAGATGTGGGTAAACTATTTCGCTTTTTTAAGAAATTAAAATAAGGATTTTTGCTAAGCAGCAGGTGGGAACGGTGTAGGTAATCCATTACTTATTTAGGGATTCTTCGTCTACTAAATGGCAATGGCTTCAGGACAGAAGTAAGCCACAAAAGAAAAGTTAGATTATGGTTGTGAACTTGAAAGGACTTCAAAAATATGGTTGCCTAAGCAAATATACATACAAAATCGATGCCTTTCAGATCGCTGTGTATTCTTTTATATGTTGTCTTGGTATGCGACTTCTATGTGATCGATGAAAATGTATAGTTTCAGCATATCACACAGCGAGTCACGCATTAGCAGCCCCGTGGTATATGTATATGGTATGCTACTACATACGGGCTCGGGGGCTCACACTACCAAACAAATATAAATCCTACAGGATGTTAATCTGTAAATAGCTGAGATAAGAAATTTAAACAAAACGGTAAAATTATTTACGAGGTGGGTCAATAAGTCCCTGAAAATTAACACAAATTGTGTCGTCACCTTAAATTCAATCATCTTTCAAAAGAACGCACCCAAATTTTCTGACAGATCTGTCAAATAGTTTTGTTGTGGCAGCCATTTTATATAGACGCCTTCCAGCATTTTCGTTAAAATGGAAAAAACTTAATTTCGAGTGCTCATTAAACACTATTTTTTGCGACAAAAAACTATCACACAAACCAAACAAAAGCTTGACAAATATTATGGGGACTCTTCACCATCGATTGGAACCATTCACCACTGGTTTACTCAATTTCGGTGCGGTTACATACATAAATATTTGGACATGAAAAAGCTTTCCGCAAGATGTGTGCCGCGTTTGCTCACAATCGACAACAAACTCATTCGTTTGACAACTTCAAAGGTGTTTTTGGCGATGTTCCAGAAAAATTCGGCTGAGTTTTGCGCATTTCTTAACCGTGGATGAAACCTGGATTCACCACAACATACCAGAAACCAAGGAACAGTCAAAACAATGGACTTCTCCTGGTGAATCGAAGCCGAAGAAGGCCAAGGCCGGTTTGTCAGCAAACAACGTCATGGCGTCAGTTTTTTGGAATGCGCGCGATGTTATTCAGATCGATTAACTTGAAAAGGGTAAAACGATCACCGGCGCAGAGCTGCTGGATCGATTCCAAGCCGATTTGAAGCAAAAACGGCCGCATTTGGGGAAGATAAAAGTTATTTTTCACAAGGACAACGTACCGGCGCACAAATCCGCAGTCGCAATGGCAAAATTACATGAGTTAGGCTACGAACTCCTCCCTCATCCAGCATATTCCTCAGATTTAGCCCCCTGCGACTATTTCTTATTTCCAAACATGAAGAAATGGCTCGGAGTTAAGAGATTTGGGTCGAATGAAGAAGTCATCACATCAACAATCATTCATTAGTAAATTCCGACACCTGGCAGATGCCTATCGCCATCATAATCAAAGATATACTCGTACATGTCTACTGAACTACTTTCCACAAAACTATTCAAAAAAGCAACATGATTTTATCGACCTGTGATCATGAAAATAATTACAGAGTCACCTTACTTCATCAAACGCTCAGCGTGCACCAATTGATTTATGTTTCAATCAGACACCACATGCATCATCGATGAACAAAACGGACAGCCATTGTGCGGATTGGCCACCGAAATCCGTTTACCATTGGCACGTCAATTAAACTGGCCCTCAAAATGTATTCGAAGAATATACAGAACATGAACAATGCAGTACAAGCCTCAACAACAACCACTACCGAAGGCTAAAGGACCACGGATACAAAAGACCGGGTATAGCAGCATTTCTCATTTTCATTGAGGTACAGAGAGTAGGTACTTCTCTTTTGGCATCGAATGGAAGTATACGTTTGAATCCCTGCCAGTTTATCGCACCAATACACATACACTATCCTACTCGAGAGGAGCGGATTATTTTGTTCAATGAATTCGAAAACTAATATATTACAGTGCGTCCTTAACTGCAAACAGGCAGGAGGGCATTTTGCCTGTTGGCGGCTGCAGGTTGCGGGCTTGAGGTTGCAGCAACATTTGTTATCTTAATTCCAATTCAATTTCAACATTGCATGGGTTTTTACGGATGAGACGGGGTGTACTGGTTGCTCTGGATTTTTTTTTTTTTTTTCTCTTCATCCAGGTCCATGGTCCTTGATTTGTTCGAACGAAATTATTTGGGAATCATCCAAATGTGTGATAAAGTGTTTTTTTGTGTTTTCAAGGCGTTTTGTTGGCAACAGCACTAGAAATGGTTGGCGTTGATTTTATTTTTATCTCCTAGTTATGACAGAACGTGATTTATGAACGCAAACATTTTAATTTGTCGGTCATAGTGTGTGGAAAACCATTTTTGGCTCACCTAAAACTGGGAGATAACTTAAGCGACGCTGTAGTGGCAACAAATGGATTTATTGACTTGAAAACGATTCACCAATGTAACATGAGATTGGTTATCTGCAAGTGGAATAATGTACTGTTCTCAGTCTTAATTAGTAACCAGAAAGATAAATGTACATACAAAAATGAATTCCATTAGGGTAATAAGCACATACTTTCCATACAAGTTGAATAAAATTTGCCAAAGTGCAATGCTTCTCAAACTAAATTAGCACACTCTGCAGTACCATCCTTGCTTACACTTTGTTAGTCAAACATCATATACTCGTAAGTCCTTGGCTGTAATTTGTCTTCTCCTACTCGACAAGATCCTGATCCAAAATATTTACATGGCAGAGAAGAACTTCTTAGAACTGAAAAAAACAATTTTAACAAATATAAAACCAACAAACTTCGTTTCATTATTATCCCCAACGTCAGCTGGGTTGGAACGGGGGTGTGGAATGGAAAATAAAACCCCAACTAGCAATGGCAATCCTCATTGAAAAACGGAAATCAATTAAATAGTTTCGAGTGCGAAAGCATCCCTCACCCCATCATTCATACCCACTTTGCCAACACAAAATATCTGAGCAAAAAAAAAAAAATCGAACGTAGATAATAAAAAAATTATTGATGAATTCAATGAATGAGCTATGACCAACAGGACGAAGGACGAGCAGTGGGGGTACCTAAACTCCAACACTGAAGCAATAATATTAGTCAAGTGCTGTTCAAACGAATTGAATTTATTCGAAAAATCGACAAAGCCAGTCGCGCCATTGAAGAGCATCAAGGCAAGAGCCAATGAAGATGACGCCACGCCACGCCATCAATGGTTCATGGTTCATGGTCCACTCTGTATGACTGCTGCTAATACACAACTCCAAGCAACCCAGTGGTGTAACATCGGGCTTCGGTCGTGTACTTATCTTTCCATTAATGGTGCTGATTTGAAGCACTGGAAAGCTGAACAAATAACATCGAACGGGCGCCCAACAGAGGCTAACTATATTGAACTTAGCTGCAGTTGGCCAATATTGTCCGAGCCATTGTAAGTGGATGTGTGCGTGTGTGTGTGTTTGTGTGTGTTAGGGTGTTCAATAATCATCTTTAATAACATTCGTATCCGTATGGCAAGGATGCTTCAAATGAAAAAGTCTCAAAAAGTGGTCGAGTGAAACTTTTGAGAATATTACTTTTAAGTGTCTGCACTGCGTCTGCTATTGGTGGTACTAGTGATGGTGATGGCACAATGGCACTGCATCCTTTTCTTGTTGAGCTTGTTATTCATGGGAAATGACCTTCTGTTGTTCGCTGTCAATACTAAGTGAGGGTGTGTTGGCATGCACAAAAGAAATGAATGAGTACTGGCAATTTTGGAATTATTTAAATTCGATCGTTTTGGCGTTGATGAAGGGCTGTGGTGCCATTTAGTAATTCAGTGGCTTGCTGGGTTTGGCCAGTTTTACATACCTTCTCAGTCACAATATTCCAGAAACTGAAAAAACCGTACGAAAATGTTTCCTTTACCTTTGAAGTGCATTTCTGGGGAAACTATAGAAGATGTGACATCGTATATCGTCTGCGTATCGTATTTATTACTAAAAACTATGCGTGGCATATAAATATTTTATTGGAACTCAGCGTCATATGCTAACTAGCTCCCAAATTTTAGGTTTTCACCTTGAAGAGTACGGAACAAAGATAACTTATTTCTCATAAACAGTGCTCTTAGGTTAAACCAAAGTGGAAGCTGGAAACGCAGTCTGACGGGGCATGCACGGATTCTTGAAAAATACATGGGCAATAGTACATGCACAGACTACACAACTTGAATGAAGTTTGCAACACCATTCGTAACTTCTTAGAAGAGTGTCACGAAAATCTACTACCAGTCAACGGACGGTGCCCATCTATACGGATGGCTCTAAGATGGATATTGGCGTTAGCGCGGCATTCTCTAAAGTTCTCAGATTATCCAGTTCAATCAGACTTCCTGACTACAACTGCGTTTTCCAAGCAGAGGTGTTGGCATTGACAACAGTTGCTAAACAGGCTGCAATGATGGCACTACCACACGCTGATATTACCTTTTTCACTGACAGCCAAGCGGTAATAAATCCGATTCCTATTATAGAAATAAAATCGAAGTTTGTTAGTCGCTGTCGCGAAGAGCTACGGGTTCTTGGTACGCAGCACAACATAAGATTCTGCTGGGTTTCCGAACACACGGGGGATGCTGATGCTGATGAGCTGGCAAGAAAAGAATCATCATTTGAACAAACTTAAGCAGATAGTACAGTAGAGATCCAACCCTGTAATCTTAGACAAGAGATTGGGAACAATATACTAGGAGGAGCAAACGAAAGACGAATTATGCTCGACTCCTGTGTTATAACCAGGAAAATGTGGCCACTCTACAAAACACAAAAAAACCAAAGAATCCTACAAATGAACAAGAAATCTTTGTCCTCACTTGTGGGTGTTATCACCAGACGTAGATTCAACAGACATGACCTGTGCAGAGGATCTTCTTCATATCCTTACGGAGAGGTTTTCATCTCAGCTGCCATCTGGTAGTTCTTTCGAAATTTGCACGGTAACAAGATCGTAGCGTGGTGCTTTTTTATTCTAAATTTTAAGCCTGCACATGTTTCTTATTTCCCCTGTAGTGACATAGGGTATTTCTTAGTCCTCTACTTTATCCACAAATTCTAAATTGTCATTCACTAAGTCAAGTGGAAAAGGTCCGGAACAGCAAGAAAATCAGCCTTCTGCTTGGGGCTTCTGGCCAATTTTGCATTGGGTGCGTTCAGTGGTGGTTCTTGTAGTTACGGTCTTTTTAAGGTATTCAAAAATTATGTCACATGGCTAAATCCTTCACAAAACTCGAAGACCCAAAAATGGCAGACTCTGTCTTATTGCTTTCTATCTTAGTCTAACGAAAATATATCAAAAAATCTGTCACCCTGAGATAATTTAGCCCAAATGACCAAAAAAAAATAATGTGGTCGACTGTGTCGCACGTACTTTCACCTATATGGAGTTATATTGTAAGACTTCGCTCACAGACACGCCCTCTTTTCAATAAATCTTGTTTTTTTTTCAATATTTTTAGAAGAAACTGAAAATATTGCCTAGATAAAATATGTTAACCTTTTCTACATTCCGTGCATACTTTCAACATCGCCACGCCCACTTTTTGGGGGTATTTTCTTAAAGAAAAATATATATTGCTTTATAAAAGCCATTTACTATGATGATTAAGTTTTATTGTGAATATCTCATTAGAATCCGTGAACTTTGGTTAACAATTTTAGCAGCCACGCCCACATTTTGCTAAGGAAAAGCCCTGGCAACCGTTTTCTGTCTTGAAAATAGCCGGTCTTCCGAATAGAAAGATATTTTTCGATTTGTTTTTAAAATTTTGTAACGTCATGTCTACTTTATTAGCGATGGGTTAGAACATAAGATAGGGTATCATACAATTCATTCCAGATGGTTGTGAACCATTGTGTACTAATTTAAGGATTGTGCCCTGAATCTAAATATTCATATACACTTTTATATGGCTCAATCCTTTGGATTCTAAGATATTCTTAGCATAGTGGGTAGTTCGCCTATTCCTAATAATATAAAATTAAGTGGTTGCAAATTTTGTTTGCGTTGTAGCCGTATAACCAAAGAATGGCTGAATCGATTTCGATGCCGATTATTCTGTTGTTTAGATAATTTTACTCAAAATATTTGTAGGTAACTAAATATCAACCACCGCTCTAAATATCAACTATCCAGCTCTCAAGAAGTTTAAGGTCATACCATCGGCTGGGATGATTATGGCAACATTGTTTTGGGAGTCACAAGGAATTGTGTTCATTGATTATAAATCAAAAGGTACCAGCAATGTTCTATGATGCTTGTAAAAGCCATAGTCAGCATTTTTCTAAAATAGTATGGCGTTTGAATGCCCCTATCCTCAAGCCTATCTTGATATGTGAATCATTCACTTTTGTGTTACATTCATCTCGCATACCAGTGTTTTCTGCTTTTCGGGACCTTTTTGAGCCTTAAAGGTTTTGATGACTTGTGACATTCTTACCGTGCGAGGAGGACCAGATCGCAGGCAGCCTTTAATGTCGCCCGTATTCCCAACAAAATTTTATACATCGATAAGCAAACATTAGGCTATTATCTAGCTGCTGCAGTGTCTTGAAACTTGGTTTACACAGCACTTATGAAATGCTACGACAGAGATGCGATTCATTTTCTTAATTCATTCCAGAGCAAGGTTTACCGGAGAATTATTTTTATGAAGGTTAAGGAAAATTAATCTGTAGATACACTTTTGAAAAACGTGTCATTTTAATATAAATTGGTGTTCAAAGAAGGCTATATATAACATGTGACGTCACAGTTTGTTCAAAGGTATTTTTTAATAGCAAAACGCTCGTGAGCTAGGCCGCACGCAACAGCTAGATGTTTTTTTTTTTTATGGTTGCGCCAAAGGGTTTGTAATCTTCGTAGATACCAGTAGCCCGGGATACTGGCATGAACGATTCGCAAACCTGATTGATCGAGGCCATGAATACGCCTACGTACTAAACCACACCCTGCACACTTCGAACCACTCTCCCTGCGGGATTGCCGTTGAGTATTACTTCGCGGGGCTGATTAGACTATGTTCTCTACTACGTCTTTTTTTTTTAATGACATTTTCGGGAGCGAGCTACTCCCCAAATTGGTCCTGAAGCCAAATGACGATCCTCTCAGTTTCATACCGTGAGCAGTGAAAAAACACGTGTTCCATATTTTCCGTAACATTTTCATAATGTGGACAGTTTGGGATAGTCTCATGTCCGCGTTTGAAGAGGTATTCTCTGAAACAGCCATATCCCGCCAGATAAAAGTTCGTTTCGCCGTGTTTCCATTTAATCCATACATCGATCGCTGGTATAAGGCAATGCATCTTCTTTAAGGATTCGTGCCACTGTTGTTGCCAGGTTGCAATTCTGCAGATACTTTCGCATTTTCTTCTATCGTTGTCTACCTGGCCATTTCGAACTCCTTCACTTTTTAGTTTTGTCTTTTTTTTCCGCGAGTAAGTTGGTGAGTAGCATTGAAGGCATGACGAGTGTATCATCATTCGAGACAGTTCGAAACGCATAGCCGACCCTAGACGGTGGGCGGATTTAACTCCATGCACGTGCGACTTAACTTTCACGGCACTTGATCATTTTTCTGTTGCGTACATATATATAGAACTGGCAGCTCCTTCAAGTAGAAGTCTTTTATTCTGTTCTGGGCCTCCAATATTACTCATTAGCATTGAAAGTGCTTTAAAAGATTTTTTGTATGCATACTCAAGGTGATGTTTGAAACTTAAATGAGCATCAATAATCACTGCAAGGTACTTCATAAATGGTTGAGAAACCACTTCGTGCCGTCCGACTGTAAACGATATCGTTTCGCGAATTTTTTTATTTGTAATAAACTTTATGGTTGGCAGCGTTAGCCAGCCACTGGCGTACCATTGTGATTGCCTGATTGCAGTGGACTTCAACTTCTTCTAGAGTTTTTGCTACAACCACCACCGCGATATCGTCTGCAAAGGCATTGATTGACGCTTCTCTTGGAATCGGTAATCGTAGAACTTCGTCATACATAGCGTTCCACAGCAGGGGCCCAATGATCGAGCCTTGTGGGGCAACAGCTAGATGACCTATATATTCTGTCTATGATAAGTGAACTCAACTTATTGTCTACAGAAGTTCTACACGTGTACTAAGTTATCCATGGAGTTCTTCTTGACTTGGTACGTCATGACCTTCAATATGTTAGACGTTGCTTATTTATTGATTTCGAACTAAATCGCTATGAAATCTGAAGAATGCAGTCGACCGTACACACACACAGACAAACGGACAAACAGACTTTTCTTCTTGGGATGTACTGTATGGAATGTATGTTGTGGAATCTGGGGATAAATTTCTCAGCACAGAGTTATGTGCATGCACGTCCTTCCACATCTAGTATGTAAGACACGTCTCACTTTGAAACACAATTTCGTTCCCCTGATAGGTCACACTGTCCATGCTATCGTTCCTTTGTCAATATCACCGATAATGAACCACTACTTCCGTTGTCCCCTCGTGCTTGCAATAATGTCAAACGAATGTGTTTTGTGTGTGCGAATCAGAGTCTTTAAATGAGCTTATTCAACGATTTAAAGGATTTTCACTAGACTCCCATCCCTTGGCCTTTGCCGTCATCTACTCTTGCTTCTATCGAATGCTACTTGGTGCAAACATATTTGCTCTCTGCTTTAATTTGTTTGCAAATGCATCCGGATCGAGCATTTAAATCGATCGATTCAGCCACCAGGATAAAGGAAACTCATTCAGTCAGCCAGTCAGAAGGTATCAAGGAAGTAGCAACCTGCTGGTGCTACCGCTGCTGCTGCTACTGCTGCTGATGCAAACACCTTTTGCAGTGATTCAACTACTCCAACACCAGCAGCCAGCACACTTCGATTTTGTTTTATTAAAAGCCGAGTGGACGGACAGAAGAAAGGTAACTGCTGCAGGTACTAGTGGCATCCTTCGGGTCACGACAGTTCTTGAGAATGGAAATGTGAGGGTGAGAATGAACCCATGCTACATTCCATTTTTATTTTTTCTCGCTTCCTGTGTTTGTCTTTATATTTTTTTCGACCCAACATCCTGACAATGAAAGAAGAAGAATTGCATTTTTACGAGGACTCTTCGAAGTGTGCAAACACCTTGCCGGCGGTACTTTGCATTTTTCTTATCCTTATTGCCGCCCATTCTTCCATTCAGCCATCGGAAGAGATAACTCTTTTGCGTCGGAGATGGCTCCGTTTACCTGGGCGTATACGTATTGCTTTTCCAACGTAATTCCTTTTCCCTGTGTATAATGTCCTTTTATTGTATGACCCCTTCCGCTGTGATGCCGCGCCGGCATTTCAGAGGGCAAAGTTTCGGTCCGAGGCAGCAGTTGTCTCAGTGTTTACTTCCGATTTGAACCAATGATTATTTTATGGCCATTGATCTTTTATGGACGATTCCGTTTCGAGAAACGTTTAAACGCACCTGAGTGGCCTTCTTCACTCGGGCTTCCATCAATATTCGTATATAGATATGTACGTACCGTATCGTAGCTGGGTCGTGTCGTAGTGCAGTGCTTTTGTCCGCAGTGCAAAATGGAATTGGATTTTATGACTTTTTTTTTTTTCTCGAATCTTTTGTGTGTGTTTTCTTTTTTTTTGCTGTCGTTTTTGTTTTTCGTTTACGTCTAGTGGTGGTTTTGAAGTTTTCTTTGATATTTGAGATGGAAATCTTTTTGCACAGGCAATTAGAGGACATGTGGCGGTGAGATTGGAGGAGAAGAAATCAATCTTTTAAAGGTTACCAGGATGGAGTTTAAAAGAACGATGAAGGATGTCTGGGTTGGGGCTGGTATAATACGTTTTATGAGATATGGCTACTTATTAAGACTTTAAAATTTGTTTCGTGATTCTATGACAAATTGCTTGTATCGTCGATTTGGGCGCCATTTATTAACAGAACTTCGAAGATTGAAACTCGAACATCGTCAGCACTTATATACGAGTAAAATAGCAACTTTTCACGAACTAATAAGAAGAAGACTACCAGCAATTGTAGTTGAATATTGCAGCACTAGATGAACAGAAAACTTTAAAGTGACAAAGTGCGGAGGGCTGCTCAGATTTGCAATGCGCTGTAGGTGCATATCTTCCTTTCAAGAAGCCTGTTGCCAGAGTATAGCTTATGAGGCTGTACTTGCCGGCGTATGAATGCAGATTAAATTGAGGTATAAGATCGTTTTCACAAATGTATTGTAGCTGCTAAACGACTCCCAATATTCACCTCCTTCAACTGAGATGATAATATTTGTTAAGACGGCTCAATGATGTCTGCATATCTATATACTCGTATGTCTCTTTCTGGCTCGAGATATGAAATCGTAGTGATGAAGCAAACTTAGTCACCCTTTGAACAATAGATAAGCATTCTTCAACTTAAATGGTTAGTTTGTTGAACTGGAGTGGCTCTTGATTTGGTACACTTCCACCCACTTAGGTTGCTACTGGATGAAATCACATGCACTAGCTCCTGTGATTGTTATTTTCAGCCTAATATTAGGAATGGCAAATATTTTCATTAACATATGCACAGAAAGTACTTTGTCTTTGAAACTTCTGCAGAAGTCATTCCAGAGAATGCCTAGCCTCTAAGCCAAGTGACCTTATGGGGTCCCATTTTGTCTCCCTTCTATGAACTATTTTATTCAGAGATATTTTCTGGAGCTACATCTCTTCTTTCGCTAGGTATTGCCGAGCATTTATAAAATACTTTGTCACCGTCTCAATACCTTCCAAGTACAACTTTTAAGTATCATCTTCACAAGTCCCATTTTCATCAGATGATACCTAAAGTTCTGATGCATTATGGATGTCGACATTTGAGAGATCTTCGCTTCATACTTCCCTTTCCCTTGGTAAAGTCCATCGACATTCTGATAGCCATTTCAGCTTTTCCGTATTTCATTAGTGGTCCCTTTATCGCTCATATTCCTCATCGTTCCAGCAGTAAATGGTTCAGGGTTCAGAATTTCCGACCTAGGGATCAAGGTTTATTAAGGTCTCCGTATTTTTATTTCCTTTGACTCTACGTGTCTACTTTCTACTACTACTCAAGCTATATTGAGTTGAACATTCGACGAGTTTCTGGGCACATTCCATTGCCAGTGATGTATTAACTGATTGTAGAGCCACCATTTCGGCTTGAAATACTGGTGCTTTTTTCTCCAGATATTCTGCTAGAATAAGTCTCTTCGAAAAGGTATCTGCTCGTCTCTGACATCCTTCGTGCATCCATCAGTGAAGATAGTAATTTTTCCGTTCATCCTATCCGAAACGATTAACCCTAACACTTTAGTTACAGGACCATTCAATTTCCAGGTGGTGCCACACCAGTGTGGTTATAGCATATCGGTGCTAACGAAGTGCCTCTATATTCTTTGTGAATAAATCCAGAAACAGAATTCTAAGAATCACTGCCATGCCGGATGGTGGGGTTGTTCGTATCGCGAATAGTTTTACAGTCTTTTATGAATTTTTATGCACAATTTGTGATATTGAGTGTAGAATTGCATATGTGGCAACACCCCATATTAGACCAGTGCGATATCATACCACATTTTTTTTATACAGCCTGTTGTCTTTGATATGGGTAATAGGGCAGTTTCAATCGAGCGTCCATTGAGGTGAGCAATTGTATCTGAGTTAATTAATAAATTTGTTAAAATAAAATAGAGTTCCTTTTTTATTTTTGTGGTCAAACCGTAACATATACAAGATGACAATGTATATGTGAAGCCCACACATACCTTTATTGCCTTCTGGATCTTCTCCTTAACGTGACCATTCCTAGATACGAGTGCTCCTAGATACTTAACTCTCAAAAATTGAAACTATATAACACGACTTCTAGTAAAGATGATCAAATTTCAAGTGTGGTTCCGCATTAATTGTAAAACACTGTTCTTTACGCTTTCTTTTTTTTACCCGCTTTTTTCAGGAAAGATATACCTATAATACGAGTACTGTGACAGCACCCCGAAGTGTCCATCTACCAAGGACCATAACTTAATTATTACCACATACTCTGCATAGCTAACTACATGGATACCTGTGTCTTCAAGTCTGTCTAAAATAGAATCCAAAGTGATATTCAATGTAATAATTCAATGCAGATTCAACTGTTAAGACTTGAACTTTCCACGAATATTTATGGCCATGTTCTCTAATATATTGTGTACCCAGCACACGATAATCAACTTGACTCTACGTCTTTCTTCGGACTTTCGATACTTCCTTCCGCGACACATTCCGCAGACAAACTCTGTCTACTATTAAGGAGTACATTTTCATTGTCCTTAATAGAAATGACCGTTGATCCATTTTATTCGATTTCGGTAGGATACAACATGTATTTGCATTCATATTACAGATATGTATATGTACGAGGGTGGGTCAATAAGTCCCTGAAAAATTAAATAAGGAACAATCTTTTAGGTATAAAAACATTTTATTTTTCAACATAGTCTCCTTTTAGCTGTACAAACTTCATCCAACGTTTCTCCAATTTTTTGATGCCCTCCAAATAATACGATTTCTCGAGCCTTCATTAGACCCAAATCTTTTACCTTCGAGCCATTTCTTCATGTTTGGAATCAAGAAATAGTCGCAGGGAGCTAAATCTGGGGAATATGCTGGATAAGGGAGGAGTTCGTAGCCTAACTCATGCAATTTTGCCATTGTTACTGCGGATTTGTGCGCCGGCGCGTTGTCCTTTTTTTCTTCGCCAAAAGCGGCCGTTTTTGCTTCAAATCGGCTTGGAATCAATCCAGCAGGTCTGCGTAATATGCGCCGGTGATCGTTTTACCCTTTTCAAGGTAATTGATGTGAATAACACCACGCGCATCCTAAAAAACTGTCGCCATGACCTTGTTTGCTGACAAACCCGCCTTGGCCTTCTTCGGCTTCGATTCACCAGGAGAAGTCCATTGTTTTGACTGTTCTTTGGTTTCTGGTGTGTTGTGGTGAATCCAGGTTTCATCCACGGTTACGAAACGGCGTAAAAACTCAGCCAAATTTTTCTGGAACATCGCCAAATGCACATTTGAAGTTGTCAAACGAATGCGTTTGTTGTCGCTTGTGAGCAAACGTGGCACCCATTTTGCGGAAAGCGTTTTCATGTTCAAATATTTATGTAAAATCGAAATCACTGAGTCATGTGATAAGCCTGTGGCCTCTTCAAGGTCGCGCAGTTTCACTCGCCGATCGTCCATTATCAAACCATGGATTTTGTCGACCATTTCTGGTGTGGTGACCTCAATTGTGCTTGAACGACCGCACCGAAACTGAGTAAATCAGAGGTGAATGGTTCCAATCGATGGTGAAGAGTCCCCATAATATTTGTCAAGCTTTTGTTTGGTTTGCGTGATAGTTTTTTCTCGCAAAAAATAGTGTTTAATGAGCACTCGAAATTCACTTTTTTCCATTTAAACGAAAATGCTAGTAGGCGTCTATGTGTATAAAATGGCTGCCACAACAAAACTATTTGACAGATCTGTCTGTAAATTTGGGTGCGTTCTTTTGAAAGATGATTCTTGACAAAAAAAAAAATTAAATTTCAAGTGACGACACAATTTGTGTTAATTTTCAGGGACTTATTGACCCACCCTCGTAGCTTGTCGCAAAAAATTTGACATGTCTATATGGATCCTCCTACGACTAGGTGTAATTATTTCTGCACCCCATTGCTTTAGGGTTTTGAATAAACCATCCGAGCGATTAAGGTGGCTATTACACTGTCTACACTCTTCAGCTATTCGTTTCCTAAGAGCTTATGAAAAATCGGACTTGTAGCTTCTAAGAAGGTATGCCATCTATCAGAAGGACTTCTGCTTGAATCTTCCTTTTACGTTATCATGGGGCTCTCTCATAAACTTTTGTTTTTGGCCTTGTAATTGCCTCATGGTTAATTCCTTCTCATGGCCTTCTTTTAGGGTATTCAGTGTGTTGCACTTTTTCCTCTCCAATAATTTATTAACCAACACGTAAACTCAAAACAAACAAAGATGTGGCCAAAACCCTCAAAATGCAAAAGCAACAAATTTAGGGAATAAGGTCGAGAGATTAACGTATCACTCCGTATATTTAGTCGTCAGTCCTTCGGAAACCTGGTACTATCAGCAGGGATCTCTTGCTTTTTTTTTTTTTTTTTTTCTTTCGTGTTGCCTTGGTAAAGATCGATGGTTGTTGGTGTTTCACGGGATCGTTTCACGCTTTTTTCAACGTTGTGCTGCTTAGAGTTTGAATGTTCGAGTAGTTGCGTTTTAATTGTTTTTTTTTTTTAAATTATATTACAGTCTAATATTAGGACTAATGAACACTACAAACAATTTACTCTTGCCACCTTTTTAGATGTTGAAGGTACTTTTAATAACGTTAGCACTGAATCGATTCAGGAAGCTCTGTCCCAACTGGGTGTAGGGGAGTTTATTAACAAGTGGATAGTTAGTATGCTAAAAACCAGAATCACTCAATCGACACTCGGTAATAGTGTTTCCACCATATCCGTTGTAAGGGGAACTCCTCAGGGTGGGGTTATCTCTCTTCTTCGTTGGCTTATGGTAATCAACAAAATTCTGTGTAGGCTTGTCCGAGAAGGTGTCAAGCTTGTCGCGTATGCGGATGATGTGGTAGCGTTGGTATCGGGGTTGTTTCCTTCAGTGATCAGTGAGATTATGGAAGGTGCCACAGCACATGGGCCACAGGATGTGGACTTAGCGTCAATCCTAGCAAAACTGAACTGATGCTCTTTACCACAAAAATCAAAATACCGGCTTTCGCGCCTCCACGGCTTAATAACCAATTACTCTCTTTATTATCTAGTGCTAGGTACCTAGGTGTGGTACTCGACCCTAAATTAAGCTGAAAGCTTAACATTGAACAGAGGGTAAAGAAAGCCTATGTGGCTTTTTATGCTTTTTTATGTCGAATGTCTAGTTCTTCTCTTTTCTTTTCAACTTATGCTTTCCATTTGAGCTTGGCATCTAATATCCTGCCGAGGTACTTCACCATATTTCCATAAGGAAGTTCTCCACCATTAATATGGACTGACATATGATTTATCTTTTTGTTTGTAAAGTGGGCATGCACTGACTTTAATTCATTTAATTTGATTCTCCAAGTCTTCGTACATTTGCTTATTTTTGAGACTGCAGTTTGTAGTTTAGCGACTTAATCTGCATTCTGTGTCATCGGCGAATGTTGCCATGATGTTGCTGTCTAAATGTGGGATACCTGAAGTATACAATAGGTATAAAACTGGTCCTAATACGCTGCCTTGAGGAACACCAGCTTGTATTTCTTTCAGTTCAGAATACTCGTTTTCATATTTGATTCTGTAGTATCTACTAGAGATATACGAATCCAATATTGTAGGATATTACTTTGGCAGGCTTTTTTAAGTTTGAATATCAGTCCATCATGCTAAACTTTATCAAATGCTTGAGCCACATCAAGAAAGACAGTGGAACAAATTTTCTTTTCTTCTAATGCGTTTTCTATAGTGTTGACTATCCCATGGACCTGCTAAATCGTTGAATGTCTTTTCCGAAAACCAAATTGCATTTAGAATTTTCTCTAGTATTTTTCCAAAAATGTTTGATATAATAAGCAGCAAGGATATCAGTCTATAAGAGGATGTCTCGTGTGGTGATTTCCCTGGATTTGGTATCATTATAACTTCTTCAATTTTCCAGAGTTGTGGGACATACTTCAATATAAACGAAGTGATTATTATGTTTCATAGTTTAATATAGGCTTTTTGAAGAAGTAGTTTAAGAATTTCTCCAGTTATTAGATCGAACCCAGCAGCATTTTTCGGTTTAATATTTTTGATTATGCTTTTTACCTCGGTTGTTGTAGTTGGCTCTATATTTTCATTACTTTTTCTATGTCCATGTCCAATAGGTTATCATTTTCAAGGAAGTTCGGTTTAAATATAACTTCAAGATATTCTATGTCCTTAGCTGCTTTCCAGAGGGAATAGTTAGAACTCTTGTCTTTCAATAATCTCAATTGATAGGCGGACGTTTTTTTGATTATTCAACTCTTTTATCGTCCTTCTAAGCTTTTGTGTAAGCATATTGAATATATTTTTCTCCTGGGGGCTCTAGTATGTTGCCATCTTTCCATTGTTTTCCGTTTTTCAGTAATCAATTTTCTTACTTCCTCTTAGCCTTTCTTTATATTGTGGAGTGTTTTGCCAAGCAGAGTGTTGGATATCTTCTATGAATTTTTCAACATCATCATCTAAGTGTGCTCTTAGTTTCATCTATATTTTTAATGCCATTCCAATTTGTTCGAGAGTTTGCAAGTCTGGAACCCCGCTTTCACTCAAGGTAAGTAAAATCGGTGAGGGGTCAGAACTCATTTCTTGACTTTCTTTTACTTTTAAGAAATCACTGTTTAATTACGAAATCGATTAAGTCAGGTGTTTTAGCAGGATCTGATGGCCATTAAGTTGGTTTCTCAGTAGATATAGCCCTGCATCCCTTATTTTTAATAGCATTTAGCAGCTCTTTTCCTTTGGTTGTTGTTAATCTTGAGCCACACTGAGTGTTTTTGGCATTAAAATCCCCACCAACAATGAATCTACTACGCGTTTTGAATGTACTCTAATTAAATGCTTTGGGACTGTTCATCCATTTCCGACTGTCTCCTAGTTACCCTCGGACCATTCATCCCCTTCCTCAAATTTTTTTGTGGATTTTGGTTGTACATGTCGTCTCTTGTTGTGAGCTGCCAGTGTTGCTTTTCACAACAGACTCCTCTGGCGGTCGACTTGGTTCTGGGTTGTGGGTCCTATCGTTTCTGATTTTCGGCGGTCAACATCAGAGTCTGCTTGTCTGCTACCGAGTCTCCAAGCATTCCACCTGGCTCTGGCTTGTGGATCCAAGATTGTTCTGTCCCATCATTGGTTGGTTTCTTCATTGTCTTATTTCTGCAAAGTTTTGGAGAAATGGGTCAATAACTGATGAGACCATGACTAGCTTCCACCTCCCCAGGACTTTAAGGAACAATGGCTGCAATAAGGGGCTACAACAAGGCAGGGAAAAGAGTGGGTTTTATTGTAGTCCGCGACACGTGGTTTATTCTGTGTTTCTTTTTTCAGATTATTACCGAATGATCTGCGATCTTATATTGTTGCCCGATTTGTTGTCTTCCGATTTGACAGCCTCTCAATTACTCTGCTCCTGATTCGCATCTGCATCGCTAATAGCTAGATTCTTACACACTACAAACTGATGTTAAACCTCTTCTCATCGTTGGTGCTATACCGCGCTGCATTGTGAGCACTCGCATCGTAGCCAGTTATTAGGTCTTTTATCTTGTCGATTCAATTGGTGCACTCTAGGGGTATTTTATCACCTTCTCTTTCAAAGTAACCGTGGATGTCATTTCAGCCCTTTTCAGTTCAACATCTTTAAAACTTTCTGCCATAGAATCGGAAAATTAAGTTTTTCTCATTTTTATTGTTTTTATAAAGGAATGAGTCTTGGAAATGAATAGGGGAAGGCTAGGCGGACATTCCCCTGCCATTCCCAACTCAAAAAGTGTTCAACACTACCCTGTGAGTAAAGTTCCAAAAAAGACGGACGAAAATTGGCTAATAGTTTTTTTTTTCAAAATAGCACTGACCTTCACTCACGTATCTCTTGTTTAAACACTAAACGTGAACTTATCTTATAATCACCGACATTAATGCTTCTATTTTCTCTGAAAGCAATAAAATCGATGGAAATCCAAATGCGAATGTCAAGGATAGACCATCTTAAAACGAATTAAATGAGAAAACATTGTAAACTTTCCAGTCAACTCAGCTGCTTGACTGACATATTCATGACATGGCATGGTCCCTTGTCCTCACCCCAGCAACGAAAAATATTTTTATGAGGTCGTCCATCTACACTTTATTATCCTGCCGTGAACTGAGAAGAGCCTCGCAAATTGCTTTGTTTTCTTCTCTTTTCCTGATCCATGTTCACTGATTGCATTAAGATAAGCCGCGCTCCATCGAACCAATTTGCTTAATGGCACAAGAAAAACTCATCCACCACAGTGGGACAACCAAATACGAGTAAGGCTCTCCTCCAAATCGTATCTGATACAATTTACAAAAAATATTTTCAAGAATTATTACTCGTACATCCACCATGAGGAGAGCAGTTATTTTGTTCTCATAGAATTAGATACTCGTATCTCACCAGGCATCATTATATGCCACCCATCCTACCCCAATGACCTTCCAGAAAATTCGGTTCAAAACAGAACCGTAAATTTCGTAGAAAGGCCTCTCTCTCTCCCACCCCGCTTAAATTGTTGCGTGAAACATATCGCATCAAGTTTATAGCCTGCATTAGAAAATTTGGTGTTGCAGCAATGTTCTGCGGACTATCGGCCATATTGGAAAGCATATCCTGCGGTCAGTAGCGAACGAGATGCACTTTTGGCCCACACGCCGCTAATGTCCGTTTGTTTAATGTGCATCCAGTGTCCCGCTTTGCTGTTCATATTTCAATTACAATCGCTTTTTAATGCGGTGATCAAAAATTATTACGGGCCCCCAATGAGAGGTGGGCCAGCAACACTTTTTATTTAACGCCCAATGAACCGCGTACTGTGTGTTCGTGTATGGCTGAGTGTTTGCTGTGGCCAGTGAATTGTGTGTCCTTAATAACAGGATTATACGTCGCCGATGTCGTTCACAGTCGAATATCGTACGCATCTACATAATTAAACGGACATTTTGAATTTATAATGCAATGTTGATAGCGATGGTGAGTTTCCGCTTCCCACACCGCGATACAAAGGAGGAAGGACGCTCTCTACACGGATGTATAGCTGGAGTATCTACAGGGATGGCAATGGGGTCTGAGTTATGCCGCCGCGTTATGAATCATAAAGTTCGGGGAATTATTGTTTAAATGTGCATTAAATTTCATTGATGTATGTTTCGAGGATAAATCAGCCCCAAGAACGAGGACGTTAAGGCTGCTGTGTTCGCCAATTTATTAGTTGTTTATTGTTTGCTACAAAATTAAAAATTCCTACTTTTGTTGGTTGCACGGTACTGGAGCGGAGAGGTAAACGAAACAATAAATAGTTCTTCTTGTGAAGAAGAAAGTTATTTATACGATATTGATGATATCGTAACGCGGTTGAATTATGTGCTTAATGGGAAAATAATAAGAGAGTGTCATTCAACAGTGGCATTTGGATGAGGTCGTGAAGCGGTTTATGAGATTGTATCTTGGAAAGTGCATTCTAAGTGCAATGATTGGCACAGACTATTGTCGGTTTTAAAGGTCATCTAAAAGGACTTGACTTTGAGGAAGTAAACAAGTTTTATTAACAAAAAAAATTGGTTACTCGTATATTAATGTCATGTCAATTGCAGCAGTTAAGCATTTCAGAACTTCAATGCAAGGAATTTAAACTCAGCTCTCACTACAGGCACTGCTTCGTTTTTTTTTTTTTTCTTTTTTTTTGTCGAGTGGATTATTGAGCAAATTGTAGGTACATAATTAATCGATTCATCACCAAGATCGCACAGTCAAACGCCTATGCAAACACTTTTCCTTTTAAGGAGTCCAAACGAATCATTCGATCTGACGCGCTCTAGAAAAATATACGCTTATGATACGACTACTAGTGGATATACTGCTTGCAGACAGGCAGGCTCTGCCAGCCTTTAATGCAGTTAAAAATATTATAGACAGTATTACCATAATTATGACTGTGGAACAATAACAATGGCAGCAGACTAGTAGCTGTGCGATAACCTGCACCCTCAAT
Organism: Pocota personata; assembly: GCA_963082735.1. NCBI lineage: Eukaryota > Metazoa > Arthropoda > Insecta > Diptera > Syrphidae > Pocota > Pocota personata. The sequence goes on along the minus strand of OY720431.1, from coordinate 33,135,589 downwards.
CGACGCAAAAAGATCAAAGTCCCCATTGTCATTCGGTAGAAGCCAAATCCGTATACTTTTTAGCGTAATAACTGGACACTGTATCATAGGAAACACGGACTAGGTATCTTCACTAAAGACTTCTATAGAAGCTATAGGGATGAAAAAGTGATTGAATCAGTAGAATACCTCCTATGCCAGGCTCTCCAGGAACGTCGCCTAAGATGCTTAGGCACAAGATTTTTCTAAAGCCTAGACGACATGGCAAAGTTACCTCTAACTGACCTTAAGAACTTTATTAATTATTACTCTAAATGCAATCAAAATCGGCCAACTAGCTTCCGAGTGGAGTTGCACATACAGCCCTCCTAACCTAACCTGGGTTGAAATGGCTGCCAGCTAAGTGACCGAAATACTCAGACCAATAATAGGTCCATTGTGATGTCACGTGGATCTTCGGGAAAAAAGTGCCTACCAAGTAAAAGCCCAACACACTTAAACCAGTTATAAATCTATTGGGATACCATATGGATCGTGTGAGAAAAATGTTTCTTAGGTGCAAGTTGAACCAATTGGAGCATCTGATGAAGCGTAGAAGGCTTTTAATGTTTGCATCGCTTAGGTCCTAAGGCTCTTAAGTGGAGTTTTCTTTTTTGGAAGAGAACTGAGCAGGTACTAGGTTAGGTTAGGTTAGGTAGATGGGTGCCTTGTGACAAATAGAGTCACTGCTCCCTTAGACCAACAAATTCGGGTCCATTGTGCCCAATCGTTTAACCCTGGAAACGTTAAAAGTCCGCTGTTAGAACCACCCAGATAATGATATAAATCTCAGGAGGTCCGTAAGCTCTATATTACCAATTCCGAGGAGAAGTAACTTCCGAGAGACCTCATTCTTGTAACGGATAGGGCAGGACAATCACACAGCAGGTGACGAACTGATTCAATTTCTTCTTCGTCCCTGCAGCTTCTACAGCAGTCGTTATGTAGCACACCGAGTCGCTCCGCGTGAACTTCAATGGCATAATGACCAGTAATTATTCCAGAAGCGACCCGTGTATTATAACGACTAAGTTTCTCCAGATAAGTTGATCTTTTCTTGCTAAAGGCCGGCTATAGCGCCCTGGCCGTTGCGCATGTTTCCAGATGAATCCATCGGCTGTTTGCTCTATCGATGGTTTCGTCTTCTATTTTCTTTCGTAGGGAACTGATTGGGGTTACTACCAAAGGGAGGGCCCGCGATAAGTGCAGCGCCGACCCTTTCCTAGCAAGCTCGTCAGTCCTTTCATTTCCTTCGATATCCATATGCCCTGGAACCCAGCAGAGGGTCACCGCATTGGCTCTGCATCTAATTACAGCAGCCTTGATCTAATTACAGCAGAGTCCAGAGCCTTAACGGCTGCCTGACTGTCTATATAGACAGTTATCATTTTATCAATGATATTACTCTCGCGTATAATTTCCGCAGCCTGTATGCTGGCTGTGATTTCGGCCTGAAAGACGCTGCAGTCGTCTCTTATTCTAAAGGAGTTGTTGCAGGTACTAAGAGCTAAAGGACAGTTTCCTCCTCTTCTTCATCGAAACAGTTTCTACAGAAATCGTTTAAATATACGCCAAGCCTTGTCGCATGGTTGCCTATAAGACGGTGCCCATTGACGCATTGGAGTTTTGTTTCCTCATTAGAGTTTCCCTAGCAATATAATTCCGTCGGAATTGTCTTTGAGGGTCAAGCACTCTTACTTACTTTGCCTTGGCGAGAATAGTTCACCCCAGAGCACCCTCTCCAATCCAGTTTCTCTTAGGAATCTGAGAATGAGAAGTCTATGGTTGGCATATCCTCATTTGACAGTTGGTACTTGCCCAAGCATTTCAATCTTTTATGGGTCAGTGCCCCACAAGACGCCAGAAGATATTCTGGGGTCTCTCTTGACTCATTGCAGAATCTGTTATACCTAGTGTTCTCTGTTGCTCCCCGAGTTTGCAGTGATTCCAATCTTTTCCGGTTGTAGCATCCAAGAAGTTTAATAGCTTGCCTCAGAGAAATCAAATTCTTAGAGCATTTCAGATCCAGCTAGGCCAGACACGTTGTACCACTTGTCCACCTAAGATTTGTTCTCTCGATAGCACCCACTTGCCTATCGTCCAACACGAAATCATGCACTTTTTTGATGGTTTCGGGTGTGGTTGCGGTTTTCGGCCGTCCTTCACGTGGGTCATCTTCGAGGGACGTGCGAATACGTTTAAATTTAGACCCACTTTTTAACGGTTGACATGGAAGGAGCAGAGTCCCCATAAACTCAACTTTGGATGAATTTCCTTAGGGGTTAACCCATTCAAAACGAAGAATTTTATCACCGCACGATATTCAAGTTTATCCACGTCTACTGCAAAAATTCGTGTAAAGAAAGTACTTGAGAAAACAAGTTGAAACTTATCATACGAACTAATGAGAAGTGCACCCAAGCAGGAAACATAAATTTTTGCTGATTGGAAAGCCATCTCTTCATCAGGCCGAGAACTTTTCACCTTGCCCTCGTATGTGATAGCCAGTTAACAGATTCTGTCGTAGAAGTAAACTCCAAAATGAAGCCTTTTGGAGGAGATGGATGGTTGTCTCCTCCTCCTCCTCCTCCTCCCCGTCACTACAGCTCCTACAAAAGTCGTTAGAGAAAATACCAAACCTTTTGGCGTGCATTCCAATGAGATAGTGTCTCGCAATGAAACCAACTGTTGTGCTGATATGCATTTTGCTAAGGCAGACCAACCTCTTCGAACGTTTCTGATCCAGCTGAGGTCAAATCTGTCTAGTGACATGACACTTACGTAATGTCAGTTTCTCACCTGAAGTTGGTCTCCTTGATAGCATTTAGCTTGAGCAATTGCTAACATGTAGCAAGAGGTATGGTATGGAGGTGGCCACGGTGTAGTGGGTAGTGTGTTCGCTTGTGACCCGAACTGTTCAGGTTCGAGCCCGGACGGGGGACAGCAAACACAGCCACCCGAGCATAAAAAGAGAATCGAATAAAGTCCAGCAAAATGGAGTCTGAGTGCTCCGGGATTTGGAAATTTCCTTAAAAAAAAAAAAAAAAAAAGAGGTATGCCGAGATTCTCCTTTTCCGGTTGAATCTACAAATTTGTGATCTGACTAGCAAGATCATCAGCCCTATAGTTGCCTGGAATATCCCTATGCCCCGACACCCAGCACAAGTGAATGTTGAATTGCTGTACCATCTCGTTAAGAGACGTGTGGCAATGTAGAGCTACCTTTGATGTGGAAGAGATCAATTCCAGAGATTTTATAGCGGCTTGACTGTCAGTGAAGATGCTAGTGTATCCTTAGCAGATATTACATTCCATTTCAGCCAAGATAGAGCTTCATTGATTTTCTCAGCCTGGAAAGCGCTACAGCGATTTGAGAGGCGGAAAGAGATGCTAACACTTAGCCTGTTGGAAAAAAAACCCCAATCGATTGTCTTTAAATCATCCGTGTAGAAATCTAATGATTCTTCGTCCGGCGTCACGTCTCCCTCCCAGTCCAATTTAGATGGGACAGTGGCCCGGAAGTTTTAATTGAAACAGAACCTGGGAAGGTGTTGTCGGTCTTTTCTGAAATGAATTCGAGATTCAGAAGATTTGTGGAGTAGCCTGTGGATATGCTGTTCCAGAATGACTAGTGTATCCGTAGGAGTAGCTCTTAGTACACCACAATGCACAGACAAGCTGATCTATACATTTTCACTTGCAGTGTATAGCTTTGAAGAGAGCTGGCTATGAAATGATTATGGGCCTGATACCAGATACATACAGCTAGTAAGTTATGCGAGGTTACATGTCCCACTTCTTACCAATGGCCTTCTTGCAAGTGTATAAAGCTAATGTAACCTTCTTAACGCGTTACTGGATGTTGGGCTTCCAACTTAGTTTCCTACCCAAAATAAGACCCAGGTATTTTGCTTTGTCTTTAAAAAACTAGGCTGATTCCATTCATTCACATTTTGGAGAGTTTTACAAGAGCATACCTCCCCGAGATAGCTATAGTAACGTCGTCTGCATAAGCAGTCACCCTGCAGCTCTCCCCTTCCAGGATAAGTAGTAGCTCATTCACCACAAGGTTCCAGAGAAGGGTGGACAAGATACCGCCTTGCGGTATTCCTCTACTTACAAACTTTCGAGCGGAGGCTGCGCACAGTTTTGTACTGATAATTCGATTGCTTAATAATTGGTTTAACAGTACGCTAGGCGAAGCCTCTATCTTAAAGTTTGTCAATGCACGTGCAATCGCCCCTGGTAGGACGTTGTTAAAAGCTCAAGGAAGGCAACGATACTCCTTGTACTCCAATGAAGTTCCAATGGTGCGTACCAACGAGTGTAGAGCAATTCTTCTGCTGGGACGCTGACAAAAGGTTAGGAACAAGGACTGAAGAAGATACTCTGATCTACTTTTTATGGGGATCTCCGGCACTAGGCAAACCATTCTTAAACTCACTTGACAAGGTCTCAGTAAAAGATATTAGGGATCCAATATCTTTCTTAAATTTAACAGGATGCATTTAGAGATTTCCCACCAACACACGTGAGATGTGGTATAAAAACGACACTTTGTGCTAATTGGATTCTTTTGAACTACCTATCTACTTACCTGCTAAATGCGGTGCGGTGCGGTGCGGTGTGCTTGAATGGTGACGATGATGATGAAAATGACTTCAGTTAGACTGCATTCTTTACATCCAAGATCGCCTACTTCCCCCCTCTACTACCATTAGTCAGTACAACTTCCCCGTTCTTTTCGACTTACGAACGGCATCGATTTGATATTTAGATAAAAGAGTTCAATCCACATACCATCACTCCCTAGAGGGTATCTTCCGAAAATTCATAACTCCCACAATCGCAATATATTATATTATAGCTTACAAGTCAGAAGAGCTCCCAGACCGAAAGGTTAAGAGGTGACTAGCTGCGTATACAATTACGTCTGTGTGCTCCCATCTATGGACGAAGGATAATTGAAATTTGTACAAGTAAACATTTTCCTAATGATATCGAATCCATTATTCATCAATTTTCCATATTCACAGGCCCAACTGGAGGTGGAGGACTATACAATAGACTCTCGCCGAGACTATGGTTGCCTGGGGCGCATAATATTATCAGTGGTATGATAGTGCCTGTAAGACAGGCATTCATTGTGATTTCTTTCTGGGGTTGGGGGATGGGGGATGGGGGTAAGGCCTTGTATGATGGGATACCAGTCCGATTACTTGATGGATTCCTAAATGCCCCATGTTGCGTATTCATTATATTGTTACTAAACCATTGGCACATATTGACCCATGGCTTCGTAAAAATTGCCGATATGCCTTTTACCATTAACTGTGTGTGTGCGCGCGTTAACTGAAGGTAATTATTCAATAGCCGTGCAGTGATTTAATGAACTGTCATGTAATTGTAGTTCCTGTTCTATTGTTGTGGCCTAAGTCAACAAAGAGGTTAGAAGGATGAAAAGGGGAGTAAAACAAAAACAGATCTCTTATCATTTTTGACGGAGCATGAAGCTTTGTGTCGAACCGTGTTACGGCGAATGGACGTCAACTTGATGTGTTTTTCACTTTCAATAACTTCTTGTTTGGATGATAATTTTGACTTTGAGTACGCACTACAAGGCCACCCTAGATAGTTTTCGCATGGCTAATTTTGTCCTCTGGGAGGATGGGGGATGGGCTGCGGGTAGAAAGATGGGACACAAAGTGAGAGAAATGTGATTCTTAATCGATTTCGGTGAAAAGTTTCGACGATGAAGGAGAATTTTACGGGTCAAGAGTGTACAAGGAGAATGTCAGACGCACACAGGCGAAGGGAAGTGCCATAAATCTTCGCGTTAAGTATAATGGATGGAGACAATAAATTCGCTTTCGAATTGATTCTAGCGTGTTGTTTTCAATGCGAATAATTAAAGTTTTTCCCTTTTCGTCCTCGTCTCGTCATTCTGCCGCGTAGGTCACCCATCCACCCAATTTTAAGGGGAAAAGTTCGAAAAGTTTAAATTAATGAAAAGTTGGAAATTATGGGCAACAATTTCGAGGTAGTGGTGGAGCCTACAGATTCACTGATTGCTGAATGGGTTGGGCTTTATAATGAATCAGTGGAGCGTGTCTTTCACTTCTGTTCCTGAAACACTATACCGCAGTGGTTAATTTAAATGGTAAACTAGATCCATGTGGTTAAGTTGTTTGGTATCGTTATCGAGGATAAGTTAGAATAGAATTTGTTGCTTCAAGGGTTGTCACTTAAAGCTGACGTATGAGCAGTTTTGATGCAGAGAAAGGGCACATTTTGTTCATTCTGATACGGGTGTGGTTTCATTTACCATGAAAAAAGACGCGTTTCGATTTTACTTAGATAATTACGGTCCGACAAGTCCTAGTCGGAACAAGTACTTGTGGTTCAGTGCGTGTGTACGTCTTGTTTATGCTGCTGTATTTCGAACTTCATAATTGGATATCTGTGTCTTGCAGGTCATAATAGTTCAGCGTAGATGAGAAGTGTTTGATCCTGCTTTAAGCAGGAGGAATGTCACGCTGGGCAGTCTTATAGCCTTCGTCTGCATGGATGACATTGCGATAGCCAAACTGCGAAAGTTTGTTCCTTCAATAACAAACCTAATGGCCAGCCCTTAATAAGACCGAACTGATTTTCACAAGCAGGAACTGCAATTCGCATATCATACCAGATACTTGGGGTTCATTCGTCGATAAGAAACTCAGTTGGAAACCGAATAGTTATACAGGACGGCCGTGGGTGGCCATAGTTTAGTGATAACATCATCGCTTATCACGCTGTTGGTTCACGGTTCAAATCCTAATGTCAAGAATCATCTATTCATTTCGTATGAAATAAATAAAAAAGACAATTGCTCGACTAAACTAAGTCAACTCTACTGCAAAGGCATAACACTGGCAGAAGGGTGGTCACATGGCTGAAAATGCAACTTGATTGTGATATCAGGAGGATGGAAAAAAATACTGTGAATCATAAGCAACGACAATAAAAGCAAAAACAAAAATGCTCGCCAGTTATCTGGACTCTACCCTTGAAGTTTACAGAAACTTAATACTACCTGAGTTTCAAACCACTACACCATATCCCGTGCAATGTAATAGTATAAGGGTATTCATATCCCCTTTGGAGCGCGCAAATTATAAAAAAAGGACTTCGATTGCCCTGTATATCTGTTGAAGTGAGACCCATCCTTATGTGAGGAATGCTAGACTGGTGGACCGCACTGGACAAGGAAAATAACACTGATCATCTAGAAACATTTTAGAGGTTATCATGCGTTTGTGTATCGAGTGCTTTAAAAACAAATCCCAATGCTGAGCTGTCTACCTATGGCGGGCATATGGTAGCTAATGTAGCATTAGACATCATGTATCCTCACAGAATTTCCCAAGGCACCTGATGTAAATATTACCAGATGACTTACTGTAGTATATTTCAATCAGAAATTATGGCAGCAAGAGAAGCTGCAGCTAGGCGGAGGTGCTCGTAATGATGTACAGATCTCTGAATGAGACTCCTGACAGATGCGTAGTTTCTTCTGTATATGTTCGTGTAACTATCAGGATTACTCAAGGAGGTGACATAGTTGGATTTTTTTTTTTGGGAAAACGGGGAAAGGAACAGAGGAGAAGCCTGTGTACGTTGGCTTTAAATGTTTGAAGGTCATCATACATTCGTGTTGTTCGGCTTATAAACGAATCTCTATATTTGACAGTACGACCGAAGTTTGGCTTTAGGGTAAACTGATGTGCATTCGAAGCATGTCGCGTATTGCGGGTGAAATTTTGAAGGGGAGGAATGTAACTGGCTATTTCGCTGGAGCATTTTTTTATAAAAAAGAAAAACGATAAAAATATTTATTTAGCGTATGGATACAAAAAAAAAGAAAATTACAAAACAGATATATAAACATTTTATAGACGAAGTGAAATAGCTTCTGATGACAGGCTAATGATGTCGTCTGTGTTACCCATATATGACAGCTCTGGACAATCGAGCAAGATGTGTTCCATCGTTTAAACGGGGGCGCCACATAAGCAGGACGAGACAGTAGTGTGACCCCATCTGGCTAAGGTATCGTTCCATATCCCAGTAGAGGTGCGTAGCCGGTTAAGGTTGCAGCATGCTTTCCTCGGTAGTTCAAATTCAGGTTCTCTGTTTTCGTTACTGAATATTGGACTTTGTCTGCGGGAACTCGCCCACGACGAAGACCAGGATTCTTCCAGGGAGAAGTTTTCGGCACTTAACTTTTTTCCGAGTTCTATCGGTGGGTGTCTTGAGCGCAGTTTCAGTGTGGTGGAATTTTCAATCTCAGCGCAAAGTAGGATTCTCGCATTATAATTTTTGCAAGGCTTTGGTTAGATGAGGCTTGTACGTCAGAGTTCGGTCTAAGGTGCTACTGAGATAGTTTGGGTGAAGTTGTGCCTCAAGTATACACCATCAAGCAGCACCCGCAGTTCTCTTCGAGCCTCTCTATGATTGAGGTGGAAACAGCAGATCTCAGTTTTGGTTGCACTTGGTTGTAGGCGCCAATGCTTGCAGTATGCTGACAGCTGGGTCAAGTCTGAAGTCGCTACCTGTTCCAGAGTTCCAAAGGACTTGTGCTGAAACGTAAGCGCCATGTTGTCGGCGTAGTTAAATTTCCGGGAGGGCGTGTCTGGAAGGTCGCAGGTGTATATGTTAAAAAGTGTTGGGGCGAGCACCGACCCTTGCGGAAGACCGTTGTTGAGCTTCCTGGTTTCGCTGAGCTTGTCATTGAGGAAGACGTTAAATAACCTGTCGCTCGGCATTGTGCATACTAGGTTGCAGATTTTTAGGCAAGGGACGATCTAGAGAAGCTTGTACAGGAGGCCCTTTTTCTACACGGTGTTGTAGACTGCTGTTAGGTCCACGAAGCATACACTGGTTTTCATTTTCCGTTGGAAACCGTTTTCAATAAAGTTTGTTAGGGCCGAGACTTGGTCGGTGCAGCTTCTAGATTTCCTGAAACCTGCCTGCTCGTCCAGGATAGCTTTATCAATATCAGTTCCTATTCGGTTCAGGATTATGCGTTCAAGGAGTTTTAGGCCGAGTGGTAGGAGCACAATTGGGTAGTAGCTTTCTGGGGCATCTGCAGATTTGCTTGGCTTAAGGAGCGCGATGACCTTTGATTTTTTGAAGGACGTAGGAATCTCTGCAGATGATAGAATTTTGGAATATGTTCGGGCGAGCCACCTTCTTAGGCATTCTATGGCTAGTTTGACGTGCCTAGTTTTCAAAGTAAGCTCCATGCCTTCCACCTCGAGTGTTTAAAATCAACTTTCGTGACCGTCTCCATCCATTTCTGTGTCCTGTTTTCGTCTAGGCTTTTCATAAGCTCGTTCGCTAGTTGGAGTCTCCATTTAAACGGAATTCTGCGTACAATTTATCGCTTTCTTCATTCCAGCAGGGGATGTATTCCCTCCGGAAACCCCTCGGGATACACAGCTTCGCCGTTGATATAAAGACGCCACTAAGTCGGTCGACATTGGATGGTGTTGGAGGAATGAATCGAATGGCGTCATCGACTTTCCTAGAGAATTTTTCCCAGTCTGCCTTCTGAAAATTCCACCTTGCCTTTGGGGTCGAGTTTACTATCGGGAACTTACAACTGACATCTATTATGACTGGGTGGTGTTGGCTATTTGGGAAGTCATCTTTGATTTTTCGAGATGCATTTAAGGGACCATTTTCTGATCTGCTTACAAAGCAGAGGTCTGGGTTGTAGTCTCTATCCCATCTAGCTGAATGGAAGGTGCCCTTGTCTTTGGCATCGAACACCAAGTGAAGACCATGTGTGACCGGTCATGGTACATTTGGGGGTTTGTAGACGTTGGCAATGTGGGTGTCACTGACCTTTATAGCAATTGAAAAATCTTTGAAGGGGTCTCTGCACTCGACTACCTCCACGACGTTATGTTGCATCTGGCGTAGGTGGCGATACCATACGATGGGTGTGGGTTTCCTGGATTACTGCATTATCTATATTTTCTTCTGCCAAAAATCGAGACAGGTAGTCTGACTTAGATCTACTTATGCTTTCTACATTAATTTGACAAATACGGAGTAACTGTCCGATAGTCCTAGATCGCATCTGATCCATTTGGTGTTTGTGAAGTATAGTAAGGAAACTTACTGTTTGGTATTTATGGCCTTTCTTCGAGTTTTGGTATCCTTTCGTTGTGGTAGCCAGGAGATCAATTTTGATAAAATGATTGTTTGGCTTCCATTAGTTGTAGTTTATTTTGCATTACACAGGATGCACCCCGAGGCATTACGACGGTGGTCAAGTGAATGTATGGAGTTCACAATATCTCCATCCATAAGTTTTAACGCGCGATACTATACCTTGTCCAGTAAGTGCAGAACGGTCTTGGGTGCACCAGATATGGTCATTATATTCCAGCTTTGGGCGGGAATGCCTTATAAATTGAGGCCAGATTAGAAGGGGTAAAATATTTCTTGCATCGTTTAAGGAATCGTAGATATTTTGCAGCACTTTTGGCGACCTCGAATATGTCATCATTCCGTTGGATAAAATGGTGGTAATTGGGATTGCATATAAGTTTCGAATATAATAATTTTCTAAGAAGTTTCGTAATGTTCAGACTCATCTGACTCACTATAAAGTTATAACTTTGAGTACACTTGGAAGGGACCACAGAAAGAAGTCTGACGTAGCCGAATTTTCATTATCGACATACAGGGTGTTACAGTGTAAATATATCTGTGACCTATAGACAATTTCGTTTTGGGCGCATCTTCCCGTACACCTCCAGAAGACTCTAGGTGACCTAGAAAGCTGAAACTTTGTAAACCTATATCAGAAACCGCGAAGAACATTAAAATGTACCCGAGTTTCAGATTTTAAAAGTACAGTGTGTCAGGCAGATTGTTTTTCTTCTATGTTGTATACAATTTTAATATTTGTATACGTCTTCCCATAACTTCTTCCCTAGAAGTTCTAGTGCCATTTATAAAACTCCCCGCAAACTTCTTAGCTTAGAACTTAGTAATCTTATAGCACGAGTTACGTAGTAAGAATATGAAATTATTGAATTTCGAAATACGGGAACTTGCACAGAAAATGCTTCTCCTGATTGGTATAAATTTTGGGTTTTCCCACGACCAGCCAGAAGTTCTAGGACCTAAAAAACTGAGACTCAGCAGACTTATAGTGCAGATCATGCAAAAGAATACAGTATGACCTAAATGTAGAGCGTTGCACCGAACATTGTTCTTTCGATTTACGTTCGCGACTTCCCACACTTCTCCAGAAGCTCCCGCATGATATCAAAGGCTCTTGCTTTCAGTTAATCCTCTCAAAACCAAAGTGGTTCTCTTTACGAGAAAGAGGAAATTGACTGGTCTGACTCAGCCAGTGCTAAAAGGCGTCACTATCGAACCTTCCAAGGAAGCCAAATATTTAGGAGTAATCTTAGATAGCAAGCTGCTTTGGACGAAACATGTCGAGCTGAAAACTTCCAAAGCTCTGTCAGTCTTTCGACAATGCAAAGGTGTTTTCGGCTAGATATGGGGCTTGTCGCCAAGGAAAGTCCTTTGGATCTACACGGCAATGATAGGACCCTTCCTCTCATATTCGTCAGTTTTTTGGTGGAATAACCTCTCACGCAAATACGTTACTGCTGCTTTCGCCAAACTCCAAAGAACGGTCTGTCTCGGCTGCTTGAGAGTTTTCCCTAGTACGCCTGGATCCGCTCTGGATGCTTTGAGTGTACACCCCCTGATATCATGGGGTGTACACTCAGAGCCACCTTCCGTTTAAAAAAAAAGTGGTTTCTCGCACGACTCGCACTGGAGTTTTGATGACGTTGCTCGACGATTGTCCTACGACTCATGGACATGGGTATGTCGTCTGATGGAATGACACCCGACTTACGGCTGTAGTCCAAATTTGAAGTCAACTTTCCCCATGTTCAGGATTGGCTTTGATCAGAGTCTGAGCCAGGAAAGGAATGTAGTCGTATTTTCACGGACGGCTCTAAAACTGGACGGGGATCTGGTGTGGAATGCGATTGCATTAGGCTTCACTTCTAATTGGGGAAACATATGTACATCTGTCTTCCAGGCAGAAATATATGCTATCCTAATGGCTGCGAACTATATTGTGAAGAAAGGGTAAAAGTGACAAAGTATCTGCGTTTGTAGTGACAGTCAGGCTGCGCTTGAGACCTTGCTCAATCCTTTAACCACTTCCAAAATAGTTCGAGAATACAAAACATCCTTGAATTCGGTCAGAACTGCTGAACTCACTGAAATAAGATCTCTGACGAGCTTGCAAGACAAGGCTCAGAAGAGCATTTCTCTGGACCTGAACCAACGTTGGTTTTGCCAGCGTCCTCGACCGGGGCTCCCATTGACGATTGGGTTTTCAGTAAACACAATCGAAGGTGGCATGACTCTCCAGGATGTCCCCGTCGTTTGTAAGAAATCCGTGGCTTTCTTGCTATATCTTAGTAAAAAAGACTGCAGACAACTTACTGGTGTTCTTATGGGCCACTTCGCCTTTACCAAGCACCTCCATGTGCTAGGTTTGAGTGCTACCCCTGTCTGCGACTCATGTGAAGAGGGCGAAGATACTGCGGAACACTTCCTATGTGACTGTCCTGCCTTTGCTCGGATCAGGTGGCAGATCTTTGGTGCTGATGTGGTGAGTGCTGATGACCTAAGCTCTTCATCACTGAACCGTCTACTCGTCTTTTTACAAAAGACGAAAAAAACACATTAAACTGGGGTTCTCTGCCTGGTTGTACAATGGACCTGTTTTTGAGTCTGAGTGCTCCAGTAGTGTCTACCCACCCTGACAAAAAAAAAAAAAAACAATCAGATTGTTGACATGGCAGATAGGATCTTATACGCGATGTTGAGTAGACTGCTAACCCTGTTTTGGGGGTCTCCTTTCTTGAAGATCGGGCAAACGATACTGAAGTCCTATTCGTCGACCCCATTCTACAGATATACGAATATTGCTAATGCTAAACGATAAAACGAAGTCTTCCTTCAATCGCATCTGTCACCATTTCAACAATTTCCAGGAAAGCATCTACAAACAGCTTCTCAAGTTGTTAAAGGTTTCCAAGGAATTTAGTAACTCATCTGTATTCAAAATGAGACATTTAAGACTCCCTGCACTCCATCATCTTAACTCGCCCGATTAATTCAATTACCCAAAACAAGTCAGTCCCTCCAATAACAGGCTTACAACAGGTAGATTCGCGAAGAATTAGTCAACCGATATTATTTTAAATTTTCAGAACTGTTTTTTTTTTTTTTTTTCTGTAGGTAAATACGGATTTCAATCTTTTCGTCCTAAGAAAATATGAAAAATACCCTCATACCCAACCCCGTTGCCATCGATAACTTTCAATTCCATGAAGACCGCCCCCCGATTGTGTTAGCCTTTTTCTGAAATTTTTTTTCTTTGAACCCCAAAACGACTGCTTTGACAAACAAAAAAAAAAAAAAAAAAATAGGAAGCAAAGCAAAGAGAAAAAAAATGTCAACGTTTTTTTGTTTTTATTTTATTTTTTTACGATTCAAAGTCAACCCGTAACCAGTCACCCCCACGCGGCACCGCGCCGCAAGCAACGGAAAGAGGTCCTTTTTGGTATATTTTTTTTAGGAAAGCATTCCTATTTATTGTATTAGAAGCCCCTTCCAACCGCCACCCATTGATACGGAAATTTGAAAATCGTTTCACTTTTAAATTCACTGAACGCGTGTTGTGCCGGGGTCTCTCAAATGGTAATGCCACAGTGCGTGTTTGCATGTAAAACAATCAGTTTAGCGGTTTACGGCGCAGTTAGGTTTATTTAAAAAAAAAAAGTACACAATCGATGGATGCAGATCTCTCAGTGTATGTAGCAAAGGCGATAGAATGCGGATAAACCAACTCATAAATAAGTCCCGACAAGGATGTACTTATGGCTTTATTATGGAGAATTTTAGATTGAAAATACGCACATCCTTAGTACCATCAACAAGCCCCGCCACTAATCCGGACAGACTAACTGCTCTAGATCCTCTTTGAGCACAAACACACACACACACACATATATAGTATATATAAACACCCTGTGTTGCAACAACAGCAGAGTCCTTGTCACTAGGACTCTCGACTTATTTGTTGCTCCTCGAGCTACAGAGAAATAAAATAACAAAAAAAAAAAACAAAGTCCTTTAAATTTATATTTAGGTAGTCCTCCGTGTAGAGTGGGCATTGGGGGGGTGGGCGATGGGCGATGGGCGATGGGCGATGTATTCAAGCCAGCAACTGTAAAAAGGGAAAAAGGATACTTTTTTGTTATTATTTTGACATGTTGTAATCCGATATACAACATCAGTAGGACTGTGTGTTCCAAGGAGCGAAATGGTAAATACACATACATGATGGTTGGCACTTTTGTTTTGTTTGTCGTTATCCTTGTTGCCTTGCTTAAACGGCTATAGAAGCGAATTATGTCATACTTATTGTATGTGTGTATGTATGTGTGTAATAGGGAGGACATGGTGGGCACAAACAAATAAATATTAGCAGCCATTGCGACGTCTGGCTAATGGGGTTCCAAGTTGGTTACAGTTGTTGATGTACAGTGTACGAGTACACGTTGTGACACCGACATTCAGTTCACCAGTGTGCCGTAAGGATAATGCCGAATTGTAAATTTTTTTTTTTGTTTTTTTTATATATCCTGGGGGTAGTGTGTGGTGCTATAAAAGGAATCCATTTAAGCCATTTTAGAGAATGTAATTACAGCTAACGAGCTATGACACAATAATGAGGAGATACCCAACGACCGCGTATTGATTGATGGTTTGTCCCTTTTACCGTGTGATATTTTTATTGTTTTCCTACGCACAACTTTCGGTGTGTGTGTGTATGTGTGATAGATTTAATGATAGTTTAAGAAGTATTGATTTTTGGCCCCAAGAAAGACATAAGAATAGTGTTTACCTCGGTTTTTTGGACGATAAGTGGCTTTGAAGCACCACCCACATTTGAAGCAATTTGATCCAGTATCGAGTTAAAGTGGGCCGTCCTGCTTGATGGGACCAGTGGGCTGATGTTGGGAATTGACACTGTGTGCTTGAAAATGTTTACTTGAATGTTAAGTAGGTACTATAAAAGTGGAAACGTCAAGTGGTACTGGGGTAAATATGTTTCGGAGACGATATTTGGGTTGATTTTGTGACTGAAGATACTTTACGCACTTTGGGTTGTTTGGTGTTTTCCCGTGGGATATACAGCATTTATGACGCCAACGCGGATATATTGTTCATTCGTAGTAATGACTCTTATATACCTAGACTCTCTCTTTAACACTTTTGGGGTCTTTACTCAACTTTCTCGTGAGGGATAATTCATAATTTACTTTGGCAAATAATGTCTACAACAAAATTTACTCTGTGAGATGAAAAGAGCTTCAGGTTTCGTCCATTTCGTGGATTTTTCGACATCTAAATGGGCGCTCGGGTTTTTTTTTTTTTTTTTTGGTAATAGTCGGTTCGAGAACTGCACAATACAATAAAGGAGGAGGGATGTTTAACATTGTCTATAGGAAAACCTACGCACTGGCCGTCTGTTCCAAAAAAAATACCCAACCTTATAGATTTCTTTATAACAAAAAAAACATTTCAAGTAACTTCTCCATGTAGAAGAAAGAACAGCGTTAAGTTCGGATTATTCTCCGATCATACTAACCTTAAGTGAGTACGAGTATGTTATCCAAAAGGAGAACAACCCAACCCTTACCAACGTACTGGTTGGGAAAGCTTACAAAATTAGCCTTGAAGAAAAACTAATAACAGATTCATATCTATCAATACCTATCAATGACAACATACAGAACTTGACGTGGGTAAACACACAAAGAAATAAGAAAAGGTTAAAGGGAACTTGTTGCTCAAAAGCGAAAAGCAAGAAAAAAGTGGCACCAAACCAGGGCACACCACAAGTAAGAAGAGCTATTAAAGAACTAAAAAAAAGAGTCATTTATCTATGAAAACTAACGACTGATAAGAAATTCTCTTTGGAAAGCAACAATAAATTAGAAGTCAGGATGGTAAGTGAGCTGGGAGAAATGATCAAAAGCTGAAAGGTTTGGTGAACACCTAGAAGACATTTTTCAACCAAACACAGGAGAAACAGATGAATTAAATGCCTAGGATGTAGCTATAAATGCGAAAAAAAAGCTCAAGGTTTTGAATTGATAGCGGAACAGATCCTTAGGCAGCTCCCGAAAAAAAAAAAACATATTAAAGCTAACCAACATCTTAAACTCTTCATTTAGACTAAAATACGTTTTTTTTTTCCTGGGAGGTGGTAATCTTCAAAAGACGAAACTGAGCGTACTCAGTAACAGTGTGGGATTCTTACCCACTAACCCCTTCTCCCTTCTTCCCTTATCCCTACG
The DNA here is from genome assembly GCA_963082735.1 of Pocota personata. Classification (NCBI taxonomy): domain Eukaryota; kingdom Metazoa; phylum Arthropoda; class Insecta; order Diptera; family Syrphidae; genus Pocota; species Pocota personata. The sequence goes on along the minus strand of OY720431.1, from coordinate 33,119,102 downwards.
GTACTGCCTTCTTGCTATTTCATCGTAGGGAGGGGTCTCTGACATAATGACAATTCTGGATTCGTGTCATTTGATTCTTTGATTCTTTTCTCTCACGTTCCAGCATTCTAATTGGCTCAAAATAATGATTACGCGTTCGCGTGCCATTGTGGCCGCATGTATGCGCGTATGTCCGCCTGTCTTTGCGTCTGCGTAAGAAGCCCTCTGGCTTCCACTCTGTTGCTTCTTGCGTTTTCTTCGCTCTCTTTTCTTTCTCGCTCTAGTCTCCTTAGCTCTTGGCATACATCCTTGGCATAAGAGCTCACTGCGTTTCACTTGTTTTCAGATACTAGCATGTGATTAACTAAATTCTCCGGAGTTGGTGTTTCTCCCAGTGCTGTTTGTAGTGCTTCTCTTTGTAGAAGGAAACGTGGGCAGTGAAAGAATACATACTCCACGTTTTCGGGAGTATCACTGCACGATGGACAAGCGGAGGAGTCATCGTTCCTATACTGATATAGATATGACCGGAAACAACCATGTCCCGTAAGCAGTTGTGTCAAATAGAAGTTAACTTCACCATTAGCGCATACTTCCCAACATTAGAGGTCCTGGACTCGCAAAAAGGATACTGCTCTCCAGAGTTATTTCATCAGTCCTGCTATATGCCGCCCCGGTTTGGGCGCAGGCACTAAGGACGAAGAAGACTATTGTCAACATACAGACTCTACGCGCTACGGACAATTAGCGACTTCCGAACGTTTATTATAGCTGGGATATATAACAAAAGAGTCTTGAACCAACACGACGCCAATGGTACCAAGATAATAAAAACTGAAGAAAAGGCAACATCAGCAGCAATGTGGCAAGCTCCCTGGGACAATGCAACGAAAGGCAGATGGACACACAAACTAATACCGACAATCGAAGACTGGATAAATCGTAAACATGGAGACTGCAACTACAACCTTATGCAGTTCCTCTCTGGTCACGGTGGCTACCGCAAGTATCTCCACCGATTTGGACACCATCTTGCGCCGAATGCCCTAATGAAGACGAAGATACTGAACACGCAGTGTTTTACTGTAGACGCTTCACGGCATGGAGAAGTACTTTATCCAGACCGACGTTACTCCTCAACCACATGTTGCAGTCAGAAGAGAACTGGAGGGTAATATGCGACTGCATAACAAATATACAAAAGCTACAGAAGCAGGAGAAGCCTCAGTAGCAGGTGACACAAGACGAATAGCTTGATTTGCTAACCAATCCCGCAGTAATACCTAACGGCAGTCCCGCGGGGGGAATGGTTGAAGTTTGTGAGCGGGGGCGAGGTTTAGTACGTAGGCATATATCGGCTGGCAACTCATTGTCAGGACCAGGTATATGAATCGTGCATGCCATTAGCACGGGCTAATGATATCTTTGGAAGATTCCTCACCTCCCTGGCGCAACCAGAAAAAAAAAACAAACGTTTGTATGTCAGCGCTCCAATTAAAGCTGGACAGGTCTATAAAACAGATCCAGAAGCGCCGTAAAAAAATATGAAGACCTGAAGATGTTACTTAGGAATTGATTACTTGTTATAATGATTTCCTGTTCTAAATAATATTGTACTCGTATTTATGTTTATATGCACAGTGTGGCAAATAATATTCCGGACACGAAGCATATCTTAGCAACCAAGTGCGCCATCTATTTCCGAATCGTTCTCTGCTATCTGTCAAAATTTCATGACATTTAGTTGACATTTAACAATTATAAAAATTATTTTTCCAGAACACCTTTCCATTTCATGTTGAAATTTTAACATGGAACTAAGAGCGGTCATTAAATTCCACGCAAAACTTGGTAAAAATGCATCAGCAACATTCCGATTGATGCAACAAGTATACCGTGATGATTATGATTAAGTTTTGAAGCGTTTGATGGCCAGAATCTATCGTATTCGACCCGAATATCGGGATCCAGAAAGTTGGTGCACGATAATGCACCAAGTCACACAGCACTCACTGTTCGTCCATGTTTAGCTCCAAATTAAGTGTGTGTGTTAAATCATCCTTCGTATTCACCTGATTTGGCACCGTGCGACTTCTCTTTATTCCCAAAATTGAAATTGAAGATGAAAGGATGCTTTTTTGCGGCACTGTCGCAATATGAGCTAGAGCAGGCATTTGAATCGGTATTGAATCGCTGTAACAAGTGTATTGATTCGGGAGGAGAATGTTTCGAAAAAACACAGAAAAATAAACAGAAATCGTCTTTTAATTATGTTTTATAGAGCCAGTCCGGGATATTATTTGCCACACTGTGTATATACGAGTAATAAAAGGAAAGCACATGCAACATTGAGGCAAGCCGCTTGTGACCATCGACTATAAGTCCACCTGGCAACGGCGCGAGCATCTTTGTATCAAAATTTCTTCCACAAACTTTGGAATTCACTCCCAGGACATATATAGTTCCAGAATCAATCAGAATCCCTGCATTATAGGTTCGTCTTTCGTGAGAGAAAATTAAAAAAAAACTCAAAGTTCAAACAGCATATTTCAGACGGAACATTAAGCAGGCTGATATGTACTTATAATCGAAAGTTACCCTTGTTTATACCACATAAATTATCCTGTGTCTCGACTCCTCCCCCTTCCCGAAATATCCCATTTAGATGGTTTGAAACGTAAAAATAATAAATACCCTGAGTTTACTCCTTAAGTAGAGACTTCCTTTCTTTCTTCAAAGGATGTGATTAAACAAAAAAAACCTAGGGGGCGATTTCATACACTTCACGCACATATAACACGATATCTTCACTATCAAGCCTCACGTGACGTTCAAACAAAAAAGTTTTCTTCACTACCTCCTCCATATAACTATAATGATTCCAACTAAAAAAAAAAAGGGAACAACTTCACTGCAGATACTGCACAGAAAGTTCCAAAATTTTCGTCGACAAGTGCACGCTAAAGGACTTCCACTTCCACTTCCACCAACGAATACTCATAATACTTGGCTAATTATCCAAATTGAGTAATTTCCATGCTTCTCCGGTATACCACTGAATCACAGACCCACTACACACTCATTGCATCCTCTCTAGAGAAACAACAAACCGAAACTTTCTCATCTGCATAACAATGACTCTGTTTCACTCTTTATATCCCAATAACTGCTCGCATCCTTGTGCGAGTCCTAATTTACAAAATTCCATATTAAGAATCACACAAAACCACTTGTGAGTCTGTGAGTCACAGAATGAGTGAGTGTGTATTCCACGTAGTACTCGTACTCGTACTCGTCTCTAATACGTGTGCACATAATGGCCTTGTGCTGCAAAAACCCAACCAACAATACAAAAAAGAAATCCAAAAAAAATATACAACATACAGCAGGGATTCTATAGTTTCAACCACCCCAAAAGCCCGCTCAAAAAAAAAAAAAAAGCGTATGCACATATTAATGAATTGATGGTCCGCTCTCTAGCTTTGGAAGAAACCATTGGTAAAGTTGGGCCATGTAGTGTAGTGAGTGCTTCTGCAGCTAACTACTCTCGAGCGTGCCACAGAGATAGAGAGTCCCTCCGAATAAATCATGGCCCAAGGAGCGCCTTAAGTTGGCACAATCTACATAAGGTAGAGAGACATACACAGTTAAGGGTAGGTAGATGTATTCCTCATCTCATCTTGAAAATGGGCGAGCGATGCGAATAAGTGGCTAAAATTATGCAAACCATGGTACGGATACTTGTTGTGAATGGCATTAGTTTCATAGCAAATATAATCTCAATTTTCCATTCCCCCTTGCCGTGCTCGTGGTCCCCAGTTTCATTCATACAGGAATGCCTGTGTCTGTTGATTTTATTTGCGATGTCCTTGTTGGCTGAATAATACATCCATCTGCATGACAATACGCACATAGGCCAATTTAAGTTCTACCCCAACCATCCTACAATGTTTTCTTGTCGTTTTTTTTGTCGTTTTTTTGTCTCACAAATGCTCCACATTCCGATGCGAGAATAAGAATGGAAATCGAGATGAGGTGGAGTTGGGGGGTGGCATGTGTACATGCCAACATCAACATCATCATCCCCTAGCAGAATTTCAGTTAGCCAAAAGTTTTATGTCGACATTGGTATGCATATTACAGGGAGGACATACAAAGTGCCTGCACGGTGTATTTCGCGCGTTACACTGCCGCTGGCATCCCACCCCCCCCCCCCACCCCCACCCCCACTCTGCACCAACACACACGAGCACGACGACAAAGTTGGAAAATGAAATATGATAATTTTATCATTCCGGCTGGCAGTTAGCAGTGCGAAAGTGTGGAACAATGCGGGCCAACAAGACACTCGCATAAATGAGTGTACATACTCGTAGTACAGGAAATATCTACCCCGACAGAAGAAGAATGCGTTACCAAAAAGCATGCCAACATAATCGGTGACGGCGAAGGGGTGCACTACCAGTGTTTCTATTCTAGGTGAGAACAAGAACGACCACTTCAGTGTCATCTCATTAATCTTCGCTTGAGTATGAAGCTAGTTAAAGGTGATGGTAGTAAATCGGATTAACGGCTTAAGACCGACTGCGTAGAAGTAGTGGGTGCGCTGAGGTAGGGTTGTCGCCAGCATGTTGCTGGTCGGAGATTCTACTTCCCGTCGGGCTGCACTTGAAAAAAAACATGCGAAGCCACACAAGTCGCGTGCACTTGCAAAGTATGCCCTCGATTGCTTAGCTCTGATGGTCGGAATGGGGTGGAATACTGGCATACCAAATGCTTCTCTAGCGGAAAATTGTAAGCCCAAGCGTACGCTCTACAGTCTGTACTCGTATGCACAGCAAGTTCAAGTTCGCTTTTCCCACCCGCTGTGCGATTTGATACTGTCTATGATGAGACGTGAGGGTTACTGCAGCAACAGACTTAATGGAGGCTTTTCGCAAGGAAATCGATTCCGTGGGACTGTTGCAGCGCAGGTGGAATTGTAGAAGGGTTTTGTAGAGTATCTGACAGGTTTACGGCTTTTGATATTTTGTTCAACATATATTGATATCTGGGCAATTGTTGGGCTCTCTTTTCATTTTTCTATTATTGGTTCTGAGGCGGTTCAGTGTGAGTTGTGTCCTAACTCCATCGAGATCAGTGTTTCTCCATCTTATCCGTTCTATGCCACAAATTGAACAACTTCACGACACCCATTTATGTTTTATTAATTTATTTTCATTAAAATCTTGAAAACTTGAAATTGAGGTTGCCTTCTGCCGACCAAACAAGGTAGGAATTTGTGAATTTTTTTCCCTGCGGAAAATTCTGCAAGGATAGGTAAAGTAGGTTGTCGCTTGATGCCAGACCAGGTGAGTACGAGTATGCAGGATGAGCGAGTCCTTCATAAACAAGGGTCTGGCTGGAGTTTCTGCTTCTTTTCTAATGCGACAATGTGGCTTTTCATTGTCGTGATGGAAAATAACACTTTTTCTGCTGTAAAGCGTAGGACTACCAGTGGATTGGTCCGCTACAATCCCACCAGATATGCAGCATCAGTTTTTTTTCATGCACTAAGACCTGGCCCAGAAAAAATGGGTCAAGTGTGAGTCTGTTTAATCCTCTGAAAAAGATAAAGCGATGGTCGTACTTAAAAGGATCAGGTCAAACAAACACCCATCTCTGCCCATATTTTCCTTTTAAACGACTCGCTCGAGAGCAAGTACAAGAGGTAAAGTAATGGTCCAAGTACACTTCCTTGAGGTACACTCGCCTTAATTTCTTTAAACTTAGAAAAAATCTATGTGTAATGTAGGATTCCAAAATCTCTGCTTGTTGCTTCGAAAATATATTTTTTTTACTTAGAAATCAATCCCGCATGCAAAAACTTATCGAACGTCTGCGTCTGCGTCATCAAAGAGACTGTACTTGATCAAGGCAATTTGATTAAATTTAGCTTGTTGCACATATTTTTTGATACATAAGTCATTTCGTTTTAAAATTATCAAAATCGAATCAAGTACGAGTGAAATGTGGGGAACGGTGTTTCAAAAATCTTTAAATCATCGTTAATAGTCGCCTAACTCAAGAACTCCTGAACGGATTTCAATGAAATTTTGCCTGTAGACTTAGATTGACGATAGTATATAGTGCCAGTTGGATTCAAACATATTTCAAACATCTTTCTCTCAGTGGGTCCCCAAGGTGTAGTGCGTAGTGTGTTCTCTTGTGACCCGAACTGTGCGGGTATAAGCCCGGACGGGGAACAGCAACCACAGCCAGCCGAATATAAAAGAGAAACGATTAAATTCTAAGTTTCTCCATCCACTACACCAAAAGAGAAGTTCTGCCTGGTAGTACAATGGACACAGAAAATTGGATCTGAGTACTCTGTGATTTGGAAATTAGAAAAACATATATCTCATACGTCTAACCCAAGGACCATTTAAATCTGGGATGTGTAGATAGGTTTTTCTGAAAATCATTAAAAGCGGATGGAGAAGGGTTAAGATATGGATTTCACCCCATGTTCAGGTTGGATTGTTTGGTGCAGCCCTAAAGTTGAATATCATATATGTATATCCCTATTGGTTTGAATACCTGCTTATAAGGCAGTAAGTTATTGTAGGTTGATAGGCAAGAGTCAGGTGGTTCAAGTTCCTCTCTTTTCTTATTGACATGAGCCTTCCATCGAAGCTCCTCGTCTAGAGTCATGCCAAGATTCTTTTCTGAGTTCGCGTAAGGTATTGCCCGAAGTAGCCGGAAGGCTTTGTTGACCGTTTTCTTTGATTGCCGTGGTGTGGTCCACACCGAATTTCTTCTGCCAGGCCAGGCAGTAAAGTATTACGTGAGCATATTAAAGTATTTGAGGGAAAATATTCGTCGCAAGAGGCCAGAATTGTGGAAAAACAACTCGTGGTTTCTTCACCACGACAACGCACCGGCTCACACATCTCATCTTGTACGCGACTATTTGATCAAAAACAAATAGTGATACCGTTCCGCAAGCTCCGTATTCACGTTAACATGGCTCCTCGTGACTTCTTTCTAGCGTTCTAGCGTTTTGTGACGATTGAGGCGAAAGAAAAAATCGCAGAAGGAGCTGAAGGCGATTCCAAAATCAGCCTATGAAAAGTCTTTTGAAGATTGGAGGAAGCTTTGGAATATGTGTATTGCTTGCAATGGAGAATACTTTGAAGGGAATAAAATGAATATCGATGATTCATTTTATTGAAGAATTCCGGGTACTTGTTGATCAGAAAGTACGTGTATCTGCTCGATCTTTTTGTTTGTGACGTCCACATGCACAGATTTAGATTCATTCAATTTTATGCATCATTTCCTTGCTCAATTTTGGATTTGCATAATAGCTACTACCAGTCTGGCTGTTGATGGCTGTGTCGTCTGCAAATGTGGCAATAATATTAAGTTCTAACCTAGGACCATCATGGGTGTACAAGAGGTCCAAGTACACTTCCTTGTGGTACACTCGCTTTAATTTCTTTAGGCTTAAAATATGCAGTTTTCCTCTTTTATGCGAAAATATCTATCTGTAATGTAGGATTCCAAAATCTCTGATAATTTTTTAACATAAAAATCAATCTAGCATGCAAAAACTTATCGAACGCCTGCGCTTCATCAAAGAAGACTGTACTTGATCAATTGTCGTGTATTGTTTTCGGGAATGATATGCTTTCTTCAAAAACAGGTATCAACCTTTTCATTAACAGTATTTCAAATAGTTTGGACATTATTGGCAATAAGGTCTGTATGATGATGCTTCGCGAGGTGGCTTTCCAGGTTTGGTGACCATGATCACCTCAGCTACTTTCCACAGTTTGGGGACGTGTTTTAGTCTCAACTGGAAGAAGTTGTTCAAATTAGCAACGAAACCATATCAATTGTCCGACGGTGGTTAACATCAGTCGGCCTCATGCTAGCAGAACACAAAACAGAGGCGGTACTTATTACCAGTAGAAAACAACTGGTATGAGATAGTTTCGAAACCAGCTATCAAGTATCTTGGCATTATGATTGACTCAAGACTTACTTTTAAAAACCATCTGGAGTACGTAAGCAACAAATCCTTGCGTGTGAGTGCCGCCATTGCGTAGATTATGCCGAATATAGGAGGGCCAAGATAGAGCCGAAGGCTACTCTTAGCTAAAGTAGTCACATTCGTAGTCCTATACGGATCACCAGTTTGGGCCGGAGCTATGAAAGTGACTTCATACAAAAGAAGAATCATAGCAGTAAACCGACTATGCGCACTAACAGTGAGTAGCGCTTTTCGCACAACCTCGGACCACGCAGCCTGTGTTATCGCAGGAATGTTCCCAATTGATGAACTGCAGAAAAAGTTTTTAGAGTGCAGACATGAGGGGCGACTAACTCACGGGGAACCGGACACTATAGGAAGAAGCACAAGTTTGATAGAGTGGCAGCAACGCTGGAGTCTTTCTTCCAAGGGCCGATGGACTTACCGCCTTATCCCGACCTTAGAGACTGGGATAAACCGAGAGAGCTCCCTGTATTTTCGCTGCCTTCTTGGCAAAATAGTCAACATGTGTTTTGAACCGGAGTTTGTTGTTCAGCATTACTCCGAGGTATTTCACTGCTTCTTTGGACCTGATTTTTGGTTACCAACCTGAAAGTTGGCAAACTCTACAATTTTTCGGCTGGTTATAAGGACCGCTTCTACTTTATGGTCGGCCAGTTCTAATCCGGAGGCTGATAGCCAATTTTTTATTCGGGCAATAGCTTCGTTTGTAGCTGATTCGACTGCACGAATCTGTTTAGCTACTGTCACGATGGCTATGCCATCGGAGAATCCAATTATCGTTCCTCCCCCGGGCAATGGTAATCGTAGGACTCCGTCATACATGATGTTCCACAATAACGGCCCTAAGACCGATCTCTGTGGAACTCCCCCAGTGACGTTGTAGTATTTTGCGCCTTAATCTGTGTTGTATCTCAACTTCCTGTTGTTAAAATAGTTTGTTCACCATACGCTGCAAATAATATGGCGTATCCATCCTCGCAAGTGCTCTTCTAATGCATGACCAGTTCGCAGAGTTAAACGCGTTTTTAACGTCCAACGTTACTACTGCACAGTACTCCTTTTGCCGTAAAGCAATCTTTCTCCTTCGATAGCACCATTTGTGATATCAACTACTGCTCTTATGGCATCAACATTAGATCGCATCTTTCTGAAGCCAAACTGGTGGTCTGAGAGGGCTCCTTTCTCGTCTGCCACTGCGAGTAATCTATTGTAGACAATCTTCTCGAAGATCTTTCGCATGGTGTCCAGTAAACATATTGGGCGATAGGACGATGGTACTCGTAGAGGCTTTTTGCTTTTGGTAGCAGGACCAAATGCTGCATTTTCTCGTCCATGCAGCTTCTGCAGAAATTGTTAGAGAAGACGCCAAGCTTTGTTGCATCCTTGCCTATTAGATCCAGCATAGGCCAAATCTGTTTTGTCGCTAGACAAGTTGTACTCCTTGTCCACCTAGAATTTGTCTTTACGATAGAATCCAGCTTTGATTTAAGTTTGCATGTAGCGATAGGAATACCCAGTAAACTTTTACCCGGGAGGATGGGTATTGATGTTCCATGTCTGGCAAGTTCGTCAGCCTTACAATTCCCTGGAATATTCTTATTCCCCGGCACTCAAATTACTTGAATATTAAACTGCTCCGCCAACTCTATAAGAGATGATCGGCAGTTTAGAGCCGTTAAAGAATTTATTGGGGATGATTCCAAGGATTTGATTGCTGCTTGGCTGTCTGAAAAGATGCGGCTATCACCAATTTATCTTCCGTAAAACCACTTAACTGGTAACTTGGAAGTTTTTTTGAAAATTTAACTTGGGTATTGTGAAGTTAATGTCTTCATAGAAGATGTGAAACTTATTTAAGATGAAGGTGTGGTCATACATTTTTTTGAACCACTGTGAAGTAGCAATCCACCAGATAATGACCGAGATATAGGGCGAGCCAAGAGCAAGTGAAGAGTGCGACAGTGGCTTTCTTAACTCTTTCCCGTATATTAGGTTTCCAGCTTAGTTTCCTATCCAAAATAAAACTCAAATATTTTGCTTCGTTGGAGAAAGTTAAGCTTGTTTCATTAATGGATGGAGAGTCAATAGTTGGAATTTTACATTTCCTTGAGAAGAGGACTAGTTCGGTTTTATGGGGATTCAGTCATAGACCACACAGAGCTATTCTTGTTTAAGTACAACGGTGAACAAAAAAGGTCTCCAGCGAAATACTTTTATTTTTGGGCAAATAAGCTGTTGTAAGTATCCTCTCGAGTAGGTTGGGTTACGGTTTCAGCCAAAAGAGGCGTTACATCCGAAATTCGGTTGCTGTTTCTGTTTCGGTCCAAAAACCTAGTCGGATACTACTTGGAGTATTTTTTGTATAACCTCCTTTGGGCCATGCGTAGCTTGAAACCGTTCAAATCCTCAGGTCCAGACGGTTTATACCCACAGAGGTCCAACATGGATTTACTCTGGCTAAATTTTATCATGATGGGTTGTCAGAATGTTGTGCATATTCCCCAAAATTGGATTGATGGTGCAGTTATTTTCATACCTAAAGCACCTAAAAGCTTATACAAGTATTTTAACGCAAAGGATCTCCGACCATCAGTCTCTCTTCCTTCCTGCTAATAACGCTGGAAAGATTGATTTGTATTTGCGCACCAGCATCAACCCAACCAAGTTATTTGCATCCCAACATGCGTACTGCAAAGGGAAGGCGGTTGGGATGCCCTCCTACTTGCTCGTGCACACCATTGCAAAACCACTGAGCCCCAAAGAGTATATCATGATAATTTTCCTTGACATTGAGGGAACTTACTAACACGCTTGTAACTCTGGGAGTTGAGTCTACTCTAGAAGTGGTAATCAATCAATTGCTTACAGGTAGGACTATTAACGCAAAACTGGGAGAACCATCAGCTCGCAGGCTAATACAATAAGTTACGGCATACCTCAAGGTGGTATCGTGTCCCCTCTTCTTTGGAGTCTGATAGTAAATGAGCTCCTGGAAAGGAGAGGATGTCGAGTGATCGCCTATGTAGATGGCGTTGCTATTGCTGTCTCTGGTAAATACCCTAATATTCTAAGAGAGCTACTTCACTCTAATTGGGCCTTAAGATGCGGATTAGGTAAATCCTCACAAAACTTAATCCGCTTCACTAGGAAATATAAGGTTCCTCCTATAAATCAGTCTGATCTTCACCACCAAGCCCACATTTTGGGTCTTGTTTTGGATAGTAAACTGAACCGAAAAGCTTATTTACTAGAACTCGCTGAAAAGGCAAGTGTAGCTCTTTACTCCTGCAAAAAAGCAATTGGTAGGAGCTAGAGTATGCAACTCCATACCACATTCTGGCTATAGGTGTCTGTTATTAAGCCTACACTATACTTATCTAGTGGACGGCTCTGGTGGAAGATGTACAGCTCAACCTTTTAGGGAAAGCCCAAAGAAAAAGTAATAAGAATCACTTCCTCCGCATGCTCCATCTATTACCCTAAGATATTGTCGGCAAACAAATGGAGGTACCAAACTCGCCTTCGTACTGCATCTGTCAACAGCAACCGCTTAAATTTGCTCAACAATACCAGATTTAATACCGACAGATCTTAGAAGCAGAAACAATTAGTATCACAATGCAGAAGTGCATGAATGACCACTTGGATGCAGTTTTCGCAACTGGGGCATGCACCTACTTCGGTGAAAGGCACATGGCTATCGGTAGACACCTGGAGATGGATCGATGAGCGTACAACAATCAAGGCTCGGGTTGCAAAGGCGACAAAAGTAAAGAGAACCAAGCTAGACGCCCAATATCGTGTTAAAAAGAAGAAAGTACACGTGACAAACGTCAGTACACCGACTTATTTCTCTCAAGGACTGAAGAAACAGCAATCAGGTGTGAGAGTAGGCCTATCTATAACATCACCAAGGAGCCCATAGGTGGTCGGAACTCCAAACAATATCCAGTGAAGAGTTTAGATGGTAAGCTTCCGATTTCAGATGAGGATCAGTACACTAGAAGGAGAGAATACTTCGCTACATTCCTTAACCACTTAGACAATGCTAATATGATCTCGAATTCTATTGAGTCTTCTGAAGCAACAAATTCCCGAATTCGCACCGGATCTATCAGTAAAACCGAAATAAAAACAGCAATCAAGTCGGTGGGCATTGATGGGATCCCTGCCGAACTGTTTTAAGCGGCGTCAAATACATCGGCAAAACTGCTACACCCACCCTCATAACGAAGAGCGTTTGAAATGAGCAACTTCCCCAGGAGTGGAAAAGAGGGATGACCATCAGGCTCCTGAAAAATTTAAATCTGATGGATTGTGGAAACTGGAAAGGTTTATGCGTTCTCCCGACCTTAGGTTAGGTTAGGTAGATGGGTGTCTAGTGACAAATAAAGTCACTGCTCACTTAGGACAACAGTTCGGGTCCATTGAGCCCAATCATTTAATCCTGGAAACGCTGTAAGGTCCGCTGTTCGAAGCACCCAGATAATGATATGAATCTCAGGAAGTCCGTAAGCTCTACATTACCTAAGTCCTCCAATTGCGAGAAGAAGTAATTTCCGAGAGTCCTTCTCCCGACCCTAGCCAAAATAATAGCTAGAAGCATATTAGAGCGGATTAAGGAACATTTGGACTCAACTCTCGACATCGAACAGGCAGACTTTCGCGCTGGATCGTCCAGCATCAAACACCTTAAGGATTATTATAGAGCAATGCGTCGAATACAGGTTTCATCAACATCTACTCCGACTCCGAGAAGGCTCTCGAAAGCTTGAATAGAGATGCTATTTAGTAGGTCTTGTGCAGGACAGGCATCCCAGAAACGCTACATAAAGAGTAGTAAGTGTCACGTCTTACACAATGCTAAAGTGTCGAAGGATTTTGACGTCCAAAGTGGAGTACGTCAGGGATGCATACTGTCACCGCTGTTGTTCTTGGTGGTCATCAGCGATGTACTTCATGCAGCATTGACATAAGATAACCATGGAATTCGATGGACTACAATATCTTTCCTTAAACACCTCGCCTACGCTGACGATGTTTACCTACTTACACATCGAATAATGGACCTTCATCTGATGGTCGAAAATCTAGAAGCGAAGACAATCAAAAGCTCTGAGCACTTCTAATACCCGCGCTCAACTCAACATTGCCGGACATGAAGTCCAGAAAGTAGACAACTTTCTATATCTAGGAAGTGTGGTGTCGACTAACCCCAGTGGCACCGAACTGGATGTGTGCAGCAGAATCGGGAAGGCAAACTCGTGTTCGGAATGCTATCCAAAGTCTGGAGAACCAGTTGTTCTCACCACCAGAAGTAAGCTGCGATTGTTCCTTTTCAACGTAGAAACAGTGCTGCTATATGGGTGCAGTACCAGGAAGGTAGATACGACTAACATACGCAAGCTGCAGACCTTCGGAAATAGGTGTCTAAGAATCGTCTTGAATAATTGTTGGCTAAATCGTATCTCTACGAACAACTTTATCAAAGAACGGGCCAAAAACCTAGAGAAAGTCACAGTGGATTGGATACACCCTACGGCGCGAGGATAGCTCCATTGCGAAATATGCCATGCAGTAGAATTTAATCACCCAGGTACGCAAAACTGTGGGACGCCCTAGGCAAACGTGGCGCAGAACAGTTGAGGAGGACTAAAGCTCTTTGTAAATGAGTCGGAGGCAGCTTAAACGTGTTGCACAATTCCGTGCATGAAAGGATTTCAAGAAGAAGAAAGAAGAATACGTCTTACATTTTTTCGAAATCCTTTGGGAATGTACGGAATACCTGAAGACTTCAATCATTAATCTGGTCAACCATCAAATGTCTAATGCGCACCTTTAAAATTCATAAAAAAAAAATTGTAGCCACATAGGTATACCATATCCAAATTACCAAACCCCATTTCAATCTCAATAATTTATTAAAATAATAAATACAGTCAAAACAAACCCAGGACCACCCCTACCAATGCCCTTTATCCGTAATATCCGTAACTCGGAGTAAAATCCAGGTACTGACATCCAACCACTTGACCGCAAAATCAACGAAAAAATATTGCTACCACTTCAAGTGAATATCTGAGGCTGACTCACAGTAGCAGCAACAACCACCTGTCCTCCCATCCTAACACTCAAGCCGCACGTAGCTTCGGTCTCCGTAAATATCCGCATTCCCCATACCGCTGGCCCCATCATTTATATACAGTTTGTGTTGTTTTGGCAGTACCATCACAGAGGGGGTGTTGGGTACCCAAAGAATAAAATATCAGGTCACATACTTCCAGAATTCCACAAGTGTCTTTCGTCATGGCACAGCTCTGGCTCCATATGAATTTCGTGTTTTTTTTATTTTTTTATTTTTTTAATATTCCCGACTCCCCCGAGTGGAATACAAATTGAAACGAACTTTGATCTACTTACGACCCGAGAGTAAGACCGAAACATTACATGGCCATCACGTGTCGTGGCAACTCAATGTCTCCGTTCGTCCGTCATTCGGTCGGAACTTGTAATTCAGTCCACTCGGGGCGGTTGTCGAGACCAAGGGAATTCGATTTCATGCAGGTGCAGGCCCAAAAACTTTTTGCTGAATCATTTATCGGAGTAATTGAAAGAAAAAATTAACTTACCACCAACAGGGACCCGACCGTCTGCTTTCCTCTAATTTTAGGCAACCAAAATGAGAAATCTCAGCCCCGACACTGGTGCTGGTAGTGCCCCCCATTTGTCTCCATAAATAATGGCGCCCACATCCACCACCACCTCTGACTGGTATAATATTTCCACATTGCGGTGCTCACTCATGCGACATTTCAAAGCTGGTTTCTGTCGAAGCGCTCTGACAGGTGTCAGAGGAATCGATTTGTTAATATCACTGCAGCTGAAGGGGCGCTCACCATACCACCAGTGCCAGCCACTACCATACCAACATCACTGATTTCTCACCAATTCCGGCGGCAATCAACCGCACATAGAAGAATCACATAAAAAAAAAAACAAGATGGAGGGTTTCCGGAGGTGGATGGGAATTATATTCACGTGAATGAAGGGCGCGCGCGGGAATGGCATTAAAATATACGAGGCATCAAAAATTGAATTGTACAGCATGGCAGAGGGGTGGAGGCGACTTAGTGCTCCAGCAGAGCAGCTGATGTTGGCGAGGAGGGTGAATTTAGATTTCCCAAAGTATCGGCATTGGTGGCGGAGCGACTATGACGTTTTGACGCAGAGGTGGCGGAACGTTAACCGTGTGTGCCGGTGCCGTACCATTGGGATACTCCGAAACCTACGCCATTGAATAATGCTGTGTTAGCTGATTATTATTGTGGTGAATTATACAGCACGCGTTGTTCACTGCACGACAATGGAGCGGGAGAGGTAAATTAAAAATTAAATGTTAAATACACGTACGAGTATGTCTAGTTTGTGACGGCACAAATGAATTGGATAAGCCTCATAGGGTGGGTGTAGAGGTCGTTTCTGACACTTTGGATAGGGTGGTCGGGGATGATAATGAATTAAAAATGCAAAGTACAGCAACCGGTGGCTGATTGGTAAATCAGCCGAATGAGTTATTTACAAATTATTCGTTGCCACTCAGAGTATCGAAAGTTGCACTCGAAATTGGATTTACATGAGAGATCACCGTGCTGGGTCTCAGAATTCTTACAAAGAGCAAATTGTGCAAAGTTAGCGTACAATATTCATAAGACTGTCGTATGAATCTGAAGAAATTACCAAAAAAAATATAGTGGGGCTGGGCCTAAATCATCATCATTATGATGAATCTTAAGTACGTGTAATTTACCAGGGATTTATTTTGAAGTACGACTCTAGCTCAATCGTAGCTTTTGACTCGCCTATGTGCTATGCTTTGATCCTAACTAGGGTTGAGCATTTCTTTGGATTACATCAACTTTGGATTATCACCCTCGTTAGCGTTGGTAGACTCTACATCATTGCTTTCAGAGTTATGTGACGCATTCTAACTTTTTCCAACTTAAACCCCTTAAACCGCCACCTTATCGTTGATGGGAGCGCTTAAGTAGAGGCACCTGCTGTGGAGTAATCAAAATAGCCAAAACCCCAAAAAAAAAAAAAAGTCCAACGTCGTCAAATTGCAACCATCGGCTGATTACACGATTAGTGAACTTAGTGCGCAAAAGATCGATTGTTGGGCGGTTTGTATGGCACGTAGCGCAGTCTTGCTAGAACCAGATATCGTCCAAATTCATTTCCTCTGTTTTTTAGCTAAAAATTAGTCGGTTATCACGCCCCCGTAGCGCAAAGTAACGTAGCGTTGTTGCCATCTTCATCTCCGAAGAAAACTACAAACCACACCAACAGCAATATTCTCGGCTGAGAGCACAGGACGAACTCGAGGATAACTTGTGTTATCAATTAGAATGCCAATCTTATGATCTGTCTTCAAAAACTTGCGTACAGCAGGCATGGACGGTGCATTATTTCGACCGAAATTTGTTTTCCAAATTCGCACTGTTTCGGCAACACAGCACTCAGTTTGGAAATAAGTTTTCAAAATTTCTCAACTTTGTTCAAGGGTAAATCGATTTATTTCGTACTCCAGAGATATGATACTGCATTTCTGTTAATTTTTTGAGTGCGAAAGAGCTGTCAGTGTCAAAATGACATTTAATTTAAAGAGAAACCAGTAGATGGCCCACACGTTATATCACAGTGACGTCTCCTCGGGCAACACACTTTCTTGTTGAAAGCTTTTCGAATGCAGTAAATAAGGGGCTCTCTGCCCTCAACTCGTAGGAATAAAATTAGTTCCTTTACGAAAAAAAAAAAAAAAAAAAAAACATTCGCCAGACTTGAGCTCCTGGTCTACGAAGACAAGACAAACGATCTGTACCGCAACTCACAATTTTCAAATCCCGGAGCACTAAGCCTCACACGAAGTCCACTGTACTACCAAGCAGAACTCCTTTTGGTGTAGTGGTTGGAGAAACTTGGATTTTATTCGTTTCTCTTTATGCTCGGGTGGTTGTGGTTGTTGTTCCCCGTCCGGGCTTGAACCTGCTCGAGTTTATAGTATCTAGTTATTATTAGCAGAGGAACAAAGTTGACTTTAATAGATGTCAGGCGAAGTAAAGTTAATGTGTAACTGTGTGCAGCATTTGGATGCTTGAGAGAATATCAGAATTGGTCACAGATATGTATTCTTACTCGTAAGGAAAATTTAAAGTATCTTCTACTAAAAATGCCTCCGTTATCTGAAATTCGCTATGAAAATACTCAGCGTCAACCCAAATTTACGTCACTGCAAATATCATGAGGAATGCTCACCAATTTGTAGAGCAATGGTGTCAGAAAAACAGTGCCTTTCCATTAAAGCAGACAAAAACATATTTACAAGAGAATATCTTTATTGGAATGGAAATGAAGGTTTCCAGTAAGTTAGTTAATTCTTGGGTAAAACCGGTGCTGGTGCAGCCGGCGCCAAGACTGAAAAGCAGAAGGAAGAGAAAAAATAGCAGCAGAAGAAGCCCAAGAAGGAGGAGAAGGAGGAACCAGAGCTTGATCTCGCTGATGAGGCTCTCGCCCTAGAACCCAAGTCGAAGGATCCTTTCGATTCCATGCCCAAGGGTACCTTTAACTTTGACGACTTCAAGCGCTTCTATTCCAACGAAGAAGAGGCGAAGTCAATTCCATACTTCTGGGAGAAGTTCGATCCAGAGAACTACTCGATCTGGTTTGGCGAATACAAGTACAACAATGAGTTGGACAAGGTGTTCATGAGCTGTAACCTCATTACAGGAATGTTCCAATACTTGTATACTCCTTCACAAAATTATCACATCAAAATCACCACCTTATTTATTTTGCAAGCTAGAATTTTCCCGTTCTCGCAGGACTTTTAACATCAATATACCATGCTTTAAGTATCTTAACTCCTCTAGATTGTTTTTCATTCACGCCATTAGGTTATGGAATTCCCTACCTTTGAACATCAAAGGTACGTTAAGAGACATTGTCTTAATGTACACACCACAATACAATGAAATAAGTTGAAATTGAAATGCATACTTGGACATTACGAAGATGGTGCAAAAGACAGAGAATACCTATACAAAATTATTGGACTAACATGGGACTAACATAATCAATTAGGCCCATGCCACAATGTATAATACAATACGCAAATTTCCTTCCAGACGTGCTACAACTTTTTAATACTTAATTTCTCTTACTGCCTGCACTTCTACAACTTTAAGAACCACTTTGGAAAATGCCAAGCCTATTCTTATAGTATAACAATGAATAAGGCAAATCTCATAAATTATATAAATTCTCTAACGTTCAGCAATTCCCTTTCATAGAACCAAGCACCAACTTCGTCATTTGCTTCTCTGAATAATTGAATCTTAAACAAAGTGCAAAGTTGTAATTAAACATCATGGAATCAGTGCAAACACTCGGACAATAAATCAATTCAAAGGACACCGCCTCCCCCGAAATGCACCCAACCAACAGACCAGAGCCCAATCACCTGAATCGATGGTGCGCCCTTGCATCGTTGCACCAGACACAGGCAACCAAGCACCGACACAGAGGGTACCTATCTACTTGCAATCAGTCACACTGTAGAGGCTCTCATTTCATAGACACATTCAGAATCATTGCAAATGTAATAAGATGAATTTTTAATTTTTCAATCAAATCCAAATTCAATTTTCTCATGCATCCCCTGCCGGCACCGCCATCGCCATCGCCACCAGGAGGATCACTGTAAAATGGCAAACGGCAAGTACACATAGACCAACACCCCCCCTGTCAGTTGGCATTGGGTGACAATGAGTGGGTGGGTAGAGTGAAACTGGAGCCGCCTGCCACCTTTACTTAATCAGGTTGGATGTGAGTGAAGTGAATGGGCGGCAAAAGCAGCCCCCATTAAAATGACATATGCATGACGAAAGTGGAAAAGCTGATGATGAAGAACTGGCAAAGTGGCAGCAGCAGTAGAAGATGGAAAAACACTTGTTCGCATTAGTGCAGCCGAAGCATGCAAGGCAACTTGTAACTAGTGTTTTTTTTTTTTTTGGCGAAACTTTATCCGCACTGCACACAGACATCATAAATAAACAAGCATACCTACGCTCAAATGCAAATGCAAATCGTGTAAGTGTAAGATATACAATGCATCGACGGAATCTAATTTCAATCGCAAATAAAACGAGTGGGTGGTTGCAAGGGTTGGGCCGAGTATGTGTACCTAATGAGCAATGTTTCAAGTGGAAGTGTAATCGGACAGAGAATCGTGACCCGTAATTTGAATTCAGTGACTGCGACTCGGAATGATTCAATGAGCTGATTGCAGTGCCAACCATAAGAGGTTTGGCAAATAACTTTGAATGACAAATTTAGGATAAGAACAGACTACTCTGCTGTGAGTTACGCTTAAAGGGTTTTAAGATCTGGAAATTTTCCCAAGTATCTTTCAAGCAAAGGCTCATGCGATTGGAAAAATGTTCTCATTTCAACTACGATAGAAAATATCGCGAGCACTGAAAATGAAGGCACTGAGCTCCCACAAAATCAGATACAAAAAGTCGAAAATACTGGAAACAGATTTTTTTTATGTAATCCGTTTCATTAGGTATATTAAGTTTGATACGTAGTTTGTAACATAGAGAAATAAAGACGATAAAACCCCACAAGGATATATATTTGTGATCAGCATTTAAAGTTTTATCGATCTGGTGATGCCCGCGTGGTGATCCCACAACGAGTATTTCACCACACATCAGCGATGCAGCATGCGAACACAGCCGCGACAGAATCCGAGCCGAACCTTCTGTTCCGAACACTCCCGTCGATTATTGCCGCCATTATTTTTCCGCCTTTGAGAGCTCTCTCCTTTGCTGACATCTACGGCGACAAGACGTCTTTTCATTGTGATCCGCTATAATTTAAATAAAACTAAAAATAGTTCTTGTATTTAAAATAAATAAATAAATATTTGGCGCAACAGCTTTTTAAGTGCCAGGGCCTAGCTTCTCGCAACCACTCGTGTTGTGTTTCACACGAATGGAAGGGACCTACAGTTTAGTGCCGTATCCGAACGGCAATTTGTTTTAAGAAGCTTATTCGTGACAACAATACTCTCGGATGTTTGTCAGACGCGAGAGGTGGGATCGTGAAAAA
Organism: Pocota personata; assembly: GCA_963082735.1. Taxonomy (NCBI): domain Eukaryota; kingdom Metazoa; phylum Arthropoda; class Insecta; order Diptera; family Syrphidae; genus Pocota; species Pocota personata. Next base: position 33,098,911 of record OY720431.1, on the reverse strand, counting down.
ACTTTTTGGTGTTTTCTGGGATTCGAACTTGGAACCTCTTGGGTAGTGATCCGACACACTAACCACTACGCCACGACGCCCACTAAATTTAGAACTTCGGATTCTAAAAAGAAATTTCAGACCCCTAAATTTAGAACTATGGGCCTGAAATTTCTTTCTAGAGTCCGAAGTGCAAACATTATTAAAATCCACCGACTTCGGTTACAAATTTGGGGAGCCACGCCCACATTCTGCTAAGAAATAGTTGTAACCACAGATTTGTGATCAAATTTCTTAAAGATCGTTTATATATCATTCCATCTGTTTTACAAATGTCTTAATGCCACGCTCACTTCATTAGGGTTTTTTTTTCCCCCCATTGGGAGGGGTAATTCTCAAAGGACGAGATTTAACACGTCCTAAGTAACAGTGTGGGACTCTTACCAACTAACTGCTTCAACCTCATGTAACTTTCAAGATGTTACAGATGAAGACTCAGTCATAAACCCATTGTTAACCGGCGAAACATCTACAAATTTTGAATTTAGTAGAGTCTGCCTACCGGATGTCCTTAATGCGGTTTTTTCCGTTAAATCGGATGCAATTGGTTTGGACAACGTTCAAACAAAATTTCTTAAGACCATTATCTTCGAAGTACTGTCTCCCCTGACGTACATTTTCAACAACGTGTTGTCCTACTCAGCTTACCCGAAATCCTGCAAGGTTTCGAAAATAATCCCGGTTTTAAAAAGCACGGTCGCCGAAGAAAAAGAGCATCGTCCTATTTACATACTCCCCTTTATATCCAAGGTATTCGAGAGGCTGATGAGCATGCAAATATATACATACCTGAACCAATTCGATCTCCTTTCACCGTTCCAATCAGGCTTTAGACAACAACATAGCTGCACCACCGCCCTGCTGAATCTGGTTGACGATTTTCGCTCAGCGATGTATAGGGATCATATTACCTCACTAGTTCTGCTCGTCTTCTCGAAAGCATTCGATATAGTTCCGCATGAGATTCTCTTACTTAAACTTAAACATTACGTCAACTTTGATGAAACTGCGTTAAAACTGATAGCAAATCGCACTCATGCTGTTTCATCCAATGGTAAGATGTCGGACTTTCTCGAATCCAAGGCTGGGGTACCACAGGGATCTATTATGGGACCGTTACTTTTCTCTATGTTTAATAACGACTTACCCTCAATTATACATAGCTGTGAAGTACAGATTCACGCCGATGACGTTCAATTGCACTTCAGCTACCCGTTCGGACTGATAGAAGATGCATAAATGAGGATTTAAGATTAGTGGTTCGTTGGGCCCAAACAAACAGGCTTAAACTCAATTGTGACAAAAGCCAAGCTATCATTATAAGCCGTACCAGCTTAGTTATATCCTGTTTTCCCCTTATAGAAGTAGATAGTGTCCACCTGGTATATGCTGAGAGGGTAAAAAACTTAGGGCTAAACTTTAATCGAAATCTAAACTGGGACGATAACGTGGCTACTACTGTGGGCAAGGTATACGGTGGTCTACGCACATTGTACCAATCTGGCTACTGTCTTCCAACTAGGGTGAAGGCGACACTGGTGAAAACCTTGATTTTGCCAATGTTGCTATATGCACACCCAGTGTTTTGTGATTTGAGCAGCCTTAGTTCACGAAAATTAAGGGTTGCATTCAACAGCGCTGTGTGATTTGTCTACAATGTTCGCCGTCATGATCATATTTCTGGATATGTTAAAGATTTTCTTAGCATGGGATTCCAAGAATATTTGGATTTCAACGTTTTAGTCTTTCTTTTCAAACTCAAACAAAATAAAATTCCGGAGTACCTTTTCCATAGAATTCAATATGCATCTTCCGAAAAAAGTCGGGTCTTTATTTTGCCAACCTTCAGGTATAACACTACCGAAAAACAATTTTTTTTTATATGCTGTGCGACTATGGAACTCACTTCCAGCCGATTTACGGAGATACCAGGGAATCAAGTCACCGATTCCAGGAGAGGGCTCAAGCAGCATCTGAGTACATGAAAATCAATGGCTGCGACTCTGAAATACTAGCCGATGAGCGATGGCAACAGACTAAATGTGCTCGCCAGTGTTCGACCTGGAAAGAACAACGATCCCACTATCCATCAGTAGCGTCAACGAGCTTCATCCGCACGGTCGTTGGCGTAATCACAGCGCACTGCTTAATAAGTGGCATGGCTACGCGAATGGAAGTCTTCGCAAACGACTTCTCTAGAAGCTGTAGGGAAGAGGAGAAGCTAGAGTCTATAGAAAACTTCATTTGCCACTGCTCAGCCTTCCATTAAAAGCGACTAACCTGTTTGGGTGTCAGATTCTTTGATAGCCTGGATGACTTGGTAAGGATACAAATAAAAGACTTAGACACATGCCAATCCCAGACATCGTTCGCAATTTATTATTTCTGCCTGGTAATGCTGTCTCGGATCAAATTCTCACCCAGTTTATCTGATCAGGAGATATCGTTCTTCATCGTACCGCGATGGTGCAGGTTGGGCAATAGAGTTGGACGTCGTGTCCAAATGAGTTTAGGTCAGATAGAAATTCAGCTTACCATGCTTCCTGTTGATCCATTCGTCTATGTTGGGGATCACTCGTTCACCTGACTTTGTTAGAGTGATAAGTCGTATTGCTATGTGTTGTCGTTGTTGACGGCGTTGTTCTACCGGAGATGTACTTCGATCGGTTGGCACCAGGCACCATCGCGTCGTAGGAAGTTGTTCTGAAGGTACTATATACTCGTTAATTCTATATGCTGCCTCCGTCTTCCTCCTGTAAGATTTCGTCTTCATGGCACCGGCCCATATTTGGCATCCGCAGGCTATTATCGATGTCGAACCTCTGGTTAAGGGCAGTTTTCTCCTATATTTTGGCCCGCCTTTGCGGCCTTATCAGCTACATGCTGCAAGTGTTTCTAATCATCATTCTTTTATCTATAATAATGCCAATATACTTTAACTCCGACTTGGAGAGCACTGCGTTATCGCTCACTATTAGAGTCTTCATGACTCTCTTCACTCTAGCAATCTTTGATGACCTCAGGGTTCTCAATCTAAGGATGTCATCATATATTAAGTTTAACAGTACCGGACCTAGTACTCAGCCCTGGGGAAATCTGCCTGTGACGTTGTACTGCTTCGTTCCATCGTCGGTGTCATACAGCAACATAATATTTTGGAAATAGTTCGTCATAATCTTCTGCAGGTAGTCGGGCACTCTTTTGGCGATGAGTGATCTCAGGATGTTTCTTCAGTTTGCTGTGTAGAAGGCGTTTTTGACGTCGAGTGTGACGTGGAGATGTGGTAACAGTTTGTCAGCCAAAAGTTGCAGGCAGGAGAACCAAAAAGTCAACCTGCTTTGTGTGTGCACCATTATAAGACATATGCCAGTCAGTCTCAGTGCGAGGTTTTTCTTCGTCATATTGGGCTTAATTCTCTTAGTCCTAGTCAGTGCGCCGTATATGACAATTGGCCCCCGTCTTTTTTTTTTTGAAAAACAATATCCTAGTAGCACTCGACAATCAGGCAACATTAAGCAGAAATGTATGAATGTCCGCTTTTAGTCAGCCTCTGAAAGTATTATATTGAACATCCAAACATACTCGTACATGCCTTCCACACCGTACGGCTGAATTCGCTTATTGCCATGAATACGTAGCATACTCGTAGGTACCCACTCAAATTTCTTATTTACTTTCAAAAGCAATTGCCTTCCGACAGCCTCCTTCCGCTCTGCCAGAACATCATTAAAATGCACTTCGGATTCGATACAAATATTTCCCATTTGTATCATCTGTTGCAATTCCTCCCCAAGCAATATTAAAAGTTAAATCGTCAGACCCGTCCCTCCTCCAGTATAAAAATGCTGTTCCCAGTTATTCTTTCAGGTCGAAATGGAACTCAATGTCGCTCCTTGTTCTTTTGAAACGTGGATGAGACAAGCAAACAAAAAGAAAAAGGAAACCTCAGGAAAATGGCAAAAACAATACCCAAAGACAATTCTGACCTCGAACGGGAGCGGCGAAATTACACGACGGTGTGCCATAAATCAGCGAAACCAAAGCATGAAACTTTTTTATTGTAATTTTTATCATTCCCCCGAGTTAAAATGTCATAAAAAGGACGATTCGGCGAAAATCGTTTCGCATATTTTCACGCTGTGTGCGCTAGCTATGGGTCGAAGTGGTAGCGACGCTCGACGCGGGCGGATGGATGTGTTCTAGATATCCCCGTAGGTGGGGAATGACTTCACGTGTGGCAGCCATTGTTTGCAGAAAAACTCACTTTTAGAACCGACCATGGAGGCCATTGCAACATTAGGCATTATGAGGGCTTCCACTTGTTTTTTTTTTTTCCGCTGCCTCTGTTCTTGCTAATGTTGTCGAGCGGGCGACGCGGACGGGATAGCATCCATCTTATTGTTGCTCTATTCTGCGGCACTTAGGATGCGTGTACTGCGGACATAAAGATATACGTTAACATTTGAGCGACCTGTCATGTGGCATTAAATGTTATCGTAATTTAACAGAACATTTATTTTATTTTAGATTCAGATTCATTTCACCGTTTGGAGTGGGCCAAGTGCGTATCAAATGGTTTTATAATACAGGGGTCTATATGAGATGGGCATACAGAAGGCTATTGGAGACAAACGAGCCGAAAAGCAATCGATCAAGGATTTTATTTGTTTTGTTCGCATTCAAAAAACCAAATAGATACAGTGTAAACGATAAGTTGTGAACGGTGTGCTCGGAAAAACTTGAATCGTGTACCAAAAAATTCATACAAAAATGAGTTCATCTTTTCGCGACTCCACTGTTGTTTTGGTTGAAAATTTTATATTACAATGCGGCAACAAAAAAATGATAATACTCCCAGATTATATAGGTATCCTAACCACTGTAAATGTTCGACGTAATGGTGTGGAACGTTAAGGCCACTTATGAAGTATGAAAATCATTTGTTTGAATGATTCGTTTGAGTTTATTTGCTGGCATAAACCTACGATATGAGCGTTTAGAAAATATAATCGCAGCGATTATGGTATTGCTTTTTAAAAACCACTGACTTTTAAGAAGAAGAATAAAGTTTATCGTTTTTTATTAGACGATTACTCTTGGTGGCAGTTTAGAGAAATATGTATTAATTGGGTTTTTAGCGTTACTCTTTCAATAGGTTTTTCCAAAGTCATCTGTTTGCCAACTCCTAATCTCACATCTACGACGAGATTTAATCCTTTTAGAAAATCGTTGGGCGGAAGAGTGTTTCCACTAATGGAACTCTTCAAGAGTGGGCTCTTTTCGCGTAATACTTACTAATTTATGCGGTGTTAACCCCCCACAGAGCCGGGGCCAAGAATACTGTGGATTTTGTTGACCATTGCTTCCATTGTGACGTCATTTAGACGTCCTGGACGCTCAGCGCTGTTTGTGCTAGTACCACCGCAACGAAATTCAGTGAACCACTTGTGTACCATTCCATGCGAGGGAGCAGAGTCTCCATAATATTTTGTAAGACTGTTTTCAGTTTTATCGCGGAAACAGTTGAAAAGCGAAGTGCATCTGACTCATAATTTGCGGTACACTGATCAGCGTCGGACTCAAAATGGGAGGCTGCTACACAATAGACACTATAGGCATCACAGCGTTGTAGGATTGCCTTTTCTGATAGAAGTTTGAAAAGAAAAAGTGTTGTGCTGGAACAGATACTGTGCAGGGCTGGTGTCAACAACGACACCTGATGTGACACTCTAACGAAATTAAGATCATCCAACATGCTCAGGGTGTCATCGGAAAGGTTCTCACGATAAAGACTAGGCGAAACAATCTAATCTAATCTGCTGTCCAACTTTGAGGATAAAAAGGCACGATAACTCCAACTTGAAAGTAATTAAGAAGTTCATCAACTTCGGAGTAAACATAAACTCCTCATGAAGAACCAATGACGTCTGACCCAAATGATAACCTTCTGATCTTTAGGCTATATTAGGAGTACTGTAGATTCTGCGACATGCAGCTCGTGTATGCGGGATTCGTGTTGATTTTAATCAGATTGATTTCAGCATTCTTCCAGTTCGCAGTGCGTTTAACTTCCAAATCTCGGTAGCTGTCGCAGTAATTAATCGCAGAGACTGATATTGTGCCGCACCTTAGCAGACTACTTACACATTTGGCGTAAGTATTACCATAAACCCCATAAATATCAAGAAGTACTCCTAGGCACCGATTTTGAAAAATTGTGCATTGGGCGATCCCACAACGGATTTTTGCTGACGAACCTAACATTCGACAGAACTCCTCAATTGTAAGAACACAACGAGAATTTCGCAGTAATTTTTATCAAAGAAGTGCCCCGTCTAGGGATGCAATTTTGTTGCCTGTTTTCAGCAAGAAGGAACTGTGTCCAATCATAGGCAAATAAAACATAAGCCGGGTACCAGTATCTGTTTGACGAACACCCCTTGACATCGACCAGGTGGTGCTTGTCCCAGCTAAACATCCCACGGATAACCTTGCAAAATAGAATCAAGTTAGCTATCTTTTGGAGAAATTGATTATGTCAAACGAAGTCCATTTGTACCTTAATAACTTCGTCAATAAACAAAATTTGTATCTCTGGGATGTAGAAAACCCTCGAATACTTCAGGAGCTGTATCACGTATGTGGTATGGACCCTTTTCTTTGAAGACGCTAATGTAGGCCCAGTATCGGTAAACGGGGAAGAGTATAAAGTGATGTTCGAAAACTTTTTACATCCGCAGCTGAGTTACTTATCCCGTGCCAGTATGTGGTTTAAACTAGACAGCGCTAGTGCTAATACAGCCAGAGATACGATAACTATTCTTCGAGAAATGTTCCCAGACCGAATCATCTCCAAAAATGGAGACACTAGTTGGGCGGCTCGCTCTCTGGACTTAACAGCTCCAGAATTCTTCCTATGAGGTTATCTAAAAGGAACATTTTACAAAAATAATCCTCAATCTCTTGCAGACTAAGTTGAAGTGGCTGTCAGCAAAAAGCCAACACACTTAGACCAGTACTAGGTCCATTGTGATACCACATGGGTTTGGGAAGCGTCCTCTAGCTTATTCGTTAAACCATTTGGAACTTCTGATGAAGCGTAGAAGGTCCCTGACGTCTATTTTATTCAAATCATTCAGGTCGTTGAAACAGAAGGCTCCTAAGTAGAGTTTCCTTCCTTCGGAGAGAGCTGGCCAGATGCAAAGAAGGTGAAGAATAGTCTCCTCCACCTCCTCCTGCATGCAGCTACTGCAGAAATCGTTTGAGAAGACTCCAAGCCTTGTTTCATGCTTGCCTATTAGACAGTGTCCACAGCGCTGATATGCCTTCTATTTAGAGAAATCAAATTCCTAGAGCGTTTCAGATCCAGCTTAGGCCAAATCTATTTTGTCGCTGGACAAGTTGTACCACTTGTCCATCTAGAATCCGTCATTTCAATAGCATCCAGCTTTAATTTAAGTTTGCATGTAGCGATAGGCATACCCAGTAAACTTTTGCCTGGAATGATGGGTATTGTTGTTCCATGTCTGGCAAGTTCGTCAACATTTTTCCCTGGAATATCCCCATGCCCCGGCACCTAAATTAAACTGCTCCGCCATCTCTATAAGAGACGATCTGCAGTCTAGAGCTGTTAAAGAATTTATTGAGGATGATTCCAAGGTTTTGATTGCTGCTTGGCTGTCTGAAAAGACGCGGATATCAACAGACGATATCACGTTTTTCCTTAGCCAAGACAAGACTTCCCTTATTGCCATTATCTTGGCCTGGAACACGCTACAGTGGTTTGGGAGACGAAAAGAGAGGTTTAAATGAAGAGAAGACACCACCACCCACCCCGTCGTTTGATTTTTGAATCGTCGGTATAAAAATGTGCCGACTTATCTTCCGTAAAATCACCTTCTTCCCAGAATGATCCGGAAGGGATAGTAACTTTGGAGTTTTTGTAAAAATTTAACTTGGGTATGGTGTAGTCAATGTCTTCAGGGAAGTTATTAAATTTGTTTAGGACCTTAAAAGGAACATTAAGTCCCATATATTGACCTTAACCCCACAAACTTTGAACAAAGTGATGGAAAAATTCATCAAAAGATTGGAGTTTTGCGAAAACTAAAATGACTTAAATGATATTATTTTCCATTCTTAGCATCGTAAAAATATAGCAAAGATTAAGCTTAATCAAAAAAAAAAAGGTTATTCAAGCTTCAAATCCACTTAATATTTTGTTTGGGCCACCCTGTACAATGTACATGTCTGTGGAACATTTCAGAGTCTTCAGCAGAAAGGAAAACAGTGCTCTATAGCTCAATGGTAATGCAACTAGCTTTCCCAGCTTTAGGAGGGGAAATGGTACACACTTCGTGAAGATCTTTAGGAACCCCTAGCCCACCTTAAGCAGCATTTAAAAAAAAACTTCCTCTAGCGCCTGCAGTGTCATAATCATCGGCTGAATGACGTCCATTCCAAGTGGCTAATATAGAGCAAATGGCTTTATTGTGTACTGTATTGCTGTCGGGATTAATTGACTGATATCGTCCACATCCGTTAACGATGTAGGATAGGCGATAGGTCAATTTCCAAGAGTGTTTCTTTGCAAACTTTAAATAATGTTCACTAAGAATTTTGTTGTTTGTCTTGATGGTCTTGATGACATAGGCATCTCTTTTGAAACACCTTGTATGTTAGAAATATTTTCCTTGGTTGCAACACTGGTTACTAATGCTGCTTGGATCGGACAAAGAAGTGCCTGGACAGAAAATTCCGGGACAATCAGTTCTGCCCATTTCTACTGACCTTTCTACCACTCTGGAGCAACATTTGCTATCTCACTCCTTGTGCCTGCAAATAGAACTGTTTGGCTCTATGTTTCAGCCGCGATTGGGCTGGCACTAGCCCCTCCTGTCATCCCAATTTTGAATTTTTTTTTCGATGGTTCAGGGCTCTATTTCATGAATAGCTGGATCAATATTTTGCTTAAGTGCCTGAATCGTTTCTGCATTGTCAGTTTAACATCGATCTTTAACGCACCCCACACAAAAAAAATATCAAACGACGTCAAATTGGAGCTCCACGGAGGCCAAGGAACATCACCAAAATGACTGATTACACGATTATAGAACATAGTGCGCAAAAGACGGATTGTTGGACGGCTTGTGTGGCACGCAGCACCATCTTGTTGGAATCAGAGATCAACCAAATAATTTCTTCAGCTCCACGCCAAAAAAAAAAAATCGGTTATCATGCCTCTGCAGCGTTCTCAGATGACCGTAACGTTGTGGCCATCTTTATCGTCGAAACCACACCCAACAGGATGCATTCGTTTCTCTAGGCCTACGTGTGGATTTGCTGAGCCCCAAATACGGCAGTTTTGCTTGTTTACATAGCCGCCGAGATGAAAATGCCCCTCATCTGATGAAATGATTTTTTTTTATCAAAATTTAAGTCAATTTCGAGCTGCTCTAAAGCTCAAACAGAGATGCTATAGCGAACTGGGTGGTCATTTTGCTTCAAGATCACACGGTCCAGAAATTGGTGATTCAAAATCTCCATCGTTGCCCGAGCTGTGTGAGCGGTTGCTCATTCCTGCTGGAACCAACAATGCTCGGGACCCAATTCAGCAACTTATGGCACAAAAAAACTCTTTTAACATCTGTCTGTAGCGCTCACCAGTTACGGTTACGGTGGTGCCGTCGGCGTCCTAAAAAAAAAAAGGGCCAATCAGTTTTTCATTGCAAATGCTGCACCAAATAGTCACTTTGAGGGGATGCAATGGCTCTTCGTGCATTTTATATGGATTCTCCGTAAATGCAAATTTTGTTTATTCACATACTCGTAGCCCCTTAAGTGTAAATGGGCTTTGTCGCTCATTGACGCTGCGTTAAGACAACAGACCGGAAATTACTCAAATAAGCAGTAGTAATAATTCAGCGTTCTTCAGGTGTGTATCGCTCCATTGCAGCGTGAGAGCGAGACTAGAGCGAGGCGAGAAATCCCCGTCCTTATAAAATCGTTTCCCAGTTCACATTGAAGGCGATACTTTTGACAGCGAGCTTGTATTATCCACCATATTATCCACCACCTTTCTCTTTCTGGCTACATAACAAAGTTGCATCAGCCTGCTGACAGGCTATCACGTCGAGAGAGTTTTTTAATTTCCCGAAAAGAATGCGTTGCGGTAGAACGAGTCTCGCATCATTGTGTATGGTTTCATACATTTGCACAGATCGCAACTTTTTTTGACAACTCGCGCTAGACTCGTCTCGCTCTCACGCTGCATTGTGAATCGGGCATAATTCTCTATCTGTCTACAACATAAATGTTAAAGGCACATTCACATTATGACATTACTTTTGCCCCTCCTTGTAAATTAATTTTTGGTTGCTGGTAAATTTTTTATTGGCTAATGGCGAGCTTTTTCCATCATCTTCAGACCTTATCCTCTTGCTGTGATTTCAGCTTTCACTTATTATTTTCCGCATTTGTTCTTCATTAAGTATTGCTCCATTAGATATTATGTTTCATTTTAAAATCGTGACTATCTTTTTCTGTTTTTTTATTATTTTCTGTGACCTATTTCGGGAAGTCATTAATCAGTTAAATTTTCTGTCCACGAGGATAATTTGTGTTATCAATTAGAATGTCAATCTCCCGATGTCCCGCAGGAGTCACCGAAGAGTTCCCAATCAAAGTCGGTGTATACCAGGGAAGCGTCCTTAGACCTTTGCTATTTATTGCAGTCCTTGATTATCTGCTTGAAGGAAAAGTGACGGACCCCAAAGAGCATCAGTTATTCTTTGCTGACGTTGGAGCTATCATAAGCGAAGATCAAATGGCCCTGTAACGAGCACTTGATGTATGGGTGGATGTTTTGGAGGGAAATGGGTATCGTATTAGTTCAAAAAAAACAGAGTATCTGTGCTGCCCACACTGGCCTATTCCAGACATTTACTTGAATGAAAAAGTGCTTCCCAAGTGCGAAAAGTTCAAATATCTGGGATCTATGATCAATATCGCGTAACGGTAGGGTGAATGAAGTGGCGGGAAAACTCCGCTATCTTCTGTAATCGAAAAATGCCCCCTAAGCTTAAAGGAAGGCTCTACACCGCAGTTGTACGTCCGACGCTGACATATGGTTCACAATGCTGGACAACATACAAAAAGTATGAGGGCAAATTAACGGCAGCTGAGATGAAGATGCTTCGCATGATAGCAGGAGTAACAAAGCTTGATAGAATAAGAAGTTCAAAGATTCTAGGAAGCCTTCATGTAAAAGAACCCATCACAAGCAAGATAGAGCATGAGCGGCTTAGTTGGTATTGTCATGTTCAAAGGAGAGATCCTCCGAACTCCGTCAAAAAAGCAATAGAATCCTACGCAATCGTGCAAAAAAGGCAGACCAAAAAACAACTGGATCACACAAATGCAAAAACACCAGCATTCGATTGGCCTCAGTGACAAAGTGATCCGAAACCGCGAAGTCTGCCGGTACTTCCTGAGGTTCAACCGGCAAACCCCACAGGCGGACCAGTAGGGATGCAGTAAAGTGGGAGGGTTGTGATCCTTCTACTCTGAATCATAACTTCGCCGTAGAAAGGAGAAGAAGAATTAGAATGCCAATCTCACGAACTTTCTCCACAAAATTTGTGTACGGTTGATGTGTTATTTCGACCAAAATTTCTTTTCAAAATTCGCACTGTTTCAGCAACACGGCAGTCAGTTTGGAAATAAATTTTTAATATTTCCCAAACGTTGTTCAAGCGTACGAGTAAATCGAATAATTTCGTACCGCAGACATATGATACGAGAGTGGGTAAATAAGTCCCTGAAAATTAACACAAATTGTGTCGTCACCTTAAATTATTATTTTTTTTTTTTTTTCAAGAATCATCTTTCATAAGAACGCACCCAAATTTTCAGACAGATTTGTCAAATAGTTTTGTTGTGACAGCCATTTTATACACATAGACGCACAAGTGACGCCGAACGTTCTGGTCGCCCAATTGAGGTCACCACGCCAGAAATGGTCGACAAAATCCATGGTTTGATAATGGACGATCGGCGAGTGAAAGTTCGCGAGCTTGAAAAGGCCACAGGCTTATCACATGGCTCAGTGATTTCGATTTTACATAAATATTTGGACATGAAAAAGCTTTCCGCAAGATGTGTGCCGCGTTTGCTCACAATCGACAACAAACGCATTCGTTTGACAACTTCAAATGTGCGTTTGGCGATGTTCCAGAAAAATTCGGCTGAGTTTTTGCGCCGTTTCGTAACCGTGAATGAAACCTGGATTCACCACAACACACCAGAAACCAAGGAACAGTCAAAACAATGGACTTCTCCTGGTGAATCGAAGCCGAAGAAGGCCAAGGCGGGTTTGTCAGCAAACAAGGTCATGGCGACAGTTTTTTAGGATGCGCTTGGTGTTATTCACATCAATTACCTTGAAAAGGGTAAAACGATCACCGGCGCATATTACGCAGACCTACTGGATTGATTCCAAGCCGATTTGAAGCAAAAACGGCCGCTTTTGGCGAAGAAGAAAAGGACAACGCACTGGCGCACAAATCCGCAGTAACAATGGCAAAATTGCATGAGTTAGGCTACGAACTCCTCCCTTATCCAGCATATTCCCCAGATTTAGCCCCCTGCGACTATTTCTTGATTCCAAACATGAAGAAATGGCTCGAAGGTAAAAGATTTGGGTCTAATGAAGGCTCGAGAAATCGTATTATTTGGAGGGCATCAACAAATTGGAGAAACGTTGGATGAAGTGTATAGGGCTAAAAGGAGACTATGTTGAATAATAAAATGTGTTCCTTATTTAATTTTTAAGGGACTTATAGACCCACCCTCGTACTGTGTTTCTGTCAATTTTTGGAGCGCAGAAGAGCTGTCAGTGTCAAAATACGAGGGCTGTTCCATAAGTCAGTGACTTTGATGCAAGATGACGCTCGGATCACATAGAGGATTTTTTTCTGACATATTTCTTTCTTTCTCGACATAGACAAAAAAAAATTAAATAGATCTTTGGTTTGTGAGATTCGGGCAAAATGGAAAAAAAGTGAGTTTCAGGTTTTAACAAAGCACTACTCTTTCCTCGGTAAAACCATTAAAGAGACTGAAAACAGACTTACAAAATATTATGGAGACTCTACTTCCTCGCATGGAATGGTACACAAGTGGTTCACTGAATTTCGTTGCCGTCGTAAAAAGAAAACAACCGATTGCTCACCAAAAAATTGTGCAACTTTGCTCTAAAATTATCCTCTTTTTTTCGAAATAAAACAACAAAATGTTTCTTCTCTTTTTTTCTACACTATTTATTATGAAAATATAATATACAAAACTCGCTATTCACTGTCTTCTTTTACATTTCTTAAATATTTTTTTTAAATTATTTAAATTAATCGAAGAAAATAAAATTTTTTATAGGATATTTCTTAGTTGGAAATTTACGGAGAAAATTTTTAAAAAAAATTATGAAACAAAATTTGAAATGTACTATAAATTGTTTTTTGTATTTATTAAGCAGTTATAAAGTTAAATATTTAAAAAAAAATTATAAAAATTATTAAATATGTGTTCCGTTCTATTGCGATTGCCAAATACACGGGGAAAAAAGAGGGATCCAAATTAATTATAATAATGTTGCATAAGTTTCTTGTTTGTATATAAATATTGTGTTCTTTTTTTTTATATTTTCAATTAAATGGCTTTGAATGTAAAACGTGTTATGTATTCGTTATAATTCATATATGTATGTATGTATATAATAAGAAGAGATAATTAATTCATAATAGCTAAATATACTCATAAATATGTATATAGGTACAGAATTAATTGATAATAGGTTTTAATTTTTTTTTAATTTACAATACAATTGCTTTTGGTTTTTGTTGAAAAAAATTATGAAATTGTTGCTTGTCGTACTTAAATAAATTTTAATCATAGAACAATACAATATTGAAGTCTGCATATAAAAGAAGATAGGCGTTTTAGACGTTCCCACTGTCGTGAACTGACTTGACTAACTGTACATTTTCATATTATTTACAAATAAAAGGTTTTTTTTTTTTTTTAATTTACACTTTTACTCAGGAGTCTTGTGTTATTTTCGTTGTTGTTGTTCGTTGTTTTTCTTTCTTTTTTTTTAGTTTTCTTAATTAATGGTAAAATGTAAATATTGCTGTAATATTATTTAACAAAATAAATAATTGAACAAATAAATTTTTCTGGTTTTCTCTTTTTGTCTAACTGCTACATTCTAACAATCAACAATATTAAAAATATCTTAATTATAGATTTTCTAAAGTTTCAGTTGTAAATGTTTTTATGTTCTTTTTTTTTATGTCGTTTGCAGTTACATTTAATTTTAATTTCATTAATTTTCAGTATTTACTTTTTTTTTATTGGAATTTGTTTACGGTTTTGCTTTCTTTAAAATATTATTTATTTTACACTTAATTGAGGGGGGGAAACTGTTTTAAAATTGGTTCATTAGGTGAAATAATTATAAAAAAAACACATATTTTTTTGTCGTCCAATTAATTGACAATTTTCCAATTTTCAGTTTAAGCACTCAAATAACAATACGCTGACGTGAGGAAAAATCAAACCATAACAAAATGATAAAAGACAAACAAATAGTTATTAATGGAATAAAGAGATAAGGCTTTATGGAACGTAATTGTGTGATGAACAATTTGCTTTTACGCATGGATTGCGGATTTATTTATGAGGTTATGTTATAAAATCAGCAATTAAGACTGATGATGCTGTTTGGAAATAATATAGGGAATTTAAATTAGATGCGACTCTGGTGCTGGTACTACCCTGAAGATGATGATAAACTTCCCATTTCAAGGATGGCAAGACACAAAGTACGGCGATGAAAAATTGTCAGAATGCTCTACTAAATTAACTGAGTGCTGTAGAGTATAGTTTCAGTTTAATAACGCTGAATGGAAGAGTGGTAAGGATGCTTTCTGGAAACAGAGTGTTCACGGATTTGTTTAAATGCTAGCGACTTACACCCAGTGTTGCCAATGACTTGAAAAAAAAAAAATGTCACTTTAGTGACAAAATTATGTCACATGACATAATACTGCATAATACTCGAAGTCAAAAAAAGGCTAACTCTGTCACTGTTTTATATTCAATATTCTAACAAAAAAATATTACAAAATGTCACCTTGACATAATTTAAAATAAACGACAAAAAAAAAAAATGCACAATATTTTCGATACGAAATATAATATGTTGTATCTAATCCCAACCAAACCCAGATGTTGTCAAAAAAATGTTGTCCAGGTTTTACAAAAAACAAATATGAAGGTCATGTGCCAAGTAGGGACCAAAATACAACAATTGTTGCAGCTGCTGCTATATTTTTGTTTCCAAATCCCGGAGCACTTAGACTCAAATTTCAGTCCGATGTACTACCAGCAGAACACATTTTGATGCAGCGGTTGGAGAAACTAGAACTTTATTCGTTTGTCTTTTTATGCTCGGGTGACTGTGGTTGCTGTTCCCCGTCCGGGTTCGAACCTACACAGTTCAGGTCACCAGCGAACACACTACCCAGCAGCCGTTGGCATTCCGTCTGACATTCCCAGACTTTTCCGTTGCATTTTAACCAGTTGAGTTTACAGTCGTTTGTTTCTGAAATAATTTTTAATTCGCTCTTGTTTTCGCCATGGAATAGTCCGATAAGGAAAACCGTGTAGCTGCCGTAGAGCTTCATAAGTGCGGTTCGAGTAAAGGACAGATTTTTAAGATGCTGAAGCCGCTCGGAATAAGCCAAATATTTGTTTATCGATGCATAAGCCTATTGACTGATACTGGAGATCGTCAACGATCTGATAGACCACACTCGGTGCGGACGACGCAAGCCATTTAGGCCGTCAAGAACCGAATTCAAAGAAATTCTCCCCAAATCAAACAAAATATTAGCTCGTGAGATTAATATTTCTTAAGAGTGAATAAGTTGCATTGTCAAAAAGGAAGCCTTCAAATGACGTACCGAACAATTACTGACTCTGAATCTTAAAAATATAGCGCGAGGAATTATGATTTCCTCTGTTGACGAAGTACGGCTGGTTTGCACAGAAAAGTGCAGAAAATCTTAACAGTTCAAGAAAAATGCACCAAACAAGATGATCTAGTTTATGCCCGATCATCTAGGGAAGCCTCCGAACTAGTCACAAGGAACCAGAAAAACTTTATCCTGCGTCAATCGGGTGGGGTATCTCCTATGGCGGGGTTATTGATCTGCAGTTTCTTAAAAGAAAAGCCTCAAAACATCGGCCAAAGTTTATTAGGAAACCACTTTAGAAGCTGTCATAAAACCCTTTAAAAAAAAAATCGCTCCTTCGAAGCTTTTTGGCAGAATTTTCACCAATGAATAGGAAAGAACAACACAACACTAGTTTCCTTGTGTCGCTGATCATTTAAAAAACTTTAATATTATTAGTGATAAGCCAAATAATCAAACGACCAGCAAAATATGTTAGCAGAAAAATAATATCCTAACCACGCAACAAAATAGATTATCCGCAAGAAAAATCAGCAAAAAATAATCTTTTTACCAGCAAAAAGAAATTTGTTGGTCTGCAGACTAAAAAAAAAAATGCATTTTAAAATATTTGTTAGTAATAAGAAGAAAATACGAAACGAAAGACAAATTTATTCAAGAAAAACAATTTTGAGAAAATTACATTAATTTAGTATCTTCCTCTGAAACTCGCAATTGCTCGAGTTCCTTTCCAATTGTTTTTCTTTTCCTGAAGAAATGTTTCTTTCGATTTATTTTTGTTTAATAAATCCTCTATTTTTGTTCCCTTCAAAATTGTATGTGCTGATCGAATAATTATTTCTTGCTGATAAAATGTTTTTTTTTATAATTTTCTTGCTAATCATTTGCTTTGTTGGCAAGTTACTCTAAATATTGCCAGATAACTAGTCGCGATATAATAAAGGAAGAAATATATCATCCCTGAAATACGAGTACCTTGTATTGCAAGATAAATCCTGATGATTAAAAAAGGTCCACCAAAATCATATTTGTCGTTTTTTTAATTGGAACAGAATATTTACTTAAATGCTAAAAGTACCAACAGTAGACCAGAATACTCCTTAAGTTAGGCCAAAACCAAATCCATCGCCTGTTGTTTGGGTACAGAATGAAACTGGTAACCCATTCTCTGAATTTTGAGAAAGTCAATTCGATCACGAAGGATAATTCGGCAGTTATACTGAAAGGTTGCTAGGGGGTATTTTTGATTCCCATTTCATCTCAAGATAGGATTTGAAGAAGTCTCACGAGAAGAAATTAGACACTTTAATCAATTGAACACCCTGTTATGTGTTTGTGAATGCTTAAGATCGTGTATACTAGACTAACGCAGAGTAGACTGAATGTATTTATGTTGACAAGACAAAGTTGTATTTTTACTTAAAGGGTCACACCTTCCAAAAAGTAATTGGACATGGGGAAGTCTTAAGTGACTTATGGGTTGCAGATGCCTTAATGACTGATACAAATATTGGAAAATTATTTACACTGGAGACTCCATGAACTCCCTTAAACAGTCTTTCAGCAATTACCATTTGCGAAATATGAAAATAAAGAGTATACGTAGGTACAACTAGTGTTGTCACATAGGGGGATTTTGTCCATTTCGTGGGTTATTCGATCCCTGAATGGGCGTAAGTGTTTTTTTTTTTCACAATTATTAGGTATTTAGAAATTCCTTATAGGAAAAACCGTAAATATTTAACGAGTATTTATAAGTTTCCTTGCACTGCTTTTGAACCAAAGTATCTTGCGTTTTACAATCCCAAACTGTAATGTCAAAGTGTCCTCGTGATCTGTTGCTGGTTTGGTTGTTGAAATTTTGTGTTTTTTTATGAAAAAAAAAAAAATAATAATAATTTCTGATGGTAAGAAAATGTACAAAATAATTAAATACCAGTGTCCAAGCCTATTAACGAAGGCCGTGCTAAAAATTGAACGTAATTTTTACAACACATCAGCTTTTTAGATAGTCTAGGGGATTATGGTGAGTGCGAATGGTCTTACATTGTAGGTCATCCGAAGGCTTCTGTAGTAGGCAATTTCTTAGCGAATTATATGTTATAAATATTTTGGAATACACTGTATTTCGAAAATCAGATATCCGGTTCCGTACAGACGTACCGTACCTCTTTGTTTCGTACTTTGCATAAGTGATCCTGTTTCACTCGAGCGCTCCTGTAGCCCTTGAAAAGACATTTTCTTAACAAACTATATATTGATGTCGCTAAATTTAAAGAAATTGGGACAGCAAAACAAATTTGTACCAGAATACAAAATGTGGTTACTTCCCGACAAATATGGAACCACAAGGCATGTAAATCCCCGTTTTGTTGTGTGTGTGGGTATTTTTTATTTACTGCATGGGGTAAATATGAGATTTTTCAAAACAACATTCTGACAAAACTGGATGCAGCGCAAGACACTTCTTGATTTTTTGACACTTTAACCATGTCTAATACTATTGTTTATTTTAAAGATACAGATAAACTTCAACTCTAAGCATAATCCTCTCAATTAAATCCACAATTCTTGCCTAAATGTATATAATGTATGTTATGTATGTAAAGTATGTATTTTTTCATTGACTATGTATAATTTGCTTAGCTACTTTAAATATTCGTTGTATTTATTTACAAATTGCTTATAAGGATTGTTTCGTACTAAAAATCTATTATTCGTAAAATTTTTAATTTTATATAATTTATTTTCTTAAATACCTATTTAATAATAAAAATCTGTATACTAATACTAGGTATATATATATATTGGTAAAGGCCCTTATTATCTACGTTTTATTGCTTTCGATACTCGGCGAATTTTTTCACTGGAATCTTTGTGTATATATTTCAAAAAAAAATTATTCGTTGAGCAAGATCAATGGAATTTTATTCGTTTTTTTTTTATATTTGTCCTAAAAAAAATGTATTTTTGTTTACAAAAAAAAATATTTTTCTTTGATCCAGCATTTATTACATTTTTGTCGAGTATCTGATACTTTTTAATGCTACACAATGATTTGGTTACACAACACAGAAAACAAACACACAATTATTAATATTTAATATTTTCTATATTCGTTGCTTTTAGTATTGCTTTTTTTGTTGTCGTTAAATTAAATAAATACCTCATTAAAAATAAAAATTTCAATATCACAATATGATGGGGGGTATGATGTGATCTAATATCCCATGTAATTCTACTCAGCACAATAATTCCCAAAAACCCCAGCTTTTATTGCCAACAAGAATTGATTAACCCTAAATATAATATATTGCTTAATGAAAAGTTTTATTTTATATATAGTTCTCTTTTTAAGAAAAAAAAAAAAAAATTAATATTCGTTGTTTCAAATGAAATTGCTTATATGTGTATATTTCTCTTAAAATTAAGTATATTGCCTA
The DNA here is from genome assembly GCA_963082735.1 of Pocota personata. Taxonomy (NCBI): domain Eukaryota; kingdom Metazoa; phylum Arthropoda; class Insecta; order Diptera; family Syrphidae; genus Pocota; species Pocota personata. Next base: position 33,079,395 of record OY720431.1, on the reverse strand, counting down.
TGATTTATTTAATTGTATATCAATTGCTTTTAAGTATGTATTAAGTCTAATTTAAAAAGTGAAAGCAAAATGTATTGAGAGTGGCGAGTAGGTAGTGGAAACTTCGAGTATAGTTTGTGACATACAGTACTTACAGTTAAAAAACTTGTCAAAAAAAATAAAAGATGGCATAAATATAAAGAATTCTAAAACATTTTCCAAAAAAAAGTTTTAAAAAAAACTAGCGGAGATTATGAATTCTGCATTCAGGTTAAGGTATGTGCCAAGCATGTGGAAAGTCGCGGAGATAATAATGATTCCAAAACCAAGCAAACCACTTAGCGAAGTTCCCTTATATCGCCCAATATCGATACTACCACTGTTAACCAAGTTATTCGAAAAGATGCTGGTGAAACGTCTGCTAACAAATAATTGAAGAAAAATCTCTAGTGCCAGACCATACTCGTAAATTCTAAGATTGACCAGGTGCATACAATCACAGATAAAATCGAAAGGGCATTTAAAGAGAATACTATTTTTTTTGATATAGCACAAGCTTTCGAGAGAGTATGGCACAAAGAACTGATCCATAAATTACAAAAAATAACTGCAACTATTCTAGATTCCTAAATATTACAGCGATTTTTCAAAATTAAACAAGGAACAGAGTACTCAGCATTAAAAGAAATAAAAGTCGATGTACCACAAGGCAGTGTAATAGGTCCAGTACTATACATATTATTTACTAGCACTCTACCAAAAAGTTAAGACATCACTATAGAAACAGATGATACTGCTGTCCTTGTTTTGGAAGAAACTATCGAAGTAGCAACAAAAAAGCTTCAAAGGCAGTAAACTATATCTCAGTATGGACTAAAATATGGCAGATTAAATTAAATGACCTAAAGTTAGTCCATAATAATTTGACGTATAAAAATGAACAACACGTTCCAGTATACATAAAACAATGTAGTGGACTTTATGCATGACTTTAGACATTAAACTGAGCTGGAAAGCACATGTAATGAAAAAGGAAGATGAATTGAACATGCGCTACATTGGGAGATACTCATCCCTGTTCAACTACAATAAGTATGGACCTACGGGCTCCAGTTGTGGGCATGTGTACGTGCCAGACAAATTTACAAAATTTCCAAAACAATGTACTACGAAACATTGTTAATGTACCTTGGTACATACGAAACGCTGATCTACATAGAGATCTAACTATTGAAATGCTTGAAGATGAAATTAAAGAAGTTGCTCAAAGATACAGAATTAATCTTCAACTACTAAATACTGACAATGTTATAAGGAGACTAAGACGGGTAAAACAATATAATATCTAGCTTAGGCTATAAAACCAAAAGTCGCTTTTGTATTCAACATGCTACGCCAGGGCTTCATCTTGGACAGTCCGTTCACTAATCAAGATACTATTAGGACGCTAAGTAATTTAAAAAATGGGTCAGACGGAATACCGTCCGAATTCTACAAGTATGGTAGACAACAACATCTTGGAGTCAGAAATAGCCCCGCAACGATTTAGGGAACCGTTAATTCTTCCCATCCGTAAAAAATAGGTTCTACTGCGAATCCAACTAACTATCTTTTTTAAATGCATCGTATGAAATCTTCACAGCAATGATGCAAAGTTGTTATGCCAGGATATTCAACTATTGATCATTTGTTTGTATTAAGTAGTATCTACGCATTTTTCATGGATTTCAAGGCCACCTTTGACACAGTGGATCGTAACGTGTTGTTCTATAACATATACAACTTGGGTATGTCGCTCAAATTTGGACGGGTTATCCAGAACCTATATAGTGATACCAGAGTAGCTGTATGGAAAGGGGGGGGTGGATTATCGGAATGGTTTCATTCGTGTTTAAGAGAAAGGCAAAGTTGTTCTCTAAGTTCATGTCTTTTGCACTCTTCATCGAAGATATAATTGAGTTAATTCCAGGAGGGGTAGAATATGCAGAAGTCCTTCTATTCGCAGATGACGTAGTCTTTTTGGCGTACTCTCCAGAAGTGTTACTGTTTGTGATTAACCGACTTAGTGATTGCTGGAGGTTATGGAACTTAATCGTCAATTTTGACAAGTCTAAAGTAATGGTGTTCAAGAAAGCGGAAATCAGATACTGTACTAACGAGAAATGGAAATAGAATGGGAAAATTTGAAGTGGTGAAGAAATATAAGTACCATGGGGTGTTCCTTACAAAAAATCTTAGTATGGATATTCATCTCGAGGAGAAACTACTGAAATCGAAAGCAGCCATGAATTTTGTTTAGAAGAGATGCTTGAACAGCAAATTCATTGCCAATAGTTTTTGAAGCAGTATCGGAGTCCACTGTGTTCGGCAAACCCCACAGGCGGACCAGTAGGGATGCAGTAAAGTGGGAGGGTTGTGATCCTTCTACTCCAGATCATAACTTCGCCGTAAGAAGAAGAAGCAGAAGAAGATCGGAGTCCATTGTGTTCTACGCACCACAAGTACGGGGTTGTAGAAAATATGAATCTGTCAAGAAACACAAAAGAATATTTCATCTCTCTCTCAATACGCCAAACTATATTCTTATGCTGGAAACAGGCTTAGCACCACTTTTCACAAAAATTCTGAAACTCCAAGTGGATTATATTCTTAAGGTTTTTAACATGCCCGATTACCGACTTTCAAAAAGTAGCAGTTGTACAAGCTATACAGAGAAGAACTGGAAGGTTCAAAGAGTGGTTGAAATTAGCTCGCGGCTGTGGTATTGAATTTAATCGCGAGGATTATGGAGAATGCGAAGAAGTCGATGCTCAAGCTAGGCCAAGGTATTTAGAGGAAACTTCGGAATTTGTACACAGAACGATATACAGCTGTTTGAACCACAATTTGTAGCAGAGAATTACTTAGGGGATGAATACAGCATCGATGAAATAGCGATGGAGAGCAGTTAAAAGAATATTTTCGAAAGAAAGCTTTTGCACAGCAGCCCAATCGTTTTGGTGTAACTAAAACTACAAGGTTTTAAGACAAAGAACTCCTCAAAATAAAAAAAGGAGCATTAAAGGCATTGCTTAAAGTCGCTTTCCAGATGACAAGAAACCACTATCACGAATCACAAAGCAACCATGGTAGAATGGAGAACTTTAAAATTACCAGGCAAGATTTCAATAACCCCTACATTTAAGTACATTGGTTAGTTTAGGTAAGGCAACGGTAGCTAGAGGGTCACAGCCCAACCAACAGAGCTTATGAGAGAGTATAATCTAGGTTTCTTCAATCAATACATCAAAAAGAAATTTCAAATTGATAGTACAATGGACCAAATTGAGTCTGAGTGCTGATGTTTTATTCGATAAAGTGACTGCCAAGAGTACACAATCTTCTAGGGTGTGGTCATTAGCAATGCAGACCTCAAACAGATTCACTGTAGCTCCTACAATAGTCATTGTACATATACCCCAAGGTGCTGCATATGAACACCAGTAACACAATGCCAGTTCAGGAAGGATGTCAGGGACGACTCGTGTACCTCTGCGACTGATTTTATTTGACTAGAGGATGGGATCTCTTCTTATCGAAGACTGGCCAAAGTATTCTGACTATTTTCCAAATTATTATACTTGCAATTCTTATAGCTGCACAGTCAAATTTGCCTTAAGAAGTGCTAAATGGGATACCTACAAAGGGAACGACATTTCAAAGATCCACTTCCGACTCTTTTCTTGCAAGCTTATAAGCTCTGTCATCAACATAGGGTCACTGTATCGGTTGCTGATGTCTTATTTACGGACCGCTTGCAGAGTTAGACAATCTTTGATTTAAATATTGGAGGACCAGTTGGTGGCTCTTGCAGCAACATCCACCTTGGATCCATCAATATGTTAAGATACTTCCTATGATTTGTTCTTTTTTGATGCACTAAAACGTTAAATTTCATGGCTAAACTAATAAATAATTTCCATCAGAGAGTCACAATGAACCCATTTGTGGCCTCATTGATAGTGTCACTAGGACCACAATCTCCCATTGAATGTAAACTAATCTCAGTGAGGCAGTTTCCAACAAATCCCTATATTTCAAAGTCTGCTTTCGGGCTCACAATGATCATTTGTGACTACCATTTAATCAATCAGCAGTAGAAGCCTTTCTGATCAGCAAAAGAAAATGATTTCATTAGCAATTTAGTAGTTTTTTTTATAGAAAAGTAAATGATTAGCTAAAAATTAATTACCTACTCGTATATAAATAGAGGCAACATTATTTATGAGCAGAAAAAGTAGAAAAACAGAATTTTTGTTTGTCTTTCGATTAGCAAATGAATTTTTCGGAAGTTATCAATCGCTCAAGTTTTTTCTTCAATAACTGTTTCTTTTCCTTGAAGAATACGTTTCTTTCTGCTGATCATTTACTTTTTTCTGCTGATTTTTTTTTTTAAGAAATTGTTCTCTGCTGGTAAAAAAAATATTTTTTTGCTGATTGAAAAATGATTTTTTGAGAATGATTTTGCTGATTATTTAGCGATCATTTTCTATCCATTGAACACAAATTTTCCAGAAATTTACGACCTGCAAGCATTCCAAACTAACTCACAGTATCGCATTAGTCCAGTTTTTTCTCCATTAACTCCATCATTGGGTTTATACGTAGCTTTAAAGAAAGTAATGCTGTCAAACTTTCAAAAGAAAAAAAAAAAATCCCTAGCACACCTAAGCCACTCTTAAGATATTTTGCAGACACTACTTTTTCAAAGTACTACGTACTCGTATGTACAATATTTACAAAAGGATCCTTAGTCCTCGCCATAATCACTTAAAACATCACTCTAACCATTATATCACCAACATGAATTGCGCCTAAAAGTGTTACCTCAAAATACGCTCTATTCAGCAATTCCGTCTGCATCACCCGCACCCGATACCGAATTTCCAGAGAAACTGCAACATTTACGAAAATTTTCCAAATGCCGACGAAGAATTCTATTCCACCTAGTTCGTGCTTCGTAAACATATCGGCTATGCACAAACTATACCATCCTGCAATCTGCATCTCCATCTGCACCGCAAACAGATGTCGATAGTTTCTGCTGTGTGTGTGTGTGTGTGTGTGTCTAAAGCCATCCGAAATCATTTTCGGTGAATGGAGGCATGGTAAACCGCATTTAGTTGCATTTTCTATTGAAGGGATATAGCCAGCTCCAATAGGCATGGAGCTTTGACAAGCAAGCAAGAATCCATTGAAGGCATGCCGCATGAATAGAAGCAACAGTTCTGTAGAGAAACCCGGCGGGGGGATGTTTTTATTGCTGGGTTGCTTGTAAAAATCCAACAACCACCCATTGAACATTCTCGAATGTCAGCAAAAATACCCGCACGAACGCATAGTTTTCAACCAACAACTCGTTCGGATCACATAATGGAAACCCCAGTAATGAATTGCCAGCATTCAACTTTGGAGCCGATTACTCCCCTATTCTGTGTGTGTTTAAGTCGTCTTGCTCTTCGTCGATTATCCTGTGCAATGCTTCTACCAAACTCCGGTACTTAAAATCAATGTTCCTCGTCGTCATTTATCGTCCTCTCGTCATCATCAACGTCGTTGACGTTCACCTTATTCATCATTCTTTTGTGTGGCATGATTGAGGAACTAAGCAGTAAAGGCGACAGTGACGGTGATGGTGACGGTCGAAAAGGTGGGTCCTGCAGCTAAGTGATTGTGAATGAATGATAAGGGTTTATGCTTGCACTCAATGTGCAGTAGTAGGTTTGATGATGTTTCATTGAGGACTTTCCAAGCTGACTGATGGTCGGTTTGAAATGTGAAAAGTTCAACATTTAATGGAGAGTATCCTTGAGGTGTGATGCGCATATGATGGTTTTGAACTTATCTCTAATTTAAATAACAATTTGACAAATTACATAGTTGTGCCTGGAGGATTGTATTACATTTTAAGGGTCATACTCTTAGGCGCAATTCACAGTGTCATAGTGTCCTTAATTCGTTAATGCTTAAGACTGAATTATTTTGACTTGAATATCATGAATAACTTTAGAACCTCATTTAATAAGTTTTTTCTTAACATTAGTGCTAAATTGATCACCTGTTCGAAATCCTAAAATTGATGCTTTTATGATGATCAAAGCCTATCTTAAGGCGCTGCAAAAATGAGACTTGATCCGACTATCCTCTTTATGATCGGAAGAGGGACAATGCACCTAGAAAAAGGCAATGGAAATTTTCAAGGTTTCACTTCTTCATTGCAAAAACAAAGGCGGTATTGAAAATTGTAGCAATTACATATTCTGAACTTTTAAAAACCATAGACAGTCAAAATTCCGCTGTCAGGCTATCTAGTAATAAATTGTTTTCTATACCCAACTGAGTTCGACGATAACATCGCTCCTAGAACCAACACAGAAATCATCTTTTGTGTCTTGAATGCAACAGAAGTGGAAGAAATCATAAATATTGACACCAAACTTAACGACAGAGCGTCTAGCCCTAAGGAATCTGGCAAACCATCTGTAGACGCGATGTAGGACAACATACCTACTGAAGCTGGTACCAAATCTCCTGTCCAAGCAAAGTTTAGATCGCCAAGGTGGATGTAAATGAGAGAAACTATATCCAATAAACACCGTTTAATCGGTTAAACCATCTGGATAAGTAGAATCAGCAGACCCCTTGAAATCGTCCCTTCAGTATCAGGTTTCCTTGTAAAACCTAGCAAGTCCTACCACCATCACGACATACGTTAACGATATTAAATTAAGAACTATGGCATAATTTAAGTTAGATTGGAATCTCTGTCTGCCCATAGAGCACCACACTTAGACTAGAAGTAGGTCTATTGTGACACCGAAAGGATCTTGAGATTCTCAAACCATGTGAAGCTTTGGAGGCATCTGACATCTGTGTCAGCCAGGTCGTCAAAATTGTCGAAGATAAATGCTTACAAATGAATGTACTTTCTCTTTATAGCCCCTCTGGTAGAGCCGTTAGGGTTCTGCCAAGCCTGGTGAGAATAAGCTACTAGATGTCTTCACAACATGCCTTCATTTAGCTAGGAATTTTAGGTCTAACAAGAGATCTAATGATATTAAAACGTCATTCCTTTGGGCATAGCTCAAGCATCAAATACCATTTCGCATTGCTAAAGAGAAGCATTTGAAATCATAAATCAACCTTCATTTCTATTGCACTTAGTATGCCAATTTATACCTAGAAAACCCTGAAGGTCTATAACTACGGATCAAGATCGAATACTGTTTATATTGATATACATTTGTTGGTAGCTCCATTTAATTTGAATTTCCTTTTACTACTTTTCAAATCTCATCATTTATTGAAGCCTACTCACTAGAGCTTCAAATATTTTTATTTCCTTTCATTTATAACTACAGGGTGCAACAAATAAAACCTCTCCCATTGTACAGGCTTGCCAAAAATTATGTTACTGAAATAGTGGCCTTCATTCGTGGTACACACTTGCAGCCGATTTTTCAGGATTCCCATTACTAGGTCGATCATATCCGGCACTACTGTTAAAATTTATTTTTGCATGAAAAAGAATTTGGCCAATAGGACCAAACTCCGATTGGACTCGGATCAACCTACCCGTGGAATAGACTTCTGCGAATTTTAGCCGCTTCGACATTTTTGAGCAAACTAAAATACAACAACGAGCTCATATTAAACATTTGTCCACGAAAAAATGCAATTTAAAACGGTAAGGCATATGCTACATGGTACATACTAATAAGAGTTGAGCAATGGTGAAGTCAAATCCGGTAGGTTTTTCCGCCGCACCCTGCACAGTTTGCATTTACGTAACAAATGATTCAAAATGCAGTTTTTTAACTTTTTAGAAAAAAAGTAGCTGTTAATGCTATTTCTTGTCCTACATAAGTTTTTTTTAAATTTAAAATTAATTCCCTTTCTAAACAACGTACGAGTATTGGAAGTCCTCAAAAATCCGGACTTTGCAACGTCCGCCATCTTGGTAAAATTGTAGACCAAGGGGTTTCTTTTACAATTTTTCAAAGAAATGGTTTAGCTTTGGTAAAAAATGAAAATTGTGTGTCCTTTATTTTTAGTATTAAAAATTTTTTCTCTGTGACCAATCGTTTAAGAAATATTGCCAAAAAACTGGGGAAAGGAACTCTAAGATTGGCCATTTCTTTACGATGTTGAACAAACCACAAGTCGGATCAGTCAAAGCTTTTGGTATGTTATTAAGCAAACATCTTGCGCAATAAGTGGATTTTAGTTGTCCTAAATTTGGACTTTTTTCGAAACTTTTTTTTTTTTTTTTCTTTGGTAAATAGAAAGACACCAAGGTCTGGTGCATTTGGTCCCATCAGCAGTTTTCGAGATAATCCCAAAAAACCGAAGGAAGATGTTCTCCGATCTGTGATTTTTCAAGATGTTGGACTTAGCGTCGAGATGTTCTCAACAGCTATAGACACCTAATAAAAAAGTGTAAACAAATTGATTAATCTCCAGTCAAAAAATTTTAGAATCCTAAAATGTGTGCCCGTTTTTGCCAATAATTAGTTTCGACTGTGAGCAAGTATGTATTGAAATTTTACGGGTTGTTGTCAAAATCCCGAAAACTGAAATCCCGAAAATCCAAAATCCCGAAAAACCAAAATCCTGAAAATACAAAATCCTGAAAGACCAAAATCCCGAAAAATTATATAAAATTAAAAATTTTCAAATATGTGTATATATTATATCCACAATGCATAAACAGTAGAATATGTATGGGGGGCATGCTGCCCCCTGCAACCCCCCTGCTTGGGGTCACTGTAGGAATTGGAGTGGGTGCGAGGTGTTCACTTTCATTTTCGGGAATTTAGCCTTTCGGGATTATGTTTTTCGGGACTCTGTCCGACTCCCAAATTTTACGTATGTGGGAGAATTCGGTAGAATCAATTGTGAGCTTTTAACAAGGCAATACGTTACTTTTCACTCTTCACTGTCTATTTTATTTGGTCGCAATCACTTTCTACTAAAGACAAACAGTTTTCGAGACAATTCCGAAAAGGTGTACGAGTACCCCGATGTGCGATTTTTCAAGATGGCGAATTTAACGCAGGTCATGTCACCGATTGGTACTAATTCAAATCATTTTTTTTTTTATAAAAAATGTTTCTAGGCAGGGAAAAGATGTCAAGAAAAATGAAAGTTCTAGGATTATTATTTTCTATTTGTTCCTTATTATTTTTTTTACGAAAGATCAAGGGCTTCAGAAGTAAAATAAATAAATAAATATTTTGGCGCTAACAGCCTATACAGGGCCAGACTTAGCTTCTTGCAGCTAATCGTGCTGTGCGCAGCACGAATGGTTGAGACTTATAGCTCAATGCCGTTTCCGAAGGGCAATTTTTTTTGATTGAGAAAAGCTTCCGTTAGAAGTGGGACCGTCAGAAACCTTTTTTTTCTGTTTTCATGGATTCGAACCTTCAAACTCCCGCTCAGTGATCCCGCACATAACCACTGAGACACGGCGCTCACGGGTTTCAGAGGTACTTGCGAATAAATAAAGGTACGAGTAAGTACTGCCTTTTACGCAAATTTTTCTATGTTGATGAACGTTGCGCCTGTTCGGAAAACCCTTCTTCAATTCCCTAGAGGAAATCTCAGAGAAAAATATCAAAGAACTTTTTTGAATTCCATAGGTTAGGTCTAGAGATTCCTCACCAACACACCATAACACCCAGGTTACAAGAGTTGTGGTAACAAAACGGCACATAGTGCTAATTGGGTTCTTCCTAGGGAAACCGCCACTCTTACTTACCTACCTACCTACCCTGACGAACGTTGGACAAGTTGGATCGATGAGGATAAATTGAGGTAAAATTATCGTAAGAAAAAACTTGAATTATTAATTTTGTCACCCATGTAGGCTAATAAGCCTGGACAATAAAACGACAACGGAAATCGGAGTGAATAAGTTAAAGTTGCCCACTTTCCTTGTATTTTCCCGTGATGACAAATTTGTATCTTAACATGGAACCTCATTTATTACAGGCGATATTTTTAAGGATAGTCCCTCGCTAATCAAAATATATTAATTTTCTTTTTAAATAATTGCCAATTTGACAGAGAAAAAAAGTCAAAAACAACTTCTCTATTTTTTTTTTTTAAGTATTGTCACCCTATACAATCTTACAAATTTCTATGCAATATTTCAAGAAAAAGTTGATTTCATGATATTCAAGACAATTTTTTGTTTACTTAAATCCAAAAATGTTGTTTACGTGTATGTATCTTTGTTTGAAGTATTGTGTTTCTAAAATAAATTGTTTTAAATAAAATTTATATAACCAAAAATGCATAACAAAGCAGTAACATATCAACATGCAATGCGCATGCGCAAAACTCCGAGTTGATCTCCTTAAAACTGATCGATCTAATCTGGACCATCAATTCGCTCTCAAAATTGTCACATGCGCTATAAATTTTAGAGCTCGCTACTTTTAAATATATATTGATACGAGTGCTGCTTACCAAAGATCATTCATTCTTTATGATTCTGATTGACTGAGAATAGCACATTGTATGAGTTGAATTCCAGTCTTGAATTGACGGACCAGTTAGTTGAAATAAACCTTTGATTGTATCATTCAGCCTGTTTGAAAGCATCATGCGACTTGACCTTTCATCGATTCTAGTATTGTCGAAGGACCATTACCTTTTTTTTCAAACAGTCCGCGGATGCTTCCAAGCGAGCCCTTCAACCCAACAAAACACGCCGTATTGAGAAAAAGAACAACATAACCAAACCAAATAAAACCAACCGATGAACAAAAAGCCAATGAACCCATATAAAAAAAAAAAAACAAAATAATTCAAGTAAAACAAGGGTAAGTTTTTTTTTAATAAATATAATTTTTCTTTCATTTAAAATGAATTTTTTTTTTTTTTGTTTTGTTCATATAATAAAAATGCAACTAAAACTAAATAAATACACCAATGTTTTTTCTTGTTGTTGTTCGTTTTGCTTCATTAATTTATAAATATTTAGTTTTTTTTTTTCCTTGGTAATGTACATATGTGAATGTGTTGTATTATGTAATTCGAGTATTATATAGAATTGTTTTTTTTTTTTTTTAATATAATTTAATACTTTTTTTTGTTTAAATAATTATAAGTGCTTCAAGGAAACATTACAATTTCTATTCTATAACTTTACAATCTACGATTAATTATAAATTTATTTCTAGAAATTTTTTAATTTTAAATTAATACTTAAAAAAAAAAAAAAAATTTTTATTTTGCTTTACTATACTATAATGTTATTGTTTTTGTTTCTCTCGATAAATATTGCTATACAAAAATTTCAAAAAATATTACTTTTTAAATATTGCTTTGAAAGTGTGTCGTCAAAGTATTTGCTTTCTTATATACATTTTGCTTAGATTTAATATTAATACTTTAAAGTTTTCTTTTTTTTTTTTTTTTATGTACAAATTAATAAACTTTTCCTCTTGCGTTCAAAAATTGCAAATATAATATAAGTTTTAATTATTTTTTTTAATTGAATAGTAGGTTGAGTATTAATTTTTTTTTGTTGAGTATTGCTTTGGTACTTTAGCCGATGATTTGACGAGTGTGTTCGGAAATACACTCGTCGAAACTAAGTTTAAATGTCTTAAAATTAAGAAATAAAATTTAATAAAACAAAAATTAACTTATAACCTAAAGTATTATTTGTTTTTTTTTTTAATTTACAAACAGAGTACGTATAATATATGTATATATCGTTAATTGTTCTCTGTGCTTACAATTGCTAGAAATTAGACCAAATAGGGAGTTTCAACTTGCGAAAGTATTTCAACATAATTAATATATTTATATATGCAATAATAAGATGTATATTTTATATAATGTGTGAGATCATCAACTGAAGCTGATTGCTATGTAAAAATACGTTTAAACATGATATTAGGTTGCCTAGAGAACAGAAATTTCCTTCAAATATGGTTATATGTACACGAAAAGAATAAATAAATCTGAAACAGCACCATTTTTTTTTTCTTTGTTTTTTTTTATTGTAAATTTGTTTTTGACCGGGAGAGTAAGTATTATTATTACGCTAGGTTCTAGTGACTAGAGAACACTCGGTTTTCTTTGCTTTTAATATTGTTAAAAGGTTTATTTGTGGAGAGCCTAATATCCAGTTAAAAAATAAATTCTGTACAGGGAATAAATAAATACTGAAGAGTAAAAATGCCCCACACAGACTGTAATGTGTACAAAATGTGCGATGAAACTTAAAAGATAATTGACACGCACTCATTCATAGAAAACAGACAAAAGTTAGATAAATAATTTTTTTTTTTTTGTTCATATACACAGTGAGTCTAAAATGGGGTTAATTTAACAAACATTTTAAGCAGGTCTTTGAGAAAATTGATGGTCGACTTCAAGCTCTTAATCGGCAGAAAGGTTTCATTCATTCTCAGCCAGAATTGTCTTTTACTTGACTTGAAAGTTCATTAGAATACACGGTAGTCTAGATGAGTTTGACATTTTTTGCACCCATAACACGACTTATAAGGCTCTACAGTGCATACATTTGACACTTGGTACGGTCATCTGTAAGGTGGCCTTTTTGAATCTATAAAGCTGAGCCAGATGTTTGTGGATATTAAAGGCTTCTGTAAATATGTCTCATGCGAGTGGAAAAGTTGACTTTTCTTCAGAAGAAATGAGATAACTTAAATTTGTTTCTATGTTATATATTTTATTTACCCTACCCTAAAACTTCACACCTATTTGCCTACTTCAGAGAACATCCAAGAAGATTTGGTCTCAAGCACACGAGCTATCACATTGAGGTAAAGACTTCATTGTCTTACTGATACAACCCAACGGTGGCGCTAAAGCTGAACTCTAAGTAAAGTCGACTTCAGTTTTGCAGGCCGTTTCACGCTTCATCTTCAGTTTTACCATTGAATTCTGGTAGCCGAAAATATTGACACCTAATACAATTTCACCTGCTAAGACTGTTTGAGCACAAGTCATAAAAAGTCTTAATACCTACTAAACAACAAAATCCAGTCTTAAATGTTAAGCCCTGCACGCAAATCTGATATTAATACAAAATTTGTCACTTTGTAGCCAAGTTAAGGGGCAAAAAATGCAACAAATTGTTCTCCAATTTTGGTTGATTCTTAGCTCAGCTAAAAATTGATTTTCAAAACTACATAACTTTTGGACGTTTAATGTTTTTAGAGCTCAAACCGTGTTCTAGCTCTTGTCGGCCTTTGAGTCTCGTCTACAGTTCTGAGATAATACTGTCGAAAATTTGATTAATCTTCAGTAACTTTCTCAAACAGACAAAAAGTTTTAGAATTCCAAAATCTGTGCCCAATTTTATGAATAATTATTTTAGAGTCTGCTCAGAATTAGGCAGAATATCGACTAAAATTTATTTCAAGCTCTAAAAGGCACATTTTTAAACTCATGGCCCGTAAAACATATTTGGATTGTAAGGCTTCAGACATGACTTGAAATGTATTTGTGTATCAATTGTGAGCTGTTAACCAGTCTTACAATTTTTTTCAAATAAAGATTTCAGGATTAATGGGTTTTGGCCATACATTTCCCTCAAAAGTTGATTTAAAGCACTGGCCTGGAGGTTTGGGACTCAAATATTCTATTTTGTTTTTCCAGTTTTTCTGCTGGTCAAACAACTATATTCTGCTGATCAAATAATTAATTTTTTGGAAGAAACTGATCTGCTGATTTTGTCTTTTATTAATTTAAAATAAATCTATAAATAAATTTATTTTGTAGGTCAAAAAACCATTTGCTGCTGCATTAAATTTGCAAATGCAACTTACGATTCCATCATCACTTTTAATAATACGAAATTGTCTAATTCTCCAATTTGTAAATTGTAGCGCGATAAGTCAAGAACGGCTGAACCGATTTTCATACCGTTTATTTTGCTCAAAAGGGAAAATATCAGAGAAAGCACAAACGTAGCTAACGCTCCGTTTTAAAAAAGCTGAGAAATTATAGCAAATACAAGTTAAAATTTTATATTTTCAAAATGCTCCGATTAATTTCTTTGACCTAAGTTATCCTAAAGTTGATTAATAAGCAAAATAAATTTGAAATCTCCGCTTTAAATCTCCGGATAACACTGCCAACAGCTATGCACCAGTCGATGGTTTTTTTGTAATTGTATGTACTCAGAATAAGACGAAAGCATAATGTGGCTAAAATCAGAAATTTTTTCTTTTCTGAGGAATTCGAAGTCCAAAGTGGGGTTCGGCAAGGCTGCATACTTTCACCAATACTGTTTTTATTTGTGATTAGCGATGTGCTGAATGCGGCCTTATCAACAGGAAATGGAGGAATTCGATGGACTCTCACATCTGAACACAAACACCTCGACTACGCCGACGATGTATGCCTACTGTCTCACAGAATAATGGACCTTCACCAAATGACAGCAAATATGGAGAGGGAAGCAGACGTCGTTGGGCTGAAAATTAACACGGCAAAAACAAAAATGATCAGCCTAGGACCAAACTCATCAACTCATATATGCATTGCTGGACAAACGGCTGAGAGAGTAGAGAGTTTCCAATACCTTGGGAGTATTGTTTCAACCGATGGCGGAACCGAACTGGATATAGTCAGCCGAATAGGTAAAGCAAAATCTGCGTTTGGGTGCTATCCATAGTTTGGCGAAGTAATGCAATTAGCTTAAACACCAAGCTACGACTGTTCCATTCCAACGTTGAATCCGTGCTGCTATATGGATGTGGTACCTGGAGAGTGACCGACACTATTACGAGGAAGCTGCAAACGTTTGTTAATAGGTGTCTACGCTACATCTTAAGGATATTCTGGCCAAACCGTATCTCTAACGAACAGCTTTATCAGAGAACGGGCCATGAACCTATTAGCACAACCACACGATGACGAAAGTGGCAGTGGATCGGTCACACTCTCCGAAAGGGTGACAAGCCCATAGCTATATGGATGACAGGATACGCGGGATACGCGGCGGTCCTAGGAGTACATGGCGCAGAACAGTTGAGAAAGAAGCACGATTACTGGCAAGACTATAGGCGTTGTAGAGGCCCTAGGACCCACAAAGGAATACAGGACATAAATAATAAATAATAATACGTATATATTTAAATTGACTTTGTCTCGACTTTAAATAAAAATGAACTCCTACCTACCTATTGGATTTAAAAATTGAACTGTCAAAGCATCGTTCCCCTATAATATCTGATGAATTCACCTGTCAAAAACTCTTTCAAATGATACATTGACACCTAATGATTGATGCGTTTGGCCTATAAAGACATAGCGCCCACAACCTAATCCCATTTTAGACACACCGTATATAATGCAGGCACAATCTTTAAAATTTACGTAAGTAAGTACTTTCTGCCAGAAGAGTTTTTTTTTTTTTTTATATAAAAATGTCCTAAATATTTAATTTTTAACTTTTCCTTTCCACTTATTGCACCCTTATCCCATTTTAGCTTCAAAATTTCAATTGTTAATCCTCCACACATCATGCGTTGGATCATCTTTCGAAAACTTTTGAAAACTAAATCGAATGTGAAACTAAAATTGTGAAAAAAAAAAATATAAATCAAAGTCACACAAAAACCTCAAATAAACACACAACATTCACACCCACTCAGACATCCCTTAAATCTAAGACTTAACCTTAAATGTATAATTATTTATTTTTTTTATTTGCTTGGAATGTTTTTTCAAGAAGTTATGGATTCCTTATAACCTGACTTAAAATTTAAGTTAAAATTTGACTGTTTCCAAAGAGTTTCATTATTTGTACAAGAAATAGATAGAATAGAGATAAAGATACAAATTTATACATTCTGTTTGACAGAGATAGATAGAGTTTTTTTTTTTTTTTTTTGTTTATCTAGACTAAAATGATTTGCTAAAAGTAAATGATAGGTTAAGGAAAAAAGTTTTAAATTAAATTTGAAAAGAAAAGTCGAGAGTACTCGTATTTGGTAATTGACTAGAAAATTGCTGCATTTTTGGTTTGTTTTAGTAAAGACGATTATTCTAACCACCATCACCGTCGCCCATGTACGAGTACCTATACATGCCTCGTTATATAAATGAGGGAAATTAAGGAAACCTGTTCCACCATAAAAAAAAGGGGGGGGGGGGGAAGAAAGGAGTTTTTGAAATACTCCTTTCCTCCAGCAGCAGACTGGGATAATTCATTTAAAAACGGATTAAGATTCAAGTACAATAATAATGTTTTAAAGGGGTAGGAAGGATAATGAGTTCATATTTTTTAGGAATTTTTTTTTTTTTTTTTTTACGTTATAAGCATGCATCATTGGAAGGGTTGCTTTCATCCCTGTTTTCATACTTTTTTTGCGGGGGTTTGTTTTTTTGGCTCGGTTTATTATTTTTTTTTTTTTTGGAGCTATTCGTGCTTGTAATAACCAGGAAAAGGATGTGAGATATGTGTGTATACGAGTACATGCGAACCGTCTTAGACACGACTTGTTTAGTTTTGAAAAATCTTTTGGAAGGGGCTTCTGGTGTGGTGGTGGTAATAACTTACAAATGACTAATAACTTAGCATACCTGAAATGAACGGAAAAAAAAAGAAGAGAGGACTTTCATTCCTACTAATTGACGAAAAGGATTTGCTTACTACATTTATGTATACATATTGCTTTTAGGTTGACTCAACAAAAAGGATGTGTATGAATGTGTATATATCTTACATTGCTGTTTCGTTGCTTAAAATTGCTTATCGTTATATTGTATGTATATATAGTTATTTTTTTTTTAAATACTTATAAGCTACATGTTTACCTAGAGATTCCTTATGACTAATTCGTTGTTTGAGAAACGTTGCTTTTGCGTTTTTCGTTGCATTTAATCACTTTACTGAATAATTTATTTTTTTCTTTTCGTCAAAAGTCTGACAGACCAAGAAGTTTTTTTTTTTGTTAAAAAAAAATTGAGAAATGAAAGAGTTTGCTTTTTTAATTCCTTAAGAGTCTAAGATTTATATGCTTAAGCATCTAAGAGTTTTGACTAGAATTGTGTTTTTTTTTTTTTGGATAAACTGACTAGATGCGGTTCTTCATTGCTTTATGTTGCGTTGATGATGAACTCAAAAAAAAAAAAAAGATGAAGACTACCAGTCGTGGACGAATGTTTGGTCGAATTTTTTTTTTTGTCAGAATTTGTGCCTAAGTTTTAGCATTGTCAGGGAAATGTATCGAATTTCTTGGTTTATCCTCTTATTTTGACTTAAATTTTGTAATCGAAATTTCCTATTTATGAAACGGAAAGTTTTAATGTGTTAGGACCAGCATTCAATTCTGATTATTTTATGGTTAATAGCTACCTACAAAATTGAGTCAAAAAAGCGTTATAAATGTAAATAGAAATTTGTCCATATCTTAGTCAGACCAGAATTTTAAAACATTTCTGTTCAATTTTTTAAATTTTGATCAAAAATCTATTCCAGTCTTTGGGTAGGAATTTTTAAAGTATCTTGTATAAACAGATTTGGTGCCTTTGAGACCCTAACTAATCGTAAAACTTAGTTCAAAAATTCCGTTCGGTTTCATCTTTTTTTGGTACAACTTTCCTAGACTGTTTTTGTGTCAGATTTTGAGCCTAAGTCTTACCATTGTCAATGGCTTATATTGAATTTCTTGGAACACTTTAAATTCGGATCTAAGATTTTGGGGTTGCAACAGAGAGCCTCCGGATTTATCTGGCTCTTTTAAGCCTTATTTACTATAATTTGGAAAAAAAAACTATTAAGAGCTCAAATAGAAATTTGCTCTCATCTATCTTATTCAAGCGTAAGGTTTATAAGCCTAAGGTTCTGTTGCATACGTTGACGAATTAAAAAACATTTCCGATTAAAACTTTTATGAAGGTTACTTCTGACTTTAAAGTCCGATTGGTGTCTCGGATAACTATCTGACTGAATACTAGACTTCTAAATAAAAAGCCATATCAAACAATTTCTTCTGACAAAGGTTTGGTAACTGTTTTTAGACTCTGCTACACTTTTTTGACACATTTTGTACCACTCTAAGATTCTGATTTAAAATGTCGGCGTCAAACTTCCCATATGGATATTTGTCCACATGTATTTTATTCAAACGCACATGCATATCTAAGTGTTAACTTTTAACCAATGATCCTATTACACGCATCGACGAATTTTAAAACATTTCTGATCAAAGTTTTGAATTTCAATAAGAGTTTCTTTGTCTTCGGCTGAGCATCTTTAAAGTCCAATTGGTACCTTGTATATGTAAATTTTATATGTAGGTACTTTCGGACTTCTAAAACAAAGCCATGACTAAAATGTTGCTCAAATTTTCGTATAAAATCTTTAGTTATAGAATTTTTGATCTGAAATTTTTGTGATTAAAGTTTTAGATTTTTTGAACAAATTTATTTTAATTTTATGCACAATAATCAAAGAGGTTAAAAAGTTCCTTAATTATGGTCATAAATCGAACAAATTTGAACAAAATTTTCGGACATACTTTGGTTATGGATCCATAGTTTACTAAGTGCTTTATCTTTAAGCTTAAGTACCGTCTGTTCTCAAAAATTATTTAATTCGTATTATTGTTCACCTTAATTTGATACAGACTTTTCGGCTACATTTTCTGATCCCAAATATTATCCAATTTGACACGACGTTTATACTCCTAAAAGAACTAATTAATTATGTGTCCATAGTCGAAAAGGCAGGTCAAGCTTATTCCTTCTGACTCAACATTTCTCAATATAACCTGTCAAAAATTCCGTTCGAAAAAAATTCTGACCTAAGTTTTTTGAATGACTAACATTGTCCTAAAAGTTGCGAATACGAGTATGTTTTCCCTAATGCTGAAGGCAAAAGGCTGACGAAAAGCTATCTGATCCAACATTTTCATTCAATTGCAAAAAATCTGACCAAAATTTCGACCACGTCTGGCATACCTACCTAAGATACATAATAGATAAATAGACCGACAAAATAAAATAGATTATTATTCAGTACAAAAGGGGGCTTAGAAAAAAGTATCTATACATATTAAAGTTGAAAATTATAAATTTAAAAATAAAGATACATACTGTGACTAGAATCTACACACTAAATTCCCCACGCCGAGCCGGGTTTGGTTTAATTTTAATTTTTTTTTTTAACAAAAAGAAAACCAAACCGCCTGACTTTGGAGGATGGACGTATCATGATCTTGTGTACAAAAGAAACAGTTATATGCTTGCATTAAATAAATAAATAAAAATAAATAAATAAATAGATTTTCACAAAATATTGTCATTTGAGTGTTTAAACTTTTTTTTTTTTCAAAAAGAAATTCTTTTCAGCATTTAAGTTTGTTGGTTGTTTTTTTTTTTTTTTTTTTTTGAACTGCTAATATTAAATTTTTATTTTATAAACTTAACCTTAAAATTCAGCTTTCTTACCGCATTGCTCGAACAAAACCGTAAATGCAGGAATCGTTATTGGAATTGGTATAGATATCGGAATGAGAATCCTCCTCAAGTTGTTACCCACCGTAGGATGCTTCAATTTTCACTGGTGTTCTTGGTCCACCCTTGACAATGTCCAGCATCAGTTCACCAGTTGGTGCGGGACTCATTGGATTTGAAATGTCGGAAGCGCCCTCATCTTTTAGACACGCCGATTCCAGATGCTTGTTCAGGTAGGATTTTAAAGCGAATGTCTTGTGGCAGCGTTTGCACTCGAAGTTTTTGTCTATCGAATGGGTTTGCATGTGTGCCCGGAGGTTTGAGCGATCTGCGAATGCCTTGCCACAGTGAGCGCATCCATAAGGCTTTTCGCCAGTGTGTGACCGAAGGTGGCCTTGGAGAAGCCATGGGCGGGAGAAAAGCTTCCCGCAGACACCACAACTGTGGGAGAGTTTGTGCGTGAGGACGTGCATCGCTAGCGCCGGCATGGACACATAAGCCTTGCCACAGGTGTGACACTTTTTCGCCGACTGTGAGTCTAGACTGCGATGCGTTTGCTTATGTCGCGAGAGGTTGCTGGAAGTCGCATATTGTTTGCCGCATTCTGTGCATGTGTACTTGGCCTTGTGTTCGGGCACAATGACCGCCGCAGCAGGGTCGACTGTGTTTTTTCGTTTAGAACGGCCGTCGCTGACAAAGAAAGCTTCATAGGTGTAGGCGACGGTCTTGGCACCAGGCTGTGGTGTACCCGGACTGCTGGAACACGAACCGATTTGTTGCGCCCCAATGTTCGTCGTGTTGCTATTTTCGTTCTGGATGAGGTCACCACCCTTGCAGTCGCCGTCAGGTACATGCGCGTTATGCATTGATAGGTTGCTTTCGGGGCGCCCTTCCTCGTCTTCCTGCTGCTGTTGCAGTTGTATCGCATGCGTCAGATGATGCAAGTGGTGTGCTGGTTGTTGCTGTTGCTGGAGTTGTTGCAACTGATGCGGTTGCGTGGGTGGATGGAAGGCTGTAGACGCACTGAGATCTAGAATCGCATGTGCTGCATGTAGGTCTTCCTCGGCCGGTATCCGCATTTCATAAGTGCGAATACGGTCAATCGCCGTTGGTCTGTCATCCAGGGAATACGGGCGATAGATGTCCTTTTTCTTGGGCGGTAGCGACAGGGCCGCTCCTGTGCTGGTGAAACACATCGCTAGAGATTTTCTATTAACGTTGTTGTTGTTGTTGTGATGCAGTTCGTTATCGTACTCGGTCTTGATGCGAATCATGGGCGGACTAAAGCGATCCGACGTCGAAGTCGATGGCGAGGATGGTGAAGATGCAGTCTGATAGGAATACTGAGAGGAATTTGAGGTCGGTGACGCCAATGGTGGCGGTGGCGGATGTGACGTGATGACGGTTACTTCGTTCTCCATTCGTGGCAGGTACGCAGTGAAGTGCATCGGCGATACGTCGTGACCATATCCTAGAATGAATCAGAAAAAAAGGAAACCCGTTACAATCGTAGGCAACTGAAAGAGAAATATCGATTTTAGTTTGGAGAGAAACTATTTTTTTTTTTATGTTCATCTTTCTACAGTCATTTCTCTTTGTGCTACAATTGGCACATTGCCAAGGAAGTTCCCTTTTTGAAGGCAGGCAGGCCTCGTCATCGGCAGGGTGTTGGGTGCGCATTAAATATGTATTCTGTGCCTACACACTGCAGACATGCCATCACCATTCACTATCATCATCATCTCCTACGGGAAGTTGGCCATCGAGTTCGACACAAAAAGGGAACAAAGAATGAGAGGAGAAGATGGCAGAGGCAAGGCCCAGACGGCAGAAAGCCTACTACTATTTCTGGTTTTTGGTCCCCATTATATCCGAAAATGAAGATGGGAAGAAGATGAGAAAGAAAGAAAAAAAAAACTGAGCGAATGAAATAAAATCCTGGAATGCTCTTCCCGTATACCATACTAATGTGAATGTGAAATCCTGTGAGACGTGTTGAATGTGCCCAGAACGTGGAAAGCGAACCACCAGGAGGTGTAGGTTAGCTACAGGTTTTTTTTTTTTTTTTTTGCCCACTGACTCGCTGGAGGGATGCACAGACCCTTATCGTCCTATCTCTGCCTATGACAGACACGTTGGGAGATGAATAGTGAATGCCACCCTACATGTGCAGTAGTAGTACATACAACCTGATGCTCCTAGGAGGTTGGGAGGGTGCTTCACTTATTCCTTTTTTTTTTTCTCCGTCGTTGTCGTCGTCATCTTCCTTGAAGTTGACATAATCAATGCTGGGTGTGCATAGAGATATAGAACCGGTTTTATTATATATTTGGTACATATATATGTGCATAGATACGTGTCGTCTTTGACTGTCGCATTGCAGCAACAGCATCACAACCACGATGAGTGGAAGGATATTTTTGTTGCGAAACATCAAAATGTCTGACAAAACGAGGTGTTTACTATGTGAAGTGGGCTCTACACACATCTTGCTCCCGGTAGTGACAAAAGTGAGTTTCTTCACAGAGCGCGCTACCATCTCTGGCTGTGGCTTTGCACCATATAGATACACCCAGTCCCAATGTACACAGAGCAGCACAGGGTCTTTATGAAGTTTTTGTGTGAGTTTCTTCTTTAATTAAGAAAACTCTGATGTGATGAACTTTAAACTGTGATAACGTGCAACTAAGTGTGGGTAAAAAAGGGTGAGAGCAGAGCAATGGGATGGCAGCCTGAGAGCAATGTTGAGGATGGTAGGGAGTTTTATTAGGAATTAAAAAATATTTGTTTACCAAAAAGATACTCTTAACTATCGCAAAAGGTTAAAAGGGAAAATACTTTTAAAGATGCAAACTTTACATGATTATAGCACATTCATGAGAGGGAAGTTGTTCTTAGATTTATGTAGTCACTGGAGACATTTTATCTTTTTGGCATGCGATTTTAGAAGATGCATTGTAAGCTTTTCTATTGAAAGCTACAGACAGGTAGTTATTGTCATTTAGATTTCAAGATGTTTAAGCATCGAAACTTTACTTGATTTCAGAAAGTACATGAGCCAGTCTGCACTCTTTTGAGAGCAAGGATGGAGTGCTTAACTTCAGTTCACGCTATCACGGAAAAAACCCTTGGAAGTTGCTGAACCAGTAAGATATCATAAAGATTGCTGCTAGATTGAACAATCACACTGCAGGAACTCAGTCACGTAGTCTATCTATGAATATATCTATAGTTTAGAACGCATATTTTATGATTGTTCGCTAAAGATAGCTCAACATAGTCTACATCAGTTGATTTGCCATGAAGAGGAGAAGCTAACAAAAGTAAATTTAGGTTCCACAATCCATTTTTGGCTTCTTAATCTTTTTATGTGCTTTACTGCACATTTATTTTTTATTCTACACGCAGTTAACTACAAAAAGACTGCACCGATTGAAATATATTTTCTGATTTTCGGGTAAGTGCTCTAATTGGAGAAGAGTTTGGGATATTAATCATTAATCTGTGATGTCTAGAACCGGAGTAGTAAGCACAAATGAAAGTTTTTGCAAAAAAATCTGAAGTAAAATGTGCGTGTCATTGCAATCAGTAGCGCACCAGTGGATGAGTGTGTGCATGTTTACGTTGATTTACTAGAACAATTTGTAGTTTCTTTCTATTAGAAGAAGCTAGGCAATTGCAATAAAGATGACAATTTGTATCTTCCCCATTCTTCGTCCTTATAGTTTCTACGAAAATTAGAAAAAGCCTTTTGGCGACCCTGCCAATGACGCCTAATTTAATGCTAAATTGAAAATTTTTTAACGAATGTGCATGTAGTAAGAGGTATGCCAATTTTATCCATTCTCCAGTAGAAATGGTAGTTATTCCATGCCTGACTAACTCACCGGCTATAAAGTTTCCTGGAAGACACCCAGAGCAGATTATTTGAACCGCTCAGCCAATAACAGACAATCGGCAATCAATCAGAGGCCATTGTATTGCGAGTTATGTTCTTCAGCAATTCCTTAGGAACATTAGTTAACGATTTTAGATTTACAATAATTGCTTCCTTTGATTTCGAGAAAATATTTAAGCTGTAAAGTTATGTTCTTCAGATGTTTACAGAAGGAATGGAAACTATAGCGTGAACTGGTATCGAACTGCAACGAATTTTTCATGATTTAAATTAAATTTCCATTAAATTAAGTTACCAACTTATAGAGAACTTCAGATTATTAATTAAAATCATTGCATTGATCTACAAGGTTTAGAAATTGTTCACTAATCAACAGAAAAATAATTGATAAGTTTTGCCAATTTAAAAGCAAACTTGAAAAAGAAATTCTCTGGTGGGGCAGTTTACTGATTCGAAATACGGAACTTCTTCAACTCCCTGTTGTATCTATACCCGACCCAAACATACATATATATTTATCTGTGTTGCAGAATAGCTGGTATCTTGCTTACAGATTACAAAATATTTGCAAAGTATCTACAGCTTCTCTCCCTGAAGCTTTCACTTAAAAAACATCGCCACTAGGTACCAATTTAAATGTCAAGTAAGCTTGCTCAATTCCTTATTGGAAGGCAACGAGTTTAACATGCATTTTGCTTCCAAAATACTGCTTCAAGACTGGAGCTCCTACAAATTCTACCCACCGGAACATGATCTTGTTTTGTATACTGACGGTCCCAAGATGGAGACCAAATCTGTGTCTGGAATATTCAATACTGATCCATATTCCAGTTACATACTCGTATCTTTGTTTGCACTACTGTGGCAAAACTATTTCCATCTTCCCAAACAGGCGGTAAATTCGAAACTAGTACTCGCTATGGTGTCCCAAAGTGTTCTCGAATCTATTGAAGAAAATCCTGATCATTCTAAACTGGATCCCAGTCCACAAGTGCCACATGAGAGATTAAATTTTTTACTCACTCGCTAAGACCGGGGTAACCAATCCAATAATCGGATGTAAGCCTTTTCTTGGAGACAATATCAGACAGCAATCACTTTGACTACCTACGTCTGGGTGGACCTGAAACAAACACACATTACCTGTTCTTTTCATAAAATAAGTGCGAATTTGAACAGGAACATCCTATCGTCGTCTTTAGGGTTCATTGCTTCCTAAAGCAGCATCCCTACAGAATAAAACTATCGCCGGAACCTGCGTGTAAATTGTGTCTGTAAATGTATCGCACTAATGTACAGATTTGTCATCGTGACATAATTTTTTCATTGATGACATAATTTTAAAATCAAGTCATGCTGACAGAATAAGTCACAAATATAAAAATTCTCTGAATAAGTGATCAGTGGTCAAGAGCGCGATCACTGTGCCACAGGTTCAAGGTTCGAATCCAAGAAAGAAAAAAAGGTTTTCTCGCGGTCCAACCTCTCGCGAATGTCTGACAAACATTCGAGAGTAAAATTGTCATGAGAAGCTTCTCTCAATCGAAAAAATTGACCTTCGGAATCGGCATAAAACTGTAACTCACAATCCTTCGTGAGACGCACAGCACGAGCGGCTGTGAGAAGCTAGGCCATAAATATTTTTTTATTTTTAAGTGACATAATTTTAACCAAAAACTTTTAAAATCAAAAATTAAAAAAAAAAACAAAGAAACTGATCTATAATACATGTAAGGTTTGATTAGGATAGGATACGATGAGAAATATATTTCGTATCGAAAATGTTCTGCGCATTCTTTATTGGTTTTGTCGTTAAGTCAAGGTGACATATTTTGTTGATATTTTTGCATTTGATGAAGGAAGAAAGGTATAAGAAGAAGATTACGTCATGTGACATAATTCTGCGAACAATGTGACATAATTTTCTTCAAATCGAGGATGACCCTGTTTATCCACCGAAGAAAGTGAACGCTAGTCTTTTCGTTTCACTTTCCTTGGGTGGAAGCACAATTGATTGAAAAAAATAAAATTCCAATAAAAAAGTGGAATAGATTGATAGAAGAAAACAGAAGCTGAACTGACATTATTTGTTCACTTAAATGACAACTTTAAGTACAGGAAAGTCTAAAGGTTTCTATTCATACTTGTCACTCAACTTGTTTTCTGATTTATGTGTAATCTTCGAATGCTTTTAGAAAATAGTTAGAATTTAGGAGTAAGAAAAAGGACTTTAACAAGAACTTCCTTAAAATATCTAAGATTAGCGATTCCCTGCCGTCTGCCTAAAAGCCCATCCTCAACCCATTCCTTCTAAATTTAATTTGCAAACATTTGGTGCTCTGAATTTTTTTTTTTGCTAAAATAATTTTACAACACCTATTCATGTTTTCAGTTATTTAGGGAACATTTTACCAAATAACCTCCCCCACATCTGCGAACACTATCATCCATTCACATGCAACAGATTTTAACCCCGAAAAGTTTTTATTTTATTCCTTTTGCCTCATTTTGTTCTATGTGTCCTTTCTTTTTTTTTTATATTTTTTGAGTCATTATAAAGAACACATAGCTATACAACAAAAAGGGGGAGGAGAACATTATACACAGTACGACGAAAATCTTCCTCCTCCAACATCAAAAGGATTTGGGGTGAGGTTAAATGGCATATGCTCAAACATCGTCTGCACATTTTCCCAAGCGCGTTCTATGTTGGTTAGAAAAATGGCAAATAAACGGGAAAATGCACAGAAAAAAAAAATCCTTTCAGTCCGTCGCATTTTCAAAAGGACCTCTAACCGAACATATAAAAGGAACAACCAGAGTGGGAAGATGAACGTGGGTTTGGTTTTGGTACAGGGACTGGAGGAAATTCTTTCCCTTAGTTTGTTCCTGTTGCGTGTATGTGTGTGTGTTGCATGCTTTGAATTTAATACACAAAATAGCTGCGTTGTTGTACATGCAAAATATGTTATCAAATGCAGTATATTCAGACCAACAACAACAACAACAACAATATGAAACAACAGCAACAGCTGCTTAAGGGCTCCTGGATGGGATAAAGTAATGATTTTTGTAGAAGAAGGGATGCTTTTGCTTATGGGTGCTTTATGATGTAATTCACCCTTCCATCGTTGAAGTGGGGGGAGGGAAATTTCTCCATAGGATCTATCACTATTTACCTAGTTTAGAGCAAAGGAACCTCTGTCTGACAGATGATGAGTAATACGGCCTTAGATTTGTGTGTTTATTCCGTGAAATTGAGTGGCTTTGTCAGTGACACACAAGACGAGACAGCTCCGCCACACACATGAGCAGAGAGGAACCGGAAAAAAGAAGGAAATCCAAACCACTATCATATAAGATTCACGTTCGTAACTGACAAGAAAATCCTCTTTCCAACCCTTTTCTTTTTTTTTTTTCGTCATCGTCCTCGTTGTTTGTCGTCGTTGCTACCTTTTCCACTTATGCTGACGGGGCATTTAAAAATGTTTCTGCTGGCGCACATATGTACCTACATACACGTAACAGGGTTTTTTTTTGTTGGGGAGGGGGGGAAGAAGTTAGAATGTTGAAAGTTCCTCTTTTTGTTCCCCTATTCTAAGGACATTCGAATGGGGAAATCCAATTTTCAACCGAAAAGCCAAAGCAGGAAGGATACGAGTATAACAAAAAAAAAAAAAAGGGCGCTCTGTAGGAGGCTGAAAAATGTCGGGGGCGGTGTGAAAGTGGAGCGTGTTTAAGACCACCACCGTACCATGGTAGTGAAACAGGTGGCATTGAGTATCTTGCAGGATAAATTAAAAAAAAAAAAAAATCTCTTTCAAAGGAAGAATGAAAAAAAAAAATCGAGAAAAACAAAAGTAAAAAACTTTCTAAAGTTTGACTTTATGCCCCAAACTTTTACTCTACTTCCCCCCCAAAGTGGGTATTAAATTTGCTAGGGGGTGGCAAGTGCGAACTAGCGCTCGCGAAAATTAATGGCACACAGTCGATTTATGTGCGTGACATCAACTTGATTTCTTTTCTTTTTTTCGTTTTCTATTCGAATGGATATTTTTAGGTGAACCTATCCCTATATCATCGGCCAGCCCTCTCAGGAGGAGTGAATTACTCTCACCTAAGCACCCGACATTTTGACTATAATCGCAAAGTGAATTAATTCGATGGCATTAATTTGTGTCCCATGTTAGAAAGGAACCATTTTTCATCAATTAAAACGGTGAACTACACCGAAGTTTGCTTAGTTTTTTTTCTGCGCTATCCATCCTCACCCCCATTCATCCACTCTCCTGAGTACATTTCCTTTTTCCTGCAAAAGTTTCAATATCGTGACACACTGTTTATTGGGGAGGTTACCTACCAAAAAAACAAACTCAAATAAGAAGAAAGAAAGCAAAAACTTTCATTCTACAAGAGAAGAAGGAGAAAGACAAGTTTTACTTATTTTTCACCCACCCACCCCTTCTCTCGCGGGGGTGCTTCGTCGAAATTGTTCTTCATTTCGATTTTAATTTCATTCCGTGTCATTAATGACTGTGAGAGGGTATTACAGTGTTGGTGCATGGTAATTTTAGTTTTTTTTTTTTTTTGTTCTCCTTTCCTTTCCTCCCTTTTATAATATCCATTCTTTCAATAACAGCCCAGCAAGTGTATAAGGGGGTGAGAGCAAGGATAAGTACTCGTGGGTTGTTAAATGTCGAATGGAAATGAGTGTCAAATTACAACGAAGGGGGTGAGAGAGAGAGAGAGAGTAGAACAATTGAAAGAAAATACAAGTAGCTAAGTATGAATGTACAAGAAAAGGGGTGCTAATCACCTGTTAAGGAAAGGAACTATGAGTGAATACGTCTTGAAAAGTAATTTGTTTGAAATGAAATCGGAAGTCTGAAAGTCAGGAAGCATGAGTCAAGGACCGATGTATGGAGTTAAAGGTGGAAGTCGAATCACGAGTATGTCTAAGCAGTAAGGATGCTTTTGCTGAAAGATGGCCGTGGTGTAGTGGCAACATAATTTGAAAGCTGGTGGTTCAACCCCCAAATCTGAAATCATTCGCAACTGTTAGTGCGGACACCAGTCATTGAGGGAATAAAATGTACCCAAGTTCCAAACCATTGTAACGATTTTACGCATGCAAATGCGGTACGGTTGCGATTTTTTTGAGGTCATTCTTTGTGGCCAGTCTTTATAGTGACCGGGTGTCAAAAGACATATTCATTAAAGTTCATTATGTCCGTGTAACTGTTGGGCGATTGAATACCATCTCCTAAAATTTAAAGCCAAAATCTGATTGTAAACGGACTCTCTTGCATGTTGGGTTTGAAGTCAAAATCGGAAAGAAATAAAGCCTATTTCAAGACATCCGGCATTGTATATTCGGCATCGGGTGTCTAACTCGAAGTGTATAAAATTCAATAAAAACTTTTACACATTTTCGGTACAGACAAAATTGTCGGATATACGGTTCAATCCATCGCCGGGTGACGAATATCCGACGCTCTGTGTGTTCACATGATTCATCTGATAGTCGGATACAAAATTTCTGGGTTATTCATACGTAACCGATGCTGTATTTACGCACTTCTTTTGCCAGAAAAGAAGTTATTTCTTAGCAAGCCACCAAACAGATTTTGATTCAATTTGGTTTCTAAGACTGAAGTAGCATCCATAAAGTTCAATCGAAGAATCATTAAAATTGGATGAATGGCTGTGTGCTAAAACTTCTGAAAATTTTGGTGAAATTCAGTTTTTTGCATCATCAGAATCAGATGATTTGTGAGGTTTCGAAAATATTTTTTTAATGCACGCCTAACAGATGAAATACTAGGATTTTGATGACAATTGGGTCAATCATTAAAATTGTATGAACTGAAGCAAAGACATGGGAATAAATGCCAATAGACGTGATTGTCAAGAAACATCCGATCAATTTCAGTTTGCTTTTTGGCTTGACTTAATGTGTAAATGGTCTCGCATGAAAAGCATGAAAAATCGAAGTCAAATGGAGTTAGAACAAGATATGAGACGGGGTTTCAAAATTCATAAATTTGTATATAGGGCATTTGTTTCATATATTCGAGGCCAGAAATATATGGATGTTCTCATTGAGTCTTATACACCTCAAGCCGGGTATCCGACGTCGTATAGCCACATCTTATAGAAGGAGTTCGGTACAGCCGCGGATAACATCTGTGCTTAAATTTAATTTATCGTCAATATTAAGACTGGGTAGGCATATAAAGTGATTAGAGATTCATTCATTCATTCATTCATTCATTCATTCATTATTTATCTGATTTGATTTCTTCTCCTTAAAAGTAAATACGATAAAGTTAGAATGGAGGAAACTTGAATTAAAACCGAAATTTAAAGCCATTTCAGGTTAAAATCAGAGCTTGGATATGATAGCTGATTTTTGAACTCGATAATCAGAAGTCCGATTACGAATTAGAGTCTGAAATACATAATTATGTTATAGACTCGGATTAAAACTAATGATGCTAACTTTAGGAGAGATTGCAGCAAAAGGGTAGGGAGATCAGGGATGAAATCGGGAGACTATATATTTTTTTTTTTTGAGAAATCTGCAGAACGAACCTTAGAATCTTTCCCTTTCGTTGAACAAATGATTTCTTCTTTGTGAAATTCTCCAACAATACATACATACATTTGTGATATTTCTTTTATAAAAATAACTCAATAATTTAATTATAACAACACAGTGTTGTGTTTTTTATTATAAAACAAAATAAAATGTCAACAGATAGATCTGTTTCTTTACATTTTTCGGGGGAAATCTCGGGTAAATTATGAAAAGTAAAGAAACAGTTTTGGGATACGGCAGGCAAAAGATGGAATTGCATGAAAGTTGATTGAAAATTAATATTTTTGACAGTTGTTCTCGTGCTAGTTTGCGCCGGAAGGGAAGTTGTGAATTTGTGTGATTTATTGAACTTTTTAGTAGAGAAACAGACCTGATATCTTAACACATTGACTGCCAGGGTAATTTTCGAAATGTTTACCCAGGGGCCAACCAGTTTTGTTCCCTGTATTTGTGTTTTCTTTGGATTAAAATACATTTTAGATATCTAGATGTATTTTTATTAATTAAGAAGGTCCTTGGAAGGATTTTCCCCTGTCTATCATATATGATAGCCATGGCCCCGTACGAGATTTAGACTTCTATCTACTTGTCCGGGACTATGGATATCATATTTGATGTGGCTATTATAATTGATAGCCACGGCCACAACGGAAACATCACTGGCTATCAAATATGATAGCCATGGCAGTCAATGTGTTAAGTAATTCCACATACAACAAAATCACAGCTTCTAGTCAAATAGTCGTTGATTTTCGAATTAAAATGTAAAAGCGGAAGATTTCCAGGCTTCAACTGGAGATCAGGAGATGCATACAAAATACTGGTTGCTTCTGGAAAGTCGAGAGGAATGACAACCTTAATTGAAACCCAACAGCAATATTTAATTTAATTGTAGTCTGTATAGAAAGCTTCAGTCTAAGCTGGAGGTATGTGAATAAATATGGGGCCTTGCTCAAAATGCACAAACCAACTAAGTATGTCCTCTTATTTTTTTTTTTTTTTTAATCTTTAAACATCAGTTAGTGTCCGCCTCGGTTTTTTCAGTGAGTAGGAGTACATACGAGTACAAACCCTGTATAACTCGAAAAACTCTGTTGTTTTTCGGAACACTTTTCATTGAGGATTGGATACCTGCATTGTCAAATTCATATCACGAATTTAACCTTCTTTATTTGTGACCACAATAACGTCAAAACGCAACACTTTTCAGAGCACCTAACAAATGTGTTTAAACCTTTTCCACCTAGCGTGGCAAATAAACAAGAATTCTCTGATAAAATAGATGAAGACCTAATCCCTAAAGAGATTAGCAAATGTATTTCTAAACTATCTAGCAGCAAGTCACCAGGTTACGACCTTTTAATTGCCCAAATCCTGAAAGAACTACCCTTCGTAGCTTTGTTAAAACTCAAGCTTATAATCAATGCCTGTTTTACACAAAGATATGTCCCACATCACTGGAAAATAGCAGAAATTATTGTTATTAAACCCCTATCAGAAGTGGCCCCTATATAGGCCAATATCGCTTTACCGATATTATCAAACATTTTGGAGAAACTGCTTCTTAAAAGGCTGGATAGAATCATAGAGTAAAGAAGGCTTATTCCCACACATCAGTTCGGGTTTAGAAATAAGCACTCGACAATAGACCAAGTGCATCGTATAACTAATGTTTTTTTTTAAAAAAAAAAAGCACTAGAAGAAAAACAAGTTTGATCTACAATACTCTTAAACGTTGCCCAGGCCTTTGATAAAGTTTGGCATAAGGGCTTGGAATATAAACTACATAGGGATCTACCTAGACAATACTATGAGATACTTAAGTCATATATAGCTAATAGATTCTTTAGAGTTCGCTATGGTTCAGCGTATTCTGAACTTAAAGAGATACAAGCAGGTGTTCCACAGGGAAGCGTTCTAGGCCCTACCCTATATTCACTATATACTAGTGATATTCCACATGCGAATGATACCATGTTAGCCACATTCGCAGACGACACTGCTCTTCTAGCAACTGATGGATGCGTGGCCACATCAACAGAAAAGCTACAAAACTCAGTGAACGAGATATGTGATTGAACGAAACGATGGCGAATGAAGCTTAATGAGTTTAAGTCCACCCATATCAACTTTACAAATAAAAAAATAACGAACGTTCCTGTGGTTATTAATAATCAAGTAGTTCCTTATTCTAACACAGCTAAGTATCTGGGTAAATAGCAAATGCCCCATGGTACATTAGAAATATTGACTTGCATCGTGATTTGTAGATTAATCCGGTAACGGAATAAATTAAAATGAACGCAATTCGTCACAACGTGCGTCTTCAGATGCATATAAATCCTTCAATAGAAGACGTTTTAAATATACGAAATAATATTCGTAGATTAAGAAGAACAAAACCTCATGAACTTATAATCTGACAATTATGAGAGGACGTATTTAAATTACAATACCCTATCAAACGCAACTAAACGTTGAAAATAAAATCACTTGTCGATCTTTCTTTGATTGCTCATGATCAAGGAGGTGTTTTTAGTGCGGTTACAGTCCCACACTGCTTTGGGTTTCTAACCTCTCTGCGTCTTTCGAGATTTTCACCTTCATTAACAAAAAAAAAAAAAAAAAATCCCCGATGCGATCTGGGAACCTGTCATGTCAGCTGTCACTAACGAATGCACCTCAGGATTTTTAGCTCGCAAAAGTTTAATTTCGAAGACATTTGCAAGTGCCAAAGTTTATTGGAGTCTGATTCTTCTGCTAATCAGACTTTGCTAGACTTTTCTTACAGAAGCATTCTCATAGCTTTTGGTATGTTGCTTTAAAATGCATTTGACTTGCTGGTCAATTTGCTTCGTTGCTGATTCATTGTACTCGTAATACGAGTATGACATATAAGTTAACTTTTAGTGTCAGACAGAATGTTTTCGGAAACTTTCTGTGAGTTTCGCAGTCTGTGAGTTAGAGAACCTGAAACGTGTACTTGTCTCAATAGCGCATCTCAGTTGTAAGAGCTAGACTACTACCAAACCTAAACAACATTCCTTATTCATTTATCTCAGGGCCACACTGTTTCTTGAAAGGAGTTCAGTTTCTTAAAAACCTGTGATCTTATGTCCATTAGTTTGAAAACTCTTCCGCCAATTCTTCTCAAGTTTTTTCTCATTTTTCCAAATGCAAATCACCAATTTTCTCATGCTCTTCTCTTTATAAATTTTGTTATGGTACTGGAATTTTTTATCCAGAATTTTCATTTTCAACCTTCGCTATTGGATGTACGAATTTTTATTGGTACTCGTACTCTAACTAAACCGCTGATGCTAGAAGGTTTTCAATCAACGCTTTCGATTTGGATGTATTTTTTTTTTGCGGTATCTAAGAATATTCATTCTTTTGGTCGTTTAGAGATTTACTAAATGCTTTAGAGGTATTTTCTCCATCACAGTCATCTTGTTGTTAAAGAAGTATTTGGATTCCTCATTAGATTTGACAATGTTTATCGTAGAAGAATTGGTGTAATATCCTTGCCTTCTATTGTGACATTTCTCTGTTTTCAGCTCTACAGCTACGGTTGCAAAGTAGGTGAGATTCAGCTGGATTGCCCAGATATTTGACGGCATATCCAGTGTCCAGGCCGCAAACAGACAGTCAAAAGAATTAGTCACGCTACTATCGGTGGAAGTAGCAAAACTTAGGCCGAGGAAGGGCTTGGTAGATATTTTTAATGTCCAGGCAAAAGGTTTGAAAACCCGGAATTTTAAGACTTTGTCCCGGAATTAAAGCTTACCGATCTGGCAAGTCCATCCACAGCGTTCGCCTGACTGTACATATATCCTGTGCCTCATTACAAACTCTACTGAATCAATGTGTCAATAATCATTACTTTTTATATAAAGAACATGTCTGCAGACTGCAAACCCACAGCAATATCCGAATATAGAAGGTAATTCAATTGGAGGTAATAATTTAAATCTGGCACTACTGTGGTTCTGTCAAAGATAAACAGTTGACATACAACAAACAAACAAAATTGTCGCATTTGGGGTTATGAGAAACCACGGGCCCATTCACGAATAACCAATGAAGTACGAAGATGGTGCTGCAATGGTGAACTTTATTGGGACATGATAATAAATTGTTTTTGGCAACAATTGGAAAACATGTCGTTTCACCAAGACGGTGTCACACAGCGCGAGAAACAACGCAGTTATTGCACACAAAGTTTCCTGACCGCATCAGCTCTCGTTTCGGAGATCAAAATTGGTCACCATGCTCGTGCGATATAACGTCGTTGGACTTTTGGTTTATGTGTTATTCAGAAGATGCATGCCAATGACCCTTAAACGATTCAAGAGCAAAAGAACGAGATTCGAGGCGTGATCTATGAACTACCAAAGGATTTATGCCGAAAAGTAATGAGAAGTCTGCAAGGCTAACCGTAGCGCCCATTTGGCGGATATCAATTTTCTTTTTTAATGTCAATGTCTCAACATTATATAGACATCAAAATATTAGCAGTTTTATTTAAATTTTAAATTGTAACCACTTATTGAATCACCCTTTAGATAGGCTACATTGCGAGCTTTATTGGAGCAGTGGGTACGTTATTTTGAAGGTACCTACTCGTACCTATTGAAGATACTAAGTACAGACATTTCCGGCTTTAAATATATTTCCTGTAGGCAACCTCTGACCTGTTTTATGGAAATAGGTGACGAGAGTTAATTTTCATGAAATTAACTCAATACCCGTCACTAGAAATACATAAAATGTAATTAACTCCCCATTCCTACCTAGTTGTGGACTAGATAGGAGATGTACGGGAGTTAGAAAACTGTTTGAAAGGTTTTGAATAGGATAAGAGATGAAAAATAATCTACTTTAGTTTCAAACGATTGGTGTTTTGGTTATTTCTAGTTCTACACACTTTAAGATACTTGAGTTCGCTATGAGGGGACAGAGAACAAAGGCTCAATGTTTTCAAGATACTCGTATGCACGGTACACAATTTGGATATTTTCAATGATTCATTCAAAGGAGATGAGACCTTAAATGCGTTTTGATAATTGATGTAAAATTTAGAACAAAAACAAAATCCCTAAGTCATTGAGTGTCGGAAATAATTTTTAAGGCTCACAAATTCTGTGCAATTTCCTAGAATTTTATCATATCTATTTTTGGTAATTAGGAAAGCCAGAAATTTAGATACAAGAATTCGAAAAATGTATTTGATATTCGTATAAGCTTTTATTTTAATGAAACTTTTTATAAAAAACTTTTTGATGCCTAAAAATAAATCCCAATAAAATAGCTTTCTGAACATTTTGGAACTTTTGGAACAAATATTATAAACATCTCAATGGATGCATCTGGATAAGTTTTAGGTGTATTGAAGGGATGAATTTTTATTATTATTTTGGATTATTTCGAACCTTCACATAAGATTAATCAAAATTTAGATACAAAATCATATTCGATAGTTGAAAATTAATACTAAGTCAAAACTGTGCTTCAGAAGAATTTTAAAATCTGAAGAAATATAGGATAAGATTTTACGTTACTAGAGAACTTGAAAAAATGTATTCAAAAATTAGTCCAAGCAAGTTAACTTTCTGAACATTTTGGAACAAACATTAAGAACAGCTTAACGAACAGAACTACATAGGTTCTAGGTGTCAATACTTTCTATTTAAATTCATCAAAAATTTGGTAAATTTACTTTCTGAACATTTTGGAACAAACATTAAGAACAGCTTAACGAACAGAACTACATAGGTTTTAGGTGTCAATACTTTCTAATTAAATTCAACAAAAATTTGGCAAATTAACTTTCTGAACATTTTGGAACAAACATTAAAAACAGCTTAACAAGCAGAACTACATAGGTTCTAGGTGCATTGAAAGCAATCAGCTTTTATTATTACACTACTGGAAACCGTAAATTTATATTCACCAACAATTTGGATTCAAAATATAAAGTCTAATCTGGACCTCAGGCGATTTATAGCCTAAGATTTTACGTATAGTAATATTCTGATTGTAGTAATATTAGGAATAATTTTAATTTTAATTGTGACTAGCATATTTCTTGCGAACGTTACATTGTTTGGTCCAAATTTAATTTCTAAAAAGAAAATCAGCAGAATTGAGAGTCAAATTAACCCGTCAACCTATTTGACTTAAAAATGGTTTCCCATTTGGGATGCAAAGTCAAAAAAGGTGAACTCTATAATGAAGGACAAGTAGGTGGTATCCTTAAGTTGATGCAATATTTCTGAAAAGGCATTTTTTTTTTTTGTGTGTATGTGTGTGTGTGTTCATCTCAAAATTGAGTACGCAATGCCGTGCGGCACCTCTTCAGAGGGCACACATCAATCACACCTCTCAGATTTGATAAAGATGATGCTGATGATGGAGATGCTCCCGTGCTCTACCACTGCTAAGGGATGGGTTGAGATGAAGGTATCTAATGTTTTTTGTCAAGTGACATAAATCATAAATCATGGCAGAAGAAGAAGAATAGAAAGTAGGAAAATAAACCAAAAATGACAAATGAAATTTAGTCCTTAAGTCGAAGGATTTTATTTATGAAATTATTACTGGGTCTTTGGTACGTACGTACGTATTTGTATGTGTGTGAGCGAATCAGGGCTAGATTGGTATGTACTCACCATTATATAGAGTCGTGGAACCGCGCGTTGCCGCTTCGGGTGAATGGGGCGGCGGACTAGGTGCCGTGGCGCCCGCTGTTGGTGACGATGGTCCCCAACAGGTAGATGTCGTTGCTGCTGCTGTTGTGACTGATGTTGTGCGTTGTTGTTGCTGATCTTGTTGCTGCTGCTGCTGTTGCTGTTGTTGTTTACCACCGATCAATGTTGCCGATGTATTGTCACCAACAACATCGATCTCTTCGTCGTCATCGACAATAATTGGCAGGTCAACAACGACTGTTGGTTGCGTTGAGAGTTTCTCCTGAATGACAATTTGTAAATTGCCCTCGGAGGAGGACTCCTCATTCAATTGCGAGTGATTTGAGTTGGAGGATTCAGTTCGGTCGGGCCAAGGATATGCCTTCCATTTTTTAGCCATTAAACAGCGTGGCATGTTATAGAATAAAGGAAGACGATGAACAAATTATCGGACAATGATGAGGATGGCGGCGAAACGGAAACGCAAAACGGAGGAGGAAGAGGAAAAAACGAAAAAGAAGGATTCGCTTGTGCTCTTGGCTCCTGCTCCAGGATCAAAATCGGTTATACATCGAAGGAGGAGTATTTTTTTTTTTTTTTTTTCTCTCTCTTCAGCGATTTATGCTTTGGGGACCGACCGAGTATTACTTCATTTGCACTGTTTGTAGGTTCGCTTCCTGTGCCTGTATTTGTTGTGAGTTTTTTATTCCTTTCTGCATTTAAATTTATTTTTTTTTCACCTTTTTTGAGTCCTTTATTTGTATTTTCTGGTTCTTTGTTGAGTTCTAAATTCACACGACACTTTTTTTATTTATTTTTTTTTTTTTTTACAAAACAGGATATGAATCAAGAAAAATCCGTAAAACAAAAGCACA
The DNA here is from genome assembly GCA_963082735.1 of Pocota personata. Taxonomy (NCBI): domain Eukaryota; kingdom Metazoa; phylum Arthropoda; class Insecta; order Diptera; family Syrphidae; genus Pocota; species Pocota personata. The sequence continues at coordinate 33,041,859 of OY720431.1, read as the reverse complement.
CACTAACCGAACTTTAGTTTAGTCCTCTGCTCTGTTTTTTTATTTTTTTTTTTTAGGTGCGGGTTAGAGAAGAATAAAAACTTAACAAAACTGAACACAATCGTAGAATAGAGGTCGTGTGGCAAGTGTAGTGTTACAGCAAACGCAGAGATGTGTTGTTTTAAGAAAAAAAAAAACTTTTAAAACAACTTGTAGAAATTATTGAACACAGGATACCAATAAAAAAAAATAAAAAAAATCAACCAAGTAGTAGTAGTAGTTGAACTGACTCAAAAAAAAACAGGGAAAAAACTTAAGGATCCGTACAAGAGAATGTTATATAAGAGAGAAGAGAAATGCGAACCGAACGTAAGCAACCCTTGGAGGTCTTTGAAAACCAAGACCGATAGAACAGTGGCTTTTATAAACCAGCCGCAACCAGTGGTAGTTGCCGCGAGCTCTCCATTCCAATCCGAATACATTCTCTCTCTTTTCATCCCTCGACAAGGAGCAGCAGCCAACCCCTATGTTGATGTGTTGTTTCTCTATCCAAAGTCGAGAGGGGTTGAATGTTGATGGAAGAATCGGAATCGTGTTGAATGTGATTGCCTGCATTGGGCATGTGCTGTGAGCGAATGAGAGACACGCTGGGAATGTTCCTCTTTGATGTGAACGAAACCAGGAAGAAGGATAAGGAACTGGTGTACGTTCCGATTCGGAATTGTTCACCGCTACAGGATGTGTGTAGCAACAGCAACAGCACCAGCACATGGTTCGATGATCAACAAAAGGCCGGAACATTCGCACGTTCCGACTGTTGCATTTGTACGGTGAGAATGCGATGCGAGGGCACAAGCGCATTGCAAAGTGTATGGAGAGAGGAAGTGCCGAAGAAAAACGGAAGAAAATATCCTGTTTCGATTCCAGGGTGCAGCTGTGCGGTTACTGTGTATGGTAGTAGGGGAAGAGGATGTGCTCTTCCTGTTGCATTCCATTGATGATGATTCGAATGGAGGGTTGGCGCGCGAGGGGGTGTGAAATGTTGCCAGCAACATTTTCCCCTCTTTGTGCACGTTTGTAAACATTGCCCACTAGTTGACTCGCTCAGATTAATCGAGTGCTGGTATTGTGTGTCTCTCGCTGGGGGTTGGTTTGTTTTTTTTTCGTTCGTCGTTTTGGTTCGAAGGGGGTGAGATTTGTTTTAGTTGGGGCAACCGTGGCATGCAACACTTGCGTCTGTTGCTGTTCGCTGTTGCTGTTCACTGTTGCTGGTCGAGCTGTTGATTGTTGTCGGTTAGTTTTGTTTTTTAGATGAAGTTGTTGAAAATGTTAGTTTGTCCAAAGATTGTTGGAAATTAAAGTATGAATTATGAATACCTATCCCTCTCTACAGAAGGCTTAGACTAAGTATGTACAGCCGGTGACGGAAAAAACCTTTGTTTGATTGTTGCCACTTTAAACTCAAAAGTCAATGAGTTATTTAAAATACAATTCCTTATTGCTATCTTGCCTTTGATTTCTGAATCAAAGTGCTTAAGATTTCGTTGATTTGTGGGTTTTTTTTAACAGCTAAAGCAGAAATTAAAATGGTTCCAAGGGATAAATTGCAATTGAAATTGGTATTAATGAGTAGAGCGTGTAAGAGATGAGCCTTAGCTATTTCTATATGAAAGATAATCCAGAACTTTCAAAAGAATTTTGAAAAATAAGGGATTGGAACCAAGACGATTGGAACAAGAGTCCAGACTTCAATCCGATTGAGAGTTGTCGGCACTACATTGTAAAATAAAATTAAAGAATAGAGCCAAAGTTCCTTCCTGAGTTGGAAAACATATACCTATACGAATCGTACGATACCCTCTCCCCCATTTTCTAACTCACCCCTAATAAAGTGAGCGTGGGGGGGTTGCGAAAATTTGAAACAAATGCAATGATATCTCTCTCTGCAGAGAATATTTCCGCGATTTTTAAGAAAATGTGTCACAAAACTGTTGTCACAACTTTATCTTAGCAGAAAGTGGGCGTGGCTCCCAACATTTTAAACCGAAGTTAACAGATTCTGATGAGAATTTCACAGTAAGACTTACCCATCGTCGTAAATAGATTTGAAAAAGCAATATATTACTTTTTTTTGTAAAGAAAACGCCCCTAAAAAATAGGCGTGGTCATGTATATATGTATAGGGTGGACCATCTATTGTTTTTTTTTTTTTTTTTTTAACTGGTAGAACACATATCGTGGCAAACATCCGACATTTTTTTTGAAAATGTGACCTGAGTCTATAGGCTTGCATTCGAACGACGAAATTTTCGATAACTGTTCTCAATTTCTTCTCGAATGTTATTCTTTAGGTCTTGAATTATTCGTGGATGATTGGCATACATTTTTCCTTTAAAATAGCCCCAAAGAAAAAAGTCCAACAATGTGAAATAGCAAGATCTTGGCGGCAGTCGATGTGGAACGATGTAATGATAATTTTCGATGAAAAATTGTCAGGTCTTTCAATCTTTCAATTGACGAATGTTCTGCGCTGCACATGGATGTGGAACGATGTAATGATAATTTTCGATGAAAAATTGTCAGGTCTTTCAATCTTTCATTTGACGAATGTTCTGCACTGCACATGGCCAATGGTTTCAATTATTGGTTATGGATGCAGATGAAGATCGGTGTTCAAAATCCGGCATAAGGTTGTGCGAATTATATTTTCAAATTCAATAGAAAACACGAAAATTGCTCTCAGTTCAACTATTTCAAATATATTCTTTCACAGTTGGAACAAGACATTTTACTTCTAACTCATGACCTATCTTAATATTACGTTGAACGGAAATCGGTTAGTGTGAATGACCGACGTTTGTCGTTGATACAAATCAACAAGCCAAGGGCTTTGCTTTTGGTTTGATTTGCTTCGCATTAGCATTTCCTGTTTTATTCTGCTATTGGCAGCATTGATATGTAACTTGCGCTAGATGTTTAATTCCTCTGAACGATGCCTAGTGGATATGCTTGGCTCTTCACGTACACTTTCACTTACAGCGGTTATGTTTTCACATATATGAGCTTGACGAGCATGTGACGAGCCACCGAACCAATTTCTTCAAAACGTTTCCGAATTTTGCGAATTCAGGGCTCGGTAGAACGATTAAACACACCGAAATGATCACGAATTTTGCAAAATGTAGTTTTTACAAAACGCCCGTTTTCATAGTAAGTTTGAATTACTAAAATGCGTTGTTGTATTGTTACTGAATCCATGATTAAAATTGTACTACTTTACACTTGACACCTAAAAATAAAATATTATGACAAAACCAACCGATGGGTCACCCTATGTAAAGGGTGGTTAAATTTTAAGGGCCGATGTTGAATGTGAACCACACCTAAACGTCAAGTTTTTTTCTGCATTTCATTTGACATTTCTCAATTTCAGACTAACTCAATTTGAACCATGGAAAGATACACAATCGAGCAACGCGTTAAAGTTATTCAGGCTTATTATGAAAATGGGCGTCCAAATCAAAATGCATATCGTGCATTTCATGATTCTTTCGGTCAATTTAATCGTCCAAATGTGCGTACAATTGGAAAAATCGTGCACAAATTTGTGCAAACCGGGTCTGTAGGAGATGTAAAAATACCAGTGCATGCTCGTACAGCTCGTACTGCAGAAAATATTGCTGCTGTTCGCGATAGTGTGGCTGAAGAGCCGTCCACCTCAACTCGTCGTCGTGCCCAACAATTGCACCTCTCACGCTCGTCGTTGATGAACATTATGCATAAAGACTTGCATTTACGCGCTTACAAGGTGCAATTGACTCAAGAACTAAAGCCTCTTGACCATTTCAAGCGTCGTCAATGGTCACAATGGTGGCAAAAAATGGCAACAGTGGATGATAAATTTTCGAAGAAAATCATCTTCAGTGATGAGGCACATTTTCACCTCAGTGGATTCGTCAATAAGCAGAATTGCCGCATTTGGGCGAATGATAATCCAAGAGTGATTGTCAAAAAACCAATGCACCCACAAAGAGTGACTGTTTGGTGAGGTTTATGGGCTGGCGGCATCATCGGGCCGTATTTTTTCAAAATGAGGCCGGTCAGGCAGTTACTGTGAATGGTGTTCGCTATCGTGAAATGATAACGAACTTTTTATGGCCCAAATTGGAAGATATGGATGTGGACGATATATGGTTTCAACAGGATGGTGCCACTTGCCACACAGCTAACGAAACAATGGCTCTTTTGCGCGACAAATTCAATGGCCGTGTTATCTCACGTGGTGGCGATGTCAATTGGCTGCCAAGATCATGTAATGTGACACCGTTGGACTTCTTTTTTTGGGGTTATTTGAAAGAAAAGGTGTACGTCGATAAGCCAGCAACAATTCAAGAGCTAAAGGATGAGATAATTCGGCACATTAACGGCATAGAACCTCAATTATGCCTCAGCGTCATCGAAAATTTGGACCATCGGATGGAGGTGTGCCGCCGAGGTCGCGGCGGCCATTTGCCCGATATTTTGTTCCATACATAATTGAACCATCCCAATATTATCATAATAAAAAGAAGTGACAGTAATTTCCTAAATAATTTGTGTTTTATTCAAAATCAACATCGGCCCTTAAAACTTAACCACCCTTTATATACGTATGTATAAATCAACGTCAATATATTTTGCATAGACAATATTTTCCAGTTTCTAGCAAAAATATTGAGAAAAAAAATTTGTTTTAAAAAAAAAAGTGGGCGTGTCTGTTATCGGATCTCAATGTTTACACTTCTACTGCTTCGGTTTCTAGAATCCTTATATACCGAATTTCATGTTCCTAGCTCAAAATTGAAGGCCCAAAATGTGGTGACATACATACAGACGTTCGGACAAGGCTGCGGACGGGTTATGCTACCGTCCAAGTTGTTCCCGGTTACAAAGGGTGATGCAATTGGAGATTACAATTTAAATGTGAAAAAATACACATTGGTTCCTGATAAGCTGCTAATATTTCAATTTAATGTTGAGACATTGACATTAAATATGGAAAATTATTTGGGCCAAATGGCGCCACGGATTGTCTTGCAAACTTGCATCCTTTTTATTAAATCTTCCATTACTTTTCTGCATAAATCCTGCGGTACTTCATAGGTACCACGTTAAACCTCATCCTTTGTTTTTGGAATCATTTGAGGGTCACTGGCACACCTTCTACTTCACTTTGAAAGTTCTGCTTTAATTCGATAGGTCGCATGATGGGGTGTAAAATGTATATTAGGTCCCCAAAAGGTGTCACGTGTGACAGACACCGTGTTGAATCGATTACTACGAGGAAGTTAGGTCCAAAATTAAGATAGCTTCAAGTCATTGGACTTGGATCACATCGAAAAAGTTTTCGCGTGATAATTTTTGCCTGAACTGGAATTCGAGACTTATTGATCGGATTAGCGGTTTTTCACAATATTAACCTGCTGTTACTTTACTTTACTCTAGATGGCGCTACACTCAGGGGTGTACCCGTGACATCTTGTTCTAACCACCTCCAGTTTTGTATACGAAGTTGGTTGGAAAAAAGTCCCCTTTTTAGTTTTGTGTTCTACCTTAGGCTAGGTTTTTCATTACCGCTTTATTCCTATGGAATTAATTCGAAGATTTTCTGTGACGTTGATGAACATCATGCGCTCTACATGCCCTTGCCATCTTAGGCGACGAATTTTGACCCTACTTACTAGATCCATGTCACTGTACAACCGTTGTTGTATATTCTACTTCATGCCTTGTCGAGAGGTCTTAACTACTCGACTGCCTTCTTCGCCAATGAAATATCGATTGGCAAGAGTGTTTGTTCGCTAGTGTCATTATTCGAATTTACAGCGGCGACTATTTTGACAAACCCATTAGCTACCTCTAAGTTTTAGCTGTCTATTGTGACATTCTGTCCAAGTCGTCAATGTTGAGTATCCCTTTCGATGACAGCATTTCCTCGTTAATCGGAAAAACCATTTTGCCGCTGCGTTCTTGAAATTAAGTCAATATCGTCGACGTACTCTAGTAGTTGTACAATCTTTTGAAAAATTTTATCAAATTCATTCAAGTACGATACTAAAGACATCACATGACAGCACGTCACCTTGTCGTAGTCCTTTTCTGACATCGACGACGTCAGTGATGTTACCTAAATTTTTCATCGTTATCCTCTTCAGACGGACAAGTTTGGCAGGGGTTCCGAAACTAGTCATGATTCTGTATAGCTCGCCTCTATAAACGCTATTATAGGCGACTTTAAAATCGATGAAAAGGTGGTTGTTATCGATTTTGAGCTCCTGGGTCTTTTCCAAGATATGCTTCAATCTGGACTTTTCTTAGCCTAAAAACACACTAATACGGCCCAATCAGATTGATAACAATTTTAAGGTGACTAATGCAGCTGTAGGAGTAACTAGCGCAGTTAAGTGGGTCTCCTTTCTTGCTCCGTCTCAAATCATCCAGAATTAATCAGTCACTGATATAATAATCTACGGTATAATAGGAATAAAGCTAATATATCTGTAGAGGTGATGAAAAAGCGGGCTAGGATAGGCACATACCACTTTGCCTACCCCTGAGAACATCACAGATAGCTTTTTAACGAACTAGGGAATCTCGCATAAGTCCCTCTTAGGAACATGATAGGCTTCATAAAGAGCACAGGCTGGTTTGTAGCAGAATCGACCGCAAGACGACCATATGGCCCCCGTGATAAGCACTTAAGTGCACTTCCCTCCAACCTAACCTAACCTAACCTACTGCAAGTAACAGATTTTTCCATGAAACTTGAGAGGAATGAAAATGTTGTTGTTTTCTTCCAAGACACCTCGGAAAAAGACTCTAAAATTCACTTAATTTTTGAAGAGTTCGCCTTGAAATAAAATCCTTAAAGCCAACCGATACTTCTGTGGATACATCTCCTTAACAATCCTTGCGATTATGGCATGGATAGTGAACCAAACTGAAAACAAAATTATTAAACTCCACAACAACAACTACAATACCAACTAGAGCGCAGCAATAAAATACATAATTCAATAATAAATTTCGATTCTTTAGTGTGCTGAACACACTCACGGGTAGGTAGGTAAGGTATCTCTACGAGTACTACGATCTCCCAAAATCAACCCAGAGTTCAACTTGTAGACCATAGGCTCACATAAAATGATGAAACTAACAGATGCATAGCTACACAATACATGAAGTAGTATCAAAAAAAAAAAAAAAAAAATTGGATACAGTACCTATCTAAGAGATACTCTCCCCAATACACTAACATCAGACAAGCGCAACGGGGGGAGGGATGAGGTGCTGGAACAAAAGGAAGAAACACCGAACCAGGAGGCAACAGAAATGTCTGGCACTGTGCCAAATTCGTTATAAGATTAAAGAAACTAGGTAGGCATCTCCTCGCCTTTGTTATTCTAGGGAGCCTCCACGTTCTGTCCGTAGCCGTTCGTTCGGCCTTTATCGATTTCGACGAATTTTGCTGAAATTTCAATTTGGCTTCTGGAACACGGTGTGTCCTAGAAAACCAGGGAGCAAATCCTCAACTGCATTTTCGATAGTAACTAAAAGTGGCTGTACTAGAGTAGTGTATCCTTGCTGTGGGGGTGGTGGTGCTGCTGATGCAGAAGGTATTGGGGTGGGGTTACTTTTTTATTTATTTTCATTTTTGGACAATTGATTGAATGTTGGTATTTCGGATTGACACTTGGCACCCAGTGAACGCTCGCTCTGCAAATGATTGTAGTAGTCAGCCGTTTTTAAGTCGTCGTCGTTGTCGTTGTCGTTGTCGTCATCGTCGTATTTATTTATTTTATTTTTTTATTTTTCCTTCAATCTGCCGTTCATCCTTGATTGGTGGTGGTGATGGTGCTTGGTGATTCTGTTGCGCTCCTTTTGGCTGTGTTTTATTTGGCTTTTCTTCTTTTTTTTTTTGCAATTTTGGTAGTTTGCTTTGTTCGTTTTTTTTTTCTCTATGGCGACAGTGTCCTAATGTCTGAATTTCATTTCCGCTGAAAGCTTTTAGTTTTTGAAAGAGGCGAGGCAGCAGGCCTCTTTTTTGTTTCTCTAGGATTTTGATGAGTGCATTTTTGTGTCTCTGGAAATCTATTTGGAGCTCAATCAGCAGGAAACGACTGACAGAAGGGGGGGGTGGATAAGTTATTGTTACATGACTTGGACGTATATTGTTTCGTGTTATAGCTGTTGTGTCTCTTTTATTTCTATTAATTTAATTGTTTTCACTTTGTTTTCCTTTTTCTTTTGTTTTGCTGTTGTAGTCGTTTTTTTTTGTCTTATTTTTCTTATTTTTCTCTGACGGAATGCTGACCGATATTTGGAAAAGAGGACTTTAATTTTCTGATGACTTCTAGAACGAGACATACATTTTTTTTTACGGAATAGTGGGAGGTATTTGCACTCGAATGGTTTACTATATATACATGTAAACCCTTGAACAACAGACATTGACAAGTTTGACGACGACTTAAGGATTACGAGCTAACTTTCGTCTAAGTGGATCAGAAGTAGAAAATATTTTGCCTACATTACATATTTAGGTTGGCAGCATTGTGACCCAAAAATATATATCGTGTCACCTCCTAAGACTAGCGAGGCTGTTCTCAGATTAAGGTATCTTTAGGAAAATGAATTTCCCGTAGTTAGCCCATAGAGGGCAATTATAGGGTGACCAGATAAGAACGATAGGAAATAATCAAATTGATTCTAGCTTTATTTTGAAGCTACATTCATGCCATTATGTGCGGAATAGCACATCGTTTAAATGGCCGCCTCGACTTCGCTAGCTGTGCTTCAACCGGTCGGTCCAATTTTTGATGACTCGGTCCAATATAATAGCATCTCGAAACATTTCCAGCGTCCAATTAGTGAACTCACAGCATTGTCTATGATCGTCCGGCTCCAATTCATGCGTTAGCACAATCTTATACAGATGTAGGCTCAAATCCAACCGCAAAATAAGCCTGGTTGACTCTCTGGCGATGCCCAATTCAGTTGATCGGCGCCGAATAGACATTTCTGGATCTTCTTCGATACTGGCTATGTATTCTTCACTTCGCAATGATCTCTATCTGATTGGTGGCTTAAGGTCCAAAAGAGGGTACTCATGCTCAAACTTTCCCACGGTAAGACGAATTGCCTGCGCACTGAAGCAATGATGACGGCCAACCTCATGACGAAATTCACGTTGTGTATTTACAATTGAGCCGGAATTTCGATAAAATTTTTTAATAATTTTCACTCGTTCGGGAAGTGTCAAACGATGCAGGGTGAAATGGCAAACCCTACTGAATATGTTGACAGCTGGATATTATTGGTAACTTTGACAGCTGCTAAAACATAACAATTGGAAAAACTATCATTACTATCTAGTCATCCTTTATATCTCGTCGTTGGTTTTGTGTATCGGTGCCCGTAGTCTTATCCGCATTGTTGTTGAATCTGATCGTCTTCCTAAATCCTGTAATGAAGATAGTTGGCCATCTTAGTCTCACATTATATTCCACTGAGACTACTTTCCAGAGCTTGGCTCCTTTTGATTTCCTCCTTTCTCCTTACGTCTTTTCAGATGACGAGTCCAGGGGTATGAAAATGGTATCAAGACTGTCGTTTATCAACTTATAGGCCTTCCTTGTTAACCGATGTTCAAAATCTCCTCCAGAAATATTACATAGGTATCTGCGCCCGCCTACATGTACTCCATGCGACTCGGACTTTAAGCCCTTTCGGGCCATTCCAACGCGAAAAAATTATAAAAATCTCATTTCTATCCCTCTGACTCTGGCAATACAAATGTAGCTTCATTTTCTACCAAGTTTAAGCCGAAATTACAACTTTTCGTCTCTGTTACTCATCAAAGCATCAGAGAAAAAAACTCAATGTTGTGTTTTAAATTCTGATTACTTAAGGAACCTCTTGACTCCATATTTGGTGTAAATTGGCAAATTAGAGATGAAATTTATTCAGATTCTTCTTTTGATGACTCTATCCCTCTTTTTGAGACATCAAGTCCGAGCCCTGATACCTAGCTTGGCCGCGTGGTTTCCAGTCTTGTCTTGTACTAGTTTTTTACCATCTACTACTTAGTGGGTAGATTGTCCAGGCCCTGCGGTAAGATGTACATTTCGTGTCACGGGTAGATAAGACATAGTTAACCTACTTCCAAGTTTGTATAACGATACTACACAAGTACATTCCCCCTAAGTGCTTCCAGCGGAGCAGCACTGTTGAGGACTTAGCTCCACCTGGCCAGTTTACCAGACTTAGGGTCTGACCACATAAGCAGCCAACATTTTCAGAAATTTGCAGGATGTAGTAGTCTACTACGCAAGTTCTGCTTATGAGCTCGTTTATTCAGGCCCTGCTGTAGGTTAGGTTAGGTAACTGGGTGCCCTTGTTGACAGGGTTGTCAACAGCTCACTTAGATCAGTAAGAGTCCATTGTGCCCAATATTTAGAACCCTGGGAACCTAAAAATTTCAATCCTATAAATCTCAGGAGTTTTCTTAGCTCAATGCTACCTAGCTCATCCAGCTCTGAAAAGAAGTATCTGCCAAAAGCACAGCTTCTTTTGCTGGTCACACAGGAGATGATGAACAGATTCTATTTACTCTGCGTCCCTGCAGCTTCTACACTAGTCATTATGAGGTAACCCTAGCCACAGTATCCTGTTATGACGCCAATAGCTATGCGGATATCCCTTCGACTTAGTTCTATAAGATTGATAGATCTCTTTTTGTCGTGGACTGGCCATAATGATTTGGTTGTAGCGCATGTATCTAATCGGCCCTGTTGTAAGTTGGCCAGTTCTAGATATGACACAATAAGTTAGGCTACTTCACCTAAATTTGACCATCGATAGGAAACGTAAGAGTACATTTCTCTTCACTATTGATACTTTCTGTTAGTCAGTTGTAAAGCCCCGCCTCTCATTCATCAGCTCGCTTGTTTCCATTTATGTCACTGTAACCTGGAATCCCCAGCAGACTGACCTCCTATATAGACAAATTCGTTACGGCATTGTTATACGAATTTTGAGGATGTGGTAGCCGAGTTCATGTCTGACCATAGATAAGCCTTAGCAGCACAGCACCCAGATTCTTTGAATCTGACTGCGTTGCACAATACGAAATTTTGAATGTGCAAGTCGAAAGGATAGAGGCACAGGAACGGAATTAGAGGGTCTATCGGACAAGTCAGACTTGTCGTTCTTTGTACTCTCTTGAGCTTGGCGAGATTGTAATCTTTACTTAACCATAGGTGAAGATTGGACGTACAACTGTAATGTACCTCCAAAGGGTTATCTTTCGGGAGCGTAGAAGGCTCCCTTTTTGATCCGAAGTTCTGCAATATTTATTGTAGTTTCCTGTTAAATCGAGAACGGTACAAATATATTTAACACCACATACTTGCTCCAGTAGACTTTGCTGTTTAGAGTTGCACCTGGGTATCTAACATTTCGACTTCTTCTAGTCAAATGGTTTTCAAGAAGTCTGTTATTATTACTCGTAAAAGGTATCAAAGCGATGTCGATTGTATTGAGGCTTAACCTCATTATTTTTGAATCCTTTATTTGTATGTCACATAATGTCTCCTCGCCGTGACTTCTTAGCTTACCACTGCAAGGCTCCACATTAAGGGTGATAAAGTAGTTAGCCTGTGTTGTATTAACCTAACTCTAATCGATGGACTAATCTCTTGTTTCCACATTCACCGCCTACCTTTCAGGGTCTTTTTCAACTTCGTCTGGGTTGTTAAAAGATTATTCGATGTCTAGGAAGACTCACATTTTAGCCCCTTTGTCCTTTAGTGCTCTCTGCGTCCATTAGCTGGTACAAAGAGTTTTCTGTCCAAGCAAAAGAACCTTTCTTCTAATGCAATTGTCGAAAGTTTTCTCCATTGAAGTTAACCCGATAGGTCTGAAAGACTTCGGACGATTGGTGTCATTCATACCCACTTTAGCAATGTCCCTACTTAAATAACGGGCTGTTTTGTGAACATTTTTGTAATAAAAGGGCAAAGATACCATCTGCAAATGGTATAAGAACGGTTGAGTAGTGTTAATAGCCCAGCCCAGTATATTAGATTCGTCAATAACAAACTTTAAGGGGCATCAACAATCCACATACATAGGTCTATTCATCCCATCTGAGTCTTATGGCTTTCCACAATGCCGCGGCGCCATCGTGTTATCTACTTATTTGTTGATAAATTTTAGCTACAGCTCATGTTTAGCTGTGATGGCTTCCTGTATACCGCCCGTGAAAAGTTCTAAGAAACTCACAGTTTTTAAATTTTAGGTTATTCGGATGCATTGCATAGCCTATCTGTTTTGCTCAGTTAATTTAGTAGGATGTGTGTAATCGTCCGCCTCTTTCGCGTCTACATATTCTCATCTACACCAGCTCATTATTTGAATCTTTGTTCTTTCAAAACATATTCCTGATAAAATAAAATCTGTATGCAAGTTGTAGGATACCATTGGATTCAGTAAAAAAAAAATGCCGATGATAATACGCAACCTTGAGGGACTCCACTTTAATCCTCCATTTACGCTGGTTAACAACTTTATGTGCTTCGTTAGTCTTTTAAACTCCATAAAAAGTATTAAGATATCGATGTTGAACCAATGCCAAAATCCTGGTCTGCTCAAGATTGACTATTCAGCATTTTCACATTGAACACAAAGACCTTCCTTAATCGACAGATTAAAACTGCCTTCATTGCCTAGATAAACTCTGTTTTAACTATCTATACAAAAAAAATGTTAAAACCAAAGTGACTAAACACACCTTTAATACGCTTAACAGTTACGGGCTGGATTTATGGCCATCCTCGAGCACACTTTCACTATAAATCGCCCTTTATCTTAACCACAGTCGATTCGTTTGTTCTTCTTGGTTTCGGTTCCGGTGCATGGCGTCATCGGTTTTCTTTGCCGATATCGGCCTTTTGAATCTTTCAGCATCCGCACCGGGTGTTGGTCTTGTTATCTCCCCCAAGGATTTTCAACTTGTGTATGTGTATGTGTGTGTGTGTGTTTTTTTTTTTTCTCCAAAAACGAACATATGTGCGGGCTCCAACAGAAACGGATTCCCTTTCGACACATATCCTTAGTGGTTCGTGTTTTATTTTTCCTTTTTTTTTTTTTTTTTTTTTCTGTGGTTCCTTGTGGACTGACTGAAGTGTATTCAAATGAAACCAGTTGATTGCCGGAGCGCACGTCCAAGCGAATAAATTAGTTCCAAGCCAAGGATTTCCTAATGATCTCGAATTCGATTCGTATCTGGGCTCGAGTACCATTTAATCCCCCTTGCGCGTTTGTTGCGGTCTGTAATTCATTGTTTTCCAGCACGTGTTCCCTTCTGGGCATTCAAATGCCCAGCAGCGCATTCGAAAAGAAGCAGAAAAAAAAAAATCTGCGTTGGTCATGATACTGGGCCAGAACGCACTGAAGTCATCAAACCGAACCGAAAAAATAATTCTGGGTTTCCATTGCATTTGTTTTGGAATTAGCATTTTGAGCGTGAAATTTCCCCATAGAGTCAGTCAATCGGCCAAGTGGCCCTAGGAACTGGTACGTGGCACACGCGCTTTTCCATATTCATCGGGCTCAGCGACGGTGTGTGTATGTATGTGTAGGGGAACCAATTAAGGTCCTTATGGGTGCTTCAGGAACACGAACTACTCCTGTATTTCTTTTGTACATAAGTTGCGTTGAAGGTGGATATAATGTTCTGGTGGCAGTGTACGAGTAGTCGCGTGGCACGACATATGCTGCCATAGCCCAACCAACTGTAAAGTAACAAGGATCGATGGTTCACTTTAGGTTTTTTTTTTCCGCTTTTTTGGAGTGTGTTCTCTTTCAATGTTGCACATAGGAAGGATGAGAAGCGACGAAAAGGAGTTGACCCAAATTATTTATTAAACAGACTTGAGAGTTCCTTAAGGACACAAAGAGGGAATATACACTGAAACATCTGCAGACGATATGGAATTTTTAACGGGCCAAGCCGCAATGCCACGCAACAACTGTTGGAGTCGTTATGGAAATAATATATGGAATATGTAACTGAAATTTTGAATTGAAGCCTAAAGATGTCTAGGGGGTTCATTGAGAAGAGTCATTGTTGTCGGCCGCAAAATGACACAGCAATCGTTTAGATGGTTTCCGCTTCAGTTATTGAGAAATTGTGGAACGATGACTTTATAGATAGTGAACTTCATAAGTTTTTACACTAACCTAGTCTTATACATACATATGTATGTATGGTGGTATATTAAGTGGGACACACTATTACAAGAAACGTAGGATAAAAAGATAGAAAGGGAATATTTCTCGTTAATAATAATTCATCACAGTTCAGTCTTGAAATTGGAGTTGCTGCAATCCTTAATAATGCAGGGGTCTTTGAAGTCTTAGCTCCATAACGCCAACCCAATTATTTACTAACAGAAGTCCATAGATAGTGGAAGAAATTTGTCTGGTACCCACTAAGATGAGAACATGGTCAACGTAGGCCGACATGTTGAAGCTAAGGAAGTGAATTTTTCTGTTCGCGGAATAGGGGTGAAGGTATTGCCAGGTAATCCTTTTTAGGTAAAAGTCTGAAGTTTCATGTTGATTTACCAATATTGAGTTCTGCGCAGTAATTAAATTCCTCACAAAACAATGAAAAGGTGTAGAAAATATACTAAGTGAAATGCAAACAGTTCATGGAACTCCTTGTCCTGATAAAAGCATGGTTTGAAATTGGTCGGGCTTGTTTCCAAGGTAGGTAGCGACAACAACATGCTTAAACACGTGATGGGAGTTCAAGGCCTTGCACACCGAAACGACAACGGTGAGCGGTTTGTGGACTTCTGCAATACCAACCGCCTAGTCATTTAAGGTACGCTGTTTAAGCATAACACCTGCCATAAGATCAGTTGGGTCTCGACTGATAGGCAAAGAACATCCAACCGGATCGATCACATTGCGATCAGTCGCCGCTTTAGATATTGTCTCCTGGACGTCCTTAACAGACGTGGAGCTGATATCGGACAAGAACGAGATCACCATCTTATGCTAGCTCATATACGCCTTCGTACTGCATCCGTCAACAACAACCGATCAAACTTGTTGAACATCACCAGGTTCAATACCGATAGACTTAAGGTTCCCCAAGTGCGCCACCTTGCCTTAGAAGCGGAAGGAATCAGCAGCTCAATGCAGGAGAGCATGGATGACCACTTTTGCGAGCGGGGCACACACCTATGTCGGTAAAAGGCAGGCACACCATCGCACATGGCTTTCGACAGACACCTGGAGACGGATCGATGAGCGTACAACAATAAAGGCTCGGATTGCAGCGGCCTCAGCAGTAGAGAGAACCGAGTTAGAAACCCAGTACCGTACGAAGAAGAAAGAAGTGCAGCGTAGTGTGAGACGTGACAAACGTCAATATCGACACATTGCCTTCTAGGGCTGAAGATGCAGCGAGCAGATGCGATAGTAGGACTGTTTAAAGCATCACCAAGGAGCTCATTGGTGGTCGAAACTCCAAACAACACCCGGTGAAGAGTCTGGACGGTAACCTCCTGATTTCGGATGAGGATCAGCTCAATAGATGGAGAGAACATTTTGCTTCAGTGCTTAATCACTTAGACGATGGCGATATGATCTCAAATTCGAATGAGTATTCCGAAGCAACAAATTCCCGAATATGCATGGCACCTCCCAGCAAAACAGAAATTATGGCAGCAATCAAGTCCCTCAAGAAAAACAAAGCAGTGAGTATTGATGGCATCCCTGCCGAATAGTTTCAAGCGGCGCCAAATACATCAGCAGATCTGCTGCATCCGCTAATACAGAGAGCTTGGGATAGCGAACAATTTCCACAGGAGTGGAAAAGGGAGATGATCATTAAGCTTCCGAAAAAGGGAAACTTGATGGAATGCGGAAACTGGAGAGGTATTTGTGTTCTTCCAGCTGTACCCAAAATAATAGCAAAAATAATTCTCGACCGATTAAAGAGCATTTAGATTCTACTCTCGACGTCGAACAGGCAGGTTTTCGCGCTGGATCTTCCTGCATCGACCACATAAACACCTAACGGATGATAATCGAACAACGCGTTGAGTACAGGTCTCCGCTACGAGGGCGGTAAGTGTCACGTCTTACACAACGGTAAGGTGTCAGAGGAATTTGGTGTCCAAAGTGGAGTACATCAAGGATGCATTCTGTCACCACTATTGTTCCTGGTGGTTATCAGCGATGTACTCCGTGCAGCATTGACGGAAGGAAACAATGGAATTCGTTGGACTATGACATCTTACCTTAAACACCTAGGATACGCTGACGATGTTTGTCTACTTTCACATCGGATAATGGACCTTCATCAAATGGCCCATAATCTAGAAACTGAGGCAAATAAAGTGAGGCTCAAAATAAACACGGCCAAAACAAAAGCCCTCAGCACTTCCAACACTAACGCTCAACTTAACATTGCCGGACAGGAAGTCGAAAAAGTTGACAACTTTCTATATATTTAGGAAGTGTGGTCTCGGCTAACCGTGGTGGCACCCAACTGGACGTATGCAGTAGAATCGGAAGGGCAGCATACCGAATGCTATCCACAATCTGGAAAAGTTATGTTATCAGCTTAAGAACCAAGCTGCGACTGTTCCGCTCTAACGTAGAATCGGTACTGCTGTATGGGTGCAGTACCTGGAAGGTGGACACCATTATCACACGCAGGCTGCAAGTCTTCGTAAATAAATGTTTAAGAATCATTTTGAAGATTTTTTGGCCGAACCGGATCTCCAAAGAACAGCTTTATATGAGAACGGGCCATGAACCTATAAACATTACTATACGAAGGAGAAAGTGGCAGTGGACTAGACACACCCTACGGCGCGAAGACAACTCCATTGCGAAATACGCCATGCAGGCAGTATAGGCAGAATAGCGGAACGCCCTAGGCAAACATGGCGCAGAACAGTTGAGGAGGAATCGAGCTCTATAGGAATGAGTTGGAGGCAGCTCAAGCCCGTTGCAGAAGTACGAACAAGATGGCGCGAAAGAGTGGTTGACGCTCTATGCCCCCCGAGAGGTTAAAGGACCTAAGTAAGTAAGTAAGTAAGAGAGTTATTAGAAAATGTTAACCGCCCTGGAAGACCGAATGACCGCCCTGGAGGGTCGAATATCCCCTCATGGGAGATAGTCGACTTAAACTAAAACAAATTGCAGAAGTTCGGAATATCCGACACAAGGAATTTCAAAATTCTACACGATCGTCTTGGGATTTGAAAAATCAGCTCAATGTGATTGCATAGAATGCTATCAACAAAATTGTTACTGCAGTTGAAACTTGGGTTCATTATTACGACTCAAGTAAAGTAGGAGTCAAAGTAGGAGTCCACGCAGTGGCGTAAAAAGGGAGATGCAGCGCCCAGGAAGTTTAAGGTCGTACCATCTTTCTCTATCTTTCTCAAACCACATGCGTCGACGAGAGTCGAGTGAAAAGGTTTTGCAGCTTCATAGTGACGATGCTCATTTCGAGTTATCTGGCTTTGGTAATACACAAAATATCCGCTATCTGGGCACTGAAAATCCTCAATTGATACACCAATGACTTCGTTACTGTATGGTGCGCCATTTGGGTCGGCGGCATCATTGGTACACATTTTTTTCAAGGCGCAAGAGGTGATCGCTAACACCGAATTAGATTGATTGGGCCTACAAAATATGTGGTTCCAATAGGGCGGTGCCACACTATACAACGCTAACGATACGATGAATATTTTCCGAAAAATGTTTCAATACTGAAGGTGATATGGACTGACTTCCTCGATTTCCTAATTTGACCGCATCCGACTTCTTCCTTTGGGGTTACTGGAATGGAAAGGTCTACGGCGACAAGATAACTAAGGACAATACTCTTCGAGAGATTAGTGAAAAACCACCCAAAATGTGTTATAAACCAAATAATCGGTAAATAAAAAACACCCTGTATAAATCGGCTAAGAAGTTTTCAGTGACTTGAACCGTGTGCCATAGAAAAATCAAACTTGGACCAGAGATAAGTTCTGCTAACCGGCAGATAATCAAGTTTTGGAGGTTAGAAAGGAATGAAAGTAGGAACAAAGATTTTCAAGAATTGATAGTTCCGTTATTTTTACTTCATCAGGTTTCAAGAAAAATCCAAAAAAAAAAGTTCCCACGAAAGGTATGTTTCCCTCCCCTATTGCTTTTCAAAGATTACTGGAAAACTCTTGATTTTGGCTCATATGTCAGTTTTCAAAAAAATTGTAAATGACATGAAAGTTAGACAAAATGGCAGACTGCCCGCCTTTTTGTTCTTCTTTTGTAAATACCCGCATACTTATTCTCACTCCTGTTAACCCAGATTCTCCTAAAACTTTTTTTTCTTTTTAAATTGATGAAGTCGATAAATCTATCAAAAAAAAAAAAAAATGGACCTTTTGGGTGTCCCTAGGAGTTGAAAGTAAAAAACATTTTTTTTTTTTTTCAATTTTCTTTAATGTGATATGTTTTAAAGCATCGTACATGAAGTCCAACGTTCGTTACATTTCTCGCATCGAGTTGGTGACTTTAGATGGCATAACCTGAATCGCGTTCGATTTTCTTGCTCTACAACGTAATGATCTATGTGGTCGAATTTTAAGTCCATATTTTCCAACACAGATGGACGTGAAAGACCTCTTTTCTTAGGCTGGCGATTAGACTCTAGTAACGATAGAGCAATTCTTCGTCGAATGGGAAGTAGACGCATATTACCGAAACTTTGCTTTTGTAACTGCCAACAATTGTTGAAGGTTGCATCGAGAAGATAAGATATGAACGGATTATACCACTTTTTTCCGCTAATAGATGTTCGGTATAACGATATGTTTTCATCAGCGCGGTCCACCCCGCCCATACTTTCGTTGTAATGTCTTATAAGGCTGGGTTGCTCCACCAATTTAAATTTCTTTTCGACTCTAGAAAAACGTTTCACGAATTTCATTGGGTAAATGCTTTCTGAGTTTGAGGCCATGGTAACCAAATTATTGTCGTTCCAAATGTTTATTTGTAAATACAAATAAAAATTCTTTTTTCTTCGCAGACCGAATAATCATGTGATTCAGCACTTTGTCATCTTCAAGGGGACAGTTTTTAATTGCTCCTTATTGTTCATTGGAAAAAAATGTGGATAACAACTGAGTATGTGTTACAACAATCTCTTTTTACCTGTTGCATTGATGCCTCTTTCTTTCAACTCTGACAGCAGATCCAGCGATGTAAAAAAATTGTCGAAGAAGACATGGTAAGACATTTACAAACCACGACTCTGCAACACATCGCAAAAATTCAGCATCACTCGCGCACCAAGGCCCATGTCTTTGTAATTTTGGCTTGTATCTGCTCCTTGGTACGGATCAAGCCATAAGGCATACCCAGACGCTGTGGCTCCACATATCCCCCACGAATAGGTTTGCACCGAATGAATTGCTTTGTGGAGTGGCGGCCATAATATGGAACCATGGATTCATCAATGCAATACTTTTCTTCCACTGGAGCAAATTCTAAAAATTTTTTATTCGAGTAGTCGAATAATGACCGAATTCAGCTGAACTTATCACTTTGGTTAAGATTATGGTTATCGCAAAAGTGAAGGTTGGACATTATAGCATTGAAGCGATCTCTTGAAAGGCTGATACTCTTGATACTAAAGGGTGGTTAAATTTTAAGGGCCGATGTTGAATGTGAACCACACCTAAACGTCAAGTTTTTTTCTGCATTTCATTTGACATTTCTCAATTTCAGACTAACTCAATTTGAACCATGGAAAGATACACAATCGAGCAACGCGTTAAAGTTATTCAGGCTTATTATGAAAATGGGCGTCCAAATCAAAATGCATATCGTGCATTTCATGATTCTTTCGGTCAATTTAATCGTCCAAATGTGCGTACAATTGGAAAAATCGTGCACAAATTTGTGCAAACCGGGTCTGTAGGAGATGTAAAAATACCAGTGCATGCTCGTACAGCTCGTACTGCAGAAAATATTGCTGCTGTTCGCGATAGTGTGGCTGAAGAGCCGTCCACCTCAACTCGTCGTCGTGCCCAACAATTGCACCTCTCACGCTCGTCGTTGATGAACATTATGCATAAAGACTTGCATTTACGCGCTTACAAGGTGCAATTGACTCAAGAACTAAAGCCTCTTGACCATTTCAAGCGTCGTCAATGGTCACAATGGTGGCAAGAAATGGCAACAGTGGATGATAAATTTTCGAAGAAAATCATCTTCAGTGATGAGGCACATTTTCACCTCAGTGGATTCGTCAATAAGCAGAATTGCCGCATTTGGGCGAATGATAATCCAAGAGTGATTGTCAAAAAACCAATGCACCCACAAAGAGTGACTGTTTGGTGAGGTTTATGGGCTGGCGGCATCATCGGGCCGTATTTTTTTCAAAATGAGGCCAGTTACTGTGAATGGTGTTCGCTATCGTGAGATGATAATGAACTTTTTATGGCCCGAATTGGAAGATATGGATGTGGACGATATATGGTTTCAACAGGATGGTGCCACTTGCCACACAGCTAACGAAACAATGGCTCTTTTGCGCGACAAATTTAATGGCCGTGTTATCTCACGTGGTGGCGATGCCAAGATCATGTGATTTGACACCGTTGGACTTCTTTCTTTGGGGTTATTTGAAAGAAAAGGTGTACGTCGATAAGCCAGCAACAATTCAAGAGCTAAAGGATGAGATAATTCGGCACATTAACGGCATAGAACCTCAATTATGCCTCAGCGTCATCGAAAATTTGGACCATCGGATGGAGGTGTGCCGCCGAGGTCGCGGCGGCCATTTGCCCGATATTTTGTTCCATACATAATTGAACCGTACCAATATTATCATAATAAAAGGAAGTGACAGTAATTTCCTAAATAATTTGTGTTTTATTCAAAATCAACATCGGCCCTTAAAACTTAACCACCCTTTAGTTCACACCCGGCATCTCTTGTGGCTTCCCAATACATACTTTTTTGAGGAAACACGTTGTATCCACTTAGCAAGAGTATTCCGAAAAAAGACCTAATTTCATGAAATGAAACATTTAAATGTATGTTCTTTTGCATGGCATAGTTATTGGTGAGACATATTGCCATTTCGTAGAATCCATCATCGAAAAATTGTTCAAATATCTCTATTGGCGCTTGATTATTGAACACTCTACTAAATACCGTCTCACCTGTAGCACCCTGAAAATCTTTTTTCGTCCAAGTTAGTTTCTTTATTGGATCCATTTTTCTTTTCTTGGGAACCATAGCAGATAATGGGATGTCGTCGTCAAAATCAAAACCATCATCATATGCAACTTCAACACCAGCAAGTAGTTGACTGCGTGGTAAGTTGGATATACCCACTACATTTTCTTCTCCTGAATCTTCATCCGTCAATTCTCCACATGTATTATTTGGCGGTAGCAAGGTTATTATGGCCGGTGCTGAATTCGATTCTTCTTCTTCCAATACAGCTAGGATTTCATCCAAATTTACGTATCTACAAAACGAAGCAGGCATGAATTCGAATCTCCTACTGTCCCATATATGGGACACCAATAAGAAAACCTTTATTTTTCAAAACCCATGAAGAATTTCTTAAATCTTACAAAGGCAATAAAGAACATGACATTCTAACATTGAGTTGTCCAAATAATATTTATAACATTTTTGTTAAATTTATGTCAAAATTACCTTCTTGATGACATCGTTTTACCAGTTCACTTCACTTCACTCAAAAACACTAAATGCGAAGAAAATGCGCGAAATATTGCTAATTTTTTTTGTTCGTAACTAGGCAACATATTCAAAGGAATTGAATAAAAACCTCAGATACAAAATGCAGGTGTCCCGCATATGGGACAGTAGGAGAATCTGGGTTAAGACAAGTCGCTTGATACCTTTTCATGGAAATCGCCGTTTTTGGTATTTTGTCTTCACCAATAAGTCTATTCTAGAGGTTTTCGAAAGTTTTCGAAAATAATAGGACGCATGGCAGGAAATTGTCCGTATTTGGAACTACATTGACGACACGAAGAATTGTGGAAAACTATATCATAAAACTGCGAGAGAAGTGCATGATTCAAGGCGGTGCTTGGAACTTAGTTAGGATATCCTGCAAATGTGTCGACGTTGCAAGGAGTGATAAATTATTCGTCATGGGTGCATAATTTCCAAGGAATGCAAAAAACCGCTGTTAAAGTTTTTGTGCAAAAGGCATGTACATACCTTTTTTCGGCAAATAGAATACTTACTAACTTACTTACTTACTTAGGTGGCCGAGGTGAACCTGGGCCTCAACCAACATGCGTCTCCAGTTAGTTTAGCCAACTGTCTCCAGTTGTGCACTCCAAGTTG
Source organism: Pocota personata (assembly GCA_963082735.1). Lineage (NCBI taxonomy): Eukaryota > Metazoa > Arthropoda > Insecta > Diptera > Syrphidae > Pocota > Pocota personata. Next base: position 33,019,419 of record OY720431.1, on the reverse strand, counting down.
ATTGAGGTCTCCTTCTATTTGTACGTCCCACCTAAGGCGATGCCTTCCTTTACTGTGTCGACCCTCTAGGATAGATTCGAAGACTCTGCGGGTCGGAGCGCTGGAGTCCATTCCTAGCCATCTCAAACGACCAATGCGCAGTTTTTTAACAGTTCGTTGTAATATCTCTTCCTTCAAAGCCCGTCAACGCAAACGGAAGCGAATATCTTACGAAGAATTTTTCCCTCGAAACGACCAAGGATATCTTCATCCATTTCCATATAGTCCATGCTTCAGCACCATGGAGCAGGACCGGGATTATCAAGGTCTTATATAGAGTCTCCTTAGTTCTTCGGGATAGGACTTTACTACTCAATTGCCTTCAAACAAACTTCCTGCGCTGATGTTGTTGTCTGATGTGATAGCAGAGCCAAGGTATACAAAGTCCCTATCAACCTCGAAGTTATAGCTGTCCATAGTGAAATTCTGTCCGATTCGTCGATGTTGAGTGTCCCTTTTTGTTGACAGCATATACTGCGTTTTGCCCTTTTGCCTGTTTCTATCGATTTTTTTTTTTTTTGTACGTCGGAAGGTGTGAATCTTTTAAAGACGAAACTGAGCTCGTACTCAGTAATAGTGTGGGATTTCCACCCACTAAACCCACCTCCCCTCCTACCCCTGGATCACGCGGTATTGCCGTCAAGCATTTCATGGTGAGCGGGGACTTCAGACTTAGGTATTCGGCTCATTTGTGTTAGCAGTCTGCTGAGCTGTATTTCGTTATCGATCTTGTCTTGGCTGCTTGGTGTTAGGTCCACACCCAGTTCTTTCGCCAGCTGGTGCCGTTCTTCATAATATCGTGGACAGTGGAACATGATGTACGTTGGGCAGTAGGGGTTGTCGTCGTGTCGAAACCTGCGAAGGTAGGCTCTGAAGCATCCATGGCCAGTAAACATGTGGGTCAGGTCAGGTAGGTATTCAGTTCCCCATGCTTCCTATTGATCCAAGCGTCTATATTCGGGATCAATCTCTGCGTCCACCTGCCTATATCAGAGTGATACCATCTCTTCTTCCATTCTTCCTTGGTTGTACCTCCGTATCACTTCAACTCGTCGCTGTTGATGCTGTTGTCCTGCTGGCCCGATATTTCTGTTGGGTTTCTTTAGCAAGAAGACTACACATACCGCATCGTATGAGGTTGTTCGGAAGGCGCTGCATACTTTACGCATTGATTCTGTAAGCTGCCTCAGTCTTCTTTCTGTACGACTTTGTCTTCAAGGCACTAGCGCATATTTGGGAGCCGTAGAGCATTATATTTGTCTTTTCTTCTCCAACTTTCTTCTTCCGATAACTTAATTGCAACCATGCTCCAACTTCTCAAAGCGTTTGGTCACTACAACGTTGTACTAAGTCGTTGGCGGAGCCAATTATTTTCGAAGACCTCGGGATTCTAAGTCTGCGGACGTCATTATACATTAGGTTAGCCTGCTTCTATCTCAATACTCGCGAACGTATCGGTAACAGCCCGCTGATGTCGGCATACGCATAGTTGCATTTGAAAGATTATGCCTCTGATGTTGGCTTGTGCGTTTCGCACTTATGATGTTAAATGACAGCGCCTCACCTTTCCTAAATCCTTTGTTAGCATGAAAGGTCTCGGTGAGGTCATTACCGACCTTGATGGAGCAGTGAGCATTCTTTATCGTCATCCTGCACAGACGAACGAGTTTGACAGGGATGCCAAAACTAGGCCCTCTACAGCTCGTCTCTATCAATGCTGTCGTAAGCGGCCTTAAAATCGATAAGGAGATGGTGAGTATCGGTTTGAACTTCTTCAGTTTTCTCCAAGATTTGCCGAAGTGTGAACGGGCCAATCAAGTTGTTGACGAAAGGTTTCAGACGTTCATGTAATATGGGAGATAGTAGACGATGTTGAGGAGACTGAGTCCTCTACAGTTGGCGCAGTTGAGAGTGTCTCCTTCCTTGTGGATAAAATACTAAAGCTAGTCTCAAATGATTGTCTCGGATGAAAAATAGTTCAATTATTTGGAATCTAATAACCTCTTAAGAACAACTGCTTGTTCCTCTCTCCGCCAACAAAAACTCCACGCGTCAATTGTAAATTCTATTCAGTCCATCCACCATGCTAACAACCAGGTAATCCGTTCGTTGTCATCTGCATTTCTCATCCTTCGTCCCTTTACAAATTTAACAACTGCAAATCAAATTGAAAATCATCATGGGAACCCTCTCCATTCGTGTATGCATTGCATACAACTCCAAGGCAATAGTCAATCATGGGAACCGCAATCATATATGTAAATGTCACACCGCCTTCCGGCAAGCGACTCCCAAAAGTCAATTCATGAAAAACTATTCGTATCGTAGTAGCGCATTGAGCTACGGTCTCCCTGTCAGTCTAGCGATAATTTAAAATTCAAACCGAACACAGGAAATCCCAAAATCTGACAGAGGCACGTTCCGAATATTTCTATTATTGCATCATTTCAATGCCGCATAGAAAATCCAGAACAGAGCCACTCCCCCGGTACCGCGAAGCTAACACGGCCGTCCGTTCAACCCCGGACAAACAGCGTCGTTTCGGGCCATTATAAAATTTGTTGCAGCAACATTGCACATTGACATTTTTAATGAGCTCAAGTCGCACACACAGACACACAGACACACAGAAAGAGAGAGTCCTGTCCGTCCATCACGTATTCGTAGCGTGCCGCAGCAGTTGAAATTATTTCCCATGCGATTATTTTTCTATGGTGTTGAATAGCCTGTAGCTAATAGCTTTGATCCATTTAGAGATTCGCCAGGCATGGTCTCTTCCACCAGCAATACATTCCATTTTCATCCTTTTTATCGAATGCAGAGCACACCACCACCGTACCGGATTCATTCCATCATTTATGAGTCGACTCAAACTCATTCAACAGCGCGGCGATAGCTAAACTTCAACCCTTAGGTTGGCTCTATTACCTATACATAAGTATATAGTACATAGGCAATAGGCCTGTGTTCGACACTCTAGTTGCAGGAGGCAGTGCTATAGTACTGCTTCTGCTGCCGGTTCTGTTGTATTGAACACAAAGTGCAGACCGCAGAGCGTCGTCCATTAAAATTTTCTGCAATCAAAATCGCAAACAATGGGCACGTGACTCGCATGAAGCTAATTGCCATAGTGTGAAGCAGGGGTAGCTCCTGCCAGTTTCGATGGCATGGCATAGTTGCTTTGGCTCTTTAATCGTTTCGCCAACAAATCGCTTTGTTTCTTTGTATCTTTTGCGAGACGGTTTATGTAATTGCGTCCTAATTTCGCTTCGGATGGCAGATTTTGACGCCACACCTCATTGAGAATAATGGTGTCGTAATCACCAGTGTCGTCTCGTTTAGGATAGTTCAAGTGCGCACCCCCCTCCCACCCGTTGAAATGAAATGACGCCATCTACTTGTAGTTTATGGTCGAACTCCATTTGGGGCAACAAGTATGTGATTTATCAATCAATACTCCTCGAATTCCACTTTCCACAGGATATCAACATGTTGGCCACGACTTCATACCGCAATCGCATATCCAAATCACATTAAGGTGGGAAAACGGAAAAGCATGGCGACTGTCGTTAGAGAAGAAAACTTAAAAAGAAAGGCAAAACACAGCCCCCTCCTTGCACCCTTATTTATTGCCGAACTTTGACGCGTTTCCCAACGTCAACATGGAAAAATCCCATTTTTAACTTGGAACCCACCTACGTACGCCAAGTACACGCCAAGATTTATGGCCAAGATGATAAAAACAAAAATAGAGCTAAAGACGTAAAGACGAACGTCTGCGGCTAAACGTAAACACTTGCACCCCAGGGTTGCTAGGGGAGGGGATTGTGCTTTGCCCGTGATCCTCCTCATAGCTGGTGTGCGGTGTTTAGAAGGAATCTTTTCCTTGCAATCATCAACATCATCAGCAACAGTGGCGGTGGCTTTTAACGTGTGTTAATGACCCTTGTCACATGCGAGGCGGCAGTACCACCAACACGAAAAAAATAAGAGCGAAACGACTAAAGGCAAACGACGCAAAGGCTCGTTAAGGACATATCAGCGAGTCATCATCACAGCGATAGATAAATGATTCTCGTGCAGGATTAGGCGCGGCGCGTTGGTCGGTCGTATATCCGCAATTTTCGCTAAGTAAACGATTTCCGATAGAGAGGAGGTTCGATTCTGGGATATCTAGCCCAATGGGGTGGAAATTTATGTGCCCTACTGTTCCTGAGGGTTGAATTTTTCCAAAAAGAAATGAAAATAAAAAAAAAATAAAAAATAATAGAGAAAGAAATACAACCGCAGGCACACAACACATGTGTGTGCTTTCTGGATGGGAGTACTCGTACCTAACGTGCGCGCTGTATGAAGGGTGGAACATGTCCAAATCCCTAATAATCCTGCAAACATTGCTATCATTGCCTAATGCCTGTGGGAAGAATCCTTTTCTTTTTTGTTGTTGCCTTCTTTGGTTGTCTTCTTTGTTCCTGGGTGGCTTATTAGGGACTCAACCTTCTACGCTTGGTTAGTTTGTTTGGGTTATGAGATCATTTATAATCTATTGTTAGCATGCCATGGCACATACACATACACAGTGGTCATAACGTTTCTAGGGCGCGTCAAATGCACGCTAGTTTATCAGCGGGAATCTAATAGGAACTATATACTTACTTTTGGGAGATTTTAAAATATTGTTATTAGTAAATCAGGATGGCGTACTGTCGATTACAGCAAAGGATAAGATAATGAGGTCATTCAGTAAAGGCTTAGCCGGAGGACTAAAATCCTTCATGAGAACCATGCAATTCCCCACGAAGAAGTGCTTATAACGTAGAACTATAACTTAAAAACAAATATGCCCCTAACAGCAAGGTCTATGTATAATGCCATCCAATTTTAAACTCTTGTGGAGTCTGAATGCACCCAATGAAGTACAATCCACATATGTTGTTCCACAATTCATCCGAGTCGACACCTCCCACAAGAACTGCCAAACGTCAGTCGTCAGCCCGTAACGAACTTTATAATAATAATTATTAGAATTAGTTTGAATTTAATAAAGTAACGTTTAGAGTAGTGAAGAGGTGTCTTTTCATTTTTACACATATTCCATCTTCGCTACAATTGGTGACTCCGAGTTTAGAACTACTTTTCGTGCAGTAGACAAAACTGACGCGCGAAAAATGTCTTCAGACGATGAAGCTAGAACCTGAACGAACCCCCACCGTGGAAGTGTCAAAGGTCTCTGTAAAAATGTAAAAATTCCACACTTCTGGAAATTACAGCCTCAATTGTGGTTTTCGCAGGTGGAATCCCAATTGTTCACGTCTGGTATAAAGAACGACGGAACAAAGTATCACACGGTGGTAGCAAAGTACAAGTCAACCCTCCGTGCGAGCAGCTTTAGGCAACTCTCAAAGACCGACTTATCATCCAATTCGCCGATTCGGAGCACAAACGATTGCGCAAAGAAGTCGAATTAGGTGATAAAAAACCATCCCATCTGCTGAAGGAAATGACAGCGTTAGCGGGAAAAACTGTAAATGCTGGCCTTCTAAAATCTCTTTGGCTCCAGCGTTTACCGCAAGACATGTGTGGCATCATTAGCATCAGCAACGAAGAACTTCCCCGTTTAGCGGTTTTAGCTGATAAAGTTGCAGAGACTTCGTATGGATCCGCTATTCAAAAGGAACCACCATCTGCTTCGCTCGCACCAGTGTCAAACCTCGAGACTCGAATAGTTCAACTCACAGAACAAGTCGAACAGTTAAAATGTAATTAGTAATGGCGGTGGCAGACATTTGAGATCCAGGTCGAAACGTCAAATTTTTTCTCGCAGTAGATCGAAATCGTGCTGTGTAGATTATTGTTGGTTCCACAACAAGTATGGCCACAAGGCTAGAAACTGCCGCTCTCCGTGTTCTTTCAATAAAAAATTAAAAAATCCGGAAAACTAATAGGCCTGTCACTCAAAGCGGCGAGTGACAGTAGCCTCCCTAATTGCCGCTTATTTATCACAGATCCAGTTACTAAAATAAAATTTTTAATCGACACCGACAATGCAGCAGAAACGTCAGAAATCGCAACCCGATTTTCTTTTCGCAGCGAACAACACAAAAAAGCAATATATGGTGAGAATTTGGGAATGCGACGTAGCTTCGGACGATTACAATTGCTGATGTGCATCGAGCAATTATAGGAGCCGATTTCCTGCGACACGCACTGATGGTAGATCTACGAAACAAACGACTAGACTAGTCGACACCAAAACCGAAGAGTCATCGTGTGGTATTTTAGCTCACATTCATTCTCTTCCATGGGCATCGTGGCGTAGTGGTTAGTGTGTCGGATCACTACGCAAGAGGATCCAAGTTCGAATTCCAGAAAACACCAAAAAGTTTTTACACGATCCCACCTCTCGTGAACGTCTGACAAACATCCCGAGAGTATTGTTGTCACGAGAAAGCTTTTCAAAACAAATTGCCGTTCGGATATGGCACTAAACTGTAGGTCCATTCCATTCATGTGAAAAATATAACGCACACAACACGAGTGGTTGCGAGAAGCTAGGCCCTGGCACTTAAAGAGCTGTTGCGCCAAATATTTATTTATTTTTTTATTCATTCTCTTCCTTACAATTCCTCACTTTCAGAATTTAAAGACTTCTCAAGGTCGCTGCCACATTCAATAACAGCAGCACATTCTACAACTCATCACAAGGACCACCAGTTTTTTCTCGGCAAGGAGTCTGTCACCCAAAATGCTTCAAATAGCAAAAGCCGAGTTTCAGACCGTGCTTGAGCAGGGTATCTGCCGCCCTTCGAACAGCTCATGGGCAAGCCCCTGCATATGGTCCCTAAGGGGAAAGGAGAATGACGACTTTGGGGGGATTTTCGTCGTTTGAATGCCGCCACTAAATTAGCTTCGTTATAAGGACAAAATCCCTACCTATGCAAACTGGCTTAATTTTCAAGATCTAAAATAAGAGAAGTGATGATGGCTCTTAAGGATGTCGTTGTTAAGTCTTACAGTATAGAGTTACAACACATTTTTTGGGGGCGCCGTAGCTCAGTGCTTAAGTGCGCTATCACTGAGCGGGAGATATAAGGTACAAATTCCAGAAAATACAAAAAAAAAAAAATTTTTCTCAAAGTCCCATCTCTCGGGAACGTCTGACAAACAACCGAGAGTAAAATTTTCAATCGAAAAAAAATTGGCCCTTCGGAAACGACATAAAACTGTAGGTCCCAACCGTTCGTGCGGGGCACAGTGCGAGTGGCTGCCAGAAGCTAGACCAAGCCCTGTATGGGACATTACTTATTTAACACATTTTTTTAAGTACTCCTGATAATTCGTCCTTCCCAAATCGATGCTAACAAATGTTATCATTACTGTAATTTTCCCTTACGTCAAACTTGTTTGTATAGGCATACCCTGTTAAAAAAGAAGTTCTGTAGATTATAGATTTAGGGGAAGAAATGCGATGTTACCTCTATCACTGCGGCCAGAACTAGACTTGTGATTTTCTCCAGTATAGAGCTCTTCCATGGTGCTAGAGCCCTGATTTGGTAAGAACTATAGGCAAAGTTGCCAAATATATTTTACATTGAAGCTACTTAGGTAACAAAAAGTATTATACTCCTCTCGCCTATCAATCTATGTTCTGTGAAAGACATCCATACTGATAGATTCAACACTGTGACTGTTTGTAACTGAGGTTTTAAACAAAAATAGCACACGGTAGACCAAAAATAACCACAAATAAAAAAAATATTTCTACAAAGCCGGCAATGTATCTACCTCAAGAAAAAGAAATATTGTTGCACCTCATCATGCGACATATCGAATTAAAGTTGAAGTTTCAAGGTATCCTTGTTGAATAAATTTTCTTAAACAAAATAACTCAAAAACCATGGCGATGTCCCCCGCCTCCGTTGTATCTTGAACTATTAGTGCGCATAATTTAAAAAAATTTAAACTTATGAGGACCTAAGAGGAAAGTTATAAAAAATCTTTTAGCACAAACAATTCTTGAAAAATATTGGAATACGTGGAATGAAAAGTCACCGTATCACATCTTACCCCGTCTTTATCCGATTTTGATGATTTTCAGACAAACGTAATGACATGTCCGACATAATGCAAAACTTTATCGAAATCCGTTGGTTGGTTCTTGTGTTAGGCGTATGAGAAAATGTTTTAAATCTTTCTCACATTTTACTATCTCCATTCGATTTCAGTAAATTTTAAGAAAAACTACTAAAATAATGATTACACGCCAAATTTCATCGAAATCCGTTCAGGAGCTCTTGAATTATGAGGCTAACAAAAATAATTTAAAGATTTTTAAACCCCACGACATTCCATGACAGTTTTTGGTGGCTTAACGATCTCTGAGCAGGAGACACAACAAACAATTTGTACCTGATCCACGAAAAAATTAAGAAAAATCTTATTTCTATCCCTCCAGCATTCGTGCGTCGCACAGCACGAATGTCTGCGAGCAGCTAGCCCAGGCCCTGTACGTATGAGGGCAACGTGAAAAGTTCTCGGCCTGAATCAGAGATGGCGTTCCAATCAGCAAAAAATTATGTTTCCTGCCTGGGTGCCCTTCGCATTAGTTCGTATGGCAAGTTTCAACTTGTTCTCTCAATTGTTTCTTTACAAGAATTTTTGCAGTAGACGTCTTGGGTGTTTTTCGTTAAAATGGATAAACTTGAATATCGTGCGGTGATAAAATTCTTCGTTTTGGATGGGTTAACCCCTAAGAAAATTCATCCAAAGTTGACAAAAGTTTACGGGGACTCTGCTCCTTCCATGCCAACCATTAAAAAGTGGGCCGCTGAATTTAAACGTGGTCGCACGTCCCTCGAAGATGACCCACGTGAAGGACGGCCAAAAACCGCAACCCCACCCGAAACCATCGAAAAAGTGCATGATATCGTATTAGAAGATAGGCGAGTGAAGGTGACTGCGATAGCTAAGGCTGTGTGTATATCGGAAGAGAGGGTGCGAAACATCTTGCACAAAAACTTAGGGATGCGAAAGCTCTGCGCAAGTTGGGTGCCGCATTTGCTGAATGCCGATCAAAAGCAAATGCGCAAACGATTTTCGCGGCAATCTTTGGACCGATTTGTCACCATGGATGAGACATGGGTCCACCCACTACATGCCAGAAACAAAACAGCAGTCGAAGCAGTGGGTGGAAGCCGGAGGTTTAGCGCCAAAGAAAGCGAAGTCGATCGCATCTGCCGGAAAGGTCATTGCCAGTGTGTTTTGGGATGCGAAAGGGATTCTGTTAATTGATTACCTTGAGAAAGGCAGAACAATTGCAGGCGAATATTACTCCAACCTTCTTGATCAGCTGGATGCCAAAATTCGCGAGAAGAGGCCTGGCTTGAAGAAGAAAAAAATCAACTTTCACCAGAACAAGTGTGCGTTGGCGATGGGAAAACTGCGGGATTTGGGGTACGATTTGCTCGGCCACCCCCCCCCCTATTCACCTGATTTGGCACCCTCAGACTTCCATCTGTTCCCAAACTTGAAGAAATTTGTTTCTGGGAGCTTCGCATCCAATGCAGAAGTTGAGAGGACCGTAGATGAATATTTTTACAGCCTTCCAGACTCTCACTTCCGAGAAGGAATACTGATGTTGGACAAACGCTGGACTAGCCGACTTTGCTTGAGTGATCCACAATTATATTAACTATAGCACCTACCCTTAGCGATGGAACGAGGGGTTAAGTCCTGCGGAAAAAGAAGGCACATTGCCAACAACACGCGGTGTTCCCATCTAAGTACTAACCGAGTCCGACGCAGTTTGATTTCGGTGATCGGATGAGAACCGATACATTTTTTTTTTTTTTAGTTTATTTTTAATGCATTTTTATTATTCAATCTTTAATATCTTAACCTCCATGAGGAGGAATATCGTAATAATTCTAATTGGAAATAATGATCAAGCCTCTAAGGTATATAACGGCAAAGTTTTATTAAAATCTGTCCAGTAGTTTTTGCGTGAGTAAAAGTGAATATGACAGGATTTTAAAAATCATTACCTTCAGTATCCTTCAGAACAGGCTAATATTTTGCTGCTTCCTTATTGGAATTCCTCCAAATCAGAACGTTTAGCAGCAATAGCTGATCCTCCAGCCGACAAACAAAGGATTCCTTAGAATATTACGAATTACGTATATAAGAAGTTCATGTACCTAAATTCAAACACAAACTCTTGTATGCCTTGGGTCAAATTATTCTTAAAAATTTAGGAGAATCAGGTTCAATTTGAACTGAACACCGCTCAGTCTACAAACTAGTCGCTGAACATGATCGGAACCCCTGAAATCAGCTGGTTTCATAGAATGTCTGGGGTAACATACATGCCAAGCATTGTCAAACAGATTCCTCAACATCAACTCCAAGCATTCTGGGTTTGACCATGTTAGTATCACGCTTCGTAGACATTAAACAATATTTGGGTAGAGTAGAAGGTGGTCATTGATGTAAATCAGAAAAAAGTACTAACATAGTATTGAGCCCTGGGGAACAGGATGGTGTACAAGTACATCTGTCTAATATAATCCGTAATGCAATGAGCGTCAAAATTAGCAATCCATTTCACGAAAATGTCACCGACACCATGAGCTTCTGACTTATTACCGAGGGTACTATGTCACACTCTATCGAGGGCTTTGGAGATACCAAGAGCAACAACTCTGTATTCACCATGATCACCATGAGGGTCTCTAACTCCCCTGTAGAACGTTGTTTCCGCAAACCGTACTGGCGATCATTAAGGAGGTGGTTTCTCTCAAAATAACTCATACGGTGGTGGTTAATAATGCTCTCCATATTTTTGAATAGCACTGACGTTAAAGCTATTGGTCAGTAGCTAGAGGGGGAGATTTCATTGTCCTTTTTCGGAATCTTCTGTATGTGTGAAAGTTCCCACCTATCCGGAAAAACTGTCCGTGATATTCGATAAGTGGATGAGAGCTTGCGCAGAGGTTTGACCAGGGTGGACGAACACAGACAATGGGAGAAATCTCATCTGGCACCGAAGACTTGCTACTATTAAGAACTAGTGGAACGATTTATTCTTCATTAGTATTCTTTATATACTGGTATGCCAAGCTTCAATGAAGTCTCAATCATTTTCAAATATTTAGTTCTTTGATTGGACCTATTTGATCAACTGCCTGTTCTTGAGAGTCAATGAAGAGAATGTACAGTCTGGAATGTACACCATTTTCCGAACAGAATGCGATTCACAGGTGTGCGACGATCTCTGAGTCAAAGTTACTTACGTAAAATACTATGAACTGTTTATTGCGATTTCTTCAACCAATAGCTTCTACTCTGATTGCGGAATGGTGCTATCCACATGACAGAGACCGTAGATCGTAGGTAGCCAGTTCGCTATACTCCACAATGGACATCCCTTTAGTTAAGGATCTCCACGATCAATAGGTTTGCATTATCAGTGATCGTCTTTCAGACTTTCCAAAGGTCATAGACTTAAGATTTTATTTCTTCCCCAACTGCAGGCGGAATGGACAACGTTTTCCACAAATTCCTTCCATCAAAACCCCTGTCATTTCAATTTACAGCTATTTCCTGCCACATTGACAATTTTTAGAAATGTTCAATCCTTGCTTAATCGTCGACTACTTGAACCCTAAATTAATTCTGACAGCTTAAACCCGAAACATTCTTCATCCCAAGAACGAAAAAAAAAAAAAAAAAAAAGAATTACGTAACGCTTTCACTGGGCACAGGGAAACATAATCGCGTTCCCTTCCACGCTGCTACGATCATGGGTGTAACCCTCCCCGAATAAATACCGGACGAAGAGGAAATTAGATCTTCGACTTCGGTTCGGATTCGAAAAAATATCAAAACGACAGATGGTTCATCAAAAAAAAAAAAAAATAAATTTGATATACGAGACGTGTTCGTTGTCCGACTATGGATTACTCATTAAAAGGGCATGCGGCCAAGCCAAGTAGAAAACAAAAACAGGATCGTCCACACGGTCCGAAATGAAACCTCTCACTTTACGTTAATTAAATTCGTTCAAGGTTCCCTAAGAGGCGAAAATATTTGTGTTTCCCTAATGACCACTAAACCCAACTGTTTCCACCAAGCACCCGACACAATGTTCAAAAAAGGGTTACACCCTCAGGATTCGGGGGAAAATGCATTTTTGATAGATACGAGTACCTGGCAAAAGGATTTCAATTCAATTGTCATGGAGATGAATCAACGAAAAGCAGCAGTACGAGTAGCAGCAGCCAACGGGCAGATGCGATTGCAATTTCGGATTCCTGCATCCCCCTCTGAATTGATTCAGCAGGCGATATGCAAAAGAAAGGATGATATTGCACCTGGTTGTGCCTTAAGAATGGGTACGGGCCATGAAATATTAGCGACACTTTTTTTTTTTTTTTTTGTCCTTGGTCCTGCTGTCGGTCTTTTGATTGTGTGTGCTCTATAAAAACAACTTTATGAATGCCAGAGGACCCGAATGGCTGGAATTATTTCATAACTCAGGAGCAACAGGAGTCTCAGACGTAAAAAAAAACAAAAAAAAAAAATCGGAACAAGAACTGAGAAAACCCTCTGCGGAACAGCTGATCGATAAATTTATCTCAAAGTACAATGACACGAAAACGGAACTGTGTGTGCGTGCGTCTACTGTATGGCGATGCAAATGCACGCAAACGACCTCAACTCAATCGAAAGGGCGACAGACCTTGTTTTTCGCAGATGCGAAATCAGACAACAGACGAATCGCCAGGATATCTACAAAGGCACAGACACAGAACGAACGATCGTCGATCGCGCTAACAAAAGGGCAATGAAGTGCAGCTTCCAGGTAGACGAGAGATGAAGAGTCCACATGCTCCGATCGAGATTTGAATGGAATACGATCCGACGATCATCGGGGCACAGTGTAGACATGGAACACATGCCATATGGACAGGGTACCTGCATTGGACAACGGAACTGGATACCGAGTGTGTGGGGCAGTTCCGTCCGTTCTACGGTTTTCGTTCTATAGGGGTCAATAACTGTTGCTGTGTGTACCTTTGCCGACGGCGGCCGTCTGTCCAACCAAATCCCTCCAGTTGGTCATTCACTGATGGTAGGTGTGGTTGCAGAGACGAATAAAGATTTAAGATCGAGATTCGAGAGAACCTCGCCGATTGAAAAAGGTTAACGACGTCGCTTCTTTGTGTTGTTGTGTATTGTTGACACTGGCACGAGACCAGGTAGGTACTGATAGGTATAGGTATAAGTAGGTTAACAACGATTCAAGATTAAATGATCTGACCGCACGATGACCACCGTCTGGCATGGTCAGTTTGTGTTTTGTTTTTTTGTCTGCTTCTTGTCATCCTTCATTTTTGTGCTGTTACAGCTACCGTGTTCCTAGTTAATTGATGCGTGAATCGACACTGCCCGATTGTGGCAACAGAAGTTCTGATTAGTAGTGAGTATGTCTTGCGGTAAGAATAATTGTTTTTCGCGTCGACGCAACGGAAGGATGTGGGTGTCCTCTTGAACGTCCCTATCATTTATTTACGTCCACAAATCGCCTGATTTACCTAATTGAAAGTGATTGCCATATACGAAAGGGTGGGATTAGTTCACCCATCCTTTTCAGCCTTCAAAAATACTCACACATAGAGATTCTCTTCGTCTTCCTTCGAATTAACATAACAAACGGAAAAACTCTACGTCGCGGATGGCCTCGGAATCACGTGCGTTTCGATTTTCCATTCATCAATAAAATAAAATCACGACTTCCATTAAATTCTGTTTACTTTTTCAATAATGCATGCCGCCGCCGCCTCGACTCCGAGCTCATCGTATTGGCAAGGACATGAGAACGTGTAGTGGTAGGGGTAAGTGCAGTTGATTGTAGTCAGTCAGGACGAACTTTTTGCTATTTTCGTGTTACGCAGATGAAAATTACTCGCATGTTGGACTCGTTAAAGTTGGATTCATTGAAGGAGGAGTGTGTATCGGTTTGTCAGCTGAGTTGACTGAGTCAGCCTAAAGGCGCTTCCTGTCTCTTTTGCAATCAATTATTGATGTTCCTTGTTGGTCGTTGGAGGATCTAGGAATCAATCAACGCCAAGTTGCTGGTGAAGTCGTACTGCAGGGAAAAGCAATCAATGGTAAATTGTCCACTCCGTGTTGGGGCCGGGCCGCTGGAGTGATACAATTAAGAAAGCTGACAATAGCTGATTAAAGTATCGCGCGAATACGTAAGCCGTAGGTAGTCGTTTATCGAAAATTGATTTTCGATGGGCACTGCGTGTGTACATACGGGTCTGAAGGACTTTTTGCGTTTAATGTCCCCTTTTTTACATTGAAAGTCAAATTTTTTAATTGACAACACAACAGTATGTGCTTTTATGTCCACTATGGTAGCTTGTATGGAAAGACTAATTTGAATATTTAAAACGTAGCAGCATGTAGTTGATTCCAGGTAGTATCCCAGGTTTCGCTCTTAGTCTCTCATATTTTTACTTGGACGTCTACATCGTTCGAATATTCGAATTGGACGCAGAGTGTAGTTTTGTTTAAAGTTTTTAAATTGGCTCTGAGTAAAATTACCAGAATCTCTGGTAGATAATAGCAATTATTTTCTTCGAAATAGGTATTAACTAACCTATTCAGGATTCAGGTACCTTTACTGCGAACGCTTTCGGCCAAATCCTTTAAGTGTTCCTTATCAGAATGATATAGAATGGAACACTAATGACTTCAACACGGTGTCTGTTTTGTCTGTGCATCAGTATGCCATACGCTTGTAACTTTTGAACCTTTTGACCTAGTGACAAAAATAGACTAAACAATCTTTCGTAGTAAGTCAAAAGATCCATCAAAGAACTAAAGTCCTAAGAAGACCCTCAAATGAAACTAATCCAAAATTTTCTCTCTGAACAGCCATATAAAACCTAAAAAAGCCAATTATCCATACTCCCCCAGTTAGAATGCCGGATAGTAAATAGGTTAGGAGCAACGAACAAAAATCGAAAAGATTCGCAGAACAAATTGAGAAAAATTGTTCAACCAAATCCAAGTGACACCGACGACCTGCCCAATGATATACCAGAAGAAGAAGATAAGGAAATTGAACTTCCAAGGCCAGCAGAAGTCCAAAATAAAATAAAAATAACTATAATTGCAATAAAGGCATCAGGCTTCGATCTCATAGGTTAGGTAACTGGGTGCCCTTCTTGACAGGGTTGTCAACAGCTCACTTAGACCACTTAGAGTCCAGTTTGCCCAATATATAGAATCCTGGGAACCTACAAACCGCCAGGCTAAACCACCCAGATAAATGTTCAGGAGTTTTCTTAGCTCGACGCTACCTAGCTCATACAGCTCTGAAAAGAAGTATCTGCCAAAAGCAAGGTTTCTTTTGATGGACAGAGCTGGACAATCTTACAGGAGATGACGAACGGATTCTATTTCCTCTTCGTCTCTGCAGTTTCTACAGAGTCGTTATGAGGTAACCCTAGCCGTGCTGCTTGATTACCTATCGACACCTTCTTGTCGTAGACTGGCCATAATGATTTGGCTGTAGCGCATGTATCTAATCGACACCAGTGTTCATTAGCTTCCTCATTAGACTCGATTTCTATCTCCCTGTATAGGGAGCGGTACACTAGCCTCGGAATACGATCCGGTACACTAGCCCCGAAGGGCTTAAAAGTGATCCTTCTCTGGCTAAATAAATTTTTACGAGCTTGGATCTTAGTGATGTCGACTGTAACGCCTTAATGCCCTGATTATTTGCCCTGAAATATGTTCCTCAATAATCATATTCACAGCTTGTTTTATTGCAGCAACTTCGGCTTGGAAAACACTGCAACCATCCTTAAGCGATATATATTTCGAGACTCACAGTAGACGCCGGCACTAGTACCGGAAGCCATTTTAGATCCATCGGTAAAGGCCAGTTCATTCCCTGCTAGGAATTCGATCTCATAACTGAAGATCTTCTTAAACAGCTTCCTGTTAAAACAATTTTGAGGGTAACGAGTATCATTAATGCCGCATTTAGATTAAAGTACGTGCCATAATCATGAAAAGTGGCTGATTATGATCGTAATATGTGGGAAACTACCTCATGAAGCATCATCTTATAGGCAAATATTCTTACTGCCTATAATGCCAAAACTGTTTGAAAGACTGCTACTCAAGAGACTAACAACTTCCATAGAGTGAAAACAAATTATTCCCAACAATCAATTTGGATTCCGTGAGAAACTTTTTATAATTGATCAGGTTCACCGAATTACTAACATCATTGAAAAAGCAGTAGAAGCCAAAAAAGTGCAAGCATTCTATAAAGTTTGACAGGGAGGGCTGATCTACAAATTAAAAAAAGGCTCTCATCCCAAACAACATGCAAAGATTCTGCAATCCTACATTGCGGACAGATACTTTCGTATAAAGCAACAGAATGCGTATGATTTGGAACGCATTGAAGCAGGTGTGCCCCAGGGAAGAGGGCTTGGACCAGTACTCTAGCTCTTGTATACTTACGATATCCCATCACTGGAAAATAACACAATTGCTAGATTTGCGGACGATACAAGCGCTGCATGGCAGTTGCAGAAAGCAATATTCATTCATCGGAAAACTGCAAGCTGCGATTCAGGAAATCCATTAGTGGGCAGGGAAATGGGGCTTCAAATTAAACTAGCCTAAATCTTTACATGTAGATTTTACAACCAAAAATATTGAGCACATACCAATGTATTCATATATATAACCAAGTAATTCCATACACGAAAGCAGATAAATATCTTGGTATGACATGTCAAGAAAAAAAGGAGAGGAGCTCGATGTTCGATCTATGGCTAATAGGAAGCCATTCCTGACCGATCAGTTTGTAATAAACCTTTACTTTATAGACAAGTAATCAAACCCTTATGGACATTTGGGATTCAACTATGGGGTTGTACTAAAGAGAACAACATGGACTTCATCCAAAGATTTCAAAACAAACTAGTATTGTCAATGCATTCTGGTATGTTCGGAATGAAGACCTCCACAGAAACTTGGGAATGGCACCGTTAAAAGCTGAAGTTAGAAGACTCGCCAAAAAATATGAAGAGCGGCTTCGACACCATACGAACCCTGAGGCCCTCCAGCTTCTGGCCAACACACACCTAGTCAAGAGATTAAGATGACGAAAACCATTTGAATTAGCACAGCACTGACAAATTTTAAAAAATAATAATGTAAATGCATATACAGGGTGCGACAAAATTAACTATAAGATAGGAAAAAAAAAAAAAATAGTAACTTCTTTGTTTGCGAATATTTCATCTTTTTTTTCCTATTTCACAGATTAGACGTGGGAGATATAAAATATGGAACGCTACACAATTGCGTAAACAAATCAGATTGTTTTGCGATTCCTTAAAAATAATCGTTCAATAATTAATACTCAACGTGCATACAGGAGATTTTATGGTGAAAGAACTGCTGCAATGGGTCCAACCATTAGCTCGCTGGTGGACAATTTTGCTGACTGTTGCAGATTCGTGAGGTCTGACCTCTAACTGGCAGATCGGTCGAAAATATTGATGTGTGAGACAGAGCATCGCAGAAAACATGTGTAGCTTCCTGACCGCACTCTTTGGAGGATTTTGAAAGAGGATTTACACCACTTCCCGTACAAAGTCCAGCTAGTCCTACGGAATACGGAAGAGCAGATTTAAATCTCGATGTACACAATGAAAACTTTTTGGCGGACTTAATGATGACCGACGTAGCGCATTTCCACTTGAGCGGTTTCGTAAATAAACAAAACTGAAGATTTTGTTGATCCCAAAATCCCCAAAATCTTCATCAAAGACTATTACACCCAATTCGTGTTACTGTTTGGTATGGCATTACCGCTCATTTTTTCGAAAATTATCGAGATGAAAGCCTAACAATAAATGGAGAACATTATAGGACAATGCTTCAACAGTTTTTACATCCACAATTGCCACCAAACGCCAATATATGGTTTTAGCAAGATGATGCAACAGCACGTGCAAGAATGGAGTTATTGAGGCAAAAAATTTCAAAACAAACAATTTCCAAATTTTACGCAAATATTTACTTAAAAAACAAATCATATAGTAACTTTTGCCGCACCCTGTATGTACATACGAGCTTTATGGAATGACAACAATGGCCGTGGGGGCGCTTGGAGTGTATTTATCCCCAAACGTTTTGGGTGGACTAAATCCCACTTATATTTCCCTCACTTAGTGGGACGCCAGTGGGTGGAACTCTCGTTTTTTTTTATATAAATCAATAGGTGAAAGAAAAATTGCTTATTAGTACCAGTGACTGGATCGGAATAACATAAAAAGATTCCTGTCCACGGGCGTAGAACTGCATAATCTATGCATATCGATACCTGGGATGTCTGATCGCTGATATCCGCACATACCGCCTTGAGATGGAACTCGAAAAAAAAGGTCACTTGATAAGAAACACATGAAAGTGCTTTAGTTCTGTTTATATAAGAAGATTAATTTGAAGATACAGCTAAACGTCTGATATTGCGAAATGAGCTGGCATAAATGTGTTTAAACCTCTAAAATCTTATTCGAATCAGACTGTGCGTTACAGAGTATTACCTACCTGCTTTTTGTGAGACATGGCGGTGTCTGAAACCATAATAACGTTTCCTTGGTTCTGGAAAAGCCAGAAGAACCAACATGTGCTCTTCAAGCATCCTGCAATTCCAAATTAAAATTTCCATTAAAAAGTAAAAATTCCTATTTAGTAGTCACTGTAGTCGAAGACTCTTTCAGATCTAAGGTTGCAGGAACTTGCTATTGAAAAGAATGGTTTCAACGTAGAGGCCTATACCGATGATGTTACCATCTTGGTATCCGGAAAGTACCCCCCGGTATCAGCGAGCTTTATGCATTAAAGCTAGTGAATAACTGGGTCAAGGGCATGAGTCTGGAAGTGAATTCGGCGAAAACCGAGTTAGTGCTATTTACGAGGAGAAGATCGATATCAAATTACCCTCGTATGAATGGTGTTGAGCTGATACCTCTAACTGCAAAATACCTCGGCGTAATATTGGATTCCAAATTAAACTGGAAAGCTAGCATTGACAATCGAATCAAGAAGGCATATGTTGCACTATATGTATGCAGAAGAGCCTTCGGGAAATCTTGGGCCTTAAGCCTCACTGGCTATATACTGCGGTAGTAAGACCCATTTTGACCTATGGTTCAATTGTCTGATCACGTTATCTCAGCGGCCAACACGGTGACTGTGTGCTGGGTGCCGGGCCACATGGATATCTGCGGCAACAAAAAGAAAATGAACTAGCCAGAGAAGGTTCACTTTTAAGTCTTTCGCGGGCCTTTTCCAAGGCTAGTATACCGCTTAGCACCCTATACAGGGAGTTAGACATCGAGTCTAATGAAGAAGCTAATGAACGCTGGTATCGATTAGATACATGCGCTACAGCCAAGTCATTATGGCCAGTCTACGACAAAAAAGAGTCGTGACAGGACACTGTGTGATAGGCAGTCACGCAGCACGGCTAGGATTACCTCATAACGACTACTGTTAAAGATACAGGGACGAAGAGGAAATCGAATCCGCCTTGCCTTTGGAAGATACTTCTTTTCAGAGCTGGATGAGCTAGGTAGCATTGAGCTAAGAAAACTTCTGAGATTCATACATTTATCTGGGTGGTTTAGCCTAGCGGTCGAAGATTGAATTTTTTAGATTCCTAGGGTTTTAAATATTGGGCACAATGGACTCTTAGTGGTGTAAGTGATCTGTTGACAACCCTTTCAACAAGGGCACCCAGTTACCTAACCAAACCTAAATCTTACATTGACCATGGTTCAGCGCAAGTGTAAGAGAGATTTAAATGTTCAAGTGATTGTATAAAGTTCACAATGTCTCTCAATTAGGTACCTATAAGTTTAAACGCGCGATTCTGTACCCTGTCTGGAATGGGCATTATATTCCAACTTTGGGCGAATGAATGCCTTATAGATTGAGGCCAGATCAGGAGGGGAAAAATATTTCTTGCACCCTTTAAGGAATCCTAGATATTTTGCAACGTTTTTGGCGAGTTTGAATATGTGATCATTCCATCAAAGTTGGTTATTAGAACACACACCGATAATAGCAAGTCTTTCTGTTTCAGCGATGAAAATATATCATAGATAATAGTTGATGGTTTGGGACGTGAATTAGGGGCCGAATATGAAAAACTGAGGTTACTGTCATCAGCGAAGGATTAGAAGTTGTAGACAAGAGATTATATATAAAAATAAGAAAAAGAGTAGGAGATAAAACAGAGCCTTGGGGAACACCAGCATTTATTTGGTGAATTGCGGATTTGAAGCCGTCCAAGACAACTTATATTAATCGCCCCGATAGGTAATTTTGAATCCACTGAAGAAGAGACTCATCGACGACATATTCACACATTTTCGACAAAAGAGCCTGATGCCAAACTCTGTCGAATGCCTTTGAAATAACAGGCGCAACCATCTTAGTTTCGCCGAATCACCAGTGGACCTATTGCTGCGGAAACCATACTGCGAGTCATTGGAGAGTTTTGTTGAATCAAAACATTTCATAAGATGACGATTTGTCAGCGTTTCTATGACTTTGGAAAGAAGGGACATAAGTGCATTGGATAGGGAGAAAGATACGCCTTTTTTGGGGACGGGCTGGACAAATGCTCGCAAACAATGTCCGAAAAATGTAGGCGGCCGACTACTAGTACATTTTCCCTCTTATTGACACAAACACTTGTTGAATGACATTCGAATTGTTTTAGTCGACATTAGTTTGAAACTCCATCGTCCGAAGAAAGAAGAAAAGAAGTCGATTTGGTTTTAATGCACAAACACGACAGGTATGTAAAATTTCAGTCAGACTGTAATGCCGTATTATCTGCGAAAAATTAAAGTGGACACAGACGTCCCTCTTGCTGTTCTTAAAAAAACTGAAGGCAATCTATGGACGGATAGATAAAAAGAAAACACTTCTTCTTATGTAAAATAGATACGAGTATCTCAAGAAAGCTGAACAACTGTTTACCCAGATTAACTAAGCAAGCGCATTACTTAAAACATTTACAATCCTAAATATTCTTAGTCTCACTTACCTGAAGGAATCAAATTTGATGTTAATGCTGAGTAAAATTCTGAAATTATGGCTCTCCAAATAGACCATTCCACTGAGACATCCTTTATATCGTCCAGGGGTAATAGAGCTTTTGCAAAATAGTCGTATCCCTGTTGAGTGATATCTAGTTTTCTATTCTGAGTCAGAACTCCACTTCGAGATTCAGCTAACATCCTGCTTGAATACATCTTTACCTTTGTATAGCTTCTTTCAGATTTCATAATTAATTTTCAAAAATCTCTTTACCTACCAAAATTTGCAATTAGACTGATTTGCCTGGCTTAGCCTTCTATGTTTCACAGCTGTAGTTCGCGATTTTCGAATTAAGAAGGTGAGAGTATGTGCAAACAATTATTTTTTTTTATTTTTTGAGGGATGAACGACAAAATACCATTTGCCATGTCTAATTAAGAACTTCGAGTATAGTAGATACACTCGTGCAACCCTGCCTATGAACTTGAGGATTTTGTTATCTAATCTCGTAACCATGCATCAGAAACTCATTTGATGGGCTTTGTTGTTATCGCAGAGAAATGCAGCATAATTGACGAATGCATCCACCCTATTATTTAAAAAAAAAAAAAAACCCATCTTCAACCCCTTTACTGATGCCAAGGCAACACTCTTTTTTAATCCTGTTAACAGTCGAAACACATACTAGGTATACGCTTCCCTTAACAAATAGAAGGCAGCCCTTTTCTTTAAACCCCTTTTAGCAATTTCAATTTGATATGCGAGGATTATTTTTTAACACGAAAATCAAATCAATGCACGCGTTACGTAACATCAGAGCAACAAAGCGCCCCATCATCACAACCACCACCAACAAGCAACATCCTTGGAAAGTCTAAATCCCTGCGGAAGAAAATCCATGCATTAAAAGTTTTTTTTTTTTTTTTAAAGGACGACATTTAAAAACAAGAAACCCCTTTCACAGGACGACGAGAGAAGCCAATTTCGATACGATCTCATCTACCCTTTTAGCTTCCAGCCTCCTGCCTGACATTCCGTTTGCCTGACTGATTTGATTTGACACTGTTAGCGGTGTTCGCACTACTATCATCCGAATCCGAATTCAATAGTGAATACAAGCAGTCATCTGCATCTGCAACCAGAAGTTATCAAAGGACGTTGGGGGAAAAAAAAAAATGCTCTACTGAAATGAATGACAGTTGACTTTCTCTCTCTCTCTCTAGAGGTGAATGGGGTGCATTGCATCCTTTTGGATTCTGCAACAGATTGACATTTGAATCGAAATTGGAAAATTTTCAAAACCAACAACTAGCAAAATGCAATCACCTAAATCCCATCCGCTGCGATTTTTCTTTATCCTTGTTGCAGTCAGTAGTAGTACGAGTACGAGTAGGTGACCTCGTATACGAGTATTGCTGCGCAGATGTTCAATATATCTCTACGCACACAGCCATGTTTTGTGCCTTTAAAGTGTGACACTCGCGTGGCAAGGACCTCTACACTGCATGCACGCGTGCGCATATGCATTAGGATACGAGATACCCTACCTTCTCTGATCCTGTAAAAAAAAATGATCGAATTTCCAGTTGGTATAGCAGGTATGTACTCGTATCTAACGAAGATCGAATAAGAGAACCCTTTTTTGCAAGTCACTGGAGCGAGAGATTTATTCGTTGCTCACCGTATGGAAGGATCTACCTTAGGAGATACCAATACCAAACGAGAAATCTAAGGCACGCTTCTTGCCCACGTGTCAACTATTAGTTGACGTTAACGAGCAACATGCTGGGCTTTCCGTTCATGTTGCAAACATTTTTCAGTTGATTGCTTGGAATTTCCGTGTGCATACTAGTATGTCTTGTGTCCTTATGAGTATGAGAAGGTGAATGAATGGAATAGTTTGTTGTCCTTGCTCATTACCAGGAAACGCGTTTTTCTTTTTAATAAACGCGTTTCGTATGCAAATTGAATCTTTGGTCGATTTACATATCCTTACACGCGGGGTGCAGCAGTGGATTTGTGTTGTATGTCCTTTTTACTGTTCGGAGGTGAAACTGGTTATTTATTGTTTATGTTGAATGCGTTCGTATCAACAATTTTAATAAAAAATAAGAGTTAGAGGAGTATATTGGATAATACTCGTATCAGGGGTGAGTCCTTTTGATGTTTTTTTGTTACACAGATAACGAAATATAAGAAAGCAACAAAAGAGGGTTTAAAACCTGCTCTAAAGTGCATACAATGGGTCAAACTGGTTATTTGATTGTAGGCACGTTCCTGATTAAATTTTGTAAATTAGTTCTATCAATCTAGAGTTTGATAGGTAGGATGTCCTTTGGTAATGGGTGATGCATTCCATAAGGACTACTTTGAAACAGCTGTTGCTTATTTGAAAACCTTTTAGCTTCAAACACTTTTGCAGAAGTGTGTTGCTACAAAGTTGTTATACGAGTGCGTGATGATTTATGTTGAATTGGGTGCATGCAGACGCAGACAAATTTCTAGGATGAAGGACTGAAAATGGAAAAGTTTAATTATTTCCAAAGTGGAACCAATATATAAGCAAGGGGTAACAGACAATGAAATATATAAAAAGGTACATTATCCCTACAGGGTCAGCGGCAAGAGTAGCACTGAGGTAAGTTATGGATAGATGAAGATGGGACGGTAATACAGGCAGCTCGGTAACTGTCACAGCGTTATAGGTTCCCTTTACAGAGAAATAGAACTTTAAAATGAAATAAAAGACTTAGGTTAGGTTAGGTAGATGAGTGCCTTTTGACAAATGGGTATCACTGCTCACTTAGACCAACAGTTCGGGTCTATATGTGCCCAATCATTTAATCCTGGAAACGCTGTAAAAGTCCGCTGTTAGAAGCACACAGATAATAATATAAATTTCAGTAAATCCGAGAGGTCTACATTACCTAAGTCCTCCAATTCCGAGAAAAAGTAACTTCCGAGAGTCCTGAGAGCAGGTGACGAACTGATTCAATTTATTTTTCGTCCCTGCAATTTCTACAATAGTCCTTATGGAGCACACCGAGTCTCTCCGCGTGAACGCCAATGGCACAATGACCAGTAATTATTCCAGAAACGACCCGTGCGTTATAACGACTAAGTTTCACCAGAGAAGTTGATCTCTTCTTGCTGAAGGCCGGCCATAGCGCCCTGGCCGTTGCACATGTTTCCAGATGAACCCACCATCTGTTTGCTCAACCGGTGGTTTCATCTTCCATTTTCTTCCATAGGGAACTGATTGGGGCTCGTGATAAGTGCAGTGCCAACCATTTCCTAGCAAGCTCTTCAGCCCTTTCGTTTCCTTCAATATCCATATGCCCTGGTACCCAGCAGAGGGTCATCGCATTGGCTCTGGATATCTCATTTAAGAGTAATTTGCAGGTCCTCACAAGCCTTGATCTAATTACAGCAGAGTCCAGAGCCTTAACGGCTGCCTGGCTGTCTATATAGACAGTAATCGTTTTAGTCACGAGTATAATTTCCGCAGCCTGTATGTATGATGGCTGTGATTTCGGCCTGACAGACGCTGCAGTCGTGGTTGATTCTAAAGGAGTTGTTTATTTCTAGGGCCTCACAATAAATTCCGGCTCCCGTACCTACATCCATCTTAGAACCGTCGTATAGAAAGCCAGCTCCTTTTTCTTCATCGTTCTTCGGTTCCTTCAGTGCGTTCTGTTAGGAATTCTTATAGTGAATCTCCTTTCAAATGCTAGCGTTGGGGTCATGTAATCAGTTTCCGTCAACTACTGGTAGTCTCCCATCGGCATGGCCGTAAAGGCTCGATGACCATAATCGGCCTTCTCTCAGTCTTACAGCGGTTTTAGCCGCCAAACTGCTACAGTATATAACAAGCGGAATGAAACTGAGCATGATTTCCATTGCCGCTGTTGGTGTTATTCTTATTGATCCCATGACCCCGATACACGCTTCTCTCTGGATTTTGGTGAGGTTTGAAAGCTGGTATAGGTTCTCAAAAACCGTCCACCATACCAGTGAACCATACGTATAAAAGACAGAAAATATGATGTCGGGCATATGGGCTTAAATAAAGCGCAATCTGGAAGTCCAATTGGCATCCAAGTCGTCCATCATCTCTGCTTTTATCGGCGTAGACTAGCGACATCACATATCCCCACAGAAAATAATCCAAAGGTGTTAAATCAGATGATCTTCGAGGCCAATTCACAGGTCCATTACGTGAAATTATGCGCTCATTGAATGTTTCCTTCAATAAATTGATTGTGGTGCTCGCTGTGTGGCATGTTGCGCCGTCTTGTTGAAACCACAGTTCTTCCAAATTAATGCCATTCAATTGGGAAACGAAAAAGTCAGTAATCATGTATTTGTAGCGCTCTCCATTGACTGCAACATTCTGGCCGGCATCACTTTTGAAGAAATATGAAGCAATGATTCTAGCAGCCAATACAGCACACCAAACAGTGACTTTTTGTGGATGTAACGGCGTCTCAATAATGACTTGTGGATTTTCTTCACTCCAAATGCGGCAATTTTGTTTACTGACGAAGCCATTCAATCAAAAATGAGCCTCATCGCTGAACAAAATTGTGTGTACGAGTATAAATGAGGATCAAGAGCAATTTCGTTTTCGGCCCATTCACCGATGTATGACTCATACTATGGTCAAGCGGCTTCAATTCTTGCACGAGCTGGAACTTGTAAGCTCGTGAATCAAGATATTTCTGCAAAATCTTCCATAAAGTGGATGGACACAGCTCCAATTGCTGTGCACGTTGTCGAATCGACTCATTCGGATCCTCCTCAATACTACGCTGCACAGCAGCGACAGCTTCGTCGTTGTGCACTGTTCGACGTTTCTACGGATGCGTATTATCAATTATAGCATGCTTGGTACGAAAACTATCCTTGAATGATTACCGGCCGTAAAATGAACATAGTGCACGATAATTTTCGCGAACTGAACCACGATTTTCGAAATAAATTTGCACAATTTGCATACGTTGTTCTGGCGTAAGTCATGGTGAAATGACAAACCAAACTGAGCATAAATCAGCTGTCAGCTGTCAAATTGGCTGTCGCTGGAAAAAGTATTGCCAATTAGCATTTTTATTCTTATTCTGCATAAACTCTGCTCTGCTTTTTTGACGCTTTTTAAACAGAGTCATCATTCAGTTTATTAAATAAGATTCATTTTATTGATATGACACTGATTTGACAGTAACCGGAGAGAAAGCTCACTAGAAAAACTGAAAGGTCGAACGGCTGTTTCGGATCATTTTAGATCTTTTCTAATTTTCCAGAAAGACAATGCTTTCCCTTCTGTTTTTGATGGCCCTTGTTATAGACTCTGGAATTCTAAAAAAGATTCGGAGCTTTAGATTTTCATTTTATTTTTTAAAGGAAATTTCCAAACCCGGAACACTCAGACTCGATATCCGGTTGCTACCAGACTTTCTGCCTTTTTGATGCAATGGTTAGAGAAACTTAGATTTACACAGCTCGAGACACAGGCAAACGCACTACCCACTTCACCGTGGCCACCCTACCTTTAATCTTATCATGGATTATTTCTTGCCAGAATTTATATATACTTCAATACCGTCGTGCATTAGTGCCCACCAAAATTTAACATTTTTATGTTTAGATACCCCCTAAAAGGTATTGTAGCAATCATTCACTTTGGATTCCAAAGAGTTTAAACTCATATGGTTTCACGCAGCTTGCCGATCCGTGAGTACATACATATATGAACGAATATGTCCCTGTCATATAGGACGTTCTCTTAAAACCTACGAAACAATTACTTTAATGAACAAATTTCTAGTCAGCTGGATTTTTATATATTTGAAGGTTGGTACTTCTGCTAGCAGTCATACTGACATTAGCTGTCAACTATCAAAGTAGTCGCTATAAGAAGCGGCTTAGTTCGTAAAGTTTACTCGTCATACAATGTACGAGTATGATAAGCAAATGTCAGTTCACAATCGAAAAACTAAACTATACTCGTATATTCGTTTCGATGCTTTTCTAGCATCAAATACAAAGAAGTAATCAAACAAAAAGTGGAGAAAATCAAAGATAGAGGTAGCGATGATTGATTTTTTTCTTATTTCATTTTGAAAAGATAATTTCTTTAAAAAACGAGCCGGACTATTTTGATCAATTAGACGTATGCTATTTGATGTCTTGCGTACCAGGGCTACAGTTGTTTCAGTTTTGTTCCATTAAGACACGAAGATAATATCTGTCAAGTGGCCGCCGCCAGAGTTGACCACAGCATTTTCCATGACTTTGTTGTCAAAACTCCTGGCAATAAATTCTCCACTTCTTGTCGGGCTGTCAAGGTCTGTGGCTTGTTCGTATAGAGACGTAACTTCAAAAAAAAAAACCCAAAGAAAGAAGTCTGCAATGGTCAAATCGGTCAAAACTTACCTGGAGACCAGCACAGCTCTTATTCAAATGACCATATCTTCAAAGTATCTATAGATCAATGAACGATATACCATTGAATGGGGAAAAGAGTGGAGAAAAGAATACAAAGACAGTAACTACATTCAGTATTTCAGATGTACCCAATTTAGGCACTTTCGCAAAAAGCCGCGCTAGTTGCTAACAGGGCTCGGACTTCAAGTCTCGGGCTAAAAACAGCGAAAAAAGTGAAATAAATTGGAAATTTGCGGACTAAATTTTGAACCTTTTCAAAAGAGCATACAAAGGCGACAAATCTAGTAGTAGAGTCACAGTCGCTGTTGAGAATTTGGAAAGATCACTTCTGCAGACTGTTAAATGGCTGTGACGATCAATACCTTGCTGTCAAGCAGAATGCTCCATTCAACCCGGACAATGACGATCAACAATTCCGTCGACCCGGCTGAAGATAGCAATATCTAAGCTTATATACAATAAGGCTGCAGGAACCGATGATCTAACTTCCGAGCTATTTAAAGCATCTGGTACGGAGCATACATTTCATCTGTAATCTGAAATGGAACCTCAGAATAGTTTGTCCAATTATCAAGAAAGGAGACCCTCTGAATTACTCCAACTACATCTCCTCGACATCGCTTATAAGATCCTACTTGCTATATTATGTGAATGCTTTAAACCTTTTGTCAACAA
Organism: Pocota personata; assembly: GCA_963082735.1. Classification (NCBI taxonomy): domain Eukaryota; kingdom Metazoa; phylum Arthropoda; class Insecta; order Diptera; family Syrphidae; genus Pocota; species Pocota personata. The sequence goes on along the minus strand of OY720431.1, from coordinate 32,991,099 downwards.
TCTACTTAGTCTGTACTCGTATCAGTGTAGTTTTAGGCCAGGAAGGCTCGCTATAGACCAGATAATCACATTGCGTCAGATCTATGTAAGATAAAACGAGCTCCAAATGGAAACTCACCACATTTCCATCGATTTTAAGGACGCCTATGATGACACCTATAGAGAGAAGCTATGCAGACCGATGTCTTGTTTTGGCATCCCTGCCAAACTCATCCGTCTGTGGAGGATGGCGATGGAGACTGCACCCTGTTCCATTAAGTTCTGTAACAACATCACGGAGGTTTTTGATGTCAGAAAAGGACTACGACTGCTGTTTGTTTGTGCTATGAAGGCAATTGAGTAGTAAAGCCCTCTCACGGACAACTGATAATTTTAAATAAGGCCTTCATCCTGTTATATGGAACAAAAGGCTATAAAGGACATTAACGTTATCAAAGGAGGATTCATCCACCCTTTTGGTCCCGTTTTTATCGACGGGGAATGGAAGAGAAGATACATCAACGAACTATACCCCGATTGTACAGCGACATCGACCTGGACAAAAAAGTTGGCATTCATCGCCTGAGATGTATGTAGATCGAATGGACATCAATGCTTCGGTCTTGAATGTCTTCGAATCCATCTCAGGGGGACGACGCGGTAAAGGAAGACCTCAGCTAAGGTGTCTCACAAAAGTGGAAAGGGGTCTTAACAAACTTCGTTTGCAAAACTTTACGCTGGCTGGAGACGCTTGTTGATTGACGCCCAGGTTCACCCAGGACTGTCATCTAAAGTAAAGTAAGTCTATTTTAAGTTTGAATAACACTCTTCTCCTACACCAAACAGGACCTCACAAGGTTCCTTGTCTAATCAGAATTTAGAACTCATGTAATGCGAAATTTTTATTTTGATGCTTTGACGAGGAACACAGTTGCCCGGGCTACAGGGCTAGAAATGAAATTTTTTAATTTTTCCAGGCCTGGTTGCCAGTTAGCAGGAAATATTTTTAGACTTTCTAAACTTTATTTCAATTCTTTGCAAATCAGACCACCTATGGCTCCAACAACGCTACCAATCCCCTAACATTTCAGTTTGATACTCGTACGTATTCAAAGTTAGAATTTATGATTTATCTCCTTCTCTTTGAAACAGATTTACGTTCTTCAAATTGAGTCATTAATCTTCTAACAAACAGTGTCTCCCACTTCCTTTTTTGTTATTTAAATTTCCAGGAATTTTTGCTTCTTAATCGCGGCATAGTGTCTCGGATCCAATCAACTGAATGCGAATTAAATGCCAAAGGCTATTCCATTTCCGATTTTTATTCGCTCGCCCTTTGTTATCGGTTTCGTTAAATTTGTGTTTTTTTTTTTTTTGCAAAAGGGTTGCTCTCTGTCTATCGCACCCTTCTTTTGTGAAGCGGCGCCCTTAACCACTATCTGCGCGCTAATTAGTCCTTTGTGAGCTAAATGTAGAAATGTATCCATTAAGAATCAATCAATTTGCGATTTACAATGTGGTGGCGAAGCGTTCTTGACCGATCCGAAGGTTCTAATGAATTTCGTTTCGTATTCATCATTGCACAAAAGGACATTTCGTTTTTCCTCATTCTCTCGTAGAGTGTTGCACACAAACACATTTCTTTGTTTTACGAGTACAAATGGTAAAAGGATATTTGATTTTATTTCCTTTTGTTTGGATTTTTTGATTGAAGGACAGAGTAAAGAAAAATAAAACGAAAAGGATTTGATGACGAAATGTGATGAGAGGCAATAAAGGACATAACATAGATCGACAACAACAATAGCCTTAATGAAATGGTTTTGCATAGTTTTCTTTGCCGCAGTCATCAAGCGCACAGCAGGCAGCCTAGCCAATATCACCTTTTTTTTTTTTTTTTTTTTGTCCCGTAATAGGATACGACAACACTACAAAATTTATGACAAGGTTCTAGAGGCAACAAAAACAAGTAAAAAAGGGGAATTCAGGTAGAAAACGAAAAAAAAAAAACGGTACAAAGCATCTAAGCAAACAAATATACACAGCCTCCAGGATTCGAAAATCGGCATACCTACGTGAAATAAATGTGGGAATGGATGGGAGAGTTCAAAGACCTCTCTCCTGATGTTGTCCTTTGACGCAATGATCAACAAATAACGACAGATGCAGGTCTCCTTTCATTTTTTTCGATGTTTGGGTTTTCCCCTTAGCGATTAGATTATTTGTGGTGCTATTGCATACTCATATGGGTTGTTGCATGCGACAGGGTGATACAAATATTTCTGATAAAGTTTCGTATTCGGATTTCACTGTTCCATAGAATATGCCAACGGACTTGCTACCAAGAATCGAACAGTGGAATCGGTTCCGAATGATTTATCCACTACAAAACTCGAGTTTGACAAAGTTGAAGGTTCGAACATAGACGTAAACTAACAATGAAATGGATTGAGCAATGCTCAAAATTCAGTGCTATTTTGACAGCAGACAAGTTTGTATTACGATGGTTGAAGTCTTGGGACTTGACAACAACTGTCATCTGTCAGTTTTGTTTTGACAGCTTAATATTTGTCAGTTATAAATTGTATTTAGGTTCGTACTGACTAAAGTATACTATTGACAGCAAATTTCAGTTGTGACACCAGTGAAATGGATTGAGCAATGCTCAAAATTCAGTTCCATTTTGACAACAGACAAGTTTGTATTACGACGGTTGAAGTCTTGGGACTTGACAACAACTGTCATCTGTCAGTTTTGTTTTGACAGCTTAATATTTGTCAGTTATAAATTGTATTTAGGTTCGTACTGACTAAAGTATACTATTGACAGCAAATTTCAGTTGTGACACCAGTGAAATGGATTGAGCAATGCTCAAAATTCAGTGCTATTTTGACAGCAGACAAGTTTGTATTACGATGGTTGAAGTCTTGGGACTTGACAACAACTGTCATCTGTCAGTTTTGTTTTGACAGCTTAATATTTGTCAGTTATATATTGTATTTAGGTTCGTACTGACTGAAGTATACTATTGACAGCAAATTTAAGTTGTGACACCAGTGTGGCTTGCTGTGATGGCGTCAGTTATAAGACCAATGCTGTTAGCTGTGATGTCTGTTTTTGTTTAGACTTTGAGTGTTTGTATCTCTTATGGTTTTCAAGGTACTCGTAGATCATCAGCTTTTTTATTATTCTCACTTCGGCTTAACAATTTAGATAGCTGTTTGAGTGAAGTTTCAATGCTGTGATAACGATTGAAATAAGTAAACAAAGGTAACATTAAGGGCGTATTTAAGATGGTTCTTCAACAAGTTTGAGCTTAAGAGCACATTCAAACTTCAAATGCATTTACAAATTCTGTCAACAAACAATCCCACTCCACTGGTGCCTACTTACAGCGCCGGTCTTCCTTCGAATAACCGGCACAGAAAAATTCAGAACTAAACCTTCGAACAAGTAAGTGTCACTTGCTAACCGAAAAGTTTTGGCTGAGGATGATGAATGGTAACGCTCACTTGGCGGAGGTTATTCATTTCATTTCAGAAGGCTGTTACAAGTACAGGAGCCTGTAATCAACGATTTTATCTATGCCTGAAATTCTGGTATCTCAAACTATATATCTGAGTCTAGATGTTTATAGTTCCTGTTATTGTAGATACCGGCTTTCAAAATGCAAGTTATTGCGCCAATTAGCCCAGACAGAGCCAGAAGAGGAAGCTATCGAGTATAAGGGTTGAAAACTGCTCAAGAAAGGCTAGATTCGTCAAGAAGAACTCGTGGAGGAACTTCTGCGGTCCATCGAATGCATTGGTGAAGCATCTTGCTTAATGAAAGTTTTGGTATGGTAGGTAGTGGCGGTTTCAAGCTAAAATGCCTGAGACCCACCCACAACAGTGTATCGCGGAATTTATTTACCACGACTCTTGTGACCTGACGCGAAACTCAGACTAAACCGATCGAGAGTTAATTTCTTAGGCACACTAGTTAATTCCTACTACTGTTTTGAAGGCTGTATGGTAAAAACCAAGGCATGGGAATTAATGGCTGCCTGACTGTCGATACATATACTACGTTGCATTTGATTGTTGGATCGCGTTTATTAGGAGAGCCTGTGACAGTTGGACTGTCTCATACAATTCACTTTTAACGCTTAAAATATATTCGAATCCACCCTCAACTAACTTGCATATGCAACTGAAGACAACTGGAAATGGATCGTTCTGGTTGGGGAAGGTTGTTGCTCAAAGCCCAGGTCCAGTGCTTGCAATAGAGTCTGCCTTTCAAAAACTGGGATCATGCTTTTCGATAGCAAAACAAAATTCTTCGAATTCATACTTCTCGGAGTCGAAGGGATGGGAAAATTCTATAGACCTAATTTTAAATTCTGAAACTATGGCCATCCATTTAATTGGCTAGGCTTAGCCGCAGGTATGCATGTGAACAAGCGTATGTCTTCCACATACGAGTACTCATTTTGGACTGCGCCAAAGCCATCGGTATCCATACCGAGGTTCTGAGAGTAGTCCACATAAGTATTGTGCCAGCTATATAGGCTATTGCTCTGCTCTGGCTGAAGACTTTTGGCAATCACTTCCTTGACACCTCCTGATATTCATGTTTGTAACTGGGTTGTTCTAACTCGGCGGGGTCTATACTAGTTCTACAATGGGCCAGAACATCTTAATGACGTTGAAATACTTTTACGCATGAGTAACAAATTAGTCTTCCGCACCACCCTGTTCGCTATATTTCAAATGTTGAACTGTTCACCAGTTGCACTCTTGAGCGCTCTCATACTTCCTAGGAAACTTTACGACGGCGAACAACGCCGCAGTGAGCCTGAGGACAACAGCCGTCAATAAATCGTCAAGTAAAATAAATGTACACACCCCGGATTGAGGGGTATACTCGTATGATAGGTATGGTCTCAAGTGATATCCTTGAGGGCAATTCGAGCATTTTGCAACTTAAGTGCAAGTGCGAGTTGTTTTAATTTGTCCTCCGCGCACCGATACGATGAACAGATGACGCAATTATAACACATCACCTCGATTGAACAGCGTTGTAGAGCGAATTGTGTAGCTACAAGGGCTAGCACTCTGCATTCCGTCGGGATTTGCGCGAGAGGGCGAACCATTCATCATCATCAAGCAGACGAACAGGGTTATGGATACGACATCGCCGTCGTCACCCATACCGATATTTGGATCAATTATATGCGGCCCTCTTGTAATGAGACAGAGAGCGTAACTACAGTCGTCCTCTTAGCAACAAGTTGAGAGTGGTGGGCACTGCAAATGAATTATTCAAACGACAAACCGGGGGTACTTCTGACAAATGTTGATGCTCCTTCTTCTCGTTCTCCAATCCAATGCTGTCGCTGTATCCAATTCGCATTGTGTGTACGTTCTGTTGTTTTGTGTGCGGGACTTCAAATCCTGCAGCCTAACATCCTCTGACTGATAATGCAGGAACAGAAACAGGACTGAGTAAACAGACAAACACCCCACTCAGCCCATACATACATCCATACACAGTCGCGTCTCTACAGGGTAACCTGTTATTCCAGGGAAATTGAATCCTTTCACCAGGACTAGGACTAGTCTGGGCATAGTGTCTGAGTTGTAGGGGGCGGAGGCCGGGGGACGGCTGGTTGTAATTATGTTTTATACCCGCAGGATTCAGCTAAGAAATTAAACGAGCACAGGATATATAGGGGTGCATTTACAATTGATACAGCAGGAGTTACCGTTGCCGTTGCCGTTGTCGTTGTCGTGGTCCATGGCGACGATTTCGCAATTTTAGAGCATACGTGCGTGTACGTGTACTGTTGTTGCAGGATCCATCTGCTTTCCTTTTGATCTCTATCCAGAGATATGACGGATTGATGACGGTGACGGTGGCGGCGACTTTGGCAATGGTGGTGGCGGCTTAATTGTATTATTCCAGATTGGACGGGTGGACGATGGGGTATTTTTTTTTTTTTTTTTGTCGGAATATTTTTTTTGAAATATTTGCTTTTCATTAAAATTTTCAACGGGGAAATGTGATTACAGGGTACCTTTGAAGACTATTGCCATGGACGTGGACAACAGGGAGTGTTCTTGACACATGCTGCGTGGTTGTTCTGTAGCAGGGCATTGGTGTGCGTATATGTTTTAAGGCGGCCAGCCGGCGTTCTGAGCTTAATATTGAATTTTGCTAATTATTTGAAGGAAGGAGGTAAATAAAAGCATACACTATACCCACGAGTAGGTATATGCGGATTAGTACATAGTCGGCATGCATATTGGGGGATTTGATGAACCCCTTTTAAGTAAAGTGCATTAGTATGTAGCGATCAATTAATATCTGTTTGATGCTTCTCATCTACATATGCATATGTACTACGAGACCCTTTCAACATCAAATACACCCTCCGCATTGCAACTCAAGGATTAAGTGACTTTTAGTCTGGCTTTGATTTTTTTTTACAAAACTCTTCTGCATCTTTCACTTTGGTTAGGTTTTGAAGTTTTCATTTAGAAAATCTCTATTTGAAACTATAAGATACCTAGATACAGAAAGTTTTGAAATGGTTTCATGGAGTCGTCTTAAAAACGCTAGAGAATGTTATTTATTTTTTTGTCGCACAAGTGAATTGGGGTCAAGTTCTAAATGTGAGAAGAGACGAAATATTTTTGCTATGTTAAGGCAACGGCTCTTCATTTCGCGTGGTTTTTTTTTTTGATTTCGCCAGGGATGTGTAATCTTCATAGATACTAATAGCCCGAGTGCTACTAACATGCAAGATTCGCAAACCTGAGTCATCGATGCCAGGAATACGCCTACGTACTAAACACACAGTGTCCCCGCGGGTCTGCCGTTAGGTATTACTTCGCGGGGCTGGTTAGCAGTTTATGCTTATGGTTAGCAGTTTATACTATGGATTCGTGTTAGTCCCTTTGATTCGTTTCTCTCACGTTCCAGCATTCTAATTGGGTCAAAATAATGATTACGCGTTCGCGTGCCATTGTGGCCGCATGTATGTGCGTATGTCCGCCTGTCTTTGCGTCTGCGTAAGAAGCCCTCTGGCTTCCACTCTGCTGCTTCTTGCGTTTTCTTCGCTCTCTTTTCTTTCTCGCTCTAGTCTCCTTAGCTCTTGGCATACATGCTTTGGATAAGAGCTCACTGCGTTTCACTTGTTTTCAGATTCTAGCAAATGTTAACTAAATTCTCCGGAGTTAGTGTTACTCCCAGTGCTGTTTGTAGTGCTTCTGTTTGTAGAAGGAAACGTGGGCAGTGAAAGAATACATGCTCCACGTTTTCGGGAGTATCACTGCACGATGGACAAGCGGGGGAGTCATCGTTCCTATACTGATATAGATATGACCGGAAACAACCATGTCCCGTAAGCAGTTGTGTTAAATAGAAGTTAACTTCACCATGTCTGTGGTTTATCCAAGTCTCTAAGGTCGGGATAAGGCGGTAAGTCCAACGGCCCTTGGAAGAAAGACTCCAGCATTGCTGCCACTCTATCAAACTTTTGCTTCTTCCTATAGTATCCGGTTCCCCGTGAGTTAGTCGCCCCTCATGTCTGCACTCTAAAAACTTTTTCTGCAGTTCTTCCGCCAATATATCAATCCGAGGTTGTGCGAAAAGCGCTACTCACTCTTAGTCCACATAGTCGGTTTACTGCTATGATTCTTCTTTTGTATGAAGTCACTTTCATAGCTCCGGCCCAAACTGGTGATCCGTATAGGACTACGAATGTGACTACTTTAGCTAAGAGTAGCCTTCGGTTGTATCTTGGCCCTCCTATATTCGGCATAATCCGCGTAATGGCGGCACTCACACACGAGGATTTGTTGCTTACGTACGTACTCCAGGTTTTTAAAAGTAAGTCTTGAGTCAATCATAACGCCAAGATAGCTGGTTTCGAAACTATCTCATACCCACCTACTGTGAGCGTGATAGTTTCCAGTTGCTTTCTACTCTATTTTGTGTTCTGCTAGGCCGACTGATGTTATCCACCATCGGACAATTGATATGGTTTCGTTGCTAATTTGAACAACTTCTTCCAGTTGTTTTGCAGTTACTACTATAGCGATGTCGTCCGCAAATCTCACGATTTTTGCCTCGGCTGGTATTTCAAGACGAAGAACTCCATCGTACATGAGGTTCCATAATGTTGGTCCCAGGACCGAGCCCTGATGGACTCCTCCAGTGACTGCGTAACCTTTCACACCATCCTCTATTTCATAGAGCAGCACTCTTTGCTGGAAATAGTTTTTTAAAATATCCCTGATGCTAGTTGGTATGCGTATACTTCGAAGTGCTTGAAAGATTTGTTTCCAGCTCGCTGTGTTGAACGCGTTCTTAACGTCCAGTGTTATGACGCAACAGTATTGTTTTGCGCCTCTTCTCCATCGTCTTCCTTCTATGGCCCTTTTCGCTGTATCAACCACTACCTTAATAGCATCAGCAGTCGAGCGTACCTTTCGAAATCCGTACTGATGTGCTGATAGTCCACCTCCTTCTTCAATCGCAGCTTTCAATCTGTTACGATGATTCACTCCAACATTTTCCCTGCCGTGTCCAACATACAGAGCGGGCGCTAGGCTGATGGATCTCCTGCGGGTTTACCTCCCTTGGGCAGTAGCACGAGCCTCTGCTTCTTCCATTGATCAGGAAAGACTCCCTAACTCAGACAGGCGTTGTAAACGTCAGGGGATTTTTTATTCGCAAACCTGTTGCACGCCACTAGAATTTCTTCTGTAGTTATCCTAGGAATTTGTCGAGCTGGTGTAGGTGACTCGTCCTCCAGTGCAATCTTCGGTTGTCTTGGAAACAGACCTTCGACTATATGCTCCAATACATTTGGGCATTTTGCGTGCAGTTTCATAGTTAACGTCCATAGGTAGGTAACATAGGTCAGCAGGTCTCCAGTTGAACAGCATTTGTGGAATTCATACTGCCGGTCACTTGTTTGTCCGATATTTGATTCACACAATTGAATTCTTTTTTTAGGCTCCGCACGTGCCGAATCTAGTATCGAACCGTTTTGAAACATATTTGCAAAAACTTCGGCCTTTCTCTGGGTGTTATAGCTTGTAATCCCTCCCCTTGCACTTAAGATGGGAAGGAAGAGTGACTGAAGTTGTTGCTTACGTCTTTTGCCACTGCCCAAAAGGAACCAACTTGTTAATGAATCTTTATTTGTATTTTCTCTTCGCGGATTCAACTGTTTCATTACAGACGTTTTGGAAACTGACAATGTTTTTCTGCCCTTTTGAGCTGAAACGCCATTGCTGGAAACTGATTTTCGTTAGAGTGGGGAATGTATAGGTACATTCCAGAAGAATTAGCTTAGTGACAGCTTCTGCACAAGCTCTGACATCGATTCTCCTGAAAAATATATCAGCCCATGAAAAAGAAGCAAACAGAACCAGAAACTCCTCTCTAATTTTTTTTCTCATGAAAATTCTACTCTCGAAAATTCTACGACCGTCAAAAACTTTTTTCGTTATTTTTCGGGACTCGAACATTGAACTTCCTGCATCTACTTATGTACGAAGGATGGCAGCTTTGGTGCGAGAGTGATGGTCACTACAACCATACAGCGTCAGAGCGGAATGGTCTCAGTTGGTTTTTGTACTGAAAAAATTGCTTACTTTCGATAGCATTTCGAACGCAGCTTTAGCTTTTTCCTTTCTGTTGCCTACATATAGTTCGGTGCCATGCTTCTTAAATATAGGATGTTGTCCACTTTCGCTACATGGCCATGTTGAGTTGGATGTTAAAGTTGAAAATGCTCAGGTCTTTTTAACCCCTTCGTAGGATAGGTGTTAAGATAGGATTACATTGTTCATTTCATTTCGTAGTTTCCCTCCACTAAGGCTGCCCGAAATACATAGTTGATGACAACTATGAACATCAATGGTGAGAGTAATCAACCCTGTCGTATACCACTTTTGACTTCAAAGTCCTCTGATTCCTTACCATTGTGCATAAAGTGAAACTTTCCATCCTAATACGTAGCCATAATAACAGCTATGAGTTTTTTTTAGGATGCCTCTCCTCGTTAAGGCCAGTCAGATAACATCTCGACTCAAGCTATCGAAAGGCTTCTCGAAATCGATAAAAAATTGATGCAAGAGAGACATGTACTCGATGTTGGTGTATGCAAGAGGATCCGATACGAAAACTTGCCCGTACATATGTACCTATCAGTTACTGCACTCCATAAAGTCACCCTTTTACAAAAGCTTGATAAGCATGCTTTTTTTCCAATTCATAGGGGAATCGCTTTCCTTACTCGACAAATGAGCAGGAGTACCAACCATGCCTAGTACTTAAGGGACTTTATCGCGGTTACTATCTCTGAGCTATTGGGAGGTCCGGCGCGTATTTGCGTATTTGTAGCTGCTTAAGGCTAAATGGAATTTGAGTTCATAACGCTGTCGTCTTGCTATGTTTAAGCACTACTCTATTGCAAAATGTACTCTCCATACTTCGACCTCATACTCATCCGGGAATAGTAGATTACCGTCTAAGCTCTTCACGGGGTATTGTTTGGAGCTCCAACTACTTGTGAGCTCCTTGGGGATTCTTGTATACGGTCCTACTATCGCACCTGCTTGTTGTTTCCTCAGCTTTAGAAGCAAGCACATTGATGTGAGTACGTTTGTCACGTCTCACCCTACGCTGCACTTCCTTTTTCTTCACGCTATACTGGGCTTCAAGCTCGGGTCTGTCTACTGCAGAGGCTTACAATCCGAACCTTCACAACAGTGCTGCTATTAGGGCATTATCAGACCTTCATGAGAGAAACACTTTTACGAGTTACTCTTTAGCTTCTGAGAAAAAGAGTTTTAGAATATTTCTAAAAAAAATATTTGAGTTATTTGGAAACCGTGTGTTCTCTTTGAAAAGCTGGACGAAAAGCTCCAGATTACCTTCGTGTCTCATCAGTTCTGTTGGAGTATAGAAGCCAATCAGAATTGTGGATTTCTCCGAGTCTCCGAGGATAATAATTTCGTATGTCAGGTGATGACTCTATATCCCTTCGACCTTGTCAGATACGAGTACATAAATGTTGGAAGAGTTTCACCGGATTATCATAATTTGAAGAGCTGTGAAGGCAACATAAACACTTTTGTCACCATGTAGGATGGGTCTTAGTCGTATAATATCGAGAGCGTCAGGCTGTATTTACTTAAGTCTGATCAAGTGAAGTAGCCAGCGGTCGCTCTTGAAGCGAAATCGGTTATACATTTCAGATCCGGGGCATCGCAAGTACATACAGGGTAAAAAAGATTGATTCATTTGATAATTGGATTAAGACGTTGGCACGGTTTTAGAATTAGATGCCCAAAAACAGAACCCAGGGCGACGATATCCAGGATATCCTGCGATAAATTTAAATACCTAGGCTCAATCGTAAATAGTCAGGGAAATTTTGATGACGAAATTGTACATCGAGTGTGGGGTGGTTAAAATAGCTCAAAACTTCGCAAGCCTTTTGTGACCGAAAAATGTGAATTAAACTCAAAAATTTGCTGTATACGACAGTCGTACGTCCGGCTGGAAAATTGAAGAGAAAAATGATAGCAACGGAGATGAAAATGTTATGGATGTCAAAGGGAGTATCAAAATGAGACCTACACGACCTTATCAAGCAATTTTTCTATTTGCTTGCGTTTGGCAGGTTACCTTCCACTGAAAGATCCTGCATGTTCCGCAATCTAGGCGCGGTTGATTCCTATCTCGCCATGTCGAAAGGTTTCGTCCTTTGTAGTCGGCGCAATAAATTGCTTTCATCCAGAATTTGTTGGAATCGTATTGTTGACATGTCCGATTAGTCGGCTTCTAATTTCAGCTTCGATTGCCGGAATTCCGAGATATCATCGTTTCTAGTATACCATGGTGCGTGGACAATTTCTCTTAGCACTTTATTTTGAAGAGTTTGTAAAATATTGGCGTTTGTTTTCTTGGTACAGCCCCAAAGTTGTATACCGTAAGTCCACAGCGGCTTTAGCACTTGCTTGTATAAAGCAGTTTGTTCTCGATACTGAGCTGGGAGTGTTTTCCGAGCAACCAGTTCATTTCTCTATATTTGATTTCGAGTTCTTTACGTTTCATTTTCACGTGCGAATTCCATTTCAGTTTTGCGTATTCGGGCCAAGTTTAGGAAAATTGGCAAAACATTAGTTTTCTTATAAGTGAAATTCACGTGAACAGATTTAGATTCGTTGAGGGCGATCCGCCAGTCCCTCGTCCATACATTTACTTTATTCAGTGCGTTTTGCAGTTTTGCAGTCGTTTCTTTGATTGTTTTACCTACTTCTAGTATAGCGGTGTAATCGGTAAACGTAGCCAGGATAGTGCCATCTTCTTTCGGTATATCTCGAGTATATAACAGTTACAGAAGTGGCCCAAGAACGCTTCCTTGCGGTACACCGGCCCAAATTTCTTTTAGCTCCGAGTATTTATTTCCATGTCTAACACGGAAGAAGAAGAATGTGAAGCAAAATGACATTTATGGTTTGAATTCGTTATAACTTTTTATTTCAGAGTAAAATATAATTTTTTTTTAAGTACTGTACACAAATGGGACATTTTATTGACCTGAATGTGAAGATTACGTCTCGCAAATGGTGGCCAATTTCTGTTTCGCACATTAGTGTTCTTTCCAACACATTGTCCATCATCTTTCACAAAATTTTAGGTGTTGGGACCGGAACTTCATTTGTTCTTTCACAACGGCTCGAAGAAAATAGTCGGGAGCGGTCAAATCCGCTGTGACTACCTTTCACAATGGATGACAGATGGATTTGACAGATGCCATACGACTGAGATGTTAAATCCCAACCTCGAAACGAATAACCCTTTAGATTATTCTACATCTTACGAAGCCACTTTTTCGAATGTATCCTTTATAATCGTAACAACTGCCAGAAATAGCGAAACCAATCAATTGTAAAATCATTCATTGTTTGAAACATACCTGAATTTTCTATAATTTGCATCAGCATGCCCGATTACGCCGTAATTGTATCTGCAAACGTTGTGCGCGGCTAAATTAATTCCCCACATTTTACGCATGCAGACAAAAAGCAAAAATTGGCAGCATGCACCATCCCTCGGATAAATTTTGTTTTCTCATCCCGCAGGCTCCTTATCATCCCTTCATATGTTTCATTTGTCAATACTCGTATCTCATGTGGACGAGCATTTTCTTTTTGTTTGTTTAAAATTCAATCGAGTCGAACGTCTGTTGCTTTTTATCCAAATTTCCCTCTAATGCAGAATACGAGTATCTCTCGATTAAAACGAAAAAAAAAAAAAAATGTGAATGTATACAAAATCGCTATAGAGAGGGGGAACGAAAAAGGACTATATCGCACCTGGTGCATGTACGTACATATACACACAGCATACAATGCGGCATACTAGGTCATGGAAAGGCGCACGCAAGCCAGTCCCAAATGGCACTAAGAATCTATTAAATCTTTGATTTTACGATGCAGTGATGAGGGATAGACTTATACAATTCGTTTCAATAGATGTTTTTATTTGCCAGCCAGTTTTTAAATGTTCAATTTTCCTTATGCGATTGACTTGGCAGTGATGCGTCTTTTGGGGGCAACATAATATCTTTTAATAAATTATCAGCATAAAAACACATGAATTGAGCATCTACTTCAAAGCTCAATTTTAATAAACATATCATCTTATATACAGAAATTGTATTAAGTGCGCAACTAAGTTCTCGCTGTTTTTTTGATGAAAATGCAACTTTATTGTGAAAAAAATGGTTACAAATGAATCATTCAAAGTATTACTCATCGCTAGTTTCAATTCTTTCCCATCTTTCTGGCAGAGCTTTTGAGGCTATCCACGAATCAAGCCATTTTTTGATGTCTTCATATGAGCGGAACTGCTGATCAGCCAGACCATGTGCCATCGAACGGAACAAGTAATAATTGGATGGCGCAATAACTGGGTAATATGGCGGGTGGGGTAGGACTTCCCATTTGAGCGTTTCCAGGTAGGTTTTAACGGGTTTAGGAACGTGAGGCCGAGCGTTGTCATACTGTAGAATCACTTTTTCGTGCCTCTGCTCGTATTGTGGCCGTTTTTCGCGCAGTGCTCGGCTCAATCGCATCAATTGAAGTCGATACCGTTCCCGAGTGATGGTTTCGTTGGGTTTCAATAGTTCATAATAAATGACACCGACCTGGTTCCACCAAATACACAGCATAATCTTCGCAGCGTGAATATTCGGCCGAGCCGACGACGTAGAAGTATGACCGGGCAGTCCCCATGACTTTCTTTTCTTTGGGTTGCTGTAATGAATTCATTTTTCATCATGTGATGAAGAAAACCCTTCCTTTTTTTCCGCTGGAGCAGTTATTCACAGGCGAAAAAACGACGCTCAACGTCCCTTGGCTTCAAATCATAAGGAACCCAAGTTTCTTGTTTTTGAAACATTCCAATCGCATGCAATCGCTTGGAAATGGTTTGACGGGAAACTCCTAATGCTGAAGCAAGCTGTTCTTGCGTTTGGCACGGATCCCAATTCAGCGTCTTTGAAGGATTTTGGCCTTCCTTCACGCGGACGGTCGTCAACATCGAAATCACCGCCTTTGAAGCGATGGAACCAATCACGGCACGTTGTTTCACTTAGAGCAGCATCTCCGTAAACTTTTTGGTGCTCTCGAAGCGCTTCAGCCGTCGTTTTCTTCGAATGAAAGAATAAAATCAACACTTCCCGCAAATGACGATTATTTGGCACAACATCCGACATTTTCACACAACCAAAAGTATATGACGCCAAAACAAAATCACTAATGTGTCAAAACAGTTTTTTTACCAAATGTCTAAGCTCGGTTCATGACGTTTTGGATATGTCAAAATCGACCAGCACTTACTGCTGGAGCCATCTGTTGACAAACAGCGATAACTTAGTTGCGCACCTAATACTTAATAATGTCAACTGATAGAGGCGCAGGCTTGGACTGATCCATGGGTTGTATAAGTATTTATCTAGAATAAGCACATATGTATCTAGAAATAAACAGTCCCGAACAAAGCGGATAGGTAAGAAGGAAATTGATGCAAAATGGGCGGCTGCGGACACGTTCTGTTTCTTCAGGTTAGAAGCGGCTCAAACTACGACCTCGCCAACACGCGCATGTGTAACACCTGATTTTTAATCTAGCAAAATCTGTCCCTTAATCTTTAATCTTAAATTTGTCTTGATACCCCTTTATATGTCTCTCTCTCTCCTAAGTCTTAAGTGATGCAAAATATAGAAATAGATTTGTCTCCCTATATCCATTGCAATGAATATTCGTGCTTAGGGTTGCCATCACTTATCACACTAAAAGTTTGGAGCCATTGCCAGCTATGAGTTATTTTATTAAAAATATAGGGCATGACCGAATCACGCGTACTTTTTCCATATGTACTGTTCGTTTGAAAATTGTTTAGATTTCAAATTTAAGCCACACAGATAACAAGCAGCAAAGAAATCTTGGCAATGACTTTCAGATTCTTTACGCAAAATGCGTCAAAAAGCTGAAAATCTTTTTTTGAACAAATGTCACAAATATCAATTTTGAATAAAATCTTCTTCTTCTTCTTCTTCTTCTTCTTTTCACTGCATCCCTCAGGAAGTACCGGCAGGCTTCCCGGTTTTGGATCGCTTCGTCACTGAGACCAATCAAATGTTGATCTTTTTGCATTTGTGTGACCCACTTGTTTTTTGGGCTGCCTTTTTTGCGCGGTTGTGTAGGATCGTTGATTGATATTGCCTTTTTGACGGGGTTCGAAGGATCTCTCCTTTGAACATGGCAATACCAACTGAGCCGGTCGTGCTCTTTTACATGAACGTTTCCTCGAATCCTCGAACTTCTTATTCTATCAAGCTTTGTTACTCCTGCTATCATGCGAAGAATATTCATCACAGCTCCTGGATAGCCTGGTTCCTATCAGACGCCGAAGACGATATTTCCTCTAACTCCCGATAGAAGCCTTCAATACTTTTTGCTTGAAATTGAACGCACTTCTTCTTTGCGAGTCCTTTCCAACATCTATACATCACTTCAAGGCGAGCTTTTCATCTCTATTAGTAAAAGAGCACTTTGACCAAGCCTTGAAAGACGTTTTCTTTTTCCTTATCACGACTTTAGCTTCATCTATCCACCACCATGTTTCTTTAGCGTGTTGGCAGGGGCCTTTCGACGTTCCAAGCAGTGATTTGGCTCTCTCCAAGCAAGATCGCTGTAGGGAATCCCACATATCTTGTGCTCTGCACTTCTCATCACCGACCTCATCGATGATGGTAAAGAGGTAATTTTTCATGTTGGTAATAAAAACAGCGCCTTTCCCTTTGTCCAGCTTGTACCAATTGATTTTCTCAGCCACCTTTGTTTGCTTATTTGTTTTCTTACCCGTCTCCATAAAAATTTCTGTCAGGAGGAGACGGTGTTGCTAGGCGATCGCCTCTCCCAGGATCAGTTTGCAATCTTTAACCCGGGGCTTCATGAAGCTGGCTACCAAATGGTAGTCAATCTGTGTTTCATTTCCACCACTGCTGTAAGTGATCAGGTGCCGGCTTTGTTTGACGAACATGGTATTTAGCACGATAAGACCGTATGACTTGCACATGCTTAGGATGTCTTCATCTGGAGAATTCCTGGTGCCGTACCCTGATGGCAGTCTTCATAGTCTTTATTTGTTTTCCCGACATGTCCGTTCAAATCTCCGCCAACAAACAAAAGCTCTTCCTTTGGGATGTTTTTGATGAGGTTGTAAAAATTCAGCCAGAATGCATCTTTTTCTCTCTGTCCGCATCCGACTTGGGGAGCATACAATATTCCATATCTCACCCTGTATCACCAATTTGAGAGACATCAAACGGTCACTGGATTTTGAAATGGTCAAGATGTTGCCAAGTAGCTCTGCCGCGAGGATGATAGCAATTCCGTTTTTACCTTGTTCCGATCCATAGTAGAACATCTTGTAAGCATTTGTCTTAACGTCCAAGAAACGCGCCCGATTCCCGGTGTTTCACCGTTTCGCTTCTTATACACACTAGATGTCCACTCGCCTTCCAATCATTATTTCTTCAAGCTCGTAGCTGCGACCTTTCATACTTCCAAGGTTCCAACTCGCGACTCTTTGCATTATTTTGCTATCCCCCGGAAACCGAATAGCTTTGACCCGAGCATTTCTGCTCGTCCCAGGATCACAGCCATGCGTAGCATTGGTAGTGCCTGGCGGGGTAGTGCTTTTCTTTTTAGCGTACTTTTCCATAATGCTAGGGTTTAAGCGTTTTTTTGGTTTTGACACGTGCAAGCTCCTGATTTACTGATTTATGTTTGATCTTATTTTTACAACACCGGTGATCTCCAGTCGTGTCAACCCACGGATTTGCATGCACACTTGCAGGACAGTTTTAAGATGATATATGTGTCGCTAGCTGTCATCGAGCCACTTAAAAAGCGTAACTTGGCATAACTGCGTTTCATCGAGACTTAAAGAAGCACCGTTTTGGCATCACTGTTTTTTTCGCTTTCATGTGTCAAAGGAAAAGACACGTTTTTGCTTTAGGTTAGTTTTCATTTTAAAATTCTTGTTAGCTGATGTTCCCTGGCCAAATTCACGGATGTGAGTATCTTATTTTACATTGTAAAAGGGCAAATCCCTTGAATTCTATTTTTTTTTTGTTCACCAAGTTTGGTTTTTGTGTTTCCTTTATTTTGGGAATTCTTGGTGAACTTTTATAAGCGATCTTTATAGCCGGAATTTTCTGGAGGCTGACGCAGCTACAGAAGCGCTTAGGCCTAAGTGACATTTGAATAATCAGCATTTAACACATTCTTCCACTAAGTTTATTGAAAAAGTGGCTGCATACAACACCTTCATCTTTTATAAATAATAATTTAGAGGCGATAGAGAAGTCCAGATAAGACAGAAATGTAAGTTTTCATATACTCGTAGGACATTCATTTGTAAGAAAAAATGTCACTTAGGCCCTTCATCTTGTAAGCGCTTCAATTATCCAGTGGTACCCTAAATGTGATTGAAGAATTTCATTTTTGTCCCACCAATGGATATGTAATCTTCTAGATACTGGTTACTGGCCTTCACGATTCGCAACCGATGCGAGGAATACACAGACGAGGGACTGCGGTTAGGTATTATTTCGCGGGGCTGGTTAGAAATTTATGCTATGATTCTTATATTTGCTGCTTCCGCTTGCCTTATTTTTTTCAATCCTCCGCAGCTCATCTAGCATTTGTTGTTAAGAACGTGGAAATTTCCATCCGTCCTCTGACGGATCAGGGAGTATTTACCTCTAATTTTTCGCAAGCCCTGATTTTACGTAAAAAAAATTACAGGAATCAAATGGAAAAATAAAAAAATTGCCTACAAAATAGATACTTCGGTTTTTCTTTGCATCTTTTTCTTTGTCTAGGAACAAAAGATAACATTTTCAAAGAGAGATGGGAATCTGGCAAATTCGCATCAATCGGCGACATAACTAGTAACTAGGTTTGTTTGTTTAGACGAATACCAGCTGATGCTCGTGGCTTCATTAGCTTCTGGATTTGTCGTTTACAAACGCTTTAAGGGTTGAATTTTGGGAAATGCTGAAAAACGTGGTTCATTATTAGTGTTGTAGAGTACTCGTTGTTATGCTAAGCTTCAAGTAAATCCCTTTTAC
Organism: Pocota personata; assembly: GCA_963082735.1. NCBI lineage: Eukaryota > Metazoa > Arthropoda > Insecta > Diptera > Syrphidae > Pocota > Pocota personata. Next base: position 32,972,405 of record OY720431.1, on the reverse strand, counting down.
TCCCTTATGAGTTGAATTTCGAAAAATTCTTTCTTACAGGGTGCCAACGTCATAAAACACAACTGCTGTCCAAATTTCATAATTCTAGCTTCAGAGATTTCGGTCGGCGATGATGAATCAGTCAATACATGATTCTTTATATATTTAGATTGTAGTTGCCTCCCTCAACAATATACGAGTATAAGGTCATCCAACAAGAAAAATAAATAAATATTTTGACGCTCACAGCTCAATACAGAGCCTGGCCTAGCTTCCTCGCAGCCACTCGTAATGTGCGCCTCACGAATGGTAGGGACCTACAGTTTTATGGCGTTTCTGAAGGACAATTTTTTTTTTCGATTGAGGGAAGCCTTTCAATGACAATTTGACTCTCGGATGTTTGTCAGACGTTCGCGAGAGGTGGGATTGTGAGAAAACGTTTGTTTATTTCTGTGTTTTCTTGGATTCGAACCTTGAACCTCTCGCTCAGTGATCGCGCACGATCAACAGAAAAACGCAACATTTTTATGAAAAGTGGTGATATTGTTATTTGAATCTGAAGTACTAACTCTGAGATTAGTAATGGAATACAATATCTGTCAAATGTCTGCCTCGGCTCTGCCTACAAAGTTTGATGAAAATTTTCATCAAGTTTTCGCATAATTGCGGCTGTATTTCGCGAATAACAGCTCTGATATTTTCATTTAGTGCATAAATCGTTGATGGACCATTGGTGTAGACTTTAGCCCCAAAGGAAAAAGTCTAATAGTGTTAAATCGCACGAATAAACTCCGTCCACATCCATAGCATGAATTTCAGGCAAAAAAAAGTCGGTCAACATCGTTTGATAACGGAATCCATTCACTATAAAGGTCGCACCAGCATCGTTTTCGAAAACATATAGCCCAATACACGGCCAGCCCATAAACCGTATCAAACTGTCACTCGTTGTAGATAGAGAGGTTGTTCCACTATTTCTCTTGGGTTTTCGGAGATCCAGATGCGACAGTTTTGTTTATTTACGTACCCAGACAAATGGAAATGAGCCTCATCACTCAGAATAATTTTGTATAAATCTTGTTCATTCATTTTCAGCAATTCTTGTGCCAACTAGACCTTATAAGCATGTAGGCCAAGATCTTTATTCAAAATGCGGTGCAAAGTGGTTGCGGATAGGCCCAATTCCTGTGATCGTCTCGAAATAGACACACCTGGGTTTTCAGCTGGCCTTGCCGGACGAACAAGAGTTGGAGTCTTCACATCACTAACCTGTCTGAGAACTCTTGTTGGAGGACTCTATATTAAAATTCCTCACCTATTCAGCTTGCGCTAAGTCTGCCATCTTGAAAAATCTGCAGATCGGCGAACACGTTTCTCTGAGGAAAATGGAGAACCGGATCAGTGTTGGATGTTGGATGATTGACAGCCATTGTTCACTGCAATTGAACCTTTCCTACAGCTCCACACAGTGCATCTGTTTCTCCATATCAACAAAATCCAACTGACTCAGGAACTGAGGCCAGCAGACCATGAAAGGATCAGGACTTCATCGATTGCGTGTTAGAGAACCACCAAGTTGATGTCGATTTTCAGAACAAAATAATCTTCAGCGATGAGGGTCACTTCAATTAAATGGCTACGCAAACAAATAAAATTGTCACATTTGGGGTTATGAAAATGCACGCGCCATTCACGAACAACCGATGGATCCACAAAAATCACAGTCGACGGTGTGATTGGGCCGAACTTCTTCGAAAATTTCCGTAATGCTGCTGAAATGGTGACGTTATCGCGATATGCTAATATGCAAATTATTTTTGACACCAAGTGGACGATTTTGTTTCTACAAAACGGTGCCACCTGTCACACAGCGCGAGAAACAACGCAGTTATTGCACGCAAAGTTTCTCGGCCGCATCATCTCTCATTTCGGCGATCAAAATACACCGCCAAGATCGTACGATATCACGCGGTTCGATTTTTTTTTTTCTCATTGCGGTTATGTGAAGTATGTCAATGATCCCCAAACTATTCCAGAACTTAAGGACGAGATTCGCGTTATTTATGAACTACCACAGGATTTATGCCGAAAAGTAATGGGAAATTTCATCAAAGGGGTGAAAGTCTGCAAGGCCAGCGATGGCGCCGATTTGGCCGATATAATTTGTCATGTGTCAAAGAAAAACGTCAAAAATAACTTAACTAGCTGCCTCGTAGGACATTGTATGCTCTTCAATTTGGTTTTACACATTTTCCGCCTAAGCTCAACCGTTTCTAGCATACGAATAATTGCGAAAATCCGAAAAAAAAATTCCTTTATTCACCATTTCCTCAGAGGACATCAATAAGGTTTGACGTTATTAACATCACATTTTACTTAACCACAACTTACGAGTATGTCTGTTGGATTTGGATTACAAATTTAAAATACAGGGTCTTCCAATAGGGACTTCCGAAACTTTGACAGTTGATAGCGGCCATATTGTTGAAGCTACATCTGTCAAATAGGCTGTCATTTATTCAGTCTGTTTTGCCATGGACACCATGGATAGATATAACGCTCAACAACACGTGCAAATAATAAAACTGTTTTATCAAAATGGGTGTTCTGTTCGGGCAACGTTCCGCGCTTTTCGCCCATTTTACGTTCGCCATAATCGTCCTTCCGAGAGGACTATTCGCAGTGTGATGGATAAATTTGAGTCCACTTTCATTTCAGTAAACGATCAACCAACACCCGTACGTCAACGAAACGCAAGATCTGCCGAAAACATCGCCGCTGTCCGTGAGAGTGTGCAGGAGAATCCGAAGCAGTCGATTTCGCGTCGCTCACAAGAACTCGGCCTTTCGCAGACCACAACTTGGCGAATTTTGCATCGTGACTTGGGCCTGCACCCACACAAAATTCAACTGACCCAGGAGCTGAAGGTAAACGACCATAGACAACGACGTGTGCTCGGTGAATGGGCTCTGGAGCAGTTGGAAACTGACCCTAATTTTCATCGAAAAATCATCTTCAGCGATGAGGCCCATAAAAAAATTGTCGAACTTGGGACGATACCAATCCACATGAGATCCAAGAGCGTCCAAAGCATCCCGAAAAAGTCACTGTTTGGTGTGGATTTTGGGCAGGCAGCGTCATCGGTCCATATTTCTTTGAGAACGACGTTGGCCAGGTCATCACCGTCAACGGCGAGCGCTATAGGTCGATGATTACCAACTTCTTTTGGCCTGAATTGGATCATATGAACACCAACGACATGTGGTTTCAACAGGACGGCGCTACGTCCCACACAGCTCACGCCACATTCGAAATTCTGCACGAGCGATTCAAGGGCATGGTCATCTCACGTGGAGTTGATATGAACTGGCCACCGAGATCGTGCGATTTGACCCCGTAAGAGTGGAGTTTTCTGAAGTCGCAGGTCTATGCGAATAAGCCATAAACCTCAGCGGCCCTCAAAGCCAACATAACTCATGCCATCGGTCAAATTCAGCCTGATTTATGCGCCAGAGTCATGGAAAATAGGACATTTCGGATGCGCGTCACCCAGAGAAGCCGCAGCGGACATTGGAACGATGTTATATTCCATATATAATGGCATTGATAGGCCTTTCAAACGAATAAAAAATTTCGATGATATCTCACACACACTTTATTTTATTTAAATTTAAAGATAGGAAGCGCTTAATGAAGACCCTTTACTTTTCCATTCCCCGGCACAATCTGTCGAAGTTTCATTGCGCATTACTTAGTCAAATTTGTACATCACTTCTCCCTTCGATGATAAAAGCGTGCAACCAAAATTGCATCCGACTGACAAATAAAAAAAAAAAAAGAAATCCTAATTGATTTCTGTTGCATATTTTGCACGGACAATTTACAGCCGATGTCACGTAAAATATCTCTCCCCGTACCTATGAGTGATGTGCACTTACATGCACATACTGCTCCTGCCGCTGCCGCACAATTGACCCCCAATGATAAAGTTAATGGAATGATGTCAATAATTCATTCGCCAAATTAAATGAATAATAGCATCCCTAATGTCCTTGTGTTACATCAGTGGATAGCTGTGTACTCGTATCGTCCCTGCCAAAAGGATTTATGGATGCAACATGTCATCTGCAAATATGTTAATCTGGAATGGGCTATAAATAGTACCTACCTTCGTCAGAGGCTGAGGCACCCATTGATGGTTGTTTATGTGCAATTTTTCGTCCTTTTTTTTTTATCGAAATCTATTGTGTGAGTGTGCATTTAATCGACAAAAGAATCCAAGCTAGAGAAATATTTTTATTGCATTGCACCCCATCGTATATGGCCAAGGAAGAAAGGACTCTCCAGGCTGTATATATTCCCAAATAAAAAAATAAATAGCTAAGGACCAAAGGACCGCCGTTCATCTGCATGACCATGCAAAATAAATGAGTGAAAGTAAATGCCCACACAAGATGGAAATAGGGTAACGTAACATTTTCCAGCATCCACCCTTAATTTGCATCCAAATGAGGCCCAAAACCAGGACAATCACCAAAAAATGCGAAAGGGATTCGACTCCCATCTCTCGAGAACAGCAGTTATGTACAAGGACATCTCGATCGTTGTACTCGTACTAGTAGCTGAGCAGCGCCCCAGTTCGTTTTTTTATGCGAGTCCTTTGTTCTTGTTCCTGCGTCGCTGATAGTAATGAATGGTGATATAATATATTTCGTGTTGTTTCGCGTCCCTTAGTCCTGGCGCAGCTAACTTTTTTTTTTTTTTTATGTTCCTGTCCGAAACAATACTGTTATGTTGTCACGGGATAATTTCCTGAAAAAAACATGTTTTCCACTCGTTCGTTGGCAGAGAGCGGTGCGAACAAAAAAGTGCCTGCTCCTTGTACGTCCTGTGTTTTGTTTTATATGCTGAACTGCTGCACGGGGTGATATATGCCGCTGGAGGGTGAATGCACCCTAAAACCCAATGTGCGCCCATCGAACCAATTATTGTATGTATGTGTGTCTATATCGCAACCGGTGCTATTACTTCCTTCCTGAGAGGTAAAGCAGTCAGCGCAGCGCGACCAGGTTCTACCTCAACAAATTGTTGGCGGGACAACGAATGAAAGAAAGGAGGAAAAATAAAAAAATAAAAATGAATGCGAGGACTTTATTGAGTCAATCTATCCGAGGGGTTCGCGTAAATTCAAAAAAAAAAAAAAAAAAAACTCGAATAAGAAATTTACCGGCTTCATATTGGTATGGCTGTATACGGACGTAGCGTATTGTTTTTGATCCTTTGTGGCCGCACACACCATACTTTTCTCCTTCGCTTGAGCTGACACTTAATGAACATATCCATAGGCGCACGGTATGGGCGAGCCGCTTGGCCAGATTCCTGTGAGACATACAGACGGAGGATTTGGGCGGATTGCAGCTGCCGGCAATTTCATTAAAACGAAAATGAGTCCTTGTATCCTTAATATTGTTGTAGACAGGAGTGGAACTTGCAACTCTATGGCAACTGGTAATGTTGGTTGCATTGAGGGTTTTGTTAATGACGTGCATCCTGGACATATTCACATGATCACCCATAGTGATCGACGTACAGATGATTGGACAATATCTAATGTGAAAATTCTCACTGGGAATGTTGTGAGAAAAACGTCAGGTGGGACATGCATCATCCTAGGACGGTAGTGGCGTCCATCTAATTACCCGTAGCAGTAATTATAAATGATTAAGACTTAGAAGCTGTACGCAGATATTACTTACAGAAGCTATGCGCTGTTTTGCTTCTTTGTATTGTTTCTTCGACATGATTGAAAAGTTCGTTAGCATTCGAATGTCGTAAACCTTGACAAGGCTTAAGAACGTTAGAATTAAGAAAAGCATGCAAACTTAGTCGAGTGGGATTCTCATGGAATCCTGATTTATCATCTCAAAAGCTCGCCCCATGTTTACTGAATCTCTATATAGAAATACATATTCCACTCCCGAGTCCTTAATCCACCTACTTTGCCGGAACTAACCAAGGTTCCTGGAAAAGGGTGATATCTTCTCCGCACTTAGCCGGACGTAGAATAGCGGATGATAATTTGGATATAATATATAATGGATATTAATCCGAACCAGTTTTAGCTCCATTATTAACTAAAAAAGATCTCATCACAATGGTGTAGCATCAAGGTCATCGATTAAGGAACCTCCTTCGGGTTAAGGAGATGTGAGTGTCTAGGCATTTTCCAAAAAATAAGTTACAGGCGGTGGGGATTCCTCCGTTATAAAGTTGTCTGACAACCTGAAGGCTATAGTTTATCTCTTCAAATACAAGTATAGCCCAAAAGAAATTCAGATAAATCGTTTCAAGTTTTTGGCGTGAAGATTAGGTATCAATACGGCAGAGAGAGCGACAACCAGTGTAATGCCAGTTTTTTCACTTCTTGCGAAGTCAAGGGCAAGACTGTGGGTGCAGGTCTGTCTAAATGACAAAATAGACTTGGCGGAGATTCCGTGTGGAATAGGTTTTGCGGTGAAAGGCTCATCTAAGATTCTCCAGCCATTAACCGTGAGATCAGGAATTTTGAAATAATGCGCAGTAATTTTGCGAGAACACTTGGTTCGACACACGTAACAGTGCTACAAATCGCCGTTCTTGAAGGTGAGTGGGGTAGTTGTAAATGCCAGGGAGTCCTCATCCTTGTTTTTTAAAGTTTATTAACCCAGGGATGGAGAGGAAGAAAATGGTGTAGAATTATAGATTAGAGAGGAAAGGATTGATTTTGTTTGATGAAAAATGTAATACTCGCCCTGCATGTTGACGAGTTTGTAATTTCAGCCTCTCCTGAAAAACAAACGTTGTTCGCAGCCTCCCATTTTGGGTCAGACGTTACGAAGGCTTGATGCCTATTTGAAGCCGACATCTGCTTGTCTTGTCGATAATTGACTAAAGTATACCTATGCAGGTTATTTTCTCTTTGGAAATTACCCCAATATCTACTGCTTGTTCGGGATTAATTTACAAATACTTACTTATCCACAGCTAACCTTTATATCTAAAGGCCGTTACACCTTTCACAACCAGTGCACCCATCCAGTAAACTACTGCTCGGCTTTCGTAGAATTCCCCATATTCCGCTAGTCTAGCGAGCGCTTTGACTCTTCAGAAGTTATTGTGACTCATTCAAGTGACTCCATCTGTGTCTGACTCTAATTATTTCTAGACATCTTGCCCATTTGATTCCAAAGTTTACCTGTCCTGTAGAAGAAGGAGTTTTGATAAAGGGATGATCGCGCTTGCCTAGTATAGGGTGACCAGATAAGAATGAAAGGAAGAAAATTGAAATAAAACAGCAATGGTGTGAGACATCAAATTGATTCTGACTTCATTATGTATGGAATAGCACATCATTTAAATGGCCGCCTCGGAGCTGCTGGCAGTGCTTCAAGCGGTCAATCCAATTTTTGATGACTAGGTCCAATATGTGTGGCGTTATTCCGGCAATAGCGTCTCGAATGTGGCCTTGAGCTTGTTCAATGTGGTTGGCTTATTAGCGTAGACTAAGTACTTGATGTAGCCCCAGAGAAAGTAATCGAGGGGTGTCAAGTCGCATGATCGCGGCGGTCAATTGATGAACACTCGCCGTGAGATGACCCAGTCGCCAAATTTCTCCTTCACCACTTTGAGCGTTGCGTCGCTTGTATGGCATGTAGTGCCATCTTGTTGGAACCACAGCTCAGATATATCGATGTTGTCGAGATCTGGCCACAGAAAGTCGGTTAACATCGCTCTATACCGAGGACCATTGACGGAACGATGTCTCCTTCTTCATTTCGAAAGAAATAAGGTCCGATGATCCGGATCTCCGGCCAACATTTCCAGCTCCCTATGGTCCGACTTTAATTTTTGTATCAGCACAATGTTATACGGATGCAGGCCCAAATCCAACCGCAAAATAAGCCTGGTTGACTCTCTGGCGATGCCTAATTCAGCTGATCGGCGCCTGATCGACTTTTCTGGGTCTTTTTTGTTTCTGGCCACTACGGCGGTTATGTTTTTTTTTCACTTCGCCCCGATCTCTGTATGGTTGGTGGCGTAAGATCCAAAAGAGTGTACTCACTCTCAAACTTTTCCACGGTGCGACGAATTGCATGCGCACTGAAGCCATGATGACGACCGACCTGATGCACGATGAAATGGCAAACCCCACTAAATATTTTGACAGCTAGATGCTATTAGTAACTTTAAACAGCTGTTGAAACATGACAACTGGAAAAGCTATCATTGCCCTTTAGAACACTCAAATATCTCATTTCTAGGGATTATTCCATTGAGGTCTTCGGAACATCTGCCATGATAGTATCTATAGTATAGGCATAGGTCTGTAGCCAGTTTTTGCTGAGCTAATGGTTGGAGATTGGAAGTTAGTGTGGTATCTTCTATTAAGCGGACTGCTCGTCTCTGTATGCTATCGAGCAGATGAAGAGAATGTTTCAGAGCCGAACTCAAAACATGAGAATATTACTCAAGTCCTGGACTAACTTATGCTTTCTATACAAGAAGGAGCTGTTGCACTGTAAAATACATATGTATTTGCTCTAAATGTTGGATATGTGGTCGTGCCATGTTACACCAGAGTTGACAGTGACGCCAAGTTGGTTGGTTGATCTTTCTGAAAACGGAGGTTAATTGGGTGTTCTTCACATTCAAGACAACTGAGTTTGCTTTTCCTCACTGCAAGATTTTCTGCTAGTTTTCATTTAATGAGTTCATCTCGTCGTATCTCTGACGATGTCATGTATTCACGAGCCTGCTGTAAGAGCAAAATGAAATTAGGGTGCTGGTATCTTGAAGGTCGTTGGTATGGAGTAGAAACAGTGTTGGAGAAAGTATAGAACCCTGAGGTACCCCAGCATTTGCAGCAAATGTGTCGGAAGATACCCTTTTGACCACAGTAGTGTAGAGCTACTGTGGTAGTCCATAGGAGGCTAGCTTGTTTAAAAGGGCACAATGCCAAAGCTGTAACTCAGGAGAAGATCCTGCGAAGGAGCAATCTTACTTCATTGATATAGTCCAGGTGTTTGACAAAGGAAGTCAGAGTTCATTGACTCCATAGCCGGTCCATTACCGATTAAAAAAAGCAACTCTCAGTACAATGCTAATCACCCATAAGAATAGTAATGCCGAAGGGAATCATTCCTTCTGGATATCAAATGCTTTTGACAGTCTTTCCCTTTAAGGAAAGTAACATTTAGACTGCTCGGTGGTGGTGTTTTCTCTGATAGGTTTAATCTAAATCTCTCTTTTCGTCCCCAAACCACTGTAGCGTGTTCCAGGCGGAGATAATGGGAATAAGGAAAGTGTTGTCTTGGCTAAAGAAAAACTGCCAATAGTCTCTTATAGAGATGGCGGAGAGTTTAATATTCACCTAATAGGGATATTCCAGGAAATTGTAAGGCTGACGAACTTGCCAGACATGGGAAAAAAAATACCCATCCTTCCAGGTAAAAGGTCACTGGGTATGCCTATAGCTACATGCAAACTTAAATTAAAGCTGGATGCTAGTGAAAAGCCAAATTCTAGGTGGACAAGTGGTACAACTTGTCTAGCGACAAAACAGATGCTGGATCTGAAACGCTCTAAGAATTTGATTTCTCACAGTAGAATGCATATCAGCGCTGTTATAGGTGCCATAACACTGGACACTGTCTAATAGGTAAGCATGCAAGAAGGCTTAACGTTTTCGCAAACGATATTTGCAGAAGCTGTATGGACGAAGAGGAGGAGGAAACTCTCAAAGAAGGAAACTCTACTTAGGAGCCTTCTGTTTCAACGACCTGAATGATCTGAATAAAGTAGACGTTAGGGACCTTCTACGCTTTATCAGGAGCTCCAAATGGTTCAACGAGTAGGCTAGAGGCCGCTTTCCAAACCCATGTGGTATCACAATGGACCTATTACTGGTCTAAGTGTGTTGGCTTTTTGCTGACAGCTACCTCAACCTAACCTAACCTATCATCAGCGGTATTTGAGCTTTTAGGGTTTCTTTCGAACGTATCTACATGCACTACAGTAATATCTTTCTCTTACCTGTACCAAATACGCAACCAAAATTTGTCTTCTAGTTCTGTCCTTACAAACTTTTTGTCACTTTTATCAGGCGAATGCAAATAAAATCATTAATTAACTATAAGGAAAGTTAGATGCGCGCAAACACATCTATTCATATTTTTCACACTATTTAATCCTTGAGATAGCTTTTTCCCCCTTTTGCACACTTTGTTGCACTTTGTAGTGTGACCGTCTTTTAATTAATTAAAATTGGAATTACTTTGATTGTGATCGCACACATAGCCAAACTGTGATGAAGACTTTCACAAGGGGGTAAGGTAGGAGTGCAACAAGAGCGTGACTAAGAGGTTATTTGTTAATAAGTCCATAAGTGCACGTACACACATAGTTCCGCTCTATGTGGCATAATCAAGGTTTCCTCTGCTCTTCACATGATTACATCATCATATTTCTCAAAGGATACCTACAGTCGTTTCTTTGCAATGAAATGCGTCTACATGCGCCACCTTGCCGCATTCTCTTTACTCGCAGAGAACTCAAAAAAAAAAAAAAAAAACACCACACTGCATGTCCTTTTTACTAGAGAAATGAGCGTGTGCTGTAATTTCGTGTTATAAGGATTAAAGCCTATATGTATTCATTGTAGGATGTGATTTAGGGGATTCGAAGGAATTTCGATTTTGCAGGATTGCTGCCGCTGGAGCAATTAAAATTTCTGAGACGGGCCTCCACTGCCGCAGTGATAAATGCAATTGAGGGCGACCGGCGTCGGAGGAACGATTACAAACGAACGTCCTACAGCTATGCACATTTGAAGAATTCCGATGGCAGTGGCAACGCCAGTCCTAGCCGCTCGTACATTCGAAAATAGTTTTTGGGTTCAAAATGGGTGGTGGGGAGGACGGGTGGAATTTATGAAAATCGAAAATGTAGTGCAGCCTTAGAAGATATATGAGTGGCCCATGACCCCCGAACAAACTGCTTAGCAGGAGAAACAGCACCAGGAACATAGCAAAAGCAACCGAACCAAAACGAAGAACCCTCAACAGCACCGAGCGAACGTGAACGGTGGACGAACAGAAAAACAGATGTATAAATTCGGAACATAAACGACCAAACAAATTTCCAAATGCAGGTGCATGGTGCAAGTTTTCCAAGCACGACGACTACGACTGCGACTACTACGACGACCGATGGTAGTGCGGCAGCACAGATTAAATTTATTTTCAGGTGTTTACGGAATGTGTTTTGTTCGTCGTGTGCCTCCTGTATTCACAGGATACACGTATTATCTATAAAAAAGTGCATACACCACCCCGAAACTACTTAGTGTACGGTTACCCTACAGTGGCGAAGAAAAGTTTCACGCCAGTTATAAGATGTTCACGTGACAGAGAGTTTGTTTGAATTTCATATGTCAAAGTTCCTCTAATTCTCAATTCAAGGCTCGCCGTGTTAGCCCTTGTGTATCTACAAGATGCACATTTGCACTAAAATAGAAGGGATAGATAGACTGATGAATGGGAGAGTATCTGAAAACCTTTAGTACTACGATTTTTGTAGAAATTTATTTAGCTGTTCCTTGAAAACTCTACAGAACTCGAAGCCAAAAATCAGCCTATTGTAGCGGCATGGAGCCAGGAATGCTGTAAGTATGTGGAGCAGAGTCACTTGCAGAGTCACTCACAATGGAAGGAACATATTCTCTTTGCATGCCTTCCCATGACTTCGGTTTCACATTTTTTCAAGCTAGGTTGTGAAACTTTAAAAATACAAACAAAATTTCTGGCTACATGCATGTCTGTGGTGCATTAGCACCAAAATAAGATGACCGGCATCGTAATACTACGCAGTTGTGCTAGGGTATTATCTAAGGAGCTGATAGAAATGCACACGTTAGTATGTCAGCCCCATGAAATACCTGTAGTACGGGCCCATCTGCCAAGCTCCGAAACGTAATCGTTGTCTGTAGATATGGTATGTTGAACTATTGAGCAACAAGTGGTGCGTACCTATCTACCACGTGTTTTTAGTGTATTGATATAGGTTGGCTGTAGGTTGCTGATCCTCAATGGGACTTGAACCTTGAACGCACTACAACGTGGCTACCTACATAGCAAATGCCTTATACGAGTACTATTGGCTATCAATTCAGTCCTAAGACTTACGGATTCACAACAATAGAGAGAGGAAAATGAAGGACATGTCAGAATCATAAAGCTTTAAGGCCACACATCTTCTACCCTCTGAAATAATACCAAACTGAGATGCGTATTCGCACCTACCTACGGTGAATTCTTATCTATCTTGGCGTGTGGCTCCAAAACAAAGTCTTGTCGATCGATCTGGACATTCACTTCTCCATACGAAACAATGTAGTGTAGTCCTTATTAAATCACAGCCATTCGCAGAGTGATATAGCTAACAAAGGGTGTTTTTTTTTTTAGACGTATAGAACTTTAAAATTAAATAAAAATCGTAGTAATGACGATTGGCTTTATTGGAAAGGTGATTTTATGCCATTTGTGTTTAAATATGATGTCAGGTATATGGGCTCTGTAGCTGGCTCGAATAAACTGCAATCTGGAAGTCCAATTTGCAACCACTTTTTTGTCCGTATATCGGCAATAATATTGGCTTCCAAGTCGTCCATCGTCTCTGGTTTATTGGCGTAGACCGACTTCACATATCCCCATAGAAAATAATACAAAGGTGTTAAATCACACGATCACAGGTCTATTACGCGAAATTATGCGCTCCTTTTCAATAAGTGGTGTGCTGTGTGGCATGTTGTGCCATCTTGTTGAAATCACAGCTCTTCCACATTACTGCCATTCAATTGGGGAACGAAGAAGTCAGTAGTCATGTATCTATACAGATCTCCATTGACTGTAACATTCTGGCCGGCAACACTTTTGAAGAAATATGAACCAATGATTCCAACAGCCCATACAGCACACCAAACCGTGACTTTTTGCGATAACTTGTGGATTTTTTTCAATCTAAATGCGTCAATTTTGCTAGTTGACGTCGCCATTCAACCAAAAATGAGCTTCATCGCTGAACAAAATGATAATGTCACGAACGTACGAATCATACGATGGTCAAGCGGCTTCAATTCTTGCACGAGCTGGATCTTGCAAGCACGTAAACCAAGATCTGTCCGCAAAATCTTTCATAAAGGAATGGACACAGCTCCAATTGCAGTGTGCAATGGCGAATCCACTCATTTGGGTCCTCCTCAATACTAAGCTCCACAGTAGTAACAGCTTTTTCGGTGCGTACTGTACAACATCTCTGCGGATGCATAATATCAATTAGGGTATGCGTGGTACGAAAAAGATCCATGGTTATTCGAATTACTTGCTCAGATGGACGATTTGTGGACCGTAAAATGGACGTAGCGCATGGTAAGTTTCGAGAACTTAACCACGAATGACGAACCAAACTGAGCATAAATCAGCTGTCAGCTGTCAAACTGACTGTCGCTGGAAAAGGAATTTCCGATTCGGAAAACAAACCTCTAAAAAACACCCTTTATATTCAAAAGAGTTAAAGGATTAACATGCATTTCTAAACGAGGAGACTGAACAGTATTACGTCATCCACTGGATACAGGTATCCAGGGCTGGAATGCAGGCAATTCTGCTTTCATGTTTCGTCAAGTACCTTACCTACCTACACTGACGCATATTAGCAGTTATAGTCAGTCCTGGATTTGAAAGGGTACGAGTAGGTAGGTAGGAGTGACGGTTTTGTAAGAAGAACCCAATTAGCACTAGGTGCAGTTTTGATATTAAGGTATGTTGATGAGAAGTCTCTAAATCCAACCTGTGGAATTTAAAAAAGTTATTAGTTCTTTAATATTTTCTCCTGAGATCTCCTCGAGTGAATTGAAAAATGATTTGCCTAATGCTCGTTGTCTGGTCCTAACTAGAGCCGGACAGGCGCAAATGTAGTGGGTGAGGGTTTCTTTTCCGATTGCGACCTTGTAACTGCGGCAGTGTATATTATGTGGGATACCTATCGGCCAGTGTCCCGTGGTGATCGCTGTTATTCTGGCGATGTCTTTAAGCATTCTGTCTAGAAAGTCGTCTGTCTTTTGCTTGTTGTAGTCTGGCCACATCTTTCTAGATATCACCGTTTGTTAGCCTAGCCCGTCTGAGGTTGGCTTTTCTAAGGAAGATTGAAGATATTTTTGCCTTGACTTCTTAACTTGGATTTGAAAACGTCTGAAGGATTCTCAAGACACAAGACTCAAGACGCATCTACTCGTAAACTAACAAATTTCGTCATTAGACACTCTTGTAGAAGTTCCAGGGATACGGAAGGGGAGAATGTTAAAATCTCAGTTCATTTCCCCTGCACAAAGTAGGACAAATACTTTCGGGAAATACCTTCAATTTTAAGACAAATAAAATTTTTAAATATACTCGTAATTGGCATGTCGCAAGACTTTTCACTGCAACTGTAGTACACCCTTTGTCATCTGGGGCGGTTTGGCTACTCCGTTTTACATCACCAAGGATATTGCCACACTGTCTTACCAACAATTGTTACACCTGGATGCAATAGCAACCAACGATACCGAAAAAAAAAACATTCAACACCGCAATGCAATTTTCGTGTTTCGCATAAGTAGAGGGTGAGGGTGCAATAGCACCTTTTCGGATTTACCTAGTCGAAAACAGAAAATTTAAAGTTAAAATCTTTTATATACCTAATAACTTTCACGATGCGGTTGCAGTTCAACAAACTGCCTTATAAAATGTACCCAACAATAATAGTAACCTTCGCATGGCCCTGGTTCGACATTACTCGTATTGAGAATGGATACCGACGTTGATTCTCACGCACAAAACCTTCAAAGGACCTCTTCGATTGTTAGGCATCTGGTATCAATCAAGTGTAACCCACGAAGCTACATGTGCGTTATTGATTACAGTGTGCTAAGTATCATTGAAAGAATTCTGTTGCATGCAACACGAAGACCGTTGGTCAACTGCAATATTTTTAAGCCCGGAAATCGGTAGAACAAATTCTCACGGTGCCGGAAATGTCATCCCTCAAACAGAAAAAAAAAGTGTATACTTCGACGAAAACGCTTCAAATTTCCATTCGGCCGGTGGTTCAGTTAGTTCGGCTGGCACTCAAATGAGCTGAGTTTCCCTGGTCGAAGGAGGACCCACCACATTAAGTTCTCACGTTAATTGGGATTCTGTAAACAATCCGCGAAGCGATATCCTTCAAAAAGCAATTCACCGTTGCTTTGTTTACACTTCGCATGACTGAGTCGATGCGATTTGGGCACTCACAAAGCGACATATGGTTGATGGGATTCGAGGTGACATTTGGTTTAGTTGTTTACCTTCAAAGGTTTTCCTTTTAATCGGTTGCGCACCGTTGTTGTAGTAATAGGACTCAGAAAACAATGAACTTGAAGGATGCACGATCAAAATGGAGTTGATTGAGGATTTGAGGAAAAGACACGCTCGATATGATTTGCTTTTAGTGTAACGGGAAAGAATGGATATCTTGGAAGCTATAGGCACCAGAAAAAAACAGCATAAGTCGACCTTATGTCATGAGGATCATGTAACGGGTGCCGCGTTACTAACAGGGGAAGGAAGAATATTCAGGAACGTTTATTGACATTTTTGTTTAACAAAAAAAAATCTTTTATTGAAGAGAAAAACTATTTTTGTCCACCCTATAAAAATTAAGTGGAGATCTTCTTTCTCTTTTATTAACCGTTAAAATGTATAATGCGTGCGTACTCGAACATCTTAGCTGTGGAGTTGGCTAAATTTGCCGACCTTGATACCATTCTACAGGATTTTTGGACGATCTTCTTTATACCAGCTGATGTGTTTAACCTGGAGCTTTTCCACAATCGGTTTTCTTACACAGATCCTTCCGCGGATGCAGGTAGGTCTAGATATGTCTCATTTTGATACTCCAGCTGATACTCCAGCTGAAATTGTTCGCTTTTATTTTCCATACATCGTCCAGCATTGTGATGCCGAACGTATAACTGTCGTATGATGTTTAAGTGTCATCTTTCGGTCAGAAGACAGCGGAGCTTTTGCGCCATTTTAGCCACCCCACACTCATTCGATATTATATTTAATCCAAAGAAAAAAATGTTGGAAATTTATTCAAACTCAAGGATTTAATTAATATTTTTGATATGGCCACCTTTGGCACAAACAATTTCCTTGAAGTGCTAACGTGAGCGCGTCCGTTGTTTGGTATCTTTTAGTGCCAACCATGGCCTTCAAAATGTTCCACACAGAAGAGTCTAATGGATTCGCATCGGGAGAATTCGTTAGCCATTGTGTCGAGGAAATGAAGTGCGGAACGTTTTGTCTCAGCCCTTCTTGATTTGTAAGGGCTTTGTGGGAAGGTGCAGAGTCCTGTTGAAATGTCCAGGGTCTTTGGCCAAAATGTTTGCATGTCCATGGCTTCAACACAGCTTTCAAGACAGTTTCACGATAAACCATCGCGTTTATGTTAACGCAACGGTCCAAAAATACGAGCGGAGACCGACCGATCGACTTGCTTCCAGGTGCCATTCTTTGGTCGAAATTATCGTATGACCTCTCTGGCAGGTAAATTCAATCATTTTGCTTGTTGACAAGTTACTCATTTGAAAAAGGTGCTTCATCAGAGAAGACGATGTTTGGCAATTAGCCACTGGTGTGCAAGCGGATCAACTCCTTTGTTCTTTCCACTCTAACATTTTTTTTGGTCAGGTGTGAGATCGTGCACTTTTTAGCACATTTCAAAATGTGTTGCATCCGTTCTCTGGATATGTTTAACTCAGAATCCATTTTTCTTCCGCTACGCCGAGGATTTCGTTCGATTCTGGCCTTCACACACTGAATCAATGTTGACGATGTTGCTGTCTTTTTCGGATCACCTCCATAGCGTTTTGCAATGCCGCCGGTTTCGTTGTAACGCGATATGGTGTGATACACAAACATTTTGCTCACTTTCAAATATTTCAGCCCACGATCAATAGCTGGTATCGATTTCCCAGCCAAAAAAAGGGCAATAACACTATTACGTTTGAATTCCATTGTCAATAGAACAAAAATTAAACACGCGATAAAAAAAAAACCTTATACACGCTTGTCAACAATGAAATGAATTAACAACTGTCAAATTTTCAGTGCGCTGTCATTCGTATTTCGGCAGACACAGCAACGTGAAGTTGGTAACAGTTCATCTCAGCCACCCTGCAGTCGTCACAATTTCACTGATCATTTGCGATTAAGCTCAGGTTTATAAATTTATCGCATTTCGGAACCATAACTCCGTCGAATATCCTGTATCCGGGGTCGTGTTTTTGGGTTTGGCAATGCAAATGTTCTGTTTTCTTGTGGCTACTTCCAAGACCGTTATCTTCCAATGTTTTAATCCAATTATTAAATTTATTCTGGAGGGCTTTCGCGTCCCTACTTTCGATGGTACTATCGTCTATCTATCTATGTTTCCCATTCGAGATAAACCAATTAAATACGGGCGATGGGCTAAAAGCAATTTTGCGTACCATCTAGCGAATACCTTTAAACCTAATGATACTGTCTGTGATGGGCCTCTAAATCTGAATGAAAATAACAGTTCTATTGTTCCCCCGATCACGGTGTGCGGAGCTAAGGTAAGAGATAAGGTGCTTAAAAGACAAAAAAAGCTCCAGGTTTTTGACGGAAGTCAACTACAAAACAAAGGTTTAGTAAGCTCTTAGGGTTGTTGAATAAAACAATTAGCCTTGAGTGTGTACCAAGCATTTGGAAAGTACTCGTAGCTGATGTGATTATGATCCCTAAACCAGGTAAGGACCCTCACGAGGTATCCTCATATAGGCCAATATCTCTCCTTCCCTTTACTTCAAAGTTGTTTGAAAGATTCAATCACAGTGTGCCTGCAGTGGAACGAGACAGATGGTTTCAACTAAATTGAATTCCTAATACTATATGACTGTGAGGTTATTGGTTTTTAAGGATTAAATTGGAACCATCCTGTTCACAAATATTGAATATTTTAAACCAATATTTGAAACCAAGGGACTTTAGAAAGACTTTATTCCAAAGCAGGCATTATATTGAGGTTAAACAAGTTGCTGCTCCTTAATACGTTAAATATCGAAGGAATATATATATAGTCGAACCCTGGTATATTTAGTCATAAGTTCATTTAAAAAAGATAAATTTTTTTAAATAACTAAAAATAATTGTCCATTATCTCTCTACAGGACGTGCTTTATTTATATTTTTGCTTTGCGTTCGATATATCGACTTATCGATTGTTTGCCGTCGATGTTTCGATTCATAATATCGATGATTTTGATAACATTGCCTACCCCTAACGAAGTAATAGTTGTTGAGGGTTAGCATTATATTCTTGCCGATTAAATTCATTTCCTAGCTTTGCAGTAACGGAAAATAGTGTTGCTTAAACATCGATAGTCTAGTACGAATCTATCGACACTATCGAAAGCTAAAAAAAAAAATGTCGATAGTAGAAATTAAATTCAATCTATTGAGATAAAAAGAGGGGCTTACCTTGCATAAAACAGCTTGGTTTTAATTTTTGGCAAAATCATACATATGCCTAGGCGTCTTGAAAATATTCGCTGTTTTCGATCTCCCCCAACCTGGCTTGCCATGCCAATTCGAATATAACTCCTCTGTTGTATGTCCTGGGAAAATATCGTGAAGAATATCTAATATATAGGAGACGATTACTCACAGCTACTGTCTTAACATTTTTTTTGTCGGGTGATTAGTTTTCGAGTTGCACAAGAGAAAATAAGAGCGTTTTCTAGCCATTCTGCACTTTCACCTACATTTTCAATGACAAAAGTTGCAGCTTTTTGGATAAGCGTGAAAAAACCAACAGAAAACTCTACTTTGCAAAAGCCCTGTTTTTTTAAGAATTAAGAATATAGCTACCTTGCGTTACAAAAGCTACACATTTGTAACATATCCGAGGACTTCATTACACTACATTTAATTATTGTTTTATTCATTCTAAATACAGGGTGGGCCATTTAAACCTTCGGTATATGGCAACCCTATAACTTTGACAGCCCGCGTTCGAAGCGTCAGTCCAAGCTAATTTATGCCATGGAACAGTACACGCCACCACAACGCGATGTTATCGTGCAGTTTTACATTCAAAACGTGTTCTCAATTGTGAAAACGCTACTATATTCAAAATATCGAGTGAGGGAAGCGCCGTCAGACCACACCATCAGGCGTTTAAACCAAAAATTTATCGCAACCGACAATCTTGGTAATGCCAGTCATCAGGGCCGATGTTGTCCGAGGAGGTCTGATGAAAACATTGAGGCTGTACAGGTCAGTGTTGACAGATCACCCGTTGGACATGCCTCGCACCTCTCTCTGACTCATAATTCGTGCTAATTTGAAGTTATTCCCATACAAAATGCACTTAACGCAACGACTTTTACCGATCGACAAGCCACGTCACTTGGATTATGTGAATTTTGTGGTGAACATGGCTCAAATCAACAATGATTTTGGCAAAAAATTATGAGCGATAAGGCTCATTTTTCTTTGAATTAATTCACGAACCTATCCACATATCGATGATATATCTTCGAAGACAATGCTGGAGCAGCCGTAATCGTCAATGGAGAGCATTATAGTGCCCTGAATTCTTACTAATAACGCCATGGACAATTTTTGGTTCCAATAGGATGGCGCTACAGCTCATACAGCCCGAAGCACGATTGCTTTATTGCGTCCTTTGTTCCTCGGACGCCTAATGTCGAAAAATGGTGATTTTGACTGGCCTCCTGGATCACCCGACTTAACGCTTCCACAATTCTTCCTGTGGGGTTATTTGAAGTCCAAAGTTTATGTCAACAAGTCACGGACCCCAGAAGCCTTGAAAGACAATATACGATAAGAAATGGTCGCTATTCAGCCCAAAACACTTCGAAAAATGATTGAAAATGCCCAAAAACGAGCTCTTCGCCTTTCGCTCTAGCGGTTACCATTTACGCGATATCATATTCAAAAAGTCATCAGAACAAATTTGCAAGGTTCAAAATAAACGAAAAATTACTTCACAGCAAATAATTTGTGATTTTTTTTTTAAAATTATTACCAAAAAACATCCCGAAGGTTTAAATGGCCCACTATCGGTTCTATCGATAATATCGATGATATCGATATTTTTTCCTTATAAACTGTCAATATTATCGAAAGATAAAACTATCGATGTTTAGGCAAAACGTATAGAAAAAGTACCTACGAGTATATGATGCCTTGCGTGATTTTCAGTACGAGTATTTCAACGAAACGGCTTGTCTTCTACTTTCAGAAGAACTTTAGTGCAAACATTTTTTGAAATTGAAGTCAATATGTCTGTTAGCTAATTTTTAAAACCATTAAGATGCATCAATTTAGTTAGATTTCAATAGTTACGAGTATACTGCATGTGATCCTTGACATCATCTACTCTCTTATATTAATGACTATTGGTTATCCTAATCCCTTTTAAAAAAACATTTCCCAGGGATACTTTAACTTGGACAACTTTGTAATTCCGTCGCATCATAAATGCATCGAAACTCTCTCCACTTTATACTTCAAAACAATTCAGCACACTCATCATTCACACTGTCCCAGTGCTGTAGCCATAACAATTTATCCTGGCAAAGGATCAATAATTCAGCTAGGATACCAATTACCAATCGAATACTCCAAATTCAATTCAATTAACGTAGTAAGCACTGCTCCTACACCCATGAAACCCACTGGGGTGTGTGTTGATCCTGCTGGCACAAACAAGTGCCACCCACTCCTGTGGACCACACGGTGTCAGTTGCGAGTGGTCGGTCACCTCATGTATGACCATCAAATCTGCAGATGCAAAGTAAATGCTGTTTCCATAGCAGTAGACTTGCCGATACTTCTCCCGCCTGCTGTTGCTGCTGCTCCTGTCAGACAGGTGGATAAATATTTATAGCTCATTTGCATAATAGATCAAAATTCAATTCCAAGTTAGCTGTAAACTGGTAACGCAACTGGCTAAACGGCAGTCGTAATCATCATCATACCAGTCGCAATCATAGTCATCAGCAGAAGCAGTGGCAGTAGAATCATTATCAACTGAAATGGCTTTGGGACACACTTTACCAGCCGAATTCTGATTAGGGACTAAATTGTTGTCCAACCAAGTCGAGCCTTCTATGCTACATATATTTGACGGACTATGTGCAAATTGTGCGTTTACTTGATGGTGGTGATGGATGGTAGATGGTGGCTTCATGCAGCAACATCAATTGATTCAGTTAATTGACAAATTAAAGGCTATAATGCGTCAGTTGCAGATATTTGTGGCTCACTCTAGTCGGATGGGGGCAATTAAAGGACTAAACCGAAACCAAAGTAGAATATATTATTAGCATATCACTGGCTTAGCTCACTACACTCTTTAAGACCCCCAACCACTAAAAAGACCAATAAAACCAACCCCAGCCATCTCCATGTCCTTATTCCTTGTGAAGAGTCTTTTTTGCTCGGTCATTGTGCATAATGAATCGCGATGATTTGGAATAATAAAAAATTGCGACAATTTGTCAGAAGGCGGAGTCCTTGGCGGGTGTATTTGTGTGTTTAAGAATCGCAAAAGTTGGCAGCAGCAACAGCGGGAGCGGGAAAGGGAAACTTTCCCGTTCCAAATCGATTTGAATAAATGACTTATGGCGGCGGGGTTCGGTGCTCGGTGATCGGGCAAAAAAGTGTTCGTATACTCGTCGTTTTGGTATGGTTCCGTTGGTGATAAATTAGTTTCACTGCCGCCATTTCATACAACTTTCAATGTTTGCGGATAATTTGTAACCAAAGAAAAACCAAAGAAGCTGGAAAAGGAGGATAAAGGGGATGCAGAGGAAATCTGCGAAACTTTCAAGGATGACTGATAACAATTTATATGAGGTTTTTTTTTTCCTTATGGGGTGTCTCTATTGGGTTCTTCTTTCGACTCGGTTTCAGTTGTTTTCTTATTTTTTGAATAGCAAATGGATTTCAAAGCGGATGTTTTGTTTTTCTTAGGGAATTCCACAACACTGAGCTAGCGAAAGATGGTGTTTATGTTTACGGAATCATTGAGGATGATCCTGTGCGAAATAGTGAGCGTTTGGTACTTTGCTCTCAGACATCAGGTCAAGGATGTACGAAAGTTGTTTTGTGCGCTATTTGGCTATGCGGTTGGTGTGTGTGGTTATGTGTGTCAAAGTTTAGTTGCATTTTTATGGGATTCAGCGGTGGTAAATTTCAGGAAAATTTATTAGAACTCTTTTGCCAAAGAAGCATCTACTGACTGTTTTTTTTTCGACTTGGCACGGATATCTGTAGTTTAAGGAAATATAAATTTTAACGCAAGTAATTTTAACTATTTTTTTGGTATGTATTTCCTAATCAGAATAATTTATAGTTTTACAAAGAGGTGGTGTGCTTGAAATGGTCATCTATGAAAGATGTCTTC
The DNA here is from genome assembly GCA_963082735.1 of Pocota personata. Taxonomy (NCBI): domain Eukaryota; kingdom Metazoa; phylum Arthropoda; class Insecta; order Diptera; family Syrphidae; genus Pocota; species Pocota personata. The sequence continues at coordinate 32,949,848 of OY720431.1, read as the reverse complement.
AAAGATGACCGTTTAATAGGGAGCAGTAAGTCACAGAGTTGGTAGACGTTGTCAAGATTGTCGACAATAAAGTAGTATTACATACGAACGGCGATGTGGCGGTGTCAAAGTATCTAGATCTTTTTTATAAAAGTTTGATCTCTTGAGATGATCGATCATACAGTTCAAGGTACAGCTTACTTTCAGTTTAGATTAGATTGCTTTGTCACTGCAGTGTGTTTGACAACCATCATATGCATCAAAATGTGAGGCGCTTTAGAAAGGATTGGTGACGTTTTCTCAAAGACATTTCCCTCGAGAGTAGTCGGTAACCTCATTTATGACCATCAAATCTGCAGATGCAAATTAAATGCTGTTTCCATAGCAGTAGACTTGCCGATACTTCTCCCGCCTGCTGTTGCTGCTGCTCCTATCAGACAGGTGGATAAATATTTATAGCTCATTTGCATAATAGATCAAAATTTAATTCCAAGTTAGCTGTAAACTGCAATGGCAATGGCAATGCAAATACAAAATCCCCAAACCAAAAATCCCCAAACTGAAATCTTCAGAAGCAAAATGCCAAGGGCTGAATCACCAAGGCTGAAATCCCCTATCCAATAAATCCAAAATTCCGAAATTTCAATATCCCGAAAATCCAAAAGCCCCGAAAACTAAATCCCGAAAAATTGGGTTGGGTACGATTGACCACATTTCAAAAGAGTAAATGTTTGTGGTCTGGCGGGCGCCTGTATCTTAACAGTACTTGGGTGGCCCGCTTCGCGAGATAAAAGGATTTCGCATATCTCTTCTACTAATAAGAGTTTCGTGGGATTTTTGCTTTAGGGGATTTGGGGATTTCGTGCACATTTTATCAAAAAAGTTTGTTTCGTTGTGGATTTTGTCCGTGAATATTTTGTCTGCGAAGATAAAAGCTAGTTGCATTTAATTTCTTGGAGATTTTGTCCAATAGAAATTTTTTTTTTTTTTTTTTGTACGAAAGTACGGTTCCCCTTTAGAAAGGTTTGTGGTATTATTAATTATTTTTTTAATGCTGTCAGGAAGCTTAGAATCTTCTAAAGCAAAATTTGGTAGGTGGACCATCACTCGAAGAATATGGTAGTAGGTTTTGTCGGTCTTTTGGTAAAGAAAAAGCAAATTAGGTGTTTTGCATGCATTGGTAGAGGTTTCACCGATTCCGGGAGAAGGCTTCCTCAAGCACTTTTATCATCTCCTCTGCTGAGGACATCCAATTTTTAATGCGTCCAGCTTAGTAACGATACCATATTAGTTACCAGGAATACAGGAGGAGTTCCAATGAACTTTTTCTATCATCACAAAGCTTGTGTAGGATTCTAAGCAAACGTCGATATGCGGTAGGATTTCAGCTGAGAGCTGGCGGACATAGATAGAATTAACCATACCTATGTACGCCTCTCATTAAATGCTAGGGAAAGTGAATCTTTTTCTAACGCGATATCTGGAAATTGACTATGTGCATGTTTGAGTCTCTTGTGATTTTAAATCCAGGCATGATAGATTCAGAATCACGGGACTTAACGCTCCCGTAGCTTATGCAATCATCCTTTGTTATCAATAAGTTCACAGTATCGTCTTATTGCTACCGAATTGGTCTGGTACTGAATGTAATCAGAATTCAGGTTCAACAGAGTGCTGGTAGCTTGTAAAAAAGTGTGGAAACCAATGAAGCCAAAAGTACTGAACTATGGCTTCGACCATCTTTTATTCAGCTGGCCTGTGTAAAAACCGTGCTTATAGTTTTCTTATTTTAGGAGCTAGAAGGTGCTGATAGCAGCCGAATAGTTACACTAGCGGGTGTAATAGGGCTCCGTAGTCTTTCTGCAGAGCCCTGAATAGGCAGAGTCCTGAAAAGTTCTGAGGTTAGCATCAGCTTTATCGCCTTGCGGAACAGAAAATTGAGCTTAGAATTCTACTCAATTGTCCCTTAAACGTGAATTTGTGAATGATGAAAACACAACAAATAAGAAATGGCTACGAAAGGAGTAGAAGGCTTCAATGGCGCTTCAACCGGAGTCAGTGAGCGCGTTAAGCAAATTCCCTCCTTATTTTTAGAGCAAACTCAAGAAAAACCCTGCAGAAATTAGTCTAGAAAATGCTTGCACTCTCAAATTCCGAACCATTTTCTGAGATATTGAATCATTTATTCTCAAAAGTGTAACCTGTCTGGACCTTCCAATCAGACTAAAGAAATTTACATTCTCTAGACCCACTACAAGTACCAAGGAAAAACGTTACTGATAAGGGTGTCTTATATTTTTGCACGAATGGAAGGGTTCTTAATTTTTATTCGCCGAATACGGACTTTTTTTTTTAAAGGTTTATCAGACCTTCGCGAGATATGGTAAGCCTTATGGAAACCTGTTAAAAAGCGAGCAAAATTATTTTGAGAATTTTTAAAATCTTGGTATGCCATGTCCTAGCATCTGTCAAATATTGTTGATGACAAAAAAAAGAAAAATTTTAGGACTCAGTTAACGAGTAAAGTATACTGTTATACCTACGTATTTTCACCAAAAACCTGGTACGCCATCTGGCAGCATATATCTACAATATGATGATTCGATCAAAATCATTGAAGCATTTTTCTTATTTTTCCAAATTCGGCCATTAGTAAAGTTTCATTCGTTTTGGCAGGTTCCGATTTCGACTCCAGTTGTGACTCTACAGATTGATTTGATTTGAAGAAAATGCGTCCAACCGTTTAGGTTTCAGTCGGACAAACATACAGACAGACAAGACAAAATTGGCAGACCCGCTTTTCGAGTTCCTCTATACTTCTTTTTTTTTTGTTTTCTCTGCCATGGGGATGGTGGAAAACGCTAATGCTCACGAGAAACAGTCCCGCTCTGTTTCAAGTAGTGTGGGACTTACTCTTACGCCACTAAAAAAACACCTTTAACCCCTTTTTCAACTTAACACCATCCACTGCGGGACCGCTTTCGCATTACTTCAGAGTGGTGTCGTTTTCTTTCCCCTCCGGGGACTGGCTTTTTCATTTATCTCCTGTTGCGGGTTTATTCATTGTTGCCGGTGTGGCAACATACATAAATGTTATGAGGGTGCGTTTTCGTCTTCCTCTCTCTTCTTTGTTTTGAGTACCTTTTCTATGAATGAGTGTACTCGATTCCAGTTTTGGTCACTGGTTGACATTTTTGCCGCTATGTTGTCCGGGCTGATAACTCCGATTTGCGATTCCAATGCACCCCTTTCGGCTTCCCATCTGCTGCATTCAAAGAACGTATGGTTTGCGTCGTCCACCTGTGAGTCATCGTAGTGGCAAGCTGAGCTCCTTGTTTTTCTCTGGGTGACGTAGTAATTCACTTCGCCGTGTTTCCGTTCCTTTCATCCGGCAACGTTCTTGATGATCCTCGCGGTCCATCTTTCTTTGCTTTCTATGCTCCATCTCTCCTGCCACCGCTGTTTGGTGAGCTCCTTCGCTTCCTCGGTTGCCGCTTCCACTCCAATTTCCACCTTTTTGTCGTAGACGTACTTCCTCTCTGCCGCCAGAAGATCAATAGGGGTCACTCCCGCGACTACGAGGACAGCTGGTTCCGACACCATTCGATACGAACTTACAACCCGTAGTGCTACGCACCTCTGTACTGCGGCCATCTGCATTCTGCATTTCTCCTGTTTGAGTGCGTCGGCCCAGATCTCACATCCATACAGGAGGATGGCGTGTGTAATCGACAAAAGCAGTCTCCGTTTGTTTGCCGTTGGGCCGCCTATGTTCGCCATCAGTCTACTTAATAGTGCTGTTGTCTTTGCAGCTATGTCGGCCGCCGACTTGATATGCTGACAAAACGTCAGCTTCGTGTCGAGTGTTATTCCGAGGAACTTCAATGCTTTCTTTGTTGTTACCATCTGCGACCCCCCATTTGAAAACCAATTATCGTGGGGATCTGTCTTCTGGTTAGCAGAACTATTTCCGTTTTTTCCGTCGCTAGGCTAAGTCCATGGTCTTCCATCCTGGAGTACACGCGTCTCATAACTTGATTCAGTCGTCGGTGTCCCGTGCGGTAATTACTGTTGCAATGTCGTCTGTATAGCCGACCAACAAAGTATTTTCAGGCATCTCCATACAGAGAATGCCATCATAGGATATGTTCCATAGATCAGAACCAAGTATTGATCCCTGCGCTGTTTCAGAAGTTATTTGCTTTCTACATGGTCCTTCCGGGGTGTCATAGGTGAGTTCTCTATCCCCGAGATACTCTTTTATCATACGCAGTAAATATTGCGGTATTCTGAGAGTATCTTTTAGCGCCTCCAGCATGAAAGCATTTCTTACGTCCAAAGTCAGTAGCATGATTATCCTTCTTGAATAGCGGTTCCTCTGTTGGTTTTCTTGGACAGTTCTGACAACGTCTTGCACTGCGCCTATTGTGGACCGGCCTTTTCTAAAGCCATATTGTCGTTCTGATAGGTCACCTCTCCTCTGGATAGCTGCTGAGAGTCGTAGCTTCAACATTCTTTCGAAAAGTTTGCCTGTTGTGTCGAGCATACATAGAGGTCTGTACGCTGATGCATCGTCTGGGTTTCCCTTTCCCTTGCTTGTTCCTCTACACTAGTAATACCAGAATTGATCAAAATCTCGAGTTCGAAAATGTTCACGGAACCAATATATATACTTGCCCTATGTAATGCAAGTAAAAAAGGGGGTGGACTCCGGAGAGTGTGTAATAAGTCCAATTTGATAAATTGTTAAAAATATCAAAAAAAATGTTCAAAATTTTACAAAAATCCGTGTGCGTTTCTTGATTTTTACGCAATAATATGAACAAATTCAATTTCCCAGTAAATTACTGAAGTAAATCAAAGGACATTAAGGGAGCAAAAGTGTCCGAAATCAGAATTTCCAAAATTCAACACAGAGAAACCCCAAATAATAAATAAATTCAATTTCTGTGTAAAACAATGAAGTGAATCCAAGGAAAATGCAAGTATAGACAGAGAGCTTCTCTAGGTTACTGAACCGTACCAGCGGTCAAAACTTAAGAACTCAAAATGTCGGAATCAAAATTAAGCCCACAAATTTAAAAAAAAAGAGCGACAATTGACGTCGTGAGAATAAATATATGTTTTCGAGGTCTTTTAAATCCGAAATCAAAACTTTCAAATAAAAAAAAATGGCGTTCAAAAAATTCAAAACTGCACCAATGTCTTGAAGCCCCATTTTACCGCCGATTCTTCAGTTAAATCCCATACTGATGCAGTAACACATCCTTTTCAACGTGTTTTCAAAGTGTAGGTAGCTATTGTTCTTTATCCTCTTCGCAGATCATGAGATTGAACAAATATTGCGGCTTCAGCTTCTGATCAGCAATATTAATTTTCAGTGATCCAGTACTTACAATGTAACAAAATATAAGAACGAAACCCTTGTAGTGATAGTCCATCTGTCTGTCACAGCCTCATAAGATTTGAACTTTTAGAAGTTAGAAGCTTGAAATTAGAACTAGAAATGTGTGCAGGATTATTAATTTTTGTGCTTTAGGATTTTAATATAAAATAATGTATGGAATACAACATCGGTTAAATGGTCGCCACGGGAGTTTTTGTAAACTTCGATTCTAGTGAGGTAATTTTCGATGACTTTTCGGCATATTTCTGGCTGTAATGTGGCCTTAACCTCACGGATGTTGGTTTCTAAGTTCAAAGTTTGAGGATTGTTTAAATAGATACGATCTTTAGCATAGCCCAATAAAAAGATATCTAACGGGCTCAGATCACACGATCTTGATGACCAATTAATGTAACCAAATCTCGAAATTGAGTCCGACGAAATTTTCGTGCAATAAATTCAAGTTTGCCTGTGTTGTATGGCACGTAGCCCCGTCCGTTTGGAACCACACGTCGCTCACATCAATGTCTTCAATCCCAGACCAAAAAAAGTTAGTTATCAGTTGATCTTAGCGCAGAAAATCTACCGTAACAATGGGGCCTTCATCTTTTTCAAAAAACTACGAGCCAATCACGCCGCCGGTCCACAGCGCCACACCAAACTGTCACCCGTGGTGTATGCAATGGCCTCTCAAACGATCATATTCGGATTCTAAGAATCCCAAATTTTTCACTTTTGTTTGTTTACATAGCCGCCAAGAGAAAAATGGGCCTCATCGCTGAAGAAGATTTTGTTCGAAAAATTGAGAGATTATGACGCCTACAATTTGTCCTTAAATGGCGATTATTTTTCTACTAAGATGCAACAATTTTAATGAGTTGAGCGGTGGTTAAACGATCCATATTGTAAAATTACAGATCAAGAATAACTACCTGTCACTATGACACGATGACAGATGGATTTGACAGATGTCATATGGCAGGGATGGGAAATCCAAACCTCTTATACATGAGGGTGGGTCAATAAGTCCCTGAAAATTAACACAAATTGTGTCGTCACCTTAAATTTAATTTTTTTTTCAATAATCATCTTTCAAAAGAACGCACCCAAATTTTCAGACAGATCTGTCAAATAGTTTTGTTGTGGCAGCCATTTTATATAGACTCCTACTAGCATTTTCGTTACGAGTAAAATGGAAAAAAGTGAATTTCTGGTGCTCATTAAACACTATTTTTTGGGAGAAAAAACTATCACGCAAACCAAACAAAAGCTTGACAAATATTGTGGGGACTCTTCACCATCGATTGGAACGATTCACCATTGGTTTACTCAATTTCCGTGCGGTCGTTCAAGCACAAGTGACGCCGAACGTTCTGGTCGACCAATTGAGGTAACCACACCAGAAATGGTCGACAAAATCCATGGTTTGATAATGGACGATCGGCGAGTGAAAGTGCGCAAGCTTGAAGAGGCCACAGGCTTATCACATGGCTCAGTGATTTCGATTTTACATAAATATTTGGACATGAAAAATCTTTCCGCAAGATGGGTGCCGCGTTTGCTCACAATCGACAACAAACGCATTCGTTTGAAAACTCCTCTTAGCTCCGTTATTTTTACTTTTTTTTTATAATTTGCAGGTGTTACAGGGGATATGAATACCCTTATACTAATTTTAGCACGTACATAGGTTTTTTTTTTTGTGGAAAGGAAAGAGAGAGAAAGACAGATTGGTGTAGTTCGTTTGAAACTCAGGTGGTCCAGATAACTGAGGAGTATTTTTGTTTTGCTGTTATTGTCGTTGCTTATGATTCGCAGTATTTTTTTCCGTCCTCCTGATATCATCATGAACAAGTTGTATTTTAGCCGTATGACCACCCGAACAGCTGAATATTTGTTTGGCTTTTGAAAGTGAAATATGCACACATGCAACACATATTTAACGGATTCTTAAAAAACAACTGGGGCTCATATCATAAACTGTTACAAATAGCAGTATCTAGTGATAGAAATATTCCCTGTTATTTGCTCTGGGCCCTTTGGCGAATGAAGCACTGGTTGACCGTTTTTTTTTTTTTTAATTCTGCATCAATGTTTGTAGCTAAACATTGTTGGTAGGTGTCCAATGAATGTTTCAGTTAAAATCTGAATAATCTCATCTTTATATCACAAGACGTTTGCAATTTTCTTTTAAGGGTTAACCAATTGTACACAGACGCAACCTCAAAAAATTACAGCCGAAATACAATACGTGTCGGCTTAAAAATGTCAGTAAAATTTGAGTTCCGATGGGTCCTCATTCTACCCCAATGTCTTCATATGAAAAACACCACACCATTTACCATATGTTGACATGAAAAGAAAATTCACTTGTCAACCTGAAAGATTTCTGCCAAATACTCTACAAAGTGTCAAAATCAAAAATTCTACCGCTGCCAATCCACTTTCTTTTTTCTCCTACCCACCCTTCTACACCACTGGATTATGACAAATGCCAATATCCTTTATATTATGATTTTCCCTAACTACTCGTACTATGCTCGTTGACACATTCATATTTTCTGCTTTGTGGACGAGAAAAAAGGTAAATTATAATGGGCCAACAGCACCCGCCCCTAAACGGTATTCATATTTCAGATCAAAAGTATTTCCCTCGACCGTTATTTTGCAATTTCATTTCATTCGGCTCATCTTGCATTTCAGCAAAAGGCTCACATGTTTCTGACACTTTCCACATGGCAATATTTTTCATCTGACTCATTCCACCACATCCCCAGCCCCATGCCGCTCTAACTGTCCAAGGGCACTCGAAAGAAAGGGCATTTATGAAAATAGAACGGATCAAAGTGTCCACCAGGCACCACCCTCTCATAAGTGCTCTCCAGAGAATGGCAAACGGCGACTTCAGTGCGGCCTCTGTTGCGTGCCCATTTTTTTGGACTTTTCATATTGTGTCGTGCGTCCGGGGCCAATTGCAGAAACAGACGCAACCGAAACACATAAGATTACCTACCACTGGGTCGCCTCCCCCCCCCCCCCCATTTTGTCAAGAGATGGCCATGTGTGTGCCGTTAAATAATTTGCGTGTCTTGGCCTTACGCAATAATAAAAACACCGGACGTATGCGACAAGTGGCATTTATGTGATGGGGAGGAGGGCGTATGGGCGTGTGGGCGTATGGGGTGGTTAATTTTCACTTGGGGACGGCGCGCATCTTCCATTAAATGGATTTTCATTTTTATTATCGCCATCATATGGGCCTTTATGGCAGCCGGTGCGCTGCTCCTTCGTATCAGAAGCGGGTTCGATGTGGGAATAAATTTCCCTTTATTGGGAATAATTGATCATTCCGAAGGATTCAGGATTCGACGAAGGAATCGATTGGTATCTTTTGGCAGAAGTTTTTCTCCTTCTTCTCCCCATTTCAAGAGGGCAATCAGCAATATTTTATTTTATTTTATTAAATCCTTAAATTTCCACTCGAAGAAGGATATGCTGACAAGGATTCGCTATCCTCCGTTAAAAGTGTTGGGAGGGGTGCGATGCGGCGGTATCCTTTCTCCAGCAGATAAGGCACTCGTCGTCGTAGTCGTCGTCGGCACTATCAGTCGCCGTGATTTCTGATGGTAAGAACAGAGAAAAAAAAAATACCCAGAAGATAAAATAGCAAAAGGCAAATGGGAAATGGGGAAATCTGAGAAAACCCCAAAAGAGAAATGATCAAAACTAAATGGCCCTCTGGTTGGGGTAAGGCTGGCGCGGTGTGGTGTGGAAAAAGCGAAAGTTTCCTTGTAATTTATTGCCACATTTATGCGTGCAAATGTGTTCGGATCCGTTACCATCGACTTTTGGAAAACAAAATTTTCTTCATTCCGTGTTTTTTTTTCTTTGCCTCAATTCTAGGGTAAGGACGAGGGAGCGACGCGCAGCATTGCCTTTCGATAGATCTACACATTCGTTATGACAGACATCATAGTGAAGCAGGCAGGCAAAATAGGAAAAAAAAATCGAGCACATCTTCTCGCACACATATCGGGGGCTTAGTGTGACACTTTTGAGATTTATAGCTCGCCGATACTCCGGGAACGTTGTCTTGAGTTGTTTACTTGGCCGTCCGACCATATCCTGCCACCCCCATCGACAAGAATCAGGAATGAATAAGCCACACGATAATTAATCATTAGATTATTGGATTTTTGTTTACGCAGAATGTTGGCCACTACCAGAACCGCAATTAATTTTGTGGTTGAGGCGCATTCAACAAGAAGTTGTCGCCACGATATGATTGTGATTGACATAAAGTGGATGGAGGTAAATGAATGGGCCCATGATTCTTTTGCTGTGGCTTAAAATGCAGGACCAAAAAGTGAACAATTTCTCATACTGTGGAGGCTACATTATGTGTATTCATCCAATCATCCGATAACAATAATTCAATCTAAAGATACTAAAGATGAATGTTTGATTAAGATAATAGCCCCACCCACTGTCTTTCTATATACAGTTCCCTAAACCTATTACAACCACAGGAACACTTTAACTCTTTGAGCGACCCTCCTTAAAAAGCATTTGTGTAACTGAAAGTTCAGGGATTGGAAATTAGCCGAAAGTGATATACTCACGAACCAGAATACATCTATTGTGGCAAGCCAATCCAGATGGATTTGACAGGTAATACATTTTCATCTATCTAGTAGAAGCACATGAATTCTTACTCTTTCTAATTGAGAGCCTCGTGGAATCTTAAAAGATGGCTCATGCTCTCTTTCGTATATTAAGATCCACAAGGGGAAACTTGATGGAGCTTTACACAAGAGTGTTTTAGACCAGGTGTGTACGAGTATGTAATTCCTTTTCGTATATCTAGTAAGAGCCCAGGAATTTGTACTATTTTGTAATTTAGAGTATCGTAGAATCTTAAAAGGCCGTTCAGAACCTGCTCGCTATCTTATACAGGGTGCGGCAACATAACTTCCTTTTTTTCAAAACGCAATAAACCCCATTTTATGAAACAGACATTTTTCAAGTTTGTCATGACCCTCACCAGCATATCAGCGGATATGTTGGCAATTTCTGTCCATATGTTGGCCTTCAGGTGTTGCAGGGTCCTTGGAGGGTTGACATAAACGCGGGATTTCAAAAAAACACATACAAAATATCGCAAGGGGTCAAATCGGGGGACCGGGCTGACCACTCCAAATTGCCCCTTATTGAGATGAGGCGCTCCGGGAAGAGTTCCCTCAAAACAGCCATTGATGCCCTTGAAGTGTGAGCCGTTGCTCCATCCTGTTGTAACCAAATGTCCCCAAAGTTCAACACATCAAGTCGTGGAAAAAAATTTCGCGCAGAACGCCGGCCGTGGGGATCGCAAGATTGAAGCTCTCACTGTCTTGTCGTACTCGCGGTTTGTCTGAACGTACAATTGATTTCCGATCCGGGACAGAGCCCAACGGGACTACATTGAAGTGATTTCCAAAGGCGCGCTGGGTTGCGATCACAGAACTTCCGTTAGGGAAGTAAGTCTCGACGGCAGACGCATGCTCCACATGGTTCCAACGCATGATGGCGACTGACCGGGAGAGGGAACAAACTGCGTATGTTGCCGCACTCTGTAGTAAGGTACAGAAGAGGAAACTTAAGAGCGTTTTCTACATACCTCCAGACGACATACCTCCGGATGATCTTACAAGCTTATAGAAAGAATTGCAGAAAAGAATAAAATGGAACACAATTTTCCGATGCATGTTTTTGCCACACCTCTCTAGAAGTACTCGGAAGACCTAGAAAGCTACAACTTTGAGGACATAAAGCACAGATGACGCAAAAGAATTTAATTAAGTCAAACTTTAGACTTCAGGAGCACAGGGCTTTGTACAAAACATTTTATTAAGTGCTCGCATCTTTCCACACTCCTTCAGAAGCAGAAGCATGCCAAGCACAATTAGTAAACAGACCCAAGGTATTGATTTTTTTCTGACTTACATAACATTTTCCTACTAAACTGACAAGATCCACTCTTAATATACTGAAAAAAAAAACTCAACGAGTAGCATGTCTCAGTATCATCGGTACACTGAAAAACTCTACAAACAGAGACGCTTCAAACCATGCTGCACCTTATCCCCAACGATCGACAAACAACTGGCTGCCAGCTCAGCATTAAGACTCCCAGTCATTTCCCCAGAGTCAAATTAAATTGCAACTTGGGCTACAAACACTCAAAACACAAAACAGATCACAGTGGACGCATCGCGCTGTCCCCCACACCGAATCGCTGTCAATTTTCACGGATTGGTCCAAAACAAAGGACAGAGTCGATGCTTGTGCCTTCTAAGAGGATCTAAACATTTACCTGTCCTTTAACTTTCCGAGCGATTGTAACGTTTTCTAAACAAAAGTCACTGCTGTTCGCAACACAGCTGACTGGTTGGCGGTTAATACTGTATCGCAGACTGATGTCATTATTTATATTGACAGTCAGACAGCCATCATCACTTTAACATCCAGCACTATAAGATCAAAGCCAGTGAAAAACTGTCGCGTATCTCTCAACGAGATAGCTGGGTGAACGAAGCTGATGAACTAGCCCTACAATGTACTTTCGGTAGACAATGTGTTTTGCTAAGTAGCGCCAACCAAGCATCTAGACCATTGTTATACAGTCAACATACTGTGGCCAGTACTAAATCAAAAGAGGTCTAAAGGACTTGTGAAATACAAGAGGGGAACCCTCTCTAACAGGGCGCTGTACGATGGGTAGGCACGCTCAAAGGTTAGGCATCCTCTACAATTACTACTGCAGGAGCTGCAGAGATGAGAAGGAGGAAGAAACAGTAACACACTTCTTGTGCACCTGCTCCGCACTCGCCAACATTAGAGTGGCTACACTAGGTGAATACCTTTTCACTGATCTTAATGTAATCAGTAATGCCTGCACGGATATAATTAAAAATTGGTAGGCGGTGTGAACCACCCATCCTTACTCAGTGGCAACCCAATGGACTTACTTTCGTTCTAAATGTGCCTCATCGAGGGCCACTCCGAATCAACAAACCGACCGTTTCAGCACACGACCAGAAGATCCAAGATGACTTACGAGGCTGGAATTTTCCACACTTATAGCTTGGATCTTTGAAAAGAACTTAACTGTGCCAACAATTTTTAATTTTGAAATTTAAATTGTTGTAAACAACGTACGTGTTCCCACACCCCCCAAGAATACTTCGCAAGACCTAAGAAGCTGTAATTTTGCATGCATGCCAAGCAATACCCTAATTTTTTCGAGGTAAAAACCTAAATTTTCTGCGCTATAACTCGTATTAGTTGGTGTCTGGTATCAACGCCAACAGATATAAAGCTCAAAGTCGATCTCGCAGATGAGGGTAGATGATGTGGGCTGACTTTTGATTTTTCTTGTTCAACAAAAATATTTTTTACATTTTCGAATGATGGGCGATAATTTCTTCTCCTGATTATTTTCTGTTCACCACATAGTAAAGGGTGTCCCAAAATACAAGCAAGAAGTAATTTTGACGGAAAACACAGGATTTTAGTTAAAAATTTTAAATGTTTTATTATTCATAAAGTATACAAGTATGTATGGTATAGCATATCGGGTAAATGGCATCCACGGTAACGCTGGCACATACGCACTCTTTTGTCGAAATTTTCCATGACCTTTTTGCATAAATGGGGCTGAATTTCGTTGACACAGCACTCGATTTGCTCCTTCAAGGCGTGGGTGATCGTGGGCTTGTTGGCATAAAGCTTAGACTTCAAAAAACCTCAAAGTCCAACGGCGTTAAATTGCATGATCTGGGCAGCTAATTCTGATCACCAAAAAGGGAAATTACATGACCAGGAAATGACTCATGCAGTAATTGAATTGTTTCTCGGACTGTATGGAATGTGGCACCGTCTTGTTGAAACCACATATCATCCACATCCATATCTTGTAATTTAGGTACAAAAAACCGAATTATTGCTTGACCAGCATGGTCCGATGATGCCTCCAGCCCAAAATCCGCACCAAACAGTTACACGTTGTGGTTGCATTTATTTCTCAACAATCACTAGTGAATTTTCTGAACGCTGAATTCGACAATTTTAACGATTAAGAAAGCCAATAAGATGAAAATGAGCCTCATTGCTGAAGATGATTTTGTTTGAAAAACCAGCATCCACTTGTTGTTCTATAATCCGTTCAACGGACTTTCTTCGCTGTGAAGATGTAAATCTTTCGTGAGAATACGCTGTAGAGAGCTTCTCGAAATGTCCAATTCTTGACCACTGTGTCGAAAGTGTAGCTGGTTAGTAATTCATTCTATGCTTCTTGAATTGCTGCTTCTACTCTCCTTGCTTACTCAATTATACGAAGCTCCTTTTGCACATTCGTTACGAGTGCGCAAATTTCCATCCTGCTCTCCTCTGATCGCAACATGTAGTCTATAAGGGGCGGTGGACTCGGCAAGTTATTTCTCCATTCTGCGAAGCACTGCAATGGAACACTGCGTGTTCTGTGTCTTCCTCTTGATCTTGACACTTTGGACAGAAAGGTGAGCTATCGTGCTCAAATCTGTATAAATACTTCCGATAGCCACCGTGACCCGATAGGAACTATGTAAGGTGGTAGTTGCAGTCCTGTTCTTATCGCGCAGAGCCTGTATGTTGCCGACAGTTTCCTCCGTGTCTCCACCGTCGCTAACCCCGCCGCCCAAACCGGGGCAGCATACAGGAGAACCGAGCTGACGGCTCTGGATAGTAAAATCCGTCTAGCGTAACCAGGTCCTCCGATGTTTAATTCTATTCGAGAGAGGGCCGTCTGCTTTATTGCTCGAGAATTCTGTGTGGGCTTTAAATTTCAATCTAGTATCAAGTATTACTCCTAAATAGTTAACTGCTTCTTTTGATCCTGTAGTCTGGCTGCCGACTCGAATATTCACATATTCAACGGCCTTTCGACTTGTTAGAAGAACAGCCTCAGTTTTGTGGTCTGCCAATTCTAGACCGGCGGATACTAGCCAGTCCTTGATTTTTGTGACTGCTTCGTTTATGGCTGACTCTATTTCGTGGATGTGTTTGGCCACAGTAACTACGGCGATGTCATCAGCGAACCCGATTATTCTAACTCCTTCTGGCAGTGTTAGGCTCAGGACTCCGTCGTACATAATATTCCATAGAAGAGAGCCTAGTACCGATCCTTGTGGGACTGCCTCAGTGACGTTGTAGTACTTTACCCCCTTGTCAGTTTGGCACCTCAACTTCCTGTTTGTAAAGTTCAGCACCTGGTTCACCTGGCGGCTTGTTTCCTTTTGGTAGCAGCACCAAATGTTGGAGCTTCCATGGATCAGGAAAAACCGAAAGTGTGTGTGTTGAACGATTTGTTGAAGGACGGCCAGAGTGCCTAAGATCTCTAATTCAACCAGACTCCCTAAATTTTTGAATTAATCTCTTCACAGTTGATGAAGTTAAATCACTATTCTGACCGAGAATTGCGAACTGTAGCTGCCAGACCTTCATTATTTTTAAAATATTGCTCAACAATGAAAACGCGTTGTTCTTTCGTGTAGCACTCCACTTTTAATAACCTGAACTGTCAGCTGTCACGTTTTCTTTTTTTTTTTTTTTTGTTGGCAACACTTTACCGGACAAATGGCGCAAAATTCAAATCTTTCGTGAATTTTGGGACACCCTTTATCATGTATTCCTGGAAAATTTCAGCCTTCTAAATCTAGAGGTTCACAATTAAACGGACAGACAGACAAATAGAGAGACCAACCAATTAAAATAGGCGCGCAATCAGCCCACTACGGTTCTATGTAACTATGAATCCTCTGAGCAAGATGATCAAAGGGATGGATTTCGCTTGTAGCCTGGGTTAGGTCACTCGGATACCCATGGATCTGTAGTAGATGAAAACGAAAGAGTTAATCCGATTTTCTAGGTTTGGAGCCTCCCTGAAATTGTTTTTAGTGATTTTGATGGCAGTTCACCCCCGTCATAAAGACATCCTCGATTAAATTTTAACGTGCGATTGCCTTGAGAGTAGCGCAGCCATTCTGAGATTCTTGGGTAGTTGAGAATAACTAGCCTTGTATCGTTTTCCTTCTCTTAATATTCTTTATGGGCGGTAGATATACTATCTGCCTTCTGCTGCATTAGTTCCCTTATCTGGCTTCATCTACCTCTATTCTGCATTCTTTTTTTGATTCTTCCGGTTTGAGACTCCGAGACTCTATCATAACTCAGCTATACGTTGAGAAAATAATGCAGTGTGAGTATCTCGTTTATCTTACGAGGTCCTCGGAATCAGCCAATGAGGCAGACGACATACTTTCCTCGTTTTGTATTGAACTAACAGAGTTGATCCCCAAGGCTTTCAATTAAGGTTCTGGTATTTTTTATCAATGATTTGAAATCGAAGAAACCTGAGACTTGATCCTTCGTCTTATACATTTTATAACGTTACCACCCTGCACTGGACTGCAAAGACCGTTGTTGTCGTTAAGCTTCGATTCTACGTGTATGTTGCTTATAATCCTTTCACGTCAACTTTCCAAATAAGGAGTCCAATCCTCTTTTCGCAACAAATGTGGGTGGGGGTACTTTTCATCAATTTGTATCCCTTTTCTTTTATCCTAACTGCAGGGATAACACAATAAAACAAAATTAATTCCAGGAATCCTAACATGTTGCTGTGTGTACACGTCGTCGCAGCGCTGTAAGGATGTAAGTATAGCAAAAATATCGCGCGAAGCCATAGAAACAAAGCAGGAACCCCTTCTTCTTTAAAAGTAAAAAAGACACAAATTGCCAAAGCAACAAAGCCAAACTAATCCCGTCAAATGCATGCTCCTTTTTACATTATGATGAGTTGTACACCCATTTGCTTGAGCTTCAAGGATTCACATTGCTATTGCTACTGCAACTGTTGTGCGCAACAAGGCGCAACTAAATTACCACCACCAATCAGTCGTCACCGGCCAAATGGATTGAATGCATTCCCAGTTACATACGAGTATAAGCCATAGGCGGTCACCCCAATTCAATAACGAAGTGGCACTTCACAGGACGATAATACACAAGGATAACAAGAGGAAAGAAGCAGACAAAAAAAATTACACACAATGAAACGTTAAATGGAATTCTCATCGCGCGATACTCAAAAGTGTCACTCTGACGTGGCAGAGCTGTCAGGAAGGAAACAAAATATCCTCGTGCTTCTCAGAAGGGCTCAGTCGGGTTGGGTCTTCTAAACCTCATTCGCCATTTCCCCCGGATGTCTCGTATCGATGTAACAATGATACCAACCACTGCACACTACAATGCGGCGAAAAGAATTCCTAACGCGCGGGCAGGTGGATGTGCGGGTGACACGACTATGAGCTGCAGGTATACAGCAATATACACAATCGTCGAGGAGAGAGACACTTGAGTTCATGACGCTGGCTGTTTTGTTGATTCCCCTTTTTACATTGCATTGCAATCTCTTCAGCTTTGTTGCATTAAGTTCCAGCCACTTGGTCACGTTACCGTGTCACCATGGTACTACCCTTGTGTGCCGTGTCATACTCTTGAAGCGCATACAAGATTCGCTTTGAGTGACGCGCGCGTTATTAGCACGTAATCAAAACACATCACTCACTCACATCGGAGATCATAAAGAACTATGACGACGAGGACGACGACAACGGAAATGAAGAAGATTTCAAGCGCCGAGATAAGGATGTGCCGCACACACATAAGTAGGCAAGGCATCTCACAGGGCATATGCAGCGCGTATAACGCGAGAAGCCTTTCGCTTCCATTTTCGTTTCCTTCCGTAAAACGGGGGAATCACATCCAGAAGCACCTGTGGTATGCAGCAGGACTCTTTTCTCACCCTCTAGCCATGGTGAGACATCTCGTCGCCTTGTCTTCTTCCAGGGTTCAACAATTGTTCGTATCGTATTTTCGAGGCACGAATCAAAGTATCGAATTTCGATTTCCGTTTCGGTATACGCTTTCTCGTCCTTCTGTCGTGGAAGTGGAAGAAGTAACGAAAGGAAAGACGGGTAATCGCTACCCCTGTGTGTATCGATTACCCACGCGGCGCGTAACAATCTGCTGCAGGAAGAGCAGCATAAAAGGTGTCGCGATTGATTATCGCTATGGGAAACAGCGACGACGACGACGACGACGATGACGATGACTGTGCGTGCTCTTTTATGATTTCCCCACATTCTGAAAATATACACTTGGATCGGAGCACATCATCATCAAGTTGAAGTTTAACTTCCACTTCCTTCTGCTGCCTGCGATTGATGGTGGAAAATTGCCAGCGCATATGACTTTGAATGGGGTTATAAGGATAAGGATACGTGAACAGTGAAGCCTTACAAGTCGGGCAGAAGTTTTATGCTGGTAATTGTTTGGAAAGGGAACCCGAATTGGTTATGACCAGAAATGGATGTTTATAATTTTTTAAAAGAAATTTTGACATAAAATTTTCAAGTCATTGAACCCTTAAGGCGATGTCCTTCCCTGATTCTGCTTATAAGAGGTAAAATTGTATTAAAGTGCATTGATATATCTAGAGACAGGTTGCTAGGTGATGTCTTGCTTACTAATGTCCTGTGTCCCCTTGTGGGTCCTAGGGCCTATAATACTCCTCTAATACTCCTCCTTCTCGTCTGTTCTGCGCCATGTTCTCTTCGGATCGCCAGGTATTCTCTAAAGGGTTCCATTGCATAGCATGGTTAGCTATGAAACTGTAACCTTTTCGGAACATGTGACCAATCCACTGCCACTTCCGTCGTTGGATGGTTGTTCCTATTGATTCCTGGCCCTTTCTCTGGTAGCGGTGTTCATTAGAGATATGGTTGGACCGGGAAATCCTTAAGATGTTAGGCAGGAACCCGTTAACAAACGTGATAGTCTGCATCCATATAACAGCACGGATACATCGTTGGAGCGTCTTAATCTTAGCTTGACTAAGACTAGCAAAAACTGAATTTAGCTTGGGCGATCCTCCCAAGATACTGGAATTCCTCTACTCTTTCTACTGGTTGTCCAGAAATGCATTCTTGAGCTGATGAGTTTGTAATTAGTTTTTGCCATATTAATTTTCAGCCCAATGACGCCTTCCTCCCTCTCCACATCTGCTGGCATTTCGAGGTGGAGGTCCATAATTCTGTGAGAGATTAAGCATACATCGTCTGCGTAGTCAAGATGTTTCAATTGGGATGTAAGAGTCCATCGAATTCCTCTACTTCCTGTCGATAAAGGAGCACAAAGCACATCGCTAATAGGAATAGTATTGGAGAAAGTATACAACCTTGTCTTACCCCACTTTGGATCCCGAATTCCTCAGACAACCCCCCTCTGTGTAAAACGTGACATTTGGAGCCATCGTATTTAGCTTTGATAATAGCAATAGAATCCAGATTGTAAATCCGCTTGTTTGACATCGAGTGTGTCTTCGAGATGTTCTTTGATTCGCTCGAGGATGATTTTAGCTATTATCAGAAGCACGCAGCTAACCATCCAATTTCCGCACTGCATTAAATTTCCTTTTTTCGGAAGCTCGATGATCATTTCCTTCTTCCATTTTTCGGGAAAGCTCTCAGCTTCACAAGTTGTTTCTGTAAGTGTAGCTCAGCCGATGTTGTTAGCGCTGGTCGTAATTGCTCCGCGGTAATACCATCAAGTTCCACCGGCTTGTTGCTTTTCAGTGCATTGATCGCAATACTGATCTCATCCATACTGGGGGTCGTGGTGTGTAATGAGGTCTGGCACATTCATAACAGTTTCCTTCCTGAGTAGATATTTTTCCAAAGATCTGCGAATATATGCCACACCTTTGCGCCGAGACCCCTCTCTCGAAAGAAAAAGTTCGCTTAGGAGAAAGTTCCGCATCAACGTAGATACACCTCCCTGTGTTGTATCTCAGTGAACTCTCTTTCTACCAAAAAAAAAAAAAAAACCCCTCTCAGGTTATATCAGAAGATATCTGTTGGCTTACAGCACATTTCAGAGCATCTTTTGGCACAAAGTCGATGAAATGAATATCCACACGTAGATTCGGGGAACCTACCACCTACAGTGGCATTTTGGGAAGGATTTTCTGCAATCTCGATGATTCGTGACATATTTTCAGAATATCATCAAGCTAGTCCATCCATTGACAAGACCTAAGAAGCGTACTTACCAAGTTTGGTAATATTTTCATCAGGTGCACTGGAGAAGACTCCTGCACCCAAACCTTAAATCCATCTGTGTATATCTCTATCGCAGAATCGTTCAAGATTTCTCCAGATTCCCAAGCGCTTCTGCTAGGAATCCTGGTCCATCTGACATCAAAATTAAGGTGAGGGACAATCAGGAACCGATCAGGATCCTGGAGTGGCCCGTATTAGCGTTAACCAACTGTGAGGAGCATTGTCTCTAGCGCAACTGTAGGGATTTTTTTTTAAGCACCCGTTATATAGACGCATGATAGCCTTTGAACTTTTCTTAGAAGATCAGAATTTGTTTTCTTGTCCAGTGCTGTCCATCAAACCCCGTACATAACTATTGCCATATAAATCCCAATGGACCACTTTAGGCTGAAGACCCCATTTTGGGTCTAATGCCCTTCGACAAGAATAAAAGGCGACCGAGGCCTTCCTTACACAGTCTTATTTGTACAGTTTTCAACTGAATTTCTTGTCGAGAATAACCCCCAAGTATCTAGTATGATCTGCGAAACGAAGCGTAGTGCCATTTGGCTTTTGAGGGACCATACATTGTACCTTCTTGTGAACAGAACAAGTTTGGTCTTTCTAGCGTTAACTGAGAGACCAACCTTTACCGTCCACTTTACAAGATATAGCTATCGCAATGTTGCTCGCATAGGCTATAACGCTGTACCCAATCCTTTTTCTAGGATTATTAACACTCCATTTACTACTAAAAGCCATAGTAGCGGTGATAATACTCCTTGCGGTCCTTGCGGAGTACCCCTATATACTAACCTTCTTTTTAGAGAAGCACCCAAGCTTAACAAGGTTTTAAGCATTTGCTCGACCCAATATCAAAGGCAGCTGTCAACCATAAGGCTGATAAGTACAGCAGATATAGCTTCTCTTTTAACATTATCCATTCCATATTTCATTCGATACTATACGAGTATTAATAAAAATATTAACACATCGGTATCGTATCTAAACACGAATACTTCTATTAGATTAGAAGTTTCGATAGTTCTGATACGATACCAATATCGATTTCTTTATTTCCGATACCACCAATTTGGGAATCGATACTCTCCATTCGATGCTCTACTAATAAAAGACTCAACACATCGGTATCGTATCTAAACACAAATATATTTTATTCTAACAGATTAGTAGTAGCACAAGTCTCTAGTGATGTTCCGATACTAGTGATGGGATACCAGTACAGATACTTTTCTTTCGATACCATTAACTTTGGTATCGATACTTTCCATACGATACTCTACTAATAAAAGAATTAACACATCAGTATCGTAACTCAAAATTTGAACCAATAATTCGAAACGAATCTCACCAAAATTATGAATTTAAAAAACGGCTCAAGTCCTAATTATTTTTTACTAAAGAAATTGGCCCATTTTTTAACAATCTCGTTTTTGATGAGATTTCAATATTTTTTTGCGAAAACTAGGTACGTTTATTTTTCAGCCTATTAGTGGGAGATAATGGACAGATAAGACCTTAGGTATTTTTTGTTCTTTGTGTTGTTTTTTTTTGAGTGTGTAGAAGGCTTAGATATCTTTGGATTCATATGTCCACTACACGTTTTCATTACCTTGCACCATACGAATATAAACGTCCCCTCAAATTTCCGGAAACCATGTTAAGCACTTCCTATGAATACCTAATTTTCAAACTTCTATGTTCACGGGAAGCGTTTCTAGCTCAAGCGGTTGCTGGGATAAAAACCATCAAAAACCTTTTATTTTCCAATGCACTCGATAATCAGCGAGTAGTGAGTGCATTGGAAAATAAAAGGTTTTTGATGGTTTTTATCCCAGCAACCGCTTGAGCTAGAAACTTAAAAGGTAGGCTTCCCAATACGGCTCATTCTAACATGCTGTGTAATTTGTGTATTCCTATCGTTATTAGGAGCAGAGTTATAGAGCGGTAAAAATATCCTTAGTTGTTTCGTGGATACTTTAGAGCGCCTTTCTCCAAAGCAAAAGTCACTGTTTTGGTAAGAGACTGGGTAAACAGGTATTCCTTGGAGTCTGTGAGGAAAAACAGAGCATTATTATTGCTCTATCTAATGCTTATAAATAATTTGGGTATAAAATACTCATATATATGAGCTTACACTCTTTTTAACTTTTTTATTCCACCTAGTGTCGTCATTTTTCAATCGATATTCGAAAGTATCGAAACTTTTCTTTCTGATATCGATTCATTTCATTCGATACTTTCGAAACTAAAGTATTGATTCTTTTTCAGAATCATATTCGTATATCCATCGCGTGTTTGGTTCTGTCGATTTTATTCAGTTTATCTTCGATATTAGCCGTGCGACAAATATAAAATGAGTATTTTAAAGGGAAGTTATTTTTGGAAATGATATCGGGAAACGTCTTTCGATACCGGGACCATCTCGCCGAAATCAATACGGATGTCGACCATGTAATATTATGAACCAATAGATGGACTAAGTGCAGCTAAGCTATGTGAATTCAAAGACATTTGAGGATTGATTTGGTTGGAATCTCGGTGTTGTTCAAAAGTGTGATCCGAAAATTACTGCGGTGAATTTCTCTGGATTCCCAACATACCAACGTATTAATACCGTCTTGCTGCTTTTGATTCTTATTCATCACTTGAGATAAGTACGCACGAAGATTTCTGACGTGGGCCTCTATTCTTCGAACTGTGCATAAGATAGAGTACGTGCTTCGTTGCTTGGTTAATTTGCAGTGGAAATATTGAACAGTATAGGTCGAAGCCTTGACCCCTGGGGTACTCCAGCATTGATGGTGCGCTTTAAGAAATTGCAAATTAATCAGCAAATTGGGAAATCAAAAGGAGTATAGTGGGACATTATTAAAAAAGCAATAAGTTCATACCATACAAGGAAAATTTCACAAAGTGGTCCTTAAATCCATTTACATTAAGTATAATAGTATCAAGTTGTGGCTAAATAGCCATCTGGATTGAATGGTTTTCAGTTCCTTCTGTTCTATGTACTATTCTGTCTAGCTTTTCGTAGTTTATCCTTCAAGAGATAGACTTTAATATAAAAACCATAGATGCAGGACGTTTTCCCCACTTCCTTTTTTTTTGTTTTACTTAAATTATGACCATACAACATGTGGTCAAGATCATTTGTAGAAACTCCCTTTCGGCCTTTCGTTCTGCAGCATAAATACAAACCAACTAACTAACTACCAACTGAATGTCATTCGATGGGTAACAAAATTATTTTTCCAAGGGTCAACTATCAATCAAACGGTGTAAATTGAAAACACACCAAGAAGGATGTGAGTTCGCATTCGAGAAGACAAAAACAGCAGGACAAAAAACTAATTCAACCCAACAGTAAAAAAGGGACATTCGACCAGCGACCACCTCCCCCAACACAGTGACTTTGACGAGTTTAGGCGTCGTCGAGGTTGTCGGCGTCACCAGGACTCTCTGAGCAAAGGCTCCTTATTTTATTATCATCATTCACCCTTGGAAAGTGTCAAAGAGACAAAAGGATTTTTGCACAAAACTTTGCCGACAAACGAAAGAAACGGACAAGAAATCTTAACCAAATGAAGGGCAACAAAATAACAAACAAATGATGGGGGCCTTAGTCCTTGTGTATCCTAAATGAGGATACAACACCCCTCCTGCTCTGAGTAGAGTATATCAGAAAGTGTTACGTATTATAATTTTTTTTTTTTTTTCCGTTTTGTCCTTTGGTTACATGCAAAATAATAAAATAACAACGGAAAAAGGCAAAACAATAAAATACAACACACACCCCCCACCCATCCATCTGTGCGCCGAAGGAAAATCTTCAGGAAAAATGGCCAACGAAATAAAAAAAAAAAAAGGACTCGAATACACACATTTTTCTCGAAATGGATTTCTTTTCAAGGGTGGCATTGGCATGGTACACTCTCTCCTCTCGATACATTCGGCGGATGACAACCGATTGTGGAAACTGACCGAGGGGGCCCCGGAAAGGCGTGGTAGCCGACGCGGTGGGCGGCCGTGAATTTCTTTTCGAGTTTAGATTTTTATGGTCACAAAACAATAGATTTTTTAACCTCTTGTTCTTTGCTAGGTTTTTATGAAGCCATAAACTTCAAGTTGAGATATTTTTCTCATCAGGGGTTTGCGGGCTTCTTGTGTAGGGATTGCTACGGTGCGGTGGTGGGGGAGGTGTTTATTTAGTACAGAAGGACGGGATTGTGTTTATTTTTTTCGTTCGTTCTTTTCTTCGTTTTGATAACGAAATTTACTGGCACCACAAAGAATGAGAAGAACACACACACAAAAACAAAAAAAAAAAAAAAAACTCTCCAAAGAAACAGAGAAAAAAAAAGGGTGAAACACTTAAAACTGACAATGTACACAGGTTTTGGGGTTTACTTAATGGCCACTCTGACTCACAGTTAGCATTTTTAATTGCCCAAGAAGATAAAAACGTGGGTGTTGTTGTTTCTAAGATGAAAGAGCTGGGAAAAGAAAGGATGGCAGCTTATTCACTTCATCCATTTAGGGGATCCCGTAAGCCCGTAAGGACTTTACGATTGGCAGGGGTAGAGGGTGGGCAGTAGCAGTAGCAGTAGCAACAGAAGCAGCAGCAGCAGCACTTACACGTGTTATTGTAGTGGTGTAATTCACGATAAAATTTAGCGCGGTTAATTGCAACCAAGTGTAATCAAAGTAGCGAATTTGATTAACTCTAGAACAAAGTAAACGCGGATAGAGTAAAACAGTAAAATCTTAAGGAATCCAACAGAACCAGCTGTGAAAGGAGCCTTCGGTGCTGTGAATAATGTAACAAAGGATTTGAGGGTTGTTTATCATCGTATTGGGTAGATACTCAGTAATTTTAAGATACTTTTGCTGTATGATATGAAAATGAAGTGTCACAATGTGGCCAGGATATTATAGGTATCTTTTGAATCAGATTTACACAGAAAGATAGAGTTGTTCATTTTTTTTAATGCAAATGTCTGTTTGTTCAATTAATTTTGTAGCGAAACATTTACATTGTAATGAAACTGTAATATCCTCTTGAAATGAGACAATATGTTTTATATAACCAGATTCATCTTATTTCGATCTAAGGAATCCTCACAATATCGCAAGCATTCTCACTTGCATTACACAAAAAAAAAATATAGTCCAATGACTCGCCGTCCTCATTTACATGGATGACGATGTGACAAAGCTTGCCTGCACGCCAACGTGTCCTTGATGTTCTACAATGTGATGGCTCGGGGAACTACTAAGTTTAAAAAAAAAAGAGTCTATTTCCATCAAGTTCGACATTTTGGACAATTTGGAGCAACTTCTAGAAAATATTAAAAATTTGTGGAGTAAAATTTTGGGTTTTAATAATTCTGCTTGTACGACGCAGCAATGTTTTCGAGACATTCGCACTTAAAAACGATTTCCAATAACATCCTTCGGGGTAAAGTCTTACACTTCTGACACGTTCCTAAAATTTTGAAAAATTCGACATCCATTTTGTAGAGAATTTCAAAATTTTGTAGGTGTGACTCCTATTGTGATATTTTTCATATGACACACAGTTTTCGAGATGTTCATACTAAAAAATGACTTCCATTACCTCCAGGATAACATTTTGGAAGATAAAGTAGCTGAAATTTTCGAAAAATTAAAAATCTATACATTAGAGGGGCGACTGATAAGTTCGCGGCCTAATTGTATTTCTCAATATAATCTCCCTCGAGTGAAATGAATTCTCATCTCTACCCTTCAAAATTACATTCTATGACCGCCTTGATCTCGTTCTCATCTGCAAATCTCCGGCCTCATAACTTCTTTTTTTCAAATTGGAGAAAAGAAAAAGTCACTCGGGGCATAGTTTAGGCTGTAGGGTGGATGGTCTATCTTTAAAAAACCTGCGTCTTTTAAGGCTTGTCTCGAAACCCGCGTTGTCTGAACAGGCGCGTTATCCTGAAAAAACAACACTCCGTACCTGAATTTCCCACGTCGCCGTCGCTTCATTAAGACCGC
This sequence comes from Pocota personata, assembly GCA_963082735.1. Lineage (NCBI taxonomy): Eukaryota > Metazoa > Arthropoda > Insecta > Diptera > Syrphidae > Pocota > Pocota personata. Next base: position 32,924,255 of record OY720431.1, on the reverse strand, counting down.
TTCACGTACTCGTACTTGAGTCAGAAAATTTGCGTAATATTGACAATTCATCGCAGACTCCTTTGGCAGCAAAACACCTTCGCTGTCTCAAAAACCAGTCACCATAAGCTTCGAAGTCGACTTTTTCACATTGGATTTGGAGGCCGCCGACTCTCCCTTTTTTCAGTTCACTGCATAGACTCCGGATCGTATGGCAAACCCAAGTCTCATCTACAGCTACGATTCGTTTGCAAGTTTCGTCGAGATTGTCCCCGGCTAACTCCAAAAAATCTTTGCAGCACTCGAGTCGTCGTTGCTTGTCGAACGGCATGAGCATTTTCGGTATTTTTTTTTTATGGTTAAATGCTCGTGCAGAATTTCTCCAATCCATTCTTTGTTGATGTACAACTCGTCCGCTATCTGCCACATTTGTATTCTTCGGTAGGCCAGAACTAATTTTTCAACTTTGCCGACGTTTTCTCAGTGACCACTAACACAGGATGACCTGGGTAGGGGTCGTCTTCACAGCTCTCTCGTCCTTGTTGAAAAAAGGGAGACCATTTTTTTACCATAATATAAGAAGGCTCAGAATTTTGAAGAGTCAATGACATGTCTCCAACAATTTCTTTAGGTGATTTTAATTTTTTTTTCACGAGGTACTTTATCACGGCGTGGGGCTCACCACAGATTTTTTTTTTTTTTTTGTAATCTGCGCCCGCCGAAGGGGATATGAATACCCTTAAACTGTTTCAGGGCACGGGCGTTAGGAAAAGGGAGAAGAGGAACAGAGCAGGAGCCTGTGCACGTTGGCTTTGTATGTTTGAAGGGTGTAGTGATGGGGAAATACTCGTACAGAGCCTAGAAGATTCTTCCACATTCGTGTCGCTCAACTTATAAACGAATCCCTATATTTGACAGTATGACCGAAATTGAGCTTAAGGGTGAACTGATGTGCATTCGAAGCATGACGCGTATTGCGGATGAAATTTTGAAGGGGAGGAATGCAACTGGCTATTTCGCTGGAGCATTTTTTTTAACGATAAAACAGGGAGAGACATGAGACATTTCTCCGATGTTCAAGATTCGCGTGATTCTGTACCCTGTCTAGAATGTGCAGCACGGTCGAGGGTGCACCAGATCAGATATGGGCGATACATTTCCTTTATTTTCCCTATCCATAAAAAAGGCAGTAAAAATTACATATCCAACTACCGACCCATAGCCAAACTCTCTTCTATACCTAAGCTTTTTGAAAGCATTGTCTATGACTCACTTTATTTTCACTGCAAATCTATCTTTTCTCCACAACAGCACGGTTTCTTAAAGGGTAGGTCCACAACGACTAACCTAACCGAATTCGTTTCTAAAATACTGCAAGCATTAGAGAAAGGTAAGAAAGTGGATGTCATTACGACCGACTACAGCAAGGCGTATGATCAAAAATGTCACCAAACTATTTACCTTAAACTTAAAGCCTTCGGTTTTCCCCCCTTTTTTATCTCATGGTTGAGATCGTACCTAGTGCAACGCCAGTACAGGGTTCTCTTTAGATTTTCAGTCTCTGATCCCATTAACGCCACTTCGGGTGTTCCTCAAAGCAGTCACCTTGGTCCACTGATTTTTGTCTTAACAATAAACGATGTTGATCACATTATAAAAGACTCAGATCTGTCTATTTACGCGGATGACATGAAAATCATTAAGACAATATCTACCCCCACTGATTCTCTCTTACTTCAAAACGACCTTAATTCATTCTACATATGGTGCGACAAAAACTTCTTAGAACTTAACCTCGGCAAATGTCAATCCATAACGTTCTCTCGTAAGCGTCTTTCCCCACCCCTCAGAACCTATTACTTTCGCAACGAGCCTGTTCCCGCAGTCTCCTCTATACGCGATCTAAACTTCCTTTCCCACATTGATCAAATTATTCACAAGGCCAATTCTGCTCTCGGTTTCATAAAACGCTGGTCTAAAGAATTCTCGAACCCTTACGTTACAAAGTCTCTTTACATCACCTTTGTTAGACTCCTCCTTGAATATGCCAGCCAAGTCTGGTCTCCATTTCACGACACCCACTCCCTTGGAATCGAAGCCGTGCAGCGAAGGTTTATCCGTTTTGCCTTACGTGGTCTCCCATGGGACGACAACTATATCTTACCCCCCTACGAAAACCGGCTAAAATTAATTAACTTGCATACCCTTATAAAACGTCGCGAGGTAGCTGACATACTCTTCGTACACCAATTATTAACTGACACGATCGATTCTCCCGCACTACTGGAAATGATTTCACTTCAGACTAACCCACGCAACTTTGGATCCGTACCGCTCTTTCGTCTCCCTCTCCACCGCACCAACTACGGTCATTTCGAACCTCTCTCCAGAATGTTGCGTCTGGCCAACAATGCACAGAACACACTTGACTTTCATTCCAGTATTTCCTCTATTAGAAATTCTCTCTATACCTCCTCTTAACAACTCCCCATACTTCCTTTCCCTTAAATGTTACTTTTAAGTTTTAGTTTAAGAATAATTGTGTGGGTCCTAGGGCCCGGTCAATAAGCATAAAAAAAAAATAAAAATTAGGTTAAGGTAAATATAGGTTAAGTTATTTTCTAAGTTAAGGCTTGTACTAAGCTTCAATAAATGAATACATTTCAGTTTACTCGTAGGGCGGATGAATGTCTTATAAATTGAGGCCAGATCAGACGGGGTAAAATATTTCTTGCATCGTTTAAGGAATCCTAGACATTTTGGAGCATTTTTGGCGTCCTCGAATACGTTATCGTTCCATCGAAGATCATCACATACCGAGAATGGCAAGTCATTTCATACATTTCAGTTTACTCGTAGGGCGGATGAATGTCTTATAATTTGAGGCCAGATCAGACGGCGTTCCTCTAACCTTTTACTATCAGAACGTAAGGGGCCTGCGTACAAAAACCCAAGATGTTCTGCACCAGTCTCATGCTCTTCCTTTCGATATATACGCCATAACTGAAACCAATCTGATTCCCGATATAAAGAACCCGGAATTATTCCCACCCATATTTAATGTCTATCGGGACGATATCAGCCGCCCAACGGATGACTCCCCTTGTCGAGGTGTTCTTCTTGCTATTCATAACGACCTGGACTCTTCTCCGATTGCTACTTCTTCGTCTTCAAAACTCGACTTTGTTGCAATAAAAATAACACTCCCCCACAAGTCCCTATACGTAATGTGTTTCTACATTCTGCCGGCCCAACCTATTGAATCCTACCAACTTGCTGTTAATGCGATCGATCAAGTAATTGAGTTATCTGAATCCTCTGACGACATCATTATTTTCGGCGACTTTAACCTGCCTCAACTACATTGGGATTTATCTGATGATGAATCGTTTTTCATTGCTTCAAATCCCAACTCAACTAAAGAATGTCTCTTCATTGATAGACTAACCGACTCAAGTCTATGCCAAGTTAGCGGCATCTCTAATTATATGGGTAGGCAGTTAGACCTAATCTTCACTACTGACCCACTTAACTCCTCTGTCTCACTCTCCCCTCTTCTTCTATCAACTATTGACAACCTTCACCCCCCGCTTCTTCTTTCTTTTTTTCACGACCCTCCACTACAGCCCACACCCCCCGCTGGCCTCCCTTGTTATGATTTTCATAAAGCCAATTTCCGAAAAATAAATGAACACCTCAGCAAAGTCTCATTTGAGTTTACCAATCTCCCTGTAAATGATGCCATCTCCTTGTTTTACAGAGAACTATTTGCTTCTATCTCCCTTTTTGTCCCTATTTCTCGGCCAAAACCCTTCTCTACATCCCCTCCATGGTACAATCGAAGACTCCGATCGTTACGCAACAAGAGAAACAAATTATGGTCAGTTTTCCTTCGAAACAAGTCTTTTTCTGACTATTCCAACTATCTCGGCTCATACCTTCAATTCACTCAGGCTTATAACTCCCTCTACCAACGATATGTTGACAATGCGCAAGTCAACCTTATAAGCGACCCTAAATCTTTTTTCCGATTCGTTAACTACAAGAAAAAATCTGACGGTTACCCTCCATCCCTCTCTTACGAAAACATATCTTCAAGTGATCCACACACCATTGCTAATTTTTATGCCACCTTTTTTAAACAATCTTTTGCCGACAACGCCTTTGTTCCAGATCCCTTTTATTTCAACTACCTACCTGACTACTCCATTGGTCCCTTTCTCTCTCAAACTTTCGAACCTACTGTAATTGAAAATAAATTACAAAAACTTAATGATGAATACTCACCAGGCCCAGATGGTATACCCGCTATTTTTCTTAAGAAGTGCTCCCTCGTGCTCTCCTACCCCCTTTCGCACCTCTTTAAACTCTCGCTATCACAAGGCGACTTTCCTCATATATGGAAGTCCTCCTTCATAACGCCAATTCTATTTCGCCCGATAGCCAAACTTTCGCATATACCCAAACTCCTGGAAAGTATTTTGTACGAATCCTTAAGCTTTCAATGCAAGTCTTTAATTTCTCAAAACCAACATGGCTTTCTAAAAGGCAGATCAACCACCACAAACCTCGTTGAATTCACGTCCTCTGCGCTGTCGGCCTTAGAAAGTGGTAAAGAAGTCGATGTTGTTGCAACCGATTTTAGTAAAGCTTTCGATAAGATATCCCACAAATTAATCCTTTTCAAATTGTCTGCCCTTGGTTTTGAACCAATACTGCTGAAATGGATATCCTCTTATCTGGAAAACCGTTTCTATAGCGTTCGCTTCAGGTCCGTCCTATCTGCCCCATTTCTGGCCACCTCTGGTGTACCACAAGGCAGTCATCTAGGTCCCCTTCTCTTCATCTTAACTATAAACGATTTGGAAAGGGTTATTAAACACTCCTCTATCTCTCTCTATGCCGACGACACCAAATTTTATAAACACATATCTTCATCACAAGACCCCTGCTTGCTTCAACAAGATCTAGATTCTTTTTCTATTTGGTGTCTCAAAAACTGCCTAGAGCTAAATGTTGCGAAATGCCAATCCATCACCTTATCACGTAAGTACAACAAGTCCCCTCCCCGTCTTTACCTTCTTAATGATCAACCTATACCCATCGTACAGTCTCTTCGTGACCTTGGCATATTGTACGACCGGGAACTTAATTTCCGTTCGCATATTGACGAGATAATTCGTAAAGCCAATTCATCCCTTGGGTTTATTAAACGGTGGTCAAAGGAATTCTCTGATCCCTACGTAACCAGATCTCTCTACATCACTTTCGTCCGCCCCCTCCTCGAATACGCCAGCCAAGCATGGTCACCCTATCAGCAAGTTCATGTAGCCAGAATCGAAAGCATACAACGACGTTTTCTTCGATTTGCCCTCCGCGGTCTTTCTTGGAACGATCCCCTAATTCTGCCTCCCTATCATGATGGCCTCAAACTCATTAACCTGAATAGCCTTGAGGACCGGAGAGATGCTGCAGACATTCTCTTCATTCATCGCCTCCTCTCAGGCTCTATCGATTGCCCGTCTCTTTACAACTCCATCTTCTTAAATACTAACCCTCGTAATTTAAGACACCCCCGTCTCTTCTATCTGCCAACCCACCGCACGTCCTACGGCTCCAACGAACCAATTTCCCGTATGCTACGGAAAGTAAACTCAAACATTTCCATTTTTGATTTCAACCGTAGCTCTTCCTCCATTAAACTTAGCCTCCTTCTACATAAGCCCTAGCTTTAACTCCTAGTTATAAGTCTTAGTTTTTAGTTCTAGTATTGTAAGTATTGTGTTGTATTTTTTTTTTCTAGCTTGTATTAAGCCAAATAAATGGGACATTTTGCCCCACCAAAATTAAAAATTAAATTAAATTAAAATTAAAGGAAGGGGTGTCTATTACATCAGGATAATGCTCGCCTTCATACAGCTAGGACCACCTGCACAGTGGTTTGGTTGGGAAAAAATGATACATCCGCCTTATTCTCCAGATTTACTCGTAGCACCTTCAGATTTCCACTTGTTCCGAAGTCTGCAAAACTTCCTTGATTGAAACAATTTTAGATCTCGGAATGATGTCCAAGATCGTCGTGTGTATACAACTGAATTTTTTTTCGAAAACATACTTACATCCATCGTGATCCGTACTCTACGAGTCAAAAACGGCAACTTTAGATACAATTTCTAGTGGCGACATTTATTTTTGAATATTTTAAACGGTTTTGTGCTCTTCCTGAGAGTTTCAGTTTGAAATAATTCCCAAGGAATCGTTTCTTTTTGTATCCTGGGTCATGCACACATCAAGTTTGTACATCCAAAAGAATATCAAAAGTAACCAAAAACTGTTTAACTTTGCATTTACTCGTATACCTCAACAGAAGCTGCTCCTTGAAGTATTTCACAAACCGCATTCCATTTATCTTTCTTGCATCTAAGTCGTTTTACCACAAATGTGACATTGTCTGTAGACAAACGAATTGTCTTCCAATTTTAAGCACCACTTACTTGCTTCCGCAACAAATCACATCCGAATCGATTACACGAATCAGTTGCAACAGTGTTGCAACCGAATTGAGGTTTTTACAATTCCTTCTCGGTCCTAGTCACAGTACCTACTACTCTATGTCGTGCGGAGCATCTTTACGAATTTTACTGCAGACCGTTCGGTTTCAGTGCGGACAAATGCAAATGCGCCAGCCACCTCTTGTCGATCTAGAACAAGAAGTAAAAATCTTAACCCCAGCAAATTAGTCGTAAAATGTTTACGGCGCACTTTTCCAATAAATGATTATGGCCCAGTGGTAATTTTTTTTTTTTTTTTTGGTTTGAGTCTTCAGCTCCAGCATGGATCATCATGCAGTGTAGTGGCCGCCCCCTTAGGAATGGAATGCAGTTTTGTTGACTGCAACATTTATTTGCCGCACGTACAATCGCTCATGAGTCATAATTCTATCTGAGCGGCAGGACCTTCATGGAATACGAAATCGTTTCGTTTGTCTTAGTCCTACGAAGAAACTCCCTGTGTATACACACCCCCATGGGGGTGGTTTACAATCAAGCAATTTATTGCACGAAAGTTGAAGGTCCTAGCAATGTAGCCCCTCATTGTAAGCGCTGTTGTTCCCAAATCGAATGAGGCTGCTTTGATTAACCCACCGTCAGCAAATGCCGCAAGTGGAATCCTCCTCCCGCAGGATATCTTCAGAAATGAAAAAAAAAAAAACGAAGTTAATATACAAAGTAGTAATTTACTTGCGTCCCCCGGAGTGCCATTAAAGTTAACAACACAACACATACACATACACAGTCAGTCAGTATATATCCCGACTGCCTCTCGTGTTCCACCAGCGCTTATCATCATAAAGCGTCGAACTCTTTTGGAATTTAAAAGCAGATCACAGAACGCTGAGTCTGCCATTGAATCCTTGAGGGGGTGGACACAGAGACAAAAATCAATCACAACGCTTTCGTTTCGTTTCGTTTCGACAGTGTGACATCCGTCACAGGCACTGGATTTAGAGTAGAGTCGGACGGTGGCTCCGACCACTTAAACGGCAATAAAAATGTTATTATCCTGCCACACCGCATCAACTTCACACTAAGACATTAAAATGTCATATAACAAATGTCACTAGGTAAGGTAGGTCCTTTCCTAGAGCAGCCATGGTTTTTTGATATTTTTTCCGCTACATTCATCCTAGCTGCTCAAGCGGTGTGGAATTGGAATCCTTTTTATACATTTCTTCCTTGGTTTGCATGCGAATTTCCTTCTGCGCTGCGTTAGGGTGGTCGGTCGTAGGAGGTGGTGTATGGCGGCGGCAGCAGCAGGCAGGCAAACAACCCTTGTTGTTTCCATTTCACATTTTTGAATAATTTAGTGTTACAAGGCTATAATGCGGTCATAATATATGTTTGGGTCATATATAATATTAAAATGACGTTATTTATTGTGGCACCTTTCACAGCAGAGTGTGGCAGTGGCAATGGCACTGGCACTGGCACACAGGCAACAAAATAAAAATATGATTTGCGATGTAATGGATAAATATACGGTCTTGCATATGAAACAAAGCATCCGATCATAAATTCGGGAATAGGCGGTGGTCGGATGGGCTGGGTTCTTCTAATCGGGTGGTGATGGTGGTGGTTTGTAACGGCATAACCTAATTTCTGTAAGGATATTGTTGTAATCTGCATCACGTAAATCCATGAATGTTCCTTCGTCTTCGGCTTTTTTTTTTTTGAGTGTAACAGGCAAATGTTTTAAATTTCTTTATTCACATCGCTTCATTGTATCATCCCCCTCCTTGGAGAACCAGATTAGGACCTGTTGGGTTTTGTGAGGATTTATAGTTAAGAGGGTGGGTGGGCCATGATGACGCTTGTACAAAAATGTTGATGACATTTTTACACACATCAAGATGGAGTTTCAATGAATTTTTAAGCAGGCGTAGAACATAAATCAGGAAGGGTTGTCAGGCCGTTGAAAAGAGGGGGTGGAATGTACTTAAACATTTCAGGGTGGTATCTAACATAAGACTGTGTCATATCATAATCTTAACAACAGTAGATTTGAAATTAACATGGATGGGCAAATATGTTGCTATTTTCGTGTGAGCAGTGTGGAATTTAGGAAATTTCGTTGTCAGTATTAAGTTTAACATGCAAAGCTTAGAAGATTCGTAAAACTTGTTTGGAATAAATGAGTACATTTGCGCTATGAGACGCTAAGTAGAATTTGAATGAATTTTGTGATTTCACATTTGTTACGAGTATGTTTGTGGCTAGTGTTAGTCGCATGGAAAAAAAACCTCGTACAGCTCCTTCCGTTTTAAGTGAATTGTGTGTAGTTTCTGTCGGGAAGATCTTGTCAGTTTGCAGAAGCTAGTTGATTGCTTTTGAATTTGGGATAACTTTTCCTTTTGCTTGGACCGTATCGACTCAATTCCTGATGATCAAATTTCCTCTTGGTCTTGCACTTTCTGGTACAGAAACAAGTCTGCATGTCTTCGGCAAGAACAAGACCTAACTGCAAGACTTTAGCTATTAGAATACATGATAGTCTTGGTGTTAGTTTTGCATTTGAACATCAGGAGACTTAATTACCTATGTGCATACAAAAATCTTGCACAATTTACACGGCATCCATGCCTCAGCTACAATTATAGTCCATATCGCCAGGAAGATCATACAGACTGCAATCCGACTTAAGAAGATGTATTATTCCCCCCCTCTTACCAGAAGCCGAGACGTTTTGTTTTCCGTAGAAACTTAAGTGTCTGAAGTGAGTCTAAAGAAGATAAGTCCCTCTCCTCTTCCTTGGGACTACCGAAACCTTACATTTTATTCATTCAGTACCCTATGTTGTAGAGATGGCCCGAAAACATTTCCATTTATTTGCCTGATATACACGTAACGCTTAGGTACCTCTTTAAGATATTGTTTGGATTTACAGTGCCCTGTAAGAGAGTTACGAGGGTGGGTCAATAAGTGCCTGAAAAATGAAATAAAGAACACTCTTTTCGGTATAAAAACATTTTATTTTTCAACATAGTCTCCTTTTATAAACTACAAACTTCATCCAACGTTTCTCTAATTTGTTGATGCCCTCCAAATAATACGATTCCTCGAGCACATCAAAATAAGCGTTTGTTTCAGGGATGACCTCTTCAATCGACACAAATCTCTTACCTCCGAGCCATTTCTTCATGTTTGGAAACAAGAAATAGTCGCAGGGGGCTAGATCTGGGGAATATGCTGGATGAGGGAGGAGTTCGTAGCCTAACTCATGCAATTTTGCCATTGCGACTGCGGACTTGTGCGCCGGTGTGTTGTCCTGGTGAAAAAGAACTTTTTTCTTCTCCAAATGCGGCCGTTTTTGCTTCAAATCGGCTTGGAATCGATCCAGCAGCTCTGCATAATATGCGCCGGTGATCGTTTTACCCTTTTTAAGGTAATCGATGTGAATAACACCGCGCGCATCCCAAAAAACTGTCGCCATGACCTTGTTTGCTGACAAACCCGCCCTTGGCCTTCTTCGGCTTCGATTCACCAGGAGAAGTCCATTGTTTTGACTGTTCCTTGGTTTCTGGTGTGTTAAGGTGAATCCAGGTGTCATCCACGGTTACGAAACGGCGCAAAAACTCCGCCGAATTTTTTTGGAACATCGCCAAAACATCGTTGTCAAACGAATGCGTTTGTTGTCGGTTGTGAGCAAACGCAGCACTCATCTTGCGGAAAGCTTTCTCATGTCCAAATATTTATGTAAAATCGAAATCACTGAGCCATGTGATAAGCCTGTGGCCTCTTCAAGCTTGCGCACTTTCACTCGCCGATCGTCCATTATCAAACCATGGATTTTGTCGACCATTTCTGGTGTGGTTACCTCAATTGGTCGACCAGAACGTTCGGCGTCACTTGTGCTTGAACGACCGCACGGAAATTGAGTAAACCAATGGTGAATCGTTCCAATTGATGGTGAAGAGCCCCCATAATATTTGTCAAGCTTTTGTTTGGTTTGCGTGATAGTTTTTTCTCGCAAAAAATAGTGTTTAATGAGCACTCGAAATTCACTTTGTTCAATTTTACTCGTAACGAAAATGCTAGTAGGCGACTATATAAAATGGCTGCCACAACAAAACTATTTGACAGATCTGCCTGAAAATTTGGGTGCGTTATTTTGAAAGATGATTGAATTTAAGGTGACGACACAATTTGTGTTAATTTTCAGGGACTTATTGACCCACCCTCGTAGTATGCATTTATGGTCTATTTCTGTTTACGTTGATAACAACTTTAGACGATTTCTTTGCAGAGCTTGGCTCTTTTGATTGTTGTCTTTCTCCATAGATCTTTTTGGATGGCGTATTTTCCCATCCCGCAAAGTTGTTGATGGTCTAGGTACAACAGGTTGTCGCTTTCTTGACCTTTTTTTTCTACATCTTCTCCTATGAGATATCTGTTGATACTGCTTTTCATGCGTTGCAAGGCGAGAGGCATGATAAACGATTTCCAGATAATGATACCCACGACTTGCAAGTAACGAAAACGATGGGAAAATTTTGCCAGCCGAATAGCAAAAATCCGCTCTTTGTAGAAGCGCAACTAACTTCGCTTTCGTAGACATGTGTCAAAAAAATTTCTCCAAAGCAGTTTTTGCTTGCATCCCTCCTTGATTGCTTGGCGAAGTTGTGGTTTCTTTCCATAAAATAAACGACGTATCAAGCTGCATAATTGCTGTCATTAATTTAGGCCTGGAAATAGATAAAATTTTCTAATATTTTCACAATAATTTATTTTCATTATATTTTGCAATCAATCACAACCCTTAATGAAATACTGCGAGGTGTGGTAGGATAGATACCATTCTCGTAACGATAACCCGAAATCGTATCACTTAATTGTAAAATTGTCGTAACATATCTAGGTTAGGTTAGATAGATGGGTGCCTTGTGACAAATAGAGTCACTGTTCTCTTAGACCAAGAAATTCGGGTCCATTGTGCCCAATCGTTTAACCCTGGAAACGTTAAAAGTCCGCTGTTAGAGCCACCCAGATAATGATGTAAATCTCAGGAGGTACGTAAGCTTTATATTACCTAAGTCCTCAAAATCCGAGAAGAAGTAACTTCCGAGAGTCCTCATTCTTGTAACGGATAGGAAAGGACAATCACACAGCAGGTGACGAACTGATTCAGTTTCTTCTTCGTCCCTGCAGCTTCTACAGTAGTCGTTATGTAGCACACCGAGTCGCTCCGCGTGAACTCCGATGGCACAATGACCAGTATTTATTCCAGAAACGACCCCTGTATTATAACGACTAAGTTTCACCAGAGAGGTTGATCTCTTCTTGCTAAAGGCCGGCCATACCACCCTGGCCGTTGCACATGTTTCAGATGAATCCATTGGCTGTTTGCTCTATCGATGGTTTCGTCTTCTATTTTCTTTCGTAGGGAACTGATTGGGGTTACTACAAAAGGGAGGGCCCGCGATAAGTGCAGCGCCGACCCTTTCCTAGCAAGCTCATCAGCCCTTTCATTTCCTTCGATATCCATATGCCCTGAAACCCAGCAGAGGGTCAACGCATTGGCTCTGGATATTCCATTTAAGACCGATTTGCAGGTTTTCACAAGCCTTGATCTAATTACAGCAGAGTCCAGAGCCTTAATGGCTGCCTGACTGTCTATATAGACAGTTATCGTTTTACCAACGATATTACTCTCGCGTATAATTTCCGCAGCCTGTGTGATGGCTGTGATTTCGGCCTGAAAGACGCTGCAGTCGTCGCTTATTCTAAAGGAGTTGTTTATTCCTAGAGCCTCACAATAAACTCCGGCTCCCGTGCCAACGCCCGTCTTAGAACCGTCGGTATAGAACGCCAGTTCCTTTTTCTTCATGGTTCTTAGGTTCCTCCAGTGCATTCTGTCAGGAATTCTTATGTTGAATCTCCTTTCAAATGCTAGCGTAGGGGTCATGAAATCAGGTTCCGCCGATCTGCTGGTAGTTCCCCATCGGGATAAAATGGAGGCATGGCCGTAAAGGCTCGATGACCACAATCGACCTTCTTTCAGTCTTACAGCGGTTTTAGCCGCCAGACTGCTACAGTATATATCAAGCGGAATGAAACTGAGCATGGTTTCCATTGCCGCTGTAGGTGTTGTTCTTATTGACTCCATGACTCCGATACACGCTGCCTTCTGGATTTTGGTGAGGTTTGAAAGCTGATATTGCTTTTCAAGAGCCATCCACCAAACTAGTGAACCATATGTGAGAATGGGTCTTACGACCGCTGGTTTGAAGCCCCACGTGTTGCTGAATGCCTTTTTGCAAGAATAGAAAGCGTTCGGCAGTGTTATCCTTCCAGTTCAGTTTGGAATCTAAAATTACGCCTAGGTAACGAGCTGAACTTGAGATACTTAATTCAGTACCACCGATGTTTGGGGGTCTGAAGGTAGGAATTGATCTCTTCTTAGTGAAAAGAACTACCCCCGTCTTTGAGGGGTTCACTCCCAGCCCTTTGCTGCTGACCCAATCATTCACTAGCTGTAGTGCAAGATTTAGTCTTTCGCTTAGGGCTGGAGAGAATTTTCCCGAAACCAGGATGACCACATCGTCGGCATAGGCCGTAGCGTTAAAGCCGTTTTCCTTCAGTATCACCAAGATCTCATCCACTACGAGGAGCCATAACCGCTTCTCCGGATGGTTACATCTCCTAGCATTGAAAATTTAACCCTCGATTGAAGCATCTGTGCAATCCAATGCAGAGACCCATGTTTAAATGAGCTCTGTGTAGGCTGTCCAGGATTGCGTCAGTGTTTACGTTGTTAAAAGCCCCTTCAATGTCTAGGAACGCCCCGAGAGTGAACTCTTTAAAGTGGACTTTCTATACTTGATACGACCCTGTGTAGCGCAGTATCTACCGATCTGCCGCAGATGTATGCGTGTTGTGATTTAGATAGGTAATTATCGCCAATCACGTTTCTTATGTATACATCTATTAAACGTTCCAGTGTTTTTAGCATAAAAGCGACAGACTGATAGGTCTCAGGTCTTTTGCGCTTGTGTGGCTCGCTTTCCCCGCTTTGGGAATAAATACGACGCGCACCTCCCGCCATGCTTTAGGAACATATCCTAGCTTAAGGCATCCTGTGAAAATGCGCTTGAGCTATGGAATATCAATATCCACTGACTCTTGCAGCATCACAGGTCAAATGTTATCCATTCCTGGTGCCTTATATGGAGCAAATGATTTAATTGCCCAGGCTATCTTGTCATCATCTATTATATTCCTCGTCTTCGGAGATTGATGTACATCCGGGAAAGTGAGTACTCAATAGTATATCCAGCGTTTCCTCTTGTGACTCTGCCCAGGTACTTTCACCCTTCCTAAATTGGATGCCGGCGTTGGTGTCTTGGCCAGAATCTTCCGCAAGCGGGACGCTTCGTTTGTTGATTCTATAGATGCGCAAAAGGACCTCCAGGAGTTCTTCTTTGCCAATCTAATCTCTTTCTTGAGTAACTTTACTCTTCCTTTATAGGTGGACCACTCAACGAACCCCCTCTTTTGCGAGGTTCCATCCTACTCTTGAAATGCGAATGAGTTCCGCTATTTCATACATATCATACAACACATCTAGGTAAGGAGAATGTTGTTGAACATAATAAGTCCAATCGAGATTAAAACTCCTGGAGAAAAAAAGAGTTCTGATGAAATTATGTTTACACTGCTGCGAGGTGGGCCTGAGTTCTTCGAGAAATCTGCAATGAAAGTTGGTGAGTTTTTTTTTTATTTAAACTAGCTAGCCTGTGGTTCATTAAGACAATTCCTATTCAGCCGGATATAAGTATTTTTTTTTATTATTATTTGAAGGTTGGTACTACTGTCGTAATGACATTAGCTGTCAACTGTCAAAGTATTGGCTACGAGAACGCCTATGTTCGTGAAGTAGCAAAATTATTAAGAACAATTATAATTGCAACAAATGTGATTTCTCAATCAAATTTGTATTGAAATATGGGTTTTACTAGGGTCACATACCAAGAAGTCGTTAAACAAAAAGAAAATAAAAATTAAGGGGAGAAGTAGCGATGATTGAATGTTTATCTTACTCGTATTTAATTGTGAAAAGTTAATTTGTCCCAAAAATGACTTGAATGAGTTTGTTAAAATGTCAAAGGTATTTTAAAACTTCATTCAAAAGAATTTTTCAAAATTTCCTTTACTCAAACATTATTTAAACCTTATGTTTTGCATATCTACTTGACATAGAAAGTGATGAAAATATTATACGAAATTAAAGTACTTACAGTCCGCTAATTAACAACATTTTATTTTTCAGACCATCTTGCATGAAATTCATGGAAAATGGTTTCACTTTACGAACAAGTCCCTACACAACTGAAAATTCGCCAGGCGTATCAACGTCTATGAATAAAATCAGTACCCCTATCTTGATTTTGGCTGGGAAGAAAGCAAGATTTATAGCCAGTCGGTTGTTGTATTCGTTGTAGATGTAAAATTTGACTTTTCTAGCCACATATTATCTACAGCATAGTCAGCGGTTGAAGGTTGAATTTTAGTGCCAGATTTTATTCATTATTATATCCAGTAGATGAAGGGAATATTTTGGGGCCCAACTCCAAACGTGAGAATAATACTTAAGCTCCAGTCTCATTTTGTGCCTTGAATAGGGAAAGGACCAGCACCAATGTGAAGTATATCTTTGCTCTAGACAAGTAGCCCAAACTCACCGACGCTGCTTTTGCGATTGATTTCGGAAATATGGTTGATTGTAACACCAAGATATTTCCTTTGGGTTAGACAATTTGGTCGTTCATTGGAAGCAGTGGTACAGTGGACGTGTGTTTTCTAGAAAAAAGGGGCAAATTGAGTTTTCTTTTCACTTCAAGATTTAATGAATGGATTTGAGTGCATCTCTGAAGATGTGATATCATCTGAGGTATTTCCATTCACTGGCGAGTATTTCGAGCAACATCGAGACGCTGTCATCGGCAAAACAAACAATAAAAATTGTTTAAATTATAGATCCCTGATGTACTCCAGAGCTAAAGCAAGTGATACAACATTGACCATAATTTGAATTGATATATTCTGAAAAAAATTTCCAATACAACCCTAAGCTGTTGCGGTGTTTCATAGGAAGACAGCTTGCTCAATAAAGCTCTGTGATATCCTTGACCGAACGCTTTTGAGATGTTTAGGGCAACAGCTCTTAATACCCCATATTGTTGGATGGCTAATATCCGTTAATGAGTTACATAGTTCTGTAGGTGTCCCGATTACCGGCGGCTTATAAAACCATACTACCTGTCTTTTATAAGTTCGTGGTGTCCCTCCAGATATTTGATTTCGATTGCGTGATAGTAGAACCACCAGTTTTGTGAAAAGCTTTTCGAATTTTTTTTTTTAAATAAGTTGAATGTGGTTTATTTTCCTGAAAGAAGGAAACATTTTTTGCGGTGCACAATTTTTGAGGACTACCATCAGATCGCGTTGCCTTTTTGCAATACAAGTGTTTAAGGATTCACCAGATTACACGTTGCTGAAACTCTACATCTATAAATAGTATTTCAAAATTGTTTGTGAATGCTAGGTGAGATGTCAGCATATAGCAAATACTTCAGTTTGTCTTCCTATACCACCAGATCCTGCTGAAGTGGCTGCTAATTCAAGTGTTTGATGGTGAAGTTGCCGATGACAAAAATTGTGATGATTCTGTATCCAGTCGCCCTTGTTAGATACCTAAATATTGAAAAAGTGTGGCCGGTCGACGGTATGGGAAAGCATTACCAACATCATTACGGAGGGTAAAATATCCTGGGCCATAAACAGCTTCTCTCCATATAAGTCAACCGGCCTTGACTGCATTATGCCTATTATGCTTCAGAATGTGCAAGACGTAGCTATTCCCTGGCTACCGATTTATAGGAGCTGCTTATACCTATACTTAAACCATGTCCCTCAAACTTGGAGACTTTTTCGGTTGTCTTTATTCCGAAGGTAGGCCGGCGATAGCCTATCCTCATTTGTACTAAGGACCTTCGAACTTATCCTTGATTTTCACATCCGAAACACCCTGGAGTCTATCTCAAAGGACGATCTACAGAAACGGTTCTTCATGAGGTAGTGCGATCGTTAAAAAAAACTCTTCATTATACACTCTTGCTACCTTCCAAGACATAGAAGGAGCTTTCAGCAACATCCATACCAAAGCTATTCAAGAGTCTCTCACCGTTACTTACTTACTTTAGGTGGCGCTACAGTCCGGGGTGGACCTGGGCCTCAACCAATACGCCTTTCCAGTTAGCGCGATCTTTGGCTAACTGCCTCCAGTTGCGCACTCCAAGTTGGTTGAGGTCCCCTTCCACTTGTGCGCGCCACCTAAGGCGAAGTCTTCCTCTACTGCGTTGTCCCTCCGGGTTGGAATCGAAGACTCTTCGGGCCGGAGCGTCTCTCACCGTTACAGCAGTACAATTAGGATCGTAAATAGAGGAACCCTCCAAAGTGGTGTTATCTCCCCCTTGCTATGGATAATGGTGATCGATACAATCTTGGTGCAACTAGAAAGGGAGGGGGTGAAGGTGGTTGCTTACGCGGATGATGTGGTTTTACTAGTGTCAGGAAAGTTTCTCTCCACGATAAGTCAAATCATGGAAAGTACTCTGGATAAGGTATACTCTCGGGCTACGAGATGTGGCCTTGGAGTAAATCCAGGTTAGACCGAAATGATGCTATTCACCACTAAAACCAAGCTACAAGAATTCACTCTCCCCAAACTAGACGGTCAACATCTCACTTTGTTCCAGTGCAAAATACCTAGGCACGATTCTAAATCCGAAACTTAGTTGGAAACTTAACATAGAGCAGCGGGTTAAGAAAGAAGTGTGGCTTTCTATGCCTGCAGCAGAACATTCGGTAAAAAATGGGGTCTCCAGCCAAAGATGACCCTATGGATATACACAAAGCGTTGTGCGTCCAATTCTTACCTATGGCGCCATAGTATGGTGGCCCACCTTACATAAGAAATATAACAACAGCTGAATTAAAAACGTACAAAGATCGGCGTGTGTAGGCATCATAGGAGCATTGAGATCTTGCCCAACAGATGCTTTAAGTGTGATCCTGCATTTGATCTTCGTATTAAATTTTCAGCTATATGCAGCGCCGTCCGGCTCAGAGAAACTGGGTGATGGATAGCAAAGCCATATGGCCACTGTAAGGTTCTGGAGGCGATACCAAGCGAACTGGTGACATCTTCGACGGATTACAGGACTCCCACGCTCGACTTCAACAAACCTTTTTTCAGTAAAGTTCCCTACCAGCGCAGAATGGAAGAACGGAATGGTAATCAATGACTTTGACATCTGTTTATATACGGATGGTTCGAAAAAGGACTGTGGAGTTGGCGCAGGCATTTTCTTGGACCAACTGAATATATCGAAATCCTTCCGTCTCCCAGACTCTGCTAGTGTCTTTCGGGCGGAGCTTCTCGCGATTCGGGAGACTTGCCGCATAATAAAAAATCTCCTAACGTCCAACCTAAATATTTGATAGCCAATCTTTTCTGATAGCTAAGCCGCAATCAAGGCCATTGATTCGGTTACCTTATCCTCAAAATTGGTAGCGCAATGCCGGGTTGAAATAAATGAACAAAGTCTCCATTCTGGAATTACCCTCATTTGAGTCCCAGGACACAGTAATTATGAGGGTAACGAGCGAGCAGATGAACTGGCCAGGCGAGGGTCAGCTCTTAACGGCTCGCTAGCGGAAAGAGTCAATATTCCGACAGAAGTCATTAAGGGCAATTTACAACTTCACTTCCTCCAGCTAGCCAATCTCGTTTGGAACAACCTTACCAGTTGTGCCATATCAAGAAAGACTTGGCCCAGCTTCAACAGACCTAAATCAAATGAGCTACTAGGCAGATCAAGGCATGATATTGCCAGAATTGTAGCTATTATTGCAGGCCTATAGGAGACCACGCGGCCAAGCTCACAACACTTTCTGTCGAAGCTGCAAAGACAGCAACGAGAGGGAAACTCTTTTCCATTTTTTTTGCAGTTTCCTACCCTAGCAAGGACTAGACAAAGCACGTGAGGTAAACCTTTCTTTAACGATTGCAGATATATAGCCTCTAAACGGATTGGAGAACTAATCCTATTTCGGAACTCTAAGGGCTGGGCTTAATTATATCCTCCTATCTCCAGTAACACACTGAAACAAACAGGGTATACGAGTTTTTGTGGAATCAAAACGGCGCACTTAGCGTTAATTGGGTTGTTTTGGAACCACCACTTTAGTACCTACCTACCTACTTGGTCGGTTGATCATCATTTGGTGAGCGGTAAAATACAAAAACTTGGTAGAATCATATGGGACGACTTTTACGAATGGTTGATCCTCTCTTCTAACAAGCCAAGTCTGGTCGAACACATACACAGAGATGACCCTTGAATCGAAACCGTTTATGTAGTTCGTAGCCACGTCAGCGAAGGTATGTTGAGTTGAGACTAGTATGTGAGTTTTTTTTTCAACATCTGGATACTGATGGACACAGTTTATGTTCAAATTGTTAATACCCAGACCTCTACTGTTGACTGTGATTAGAGAAGATTCATTCTTCAAGTTAAACAGATTTAGACTAAAGGAATACTAGATCTACAAATCCTGGTAAGCAATATGAGTACGAGTATCCTTACGGCTGCATAGTCTTCCAAATTATACCAGATTGACCTCAATTTAGCTGCATATCCTTGAAGGTTTGAATCAAAAGATTGCTAAATGCATAATTAGAAGATATTCTTAATAAATTTGAATATCTAAAACTTAAACTCGCAAAGGTACGAGTATCTGTCAGAAGAATAACAGAATTATTGCACTTGAAATGTCTTACAAGTCACGCAGAGACGATTTTCCCCCGAAATATCCTGATATACTTTTGCATGCACCCCACGGAGAACCTCTTCGTAGTTACCTTTCAGCCCCCATCCCCTCCTCCTCTCTGCCACTTATTAGTGAAGTAAATCTAAAAACAAAATAAAGTACAACAAATTGGTGCAAATTTATGGCATAAATCATACTCTCATCTTTGTACCGCACTGCCAGGTTAGGAGAACAACACGAAAAGCACTTCCAGCTACAACCGACATGCCTCTAAAGTGGAACAAATTTGTCCGACACAATAACAATGGGGTTTTTTGTAGGGGACGGGGGATACCAACATGGGCTCCTTTACCTTTGTTTGGTATCATCGCCACTTACTTTGTTTGCGGAAATTCTCCCCTATTAACGTGGAAATTTTTATTTTGGCAATTTTTCATATTTTCTTCTTCGTTTTTCCCCAGAGACGCGCTTCGTTTCTCCTTGCCACCATCATACAATCCCCCGAAGACAACGGCGACGCCACGATTGTTATAAGTTGATTCGCATTTTTCAAAGGATTTGCAATGTGTCCAAGGCAATAATAGGGCATGTCTTGTTATTATTGCAAGTGCTTGTGCGAAAAGGACATTCGCTACGTGCATCCCATTTGCCTGCCAGACGCTCTCCCTCGCCTCCCCGTCAAACATCAACTTTAGGGTGTCAGCGGTGATTTTGAATGTTGAACATCCATCTCTCACCTGATGAAGAAGATGAAGATGGAACGATTGTGATAAACCGGTGAACAAAAAAATAAAATAAGAAAAAAAAAAAAAACGTGCGAGATTATCAAGGATTCTCAGAAGAGTCAAGAACGAGAAGGAATTGTAAGCAGCGGCTAATCTTTAGCTTCATCGTCTTGTTCGTTGTCCTCGTGGCACTAGCCTGGCATCACTTATTAGTGAAAAATCTTGCGAAACGACATAATTCTCATCACGTCCGAACGATTTTCTTTAGAGCTTCCCACTGTGCGAAGGATGTGAATGTTAGATTAGGTATGCGAGGGTGTTCCAGGAACTCTGGCTTCTGAATAGTAGTACTCGTAGTGGTGGTGGTACTGGGGCGTTTTGGTTTTTGGCAAAAAAAATTCACGCAGATGAAAAATTATATGCTGTTGCGCTTAAAATGTAATTTAGGCAAAAAGAATGGCCCACGAGATTGCTACAAGGATGTCAAATGTTAGACAAAACCTAAATTAAGGACGGCACCAGATTAGCATCAGGTAATATGATGATTAGCATGCTGGTCTGCTGTGATGAAGGTTGCAGTTAAAGTATAGAATACAGGAGAGGTATTCGCGTTTCAATGACGAGTGTGGATCTAGTAATCCTTTCTTGAAAAAAAACCCTGCAGAAGGCCAGTTCCGTGGTGGAACTCAGACCGAATTTGTAAGGAAACCAGAAGGTCACCATCGGCTCGCAACCAGGTTCAACTAGTAAAGCTGTTAGCGGGATAAGTCAAACAACTCGACGCAGCTGATATACTGGATGAAGCTATCAAATATGCTGTCGCATCTTTTGACAGTTTCAGGTCACCTGGCACTAACGGAATATATCCACCTAGAGAATCTTCACCAACCCCCTGGCGAACAATCAGAGTAGCTTTCATACCGAAAATCGGCAGAGGTGACTACTTCTCACCAAGATCTTCAGACCTATTAGTTTGACGTCCTTCCTGCTGAAAAGCATGGAAAAACTGGTTGAGCTGCACGTGCGCAAAGTTGCTTTGAGGGTACATCCTCTGTCAGAGATGCAACATGCCTATCAACGCGGAAAATCTTGCGAGACTGCGCTTCAAAATCTGGTCAGCCGAGTAGAATGTGCGCTTCACAGGAAAGAGTACGCGGTAGGCATTTTCATAGACATTGAGGGTGCCTTTGACAATGCGACTTTTGACAGCATGTGCAGCTCCGCCAGAAATCAAGGCGTAAAAGAATCACTAGTGTCGTGGATCAAAGCAATGCTGGGGAAAAGAATATTGACTGTAGATGCAGATTGTGGCCGGTGTGTTATGGCAGGTGTAAGCAGAGAGTTCTCGTAAGGCGGTGTTCTGTCTCCACTGCTTTGGTGCATGCTGGTTGACACCCTGTTGAACACACGCTCAAGCATATGCAGATGATGTCGCCGTTCTGTCTGTCGGATCGAGCCTAGCGACTGTCTGCTCTAAGGTGCACATGGCCCTAGACGCAATGAATGATTGGTGTGCTAGGAATGGGCTTTAAGTTAATCCTCTGAAAACCAAGGTGGTTCTCTTCACGAGAAGGAAGAAATTGACTGGTCTAACTCAGCCAGTGCTAAAAGGCGTCACTATCCAACTCGCCAAGGAAATTTCTTGGACGAAACATGTCGAGCTGAAAACTTCCAAAGCTCTGTCAATCTTACGGCAATGCAAGGGTGTTTTCGGCAAGACATGGGGCTTCTCGCCAAGGAAAGTCCTTTTTATGTACACGACAATGATAAGACCCTTCCTCTTATATGCGTCGGTTTTTTGGTGGAATAAGCTCTCACGCAAATACGTTACTGCTGCTTTCGCCAAACTCCAAAGAACGGTCTGTCTCGGCTGATTGAGAGCTTTCGCTAGTACGCCTGGCTCTGCTCTGGACGCTTTGATGAACCTGTCCCCCCTTGATATTTATATCATGGGGTGTACACTCAGAGCCACCTTTCGTTTAAAAAAAGTGGTTTCCGACTCGCACTGGAGTTTTGATGACGTTGCTCGACGGTTATCCTATGACTCATGGAAGTGGGTATGCCGTCTGATGGAATGACACCCGAATTACGGCTGTAGTGCAAATTTGAAGTCGACTTTCCTCATCTGATTGCATTAGGCTTCACTTCTCATTGGGGAAACATATGTACATCTGTCTTTCAGGCAGAAATATATGCTATCCTAATGGCTGCGAACTATATTGTGAAGAAAAGGTAAAAGAGGCGAAGTATCTGCGTTCGTAGTGACAGTCAGGCTGCGCTTAAGACCTTGTTCAATCCTTTAACCACTTTCAAAATAGTTCGAGAATGCAATACATCCTTGAATTCGGTCGGAAGGCTGAACTCACTGAAATAAGATCTCTAACGAGCTTACTAGACAAGGCTCAAAAAAGCATTTCTGTGGACCTGAACCAACGTTGGTTTTGCCAGCGTCCTCGACCAGGGCTCCCATTGACGATTGGGTTTTCAGTAAACACAATCGAAGGTGGCATGACTCTCCAGGATGTCCCCGCCGTTTGTAAGAAATCCGTGGCTTTCTTGCTATCTCTTAGTAGAAAAGACTGCAGACAACTTACTGGCGTTCTTACGGGTCACTTCGCCTTTGCCAAGCACCTCCATGTGCTAGGTTTGAGCGCTACCCCTGTCTGCCACTCCTGTGATGAGGGCGAAAATACTGCGGAACACTTCCTATGTGATTGTCCTGCCTTTCCACGGATCAGGTGGCAGATCTTTGGTGCTAATGTGGTGAGTGTTGATGACCTAAGCTCTTCATCACTGAAGCGTCTACTCGTCTTTTTATAAAAGACAAAAAAACGCATTAAAATGGGGTTCTTTGCCTGGTTGTACAAAGGTCCTGTTTTGAGTCTGAGTGTTCCAGTAGAGTGTACCCGTCCCGACAAAAAAAAAAATCCACTCTTCCCTTTTTAATTGAATCTCTCCTTGGAAGGATCACTAACAGACATTTAATATATTTTCCAAAATTATAAAAAAAAGCAAACATCTCAACGAAGTATCCCATCAAGTCGAAAGATCACCAAATGGATTACTTACAGCGGTCTCCCTCTGGACCATCACCATACACCACTTACTCGTACACTGCCTCTGTATTTTTCCGTTGAATAAAATTCCCATAAAGTTCCGACATACGGTTCACCATTGTCACATCAATTAAAATGTGCACTGGAATGTGAACTTCGCTAGAGAGTGGAAAAAAAAAAAAAAAGGATTTCATTTCCTTCCGATCAGAATATTCATTCCTTTCTCTTGTGGTGGCACACAAAGGACATCTGTATTGAAACATGAAAAAAAAAAGGCAACAGATACGAGTACGAGTAGTTGCATTCGTTGTCGCGGACTCTAATTATCATCAAGATATCAGTTTAAATTTCACTTCCGTTTTTGTCCTTGTTCCTTTGGAATGGTTTCTCATTTATGCGAGGCATGTATCGTATACTGTTTGTGGTGACAGATTACTCTATCTTCTCTCATGCATGACCTAATGTTTTGCTGTTATGGATATTTGCTTGATAATGGAATCGAACCTGCAAGACATAAAATGCTTTTCAGGGAGCATAAGGATAGAGTATCTTCTGTGGTTTATAATAACAACAGTAGTTTGATGTATACCTACGAGTACGTATCGTTTTTATTCCATTTACCTTGTTTTGGCTTGATCCACGGATATCTAAATGTAACGGTTACCAAGATATGTATGCTGAATAGCAAAACATTTTAATTTAATTAACTAAGTGCTAGAAATAAACGAAAATGAATCGGTAAGTAGGTTCATACAGAGTTATCTTGGTAGCCAAATGATGCCGCCAAATTTCAAAATTAAACGTCCTGTTGAAAAACATGTCGCTCACATCTAAGTCTTCAATCGCAGGTCAAAAAAACGTTGGTTATCATTTGAACATAACGCAGAAGATTCACAGTAACAGTGATGCCTCCATCGTTTTCAAAAAAAAATACGACCTGATCATGCCGCCGGTCCACAACACGCACCAAACTGTCACCCGTGGTGCATGTAAAGGCCTCTCAATGATCACATTTCGATTTTCAGAACCCCAAATTCTGCCGCCGAGTGAGGAATGGGTCTCATCGCCGAAAAATCGGAGTCAACTTTTTTGATTTTCCAGCACCCAATCGGCGTATATTTTGCACATTCTATGGTCAGCAGGTTTTAGTTGTTGTGTAAGCTGAGCCTTATAGAGATGACGATGCAAAGGTCAATGATAAGTTACCGAGATTGTAATTCAGTTAGTTTGAATACCGCTAAAAACGACGGTATGGCTGGGGTAGTCTCTACTGCATAACCTCTAATTTCTGCACTTCTGCAGTTAACGGTCTGTTTGAGTCCTATGTCCCTATGAAAACCTTTATTCTTTCTGGCCACCGCGATTTGACCACGTTAGACTTTTTCTTGTGGGGTTTTCTGAAGTCGCAGGTCTATGCGGATAAGCCACAAACCACAGCTGTCCTCAAAGCCAACATAACCCATGCCAACGGTCAAATTCAGCCTGATTTATGCTCCAGAGTCATGAAAAATTGGACATTTCGGATGCGCGCCACCCAGAGAAGCCGCGGGGACATTTGAATGACGTTATATTCCATACATAATGGCATCGATAGGCCTTTCAAACGAATAAAAAAATGTCGATGATATCTCACACACACTTTATTTTATTTAAATTTAAAGATAGGAAGCGCTTAATGAAAGACCTTTTATCATTCTAACGTACAGATCTGGTACTTTTGGGGATCTTAGTGCCGTTGGTATAAGATCTCTCGGAACTCTGTCGAAGGCTTTCTCCAGATCGATATGCAGATCTTTTGAGGCGTCATGATCTGCTTCCATTATTAGCCATAAACTTTGAACCACGTCGTAAGCAGATTTTCCTCAGTTTAATTACGTTACGCTTTTGACTGTCCAAAACCAGGTCATTAATTTTCATTGTAGGAAATATTAGCTTCACCGATCGAGAGTTCTTGCAATTTCTCCTGTCGCCTTTCCCGATCTTCTCTCATCATTTTATTAAATAGAAACGCAAGCCATTTAAAACCTACATTGCCAATTTTCAACCAGACTTCCGAAGGTATGTAGCCCAGTCCGACTGCCCTTCCCTGATTTATTCTTTTCACTGTTTCTCTCACTTCATTCACCGTCAATTCAGTTGTTGCCTCTTCTGATCAGCAGTGGAAGAAATACTTGAAATGAGTGCTCTTTCCATCTAAAGGGTGATTCAATTAGAGGTTACAATTTAAGTCTGACACTTCTGTGGTTCTGTCAAAAATAAACAGCATTTGACATTGTGAATACTAAGCACTGACATTAGTCGTTATGGAGCGGTATACGAGAGAACAATCCATTTCTTCGGATTGGGAAAAATTGAACCAACACGATTCACGCATTGCAAAATAATGGCTGTCCATGTCGAAAAGTTCGATCGAACCGGGTAAGTGTTCGAAGACTAATGGGTCCCCGTGAGTCCAGTCACACGAAAATATCGCTGAAGTAAGTAACAATGTTCATGGCAATCCCTCTAAATCCATTCGCCATCGTTCCCAGCAATTTAATTTTTCCTACAGCTCCAAGCATTTTAACATAAGATCTGTATCTACATGGTTACACGATCCAATCGACTCAGGAATTAAAGCCAGCA
The DNA here is from genome assembly GCA_963082735.1 of Pocota personata. Classification (NCBI taxonomy): domain Eukaryota; kingdom Metazoa; phylum Arthropoda; class Insecta; order Diptera; family Syrphidae; genus Pocota; species Pocota personata. Next base: position 32,898,479 of record OY720431.1, on the reverse strand, counting down.
GACCATGGTTGGGTGTTAGAAAACCACCAAGTTGATGGCGATTTTTGGAACAAAGTAGTCTTCAGTGATGAGGCTCACTTTGAACTACGTAAACGAACAAAATGCCACACCATGGGCCATTTAATAACTGCCAATGCAAGCACAACAATTAAGATTGATGTGGATTTTAGGTCTGCGGGGTGATTAGGTCATACTTCTTCGAAAATTCTCGTGGTGCTTACTTTTGGGACCAATTGGATAATATTGCTGTGAAAGACATGAAGTTTCAACAAGTCCGTGTCACCTGTCGCGAAGCCCGAGAAACAATGCAGTTATTACACACAAAGTCATCTTTTGTTTCGGCCACCAAAATTGGCCACTGGATTTTGTTTCTTTGGGTTTGTCTAAAGGAAAAGTGTATGCCAATGATCCTCAGAACGAAGGATTTAAGGAAGAAGTCTGCAAGGCCTGCTTTGGCACCCATTTGGCCGAAATCATTTTTCATGTTTAATGTCAGTGTCTCAGCAACACACAAACATCAGCAGCTTATCAAAAACCAATGTGTTTTGCTTCAAATTGAAATTGTGGCATCCATTTGAATCACCCTTTACGTCTAAGGCCATGCAACAGTCGGAGGGACGTTCGCCCATTTGCTTAACAACTCATCACGTTTGATGGATAAAGGTCTTATGCTTCAGGAGCGTTCAGAGGCAATGTTCCTGTCAGGTTCTTAACAGATATAGACTCTAAATTTGTGTCTCTTTTATTAGAATGTTACGTATCCTACAAGTTGAGGTGGAAAATGGGTCATTTGCATGGATATTGGCTGCATAAGTTGACTGATCCGGATATTACTCGCATTCGTGACTGAGTCAATTTTACCGATCCTATGACAGGTAGTTGACGCCAAGGGACTAAAGCGCTTGAAGGGAGGTTTAAATTTAACTTTATTTCAGTTGTGCTTCTCATGAGGATAAAAAAGATCCCGAAAACCTCAGACCTTAGGCAGCCCCTAGATCCTGACACGGTAGGATGGATCTCCACAAAATTGAAAAGTTTTAAAATACATGACTTTAGACCAATGATGGTCACCGTAAATTTCACCTTCTCATTGCAATTACTTCGTCAGAAAATTATTCCCTTTCAGAAAACCAGCCATTTTCAACTGTGACACAAAGTGACACACGTTCCATCATACTCGTAATGTATGCCCCTTGTTTGTCAAAAATTTGAAACTTTTCCCAAAATTAGATTTCCTCTCTGCACTTCAGCGACGAAACCAATTAAGCCGTTCATTCATAAATCATGCACATGTTGCTCAATGCTGAACGGCGCGCCGCCATTCAAATACAGTATCCCTACCACCGCGTACCTCATTCCACAGATATTTTTCAAATTTTCGCCTTAAATAATACACGAAATTCTTTTAATCAAAAAACTCAAAGTTTGTTGTCATTTCTGTCGGCGAACAGGAACGTCAGCAACACAAAAAAAAGAAAACAAAAAAAAATCGTTTTGCGCACAAAAACTCCTTCAGTGCCCTGGGAAGGGTGTAGGGTACGCGTTCCATGTTCATCTATCCCAGGACAATCATGTAGTAGGGAAGGCGCGACGCGCGATGGAGGATGGTGAACGCAAACTTTTTTAATTTTATGGTAATCTTACCACACACACACACGCACACACGCTCTGGCGCGTCTGTCCAGAGCTTCAGCCAGTTTAGCACCAGTTGCTGATTCTGCTGCGTGATTTGAACCTCACCACCTCTCTCGATCGACCCCATCCCGGAATGAATCCTCGAGAACTTTTCACCGCACGTGATGAGAACGTTATTAATCGACAAAGAGCCGAAAATATGTACCAAAAAAAAGGTGGAAAAACAAAATATGAGAATCCAGTGGGCGGGTACATGCCGCCCATTAGCGGTTATGCAGAACTTTTTTCCATCCCTCTCTGTATACTGGTTAAATGAATTAATTTACGGCGGAGTTGCGGTGAGTGAGTGGAAAGTGGGTGGTGAACGGTGGGGGTGCTCTAGCTTGCAGGTTAAGTGCCTCAAAGTATGACAAATGCTGCAAAGGGTTGAGATTAGCATGGAGGACAGCATAATTTTTTATATCGTCATTATAACAACAACAACAACGGCAGCAACTACAAGAGAAATAAGGTGTCGGGAAGTGGTGTCATCAGAATTTATGAACGAACGCTCCACGATGCAAAGAAAGCAAGACCAGACCGGAGCACCCCATAAACATGGAGTGCCCTCGGACCAGAGAGATTGGGTCTTGGTTGGTATTATACATGCTCGTACACCACCCGCCATCTCATTCACCTCCCCCTGTAGCTGGTGTAAAATTTTGAGATTATCCATAGCGCTATAGTTGGGTTATGGTTAGCTGGGGTTCTTCCTTCTCCGGAACGGCATAATGACGATGGATGACACTTAAAAGGATGTGTACTTCAAGGCAATGATTTAATGCTTGAATGTGCATGTAAATGACATCGTTTTCTAGATTCGGTGTATTCGTGTGCCTGGCCCGGTTTATAAATTCGTAAAGAAGAGGGTCTTGACTGGAGCCACCCACATGTATATTCAATGTACCCCTTCTCTCCAGCACCGGCGGAAGATATACGAGTGTGGAAGGGTGCTGCATTTTGATTAGAAGACGCAAATGAAAACATGTTTGATGTCAGCCATAAAGAATTTACATAACGGAATAACAACACTCTAGTAGGTATCTCTTATGAGAAGTGGGCTGGGGCCTTTGAAGTGCCCCTGGACACTATACACTGGGTGCATTTGTAGAAAGTTAAAATGTATCCGTGAGGTATAATTATATTTGGCTTGTCAAGACTGAGGTGACCACAATGGCAATTTGCAAGGTGTGGTGTGGCATCTTGTTGATGTTGATTTTGATTTGTATTCAGATTCACTAAGCAGCAAAAGGAAGAGGAAGGATCGATTATTTAGAGGAAACCAGGTGCGTATTCCACCAACAACTTTACAACTTTCACATAACACTTTCCAATTTTAAATTTAATAAAAATTCCCTAAAAGAATTCAAGTTTCTTTTCAGAGTGAGTGCAGTAAATGCAGCTAATTGCACTATTTCGGTCCATTTGTGTATCCAATTTCATACAATCCTCAAACGAGACCTGCAACGTTTCCGAAAATTTTGTAATCTCTCGACATGTTGCCCAACAAGGCTTGCTTATTAGGTATATGCGTAAAGCTGAAAATTTTAGTTCTAGAAAAGTTTATCTTCAGCACCACAAGGTTTGCTCTGTCACCGAACTTCTGTGCAGTGCATTTGGTGCAAGTAGATAACTTTATGCGATAACATCGTCGGCGTCGTCGAGGCGTTAGAGAAGTCGATTGGATTCCACCACTTCCCACCGCCACAGCACTCAAAAGAACGTCACTTATTACGACCATAAAGAGTAATGGTGATAGTATACAGCCTTGTAGAACTTCGCTTCAAATCTGTAGTTCCTCCGACAGCCATCTCTTAGGCAGCAAGGCACACTTCGTGTCTTCGTAGCTTCCTACTAAGGCACTCATTCTTGGATTCATGCGGCAGCTGAAGAATTCTCCAGATTAAATCAACGGTGGCATCTACGGTTTCAGTCTGCTAATTGAACTATTAATCTTACTTGGGTTGCTTTGATATATTTGAAGTTCCGATCAGCAACAATTTACAAGACAATGTCAGGTGTTTTTAAAAAAGGCGTGGCTATCGTGGACAGGTTCGAGCCCGGACGGGGAACAGTAACTACAGCTATCAGAGCATAAAAGAGAAATTAATAAAATCCAAGTTTCTCCAACCACTATACCAAAAGAAGTTCTGCCTGGTAGTACAATGGACCGAAAATTGAGACCGAGATCTCAGGGATTTGGAAATTTCCTTAAACAAAAAATAAATAAAAATCTCTGAATGAAAACGGCAACGCTCTCATCTCTGGTAGGATTGTAGGCATGGGTTTACCCGGTCACTCATTCTATCGGTTTTAAGTAAGGATCTGGCCTTCCAAGCTGAGGGTTTTGCTTCTATGAATGATTGCAGTAGTGACAGGCTATGGCTATTGAGTCTAAGTGCCAGAGTTGCCAGTATAGGAAGAGTGGAGCGGAGTAGATTTGGTAAAAGGGTAGTAGATTTCCACTTTAGCGGAGTTGATTTTAACTCAATTAAACAGCTTTTGTTTAGGCAGTATTTTTCAGAGTATTTACATACTCAGAAAAAGTTTCCATGATAAACAAGAACAAAAACTAACTGGGTATACATACAGATTCAGCAACTTTCGATATTATCCACAGTTAGCGATAACTGAGTATAGCACATTTCAAATATCGTTTCTGTTAATAATTATTTTAATTTCATTGATTTTAGATTCCGTTCAGTGACAGATTATTGAATGATTAATTAAACAAGAGAAAAGTTAGTACGACACGGTAGAATCACTAATTTTCTTTGAAACCTTAATACTGGGGGCAATCTCGACACGACGCAGACGCAGACGGATTGAAATGTCAAAGACGTTGAACATGCGATGGTCAAGATAGATGCGATCGATTCCCTATGCGACATTGTAGACCCCTGCGACGACGTCATGATTCTGTGAGACTTTAATCGTCCTCATATAAAATGGGCCCAGTCTGAAGACGAGTCCCATTTTGTTGCTGCAAAACCCTACCTCTGAAAAGGAAGTCCTTTTCACTGACTGTCTCTCTGATTCTGGCCTTTTCCAAATTAGTGGTATTACGAACAACTTAGGTAGACAACTAGACCTAATCTTCTCAACCGATGCCGCCAATTGCATAGTAACTGCCAGCAACCATCTTCTCCCCACATTAGATCGATTCGCCCCACCTCTATTCCTAACGTTTTCGTACGACAACTTAAGTACACTTCCTCACTCTGAGAAATCATATAGCTTTAATTTCCATAAGGCAGATTTTGCTAAACTTAATAATCTTCTAAGTGAGATTAACTATAGTCCTATCCAGGTTGACAGCATCGACAATGCTATAGCGTATTTTTACGACCAAATTTTCACCTGCCTCATTCAATCAGTCTCTTTTGTGCCTCAGAAGAACTTTACGTCAGCTCCGCCATGGTATAATAAAGAGCTACGCTCACTTCGTAACAAAAGAAACAAAATATGGCAAGCATTCCTCAAATCCCGAATCTCTGATTTTTCTCATTACCAATACATCCACTCCCAATTCTCTGAACTCTGTCAATATTTTTACTGCGAATATCTTGACAGAATGCAATCCACGCTAATGAATGACCCCAAACTTTTCCACCACTTCATTAATGCCAAACGGAATTCGGATTACTATCCATCCATTTTAAAATTTGCTAATAAATCCTTAGCAGACTCTAAAACAATCGCAAACCTGTTCGCTGATTTTTTCAGCCAATCGTTTACGGATCACGTCATTCAACCTGCTCATAACTACTTCCGCTACTTAGACAACTGTCCCCAAAACTAATTAGTTACAATTCAAGTTCAATAAACTAAAGGGCGAATACTCCCCCGGCCTGCCCGCTATAGTTCTGAAAAAATGCGTAAACTACTTAGTCCGACCCCTTACTACTTACTATTCCAACTATCTATTGCGCAGGGAGTTTTCTCTGAAATCTGGAAAAACTCATACATAATCCCAACTCATAAAAAAGGTTGTAAAAGTGAAAAATCCAACTACCGTCCCATCGCCAAACTATCCTACATACCTAAGCTCTTTGAAAACATTGTTTATGACACAGTGTTTCTTCACTGTAAGACTATCCTTTCACCAAACAAGCATGGATTCTTTAAGGGCAGATCAACAACCACCAACCTTACCAAATTTATATCTAGCACTCTGTGCGTTTTGGAAGATGGTAATGAAGTCGATGTAGTTGCCACCGACTTACCAAAGCCTTCGACAAAATTTCGCATGCAATTATTCTTCTCAAACTTAAAGCACTTGGTTTTCAATCGGGGTTTATCTCATTGATCAAATCTTACTTAGAAAAACGCCAATATAACGTCCTCTTCAGATCTTCAATTTCTGATCCTCTTAAAGCCACATTGGGAGTCCCTCAAGGTAGCCATCTTGGTCCAATAATCTTCATTTTGACAATTAACGATGTCGATTGTATCATCAATGACTCCCACCTCTCTATATATGCGGTTGATATGAAAATCTTCAGAACCGTATCGTCTCGTGCAGACTCTTTTTCACTGCAAGATGATTTGAATCGATTCTCAGTCTGGTGCCATAGAAATTTTTTAGAACTCAACGTCAGCAAGTGCCAAGCTATTACATATTCTCGTAAGCGTATCCGACCATCCCCCAGAGTCCATTAGCGGAGAGCATATACCTTCTGTCTCTTCACTACGCGATTTGGGTGTTATCTGTGATAGGGAACTCAACTTCCGTTCTCATATTGATAACATTATCTGCGCTCCATTTCATTAAACGATGGTCTAAGCAATTCTCAAACCCTTATGTTACAAAATCCTTATACATCACGTTTGTCAGACCCCTCCTTGAATATGCTTGCCAGGAATGGTTACCGTACTGCGAAATCCACATCTTCCGAATCGAAGCTGTCCAGCGTAGGTTCATCCGCTTTGCCTTACGTGGTCTTGCTTGGACTGATAGTTACAATTTGCCCCCATACGCTGACCGTTTGAAACTAATCAATTTACAGCCTCTCGATAAACGTCGCGAAGTTGCTGACATCATGTTTATCCATCAGTTATTTTCCGGTAACATTTCATCCAACACCAACCCACGTAACCTCAGGCCCTCACCCCTCTTCCGTCTTACCAATTATGGATACCATGATCCAATGTCTAGAATGCTCCGCAGAGCTAATCACATGCAAACCGTTTTTGACTTTCACAATAGCAAAACGTCCCTGAGAAACGCTCTTTATTCCATTAATTCTTCCTCATAAGTCCAGCTCTAGTTTAGTTATTTTTAGTTTTAAGTTTAGCTTTAAGTTTTTGCTTGTATTAAGCTCAAATAAATAAATAATCAAATTGTTAATGTTCCTTCAATTTGCATCCACTCATTCGCTACTAAATTTACGTTTTTATGCACTCCGAAAGCTTTTTTAATCGTGAGCGTAGCGTCGCAAACGTTGGGATTGCCTCTGAGGTAATCCGCGAATAAATCAGTAGTGTCAAATTTGTTCTTTTGTGAAACCTAACTGAACTTTATATACAGTTCGAAAGAAACATGGCTATAATATGATTTAGGAAAATGATAGACGTTCAATCTTGGTATGGAACATGGTACATGTCACAAAATCATAAGTATTTAGAAAATATTTGAAAGATTGGAAGTAAAGTTGCTCAAGATTGCTTACATTTCTAAATCTGCGGATTGTTATAAATGCCATGATCCGTCTGACTGGAATCATAGGCACGAGTATCGGTGATTTTTTTCGAAAGTTATCGTGAAAAGAGTGAAAGGAAATTCTACGGGCAGACAAACAGAATCACCCACAGCCGCCATTTGCGATTTGACTGCAGCACATTTTGCATCTAGCGCTGTCTCGGACACGATTTTTCGGCCCCGTCAAAATCATTATTCAAAATTAAAGGAAATGCATTATTTTCCGCACAAGGTGAATTCACAAATATCTGGTGCTGGTGAACCTCTTTTTTTTTCTTTTTTTTTCAACGCTTGTTTGGTTTTGCCTGATATAGTCCGTAATACCAACTCATTGCAAGTTTTACTAAGATCGGTGTCTAAAATGGCGATACAAGAAGTGTTTGAATTTCTTTTAGTGCATTTTGTCGGTAGAATGAAAAATGTGAACAAAAGTAAAATCAGCGAAAGCAGATTCAGATTTCACAAAAAACGAAGTAGATTTACTACGATCATAGTAAAATGGCAACACTGCTGAGTACTCCGATGTTTGACTTCCATTTTATTAAAAAAGAAAAAAGAAGCCAAATATGCTATTGTAAAGGAATGACACCCATTCACTGCGTAAATCGAATGCAGATGCAGAATGTATGAATTATACTTCGTTAAAGGCTAGACTGGTTGTGTTTGGTGTCACAGAGAGTAAGAATTTGGGGCGCCTATATGCGAAAAACTGAATTAACCGAGTAACCGATTTGCGTGTAAAATCTAAGTGACAGTCACCTGTATTCGATAGGAGTGCATCACATAGATCAGCCGCAAGGGGTAAGCCGGTGCTGGTTGTAGAAGTTGGAGAGTGTAACAGAGAGAAGGTGCGGGACGTAATTAAAAGCCACCGAGACCGTTTGACGATGAGCACCAAAGAGTTGGGTTTGTCAAACTTTCACAAATGTGAACAAGAAAGTCAAGTAATTGTTGGAAAAAAAAAAGGGAAGTTGGAGCAAGGATAAACTAAATTGGTCGATAGGTGTTACCTACCTGAAGATTGTTGCTGATGACCTTGTTCCTATTATTGATAAGAGCTCTGCTGATGACACAGATTCAGTTATTGAAACTAGGGGAGGCGGCAACACGAACAACACTGCTTCTGGTATGACGAATGAAGACCAAGCTATTAGTGGGAAAGTTTGTGGTGGGGTAACCTCGACAACGAGGGCATGAAGAATTAAGGATGGCCGAGCTGTTCTATGGGTAGTAAATACCTCTTGAGTATAAATGGGAACAGTAACGTAAGCGTTATCCAAAATTGTTTTTTTTTCCCTTTTACCTCCCTTCACTAAAACTATAGAGCCATTAATCTCCAAAGCATTGCCGGTAAGATCCTGTCTATCATATTATGCTAACGCCTTAAACCTTTTGATAACAATCTACTTGTACCGTATTAGTCTAGTTTTAAGTAGATCTTGGAAAAAACCATTAACTCCAAATCGATGCTCACCATATTTTCAGATGAGTTGTACAGGGCTATGTCTAGTTTTTACAGAGGCCAAACTTGCGTGCAGGTGTGGGGTCACCTTTGGGTTGCCAGAAAGGATCTTAGAGAAGGTAGAACTTGTAGAGCTTAGTCAGAAGGGTTCAAATTCATAGCATAAGCATAGAGGGAGTAGACATCTGCGCTCCGGATCGAAGAATCCTTGAATTCATTCCAGAGCGACGACATGATAAGGCAGACAGACATTTAAGCAAATTGATGACAGAAGCTTATGTGCTGTCACCCAGATTCATCCCTGAAACCTCCCTGAATCAGAGCGGAATGAAGTTCAGAATGACTTTCGATAGCTTTCGGACAATTTATCCGCATCCGAATATATAGACCGAATTCCTTTATATTATACATCCACCTAACTTAATCCCTAGCAAAGGTCTGTTGTAATTTTGAGAAGGACTACTACTTGATTGTGGGTCTGTTAACGTGCCATTTCGCTTCCGAAGATACTGTACAAGATCTGTACAAGATGTGCTACTAGATGTTCAGATATGAACTAAAATCTATTGCAACTATAGTCTAAGCTAACAAATCACATAAAATAACTTAAAAAGTGTTTCACATTCTTTCCATTCTAAGTCGTGTAGAACACGATTCACTAGAGAACCTCTTGCAATCGAATCCATCGGTCACTGTTGCTTACACACATGTTTCCATTCACTCACCATATCGTTATGACATACCACACCGTTAGGCAGATTAAACCATCGGAAGCAGTCATACTCGTACACAACTCAACTCCAAGGAGATTCCTTCACGAAAAGAATTCACATTAAAAATCCAACAAACTTGTTGACGCGCTCCTTCCCGCTTAATGTGCTCTCACAGCGCAACGAGGAAACATCTTTCAAAAGCCAAACACAACCGCCTCCTCCAGGGCGACATTTTACCCTCTTAACGTTTCGCGTGCAAAAATCAAACTTTGTGCGCTAACAACGCATCAGGAATGGTGAATGGTTTCCTTGATTATCATGTCACCATTCGCAAAGTCACAACCACCCCCACCCCCACCCACCACACAGGTGCAGTGATGATGGTGCCTATGCGGATTCTCATGCAATCCGTTCTAACTGCTGCCATCACATGCATGCAAATGTAATTAAGGGCCATAGCCGCCGTTGGGGGGCTACGGTAACACGGAGAGGTCCTTGTGAGTAATTTTTCGCAGCACACAAAGGTCGTATTCAATTCTCGAAACCAACACAAAAAGGACTAGCGGAACCAAAAAAAAAACATAAATAAAAAATTCTGACTAGGTAACTTAGGTGGGGGGTGGGTTGTATATTCCCGATTCCCGGCTGTGAATCTTGCACTCCCCGCAGTCAACTTTGTCGTCCTGTGTGTAGTTGACAAAGTTGTTCTTGTCGTCGTCGTCGTCGTCGTCGTAGGTAGTAGGCATGCCCTCAAATGCACTTAATGTTTGTGCACTTTCTTAGCCTAATGACTTTTGAGAATTTCCCGGGGCGTTAGTGGGATCACTTTGCGCTGCGGCGACAGGCGACGTTACGCTCGCGTCTCAGGCTCTGCCTGCCAAATGACTTTGAAGAATGAAATATTTTCCAACCGACATTATCGTCGACATTGTCGTTGTCGTCATAACGGAAGAACAAGTACGGGAGGTAGGTACCCTGGGATATGTTGTACTCATCACAGGACTACGAGTACATGTAGGTTCCGCACGTCGTTACAGTTGTTGCCATTTCGCGCGGTTCCTAGTGGAATTGCTAGAAATTACAGGTGCGGTACAAAAATGCCAGGGAATCAAATTAAGTGCGAGAGCGTTTTGGCTTTTCACCGTTTTGGGGGTTGTTTAATCAATAAAGTTACACACGTACACGCGAGTTCGGCTCCCCCATCCCCCCCCCCCCCCCACCGAGTTTCTGTTGTTACAGAAAATTCCCATCGCGGGGGGAATTTAAATATTTGAAGCTGTTTGGTGGAAGTTTTTTGCATTTCGAAACCGGCAGGACTGAAAATTAATTTCACCGTGTGGAGGTGGGTTGTCTGGGGACAACATTAGGCGTCGCTCATCGACAGTACATTGCACAATTAACATAATGGCCAAAAGACAAAGTCGCACTTCGATAGGGCGCTACTCCCTACCATGGAGATAGTATGCATAGAGCTGTCTCTTTGGCATTCAATGTGCAAGGAAACGAAAGGGTTTTCCCCGTAATGGCCGCTAAGATGTTTTCCGCATATTTTAATTTTTACGAGAGAAAACGCAAAAAAAAAAAACGAGAATGTTTTGCATTAATGAGTTGGCCCGCTTTTCCTCTTCGCCGCTGCCACTGTTTCCTGAGGGCAATTCCACTCAGCTCATTAAGAAAACAATTTCCATCGGCTTACCGATTCGAACGAGAGGCAGCAATATTTCCTCTTTTTTTTTCGTTGCCTGTGGTTGAGTCCTTAATTAACAAGTGGCAGTGGCAGGCTGAAAAAAAAAGTCTCTTATGTTAATTTGGACGCCGCGGCAAGGGGTAGTTTACGCATACGAAATCAAATGTGCTACTTCACAATTGGACGGAGTTGGTCCTTCCAATTGGCTGGAGTTGTACAGAGGAGCAGATCTATTTAACATTCTGGTTTGTAGTCTCTTCAGGAATTACGAAGGAGAATGGACAAGGACCTTGTCAAATATATAAGATTGTTTTTGACTGCATAAAGAGATGTTGTAGCTTGGAAGGTTCGCAAAGATCTCAAAGGTTTTATAAAAGTCGATTTGATGAGGGTCCTGTCGGAGGATTCGTTTTGATATATGTCGAATGTTATACGTGTTAGCACTCAGTCAGTTGATGCCATCAACTCTAACAGTGCGCAGTTTTTCAGCAATTTTAGCTGTCTATTTTGACGTTCTGACCAAGTTGCAGGTATTTAAGTATTTTGTGTCTCCTTTCGCAACTTTTGTCTCTCCAGCTGCGCACTTCGGAAAGTGTCAGTGTTAGTGTCGTGATACCGACTTTCGACAGAACGTAATTATATGTGGCGAATCCCTGTTGAGGATCAGCAAGGACTACCTTCTCCGTCCTCCGTTTATCGGCATCCTCCTATCCGTTTTGGACGTATAGGAACCGAGGAATTTCCTAGAAACGTTTAGAGAGACAAAATTTCATGTCTTTGGTAGAAAATACTTGAGCAGTCCGCCATTGTAATACAGTTGAGTTGAGTCTCTAGTTTTCTCTTGAGAAAATGAGATAATCGACCTTCCCAACCAGCACCATCAAATTGAAGCTCACTGTTCAATGTGGCGAACGTAGCTTTCCACAGATCATCCTTTGATTTCTCTTCGATATTTCTCCACTTGTCGATGCAGCCAAAACTTCCTGCTTGTTGCTTATAGCAGCGACGAGTTCGTATCGTTTCTAATCGCTTTTCGTTCTTTCCTGACGCGGCACCGACTCATAATTAATATCGTCTTCTCTCTTGCAATCTCTCATGCTTTTAGACATTTGTGTCTTTGAGTATCCCATAGGCTATGACTGCTTTCACTCAATCAAAATGTGCCTTCTCCTATACGTCAAATTGATCCAGATCTGTTCTTTTGGATGCTGGCTTCTTGTCCAGAAGAAGTTTTATTTTTATACCTTCCTACCCGGCTTTGAAGAATGCGAAATCTACTACTAGATTTTCTTCTTCAGGCCCTGCAGGCTTGTGTTCGTGTTCTGTGGCCTTGGCTAGTTGTCTTTTCCTTCTGGTAAAACTGTTCCTGCTATGAAACATCTCTATTGACTCAGTAGTTTGAAATTTGTATCCTTTCCTTCTCTTCAGCTTGTAGGTTATACAACTTCCTCTTGTTTATCTATGCAGCGCCTATTTGTTGATAATGCTCCTCTTTCTGATTACGCTTGGTGACCATCTTCATCAATTCAGGAGTTTTGTTGGAGCGTTTCCAATTGCTTGCCACCAATGATGACACTAGCCTTGCTATTAGCTAATACCGACATAATCCAAGACAGGACAAACCGAAGCATTGGAAATGTAACTACCACCTTACACAGTTCCTGTCTGGTCACGGGCGGTTGCCGTAATTACCTTCACGGATTTGGACACGACAGTTCATCATCCTGCCCCGAATACCTGGATGAAGATAAAGATATGAAGCACGCAGTTTTTCATTGCACACGCTTCACGGCATGGAGAACTACTATGCCCAGTCCGTCATTACTCCTCGACCATATATTGCAGTCGAAAGAGAATTGGATGGCAGTATGTAATTTCGTAACAACTCTTCAAAATGAGCTGCGGAGAATAGAAAAGCTAAGAAGAGCAGCAGAAGCAACAGAAGCAACAGGAGCATCAGAAGCAGCAATGCATGAATTGCTAACCAGCCCCGCGAAGTAATACCTAACGGCAGTCCCGCGGGGAGAGTGGTAGAAGAGTGCTTTTTTATCCGAGGCTCGTAGTTGCGTCGGAATCAGCATTTTGTTAAATCGTACTGCAGTTATCTCTGCCTACAACCTCCAGGACCAGATCCTTAGTTACAACTTGTAGGACAAGGGTCGATCCCTTATACGGATGTCAGTATCTACATAAAGGAATGTGTGCGCTGCCATTGGCACTAAAAGCTCATACTTACTTACTTATGCCCTGTATCCCCTTGTGGGTCCTGGGGCTTTTCCAACGCCTACGCGCCATCGTGTGCGATTTCTAGAAATATGCCTCAGCTCTCCCCAACTCTTTCCCCGTTGTCGTGCTTCCTTCTCAACTGTTCTGCTCCACGTACTCCTAGGACCGCCGCGGACTTAGATTGGTTTCTGGAATGTGAAGACGCTTCTTGACTCTCAGAGTGAAGGACCTCAGAACGCCAGATTCCTTCAATTGGAGCATGAGTTCATGCGATATAGGCTGGACATATTGGGAGTAAGCGAGATAAGATGGTTAGATGCGTGTGAGTACCAATCCCCAACGCGTAACACTGTATTACTCTACACCGGAAGACCATCCGGAAGTCCTCGTGGATATGGAGTTGGACTGCTGCTAACGCCAACAGCACGCAGAGGCCTAATTTCTTGACAGCCGCACGGTGATAGGATTTTAGCGGCCAGATTCCGGACGAGAGTATACCTCGTCACCATTATACAGTGTTACGCCCCCACGGATGGTTCGTCTGAGGAAGAAAAGGAGACCTTCTACAACCAGTTGGGAGCTGTTCATAAAGCAACACCCAACGGCGACATTGTCTTTATGATGGGGGACCTAAATGTCAAGGTAGGCTGCGACAACGAAGGGCTCAAACATGTTATGAGACGGCTCGGACTAGACAATCGCAATGACAACGGCGAAAGATTTGTTGACTTTTGTAACGCAAATCGTCTTGTCATAGGTGGCACAAAGTCTGCCATAAAATCAGTTGGGTGTTAACTGACAGGCAAGCAACCTCCAACCATTAGTCGCCGTTTTAGAAGTAGTCTCCTAGACGTCCGAAACAGGCGAGGTGCCGACGTGGGGTTGGTACGAGATCACCATCTTATGATAGCTACTCACCGATTACGCACTGCTGCCGTTCGTAGATCTAACGACACAAGAATACCTAGGTTCAACGTAGACCGACTGAAAATTTCCTCAGTTCGCCAAGAATTAAGGGACCATCTCTCACGTGGAGTGGAAACAATCAGCAGCTCACTGCCCGCCACCATCCAAGACCACTGGTGCGCTGTGAAAACTGTTTTCACATCAGGTGCTGAAAGGATTGTCGGTCGATCGCAGGGAAACCATAGGGCGTGACTTTTTGAGGATACCTGGAGAAGGGTCAACGAACGAAAACAGCTAAGAGCTCGAACTGCAGCAACTCCAGAAGTAGGGAGGATCGAACTTGAGCCCCTATATCGAATGAAGATGAGAGAAGTATAGCGTAGCGTGAGACGTGACAAGCGCAATTACATCAACGCGCTGGCTACGGAAGCAGAAGAAGCAGCAGCGAGGTGCGACAGCAGAACCGTTTATAGCACCACTAAGGAGCTTGGAGGTGGCCGAAGTTCTACTCAACATCCAGTGAAAAGCTTAGGTACGTTGCTAATATCAGATGAGGATCAACTGAAGAGATGGAAGAAGCATTTTGCTTCGGTTCTAAACAGAGTATTCGCCAGCAATATGCTGGCAGTAAGGAGGAGATTATTACCGCAATCAAAGCACTGAAAACTAATAAGGCGGTTGGACTTGACGGCATACCTGCGGAGCTTTTTCAAGCTGCGCCAACAGCATCGGCAGAGCTAATGTTCCCACTTGTCGGGAGAACATGGGAAGCCGAGAGTTTTCCGGATGAGTGGAAAAGGGAATGATCGTCAAACTCGATAAAAAAGTCAACCTAATGCAGTGCGGAA
This sequence comes from Pocota personata, assembly GCA_963082735.1. Taxonomy (NCBI): domain Eukaryota; kingdom Metazoa; phylum Arthropoda; class Insecta; order Diptera; family Syrphidae; genus Pocota; species Pocota personata. The sequence continues at coordinate 32,883,262 of OY720431.1, read as the reverse complement.
ACTGGAGAGGTATCTGCGTGCTGCCTGCTGTGGCCAAGATAATAGCTAGAATCATCCTGGAGCGAATCAAAGAACACCTTGAAGATATACTCGACGCCGAACAAGCAGGTTTCCGCTCTGGATCCTCCTGTGTCGACCACATCAACACCCTGCGGATCATCATCGAGCAATCTGTTGAATATCGATCACCACTTCACCTGTTGTTCATCGATTTTGAAAGGCGTTTGATAGTGTCAATCGGGAATTTATTTGGCGTGCCTTGCGCAGGATAAATTAATAGCAATTACTAATAACTCATGCCACTCTTTGAAAAATCTAAGTCAGTCTTAAAATTTATTACAGACCTGAGCTTCAAATAAATCGAAGAAGGTGTTCCCTACGTAGTTCGATCAGACTGGAAATTTTGATGCCACCGTTGATTCCATCTGAAGAATTCTTCTTTCGCAATCTGTTCTGGACTATCTGCTGATTATCATAGAGGCAATGCTTGAAGGTGCGAAATGTCACGAGAAATTTTAGATTTCAAGCAGCAAAGGATTTCAAGCAACAAAGGACCTTCCCAGAAACTGTAGGACATTGGTGCTTATCATGGCCTTGGTCGACATTCAGGAATAAATTTTCATCAGCTCCCCAATTTTGTATAAATGTGAAACTTTGTAAGACACTAGTTTCTCCCAAAGGGACTGCATCCTACAAACTTTCAACATTGTAATTTAAATGTTTAACAATTTTTTTTTCTAATGCCTTTCTCTACAAAATAACAGCGAAACAACAATGTTCCATCGTTCATCGTCCCTTGGCTTCGCAGTTAATTTCGAATTCCTTTTGACCACGAGAACTTCCCGGTTTTGCCATTAAAATGTGTCTCCCGTTTGTTCTGTGCCTTCATTCTGAATGCCAACTTAAATTGTGACCACTGTCATGTTTCCCCCCTGTCTGAACACAGCTAAGATATAATTCAGTTAGCAAATAAAACATTGCAGCAACAATCCATGGCACACAATGCATCTTACCAACCGTAACAAGTTGTCGCAATAATTTTTTGCGGAATAAAGCGGCCTCCCATTCCACTATACTCGTAGCTACCCAAACTGTGGTACTACATAAAAACAAGGACTCATTACAATCCACACAAAGTTGCAGCAACATAAATGACTGCCAAAAAAAAAACGAAAAAACAAGAAGAATGAGAGAAACAAAAACCCATTACAAAGGCAACTGCCCCCGGGCTAGAGTAGAGTGCATCATCATTTGCCAGGACCCCGCAGGCTAAGTGTTTAAAATAAGCCGCGGTGGCGGTAGAGGGCGATGGACGTTCGTAGGTATACGTCTAACATCAACAAAACAGTCTGCAAGGGTAATCTAAGAAGCGCAGAGGGTGTCTGGTGGCTCTGGCCACTGCAACGGATCCACCAAAGGCCACAACTGGGCGCGCACACAAAAAAAGGACGCGAAAACAATTTCGAAAGAAACAAAAACAACGAAACATCACAAGCAGGAGCAGGAGCAGCAGCAGTAAAGCAGTTAAAAATGCAAATGCGAAAAAGGATTTTATGTGCGGCCGCCAAAATGCAACGAACCATTGTTTCAGTTCCTTTCCCGGATTTGCATACTGCGGCTTCAAGGGTTTTGCAACGCTAAGCCCACCATGACGGACATGGCTGTGTTGGGGGGAGAGGAGTGCCGGCGGCGGTGCAAATATCATCGCATCGTAATTATTATCATTTTCAAATAAATTATAGAAAATGGCAGACAGCAGCGCGGAAGTATGCAGCGGGAACAGTTCGTAGAGTCCTTTTGCAATACAATAGTGAATATTTGTTTTTTGCTGCGCAAATCCTTGCCCATGATGATGGTGTAAGAGTGGGGGTGTGGAACGGTGCAACGCCTCCATTGCACCGTGTCGGTCGTATCTGCCACTCCACTAAACGTGTAATGAGCATAATTTGGCCGTATAATGATAACGAAAAGCAAAACTTTATTACGGGTACGTACCAGCTGTGTGCCGCACGCCATAGCTCAATTGCCGGCAACGAGCGGGCGGCGAGCGGCCTGGCCGGCAGCAACGATGACGCTACTGGTGCAAGCGATTTTCGGTTTTGCACTTTTTTTTTACCTCCTCTTATACATAGGTGGTATGTAGTGTTGTCCCGTTTAAATTTCGCTTAATAGCCCAGCCCTTGAAGTTGTGCAAAACAAAACAAAAACGAAGAACTACATCAGCAATGCACCCGACGCCGACGGACGAATGCAATCATTGTTCGCATGTTGCATGAAATGTTATTGCAAATTTCTTCGATTCGATTGTAACTTGCAGGGCAACAAAAAAAAACTAAAAAACTAAATCGTAATGCGGCTGTAAGTGAGATATGTACATACTGAATGCCAAAATGACTTTATTATCAATTTGCATGACTACCACCTCGGATGGAATGTAGCCGATTCCGTCAGTTGTTTTCTGTCACCTCTTTGTAATTTGTAACTTCCCATGCGAAGGGTGCTTGGTAAGACTTACTCGTAACTTCAAAGGGAAAGTAAATGCTATATTTCAGTGCAATCGCATGAGTTTTGGATGCTCGTGGCCATTTCGTACACATCCAGCATCGGATATACGGCGTCGGATATCCGACTCGAAGTGTATAGAACTCAATGGGAGTGTTTGCACGAAACGGACACCGGATATCATATACTGCCAGAAAAACCTCAGTTCAATCCGGAGTCGGGTGACGGGCATCCGTTAGTCCAATATACGACGTAGTACACTTTATTCTTTTGTTGTTTGCACGTATCCGACGGTGGATATACGACTCGCTTGTTGCCAAGAAATGTTGATTAAATTTTATTTCAGATGAAAGTAGTTTCACATCTGGCGGACGGCTATCCAAACACTTGTCGCCCGGTGAAGTAGTCGTGATTACATTTCGGAGGTTTGCGGATAAGCCGGTACTACAAGCAACTCGGGGCGCTGTCACAGCCTTATAGGTTGACCTATTCTAAAGGGTTACCAGATAGCAATGATAGTTTTTCCAATTGTTATGTTTCAGCAGCTGTCAAAGTTACCAATGACTTCTAGCCGTCAAAATATTCAGTAAGGTTTACCATTTCATCATGCATCAATTATTAAAAAATATTATCGAAATTCCGGCTCAGTCGTAAATACACAACGTGAATTTCGTCGTGTGGTCGGTCGTCATCATAGTTTCAGTGCGCAGGTAATTCGTCGAACCGTGGAAAAGTTTGAGCATGAGTACACACTTTTGGACCTTAAACCACTAACCAGACAGAGATCGGTGCGAAGTGAAGAAAACATAGCAGCCGTAGCGGCCAGTATCGAAGAAGACCCAGAAATGTCAATACGGCGCCGATCAGCTGAATTGGTCATCGCCAGAGAGTCAACCAGGCTTATTTTGCAGTTGGATTTAGGCCTACATCCATATAATATTGTGCTGACGCAAGAATTGAAGCCGGACGACCATAGCATCTTGCGAAAAGTTTGCCTTAGATACATCTTCTTAAATGTTGCAATAATTCCTTGGTCTATTGGCTGAATTATTGATGTAGTGTTTGGGGGCATAAATACAACTTTTAGATTTGGGTTGGAATTGCAAAGGGCCTGAGAATGACTTGGCGCATTGTCGAGAATTAGCAGCACTTTGAAGTCTAAGTTCTGTGTCTTGCAGTAGAGTTCAACTTCCGGGCAAAAGCATTTACTAAACCAGTCAGTGAATAGTGATGAATTCGTTCGTCCTTTCTTACATTTTTCAAAGCTCTGGGGTTTTCAGATTGATAGATAAAATATCTTTTACACTTAAAATCACCCTTAGCATTTTCACAAAATAAGAGGGTGAACCTATATTTCACTGCCTTGAACCCTGATGATCTTTTTTCTTCCTTGGAGATACAAGTTCGGCTAGGTATGCGCTTCCAATAAAGCCCAGTTTCATCCGCATTGAAAATTTGTTGAGCTGTGTATCCACCGTTTTTAATAATTCCTTTGAACTCCTCTTTGAATTTGTTGGAAGCTTCTACATCGGCACTAGCAGCTTCGCCCGTGAAATTTATGATGACTTTATTAAATCTTGATTAGCTCTAATAGTGCGAACCGTGGACTCATTTATATTGAAAAAACGCCCAACAGCAGAGGGTCCTTCACCCCTTTCTAATCGTTTAATTATTTTCAATTTAGTTTCTAAATTTAGCACGACTTTCTTTCTTTTGAATGCTTGTTTGATGTGGACATCTTAATATTTTGCAATTGCTAACTTAGAAAAATAGTAACACACGGAATCAACCAGAACAGCAAAAATATGAAAATGCTCTGAAATCTGATGCGCATAAGAACTTGAAAATGCAAAGCCTACTGGCAGACAGTTTTTTTTTTTCATGTTTTTATTTTCCACAATCAGATCATACTCCAGTATGTGAAGCAGAAATAATAGAAAAAAGTAATCCTAAGCTCGTGAATAAGAGAACAAACTGGAACGAATTCAGAGACAAACTTTTTATAAATCTAAGATCCCCTAGGTAAGCCACCAACAGAACAAGTTGATCATGAAGTAGAACAATTTATTGCTGATGTGCAACAGGCTGCAGAAGAAAGTACTCCAACTATTTCGAACTCGAGAGAAACAGAAATAAAATATCCTGTCGAAGTAAAGGAGCTGATATTGGAAAAAAGAAGAACGCGAAGAGAATGGCAAACTACGAGATTCCCAGATGATAAGGCAGTTTTTAACCGTCTTAACAACGAATTAAAAAAAAAAAAATCTGTGAGTTCAAAAATGATTCACTTAGTAGATTTCTGAAAAGTCTGATGACGAATGCTTCTACCGTATACACAAAACCCGCCAATAAAATCTCAAGATGGTAAATGGATCGGAAACCCGACACAAAAGGCTGATATCTTCGCTGAATATCTCGCGAATGTTTTTAAGCCATTCCCAGCAAACACAGCTACAAATCCCTTACAGTTTGTTGATAGAAACGACGAATGTGAAATACCTTTTGTCACCCTCAAAGAAGTAAGAAGCATGTGTCAACATAAGTTGTCTAACAAAAAATCACCAGGGTACGATCTAATAACTGCTCAGGTTTTGAAAGAAATGCCTTCAATAGCCTTCAAGAAACTCCAATTTATAATAAACGCATTGGAAAATTGCAGAAGTCATTGTTATACCTAAACAAGGCCACCAACAGAAGTAACATCTTACAGACCAATATCGCTTATACCAATAATAGCAAAAGTTTTCGAAAAACTGCTCCTGAAAAGGCTTAGCAAAATAATAGAAGAAAGAAGACTAATTCCGATCCATCAGTTTGGATTTAGAAATAAACATTCCACGATAGACCAAGTGCATCACTTGAAGAAAAACAAGTTTGCTCGGCTATATTCTTAGATGTTGCTCAAGCCTTTGACAAGGTTTGGCACTTGGGACTTGAGTACAAACTGCATAGGGACCTCCCCAGGCAGTACTACGAAGTACTGAAATCCTACGTTACGAACCGACTCTTTAGAGTACGGTATGACCAAAATTACTCGGAACTAAAGAAAATTGAAGCCGGTGTACCACAAGGAAGTGTCGTAGGACCAACCCTGTATCTGTTATATACAAGGGATATTCCAGTAGACATCAACGCTATCATGGCCACCTTTGCTGATGATACTGCAATATTGATGCCAGATAAATCCGTAACAAAGGCTACTCAAGAAAACGCAAAATGGCATATCAAATTAAACGAAACAAAATCGACGCATATAAACTTTACAAACAAAAACATAAACAATGTTCCCATTTTTTATAAACAGTACAGCAGTATCTTACTCCAATACCGCCAAATAGTTTGGAATGACCTTGGATGCAAAGATTAAATGAGAAGAACTTAACTTGAAGTACAGAAAAATGTACTGGTTACTAGGAAAGAACTCTGACCTATCTACCCAGAACAAACTAATGTTATATAGGCAAGTACTGAAACCCGTTTGGACATATGGTATCCAACTATGGGGCTGTACAAAGAAAACAAATGCTGAACCCATCCAAAAATTCCAAAGCAAAGTCCTTCGTGGAATAATTAATGCCCCTTGGTATATAAGAAATAGCGATCTACGTGACCTTCAAATTGAAATGGTTACAGAAGTAGTTAAAAAAGACGCTGTATCACACAATCAGCGACTGCAAAGTCATACCAACTCCGAAACTTATGGGCAGAGTATCCTTTTTGTCTACAATTGGTTTGTGTAGGATTTGTCCAAACGTTGAATTGATGGGGCATGGAATTGGAAAGTTGTGTTGTCCTTAGTGTATTAACTATTTGGCAATTGCTTTCATTTGTCTGATGTTGGTTTTTGTTTTTCATTTAAGGATAACGCCAGGAGCCGCTAGGATTTCTTTCATAAATACACGATTTGGGAGTGTTTTTCGAATCATGAAGGTGCGAAGTGAGGTGTGAAGGTTTGTGCATATTCTTTGGATTATCTCACTGCAGGCGCTTACTTCTAGCGCCTAAGCTATTGTTCGTGTTTTCAAGGGCTAAAATGTACCTGAAAGGTATGAATGAAGTTCACAGATTTTCTATGAGGGTACCTTTCTATTCCAATCTGAACAATAGGAATAATGATGATTTTATGTAGGTACTCATACTTCATTATTGTTTTTGTTGATAAATAGGTTGGATCATGACCCGAGTTTAAGTTTTAAACAGAGTCTAGGATAGTAGCATTGAAGAAAACTAGAAGACTAGTATATAGGGTTGTGGAACGTTGAGAAAAAATTTAAAGAAATGTTTACACGCTCACGACTTAGGGTTGCATTCTATTACGTGAGGACTCTCCAGGACTCCAGAAAAAAACTTAACGTCTTTGAAAAACACCGTCTTAGCCGGTATCCAATACTACGAAAAACTTAAACGTCCATCTGAAAGACTTGGATATAACAGTATGATCCCGATTACAAAATGCAATCAACTCTGAGTTCATTTCACATAAATAGATGTTTGCCAAGTGTCAAATTATATTTGGAAAAGTATTGAAACAAGTGGAACTTGGCACACTTTTAGGTGTCATTCCTATTGGTGGCTAATTAGTTACAGGATTTTTCTACAATTTTGTACAAGAGAACTTGGTTCATTCTTGCCGTTGAAGAGCAATCGTTAGATGACACTTTAGGTTCCTGAACATTTTTTGCTGCAAACCCATCTGCATTTCAAAAGTTCTTTTAATAACAATTATGTCTAATTGGAATAAAACAAACGGTTCTGTAATCTACTTATCAACACCGCAATTCCATATGGCCCGGCTCCTTAACCATATTTGGGAAAGACAAATTTTCCTTTACCTACCCGAGTACTACTCCTGTACTAATTTTCAGGATTCTACGTCGACTGGATACGAGTATACCGCATATGCTTTGATGACCTTACATTATACCGATACACTATAATTTTACTCATTTTATCCTTTGCACTAGCCCGTACCAATTTCCAAGATTCTATGTTAACTTGAAGCACCCTACTGGCATCAAACAATATTTATTCTCTGTTTTTCTTTGGCTAAACAAGTGTTATAACTTTTAACTTCCCCCAATGCGATTTATAAATTATCATTTGTCGATCTTTTATAGATTGGTCCTGATTCACCGGTGGTTTTAGTGCGGTAAGAGTCCCACACTACTTGATACCGATTATTACCGAATGTCCTTTGAAAAAAAAAAAAATTTCCACAACACGAATTTTTGATGAATCGCACCTTGTATGTGGAGGGAAGTTCGTAAAAACTAAATCGCGTATAAGCGAAATCACGTATGCTGAGACCGCGTATGTGGGGCGTTCAGTGTATCTCAAGCGCGGTTTGTACTTTTTGATCAGAAGGTAATAATAATATTCGATCCGCTAGGTGAAGAGTTTTGTCAAGGCACTGGTTTAGGACAACTTTTTCAGTGATTCAGTGTTCAGTTCAGATCTAAAGCCCATTCAGAACATTTTGAGTGGTTTGTGAGTTGAGTGAAAAGCGGTTTCTAAAACGAAGAAAGTAAGATTGAAAATGGCAGTTCAAAGAAATTAATTCGAGAACATCATCACAAAACCAATTTCTTAGTAAAGAAACATTTATCCATGACAGTAGCCATGACAAATGACTAAAACGTATACTGGTTTATCACACCTTGTACTCGTAATACCCATGACTTATGCCACACCTTAATAAAAATCTAATAGCGCATTAACTTTCTTACGTATACGACCTCTTTTTTTTTATTTCTTAACCAAATGTGAAATCCTTGATAAAGACTCCTCTCAAAACCCTACATAAACTGCATCATTCGGTCTTTAACATAAATTCCTTCGTTATTTACATTACATACTTCCTTATATCGCCCACACTTATCTGATAAATAAGAAATAATAATGGTAATAAGGAGCTACAAATCGCTTACCGTTTACTCTAACGAAAGGCTATAATCGTTAAATGCAGCAAATTCTTGTTTGTAGCTCCTAAACGCTCTCTCACACACATTACCGCTCTGATATGAGATGCAAAATGCATTCGATCACCTATAAAAAAAAAAAAAAAACAAATTTTACATTTAAATTCGAAGGATGCCATAAACGTGAACTTCCCTAACCTACAACTACTTACCCTTAGAATATCGCGTAATAATTTTGAACTTAACGCAGTGCTGAAAAACTGCATCCTTGGCAGTTTCGCCAGAATACTTTATGAGTCTTTCAATGGTTATTTATTATCAGTCATATAATTCAGTCTCGGTGCGGTACGCGTTACTGCTCACGTTGCGGTTGCGACGACGAGGCTATGAAAATGCACTTAAGAGGTTCTTCGTTCTTCGTTCTGCGCTCCCGAAAGGTAGCACTATTTTTGAAGCTCTTCCAACGAAATGGCATTCAAATTCGTTTTCCCATTCTTGGTGCACAACACCTTTATGGCCTTTTAAGCGATTTTTCTCCACTTAACAGTAGCGATTTTTTTTTTTTTTTTTTGTGGGTTTCGAGGTGTAAAGAGCCATCGGTGGTGTAGTCGTATATTCGTTCTTTCAACAGATTTCACTTGATGAAGTGGTTCCACCGAAATGATCGATGTACTGTCGATACATGCAAATGCAATTTCCAGAGGAGAGTGGATGGCAAATCCCGATTCGGATGGATGTGGAGATTCGACGATAAATAGGGGATAGCTGGTTTTATTGGGGATTTTTAGGAGGATGTGGAAGGTGTTTACGAGTATAGCATCTTTGTTTTTGTGGGAGATTATTAGGCTTTCCATAGACTATAACTGACAGTCCTTTGTCGTTTTTAGTAACATATGAACATTTCTGTGACAAAAAAAGACAAAGCGGCTCAAAATCAATTCAAATTGTTGAGAAGATACATTGCGATCGTTTATTCTTGGTTGATTCAATGGCAATCATAAGAGCATCTATGGATGAATATCCATTAATTAATGTCGGAGAATTACAAATAGAAGCAAACTTCTCCAAAGGCAGTGTAGCAATAAGTGCTTTATTCTTCAAGGCATGATCTCTCTACATCACTAAATGGTGTCCTGGAGGTTTTCTTTGCTCCAAAAAGTTCGTTATGCTTTTGGCTTTATGACATGGAGCTCCATCATGCATACAAATTGGCTTTTCACCTCCAGGAAACCATTCTGCCATTCTGTTTCCAGGACCCTCTTGTACTGATCCAGTCTAATCGTGTTTTCTACGACGTAAAGTCGTCCCAGTGCCTTTACCAGAAACCACAGACCGAACCATTATTGACGGTGGATGTTTAACCGTTGAAACAATACACTCCGGCTTGTTCTGCTCATCCGGCCTCCATAGTACAAAATTTTACTTTTCCATCATAACCTGGAAAACTGATTCGTCTGAGAAGCAAACAAGATTAAAAAGTGTTTGTTCGCGTTCGAAAGATACTTTTTCTTTATGGTAATCAGTTACGAGTATTACCTAGAATTTGGAATATTACCTTTCTCCGGTCCTGAACGGTAAAATTTTTATATTTTTAAGCCCATTCCAAACGCTTCTGGATCATGCGTGGAGTTAACTTTGACTTGCGGGTCGGCCTTCTCGCATCTAACCCCATTTCTTTTAAGCTGCGCCGCAGCTTTCTCTGCGAAATTGGTATGGACTCCTTAGATATTTGTTTGGCCAACAAATGCAGTGGCAACTTTCTATTTTGGACGCAAATATCCCTTATTTTACGGTCAGCTCGTGGGGAGTTGTCTACTGTTAACTCGTTTTCTTGGATCCAGTGTCATTCCCGAGTTGATTTTCTACTTCAAGTTCTTAACTGAACTCCTTGAAACTCCGACTAACTCAGCAATTTTGTACAGAGTCAGACTGGGGCTCTTTAGAAGACCGCACACTTCAACCACATTCTTTGCCTAAAGGTCCGATAGCATCCAGAACGATTTATGATTGCACTATACGAGGGTGGATCAATAAGTCCCTGAAAATTAACACAAATTGTGTCGTCGCCTTAAATTTATTTTTTTTTTTTTGTCAAGAATCATCTTTCAAAAGAACGCACCCAAATTTTCAGGCAGATCTGTCAAATAGTTTTCTTGTGGCAGCCATTTTATATAGACGCCTACTAGCATTTTCGTTAAAATGGAAAAAAGTTTTTTGCGAGAAAAAACTATCACGCAAACCAAACAAAAGCTTGACAAATATTATGGGGACTCTTCACCATCGATTGGAACCATTCACCACTGGTTTACTAAATTTCGGTGCGGTCGTTCAAGCACAAGTGACGCCGAACGTTCTGGTCGCCCAATTGAGGTCACCACACCAGAAATGGTCGACAAAATCCATGGTTTGATAATGGACGATCGGCGAGTGAAAGTGCGCGAGCTTGATTAGGCCACAGGCTTATCACATGGCTCAGTGATTTCGATTTTACATAAATATTTGGGCATGAAATGCTAGATGGGTGCCGCGTTTGCTCACAATCGACAACAAACGTATTCGTTTGACAACTTCAAAGGATGTTCCAGAAAAATTCGGCTGAGTTTTTGCGCCGTTTCGTAACCGTGGATGAAACCTGGAAATGGCTCGTAGGTAAGAGATTTGGGTCGAATGAAGAGGTCATCGCTGAAACAAACGCTTATTATTTGGAGGGCATCAAGAAATTGGAGAAACGTTGGGTGAAGTGTATAGAGCTAGAAGGAGACTATGTTGAAAAATAAAATGTTTTTATACTGAAAGAGTGTCCCTTATTTCATTTTTCATGGACTTATTGACCCACCCTCGTAATGCATGGTGCCTCTTCTAGCATCTAGCCTTTTCCAGGCCTTAATATACGTAAATGGTTAATGCCACTTAACTCAGAAAGTCGGCCTGTCCCTATACTTAGCTCCAAACGAGATGAGCTTTTTGAACGAGCTCAGCTGGTTTTTTGACCACAGAGCTGCCACTTTTGGAATGACCAGAGTAAAACCATAAGCTCATGTGGCTCAGTTTTTCAGGGTTGCATTCTTTTAAATAACATCTGTCACCGGGTCGATATGCAAGTCACCATGTAAGCCTTGGTCTCTTACATATCATGGGGCGGTTACTATTCCACGAAGGACTTTATTTTAAAATGTTTGTATTACTTTAATATTTGTTTTCTTTTTACAGCCCTGTATTGAATGCCATACGTCCAGACGAGCTCCGAATTCCATCCTATTTGACAGTATAGCTTCCCAGTGTGTTTTATATTGAATTCTTCTGCTTTATTTTGCATGTGTTCCTTCCACTTTACTTTAGCATCTAATGTCATTCTTAGGTGCTTTGATGTGTAGCATAAGGAACTATTGGATTGTTAACAAGAACGCGCAGAGCGCGAAACTATCACACACTTGTTATGTGACTGCCCAAATCTTCAAAACCGCCGCCTCCGTCATATAAGAAACAGGCTTTTTGACGAACTAGGGGATCTGGTACAAGTTCCACTTAGGAACATAATAGGCTTCATAAAGAACGCAGGCTGGTTTGCTACAGAACCCACCGCAAGACAAAAGTTTTCAATATAGGTTCCACACAACAAAAAGGGAAACACAATGGACCGTATGGCCCCCGAGATAAGCGCTTAGGTGCACTTCCCTCCAACCTAACCTATTACTTTATTGACTGTATTTTGCAGCTGAACAACAGCTTTGTCTGTGCAATTGTATTGCGGTGTCACTACTGCAAAAGTAGCTTCCACGACGTTGTTGTCCAATGATATATCCCTTGTGTATAATAAATATAGAGTTGGTCCGATAACAGTGCCCTGTGGGACACCTGCCGTTATTACCTTCAATTCTGAGTACCCTTCACCCTACCGTACTCGAAAGAAATCGGTCTGCTACATAAGATTTCAGTATCTTATAGTATTGTCTAGGTAGGTCCCTATGCACTTTGAACTCCAAAAATGTATGCCACACCTTGTCAAAGGCTTGCGCTACGTCCAGCTTTACCTTCGAGTGCTTTCCCTATCACGTTGGTAATACGTAATGTCGAATGCTTATTCCTAAATCCAACTTGAATGTTAGGGAAGAGTTGTCTTTTAATAAAATTTTTGTCTAACCTTTCAGTGAGTAGTTTTCCAAATTTTTTTTGATAATATCGGGAGTAACAATATTGGCCTATAGGAAATATAGATGGCCTACGTTGTTTCGGTATTACGACTACTTCAGCGATCTTCCAGTGATGAGGCACATTATCGTGGATACATCCAGTAGATCTTTCAATGATCGGCAATGATTAATTCTTATTGTGAATATTTCACCAGAATTTCAGTACCAAATCGCGATCGCCACGCCCACTTTCTTCTTAAAAAAAGCATAATCCATAAATTATGTGGAAAAAAACCTCTTAAAACTCGAAAGAATATCCTACAAGCAGAAATATTCCACTGAATTTGAACTAAAAGTTCACAACGCCACGCCCACTTTATTAATTTAGTACGGAGTAAATCTACTCCTATCGCAGTCCAGGTATTTCAGCACTGTCCTCTTCGTTTGTAGGGTAGTACCTATGTGAATAGAAAATGTTTGATTGAGTTGGTTTCCAATAGTAGCAGAGTCCTTTGTTCGAATTTCTCCTAGCAAAAAACTCATAACACCCTTGCATAATTGACAGGACTTTTATGGAAATAAAACCGCTTTCAGCGACAAATTGTTGAAATAGCCAAGCAAATTTTTGCTTTAGGGCCCCAAAGGCAGGTAAGCATCGACAATATTACCACCTCGGTTGCACGTCCCCTAACTCACTCCCTTCATTTAAATAGCAACACAACTTGAAAGTTAGCCTCGGGTAATTTGCTGGTCGAATAAACTCTGCTGTGGAACGTACGTGGCCAGGTAAATTGCTCAAATAAATCCACACAGCAGCTCTTAGGAGAAACGCAAACAAAATTAATTTTGTCCTGTCACTTGGGCATACCATATCGTCCAACCCCCATCCCATCTCATTTTTTTGGCTTCTTAAACCGATCCTAAAATTTAATTTTCACACTCGACTAACTGCAGTAACACCAACAACAAACGAAAAAGAATTTCTGACTTTTCACCTTTTTCCCAGCCTCCTCAGCTCATCGTCCTTCAAATCCTTTCTCCAACAGACACCAGCACGTAGTGCGTTAGCTATACAACCCCCAAAGCTAACAGTCCCGTGTGCAAATGTGTCGATCATAGTCGGTTGTGACCCAAAATCATGAAGTAGGTAAATTGGTTACCCTCTGCTGTGTGTCCTTTTTCGCCAGTCATTCTGCATTTCTTCGGATCGCTTCAGGATAACAAATAAAGTCCGGGAGTTCTCGTACAATACAATGCCATGACTTAACATTTTGGCTCAGGGGCCAACAAGTGTCTCTTTACATCACACTGTCACACGTGTGCATGGATGGACCGCTCATATATGCCATAAGCACTGCATCAGGAGTATTTATGGATCGGAACTTGTCCACTTCAGTGGGACCGTTCTCCTCCTCCAGTGCCATATCCCCAGAGCAAATACCTGCACGGGATTAACGATAGAGTGGCCATAAATAACCCAAAGGTCGACAAAGCATTTTTCTTTTGGAGATTTTTCCTCCTTCGTTGGATGGTCCGTTGGACTGTTGAAGGTTGGTGGGTGATGCTGAGCCTATCGCTTTGTTTCTCCCTCCATCCTTGTAGAAATATCTGTGCGAAATGGAGTGAAGTGGCAGAAGGCACTTTCATCGCCCTTCGTTCGAGTCGTTTCGGGCCACTTTTCCGGCAGCTGGATTAGGTGAGGATTTCGTTGCCCCGTTATTAATGTAATTAATTACGTTAAATATAAAATGTGACAAAAACAAAAGGAGCGAAAATAATTCCGAAAATTAAAGTTAATGATGGCCAAATCGACAACGATGGATGGTGGGTGGTACTTGAGTGGTGGGAGGGATTGTTTTGTTTGAGTAGGATTTGGTGGTACTACACTGGAATGGGTCTGATTTGATTCATATGTGGGTTTATTTATTATTGAAGTGCACAAACATATTGTGAAAGTGTACTGCGCTGTTTTCACGGTGTCAGGAATAATTTATGCGGCACATAAATAAATTAGGACGCAAACAGTGTTTTTTGGAGATTCCATCTGAATGGACAATAAAAGAGAGAATACCCGTGAGATGGCTTTATTGTTGCTGAATTGGATGTTGAATTATGCAACAAATAAGCACTTTGTATGTTTTATTTAACAAGATACATAGTAATGGAAAGCAAAATCTGGTCCAGCACCGAAAGATTGGTGGAATTAGGCGTAATTAGGAGTCCATTCAATAATAATTATTACCCGACACGAAATTTTGGTTGTTGAACGAAACTCATTTACAATTGAATTAAATCAGGGTACCTCTGTTATGTATATTGACTTAGAGGAATTATGTCAAAATGTTCAACAATGCTGTTGCAATATGAACAAATGAAACACAGGTTCAAATTATACAAGACGGGAGAGGAATCGAATGTACTCAACTTCCGTGCAATATCAATTCTACCTGTCCCAGAACAAACTGGGACGGCTTTAGGAAGTATTGCACAGAAAATATTGTTCTGAATGTATAGCTTAAAACACCGTATGAAATAGAAGATCAAGTCGGCAGAAGTCATACAGAACGACGCGTGGAAAAACACTCCCTATATGAGGAAAGACTAGACTCTAAATATGTTCAAAATTAATAGCAACCTTGTGTTCAAGATTTTCTTTATTCACCTCTTTGATTCAACGAGCAATTGGCTCATTTCCGGCATAAATAGTTCTATGAATATGTTCACGGAAGTGAAATTGACAACGAAGATGTCGCGAAGGTGAGTAAAAATCGAGCAAAGAAAGCAACATAGGACATTGAATTTGACTGTGAATTAAATCTCTTACAAACATAATAGAAAAGTACTTACGACGACATTCAAGAGTATTTATATTTATTAAAGAGTACCTGGTTTTATGGGAAGGCATCTCAATTTCCCAATTCAATTGGAAAACCATAAATCTAGTGAAACTTTGAATGTAAGACAAAAGACAGATTCCAAATGATACAGCAATATTCTAGATGGGGTCTAACCAGGGATATAAAAAGCATTTTTAACGTATAGAGATCAGTAAAGTCTTTCGAATTTCTTTTAATGAAACCTAGCATCGAGTTGGCTTTACAAACAATGTAATCAAAATGGTCTTTGAAAGTGAGACAAGGATCAAGTATTACTCCCAAGTCTTTTTTCGAGGTTACTCTATCAAGGAACTTTAATTTAAGGGATATCTATACAAAATAGGGGTAAGAGACCTAGATAAGGTAAAGCATTGGCATTTGGAGATATTTAAAATCAAGTTATTTCGATCACACCATTATTCATCTACGGCAACGATATCATCTTGAAGAAGGTTGCAATCATGTTCCGATTTAATTGGACGAAATAACTTGAGGTCATCTGCAAACAGAAGACATTCAGAGTGCTTGTTGGCTAGCGGAAGATCATTGATGAAAAGCAAAAACAGCAAGGGGCCGAGGTGACTACCCTGCGGGACACCTGACGTTACTTTTATCGACTTTGACAAACTATCATTAATTTTAACATATTGGACCCGATCACATAAGTAGAATTCGATCCAATTTAGTAAGTTAGAATGAAATCCAAGATCAGATAGTTTTTGGATTAGTATTTTGTGTTTGACTATGTCAAAGACCTTCGCAAAAGCAGTAAAGATCACATCCGTTTGCCAACCCTTTTCAAAATTTTTTACAACTGAATTACAAAAAATTGCCGAATTAGTGGCAGTAGATCTTCCCTTCATAAAACCATGTTGATTATTTGATAAAATATTTTTAACAAGAAAAGAAATCTTGTTGCAGATTATCTTTTCAAATAGTTTAGGAATTGATGAGATTTTACAAATACATTTGTTTAGATCCAGACTTGTGAATCGGAATAATGTAAGATGTTTTCCAAATATCTAAAAAGAACCCACATTCGATCGACTTGCTAAAGATAAGGTGAAGTGGAGTTGATAGCGACTTTGCACAGTTTTTTAATAATATTGGAGCAATACCATCCGGGCCTTCACTATGAATGCTTTTCAGCCCATTTAGAGCATTTTCAACATCTAACTTATCAAAAGGTAAATCGCCAAGATCAATTATGGGCTGATAACTATGCGGGTATGAACTAACAGAGTGGACAGCATCAAGAGAATATACCGATTTAAAATAATCAGCAAAGAAATTGCAGATAGTTTTAGTATCATCAGATGATGAATCTAAAAAATACATAATAATTTATTTAATTTAACTTACGTTCCTTAGAAATGATGTAAGAACGATACAAAAATTTGTTGAGAGTGTCAAATACCTGTTGGCAAAGTAGATGCCAAGATTTCAACTCCATATTTGCTTTATCATCTCTGAATCGTTTGTATGCCTTATTTTTTTTTTTTTTGTTTTTAAGGTTCGGAAGTCTCCCATTAAACCAGCGTGGGTTGGCATTTAACTTTGTTTGTTTTTGTGGAACAAAGCGACTTCTTAAATCAGAGATTATTGAAAAAAATATGCCATACATATCTTGCAAATCGGTGTTATATAAAACAATGTCCCACGATACTGATTCCAAGTAATTATTCATTGCATCAAAATCAGCTCTCTTATAATCATAACACAATTTGTAGTTAATATTAGGTTTCTGATAGTGATAAATTGAAAATTCAACTACAATGGCGATGTGGAACAGTGTATTATTAAAAATAGGTAATGTAGCTACATCAATGTTAACAACAAATTCTTTATCCACAAATACAAGATCCAAAATGTTATTGAAATTATTTTTAATGTTATTAACTTGGACCAAATCATATTGACTAAAGAAATCTATGACTTCAACTTCTATATCTTTGTTAACATTGAAGGGTACAAGATAATTATCATCTGTATCAAAATTCCATATAATGTCTGCCAAATTAAAGTCACCAGTGAACACAACATGTTGAGAAGGGCTACGATTATCAAATATGAAACGACAATTGTTTAAATGCAAGTTGTAAAGATCAAGAGAGCTATGTGGTGGTAGATAGCTGACAATTAAAAATAACTCGAAGTCAGTTACAAATTAACGGGAGGGGTAAGACTAATTGATGGCAATTCAAGTTGTGTACATGGGTATATGCTACGAACTGCAATCAATACTCCCCCGCCCCTATACTTTCCTGTAATGTTCACGCAGCGATCTTTACGGAAGACATTATAGAGAGAACAATTTAAAAATTCTGAAGTGAAATGAGTGTCAGATAGCCAGGTCTCAGTAAAAATTATAATATCAAAGCATAATATGTAAATGTAATAATTGAGGGTGGCCGTGGTGTAGTGGTAACATCATCGCTTGTCACGCTACAGGTTCACGGTTCGAATCCTGATGTCAATAATCATCTATTTATTTCGCATGAAATAAATAAAAAGTCGATCAATTGCGAAAGCTTATGTCAACTCTACTGTGAAGGCATAACACTGGCAGTAGGGCGGTCATATGGCTAATATGCAACTTGATCGTGGTGATGACATCAGGAGGACGGAAAAAAATACTGTGAATCATGAGCAACGACAAAAGCAAAAAACAAACAACCTCCCCAGTTATCTGGACAGCCACCCTTGGAGTTCACTGAAACTTAATACCAGCTGAGTTTCAAACCAACTACACCAATCTGTCTTTCTCTCTGTCTCTTCCCCTTTCCTCAAAACGCCCGTGTCCTAAAAACTTAGTATAAGGGTATTCATAACCCCTTTCACACGTGCAAATTATAAAAAAAAATAATGCCGATGAAGATAAAATTTTTTTTTCCATTTTAGTTCTCATTCCTCCGACATTCTGATAATATAAAGAATAATTACATTTAGGTTGATTTATTGACGATGCAGCATGATTTAATCGTTTTTTGGATGGATCCGGGTAATAGCAGGATTTGTTGAATTCGATGAAAGACTCCTTGAGGCACTTCTAACCCGAGGAACATACACGTGCACCAAAGTTCCAACGGGCCAAAAATCTTTAGAAAGAAGTTGATGAAAGATAGCTTCAGGTATAAGCAGCTTAGACGATGCAATTTCCCTTGGTTCATTGAAGCTGTATTTGAAGCATTTAATGAACGGCGATGGAGAGGGTATTTTAATTCTGATGTAGTTCATTACGTTATCTACGGTGGTAGCTGATGCTAGTCTCGATAAGAAAATAGACTTACGAGGAGCTTGATGTACTACAACCAGATTCACAGTAGGTGCAGTCTGGTCCGAGGTCTCCTCAATAGGTGGAAGAGGTTGAGGATCAAGTGCTTGTTCAATATTATCGGTAGCATTATTATCTATAGGAACGGCTACGGGCAGAGATGAGTTTATTGTATGAGTTACGCAGCTTTCCGAACTCGATGAAGCCACGGCAAGAGGTTCGCCGGTTGATATCGTAGGGACCACTTTTTTAGATTTAGGAATTGCTTTAACTCCCCTAGGCAGCTTAGGACGAGTGGCATTGGCCTCTTTCAAGTTATCTTCTTGGCAACAGACAAGGTCATAAGGTTTGTCGTAATTTGCTAAATGATCTTTGAATACAGATTGCAAACGGTCTAACTCAGACGAAATATGATTGACCTGCACTCTGCACTCGGCAAGCAATCTCAATAGAGTACGTGACGAGAATTTTCTGCAATGCAAACAGAACCACTGAAGTCCATTTGGAGTGGTGCTTCGTAGCTCATCACCAACTTTAGCTGACAAATTAACGCATTTAGTGTGGAATAACTTGAGACAGCCGTCACAAGATATATAAATGTCATTTACACTATAGTCTTTTTTACAGTCAGCACAACCGATGTTCATTGTTAAGCGAAAAAAAAGTTTCGTAAGCAGAACTTTAGGTTAAAGACTCTGTTTTTTAACTTTTCCAAACTTATATGAACTTTAGACACTGTGTTTACAGCATTAGTGCACTCTATTATCGACACTGAATTTAAACAATGGATATCAAAACTAAAATAAGGTATGACTTACTAAATAATCAACTCCGTTTTGAGAACTGGGAGGCAGTCTTCGTCGAGCATAACGCTTGATTGAATATTCTCCAAAATTATGTCAGAACCTCTAGTTTCACTGTTGTCAAAAAGAAGTCTCAAACAAGATAAAGCCCTAGATAAACTCTTGTTTTACGAAAAATATCAAAGCAAATATCCACTAAACTCTAAATTAAAAAACGATATTATGTCCAACCTTCTTGGTAGATGCCTTTTCTTGCTATTCTATCCTAAAAGCTTCCACTGAATCCTATAGCTGTCTAGCGATATTACACTACTTCCCTGCAAACTATTAGTTCCTAATCCGTTCGTCTGAAACTTCTAACTAATGAGAAGTACACCCTGGCAGGAAACATAAATTTTTGCCGATTCGAATGCCATCTCTGTGTCAGGCCGAGAACTTTTCACCTTGCCCTCGTAAGTAATCTTAAATTGTCGTGACAACTACTACTACTCTAAATTCCCTAAAAAAAGGGGAGTTATTAATAGTATCTTCTTCTTATCGTTCCAACTCCATTGTGCTGAGCGCCGCAGGTGCTGAAATTGTGGACCCAGAGCAGTAGCCAACGAATTTAATATTTTTTTTAACTCTCGAAATTGCAATAATAACATAATATTCTTAAACAAAGAGTTCTTAATCCAAAAAAAAAGGAGGAAGGAAAAGGAATAAAGAAAAGGAAGGAACAATTTGATGACATTCTTCTACTGCTGCGACGAAAAGTGATTAAAAATAGCGATCTTAAAGTTTGCGGTTGTTAACGTACCTTTGATGTTCAAAGGTAGGGAATTCTATAACCTAATGGCGTGAATGAAAAACAATCTAGAGGAGTTAAGATTCTTAAAGCATGGTATATTGATGTTACAAGTCCTGCGAGAACGGGAATAAATAGTTTGCAAAATAAATATGGTGGTGATTTTGATGTGATAAATTTGTGAAGGAGTATACAAGCTCTGGCTTTTAAATACTGCTGTAATGTACAACCTAGCAGGTTCCTAGAGAGAACTGAGATTCTATCATACCTACGAAGACCATGAACATATCGCACTGCATCATTAAAAGCAACCTGAAGCTTGTGTTGTGATAACGAGTCAAGGCTACAGTACACGACCTCAGCGTACGTTATTATTGGGATGATTAGTGTACGAACAAGTTTTTGACGAGTTTCAATCTGAGTAAAGCTGGCAGTGAGCCAAAGTTTTCGCAGACACCCGTAGATACGGCCTATTACAAGGTTGACGTGGTTGTAGCAAGACTAGTTGCGGCTAATTATAAAGCCAAGGGTGGTGACTGATTCTACCAGCTGCAGCTTGTTGTTGGATAGCCGTACGTCAGGGACGATACTCAAATCGAAGAGCTTGGAGTTTGCTTGGTTAAGAAACGAACCATTTTTTTAAGACCAGTAATTGATGGTAGCCAAATCCTCATTGAGATGTGAAACTAGTTCATCTATTCTATTCAAGTGTTGGGATAGACAGAGTTGAACATCATCAGCGTATAAATATACTGAGACATGTTTGCATACCAAGGGCAGGTCGTTAATAAAAATGCAGAACAAAATTGGTCCAAGGATTGAACCATGGGGTACACCTTGAGTAAGGGGTTTTAGTGTGGAGCATTTTTCTTCGGCAACAACTCTTTGCCACCTGTGGGACAAGAAACTTTTCAATAGTCCTACAGCGCTTTCACCAAAACCAAAAAAGTGTTTAAGTTTCCAGCAGAGGATACTATGATTGACTTTATCGAAAGCCTTAGAAAAGTCTAACAGGCATAGCAAATTTAAGAAACCCTTGCCAAATTCTAGGCGTACATCATCCAAGATATTGACCATTGCAGATAAGCAGCTATGTCTTGTTCTAAAACCCGATTGAGGAATAATTAACGGAGAGATGATTTTGTATTTGCTTTGCCAGTACCATTTCAAAAACTTTTGATAGACACGGCAAAATGCTGATGGGCCTGTGGTCGCTGGCAATGGCAGCATTCGACTTTTTTGCAACTTGTATCACTCTTGCATACTTCCAAGCTTGGGGAAAAATTAATGTCATAATACAGAAGTTAATTATATGAGTAAGATGACTTAAGATATGTGGCAAAACTATTTTCACAAAACGTAAAGGCACTCCATCATCACCTGTAGCATTCCATTTAATTGATGCAAGAATACTTAGAATTTCGTTCTCCGAGACCGCTTCAAATTCAGCTTGATGTTGCGCATGAGTATCAGAGCTCAAATCAAACTCTAGACCGATGGACTCTGCATTATTAGCCAGAAAGTAATTGTTGAGTTCTAAGGAACAATTTTTACTACCATTATTGCCGGTACCAATATGGGGCAGATTTTTCCACAGCATTTTTGGAGGTAGGGAGGTGCTCAACTTAGAGGAGTAGTAATTTCGCTTAAACTGACGAACAATGCATGTCACCTTGTTGCGTGCCACTTTATATGCAGCCCAATTAAGCTGGGACCTATTTTGTTTCCATTTACTATATAGCTTGTTCCTGCTTTTAAGCGCACTAAGTACTGCCGAAGTAAACCAAGGACATGCATTATTCCGAATGGAAACAATTTTTATTGGTACATATGTATCATATAAATAAGCCAAAAATAATTGAAAACATTTCAGTTTGTCGTTGGGATCAGACTTAAGCCTACAATGCTCCCAAGGAATCGAGGATGCTGCAGCATGTAGCGAATCTAAAACAATAGCACGAAAGTCCTTAAAATGAAATGAATTATTTGAAAAACTAATATTATAGGTACAAAACAGAAGATCATGTTCGGAGATACCTTCAAGAGATAGCTGATCGTAAAGCAGAACCGATGAAGGATCAGATACAAGAATGAAATCGAGAAGACTGGGCGGAGCATTCGGACGAAATTTTCCAAGTAACCCACAGGTACCTAACTTAGGTGTACCCCAAGGGTCTGTACTGGGACCAATTTTGTTCCTTATATTTATTTACTCCTTGTTTCCTGCGCCTTTTGCATGTAAAGTCGCGGCTATTGCAGATGATCTTAGCATAGCATATGGCTCAACGAGCCCTCTGTATTTGATAGGAGATGTAAATCATAACATTCATTTCTTGAGAATGTGGTTTGCTGCACACAGGTTAGTTGTAAGTGAAAAAAACAAACTAAAGTTTTTCAGTCTGGGCTCGCTTGAGCTATCAAGCGTTGATACCAAATTCCATTCCTTTGATTGCCCGCTTATCAATTTAATTAAATGTGGTTGTACTACAGAGACTCCTAGACCAATTTTTAATGAAAATTTAATTTTTAAATTGAAGTAGTTAGGAAATT
Source organism: Pocota personata (assembly GCA_963082735.1). Lineage (NCBI taxonomy): Eukaryota > Metazoa > Arthropoda > Insecta > Diptera > Syrphidae > Pocota > Pocota personata. Next base: position 32,860,422 of record OY720431.1, on the reverse strand, counting down.
TAAGTATCTCAGTATAATTTAAGTATCTCAGTAGTTTTTATCGCCTCAAAAAGTGTTGTTCAAGCAGAACCCTTAAAATCGTCTACCATGGAATTTTTCATTTGAAACTACAATATGGAATAAGTTGTTGGGGGGGGGGGTTCTTACATCATCAATCTAAAGCCAATCGTCGTCTTGCAGAAGTGTGCCATAAGAAGAATTGGTAATGCTCACCGTCTGTCCCATTCTATGGAGTTGTTTAGGTCTTCAAAAATACTACCAATAAGACATTTATTGTTTTTTAGAGTTTCTAAGATATTTTTTATGAGAGCTTTTTAATCGTCTTCCTTTCGATATAAGATCCATAAGCACTCATCAGTAATTTCTTAAAAAAAAATAAATCATGGCTTCTTGATTGCGATCATCATCATGCTGGCCTTCCTTGTATAATTGCTTATTTCAACATTCAACAAAATCGTACAAGCACTTGAGTTCCATTATTTTCATTTATTATGTATATCTTCACGTACTCCTAGGACCGCCGCGTATCCTGCCATCCTGGGTAAGCGGGTTCCATTGCATCGTTTGGTTAGCTATGGACCTGTCACCCTTTCGGAGAGTGTGACCGATCCACTGCCACTTTCGTCGTCGTATGGTTGTGCCTATAGGTTCATGACCCGTTCTCTGATAAAGCTGTTCGTTAGAGATACGGTTTGGCCAGAATATCCTTAATATGTAACGTAGACACCTATTGACAAACGTTTGCAGCTTCCTCGTGATAATGACGGTCACTCTCCAGGTACCACATCCATATAGCAACACGGATTCAACGTTGGAACGGAACAGTCGTATCTTGGTGTTTAAGCTAATTGCATTACTTCGCCAAACTATGGATAGCATCCCAAACGCAGATTTTGCTTTACCTATTCGGCTGGCTATATCCAGTTCGGTTCCGCCATCGGTTAAGACAATACTCCCAAGGTATTGGAAACTCTCTACTCTCTCAACCGTTTGTCCAGCAATGCATATATGAGTTGATGAGTTTGGTCCTAGGCCGATCATTTTTCTTTTTGCCGGGTTAATTTCCAGCCCAACGAGGTCTGCTTCCCTCTCCACATTTGCTGTCATTTGGTGAAGGTCCATTATTCTGTGAGACAGTAGGCATACATTGTCGGCGAAGTCGAGGTGTTTGAGTTCAGATGTGAGAGTCCATCGAATTCCTCCATTTCCTGTTGATAAGGCCGCATTCAGCACATCGCAAATCACCAATAAAAACAATATTGGTGTAAGTATGCAGCCTTGCCGAACCCCACTTTGGACTTCGAATTCCTCAGACAGTCTTCCTCTGTGCAGAACGTGACATGTGGACCCATCATATGTAGCTTTGATAATTGCTATTAATTTATCCGGAATGCCTCTCCTGCGCAAGGCACGCCAAATAAATTCCCGACTGACACTATCAAACGCCTTTTCAAAATCGATGAACAACAGGTGAAGTGGTGATCGATATTCAACACATTGCTCGATGATGATCCGCAGGGTGTTTATGTGGTCGACACAGGAGGATCCAGAGCGGAAACCTGCTTGTTCGGCGTCAAGTATGTCTTCAAGGTGTTCTTTGATTCGCTCCAGGATGATTCTAGCTATTATCTTGGCCACAGCAGGCAGCACGCAGATACCTCTCCAGTTTTCACACTGCATTAGGTTGCCTTTTTTAGGGAGCTTGACAATCATTCCCTTTTTCCACTCATCTGGAAAACTCTCGGCTTCCCATGTTCTCCCGACAAGTGGGAATTGTAGTATTGTCATCCCACAATTAATGAGATCTCTACGTATCTTAAAAGCTTGACTGCCGAAAAAAGTTCGAATTATTCACTTTGGAAAACCATGAAAGGTATTAAAAAACCCCAAATGCAATCGGTACCGATAAGAAAAAGTAATATCGAATGGGCAAAAGGAGACAAAGAGAATGCGGATTTATTTGCGGTGCACCTGGAAGAAACGTTTAAGCCTCTTGACGGACAGGCAGTAACAGAAGACCTTGGTGGTACGATTACGACACCTGACAACTTTAAAATGTCGTTGGTCGAACTTTGCCAGACAATAAAAAATCTTAAAAATAATAAGACCCATGAATATAGTTTAACAACAAGACAGATCCTCAAGGAATTGCCAAAGAAAGCCCTGATCAAGCTTCAGCATATCATAAATGCCGCGATAGATTATTATACGTGCCAAGGCAATGGAAAGTCGCCGAGGTTATAATGGTTTCAAAACCAGGAAAGCCTCCAAGCGACAAAAAATTGTACAAACCGTATCTAAGTATCTAAGGTTTTTGAAAAGCTTTTATTAAAGCACCTACATACAATTGGTTATTGAAGAAAGACGTTTGATTCCTGACCATCAATAGCGCTTCAGTACAAAGCATTCCACAATTGATCAGGTTTATAGAATAACAAATGAACTAGAGAGAAAGTTAGAGGGAAATCAGAGGATACTGCTCTTCATAAAATGGGGTCTACTATAGAAAACACTCTTCAAGTGAAGGAATACACGATGGGTGCATTCCTTGACATCGAAGGGGCTTTTAATAACGTAAGTTCCGAAGCTATAGTAGACAGACTGCGCAGGGTCCAAATACACTCGGGTATATGCAGGTGGATTAAACTAATGCTTAGTATCCGCAACACAACACTAGGGGGCATAAGGGGAAGCAAGTCAAGCGGGGCAACCCCCAAGGCGGTGTCCTTTCACCACTCTTATGGCTTCTGGTAGTGGAAGAGATGTTAGATATACTAGAAAGGAATGGTTTCAACGTAGCGGCCTATGCCGATGATGTTGCCATCTTGGTATCCGGGAAGTTCCCCCGGTATTCAGCGAGCGACTCAATTATTCATTAAAACTAGTGAAGAACAGGGGTCTGGAAGAGAATCCGGCAAAAACACAGTTAGTGCTATTTACGAGGAGAAAATCGATACCAGAATACAATTACCCTCGTATGAATGGTGTCGACCTGATACCTCAAGTAACTGCAAAATATCTCTAGAAGAGCCTTCGGGAAATCTTGGGGTTTTAAGCGCAAAGTGGTACACTGGCTGTATACTGCGGTAGTAAGACCCATTTTGACCTATGGTTCTATTGTCTTGTGGAAAACGGTCGAGAAGAATTACCAACTTGAAAGCGTTACAAAGATTCAACGGGCTGTCTGGGGATGACAGGATTGATGAGATCAACACCGATAGCAGTTCTGGAAACAATATTGAATCTTCTTCCACTTGACATATTCTGCGGGTTTATTGCAGCCAGAACTGCACTAAGACTAAGGGAAGCCGGTCTATGGAAAGCTAAACCCTACGGTCATGCTTTATTCTAAACCGATGGAATACATTGAGACTCTGTACGGAATCGGAATACATCATCCCTATTCCAAACTGCAACCGAAAGTTCTCTATTAGAATTCCTAGCAGGGATGAATAGGAAGAGTCTGTTTCCATAATGAACTTTCCATCTTTACCGACGGATCCAAAATGACTGCCGGTATTGGTGCCCGCGCCTACTGTTAATCTCGAAATATTCATCGCCCGTTTAGATTTAAGGATGGTTGCAATGTTTTCCAAGCCGAAATTGCTGCATTAAAACAAACTGCGGATATGATTATTGAGGAAGATATTCCAGGGCAAATAATCAGCATCTGTGTTGATAGCCAAGCGGCCATTAAGGCATTACAGTCAACATCACTAAGATCCAAGCTCGAACAATTTATAAAAAGAGACTGCATGTTATCTCAGCGGCCAACATGGTGACTTTATACTGGGCACCGGGCCACATGGATATCTCCGGTAACGAAAAAGCGGACGAACTAGTCAGAGAAGGTTCACTTATAAGCCCTTCGCGGGCCCTTTCTGAGGCTAGTACCCTATACAGGAAGATAGACATCGAGTCTAATGAAAAAGCTAATGAACGCTGGTATCGATTAGCTACATGCGCTACAGCTAAATCATTATGGCCAGTCTACGACAAAAAGGTGTCGTGACAGGACACTGTGTGATAGGCAATCACACACAGCACGGCTAGGGTTACCTCATAACGACTACTGTAGAAGCTGCAGTTACATAGAGGAAATAGAATCCGTTCATCATCTCCTGTGTGACTGTCCACCTCTAGCCAACAAAAGAAGCCTTGCCTTTGGAAGATATTTCTTTTCAGAGCTGGATGAGGTAGCATTGAGCTAAGAAAACTCCTGAGATTCTTACATTTATCTGGGTGGTTTAGCCTAACGGTCAAAGATAGCAATTTGTAGGTTCCTAGGGTTCCAAATATTAGGCACAGTGGACTCTTAGTGATCTAAGTGAGCTGTTGACAACCCTGTCAACAAGGGTACCCAGTTACCTAAACTAACGCAGACGTTACAAAACTCCTATGCCTAATCAGAGGCTCCAAATGGTTCAATGAGCAAGCAAGGGACCGTTTTCCCAAATCCATGTGGTATCACATTGGACATATTATTGGTCCAAGTGTGTCGGCTTTCAGCAGATAGACACTTTTACCTAACCAAACCTAGAAAGTCGTAGAAAATCTGTAGCCTAACTTTCATCAATTTTGATGCTCAGTAAAGAAGGAGAGTTAGAAGTGGAGATTATTCCTTAAAGAAATATTTTCCACGGGCTGCTCTTCTGACTGTTCTTATGCATTGGCATCCGCAGAGTTCGCAGAGGTCGTGTATTTATCTACATTCTTCTCACAGGAGACCTTGCAGGAACCTTGTACATGAAACCGCAGTAGGGTCCCGTTAAGGAGTGATAAATGCCGACATCTGAAAGTGCTACACGATGGGATAGTGCCCGACTTTCCATTGAAAGTTATATTAATTCTACCAGCAAAAACTGGACCTGATTATTACTCGCGCAGTTGTTCAGCAGTGAGTCTTTTCTCGCTAGTACGTCCACTTCCTCACTGTGTCTCGGAATCCTCCATTGGGAAACGGTGTTATGCCTTGACTGAGTCTTCTGAGGAGATTCAATTTGAAATGTTGTTAAATTCGAAATAATAGGTATCTAACAGAGTACACGATGGTACTGTCACCTGTCATCACAAGATACTTTCCTCTCCTCTGCGTTAGAAAAAATACGTATGTTCCCTTGCACCCTACCTCAGCGACAACACTCATTATCCCAGTCTCTCTTTGTCACGTCGTTTACCACCTTTTTAAATAAGACATTGCGAAAATCCCCCCACCCTGCAAAAGTGACAAATGCCCAATTTCATCGCAAGAAAAACACCCAATTACCCTCCACTAAGGACCTCGTTTTCTTTCTCGTTCGCATTCATTAATCTTATTCACAATTCCAAAGATGCACAGTAGTATTTCGCGCAGACAATTCCGAAAATGATTTCCCGTGCATGGATATTTTCCAGCTGACAAGGAGCAATGGATGCCACACGACTGGGGATTTTCTTTCTCAAGGATACTCTCAAAACTGAAAGAAAGTATCGCCCCCGCATCACCGACTTGAAGAAGCAGTCGGCGGGCGGCGGGCGGCGAGCGAAGAAGCAGATATCAATTTAAGTGAATTATTTATTTCGGGGTCATTAATAAGGGTGACTTAAGTACGAAAACATTTCCATCCAACACAGTACTTATCTGTCTCCGGTCGATCCCCGAAAAAAAGAAATCACACACACATACTCGTATCTACACCTACACCCTGGCGAAGAGCAAACAAACCCGGCCACAGCCGGTGACTTTTATTTGTGTGTCACGGAAATAGTTAAGGAATTATTGCTCCGTAGATACTGTCACACAGCTGACAGTCAGTCGTCGGCGGACAGAGCCCCATGGGGGGGTGGTTCTGGCCGATTTCGGGTGGCTAAGGGCACAGCAGGTGCGTATGCCTTCGTAATACCACACCGAGGCTATAAAAAAGGGCTGAAACAACTGCTAATGGCAAATACATACCTACCCCACCGGAATGATGAAATAGGGTAAACAAGTTATTAATCACCTGTTACGACGAGTGTGGCTGCCAGAAGCATGCCAACATGCTAACATGGCTAACATGACGCCGCTGCCGTAGGAGCACAGTTTCAAGGCATTTTTCGAATGTGTCACTGCGACAATGGCACTCATTAAACTGCCACCGCAGCAGACCACTGGATAGAGTTAGAGTGTCGTGGCAGTCCTAGCCTACTCCACGTGTTACTGCGGGGGCTGATGGGAACTGCACTCTGTTGCGGGCCAGCAACAAGTTCGCACATACATAAGTAATTGGTAAGGAAAATTTATTCCACGTATTAGTTTATGTCTATTATTTGGATGTCGAATGGCGGTGCGGTACGACAGTGGCCAAGGTGGTGCTGCAGCAGCAATTTATGGCATGCAACATACTCGTACTCGTAGTTCTGCATTAGGAAGTAATCAACGACAACAACTATGGGGATGGTGGAAGTACCTAATAAACTTTTTTTTTAAGAAGTTAATGACTTAAAATGAGAGTGTGTGATTCTAAGCCGGCTAGAGGGTGGGCTTAGGGTGTGCTGTAACTTACGACAGAATGTAGAGCAAAGTCTTTGTCTTGAACTTAATCGATTTCAGTTTTTTGTTGCTTTTGACAGCAATGCACGTGTGCAACTTTTTAGATTCTTGTTTCTTTGTTTTATGAAAGCAGGCGAGGCTAACCAGCGGACTCATGTGTAAATCAAATTAGCACGGTGGGAGAGGACTGTAAAAAAAAGAAAAGAAACGTTCAACTTTCCCCGGACATTTGGCCTTTTGATTGGAGTAATAAAATTAACGATAAAAATGGAAATAAAATGTTAAAAAAGGAACAATTCAGCTGAGCCGCTCTTGGTGCTCATAAATCTCACTGCGGTGCCTTTCAAACGTTTGGCGATAAATGGATTTTATTGCAGCTGTTGACGGTGGGCGCTCTGCTAATTACAGATTACACTTTGTAAAGCCGGTTAACAATGGATTAACTAAATTTAACACTATACTACCTCAGCCAGTCCAAGAAATGCCATAAGCCGAATGGAACGGGGAGCTAGTCAACCTAGGATTGCTTAGAAGCAACGCGTGCTACTTCGAGCTCGTAGCACATCAGTTGTAACCGATCCACGACCGTAGGTCTGGATCGTGATAGAGACATTCCTGAGGATCCTCCTTGGCAGGCAAATAAAATCACCACGCAAATCTCCTGTGATCGATCAATAAGATGCGAAGAACAGCAGAGCTTCACGATCATCCACAAAAGCGATCGCGTATCTCACCTGAAAGATGGAAGAAAGAGGAGGTTAAGTTTGCAGCTAATTTCCTTATAATTCTGAGGATCAGATTCTGTGACCACCTGTTGCGATGGCAGATGTAATCAAATAAAGGGTGACCAGATAGCAATGATAGTTTTTCCAATTATTATGTTTCAGCAGCTGTCAAAGTTACCAATGACATCTAGCTGTCAAAATATTCAATAAGGCTTGCCATTTCATGCATCGTTTGACTGGAAATTATTAACAAAAATATTATCGAAATTCCGGCACGTGAAGTCGGTCGTCATCATGGCTTCAGTGCGCAGGCAATACGTCGCACCGTGGAAAAGTTTGAGCGTAAATACACTCTTTTGGACATTAAGTGAAGAAACCATAGCCGCCGTAGCGGGCAGTATCGAAGAAGACCCAGAAATGTTGATTCGGCGTCAATCAGCTGAATTAGGCATCGCCAGACAGTCAACCAGGCTTATTTTGCGGTTGGATTTGGGCCTACATACATATAAGATTGTGCCTACGTAAGAATTGAAGCCGGATGACCATAGACAACGCTATGAGTTCGCTAATTGGGTGCTGGAAATGTTGGGCGGAGATCCGAATTTTGGTCAAAAAATCATCTTCTCGGACGAGGCCCATATTTGGCTATGTCAACAAGCAAAATTGACATTATTGGAGCGACCACAATCTACAAGTGTTCGACCAAGCATCAATACATCCACAAAGATTGACTGTTTGGTGCGGTTTATGGCACCGGTGGCATCATCGGATTAACGTTACCGTTAATGGTCCTCGGTATAGAGCGATATTAACCGACTTTCTGTGGCTATAGCTAGACAACATCGATATATCCGAGCTATGGTTCCAACAAGACGGCGCTACATGCCATAGCAAGGCTCGAAGTGATGAAAGAGAAATTTGGCGACTGGGTCATCTCACGGCGAGCGTTCATCAATTGGCCTCCGCGATCATGCTAAGTCAAGTCCTTAGTCTACGCTAACAAGCCAACCACTTTGGACGAGCTCAAGGCCAACATTCGAGACGCTATTGCCGGAATAATGCCGCACTTATTGGACCAAGTCATCAAAAATTGGACAAATGATGTGCTGTTCCATACATAATGGCATGAATGGAGCTTCAAAATAAAGCCAGAATCAATTTGATACCTCTCACCTCACACCGTTGTTGTATTACTTAAATTTCTTTTCCTATCGTTCTTATCTGGTCACCCTATAGTTTGTCAATAGATACAGACAAATATTACCTCGGCTTAGGGGCTAAAAGAACATCGCCCAGTATGTTGGTAGAAACAGTACAAACAAAAATTATAGCCATCTCCGACGGAGGATTTTTAGGAAATCTTCAGAAGTCATTCCAGGGCATCTCCTGACCATACTCATTAAGTCCCTGCTTATTATTGCAATTGTATGGTTTCATGCGAACAAAAATTCGAAAATCCCGACCGAACGGATCAATAAAACTGAGTACCTAGTCTCTAACTTTAGCCACCCAAACATAACCAGCCAAACTCCTACAATCTCTCATCAATGATGAGATTACTGCAGTGACCACCAGCTTCGAATAAATTGGCTCAATGACATTCGACGATGAACAAATAGACGATGACGTCAGATGGGAGTCATGTGCGATCGAAAAATGCTGATCAGAACAAAAGGCAAGTTATATAAGACCGTAGTGCGACCAGGATTAATGTATGAATCTGAAAGCTGGGTAGCCTTGGGTGTACACGAGCAATGTTGAGAAGAAGAGAATGAAGGCAGCTCCCATCAATGAGAAGCTTAAAGAAAATAGATTGCCATCGTACGTGCCAATATCAAGAGGAGATGGCGCACACGTTATGCAGAAGGCGCTGAACGTAGAGACAGGACAAGGGTGGCCGTGGTGTAGTGGTAACATCATCGCTTGTCACGCTGTGGGTTGACGGTTCAAATCCTGATGTCAAGAATCACGAAATAAATAAAGAGAGGCAGGATTGAAGACGATAGAGGTCGACCAAAGTCAACATGGCTAAGCACCATTAAACGCGACATAAGCGAAAGCCAGTTAAGGTTTAGATCTAGGTGACCTGATTCCAGATAATCTGGGAAAAGGGAAAGAAGAAGAAGAAGAAGACTTAGACTGGTACCTTAGTAGTGAAACTGATCCAAATCGATCGGAGGGGTAACTCAAGAACCATTGAACGGATTTTGACAAAATTATGAATTATGTCGGAAATGTTTTTTTTTTTTTCGTTTTTTCCTTGGACTCCTCGAAAGTTCAGCTTTGGTTGGTTGGTTGGATGGTTATAGAGGGTGAACTTATGTTCTTCACTTAGGCCTCCATTGGGCCCGTTGTGTTCCTCTCGTCTGTGGAACTATAAGGAATAGTACTGTGATGTGGTAATTATGCGTTTAGAGGGGATCATAGGGAGTATCACAAGGAGACTATGTCATATAATAGTGATCGGGAAATCGCCTTGTACGTCTGGCGAACTCCAATATGTCACCGTTTCTTTTCTCTCTGAGGTGTATTAGATCCGGTATCCTTGGGGATCCCAGTATCTTCAGTCTTAAACTCACTGTTGCGGAGCAGTGGCAGAGGAAGTGTTTTATATTTTTGTCCCTCACAGTTGGCACAGATTGTTGTTTCAGGCTAGCCCGAGTTTGAACGAGTGTTTATTGAGATTGATGAGCCCTGTTAAAGTCCCACTATCTCTCTTAACTGTGTTTTGCTTGAGTTGAAAGCTCTTTTTGCTGTGTTGTTACTCGGTTCTGTTACCACGGATCTGGCCACTTCACACGTGTCTAGATTCGTCCAGTAGTTATTGAACTCCTGTCCAATCTTCTCATTGATTATCGTTTTAATAGTTGTCAGAGGGACCCTTATAGTCTTAACAAGATTCAATTCTGTGTCACTTGCTCCTTTCCTTGCTAGTTCATCTGCCTTTTAGTTACCCGGTACACCTTCGTGGTCCGGTACCCATGTAAGACGGAATTTATTGCGTCTGGCAAGTAAGTTCAATTTAGTTTTGCACTCCCTTATTAGTCGTGATTTCAACAGGGGGTTTGTGATCGCGCTAATTGCTGCTTTGCTTCTCTTCCCTGGTATCTTCTGCAAATATTTCTGTTGCTTCCATAATTTAAAGGACTTTTGCTTGCAACTTGGTTACAAATGGTTCTAGGTGAATAGCAAGTTCAATCGGTGGGTTAGCACAGAAGATGCCAGCCCCTGATTTTCCTGATATTTTAGAGCCATCTGTTATATACAGACGGCTCTAAAATATCAGGGGATTGTTCATAGTCATCCAACGATAACCCGTTGGAATTTCTTGTCGTCCTTCCGTTCGTCCAAGATTCCCTTGTGGGGAAAATTGTTGTTGCCAACATCACTGGATGAGTGGTGTCATTTCTCTTATCATTTTGGTGATTTACCGATGCCCCGTGTTAGCGCCTTCATTGAAAAGGCCGGTGATTCTAAGCCTTGCGGCTGAAAGACCGGCATTCTTCTTCGCTTCCAGGTGCACTGGTAGGATGTTTAAGATCGCTTCTTCGCCGCGGTTTGTGTTGAGGATTGTGCTCCTGTGATACCCAAGCAGGCCATACGTTGCACCTTTGTTAGCAACTCTCTTGCATACTTTTTGTTTGTCACTGACCAGATGGGGTGTAAATATTTTTTTTTTCTTTTTCTTGGGGAACATTATGCCCCATTTTACTTTTAGTCCACTATGCGTACTTTTCCTGAAAAATTTCTGGTCAAACGGTTCAAAAGTTATAAGAGTGTGACAGACACACGGACAGACAGACATATTACATTAGTGTTCCATTTATAAAGAGTGGGCCATCTATTGGTTTCTTTTTAAATTTGCTATAGAAAAAAATCCGTTTAATATTTTCCAAAGTTCTTTGCTTTATTAAAGAGAGTACACTTTCCGATTATTTATGGAAAATAATTTGATTTAAATAGCTGCCGCTGCTGGCTTGACAGTAGCCCATCCTGTCAACCCAATTTGCAGTATATTTTCGATGGTTCGGGGCTTTATTTCACCAATAGCTCGATCAATATTGGGCTTAAGTGCCTGAATCGTTCCTAGATTATCAGCATAACATTGATCTTTAACGCCACCCCATAAAAAGTAAGTCTAACGACGACAAATCGCAGGAGGCCAAGCAGCATCACCAAACCAGGATTATTACAGGATTATTAAACTTTGTACGCAAAAGATCAATGGCTGGACGGCTTGTATGGCACGTAGCGCCATCTTGCTGGAGCCTAAGTTAATTTTCTCGGTAAACTCATAACTTGTGACACCCATTAGCATGCCAATGTTAGGAACTTTCTTCACAAACTTGCGTACAACAGGCACGGTTGGTGTATTATTTCGACCGAAATTTCTTTTCATTTTGGAAACAAGTTTTCAATAATTCCCAACGTTCTTCAAGTGTAAATCGATTCATTTCATACCGCCGAGATGTGATACTGTATTTCTGTCAATTTTTTGAGCGCAAAAGAGCTGTCAGTGTCCAAATATTTTGGTACGGAACTCTATCAATAGACTTAAAGCCAGCTCTCAGCCTCTCTGTGATTCTAAGAAACATAGATTTCAGTTGAGAAAACACCAAACTGCAATTGAATCCCTGGAAGCAGTGTCTTTTATTTCAAAGATCGCTCTAGATTGCCGCCTACGAAAGGGCTAAGCAATTCAATATGCACATACTCTAGGTACCTGGGACATTCCATGGCATCACATAACTAAAGGCCTTTCTCGTCTTACCGTCAATGATACACTTCACGAGGAAGTGGCATTGGTATCATTTTTCCTTCAAATTGTATAATTATTTAAAATTGTTAAAGAATCTCCCGGGATATCAGACAGTTCATTGTACGTTCGACAGCTAGAAGACACTTTGAATCAAATTAGTCAGGCAAAAACCCACGTTTGGCGTTTGATCAATCATCTGGCGGAACAATGAAATCAGGCACTCATACCAAGCTTCCACATTAGTGTGTAGTCTGTATATTTCAGTAGCTATAGATACAGGACTTGCGCAAATAGCATCTCTGTTAAAATGCCTTCAGATTGTGATCAGCATCATTGCACAGCATCGAATTAGCCTGTAATGCCTGTTACATATGTATATTAGACTATCCTCCGCTTAAAAGTTATTCTTTGTCCAGATACATGTTATGTACCAAATTTACACTACCTGTACAAAAGAAAACATCAAAGCTCAACTCTGCACAACGAGACTGTAAATCACAGCTTCCTGCCGGTAAAAATCATCATCCCTAACCAAATTGAAACCTGTTCCCAATAGATTCGTCTGGAATATTCCTATCCCTCGTTCGACGCAAAAACGTCTACCATCATCTCCCGTTTCCCATTTGGGGATAATTCATTAAACAAATTTTCATCACAAAATATGGACAGGGGTCGTAAAATTCGACGCTACCACCACCACCACCTGTACACATTCATATGCAACAGACTGCCACGCACAGGTGGAATGAGATGCAAGCTGCATAACCGCAATTTTCCCCTCAAAATGTGTGCATTAAGTTTCAGAAAAAACACAAATCACACCACATACTGGTGAAAGCTATAAAGCTGTAAAGAAAGTAGCTACCCCCATTCCAGCTTTGGGTGACAGTCAGCCTTTGGAGAGATGTAAAAAAGAGGAAAACCCAACAATCCGGAATTAAAACTTCGATTAAGTGAATAAAACGGAGAGTATCTGCACCAACAGAAGTCATCATTATCTAGGGATGCACTATACACCATCCACCCTCTACCACCCCACCGGCAGACCTTCCACACTAATACCGACAACAACTTTGCACTAGTGGAGAGCTGAGCCATGCGCATCAGCCACTACGTCTAACTGGTGGTTGTGATGACTCAATGAGCAACAGCAGCGCGACAAGCAACAGCAGCAACCCTTAGTAGAAAAATCTCAGCACCCATACACACCTCATCCGCTCCGGGTGGGTGGTAAGTTTTCTATCCATAGACACAACACCGACACATATCGTCCATATGAGTGTGTTTGTGTATGGCAATCACATAACCAAGGGGTAACAACATAACATTACGGGCATCGCCAACACCAGTAGAAGGGAGTGGTACGTCAAAAACTGACGCACATCCAGGACAAACTGCAGACGACATTTTTTTCCACTTTTATTTATATTTATCATCATTACTGCAATTATCCTGTCAACTGTTTAACTGTTTTACCAGCTATTATATACTCTGCTTTGTTTCCACTACGACCGACGACGAGGACGACGAGACCGTCAATCAGACCGCGCGGAACAAATCTCTAGAGTTGTGAATTCTATACGTGAGTTATACTGCAGTGAGTGTCCTTTATTTTATTTTTTTTCCTAGTTCTCCATTTTGAAAGCGATTCACTTTATATAAATTAAATCAGTGTTCAGTGCAGTGTTGCAAAAAAGATACGGAAAAAAACACTTATAGATACTTTTCAACATTTAGTGCATTTTTCAAGTGTTATTCAACAAATTAGTTCGTTCAGGAGCGCGCGCGGGGGGTTTGTTGGAGAAAAATCGGATTACGTGAGTGGCGGCGGCAGAGACCTTCGCACATCAAAGAGCCAAAACAATGAGGATAAATTCTGGGCTGAGTGGGTGGATGGTATGATGGGTCCTCTGTTTAGTGAGAGTGTATCATGATGGTGGTGGTAATGATCGAAGAATATATTTTCGAAATGAAAATTCTTCTTATCCAGTGCAAGGGACACAAAAAAAAAAAAATAAAAAAAATGTGAAGATTTTTCTAAGAGTTTCTCCCAAAAGGATACAGGACACGCATACAAATGCGGCAACCACCCTCCGCTAACACACACATACACACAGCGATGAGAGAAAACACTTGTTTGCTACACAACGTGAACGTTTCCCGTATTCATTCCATGTCCTGTGGCCTTTTTTATTTGTTTACACTTGGTAGTGTGGTATTTATTTATGAAAGTATTAGTGCGCTCAATTCTATAATAATATGTCAGACACAAAAAGCATGGCTGCCGCGCCAACTTTGTGTCGACAGAGAATTAGAAAAAAAAGTGGGAAAAATCGTTTTTTTTTTTGTAGCCTTTCCACTGAAACTAATGGCTAATCTCATCTTCAAGGGTCATTTGCGGGGCAATACAATTGTGTACACAGTTTCAGAGATTCAACTTTATGAAGCGACTAGCTTTCAAGTCAAACTACATATATTTTCTATGAGAAGTTGAGAGGGGGGATAGGATGTACGCGCTCACCTGAGGTGCGACTTCATGTTCATCGCCGAGGAGCTTCTCAAAAGATGTGGTGTTACTGCTGCAAAAAACCACCTGAAGATTTTATGAATCGTTGACCCACCAACATGGTTCCTTAACTTTCTTTTGCTGTTTTCCTTAGCCGCATATATACACTAACACAGTAAAAGAATTTGGGGTTTTTTTCGGAGGTGGGGTGGCAGTAGTGTTGCATGAAAAACACCCAAGAAAACAAACGAAAAAAAAAAACAAATATTCATTCACTTATTCATGCTCACCGCGTGCGGAGGATGAAAGTAGAAAAGTGTCCTTTGTGCGTGTGTGTCGGGTGTTGTTTGCGTGTGCCATGCCGTCTCCCGTGTTGTTGTTCCTTAATTTGCATGGAAACTACATACACGCCAGTTGGCGTTGCCGGATGAACGTGATCATTGGTGGGTGGTACACCATGGGGATTACAAGCGAAGTGGGATTCGTAGAATCCGTGGAACAACAAAGCAGGAAATTCGATGGCTATCTCAAGCCTAACAGTGAGTTTAGATACTTATACTCGTATACCTGTTTCTGTTTAAAAATAAAATCTAATGAACCCACTCTTTTGGGTCCCGGACTTTAAAGCTTCTGACCTGCGAAATAATATCGATTTTTTTTTTTTCGAATATCCCTAAGGTATTGTAGCCTAAAAGGCAAAATCCACTGACTGACTCATTCATCGACATATGTATCCGAAACCATACATGAAGATTGTAGGTATGTTGAAATAGGGCGTTCTGTTCGCTTTTCTCTTGTCCACGCTTAAAACTCTTAAAGAATGCTTATCCGATTTTAATGAAATTCTAACTCTAACTTCTTTAGTGTATTGATCAATGAAGGTATAAAGATATAAGTGTTGTTTCTCTGATCTAAAAAAGACAAACGATTTTCATTCAGCAGTGCTTTGCCACTTCTTTTCCAATGTGTTTCGGCAGGGTCTCATTTTGTATCTCTTATCTTCTTAATGGAAGCTATCAACACCTGACGCATGCTCATATATTCAGCATTTGATAATAATGTTAAACGTTTGACACAAACAGTTTGACGTTAAATCGAGTCAATGATCTGACACTCGACTTTTGCATTTGCACTTACTGTTAAACTGTGTCAAAATAATTTTAAATCAAACAGTTTGTCAAACTATTTGACAGTTCTTTACAAAAAAGTGACATTTTTTGACAGTATTTGCCAAGTGTTTGACAATTGGCAGGGAAATGCTTGTGGCCCCGACGAGCACTTGCTGTCACAGTGGATTAAGCATTGGGTAAAGAAACGTGAGATTGTACGAAATTGTTGAGAGAACTTCCTTACAAAGACCAGACCAGACCAGAAACTAAACTGGGGACTAAACACAAGGGAGAGAGCAAGGAAAGCTATGATAGCTCTTTATACCTGTAGCAGAATATTTGGAAAAACTTGGGGCCCAAACCAAAAGTCATTTTCTGGCTCTACACAGCAGTTGTGAGACCTATACTGACAGCCTAGTATGGTGGCCAGCCGCAAGTAAGGGCACAAACCTCAAGATACTAACCAAAGTACAAAGAATAGCGTGCATTGGTGTCACGGGAGCTATGAGAACCACACCAACTGCAGGATTAGAGAAAATGCTCAATCTATTACCTTTAAACCTATTTGTGCAGGAATCTGCAGCTAGAAGTGCTCTAAGATTAAGCCAATCTGAAGGTTGGAGGTCAAGCCTGACGGGGCATGCGCAGATTTTACGCAAATGCATGGGCGGAGATGTTAGCACAGACTACATGGTGCCCTATTTAGACTTTCATAAGCCGTTTTCTAGTTCATTTCTGAGTCGAGAGGAATGGGAAACTAATATCCCGCTAAATGACAACTCCATCTCCATCTACATTGATGGATCCAAGATGGACGTGGGAGTAGGTGCAGGAATTTTTTCTCGAAAACTCAATTTGAACAAGTCAATTCGGCTTCCAGACTATAGCAGTGTTTTTCAAGCGGAGGTTTTGGTGGTGGCAACTGCTGCCCGGGACGCTGCAATGAAAGCTATACCACCAGATGATATTACATTTTTCATTGACAACCAGGCAGCAATGAAAGCGATTTCCGCTGCTGTCGCGAAGAGCTGCGGGTTCTTGGTACGCAACACAATGTAAAGCTCTGCTGGGTACCTGGACATAATGGCGTTTCAGGAAATGAGAAAGCTGACGAGCTGGCAAGGGAGGGTTCAGCTCTAAATCCTGAACGAGCTGACCCGTCAGTTAAGACACCACCCTGCAACCTGAACCTAGAAGTTAGAAATAAAATGATTGCCATAGCAAATAGTAGATGGAGATCATTAGAATCCTGTATAATTACAAGAAAACTCTGGCCGTTCTACGATAAAAATCGTGCAGAGCAAATCCTACACTTCAACAGATATATCTTATCTGGTTTAGTGGGGATGATAACTGGACACAACTTGTTACGTTATCACACAAACAAATTGGGAATAAGGGAAGAAGATATATGTAGAGGCTGCGGCAATGAGGATGTTCACGA
The DNA here is from genome assembly GCA_963082735.1 of Pocota personata. Lineage (NCBI taxonomy): Eukaryota > Metazoa > Arthropoda > Insecta > Diptera > Syrphidae > Pocota > Pocota personata. The sequence goes on along the minus strand of OY720431.1, from coordinate 32,843,368 downwards.
AGATACACCTCACTTCCTGTGCCATTGTCCAGGACTCTCCAGATTCAGAATACTAGGGAAATATCAACATCGGGTTGGTTTAAGAATCCATAGAGTTTACGAGTGGGGTAGCTTCACTCCTTGGCCATCACAATGGATCTATACTGATCTAAGTGTGGCGTAGTTTGTTTCACACTCTACGTCAACCCATCAAACCTAATCTAACCTAACCATCCTTACAAAGAGCCAACATTGTGTCATCCCTTTCCTCCTTTAATTCCTTTTGCGCATCAGTTTGTTACTGTTTAACACAAAGCACAGAAATTTTACGCTCTAATATTACGCAGAGTGAAAATTGTCAAAGGGTTTGGTGTCAAATGCTGTCACTGTCCAAAGGTCAAAAGTTTGACACAAACAATTTTACGATTACATTGTTTGCCATCGAAAATTAAACGAATAATCCTCTTCTAAGGGGTTGGATCTTTTTGTGATATGAATGGGATGGAATACAATATTAATTCGGTAAACAAAAAGATTTTGGTTTGGTTTTTGTTTCCTTCTTTGAACCGATTTTGATGAAACTTTTTCTTATTTGCTTAAATGATTTTGTGATCTATGAATTTTTTAGAAACAGCATAATACGATAGATATGCGTGTCATTTTGAATGAAGATTTGGTTCATTACTACGGGACTGTTGAAACCAGTTGGCTAAAAACATTTTGCAACGCGGAAGGTCTCTAACGCTATTTTCTTACCAGTAGTTACCATTATTTGATTACAGTCGGATCATATGCAGATACGATCAGGCACATAGATCATCCAAAGAGTAGTCCGCAACGTTCATGAGCGGAGTCATGATACTCGCACCTAGATTCCACAGAAGCCAGCCATTTTCAATATCTAATCTGTTCACCAACCTCACTCATAACTCTGGCTGCAGTGATATAAGGAACGTGTTTCTATTTTGTTCGATTTTCTGTGTATTTCAACCTTTTTCAGCACGCACTTCGTCTTTAGATCACGCTTTAGATGATTGCGTGTCTTTTAACCAAAGGCAGACTATTTCAGGGGTAAAGTAGGAAAGATTGAGAATACCTTACATCTTAATACGGGGAGAACAGCGCATATCTACTGAGTACCGCAGTATGAGCCGCAAAAAATAAACTTTGCCAAAGGCCTTCTTTATTCTGAAGTCTGTTCTTTATTAATTTGGAATAGGGGCCAATTTATAAGAAGATAGTGCTTTAAGATGGGTGAAAGTACGTATATAGCGCTCAACGTCAAGTATTCTTATCTATCTCATCTAACATTGGGACACAACCTTTCAGGAAGTGAGAGAGAGATCTTCAGAATCATATTACAGTCTTGTCAGTTGGCGAATCTTCAAAAGTGATTGAGGATGTGTTCAGGTGACTTTAGTGCTGAACACCGCAAGACTGACATTGGAAGGGCCGGAATTTTGCAGTGCTGCCCACCTCAGACTACGAATGGTTTTGAAAAGCTGAGACTATTTAGAATAGACCAACTACTACAAGTATGGCCTGATCGAGGTTGTGGGGAATAACAATAGTTCCCTAACGTGTGATCAGCTCTCTGAAGAAGGTATTTTTCTGATCAAAATACTCCTATATCGTCAAGAGGAGGCCTTCCAGAGGAATGACATCGTAGCGACTCTGTTTGGTGCCTGTCCTCAAGAAGGGTACGTATTTTTATATGCCACGAATCCCACTTATTGACTTCAATCCGCCTTTTGATTTGAAGAGACTTTTTCACCTTATTCGATAGTTCTATATCTCCCGGTCCCGATTTAGCACTCTCTTTGTTCTTTGTCAGCCTATCCTCAGAGTGCTGCTTGAAAAACTATATGGGGTACTTCTAAGTTTTTATTTTAACCTAAAATTAACGGTATCTCATAAGCCGCCTAACCGACTTAAAATATTATTTTGCTTCGATTAAGAAAGTTCTTGAGGGCCCCAAGACTGAGTTTGCAAAAGTCCCCGAACCCATAATACTGATATACCTCTCATTTTCGATTCATAAAAACTATGAGTGAGTTAGTATCTGAAAAGAAGCCGTTAAGGACAGTTGCAATAAGTTGGACATCTAACTTGTTCAGCTGCTACTTGACCCCTTTCCCGAATGTTGCCGATGTACTGTCTTATCCAGTGCGCGTAAGATTTGCCCTGATTTGTTCATGAACCACTTTTATTTAATCCCAGATTCCTGCTACATGTAGTTTTAAGTGCTAAACAGCCCTTCAGAGTGCACGACGGGATATGTTTCAGTGGCCTTCTGAAGTTGCGCAGAAACATATGCTTCCGGGAACACAAAGAGTTCGAAATTTCTTCCCACTCATTTCTATTTCCCCTCTCAGATAACTTTAGAGTATATCTGTGTACCTGCAACATTTTCAAGGCGGAGATATGGGATCCATTTGTAGATTTATCTATTCTCCTTAGGATTTTCTCCAGCTCACTCGGAAACTAGGGATGAATGGGGCTTTGGAAAAGACTCAGCGCCGTCTGGAGAAACATTTCTGCTTCTACATCGTATGGTGATGTGTACATATGTAGTGTCTGGTAATCCTGATGATCAGCTACCCAGAGCAGATTTACCTGAGAAGAGGTTGCCGCATTATTCTTCTTTTAGGATTCCTCTACTAGCTTGACTGTTCGAGTAGAAATGAATGCTAGTATTCTTGGAATACGGACATGATATGTTCAAGATGAATTTGTTGCCCATGATTGTTACATGGATGAGGGTAGGATTGAGATGTAATATTTCCAAAGCTGAATGGTTTAGTTATGAGCAAATCCAATAAACTAGTTTCGGTTTCAATATGGCGTACACATGTCCTTTTTCAATATTTTTCTGTACGTTAGTTTTTTTGTCTGCCAATTGGCCTAAAAGTCAGGTTGAAAGATCTTCCTCTCATAGCACTTCAGAGTATCCACAAAGAACTATCCTAGCAACGGCTATATAGCCACCTACATTTCTTAAATCTGTTCACCGTTCAGCCTCACCTCAATAAGTCACAAATAATAAATAAAAGTGAGTATACACTCTCCACTAGCTCGATCCTTGTTCTGATTCCCTCCAGAAATTGTTTAAGTTCTTAAATACAGTTGAATTTTGGAGAGAACTAAGAGAGAACTATGAATAGATATAAGTTGTTTGGAGGATTGTGCTGTGCTGTCAATGCTCTCGCGGTAGCTGAACAGAAAATGAACATAAGTTGGGCCTTCTTAACCTCTGTCTTAAAGAATATTAAGCCGCTCCTATAGGTGTCTCAGTCTAGAGCTAGCTTAACGAACTTGGCTCTTTTGAAATTGTACCTGCTTTTACAATGATGAATGCTGAGTTTTGCGCTCCACTATGACAGACTGAAGGCAGAAGACTTCAGAGCATTCTTAAACTAAATACACTGCAAGAACTCCTAGTGTAATCGGGATCCTCTGTAAAAAACTAAAACAATAAATAAATAAATATTTGGCGCAAGAAGCACATATTGGTTCTAGAAACTAGCTATTTGTAGTCATTCTTGTTATGTGTGCTATATTTTCCGCACTAGTGGAACGGAACTCGAGATTTATCGCCGAATCCGAACGTCGAGATTGAAGAGCTTTTAATGACAATTTTACTCTCAGAGATTCGTCAAACATTCGCGAGAAGTACGAGGGTTTTTCAATAAGGACACAACAATTTTGTATTTAAATAATACACAGAATAATTGATATATTAGGCTGGAATTTATTCCAGATGTAGTACACATGTCAGATTTAAGTACAGAATTCGACCTCGTTCATATGACTACCGCGAGCACGTTTGCAGCGATCGATTCTTTGGAACCAATTTTTCACCACTCTTCCACACATTTCGGACAGAACGTTGGCAATTTCGTGTCCGATATTGTTCATCAGCTCCTCTAACATTGTTCGCTTGTTGACGACTAAAAGTAACCCCATTAAAATAAATCCATCGGCGTTAAATCGCATGAGCGAGCTGGCCACTCGACCGGACCATTTCTCGAGATTACACGATTACCGAACTTCCCCTTCAATAGATCCATTGTCTGGCCAGCTGTGTGGCATGCAGCACCATCTTGTTGGAGCAATATATCATTGATGTCAAGTCCATCCAATTCTGGCCAAAAATAGTCTTCCAACAAGGCACGATAGCAAATTTCATTGACCGTAACATGGCGATCATTTTCATCGACGAAAAAATACGGTCCAATCACACCTCCGGCATGAAACCCACACCAGACGGTCACTTTTTGTGGATGCAATGGAGTCTCTTGAAGCACATGTGGGTTTGTTGCTGTCCAATAACGCACATTTTGCTTATTGACAAACCCATTAAGCCAAAAATGAGCTTCATCGCTGAAGATGATTTTTCGATGAAATTCCGGGTTTTCTTCAAACTTTTACAGAGCTTAAACGGAGAAGCTTCGGGGCATAAAATGATTAAGAGGCTTCAGTTCTTGGGTTAGTTTGATCTTGTAAGGGTGTTGGCTAAGATCTTTATGCAAAATTCGCCACAATGTGGACTGAGAGATTCCCAATTCATGTGAACGGCGTGGAATCAACTGATTTTGGCTCATTTTGAACTGAAGCACTCACGGCTGCGATATTTCCGGTACTTCGACCGGTGCGTTATCTCACTGGCACTAGAACATTCAATATTGAATATGTTGACTCGAATTTATCCACTATAGCCCGCACAGCCTGTCTGGCGGGACGATTATTACGACCGAAAATTGAAGAGCGCTTCTTACCACTGACTCAGTATTTCGGTAGTAATTTTTAATAATTTCTAAACGTTGCTCGTTCATGAACTTCACCATGATAAAAGCGTGAACCTTGACTAATATTTTGACATTAACAGAGCATAAAAAAAGTTTAAGTGTGCGTTTGTATTAAAATACAAAATTGTTATGTCCCTATTGAAAAACCCTTTACAACTAAAGTATGGCCCCCGCTCACATTATATGTAGTAAAGCATAAATCCCGGAGCCACTTAAATCCGCAACGAAGTTACAAACCAATCAAGGTTCTTGTATTGTTACGGTGTCTCATCGATAAGGTGGACCAGCAGTAAAGAGTTTGCAGTATCTGGCGATTTCGAAGGATACACAGTGTAGGCTTTCTGATAGACCTCATCAGCACCTTCTTAACGTCATACTTAACAAGGATGTTCCTAGCGTTAAACAAGGAAAAAGATTCAGCGGAGAGAATAATCACAAAAATACATATGACTTTAGAAGGATCGCTTGGTTTAATATGTACTCAGCTTGAAAATAGCTCCTGTCCAGATTTCGCCAATTTTACTATAGAAGCCTTGATCAAATCTATTTTATTTTGGTTTCAGTACATAATTAGCTTAAGAAATCCCTAATGCCAATGCCAACCTCAATTTTTGAAAGTATGTCGAGTCAAGAAGCGCTCGTACAGGCATTTTTCCTTCGACGAGCTTTCACACTTCGCTGCAGATCCTCCGTTTTGACGTCAATAATTACTACAGCGACGTTATTCTTGACCGCCCCAGAAAATTATTTCGGAGATTATTGCCGAACTTCTAGGGCTTTTCTAGAAGTCTGACACTTTATCCAGGTTTTAAAATCCGTTGGACTCGTGTCGCAAAGTACTTAAAGACTAGCTCAAAGACCTTAGATAAAGCAGTGGCATGGATGTGATCTTGGGACGGATGCTTACCTCGGTTGAACCTATCCGCCACTTCCACTGAAAACAACAAAATTCCCCGCTCCGTTCACTTTAAGCTGATCGTGTCTCGGGACTCAATGGCATTCTAAGATGTCTTAGTAGTTTCTCTAGGGAAAGGGTGGCCAATTTCCACAGAACGCCACTAAGTAATCTAGAGGGTGTCAGTATCTGCATGCACCATTAATGATTTAGAGACCCTAAGTGAGGCTGAACCTCGTCTATATTCATCTCATTTCAACCCAAGGAGAGATTGGTGTGATATGAATTGTTGAGAGCGAAAGAATGGGTGGCACTAGATATAGATAAATAAATATTTTAGAGCTAACAGCCCGATGCAGGGCCTGGCTTAGATAGGGTTGATTATTGCTTCGTTTTCGAAACTTCATAAAGGAATTCATTCGGCATGGTGGCATTAGCATAACCCCCGACAAGATTAAAGAAAAAAAAAAAAGGATTTCTCTTAGTTTGGAAGCTGCCATTAAAAATAGCCTCAAAAGTTTTCTGGTTATCTGAATATTTTGTAATCCACAATTGTTTCGTGGTAGATACTGTATTTTTTTTATGAATAAATGTTAATGCCACATGCCTCGCTTTTGGTCTTTCGAAAACCACCTCCTCAAAAAAAAGTCGTTTTACTTTTAGGTCCACCTGTTTACGTGAAATACTTTTACGTATATTACACGCAGCGACGACGCTCGGTGCTGTAATTGTTGCTAAGTAAATACAAAAAACCCCTTCTATCTTTCAGACCATTGTTGGATTTAATTTTTAATTTGAAAGCGCACGAAATGAACCCAAAAATGTGTATTTTTTTGTGTGTAAACAAACCCCCCAACTTCTCCGAAAATTGCACCCTCTCTAACGAACAAATACCACACCACCACCACCATCACCACAACTACCACCACCTTCAATTCATTGCTCGTCACCATGGACAATTTTAATTGAATTTTTAACGAAGAGCAAACTAACATTTAAGTTTCGTTTATTTATACATTCAACGCGTGGCGGGGGTAACTCTTGATGATGATTATGTGAATGATGCGAACCCACACTATCACCTGTGTAAGCCGCCCCCAAATTTCGCCGTTCATTGTGCAACACACGCGTACCACAAACACATATACATTCACCTCTCAGATTGCGTTAATTTTTAATGATGATACCTCGAACCAAATTAGGAAATTTAATTAAGTACGGAAAATCACTGCGTTGCCTGCTACCTCCCCCAAACCAACATTGTCGGTTGGCAAGGATACGCGCAACAGACACGCCGGTGTTGCAGCATCATCGCAATGGTTTCCATGTTTATATGTTCATCCTTTTTTATTTTTTTTTAGCCTGCGTTCAATCAACCTATACAAATAAAATAAAATAAAAAAAAAACTCAGAACAACGAAAGCAATATTAACCTAACTGTGAGCATAATTCCAAAGGATACAAAATTCAAAATTCAACAAATTCAACCCCTAAAAGCAATTTTCGATCTTAAGGACAAATTTTTTTATTTTTTAAAAATCTTAAAGATATAAAAAAAAAATGATAAAAATATTTTTTATCTAAACAAATTCTATATAAAAAAAATTTTATGTTTAAGTGTTTATAAAAAAAAAAAAAAAACAAAAAAAAAAACCGAAAAAAAGAAAATTGATTCTGCATCTCGAGACAATGCCACTGGACTATGTTCAAGCTAAGAACACAACTTACATCTTTGGCAGCAGACCGAAAACAGGAGCATCAGCAACAGCAGCAGGTGGAGTATACGAACAGGCACAGGTATACCTGAGGGCATTCGAGGATGAGGAGTACCATTACCAACACCACCACCACCATCACCATAGTCATGAAGTTCTAAATCAGCAAGCAACAATTTTCATTGTAAAGAAACCGGGCACGGTAGCGTGCGGTGGAGGCAAAGGCAGCCAGCAGACAATCCATGCACTCGATGACGACCATGTGGAGTTGCTAAAGTCACCCAATCATCAATTTTCGGCATCCGCACAGACTAGTAACAACAACAATAGCATCGCATATAGCAACAAAAATAGCAACGACAGGAAGCACAACAGCGATGTTGAGCGACGAAGTATACAGGATACTAGTATTGGGGGACGAGTGGAATCAATAGAGAACAACAGATTCAAAAGCGGCAGTGGCGGTGGCGATGGGAATGGTGGCGGCTGCGATGGCAATAGCAACGATACTGTTGATGGTGGAAGAGTAGATTCTACTGCTGGCAACAACCGCATTAGAAGCCATTGTGGTGGTGGTGGCGATACCGGTACTGAAGCTGCCAGTGGAAATGGGATACTCTGCGGACGACTCGAATGGACTGCAGCTCAATCACTGGTCGAATTGAATGGCAAGGATATGGCAACAACTGTTGCACCAACACCAATAGCGTCTGGATATGGTGCCAGTGCATCCATTCAGTCACCATCGAGGGACCAAAAACAACCACAAGGACGAGAGCCTCCTGCTGTCGGTAAGTGAGAAGATATTTTATACTTGTATGGTAGTACCTACTCGTACATGCATATATCCTTTTTTATTCTATTTTTGGATGTTTTATCCTTTTCGGATTATCTTTGTTAGGAATGGATGGATGGGGTGGGTAGCATTTTATCTATGTGTGATTTGCTGCTGCTGCTGCTTGTATGCAAACACTGTGGCCGAAAATGCTTTTGCAAAGGCATCTAACATTTTTAAGGAGCGGACATTCATTTCACTAGACAGCGCATCTGTCACTATTATGTGGTAGCTTTTTGTGTTTTTGTTTATTTCCCAGATGAATTTGAAGTAATCTCTGTGATGTTGAGGGTATCTTAAACAAATTGTGTTGTTAAAAAGTAGGAGGAATACAAGATCAATGGTGTTCGAGATCTGATTTGACTAGGGGAAGCTTTTTGTTAGAAGGGGTACTGGAAACTCAAAAAAAAAAAAAAAAATAATGAAAATTGCTTCAATCCACTTTTGGGATGATAAGATCAAGGCTTAGGATAGATCAATTGCTTCAATTTTACTTGGATTTGACTAATCGACCGACGAAAAGGTGGAAGGTTGTAAGGTTTAGAACCTTGTAGCTTTTTTTTATCGGAACTGGTAGAGTCTTACTGCAAAGATTGACGAATTTAGAGAGTTGTTTGAGGGTTCTATGCGTGATGTCATCTGTGTTACTGAGACATGGTTTATACCGGAAATACCTGACCATCTATACTCACTCGGAGGCTACAAGCTGATTAGAAATGATAGATCCGATAGAATTGGTGGAGGCATCGCATGGTATTGCACATAAAGTAGTACATGTGTCGCAGAGTGATAACCCTTTGCATTTTATATTTGTTGAGTTGATGTTAAGGACAGAAAAATGTTTAATATGATGTGTCTATAGACCCAACAAGTATATCACCCTTCAGTCATTCTATTCTGCACTAGAAGAGATTTCTTGCAATTATGATAATATCGTTATAGCTGGTGACTTTAATTGTAATCTGTTGAATTCGCATTTATCACAGCCATTTATCAATGAAATAACAGGAAATAATTTGACTCCCGTTAATTGCAGTGTCCCAACTCATTTTTGGTCCCAATCTCAAACGTTGCTTGATCTATTTTTAGTCAATCAACTTGATAAAGTTGTCTTTTTTGATCAATTATCTGCTCCAGCCTTCTCCAAGCACGATAGAATTTTCTTAACATTCGACATCCAACATGATTTCTACCCGCAGACTATATTTTTTTGGGATTTCAAAGGCATTGACTGCAGTAATCTCTCAGCTAAACTAGATGATGTACATTGGCATCAAATATATCAAATGTATTCTAGCAAAGAGCAGGTCGAATACTTGCAATCTAACGTAACTCGTATTTTTAATGAGTGTGTTCCGTATAGATCAAAGCCTCTGAAGAGTCCTGGACGCCCATGGCTAATGGAAAGAATAGTACGTTTGATTAAGTTAAGAGATTGTGCTTTCAAGCGGTGGAAACGTTTCCGAGTCCCTGCTTTTTACGAGGACTTTAAGAACCTAAAAAACTCTGTAACAAATTTAATCAAAAAAGAAAAGCATAAATTTTTATCTAAGAAATTGAACCATGAGTTACCAACATAACAGCAGAAATATAAAAGAATCGTGCACGGGAAAAAACCAAAATAGTGTGCCAGAATGTATAGATGTTGATGACCTGAACAAATTGTTCTCTGATGTATCATCAGTATCCTCTGCTTTAAACACAACATCTACAGCTGTAAGTTCAGATATGAAACTGATGTAGTTGAAGCGATTCTTAACATAAAGTCGAGCGCTATGGGGTATGACTCAATACAGACTCAATACAATACAATATTCTTCCTTTTCTAACTCATATATATAATACGATTTTCATTACATCTAATTTTCCTCCTCAATGGAAACATGCAAAAATCATTTCCATTGCAAAGAAGCGTTCATCTCCATCAACTGTAATGGAATATAGACCCATAGCGATCCTCCCATATCTTTCAAAAGTTTTTTAAAGGCCAGCTTTCTGGCAAATCTCTGTATTCCTAAAGCAGAATAAACTCTTGTGTCCGCTACAGTCCGGGTTTAGAGAAAAACATAGCTGTATCACTGCTTTACTTAAAGTGACAGATGATATTAAGACTTCAATGGACGGCAAGAATATCTCGTTCTTAACACTTTTAGATTTTTCAAAAGCTTTCGATACCGTTAACGACGACTGCTTAACCTACAAAATTAAAAACTTCTTTCGCTTCTCCGAATCAGCAGCAGGGCTAATAAATTCAAATTTAATTAACAGGGATCAGAGAGTCTTCGCAAATGATAAAATATCAGCAGCACTACCAATCAATCGAGAAGTTCCACAAGGATCCATTCTGGGCCCTATATTATTTTCCCTTTACGTCAATGATCTCCCAAGTGTTGTTAAATATAGCAACCTTCATATGTTTGCTGATGACGTACAATTATATCTTGCGTCTCCTATTGGTGAAATTAGCTTTGCTGTTGATCACTTAAATTATGATCTTCAGCTGCTAATAATGGTTTAAGCTTGAACCCTAAAAAGTCGCAGTGTATGGTTATCTATAAAAATATGATTAACACCTCATCATTTCCATCTGTTAAGCTTGCCTCGACTCCATTAAATTACGTTGATAAAGCAGTAAACCTTGGCATTGTATTTGATCGGACGTTAAAGTGGGATGAGCATATAAACAAAATCTGCTCCCGAATTTACGCATCTCTTCGCAAGTTGTATCACTCGCAATCATACACACCTGTATCCACTAGAGCTATGCTGGTTAAAACCCTCATTGTTCCATTAATAACTTATGGATGCGAACTCTTTCCTAAACGGGACTGTGTTTCTAATCGGATGTTAAACGTTGCATTTAATAATGCGACTCGTTACGTCTATGGTCTAAGGCGAATGATCATGTGTCTGCATATAGGTATAAAATACTCGGTTGCTCTCTCGACAGCTACTTAGCCTTTAGATCAATTATTGTTCCTTCGTAAGCTAATCAGGTTAAAGGAGCCCTCGTACTTATACTCCAAGTTACGGCTGACTAATTCATCGCGAATTCTGGGTTTCATATTGCCGAGATCAAAATCAATTCTTTCATCACACTGTGAAATATTGGAACCATTTACCTATGTATGTGAAGAACAGCTATGAAATGAGAAACTTTTTTGAATATTTGCACACAGGTTTGTAAATTAGTGAAAGAAAAAGGGAATAGAGGAAATGAGGAAAAGAAAAAGAGAATATTTATTTATAGCAATGTATCTTAACTTAAAAATTAAAACTTTTGATTTTAGATTTTTGTTATCTTCCTAATTTATGTTTATATTTATAGATGTATATTTTTATTTTTATTTTTTTAAACACCTAATTGTATGCAACACTATCTATAAGGATTATATTCTTATTGTGATTGTCACTAATAATAATAATAAACTAAACTAAACTAAACTACGGCGTCAATATTCTGGTCGAATATGAAGAAAGGAATTTTACAATATGGAGCCGACTCAATATTGTAAGTTCAGCAATTATTTCAATACTTGCACTAATTCTACATTACCTAAGGTCTCTAACTGTACATATGTAATATTCATCGGCACCACCAGTAGCATTCGATTCGGGGCACATTGCTTTCAATTCTCAAGGTCAAGCATCCGATTACTTTGTCCAAAGATTGCATCTTCCTTAGTATCTCTCAAATGAGGGTTGCGATTTGAAGAACCTCTTCATTGAGTATTGTTGCCCATTCACGCTAGTTAGTGGCTTTTTTAACTACGTCCGTATTTTAGTATAACACATGAGTTTACGATTTTTTATTCTACTCCATTTGTCCTTCTGTCAGGGCTAAATATCCGACGAAGGATTTTTCTCTCGAAAGAGTCTAATATCTGCTCAGCTTTTAGTAATAATAGTAAAGGGTGGTTAAGTTTTAAGGGCCGATGTTGATTTTGAATAAAACACAAATTATTTAGGAAATTACTGTCATTTCTTTTTATTATGATAATATTGGTATGGTTCAATTATGTATGGAACAAAATATCGGCCAAATGGCCGCCGCGACCTCGGCGGCACACCTCCATCCGATGGTCCAAATTTTCGATGACGCTGAGGCATAATTGAGGTTCTATGCCGTTAATGTGCCGAATTATCTCATCCTTTAGCTCTTGAATTGTTGCTGGCTTATCGACGTACACCTTTTCTTTCAAATAACCCCAAAGAAAGAAGTCCAATGGTGTCAAATCATATGATCTTGGCGGCCACCACGCGAGATAACACGGCCATTGAATTTGTCGCGCAAAAGAGCCATTGTTTCGTTAGCTGCGTGGCAAGTGGCACCATCCTGTTGAAACCACATATCGTCCACATCCATATCTTCCAATTCGGGCCATAAAAAGTTCGTTATCATCTCACAATAGCGAACACCATTCACAGTAACTGCCTGACCGGCCTCATTTTGGAAAAAATACGGCCCGATGATGACGCCAGCCCATAAACCTCACCAAACAGTCACTCTTTGTGGGTGCATTGGTTTTTCGACAATCACTCTTGGATTATCATTCGCCCAAATGCGGCAATTCTGCTTATTGACGAATCCGCTGAGGTGAAAATGTGCCTCATCACTGAAGATGATTTTCTTCGAAAATTGATCATCCACTGTTGCCATTTTTTGCCACCATTGTGACCATTGACGACGCTTGAAATGGTCAAGAGGCTTTAGTTCTTGAGTCAATTGCACCTTGTAAGCGCGTAAATGCAAGTCTTTATGCATAATGTTCATCAACGACGAGCGTGAGAGGTGCAATTGTTGGACACGACGACGAGTTGAGGTGGACGGCTCTTCAGCCACACTATCGCGAACAGCAGCAATATTTTCTGCAGTACGAGCTGTACGAGCATGCACTGATGTTTTCACATCTCCTACAGACCCGGTTTGCACAAATTTTTGCACGATTTTTCCGATTGTACGCACATTTGGGCGATTAAATTGACCGAAAGAATCACGAAATGCACGATATGCATTTTGATTTGAACGCCTATTTTCATAATAAGCCTGAATAACTTTAACGCGTTGCTCGATTGTGTATCTTTCCATGGTTCAAATTGAGTTAGTCTGAAATTGAGAAATGTCAAATGAAATGCAGAAAAAAACTTGACGTTTAGGTGTGGTTCACATTCAACATCGGCCCTTAAAATTTAACCACCCTTTAGTAATAGTAGGAGTAGTAGTAGTAGTAGTAGTAGTAGTGGTAGTAGTAGTATTAGTAGTAGTAGAAGTAGTAGTAATAGTAGAAGTGGTAGTAGTAATTAGACATTGGCAAATGCCGTCACCTGAAAAGAGAGAATTTTAGTACAAATTTTAGGATGAAATAAGACAAGTTTTTAGGTCAACTAATTTTACGATTGGTTATATAAAAATATTTAAAATTGTTCGTTTTGAATTTGTTGATGATATTTTGAGATCTACGAGTAAGATGGCTAGCTAATAGATTCCAATCTTGACCATTTAAATGCACGATGACCAATATTCCGATAAAGTGGAGAACTTTTTTTTCGTACGAAGGTTGCATAGAGTGCATTGCTCATTCCCATCTTTTATATTTGGCCTAAAATTTAGTCGAAAAAGTTCGCGTCTGGTCTTACAGATGGTGAAAACAATACACAAGCTGTTGCGGTAGTGGAAATAGTTTCTCTGTCCCAGGTCATGATCGATTATAGGATATTTAGCCCTAGTCTCGCTACGCAGTGCTTTCACTTTGAATGCTTCTCGGGTGGAATCTTCTAAATTATTATCAGGACATAACATTCACTGCTTAACCTGGACCACTCGTTGAAGAATTGCTGTTTTCGGTGTATTAAGTGTTTCGCGACTTTATGACAACTTTTAAGATGTAAAGGAATTGCAAAGGAAGTAAGCATGTTGCTAAATGTAACTTGTAGTTCGGCATGTTTTCGGATAATCTGAACATTTTTTTTTTATTTTATAAATTATCCTAGCAATGTTTCTAATTCTTCATACTCACAGTATTCAATTTTTCTACTTCCCCATACCTAGAGATACACCAAACAGCGTAGCGTACTAGGTGGCATGATGCTCGTATATTTCCCGACGACGCAGTTCCGTAAAATATAACAAGAGGGAGCATCAATATTGTTATCTAGGTTTTTTTTTAATTAATTTTTTATTCAATAACTTCGAGACCAACTCGTTTCGCCTGGGCTTCCAGTGCCTAGGAAGCAAAGGCATGCTAAGACGTCTGCCAATCGCATCTGGGTATCCCAGTAACTGAACAGAGTTATCGAAGATAGTAGCTTCCATGTTGACACCAACCCTGAACAGTATCTGTTCCATAGAAAGATTGAAAAAATCACATTTCAGCTAGAAATGGCAACAAAAAACTATGAGTTATGACTCAAATCAAATCACTGTGAAAAAAACAGTTATTTAAATCACTGTCGTTATTTTTAAGATTTATACTCAAAATATGTATGTATCGTCCAACACTGTATGGAATGACGTGTGTTATTGATTAGGAATTATTTTGTAGCTAGGGGTGTCCACTTAAACTATGGAAGCTATCGAAAAACTTTCGCTGAAAACTTGCTTTTTTTTGTATTCAATTGAAAATAGGGATATATAGATGACGATGTTTTCAGTCTTCGCTAGTTTTGCTTATTTTTAATATCTCAGCTGATTTTATTGATACTCAAAAATGGTGTTCGGAAAATAGAAGGTCATCTAGATAATAAATTAGCGATTTTTTCGCGAAAAAAGTTACCTGAACGTAGCAGCTCCAAACGTCATTTTTCCATTACAATTTTTTCAATAAATTTTCTCTAGCTGACAAAATATTCACACAATTTCCAACCAATTAAATCAACAATAACACGTTCCTTACTCTCATTCAGATATAGAATTTGATACCCCAATTCGATTACCTTTCAGTTTTCCTACGCCGTAATTTTTAATATCAAAAACTTCCCATTTTGTCCACAGTCCTTTCGAGAACTACCTACATCCTCATAGACCGATACGACACACTCCATGTTGTTATTTTTTCCCGGTGATCTCCAAGCAAGTAACAGTCAAAGTCACAGGTTCTTTTCTGCTACATGCTTCTGGTAATGAATATCTACTTGTAAGGTTAAGTAAATGGGTGCCCTCATATCAATGGCTCACTTAGACCTCATAGAATCCATTGTGCCCAATTTGTTTGAAAACCCTGGGAACCTAAAGTTTTAAACCGTTGTTAAACCACCCAGATAATTAAATGAATCTGAGAAGTTTTTAAGCTCGATATTACGTAGGTCCTCCACACCTGAGAAGAAGTTTCTACCAAAAGTTGTGCTTCTTCTAAGGACTACTGCAGGACAGTTAGACACTACAACTTCCATAATAGTCATTTTATGAAAGCCCTAGTCATGCTGCATGATTGCCCATCGAGCAGTGTCCAGTCAGAACGCTGACCATATCGATCAGGACATTACATGTGT
This sequence comes from Pocota personata, assembly GCA_963082735.1. Taxonomy (NCBI): domain Eukaryota; kingdom Metazoa; phylum Arthropoda; class Insecta; order Diptera; family Syrphidae; genus Pocota; species Pocota personata. The sequence goes on along the minus strand of OY720431.1, from coordinate 32,827,648 downwards.
CTGTAGCTGTAGAACAAGTGACTGATTGATACCAGCTCTTGTTAGCCTTTTTAATGGATTCTATGTCTATTTTTCTACATAGTGTGCTAAGTGTTGTGCTAGTTTCGATTAGGGTGAAGAATTTACACTGGATCCGTTTCTACCCAGCGGAGACAACTATATATCTCGACATCCAGTATAGGGTTACCGTGTTGATTGTTGATATCTTACTTATTTAGTTTTATTTGCACAGATTTCACTCCAAGTATCAAAATCTCGTTACTTGTGATTTTAAGTAACTAGTGAATTAGATGAGTATGAAAAGGATGAGTGCAAATAAAAGGAAACTGCATATTCTCTCTGCTGACTCTGCTTCAAACGGAGTAATTTCGATACTCCGAGTGAAATTCATGCATAGATACTTAGATACTTTAGTAACAGATCGTGACTGTTACTTCTTGATCACGGTGACAAAGTAACAGTGACAAAATATCGTACCATCTCTAATTATTAGCACTATACATACACTTATACACTATCGAACTCTCCAAGGAAGCCAAATATTTAGGAGTAATCTTAGATAGCAAGCTTCTTTGGACGAAACATGTCGAGCTGAAAACTTCCAAAGCTCAGTCAGTCTTTCGGCAATGCAAACGTGTTTTCGGCAAGACATGGGGCTTGTCGCCAAGGAAAGTCCTTTGGATCTACACGGCAATGATAAGACCCTTCCTCTCATTTGCGTCAGTTGTTTGGTGGAATAAGCTTTCACGTAAATACGTTACTGCTGCTTTCGCCAAACTCCAAAGAACAGTCTGTCTCGGCTGCTTGGGAGCTTTCCCCAATACGCCTGGCTCTGCTCTAGACGCCTTGATGAACCTGCCCCCTCTTGATATTTATATCATGGGGTGTACACTCAGAGCCATCTTCCGTTTAAAAAGAAGTGGTTTCTGGCACGACTCGCACTGGAGTTTTGATGACGTCGCGCGACGATTATCCTAAGACCCCTGTCTCATGGATATGCCATCTGATGCAATGACACCTGAATTATGGCTGCGGTGCAAATTTGAAGTCAACTTTCCCCATGTTCAGGATTGGCTTTGGCAGGAGTCTGAGGCAGGAAAGGAATGTAGGGGTCTGATGCTGGTGTTTTCGTGGAATGCGACAACATGAGGCTTCACTTCTCATTGGGAAAACACACATTTGTCTTCCAGGCAGAAATATGTGCTATCCTAATGGCTGCGAACTATGTTGTGAAGAACAGGTAAAAGGGGCGAAGTATCTGCGTTTGTAGTGACAGTCAGGCTGCGCTTAAGGCCTTGTTCAATCCTTTAACCACTTCCAAAATAGTTCTAGAATGCAAAACATCCTTGAATTCGGTCGGAAGGCTGAACTCACTGAATCTTGTTTGGGTCCCAGGGCACAAAGGGATAACAGGAAATGAGATCTCTGACGAGCTTGCTAGACAAGGCTCAGAAGAGAATTTCTCTGGACCTGAACCCACGTTCGGTTTGCCAACGTCCTCGGTTAGGGCTTCCATTGACGACTTTGTTTTCAGTGAACACAATCGAAGGCGGCATGACTCTCCAGGATGCAGGCAGACTAAACGAATGGTCTCCGTCGTCTGTAAGAAATCCGCGGCTTTTTTGCTATCTCTTAACAGAAAAGACTGCAGACAACTTACTGGCGCTCTTACGGGCCACTTCGCCTTTGCCAAGCACCTCCATGTGCTACATTTGGGCGCTACCCCTGTCTGCGACTCCTGTGGAGAGAGCGATGACACTGCGGAACACTGCCTATGTGATTGTCCTGCCTTTGCTCGGATCAGGTGGCAGATTTTCGGTGCTGATGTGGTGAGTGCTGATGACCTAAGATCAAAAGTTTGGTTCTCTTTCTGCCCTATCACTCTATATGGTATACTGTTTAAATATAATACATCTATTATTCCCTGTCTATTGACGACTAGATTTCCTTTCCTCTCGCAAAAACGCCTGTTTTTCAAAAGTAAAGCAAACAGTAAGTTACAGCTTTCTTGATCTGTTCGACTTCAGCTTTTTGTGAATTCAGACGTTTACGAAACTGGATTGACAAAATTACCTAAAACAATTTCCTTTGCTTTCCTCATACTCCTAACTCAAAAATTGGGCCCAGCTAAAAGCATTAAAATCGGGTAGAGTGTTAGTAAGGGGATTGAGAGTCAAAATTTCCAGAGAAAGTCATTCTCCCGCGCATAAATTAAGAACCACTTAATGAATTTTAACGAGCACATGTTGTCTGAAACTGATAAGATATAGGAGGTAACGTTTGAAAAGTCTTCAAAAATGTTCATTGCATCGCGCGGAACTTAAGAACCACTGAACGGATTTTGATCAAATTCCCATGGTCCCAAATACTTTCAAAAATAGTCCTTGACACACGGCTAATAGATTTTGATGGAAATTTGCTTTAAGCGGTTGTGTAAGCGGTTTCTTCCGAAAGTCATCGAAATCAGATGGAATCTTCAAAAATTTACTCAATTGCACGACTAGTTACCTAACTCAGGAACGACTGAACGAATTTTAATCTAATTTTTGTACAAACTCTCTCAGGAAATGTAAATTTATAGGTATAACGCTGTGGCAGAACCACGAAATGCTCGTAGTACCGGCCCATCTAATGAGCTCTATAACTAGATGTGGTGGTACTCGTATTTCACCAGGCGACCTGTATATGCAAGTAAATGGATTTTAATTTTTGGGTTTGTGATGACATTTAAAACGTCCAAGTCAAACATATTCAAAATTAGAGATAGTGTAGGTAGGATGAAGAAGAAGAGCCTGTGCTTGGGTATTTTTAAATTATTTTTAAAACAGTATAAGCTAAACTAACCTAAAAGGATATGGACGTTGTAATTAGTTGCTTAAGTATATCATTCCAGAGGGCTTACAAAGTTAATTGACTTTCGGGTTAAAGTGAGATAATTTATTTGTATACTCTCCAACAGTCGTCCTCAGGCTTGGCTTGAGTTACAAAAAAGAGTTGCTTTATATTCCCAATCCTGTTTATAGGCCCTAGAACGAAGCTTCTCTGCGATATTTGCGCTCATCGTCAAAGATAAGGTCTACTTTGTCTGCCTACAGTCTACCGAAAATTCCATCGCTACTACTCCACAAAGAAGGACTTGGATAATAACAGTTTTATACGGCTTTGCTTTTGATGGAAGAAGGAGCGTTTTCAAACTTCAGTCCGCACTTATAACGGAATGAATTTAGCAGGGATGCTAAAACAAGACGTGGTACGATGGAGCTCATTCCTGTTCAAGCTAACATACTTAGCCTTGGAACTAATTAAGACGTCGCTGGTGTTAATTTGATGCTTCAGGATCATCCGTTCCTTGTACTAAATGTACAATCAAACCCAAAAACGCAAAAAAAAAACTCCATCACGAAGTTAGTGGCTCCACAAAACTTCCTCTAATGACCTTCAATTAAGGTTGTCATAAAATAACTTCTTTGGAATTCTCCATCCATAGGATTTCCGTGGTAAAGGACAATGTTCCCTGTTTTCTATTAACGGCAAACGACTCCACTATCATGCCCATCATCGGATCATGCATCACTATCATCGCAAATGCCGCCATCGATTCTCAATTAAGCCCAGCCAGCAATAATTCATCGTTCATTACGAAATCGATGAATTACGATACCGCGTGCCCGAAATTATGCATCATACGAAATTAACTGAGTCTGCCTGCTACAGGCCGGTTACAGCCCCAGTTAAACACGTGCTGCAAAAAAAGAAAAAAAAAAGTAATCGAATTCGAGTCCTTGTTGCTCAGAAAAATTAATGAAATCCTCCACCGGCAAAAGGACCCGCGCGCCAACAAGTCGGTTGAATCCATCGGGCAAGAGGGAAATGTGCAAATACCGTTTAGTTACCCCGAGAGGGAGAGAGAGGCAAACAAATAAAACCCCAAAATACTTATAAATGTTAAAGAGCACGGGTAATAAAAAGGAAATAAACATGATGCCAGATAGGATATCATCGTAGCAATGTACGGCATGCAAGCTCACCAAACCATACCAAGCAGCCGACCGACCGACGACAACAGGTTGTGGGCTCGGAAGGACTTAGCCGGGGATTTAAAGTCGAAAACTCTATCCAAATTGATTTGTTAACTATCTCTCCTGTACGTCATCTACATTACACGTCTTCTAAGTTTCGTCCTTCGGTCCTTTTTACGGTTTGCATGAATTTTTGATTGTGGATGGCAGGTGGGTGGCGATGGAGGATGGTGTTTCCATGGAAAATATCCTAAAGATGGTCATGTAACAAACAAGAGGAGGATTCGCTAGCTGCTGTCGTGTGTTGTGTGTGCTGTGGTTGTGTGTAATTTATGATAATAGTTTTGAAGGTATCCCCTTCAGTGTTGTCAGTTACGCATAGCAATCAGGACATGAGCACCGATCAATTTTTGATACATTCAAGTGTTATCCTTCAAGCTTAGCAAAGCCTCGCCTGAGAGAAATACAAATGAGGGTGGTTGATTTGAGTTGAATGAGAGAGTGTGTGTCGGTGCGTCAGCGGAGGGAGTGCCAGAGGGAGCTCAAGTGTGGCATGGCATGCTAGCATAAGGATAAGCATATCCTTTTCATGGAATAAATATATTAATACACAATGTTTCCATGTCAAAATCTGCTAAGGATTTTTTTTTTTTCTTAGCTGCTGCCTGCTGTTGCTGCCTACTGTCCTCCTCCTGGGTCGGAAAAGGATTTTCTCCTGAAATATGCAATAAATTGCTGGGATTGTGTGATGGCTATCCAAGTGTCGTTTTGAATCGTTAAATGCGATTTTTTTATTAGAAATGATTGGGAGGGGAGGAGGAGGAGGAGGAGGTAGTTAATTGGAATGTATGCCACGACACCACAAATGGAATGCGAATGCATTAAGCAATTGGATAAATGACTCAGAAATGTGTCTCATTCGAATATGTTTGATTCCGGGCATAACATCTGTTTGCAGATACTTGTTTATTTTGGTTAATGACATACATTTCTGGTGCTGTAATTTATGATGAAAATAATAAGCTCTTCAAGACGTAGTATTCATTTACGCGTTTAATTCGATTCATATTTCAAAAGAGCTATTGTTCTAAGTGCTGCTAGTTTCAGATATCAAGTTATTTGGTTGAATGAAACAGGAAGCCATTGCCGACCTGAATTTGTGATGTATAAGTTCTACTTTTTTTTTCGGGTCAGGAAACACTGCACTGAAGGACTCAGATGCAACTGCTCCATTGTACTACCAGGATGCAAACCGTGTTTTACTCATTTTAATGGAATTTCCTCGTCTTCCGGAGAAAGTCGAGTAAACGCTTCAGAGATGAGGAGCTTAAGGTATCAGCGCCGAAAATATACGAGCAAAAGTAGGACAATCCCATATTGGGGCTGTTCTTAAATTTTGTAAGATTATTTTGTTTAATTATTAACTATGACACCAAAGGGTATGCAATAAAATATACACTCAACTTATTCCATGATGTACTTCCAGGAGCTAGATGTATACAATTTGATTGTGTAACGCCTTCTACTTGGACATGAAAGATTTTAAAAAGAAAATCTCAACACACTAAATATGGTGACATATAATAGATGCTACAGAAGCTTGATACTTATACTAGCAGTGTCGTCGCTCCATCCACCAGCGCCGCAGACTTTTGTATCACTTAAGTCTACCACACTGAGATGTTTAGCAACGCCGATAAGTTGTCTGCAGACTTTTCTGCTGAGAGACAGCAAGAATGCCGCGAATTTCTTACAGACGTCCACACACAATTATGTTCATAAGAAACCCAATCGTCAATGGAGGTCCCGACCGAGGATGCAGGAAGACCCAATGCAGGTTCAGCTTCTGAGAAAATCTCTTTTGAGCCTTGCCTTGCAATCTCATTGGAGATCTCATTCCCCATGATTCCAGTATGGCCTGGGACCCAAGACAAGAATCACAGAATTCAGCCCAGCGACCAAATTCAGAGAGTACTTGGTGTCTAGCTGCTCCAATAATGTTTTTTATGCAAAATTTGTTGGCCAGTTTGCCTAGGGTCCTTGTGAAAAGCTTTCCATATCTCATAAACCTTTGAATGTGTTTCTGATATACCGGTTTACTGCTTTGAAATTTTCGAAATTCTAAGCATTTTGACAACAGTCCCTGTTAACAGATGTCATTCTTTACATCAGATACTAGGGCTCGAGAAATTCATCAAACTTTGTCTGTATTATTGCGCATAAAAATATCAATTCGGTTATTCAATTGGGAGATTTAAGCGCATACTCGTATGCCCTCAGATTACTACTGTTTCGAGAACGTAGTTCCACTGACTGTTTTTTTTTTTTTAGATGACCCCTCAATGGTTTGGACCTGAAGTTCAACCAATTCTATCATCAGGTAGTAATAACACAGACTTTTAAAAGATGGTATCTCTAACATCAGCTGAAAAGTTTTGCACAAACCTAGATAGACATGGCTCTGTGTAGCTCGTCTCTTTAAACCAATAAAGTAAATACCTGGTGGCCTTTTTGGGTCAATACAACATTAATATGACTCAATCCAATTATTAAAAAATTGTTCAATTGGAAGAGTAATTTACTTACTTATGTCCTGTATCCCCTAGTGGGTCTTAGGGCCTCTAGAACGCCTACGCGCCATCGTGTGTGATTTCTGGAAATGTGCCTCAGCTCTCCCCAACTCTTTCCCAGTTGTCGTGGTTCCTTCTCAACTGTTCTGCGCCACGTACTCCTAGGACCGCCGCGTATCCTGCCATCCTGGGTAACGGGTTCCATTGCATCGCTTGGTTAGCTATGGACCTGTCACCCTTTCGGAGAGTGTGACCGATCCACTGCAACTTTCGTCGTCGTATGGTTGTGCCTATAGGTTCATGGCCTGTTCTCTGATAAAGCTGTTCGTTAGAGATACGGTTTGGCCAGAATATCCTTAAGATCTAGCGTAGACACCTATTGACAAACGTTTGCAGCTTCCTCGTGATAGTGAAGTTACTCTCCAGGTACCACATCCATATAGCAGCACGGATTCAACGTTGGAATGGAACAGTCGTAGCTTGGTGTTTAAGCTAATTGCATTACTTCGTCAAACTATGGATAGCATCCCAAACGCAGATTTTGCTTTACCTATTCGGCTGGCTATATCCAGTTCGGTTCCGCCATCGGTTGAGATAATACTCCCAAGGTATTGGAAACTCTCTACTCTCGCAACCGTTTGTCCAGCAATGCATATATGAGTTGATCTGTTTGGTCCTAGGCTGATCATTTTTGTTTTTGCCGAGTTTATTTTCAACCCAACGACGTCTGCTTCCCTCTCTACATTTATTTTTTTTTTTACATTAAGCATACGTCGTCAGCGTAGTCAAGATGTTTAAGTTGGGATGTAAGAGTCCATCGAATTCCTCCGTTTCCCGTCGACAAAGCTGCCCGAACCACATCGCTAATCACCAATAGGAATAGTATTGGTGGAAGTATACAGCCTTGCCGAACCCCACTTTGGACTTCGAATTCCTCAGACAGCCTTCCTCTGTGCAAAACGTGACATGTGGACCCATCATATGTAGTCGACACAGGAGTATCCAGAGCGGAAACCTGCTTGTTCGGCGTCGAGTGTGTCTTCAAGGTGTTCTTTGATTCGCTACAGGATGATTCTAGCTATTGTCTTGGCCATAGCAGGCAGCACGCAGATACCTCTCCAGTTTTCGCACTGCATTAGGTTGCCTTTTTTAGGGAGCTTGAGGAAGCTTGACGATCATTCCCATTTCCCATGTTCTCCCGACAAGTGGGAACAGTAGTAAGAGCTTAAATGAAATGTTGAGGAGACTGAATCCGCTCTAGTTAACGCAGTTCAGAAGGTCTCCTTTTCCTGATATATAAAATCATTGGATCACACATCACCCACCAGTACCTGCTTTGAATACAGGCATAGTAAGGCAATTGGCTCCAGCAGGCTTGTCGGAAAAGCCCAGTTGTCATGGTCTGAGTTGACTAGCGTCTAGAGAACAATTTATAGTACACAGTAAACTGGAGGTAGAGTAAGCTAAAAAAAAATGGTTAAGTCTATCGCTTGTCAATCGATTTATTGCTGTTCCCAAAGTCTCTGTTATTTTTTAGACCACTTTTCTGATTTATATCATTGAAATTTCTCTTATTTGCAATCCAAAACATTCATTCCTAAGGTCCTCAAGTCCCGAATTATAGAACGCCAATAACAATGAATTTATATCGAACCTAATATTGATGAATCGAATTCAAGGCATCAAAACCACAGTGTTATATCCTGTCTCTAAAATAGGATACTTGCACAAACAAAATGGAAATTAGGAGGAGTCAAAGCTTGGCACGTGAATATAATAATTCACACTTCCGCTGAAATCAGCGGATTGCTGATGCAGCAAATGATAGTTCTAGATACTTCCGATTTCTTAAAAGCTGCCAGAAATATTGTTGCCGTTCAAATTCATTTCCTCAGTTTCCGGCCAAAAAAGATTCGTTAATTTTAACATTGTTGCCATCTTCATCTTCGAAGATTGCCGCCATTTTGCAAACCTCGGGTTTAGGTGCACACTTTCGGCAACAGCAGCAATACTCGTATTATCGGCTGAGCGGACAGGACGAATACGAGGGTAACTTATGTTATTAATTAGCATGCCAATCTCATGAACTTTATTCACAAACTTATGTACAACAGGCAATAAGTTTCAATATTTTCCAACGTTGTTCAAGCGTAAATCGATTCATTTCGTACCGCGGGGTTATGATATTGTGTTTCCGTCAATTTTTGGAGCGTGAAAGAGCTGTCAGTGTCAAAATATTATGTAATTTAAAAAGAAACCAGTAGATGGCCCACCCGTTATAAAGTATAATGTCCCACTATTCCGTATGTTTAGTCACATTCACAGTACATCTATGGTTCTTTCTTCACGTTCATTTTACAGACTGCTTTGATTTGGCTTCATCAATATTTTCTGAAAGTTGTTGTGTATCACTACCTCATTCTCTTCTTTCCCTTACCAAACTTGGAAATCATTCTTCAATACAGCCCGCCAAAAAAAAGTTGAAAGACATGGTTACCCCTACTTCATCTGATTTTGATGATTTTAGTGCATTGGACATCCCAATATCCGTTAATTGGTTCTTGAGTTAAATGTGTGAGAAAAATGATTCGAAGATTTTAAAACTCCTCGCAATACGAGTATCTTGCCCCACTGCATCCACACATATTCAAGTGGGACAACTACCGTGTCAGTCTTAGGACACGACCAGAATTTCATCAAAATCTGTTTAGAAATTCTTCAGTTAGGCAAACAATTAATATGATTTAAATATTAATACCTCGCCAATCATATATTACCCCCATTCCATCCGATTTTGACAATTTGTTGACGAAGCTACAATACATACCCCTACGGTATACGTCAGGACAGACAAACAACAGTGGTTTTCGAGCGAGCCATGTAAGTACAAACAGACATATCGCCTTGGGACAAATTTTGATCTGACTCTTACAAATACGATCATAATGTAGAAGCCAAATTAGAATACAGGTAAACAAACGGAACACTAATCTTGACGAATCATTTTTGTGACCGATAGTCTGCTTACGTCTAGTTTTTCTTCTTTTTTTTTGATTACAGAGGGATCGATCACCCTGATGTCGGACACGTTTTTTCGACACCATCGCCATATGTTTAGGTTAGGTTAGGTAGATGGGTGCCCCTTGTGACAAATAGACTTACTGCTCACTTAGACCAACAAATTCGGGTCTATTGTGCCCAATCGTATAACCCTGGAAACGTTAAAAGTCCGCTGTTAGAACCACCCAGATAATGATATAATTTTCAGGAGGTCCGTAAACTCTTGAAGTAACTTCCGTGAGCCCTCATTCTTGTAACGGATAGGGCAGGACAATCACACAGCAGGTGACGAACTGATTCAATTTCTTCTTCGTCCCTGCAGCTTCTACAGTAGTCGTTATGTAGCACACCGAGTCGCTCCTAAGTTTCACCAGAGAAGTTGATCTCTTCTTGCTAAAGGCCGGCCATAACGCCCTAGCCGTTGCGCATGTTTCCAGATGAATCCATCGGCTGTTTGCTCTATCGATGGTTTCGTCTTCTATTTTCTTTCGTAGGGAACTGATTGGGGTTACTACCAAAGGGAGGGCCCGCGATAAGTGCAGCGCCGACCCTTTCGTCGCTTATTCTAAAGGATGCTAGCGTAGGGGTCATGAAATTAGTTTCCGCCAATCTGCTGGTAGTTCCCCATTGAGATAAAATGGAGGCATGGCCGTAAAGGCTCGATGACCACAATCGGCCTTCTCTCAGTCTTACAGCGGTTTTAGCCGCCAGACTGCTACAGTATATATCAAGCGGAATGAAACTGAGCATGGTTTCCATTGCCGCTGTAGGTGTTGTTCTTATTAACCCCATGACTCCGATACACGTTTTGGTGAGGTTTGAAAGCTGATATTGCTTCTCAAGAGCCATCAACCAAACTAGTGAACCATATGTGAGAATGGGTCTTACGACCGCTGTGTATATCCAGTACACCACAGCTGGTTTGAAGCCCCACGTGTTGCTGAATGCCTTTTTGCAAGAATTGAAAGCTACGCTAGCTTTTGTGATGCCTTAGGCAGTGTTATCCTTCCAGTTCAGTTTAGAATCTAAAATTATGCCCAGGTATCGAGTTGAACTTGATATACTTAGTTCAGTACCACCGATGTTTGGGGGTCTGAAGGTAGGAATTGATCTCTTCTTAGTGAAAAGAACTACCCCCGTCTTTCACTCCCAGCCCTTTGCTGCTAACCCAATTATTCACTAGCTGTAGTGCAAGATTTAGTCTTTCGCTTAGGACTGGAGAGAATTTTCCCGAAACCAGGATGACCACATCGTCGGTATAGGCCGTCGCGTTAAAGACGGTTTCCTTCAGTATCACCAAGATCTCATCCACTACGAGGAGCCATAATAAAGGAGATAGAACTCCGCCTTGGAGGGTTCCTCTGCAGACGCTTCTCCGGATGGTTACATCTCCTAGCATTGAAAATATAACCCTCGATTGAAGCTTCTGTGCAATCCAATTGCAGAGACCCATGTTTAAATGAGCTCTGTGTAGGGTGTCCAAGATCGCGTCAGTGTTTACGTTGTTAAAAGCCCCTTCAATGTCTAGGAACGCCCCAAGAGTGAACTCTTTAAAGTTGAGGGATCTTTCTATACTTGATACGACCCTGTGTAGCACAGTATCTATCGATCTGCCGCAGATGTATGCGTGTTGTGATTTAGATAGGTAATTATCGCCAATCACGTTTCTTATGTATACATCTATTAAACGTTCCAGTGTTTTTAGCATAAAAGACGACAGACTCATACGTCTCAGGTCTTTTGCGTTTGTGTGGCTCGCTTTTCCCGCTTTGGGAATAAATACGCCATACGTTTACTTCTTTAGAACATGAAAGTCAAAAACTTTCCACAATTTTCAACAAGGATGAGGTCAGTCTTATTGGTCTGGAGCTCTCAGCGAGTGTTGGTATGGTACTCGTATGTACTCTCTCCAGATAGAAATAACTGACTTTTTCCTTGAAGCCATCCGAAACGCACAACATGTCATTTGATTACCTCTGTCATAGCCACAACCTATATAATATAGTGTAGCATAATAATAACTATGCTCCTACGACTATGCAAGTGTCTTTTCATTCTGGCAGAATTTTGGTCCGAAGTGTCCTTTCATTCGAGGTTCGTGTCTGCGGTTTCCACAGTTCATGTCTACGAAAGAGACGGATAATATCACGGATGAGAGGGAATTATAACTGCAAGAATGATTGTCATCTTGGAATTATTACATCAGAATTTTTCTTGTTCCAGTGGTCGAAGAATTTGCTAGAAGTTTCTGGCTATCAGAAACTTCTGCTATATAAGGACAGATGGCGATCGAAAAGAGTTGGTTTAGAACCGTGGCGAAGAGATTGGAACAGTGATAATGGGCGAAGTTGTGATTTTGTGATAAAATGAAAGTTGAGAGTTAACAAGAAGAAGTAATTAGTTTGGATTTGTGAATTAAGTAATTGAAAGGAGATAAAGTGATTTGAGAGGAAAGAGACATTGTAAGAAAAGAATTTGCGAAGAATAGTATAGTGTGAATTATTCTATAGACTAGAAAATAAAGAAATAATCTCACAGAATAACGTTTTATCTACTCGAGCCGTAGCTCACATATTACAATAGCTACCAGCTACGCCAAATAGAAATATTTTGGATTGAAGCTAGACTGGAAGGAATATTTTGCTGAACGTGCCAGGAAATCTCTGGTTGCCCTATATTCATGCATGTGCTCGTAATATGCTCCGTATGGGGCTTACAGCCAAACATTATGCACTGGTTGCATACTTAGGTAGTTAGGCTGATTCTTAATCGTACGTACGAACCGCCCTGGAGTGGATTCCAAACTAAAAGGACCAGGAAAGTCTTAACGAGTAGCATGTCTTAGCGGCGCTTCAGACATTGCTGCACCATAAGATTTAATTCAATGAAATACTGGCGCGGTCTCTTAACGAGATAGCATGGAAAATACAACCTCCCCATTCACTGGATCACAGTGATATTGCGAGGAATTACTAAACTTGTAAGGTTTTCCCAGTGAAAATGCTAACAACTCAGACAAGAAGACAACGAGTGCATGACTAAAATCGAAAATTTCATTCAGAAAAAGTAAATGGTTCTAAGAATAGCCGGCGTTATCCACTCATCACTACTTAGTATCAGTGCAATGGACCTATTTTTAATTTAAGTGTTCCTCCGCGAGGGCCAATCCAAACCCACTAACTAGTTACGCCAAGTTGCTTGGTTTAGCTTGTTTTACGTCTCGGTGATCGGGGTCTAGTTGTAATTCAATTGAAATATAATACGAGTATCCTGGAAAATTAGTATTCCGCTTCAGCAGAAGACTGAAGGTCAGTAGCCCACCTTTTCAATTTAATTAGTTTGCCTTTTTCTAAATCTTTAACCTGACCAGGTGGTGTTATCCAGTATTTCGAACTTTTCACAAAAATCTATAAGCTATCCGAATTCTTTTTTGGTTTGATGAATAAAGATTCCGGTCTCCTCCCAAATTAATCTTATGTGACTTACGCAACTGAGCACTTGAGTACGTTGTTATTCTAAGTCTACCACCCCTTCATCTTCATATAAACAGATCATTCCGCTATGGTTAATGCCTTCATACTCGTCGCTGAAGATGACTCAAGCTCCAAACTTGTTCATTCAGACTACTAGAAATTACAATCACAGACAAATGTCTGCCAAAATTACACTTCAGCCGCAACTTCAAGGTGACATTCCCAAATCACAATAACTGGGAATAGAACAAATTTACCAACGATTCTCATACACAGATGGATCCAAAATAGATGAAAGAGCAAGGCTGCTCTATTAACAATTAAGGCTTACGAAATAACATCCAAACTAGTATGGCACTGCCTTCAACCACTTACGAGTATTTATTTGGCTGCCAGGAGACAGAAACAAGAACAGGAGCTGCATCAAGCTTTATGATGCCAAGACTATTCTGTAGATTACCAGTCAGTAAGGCACAACGCTGTGTAAAAAATTAGGATTCAAAACCTTTCCGCCAAATAACTTCCACAACTAACTTGGAGTTAGATTCGAATAATTTCAGGATTCCTCACAGGCCACTGTCTTTTCAAAAAACATCTTATAGCTATGGGAATGGTTGGAGATTCCAGTAACCTCTGTCTTAATCTCGCTGTTGCAAGGCAATGACAGAGGAAGTGTTCTATATCCCCCTCCTCCTCCTCACAGTTGGCACTGTTGCCTGAGTCTAAACGAGTGTTTATTGAGATTGATGAGCCCTGTTAAAAGTCCCACCATGGCTCTTAACTGTGTTCTGCTTGAGTTGAAAGCTCTTTTTGCTGTGTTGTTACTCGGTTCTGTTACCACGGATCTGGCTACTTTTCACGTGTCTAAGTTCGTCCAGTAGTTATTGAACTCCTGTCCAATCTTCTCATTGATTATCGTTTTAATAGTTGTCAGGACCCCTATAGACTTAACAGGACTCAGTTCTGTGTCACTCGCTCCTGTACATGCCTTTTCGTTACCCGGTACACCTTTATGCCCCGGTACCCATATAAGGCGGACTCTATTGCGTCTGGCAAGTAGGTTCAATTTAATTTTGCACTCCTTTACTAGTCGTGATTTCGACACAAGGTTTGTGATAGCGCCTTGCTGTCTGAGCAGATGTCTATTTGTCTCTCTTCGCTGGTGTCTTCTGTGAGTATTTTTGTTGCTTCCACATAATTGCAAGGACTTCTGCTTGGAACACGGTTATAAATGGTTCTAGGTGAATAGCAAGTTCAATCGGTGGGTTAACACAGAAGATGCCAGCCCCTGATTCCCCTGATATTTTAAAGCCGCTGTATATACCGATGACCCGTTGAAGTTTCTTGTCGTCCTTCCGTTCGTCCAATATTCTCTTGTGGGGAAAATTGTTTCGAAGCTGCTGGTGAACGTATAAGATTTATCACCAACAACATCACTAGGACAATCGATGAGTGGTGTCATTTCTCTTATCATTTTGTTGATTTTCCGATGCCGCGTGTTAGCGCCTTCATTGAAAAGGCCGGTAATTCTAAGCCTTGCGGCTGAAAGACCGGCAATTTTCTTCGCTTAGAGTTGCACTGGTAGGATGTTTAAGATCGCTTCTATGGCCGCAGTTGGTGTTGAGGATTGTGCTCCTGTAATGCCCAAGCAGGCCATACGCTGCACCTTTGTTAATAAGTCTCTTGCATAGTTTTTATTTGTCACTGGCCACCATACAACTACTCCGTAGAAGACGATAGGTTTTATTGCACATTCGTATATCCAGTGGACCTGTTTCAAGCCCCATGAATTCCCGATGGCCCTCCTGCATATCCAATATGCTTTAGTAACTCTTTCTTCCAAGTTCTTTCTCCAGGTCAGTTTCCTGTCCAATATTATGCCCAGCTATGGGGATAGCGCAAGATAACTTATGCAGTCTTATGTCACTGTGACTGTCTAACCAGAACACTTCATCGTTACTTAGGTAAATTCTACGTTGAAGCAGAAGACTGCTTGCTTGACACTTGACACTTGACACTGGCATACATACGAGTACATATCAACACCCTGACCCAGTCACCCGCCAAGAGCTTCAGACCAATAAATCTGACCTCATTCTTGCTGAAAGGCATCTTGAATAAGCTTTAAGATTAGAGGTAATCACAATAGGCCCAATAGTAGCCGCAGTGAATCAGATCCCACCTCAACAAACACTCTCCAACCTGGGTTCGATGCTATTTAGGCTTTGAAAAGCATCTTCTACCTTTCATCTTGTTTCAAGTTTGGGTGGATTTTAGTGCAAATTTACCTACCTCATGCGATCTGAAATTTGATGTATCTACGAGTTAATAGAGATCTCTATAGCAGAAATAAGAAATGGCGATAGGTGCTGCGAGTTGTACATGATGTGCTAGTGAGCACATTATTTCAGTCTGGTTCGAGTCCCAGAAAACGGTAAGAAAAATGTGCACGGTCGTTCACCTCTCGTGAACATTTGACAAACTATCCGCGAATAAAATCATCATGAGAAGATTTTTAGTGGAAAAATTTACGCTACGTCATAAACGACGTACAGTGAGAATGGGTGCGAGAAGCTGGGGCTTACTCGTAGACTCTACATGTTCTGTTTGCGCAAAATATTATTTTTTGCCTTAATTCTGTTATTCTGTGAGACACTGTAAGTACATCGATAAAAGAAAAACTTGGTAAGTACCACTTTTATTGTACATCCCGTAATCATATCTATACGCATATCATGAATCATTCTCGGACGGAAACTATGAATTTTAGATAGGTTCTCCTGCGACCTCCCATTTGGACCTTCTCATAACTATTTTATATATTTTCTTAACCAACCGTACGAATATTGTAGTTAGTGCTTAGTAGTCTTTATGATGTCCTTGGCCATCATTCTGGCGAAAGAATAATGTCGCCTACGATATCCACAACATCGCAGATACATATTAAAGTTATTTGTGTCATAATATGATTGCACGTGAACATAAATTGAATAGAATCATCTCGCATCGCCTAACCATATGTGGGTGGGTGGCAATAAATTGCCATCATTTTCCTCAGAAAATGGCCCTTTTTTTTCGCGCGTCAATGTACCCAAACATATTCAGCCGCGCGCACCATATTTTTATGATTTTCCCCATTTATCAGGAAAATGGAAAAATTATTTCCACCATACGTACGAGTACGAGTACATACAAATCAGGAATAGCAAGCACTCATTTACAAATGCTCATTTCCCAGTGAGCAAGGACGACAATAAACTCCAAAACAACTAAACGTAATAAAGGCGCACAAAATTCCACCGAACGACTACGACGACGCTGCCAATCTCCTACTCCGCGCCGTTAAGAAGGAGAACCAAATCAGCCAGCACATTACCATTTTTCTTATTAAGCATTCTAATGTGATTGCAGGAGCATGCGGCAGTGGCAGCGGCAGCAGTGGCGTTGGCGTCCTTCCCTCACCTCATTACCTGTTACCAGGAGCAGTATGAGGCGTTTGGTCTTTGGGCCTACTACATTTGCACGCCAGCTGCTCATCAATTCTGATTGTTAATCTATTTAAGTTGGGGCCCCAATTTTATTCATCGCTCACTCGCTCATTCGTTCGTTTTTTTTGTTTTTTTTTTTGTTGATTCGTCCTGGATATATGGCTAGGATATGGGTTCTTCGAATAGACAAACGTTTTCGGATTCAATTGTTATGGGCGGCGGGTGAGGGGTAGGGGTAGGGCCAATCCGCTCTCAATCTTGGTACCACCAGGTACGAGAATCATTTTGCCACGAACATTAAATATGGCATTCCATGTCCCGCTTGTTATGTTGTAGGCCTAGTTCGGCTTTTCTTTTCTTTTTTTTTTTTTTTCTTTTTTTGGCAAAACTGAGGCTAGTCATGATGATGAGAACTAGGTAGCTGAGAAGTCATGCAACACGGTGGCGTTACCTGTTACCGAAAACATAGAAATGCAGGTCCTTGAATGCCTCGAAATGAGTTATAGTTTTCCGTTTTATCGATTTGTTTTTATCGGTTGGTGTTGTGTTCTGAGAAATGGAGCGAGCTGGTAGTAGCAGAACATTTCTCTTTCTTCCTGGAAAGTTTTTATTAAGTCCCAAATAAGAATAACAGGAGTAGGTATACGTATATATGAAACGAAGAAGAGAAGAAAAACGAAAACTTTTAAAGATGATATCCTTGAGAAGTATCCCATCAAGAAGTCGCCCACCTGCAACAGGTAGGTGCTCGTCTCCTTTTTCGGGCTGATGTCCTATTTATCTCTGTGCGTGTTTGTATGTGTGTAAAGGATACAGGCTGGCGCAGCATAAAATGAAAACAAGAATTTTATAGCTATATACATACATAAGTACTCGTATGTAGGTACGTATTATATTCACCAAGGATGCCATCAACAGGTGAATAATAGATTCGCCAAGGATTTCCAATTTCATCGCGCGTCTCCTTCTTCGTCATCATTGTGCATCACTTTTGGGAGTATCCTGGTGACTGACTGGTGTCTGAGATGCTCAGTGTGTGTGTTTGTGAGGAGAAAAAACCAAAAAAAGTTGCCAGAATATTTAAATTTAATCTAATTTGGTTTTATGATTTCTTCTTCGGCACTTTTCAGCGGGGGTATGTCTCAGATTAGGATTGGGAATGGGAAATTTGATTTCCGCTGATCCCGGTGTGAGAAAATTCAAAACCTTAAATGAAAATGGAAGATGATTTTCTTAAGGAAAATTTAATTATCCACGAACTGGTCACGGGTGTGGGAAATGTACTCCAAATGGGAGGAAGGAGAGTTTATTTATTTTTGGAGTCTCTTCCGGAAAAGCCTGTTACTAAGGTGGGACAGTTAAAAGTTTTTGAAAAGAGGAGTAGGTACGTTAAGCTGGAACTTAAATTACCAAGTTTGTTTTGGGTCTGCGACATTGAATAATCGTAATTATAAATTCAATTGTGTGTAAAGAAACATCGACGAGATATCATTTCTAGTCGTGCTATTTTGGAGTCGTTTTGGATACTTGAATAGGTTCAAATATGCATGTTGCTAAAGACAACTACATAAATATCCATAGATACAGTAACTACTCTTTGTGATGATCTACGCTAGATATAGGCATGCTGAGATTTTGTGTAGCGAATTATAAAGGGTCTTTCATTAAGCGCTTCCTATCTATAAATTTAAATAATGGAAAGTGTGTGCGAGATATCATCGAAATTTTTCATTCCTTTGAAAGGCCTATCGATGCCATTATGTATGAAATATAACATCGTTCAAATGTCCGCAGCGGCTTCTCTGGGTGGCGCTCGTCCGAAATGTCCAACTCTGGCGCATAAATCAGGCTGAATTTGGCATGGGTTATGTTGGCTTTGAGGACCGCTGTGGTTTGTGGCTTATTCGCATAAACCTAAGACTTCAGAAAACCCCAAAAGAAAAAGTGTAACGGGGTCAAATCACACGATCTCGGTGGCCAGTTCACATCAACTCCACGTGAGATGACCATGCCCTTGAATCGCTCGTGCAGAATTTCCAATGTGGCGTGAGCTGTGTAGCACGTAGCGCCGTCCCGTTGAAACCACATGTCGTTGGTGTCCATACGAGTATGATCCAATTCAGGCCAAAAGAAGTTGGTAATCATTGACCTATAGCACTCGCCGTTGACGGTGATGGCCTGGC
Organism: Pocota personata; assembly: GCA_963082735.1. NCBI lineage: Eukaryota > Metazoa > Arthropoda > Insecta > Diptera > Syrphidae > Pocota > Pocota personata. The sequence goes on along the minus strand of OY720431.1, from coordinate 32,808,855 downwards.
CAACGTCGTTCTCAAAGAAATATGGACCGATGACGCCGCCAGCCCAAAATCCACTCCAAACAGTGACTTTTTCAGGATGCATTGGACGCTCTTGGATCTCATGTGGATTGGTATCGTCCCAAATTCGACAATTTTGTTTGTTGACGTACCCATTCATCCAGAAATGGGCCTCATCGCTGAAGATGATTTTTCGATGAAAATTAGGGTCAGTTTCCAACTGCACCAGATCCCATTCAGCTAACACACGTCGTCGTCTATGGTCGTTTTCCTTCAACTCCTGGGTCAGTTGAATTTTGTACGGGTCCAGGCCCAAGTCACGACGTAAAATTCGCCAAGTTGTGGTCTGCGAAAGGCCGAGTTCTTGTGAGCAACGCGAAATCGACTGCCTCGGATTCTCCTGCACACGCTCACGGACAGCGGCGATGTTTTCGGCAGATCTTGCGTTTCGTCGACGTACGGGTGTTGGTTGATCGTCTACTGAACCAGTCGACTCAAATTTATCCACCACACTGCAAATAGTCCTCTCTGAAGGACGATTATGGCGACCGTAAAATAGCCGAAGCGCGCGGAACGTTGCCCGAACAGATTTTGATAAAACAATTTTATTATTTGCACGTGTTGTTGAACGCTATATCCGTGCTTGTTGATTTTGCAACACCGAATGAATAAATGACAGCCAATTTGACAGATGTAGCTTCAACATAATGGCCGCTATCAACTGTCAAAGTTCGGAAGTCCCTATTGGAAGACCCTGTATTACATGTACACAAAAGTGACGGCTTATTTCTGAGCACGTGAACCCCGCATCTCGTTTCAAAAACAACCCACGTAAACATTTAATTTTAATATTTTTAAAACACTCTTTCGCAATGCATTTGTTTTAATTCACTTACGTAGTGTTGACAACAACGACATCTAGATAGGTATTGAAAAAGTTTGAAGCAAAACCACACAACAGAATTCTATCAATTGTCTGGAATGAAAATAATGGCATACGGTCATCTTATCTTAAAGTTAACATGAAGTGGCTATGTGTCTAACACCATATTGCATATTTACGTTGGTATTACAAGATGGCGCAAAAGTTCTCACTGAATAAGGACGCCATGGCCGCTGCCAGAGTTGATGCACTCATTAATGCTCGTTCCACAGAATTTTCCATTACTTTTCTCAAAACTTCTGGCGATAAATTCTCCACTTCTTGTCAGATGTTCTCCTTTAGGACCGCCGAGGTCTGTGGCTCATTTGTGCAGACCCGTGACTTGACAAAAATCAACAGAGAAATAAGTCTAAAATGGTCAAATGCAAATCGGGTCAGTGCAAATCGCCAAAAAGGAATATTAAGCGGCCTGGAGGAGATAGGAGGACTTGGCTGTAACTTACACGCGACTGGCGGCAGCTGATGCACTATTTGCAGCAGCAGCTGATACACATCTTCAAGTATATCACCAAAAATTCGCTGTAAAGACCATCTACAATTAGAGCTGCTTCTACGTCGGCCATTTCTGCTTCTCTCCCATATTGAGCCAATCTCTTCGAGACGAGCGACTAAACGCAGCAGTATTTGCCATAGACCATCCATGGTTGGTCTATCTGTATTCTGCTTCTGTTTACTTCACAAATGTCAAAGTCACGATGACATCTATTTGCAATAATGGGAGCATCTTCCGATACGACGTTGATTTTCGCGCCGTCTTGTAAAGGTTGTCCCAAAATACACACAATAAGTAATTTTGATAGAAAACACAGGTTTTTAATTAAAAATTGTAAATGTTGTATGGAATACGAGTAGCATATCGGGTAAATGGCCCCCACGGCTTTGCTGGCACATACGCCCTCTTTTGTCGAAATTTTCCATGACCGTTTTGCATAAATGTGGCTGAAGTTCGTTGATACAGCTCTCAATTTGCTTCTTCAAGGCGTGGGTGGTCGTGGGCTGGAATAAACTATAGACTTCAAAAAACCACAAAGAAAAAAGTCCAACGGCGTAAAATCGCATGATCTGAGCGTCCAATTCTGATCACCAAAACGGGAAATTACACAGGAAATGACTCACGCAGTAATTGAATTGTTTCTCGGACTGTATGGCATGTGGCACCGTCTGGTTGAAACCACATTTCGTCCACATTCATATCTTGCAATTTAGGTAAAAAAAAAACTGGATTATCATGTCGCGATAGCGAGCACTATTAACTCTTGCCTGACCAGACGCATTTTTAAAGAAGATTGATCCGATGATGCCTCCAGCCCAAAATCCACACCAAACAGTGGGCACGTTGTGGATGCATTTGTTTCTCAACAATCACTCGTGGATTTTCTGAATCCCAAATTCGAGAATTTTGACGATTAACAAACCCATCAAGATGAAAATGAGCCTCATCACTAAAGATGAGTTTGTTTGAAAAATCAGCATCCACTTGTTGTTGTTTCATAATCCATTCAACGAACTCTCTTCGCTGTGCGTGGTCAGTAGGCTTCAGTTCTTGCGTCAACTGCACTTTGTTTGCATGAAGATGCAAATCTTTCGTGAGAATATGCTGTAGAGAGCTTCTCGAAATGTCCAATTCTTTACTACGGTGCCGAATTGATGTTCCTGGACTCTCAACAACACTCTCACGAACTGCTTCGATATTTTGTGTTGAACGACTTGTTGAAGGACGGCCAGAGTGTCTAAGATAACTAATTGATCCAGTCTCCCTGAATTTTTGAATTAATCTCTTCACAGTTGATGAAGTTAAATCACTATCCCGACCATATTTTGTACGAAAATTGCGAACTTTAGCTGCCAAAACTTCATTATTTTTAAAATACTGCTAAACAATGAAAACGCGTTGTTCTTTAGTGTAGCACTCCATTTTTAATAATGTCAGCTGTCACGCTGTCTTTTTTTTTTTTTTTTTTTTTTTTCGTTGGTAACACTTTACCGCACAAATGGCGCAAAATTCAAATCTTGAGTGAATTTTGGGACACCATTTATATCGAAAGGACTGTGCTAAAAATATATGTGCCTAAAGCAAAATTCTCTCATTCGCTTGAGCAATGGAAAACTTCAGCTTTTTCGAAGATTGAAATTAAAGGAAATCCTTTTTGAATGCAAATATCTCGAACACGGAGAGACACACAAACATTTTAGGCTTTCAAATTTTCTACAAGATGGGTGCTGAATTTTTAAAATTTCCACAAGTTTAAGGTGCGCAATCTTCCAAGATACTCTGACTTTATCAGGAAACAGTGGAACAATCGTTTTTCAGTGTTAACATCTCGTAAACCGTGCGTCCTATGAAATTAAGTTATTACACTCAAAATGTTAGGATTTGAAATTCTCTATAAAATGGATGCCGAAATTTTCAATATTTTTTAAAAAATTAATGCACTAGTGTGCATCCGAACACGAGTGCGAATATCTAGAAAACGGTGTATTTTGCAACAAGAAATTATTACAATTGAAATTTTAGACTTTGAAATTTTCTACAAGATCCAAAAGGTCCATTTTCCAAAATGCCTGACTTTACCGGGTAGCTATGCAAAACCATTTGCAGTACGAATATATTGAAACGGTGCGTACTGCGAAAAAAACAATAATTTCAGTCAGGGACGCAGTCTTTCAAAGTGTAGGACTTTACCCAAAAAAATTTCGAAAACGTGATTCATACGGAAAAAAATTATTGCTTTCTAAATTTTCGGTTCTTTTCTATGCAGCAAATACTCGCATTTCAAAATCGTTCAAACTGTCCGAATTTACCCTGAGGTTATCATTTTTCAGTGCGAATGTTCTGAAAAAGTTTTTTTTTTTTGTGAACCCCCTAGCTCATATACGAGTAGTACTGCTACTGGTATACAAGGTGCTTAGGGAATACCTAACAAAAGAAGAGTCGAAACAAAAAAAATAATTCAAAGTGTTACAGATCTGGTGAAGTTAGAACCAAGATAAACATTAAAATTATCTCGGATATTCGAGTATTTGGCCTCCGTGTATAGGTTATCTGGACACCGTGTATAGGCGCCCCAATGTGTTGAGCACGAAAAATTCTTTTGCGGAATCAAGGACTTGTTTGCCAGCTGTTGGAATAAAAATACCGCAATTTCAAATCTAAAAGACGTTGGTCAAGACGATAAAGTTCCAAAAATCTCCGTGTCTAACAACATTTTTGCTATTGTCTTGGCCATTAGCAAGGAGCTCGCAATTGTAAATTTATTCTTCCATCGCTAAAGTTGGTTCCCGTTTGAAATAAATAGGGATATGCCTAGGTATTATTTTTTTGCTACGACCAACATACTACAACTTATGCTTCTGTAACTAGTGCGTTGTTGCTGCAGTTTGTTCATCTTCATCATTCGATATTGGAGCCCTAGCTCTCCCCTCCCTACTGCTACAAATGCCAGCTTCAAGTTGTTTTCGTTTGTCAATTCACCTCCAGGTATCTTCTAGAGGTAAAAGCATTTTCACAGAATACCAATCATCTTGGATGGTTGGTTAAGGCAAGGTGCTTCCCAGCGAACACCGACCGGTTAGAAAATCCATTGGGAGCCTTGCATCTCTTTTGTGAAGTAACAGAAGCTCAACAGCTCGTTTATTGTTTGAGAAGTCAATGAAGCCTTACATTGAGTTCCATTTAGAAACTAAGTCTTCTCGTTCAAATTTATTTTCCACTGCGTAGACTTCAAATTGGAAGATGGATGTGAAGTATTCCAGTGGGACTGCTACTTCATACTTGCGGCCAAAGACACCTACCATTCACTACGTTCCGGGATCATCATTTCCAAAGGATGGAATAGATCTATTTAAGTGAACAATTATCAATTTCCATTTTGTTCCGGTTTACATTAAGCCCTTCGACTTGATATCAATCCCAAACTTTGTCCAAAGTTGGTGATAATACATCCTTTATTGCCTCTGATTATTTTAACCAGGTCATCTGCAGAACCTGGGGTTAAGTATACGGAGTTATTAATGTCGTTCCTTGATTTTGATTGTAACAGTTGAGTAGCCCAGCTTAGCAGAAATATCTGCAACTAGACTACCAAGACCAACCTTACAAGAGTATGGTGTCAGCACAGACTTCTGCTTAAAGTGTCAGAGTTTTAAGTGCGGTTTAGACATTACCAGTTTATAAAGAAAACTTAGTCGGTCGCTTTCATTCTCAAATGATTTCGATGGAATCAAAGTGGAACATGTGGCCCCTTATTATTATTATTTGTGTGGGGTTAACTTGCACTAACTTGTCCATTGTGCCCCCTGCTAATACCTAGGAGAGGTTTATTCTCTCATTAGAGTTTCCCTCAGAACATAATTCCTTCAGAATTGTTATCGAGGGTCAAACACTATTACTTTGCCTTGGCAAGGATAGTTCACCCTAGAGTACCCTCTCTAACCCAGTTTCTATTAGGAATCTGAGAATGAGAAATGGATCTACTCGTATGGTTGGTATATTCTCATCCGATAGTTGGTACTTGCCCAAGCATTTCAGTCTTTTGTGGGTCAATGTCCCACATGACTCCAGAAGATGTTCGGGAGTCTTACTGGAGTCATTGCAGAATCTGCAAAGTCCTTCGTTTATTATACCCAATTTCCTTAAATGCTCCCCGAGTTTAGAGTACCCCGTTAGAAAGCCTGTTAGGACGTAGGTTGTTCTTGTTAAAACAGATGCACGCTTCGAATCTCTTCCAGTTGTAGTGTCCCAAAAGTTCCTTAGCTTGCCTCTGACATATGCCCCCTTTGTTAGTGAGCAAATGTTTTATCGCCAACTCTATTATCCTGGTCGCTCTAGTGCCCCACGCCTTCAGTGGCATGCTCACCCATAGATATGTTTGTGCGACCTGAAGATACTAGCTGAGTGTGCTGACCCTGTTAGCTAACCCTCATCGGTCGAAGATGCAACTGCTTTCCATACCAGTTTGGTTTTTGGTGTGGTAGGTTGCTTTTCAAATATTTTACCTAAATAGGGCAAATCCTTAGAAGAATTTTAAAACGTTTCTCTTGCTGCCGAATCAGAGTATGAGGCATGTTATCTGCTATACTCTGAGATGAATTTTAAAATTATCCTTAACTTGAATGCCTTCTTCTTCGAGAAATGAGGAGCCATTTGGCAGTCTTTGCCCCACCTTAAAAAAATCCTAGATCCGGGATTGGTGGTAGTTTGAAGTTCCGGTTTCTTTGCCGTGCAACTAAAGCCAAAAGCTGGTATTTTTCGTTCATTTGACTGACTTATTTGTAGATAAGACTTTCCTTTGGACATTTTTAATGTAAAAACTCATCAAACTATCAATTTTCGTTTTTCCAATTATGATCGCACAAGTTATCCGGATTTGTATCTTGAGGCTCTGATTGGAGTCCAAAAAAACTTCACCTAGTGCACAACTATCTTACCTCAAACTACAAAATCTGATTTAAAGACACTCTGTATATTAAAGGACGAAAAGGACATATACTCGTAATAACTCTAAATTAAAAGAAGAACCTCGCAAAGTTAACGCAGAAAGCTAATATCCAAAATTTCCATCAGGTAAAAGGCACACAACTACGCCCATCAGCCGCACACTGCTCTTTAACCCTTCATTTGCATCTGTAAATCATCGCCATAGCTTCACAATCCGATAAGCTGTTTTAACCTTCCAAATAGGCTAGACAAATGCGACAGCAGGCCATAGCCCGTATGGTTTCAAATTAAGATTATTCCTAGTCCCGTTGATACGATGACACTGGCCCGGGCACATAGCACCACCGACCGACACAAGTACCACTCGGTCTCCAACGGACCATAACCACCTACCGAGCCAATGCAAATCGCTAATCGAGAAAGCATCACCATGCCACTCGAGACCTATGCTGGAGAATTTTCGGTCCACAGAGCATCCGATTTATGTTTGCCAATGCACTCACGGTGTTGAAATGGTGCCGAAACTGCACACACACACACATATTGCACTATCGGTTGTTCGGAGAGAGAGCGCGCAACAAATTTATCGTATTCGGGACGCAACGAAGGGACTCTTTAATGTTATTATCCCTACGTTCAACAATGATTAGTGCGTCATAATGCGTAATTGTTATTTGAACGTTCTCATATGTCGAGGCTTAGAGCTCACCACCCGAGAAGGGGTGAGTAATTACACGAAGGAGGTCAAAGGAATTCCTCCCACTACACCTACTGGGGGGGGGGGGGAAATCACATGTGGGTTGAATTTCCGACCGACGACGATTCCTATTCATTCGGTGAAGACACAAAAATATAACTGTCGACGACGACTACGTCGTCATGGAAGCATGTGCTCAGGCCATATGTCTGGACGTCGGACATTAACCATCTCCTCTCCACTTGAAAGTTGAAATGCGAAATCGCATTATGGCCGTAGTGCTTTAGTGATACTCTGCTGCAACCAGCAGCCAGGATACACGAATACTCTAACACACATCGCATGTGTGTGCCAACAAAACGGAAATAGCGGCAAATGATTTGTTTCTCCTGGAATCGCCCCTCGTCCTGTGTAATAAATATCAAGATGGAGATTGGTTTATAAATGCCATGCATTCGTTTGCTCGCGTGGACCGGTCGGTCGGCGGCAATGCTCCCGACCCCGAAAAATTTCACATTTGGATTGAATAAATGGTCCGAAGCCATTACGTTGAGAGATTTTCCATCCTCTCGCCTGACGATGGTCGGTAGTGGTGGTGGTGGTGGTGGTGGTGGTTCCATTTGGAACTCAAAGTGGACCCACTTTATAAATGGGGAGGGTAACATTTTCGGACGAACCGTAAAGGATGCCATTTTTATTAATTTTCTAACATTTGTACTCGGCCAAAGCAACTCTCATACTATACCTATATACTCGTACTTATGTATATCCTTTGGACAACTACAAAGAGGATCTGAGAGGATAGTCATCGTCCTTCGTCTCCTCCTCGCACCACATCGTCGTCGTCGTCGTCATCGTCGTCGCTCAGAGAGTGGAGTGCTTTTAAAATGTCATTTGTATGGATTTGAGTACGAAATGAAATGTTTCCTTAGTTTAATGGGATTATTATAGTTGCAAATTGTATTTTATTTAGTATAAAATATTTTTAGTACGATAAATGAGGAGGAAAGTACCAACGAAGGGAGAACGACAGCCGTTTTGGACAAAGTGGATTAGAGGAAAATTGGAATTTTCAGCATGAAATATGCGCCAAGAGGAGAGAATACTCGTACATCGCTTGGAGATCCATTTTTTTTTTTTTTTTTTTTTGTGAAATGCTTAGTTTTAATCTCACCTAGGTACCTAATCCCAGAGTCATTTAATGTTTTTTAATAGTTTCTGGTTACTGCCAGATGGGGATTAGCATTGTGATGTAATGAAGATATTTAGATGTTCCAGTGATGCACCTGGTCTGTGTAAAGTTCATGCTCAATAGAAAGGCTCAGGTCGTTGGAGAATCAGTCGTAATCCAGATGGAATGGTGTCAAATGGGTTGTTATGCTTTCTGAATCGAGTGCATCTACTTGTTTGAAATTATGAGACAAAAGCGGCTTTAACAGGCACAGTAGACATTGAGGGAAAAAAAAATAAATCCAGAAGGCCTTAGCAATACTATTGCTTTGAGTACATAAGTTAAATCTTTCTACGCCAAATTATGCAAGTTTTTTTTGGTTGCGCCTGGAGGTGCAGGAATCTTCAAAAGATACCAATGGCCCGTACCATTGGTTATGCCCGATTCATATATCTGACCTGATGATTCATAAGTGTCGGCCAATATAGGCCTACGAGCTAAACCTCACCCCCCAGAGAGGCACTATGAGAACCGGCCACTCGTGCTCGTAGTAGTAGGAGATTCGTTCCTCTCATTTTTTCGTTTTGTGGTGACTACGACTAAGTTACCTTAACAAGTAGTTTACGCTTCTATAGTGTTAATCGCATTAGGTAGGTAGCTTTCCAGCGAAGGCACCTACTAATACCGTCATTACATGCGGTTTTCCCTTACTCTGCCAGATCGTAGTGTAGTCGGCGCTCGAGGTTTTTCACGTCCAGAGTATGGATTATTTCATTATTGAAATGATCATGAAGGCGAGTACGAAGTTTGTGATCAAAGTTTGTTACTTCATCCCTAACGGTAGCAATACCTAGATCTCTGTGAATATCACTATTCCTTATATACCATGGAGCATTCACAATTGCTCTTAGTGTTTTGTTTTGGAATGTTTGCAGAACAGTCCATGTCCAAGTCGTATGTCCAAGATGGTTTTAGCACTAGCTTGTACAGAAGCAGTTTGTTGTATACGCTTAACTTCGAGTATCTCCCGAGTAGCCAGTGCATTTATCTAAGTCTGATTTCGAGCTCGTCGCGCTCCTTTTTAACATGTGGCTTCCACTTAAGTTTTGCGTCTAGTGTCATTCCTAGATATTTTGCCTCGTTTGCGTACGGTATTTGTACCGAGTTAATGGAAATAGGTAAGTTGTTTATCTTTTTGTACGTAAAATTGACATGCGTTGACTTGGTCTCGTTAAGGACGATTCTCCAGGTCTTTGTCCACTCGCATACTTTGTTTAAAGCTCGTTGGAGTTTTCCAGTTGATGATTCGACTGGCTCATCTGTTGCGAGGATAGTCCCTTCATCTTGTGGTATATCTCTTGTGTAGAGCAGGAACAGGATTGGGCCGAAAATGCTTCCTTGCGGAACACGGGCATTGATTTTTTTAAATTCCGAATATTCTGCCCCATGTTTAACACGAAAGAGTTTGTTATTAAGGTAAGATTCCAATATTCTGTAGAATTTATCTGGTAAGATTACCCTTAGCTTATATCTCAGGCCTTCGTGCCATACCTTGTCGAACGCTTGCAATAGAGCATATCTTTTTCCCTTCTAGATCTTTTTCAATTTCATTTGTTATTCGATACACCTGATCGATTGTGGAATGTTTAACCCGAAACCCGAATTGATGATCCGGGATCAATCACCTTTCTTCAATTACTGGGTGCAATGTTTTTAGCAGAAGTTTCTCAAAGACCTTAGATATTATCGGCAGAAGCGAAATGGGTCTATATGATTTCTTGTCGTTTGCACATTTCCCCGGTTTCGGAACCATTATTACTTTGGCGACTTTCCATTGCCTTGGAACATATAGAAGTCTCAATGAAGCATTTATAATGTAGAGTAACTTAACTAACGCTTTTTTCGGTAGCTCCTTCAAAACTTCACCAGTGATTAAATCATATCCTGGAGCCTTGTTATTTTTCAGTTTTCTTATTGTCATTCGAAGTTCGGGTGCCGTATTTCCATCGAATGGCTTGAACGTTTCCTCTAAATGTTCGAAAATAAAATTCCGCTTTCTCTTTGTCTCCTTTTGCCCATTCGCCGTTAGCTTTCCTTATTGGTGGCGAATGCATTACGGGTTTCCTTATGGACTTCAAGGCTTTCCATAGAGACTAGTTTGAACACTTTAGTCCTGCAGCATAATTTTAAGCTTGTTGCAAAGGTGGTTAAGATAAGTTTTATGTGGTGGCGCGCGGGATTGTTGCCATCTCTTGCGCGCTCTTCTCTTTTCTCGTATGAGGTCTTCGATATCATTCTGTTTTTCAAAAAGGAGTATTTTTCCATGCTGCGCACTAAATGGCTTCCACGAGCTTGTCAATTTCGTCTTCTATTTCAAGTGGTGTCTTTAGCGGCACATTTAGAGCAATATTTTCCTTGCAGTCTTTTTTGAAAACGTCCCAGTTTGTTTTGTTACTAGTTAACTTAGGGGGTCCTTCTTTTTTTGCTAGACTTCCACCGATTTTCAGAGTGACTGCTGAGTGGTCTGAGCATAAATCATAGCATTCTTCTACTTCCGTTAGATTTTTAGTTAGCGCTTTTGCGATAAAGAAGTCGACAAGGTCAGGGATTTTATTATTGTCAGTTGACCAATACAATGAAACAAAATAAAAATGGTGTGGATTTTTTTTCGACGGGAAAGCCAACGTTTCCCGTCGAAAAAAAATCCACACCACATTTCATACTGGCTTTGTACAATAATCTGCCTTTCGTTGAATTACATCTTGAACCCCAGAAAGTGTGTTTCGCGTTAAAGTCACCACCGATGATAAAATTAGGCCCGAGTGAGTCAAAGAGGGGAACGAGGTCGTCGTCCATCAGCCTATATCCCGAAAGGAAGTAACACGATCCGATCTTGTAGTCTAAATGATTTATTTTTACGGAAACTGAGCTTATTTGCATAGAATCCAGTTCTACTTTTATGTTTTCGGAGTGCTTAATGTATTAAAGTTATGCAAGTCAGGTAGGGGAAAAAAACTGCAAAGGCTTACGGAAAAATAATTTAAAGATTTTTCATAGAGAAAATATATCTCAAAGGTACGGTCTTTTTTATTCATACTTCAAGCCATTGAATCTATTTATTATTGACATTCAGATTTGCTCTAAACCCTTGTAAGTCAAAAGCTTTTAACGATTTGTTATAAAGAGCTTTGCTTCACTAAATTTCCATTCCACTATCTCATGGGAATTCAGAGTCAGTTATGAGCTGATGGACAGAGTTAAGAGCGACCGTATAAAGGTGCACGGTAGTTCTTCAATCAAATTGTGCACCTTATTTACATACAGTGCCGTTCGAAAAATTTTGCTCAAACTTTTTTTTTCAAATTTTATCAAATTTGTTGCAATAACTACATATTTTTTATTTTTTTTTTTTTTCCCCGAGGGTTGGTGAAAAATCTTCCATAGACACTATGACGATAGCAAGCGTGTGCTCATAGTAGTGTCAGATTCTTACTGACTAAAAAAACACCACCCTTTTTGTTTTATATTACAACTAAGAAGGACCTTATCAAGAAATTTGTCTATCATGAAAAAAACTCGTTTGACAGGTTACTTTCCACTAAAAGATCCTGCATGTTCCGCAATCTAGGCGCGGTTGATTCCTATCTCGCCAGGTTGATTCCTATGCTTTCTCGCGAAGCTTCTAATTTCAGCTTCGATTGTCGGAATTCCGAGATGTCATCGTTTCTAGTATACCACGGTGCGTGGACAATTTCTCTTAGCACTTTATTTTGAAAAGATTGTAAAATATTGGCGTTTGTTTTCTTGGTACAACCCCAAAGTTGTATACAGTAAGTCCACACCGGCTTTAGCATTTGCTTGTATAAAAGCAGTTCTCAGTACTGAGCTGGGAGTGTTTTCTGAGCAACCAGTTCATTTCTCTATATTTGATTTCGAGTTCTTTACGTTTCATTTGCGTCGAGTGTCATTCCAAGGTATTTGGTCTCGTTTGCAAAAGGTATTCGGGCCAAGTTTAGGAAAATTGGCAAGACATTAGTTTTCTTATAAATGAAATTGACGTGAACAGATTTAGATTTGTTGAGGGCGATCCGCCAGTCCCTCGTCCATTCATTTACTTTATTCAGTGCGTTTTGCAATTTTGCAGTCGTTTCTTCGATTGTTTTACCTACGTCATCGGCAAACGTAGCCGGGATAGTGCCATCTTCTTTCGGTATATCTCGAGTATATAACAGATAGAGAAGTGGCCCAAGCACGCTTCCTTGCGGTACACCGGCCGAAATTTCTTTGAGCTCCGAGTATTCATTTCCATGCCTAACACGGAAGTGTCTATTCCCGAGATATGATTCTAGAATGTCGTATAGGCATACAGGGAGAACTTGTCATAATTTGCAATTCAAGCCATCATGCCACACCTTATCAAAGGCTTGCGAGACGTCAAGAAATACGCTTGGGCATATCTTTTTCTCTTCAAGTGATTTCTCGATTACGTCAGTAATTCTATGCTTACTTCTGAACCCAAACTGTTGGTCAGGGATAAGATTATTTCCTTCTATAACCGGTTGGAGAAGCCTTAGTAATATCCTCTCGAAAATTTTGGATATAACTGAAAGTAGCGAAATTGGTTTTAAAACCATTAAAACTTCCGTAACTTTCCATTGGTTAGGCACGTGTTTTAATCTGAGCGCAGCATTTACAGTATGAAGAAGCTTAATCAATGCTTTTCTAGGTAAAGCTTTGAGAATTTCTCCGGTGATCAAGTCATAACCAGGAGCTTTCTTAGGTTTTAGATTCCCAATCTCATGTTTGAGTTCTCTTAGCGTTGCACTTGTTAGTGCTAAATCGTCAGATGGTAAATCCGGCCTATTGATATTGTCGTAAGACACTTGACCATCGTACGGTTTAAAGGTGTCTTCCAGGTGGGCCGCAAAAACGTCCGCTCTTTCTTTATCTTCCCTTGCCCATTCATTGTGATTTAATTTAATAGGCGGCGCGGGGACCTTGGACCTTTTGGTGCCTTTTACAGCTTTCCAAAGTGAATAATTGGAATCTTTTTTCACTGTTAAACTTTCAAGGTAAGAGCTTATCGCACGATTCTTAAAATCCTTTATAGTCATCTTCAACGAATTGCACAGGTGATTCAAATTTGCTTTATGTTGCGGAGCACGACTCTGTTGCCATTTCTTACGCGCTTTTCAAATTGTTTAATGAGGATTTGTTTTCTTATGCGGTTTCAATCGTTTCATGATACATTTAGTGTGTTAAAATTTTTCACACTCGGTCACGGGAGCAAAAAGTTGTTAGACCGAAAAATGGGATTTTTTAGGTACCTGCCTCATTTTTAGGGATTCAAGAAAAATGCTTTATTAGTGTAGTGTTTTTGATTTTTTATTGCTTCTCAGAAACATTCTCTATCTAATTAGTACTTTGTTGGACCTCCTCTTGCTTTTATTACAGCTGCACATCGGCGAGACATTGACTCAGATAAATTTTTCCATGTGGAAGCAGGTATGGTGTTCCAGGTCCGGTTAAGTAAATTTTTTAGGTTTTCAATTGACTCTGGACGCTTCTTCGCAACCTTAAGTTTCATTATTGACCAGATATTCTCAATTGGATTGAGATTTGGACTATAGGGGGGCCAACTTAATACATCGACATTATTTTCTTCGAAGTACTTTTTAACCTAAGAAATACCCGTAGGTTCTGCGGTGACTTTCGATTCTAGGAAGACCTTCTACCTTTTTCATCTCCAGAGAAGCATCTCCAGACCATCACACCTTCAGTTTTGGGGGGCATCCGTAAGATACATTTAGAGCTCAGTCTTTCCATTGGTTCTCTTCGCGCAAGAATCCTCCCATCTCCAACATGCAGCTTAAACTTTGATTCGTCGGAAAAGATAACATTGTTCCATATGTCTTGAGTCCAATCAAGATGATCGATTTTCTCTGACTCTTTTAGGAAAATCCGGTTTCAGTACTGGCTTGAGTGCTCTAAGTCCAGCTTTCACGAGCCTTTTCCTCACTGAGCTTGACGAAATTATTTTTCCTGTAGCTCGACACAGATCGTTTTTAAGATCCACCGAAGTCTTGAACCTATGCCGACGGCTGTACAGCACAAAAAATTGATCTTCCACTGGGGTCGTCTTTTTTGGCCTCCCTGAGCCTTTCTTTGTGCTGGTAGTCGCGGTCTCACGATATTTTTTTAAATTCCATGCCACAGTTTATTGAGCAACATTTAATCTTCTAGAAATTTCACGTGTTGTCAAACTGAGACGTGACAGACACAAAATATTAGCTTTTTTATCATTTTTTTTACTAAATTACTTCGGTTCGTTTCGGACTGCTATCACGAACTAAATGCACTTCTTATTCATAATAACATCGACTTTTATGCACTATTTGAAGGACGAAAAAACCTCGTAGCTGTCATAGATTTCCAGAACTGCGCCCGAAAAGGGTAATAAAATGTTTGACCAACATTTTTCGAACGGCACTGTATATCAACTGAGAGCATTTGTATTCCCTCTAATTCGGCTCGCAATAATGATAGGAACATACACCGTGTTGAGATGAACCATATTAGAGGTCTTCGGACTTTAAAAGACACTTATTTTGGGACTGACTGGCTGGCTGTTTGACTCACTGATCATCAAACCCTACTTTAAAAAGTAGTACAGTAAAGGAAGCAAACGATCGAGAAAGTTGGACTATTGAACATGGCCTCCAAGAAATGGGTATAACAAAGGTATGATAGTAAGGTATCGGAAGCTGAAGGGCACTTCTAGTCAATATAGAACCTTGAAAATTGGTACAGAAGTAGTGCTTGGGTACAGATAAGGAATAAGATGAGTAAATTTAACTTTTAAATATTGTTAAAAAAAAAGCGGAGGGAGAGTGTAGCAGTATGCTCTAAGGTCATCAAAATGTATGGGGTATATCCAGTAGACCCAAGCAAAACCAAAGGCCGACCATTTGCGTACTAGAGAACTTGGCCTCTTTTTACGGTAACATTTTTGGTAAGATCTTATACTTAAAGCTAACAAAGTGAAGGTTTCCTCAAACAGAGCTATATGTGCTTGGATAAGGCTTCCGCTTCCACTGGTAGTGCTTGAGAACTAATCTGAAGCTCTTCCGCTTGAAAATTTAGTCAAAGCATGCTTTCTTTTAAACCAATTGACAGCTGGAAATTTGTTTAGATCTAACTAATAATAATTAACAAAAAAAGAATAATATAGGGTGACCAAATAAGAATGATAGGAAAAGAAATTTAAATAAAACAACAACGATGAGAGATATCAAATTGATTCTAGCTTTATTTTAAAGCTACATTCATGCCATTATGTATGGAATAGCACATTATTTAAATGTGCTTCAAGGGGTCGGTCCAATTTTTGATGACTCGGTCCAATATGTGCAGCGTTATTCCAGCAATAGCGTCTCGAATGTTGACCCCGAGCCCGTCCAGAGTGGTTCGCTTGTTAGCGTACTCTAAGGACTTGACGTAGCCCCAAAGTAAATAATCGTGGGGTGTCAATCTCACGATCGCGGGGGCCAATTGATGAACGCTCGCCGTGAGATAACGCCGTCGCCAAATTTCTCCTTCACCACTTCGAGCGTAGCGTCACTTGTATGGCATGTAGCGCCATCTTGTAGGAACCACAGCTCGGATGTATCGATGTTGTCTCGAGTTCTGGCCACAGAAAGTCGGTTAACATCGCTCTATACCGAGGACCATTGACGGTAACGGTGTTTCCTTCTTCATTTTGAAAGAAATAAGGTCCGATGATGCCGCCGTGTCATAAACTGCACCAAACAGTCAATCTTTGTGAATGCATTATTGGTCGAACACTTGTGGATTGTGGTTGCTCTAATAATGGCAATTTGCTTGTTGACATAGCCCCTGAGCCGAAAATGGGCCTCGTCTGAGAAGATTATTTTTTGGCCAATATCTGGATCTCCGGCCAACATTTCCAGCGCCCAATTAGCGAATTCACGGCATTGTCTATGGTCGTTCGGCTTCAATTCTTGCGTCAGCACGATCTTATACGGATGTAGGCCCAAATCCAACCGCAAAATAAGCCTTGTTGACTCTCTGACGATGCTCAATTCAGCTAAACGGCGCTGAATCGATATTTCTGGGTCTTCTTCGATACTGGCCGCTACGGCGGCTATGTTTTCTTCACTTCACACCGATCTCTGTCTGGTTGGTGGCTTAGGGTCCAAGAGAATGTACTCACGCTCAAACTTTTCCACGGTGCGACGAATTGCCTGCGCACTGAAGCCGACCGACCTCACGACGAAATTCACGTTGCATATTTACTACTAAGCCGGATAATATTCGATAATATTTTTTAATAATCTCCACACGTTCGGGAAGTACCAAACGATGTATGATACAATGGAAAACTTTACTGAATATTTTGATAGCTAAATGTCATTGATAACTTTGACTGCTGCTGAAGCATAACAATTGAAAAAACTATCATTGCTGTCTGGTCACCCTTTAGTAATAGTTCTGTTTTTTTTTTTATAGATTCGCCGAGGGCCCACTCAGGTATTTTTGACAACCTTCGTGTCAAAATAAATTGCTTTTCCAACCAAAATAAACCACAATTCGATGGTATCCGGCAAATGTCACTTTGACAGACCCGTTCTCTACACGCAGCTTTTTACCTAGAGCGAGTTCAGTGCAACACCAAGGTTGTCAACAACCGCAGAATTGTGATTCTCAAAAAACCCGTTGGGGTCATTTCAGTGCGAACCAAAGCGATCCCCGAGCTCCAATAACAGATCTAATATTGACGTGAATTGTAAGACAGCCATTTAACATTCCGTCAAAGTAAGGATTTTTTTTTTTTTTGATGTCTGTCATCTGTCAGATCTAACACCGTTGGACATAATATTTTTCTCTTGAATTATTAGCAGTTTATACATACGAGTATGTCACAGCTAACCAACAAAGATTCGGGAATTGAACTCAAGAAATTGTTGAAATACTGACGCAATTATGCGAAATAGCCCTGATTACCTTGAAATAGTGAGTATAGGTATTCAAAACCTTCTTTGAAGTTTGATCTAAAATAGACGCTGCTCTATTGTGACGAACAAATTATTTTTTATATTAAAATTGAAATGTCATTTCACAATGGAAAAATGATATATTCGTTTCTAATTCGATGTGGGAAGATTTGTTTCCCAGGAAAGTGAACTAGGCTTTACAATCTTACTAGCGACCGTCTTTTCGTTCATCCATATGTTACCTGTTGTTGGCCTGAAATTTTCAGCTAGGAACATGAAGTTTGGTACATAATCTTTCTGGAATCAAGTGTAAAAATTGTTAAAATTCGTCCACAGACACGACCACTTTAAGGTCGTTTTTCTCATTATTTTTCCTAGAAACTGAAAAACATTGTTTAGGTAAAATATATAGAGGCTGATATTCTCTACATTTCGTCCATACGTTATATATAGCTACGCTTGCTTTTTAGGGGCGTTTTCTTAAAAAAAACATATATTGTCTTTTAAAAGCTATTTACGGTCATTAAGTCTTATTGTGAATACATTATGAGAATCCGTGAACTTTGGTTACAAATTTTGAGACCCACGCTTACTTTCTGCTAAGAAAAAGTTGTAGCAACAATTTTGTGCTAAAATTTCTTAAAAATCTCGGAAAAGTTCTCTGTATATGTATTGGATTTGTTTTAAAAATTTCGCACTTTATTAGCGGTGAGTTAAAATGTGGGAGATCCGTTCTAGATGGATTATAACTTTCCTGAATGAAAAATTGTAGGTTAGACACATCCTTTCTGATGGCATGCCACGTTCTCAATTAGAAAATTCATTCGAACGATTTTTTCAACATTTACTTATTGAAACATTTTTCAAAATTGTTTTCATTCTTAAGACACAAAGTGAGGTGTAATATTGTTTAGTGCTAATTCACAGCATTTTATTTAACGTCGGCTAATCAAAGCCATTGCACATGATTTATAGAAAATAGCTTTCTAAAATTCGACAGTTATAACAGGGTCTTTGAATAGAATCAAGCCATCTACTTGTAAGGAGCCATAACTAGTTGGTTGTTGTGTCTGTTTTACATGTAGAATTTGACGCTGGGTTTAGAAAAACATCACTACTGTGAGCTGTCATCTTTATATCAATCACAATATATTCATGCGAATTTCTCAAAAAAAAAAAATACGAAAACATAAATTTAAAGCTAAATTATTTTCAACACATGCGATAAATCACATGAATAACTCACACGATAATATAATACAGATTGCGTAGTGTAAAGCGTACTTAAGTACTAAATAGGAATATTTTGAATCTGTATTTCATTTCTTGTTGTTAGACTATCACGCACAAGAAAGACTTTAAAGACTTACATTATTACCTAAAGTACAATGTTTTTTTTTTTTATAATTTGCACGTGTTAAGGGGATATGAATACCTAATATGAATACTAATTTTTAGAACACGTGCGTTTTTGTGGAAAGAGGAAGAGACTGAGAGAACAACAGAGTGGTGTAGTTTGAAACTCAGGTGGAATTAAGTTTCTGTAAACTCCAAGGGTGGCTGCCCAGATAACTGGGGAGTATTTTGTTTGTTTTCGTTATTATTGTCTTTGCTTATGATTCACAGTATTTTTTTCCGTCCTCCTGATGTCATCATCACGATCAAGTTGCATTTTAGCCAAATGACTACCCTACTGCCAGTGTTATGCCTTCACAGTAGAGTTGACTTAGCTTTTGCAAGTGATCGACTTTTTTATTTATTTCATGCGAAATAAATAAATGATTTTTGACATCGGGATTCGAACCGTGAATCAACAGCGTGACAAGCGATGAAGTTACCACTACACCACGACCAATAGTTATTGTTACAACTGTCCCGAGTATAGAGACAATTGTAACAGTTCCCCCCTCTGACTTCAAATGTTAATAACTTTTCCTAAAAAACTTAAAAATGCTGTAGGTTTATTAGAAAAATTTTATTACATAAATCCTATACAGTCCGCAACTAAAAATCTTACTATTGTATCCTGGTCTACCCGAAGTACTATCAGCCTGCAAAAGTTACCACAAAAATAACAAATTGCAATAATTTATACTTTTTTAATTATTAGGTACTACTTTTTGTTCTATACTCTCTTTCAATAAAATGAATTAATCAAAAATTCGCTAAGAACAAATTAATAATACCAAAATCGGAGTAGATCTACTCCTATACAAGGAAGGCGGCAACGCTGATATTATCGAAGCTATCAAATGAATGCATTGTGAAAGAGTTTTTTTTTTAAATATTCCAAAATTACAATTTAATTGTTAGCTTGGGACAATTTCGAAACGATGTTTCACAAATGAGTTTTCGGATATATCATCTGAAAATACCACGTCGGAGCCTGAAGATGTAACAAAATAATAGAAACTGTTCGCATACGACAAACGGCATTGACACGTATACACAAACTACGTAAACATTTGTATTTATCTGAAAGATACTATGGAAACTGAAAGACCATACAAATCGTATTAACATCAATAGACATTGTACATGTATCTACAGGTAATTGTTGTATGACAAAAAAGAAATATATCTCTATCTCCCCCTACAATTACGGTCGATGTTCCATGGGTAAGCCAAATGGATAAAGATAGCAACCTAGGTATACGAGTATTATTCAGTCACTTCTAAGGCTGCTTGAATATTGACAACTGTTGCACTATTTGTGCACTTTCAGTGAAAAACACCTGAATAAACGCCTACACACTTGCACTTAAAGACATAAATATTTTCTTTTTTTTATTATTTTCTTCTGTACTAAATAAGAAAGAAAGCTCCCAAAGCCAACCCCTAAAACCTTGTTTGTTGGCCTGTTCAAGGGAAAGTCGCGACTTTTCTATATAAGAAAAAAAAATGTATTTCTCCATCACGTATAAAAATATGTACTCGCAGAAATTTTTCATAGCAGCAAAGGATGACGGTGATGGCAACCAATTTCTCTTTCTTCCTCCTCCTCCGAGCTAATAAAAGTCTGCTTACTGAACAGAGGGCTGCAAAAAAAAACTAAAAATGAAGACCGAAAAAAAAAAACGAAGGCTGTTGCTCCGATATATTCCTTTTGACCCTTGCACAAGGACTGCTGCGTGAGTGTCTTCATAAATCATGTTGGCTTAAGAGCTAACTACACACACTCAATGCAATTACTTATGATTTCCCAGCAATTTGTGAACTCATTTATAAAAATGACCACTTTTCCGCCCCCTGCTTTATGCTCTACCCTGAAGGATCTTTGCTTATTTTTTTTTTTTTCTCCTTCATGGTCTTGGTCCTCCTACTTTTTCGCACAGGAAGTTGACTGTTAAAAGGAAATAATTTGTAAATTTTCCTTACTTGTAAAACGACTTTGTTAACGCAGTACTTAGTTGCACACTGGCAATGGGGATTCTGGAGTTTTAAAAAAACGATTGAAATGAAATGCAGAAACGTGTCAAGAAAATGAATGAAAACCTGGCGTGCGTGGTACCAAATTGTTTTAATATAACAAACGTTCTGGAATTACGGATTCTACAACAAGTAGTATTTAGGGGAAAAAAAAAAGAAATATCGCTTTGAGCCAAACGCCACTCAAAGGCTTTGGTATCAGGCAGGAATGTTCGTAAAGTCAACACTACCACCCCTTACGTCTTTCACAACAAAGATACGGCAAAAAAAAATTGACAGTTAATTATGCTGTCAAACTGCTGAAACTGCACCATTATCAGTTGACAAGACTTTTTCACGATGCAATGGATTGGAATGAAACTGCTATTTGTACTTTCCTGGATGTTGGAGGAGCCTTCATGAGAGACAATGAGAAGAGTCCTCGAAATGAAAAAAGTGAACAGAACGACATCTAATTGGACAGAATATCATACAATCCAACCACAATTAGACTTGCAACCAGGTACTCGCTAGGGAAAACTATTGGAAAAGTGCAAAGACTGGCTTGCATTTGCATGATATGGGCTACGCAAAGTTCTCCATTAGATAGCAAGATTAGAGGTGATCTTGGGACTTAATGACAAAGACACTATACTAAGAATAATCAGAAAGGGTGAACTGTTCTCAAAATATGCATCTTTTCTATAACTATCCTTCCTAACACTAACTATCTATTTGTGGCTAAATTTTCCACAAATGCGACAAAAGTGCAAGACCAGGTAGACGCTAGCAGAAAAGGGTATAAATCTTTCTTCAATTAAACAAAAAAAGAAGAAGTATACGAGTATACTAGGTGGGGTGAAAAGTAACCTCCTTTAAATGTTTTTTTTATTTTATTCAATATAGTCCCCTTTTAGCTTGATACACTTATTCCAGCGATTTTCCAACTTCTTGATCCCGTCCGAAAAGTAATTTTCCGGAAGGTCTGCAAAATACTCCTCCGTGGCGTCGATGACTTCCTCGCGTAAGCTGAATTTTTTATTGATGAGCCATCTTTTGAGGTTTGGGAAGAGATAATAGTCCGAGGGAGCCAAATCGGGCGAATACGGTGGATGCGACACCAATTGGAGCCGTAAGTCACTGATTTTAGCCGTGGTTGCGATGCTCTTGTGCGCCGGCGCATTGTCTTGCAAAAACAAAATTTTTTTTTCGCTTCATGTGAGGCCGTTTTGCAGTGATTTCGGCCTTCAATCGGTCCAATAATGCACAGTAATACTTGCTGTTGATGGTTTTTCCTTTTTCGAGGTAGTCCACGAAGAGTATGCCATGACAATCCCAGAAAACCGACGCCATAACCTTTCCGACCCATTGAGCCTCCCTCGGCCGCTTCGGAGCACTTGTGCCGGCTTCAGTCTATTGCCGGGCACTCATTCTGTTCTCTGGTGTGTAATAGTGGATCCAGGTTTCATCAACAGTTACCAATCGACGCCAAAAGTCCGCCCGATTCCGCATCAGCAAGTCCAAACACTCTTTCGAAGTGCTCTCGCGTTCGTGTTTTTAAATATGGCGTGTGCACTCAGTACTAATCTTTGTGGTATCTGCTAGCTCGCGCACCTTCACTTTCCGGTCAGCCAACTCCATTTCATGTATTTTTTTGACATTGTCCTCTGTAACCGCATCGGGGGGCCTGCCGCTGCGGACTTGATCGGTAGTGGAGTTGCGGCTACCACGAAACTCTCGAAACCAATATTTGACGGTGTAATCTGACGGAGCATTAGCCCCATAATATTCATCCAACTTTTCTTTTGTTTCCTTCGCCGTTTTGCCTCTCAAAAAATAATGTTTTATGAGAGAACGAAAATCGTTTTTGTCCATACTCAACACGTCAATAACAATCAGCTGTTAAAACAAAACTAAAGACAGTATCGCACTGAAATTTGGCATGTCTGCCTAAATATGAATAGACTTCCAGGCACCATAACCTTTTTTGCAGTAGCAGCGCATTCTGGCGGTCAAAGAGGTTACTTTTCACCCCACCTAGTATTTGTGTAGTTTTTTCCAGTTTTTTTTTTATTAAAAAGATTTAAGGCATCCAGTTTTTATTTTTTCTTAGTACTTTGTAGGACCGCCTTTAGCCTTTATGACCGCTTGGACCCTTCGTGCCATAAAGTCATAAAGTTTTTGGATTTCCTCTGTTGTTATATCTTTAGTCCACACTTCCTTTATGACTGTTTTGAGCTCTTCAATTGTTTTAGGTGCCTTATTGCGTACTTTCTCGACCCATAATTGACTCCAAGTTCTCTATTATATTAAAGTCAGGCCTGGCATTGGGTTATTTGTTGAAAGAAAATAATATTTAAAAGTGGTTGTGAGTTTAAATTTTAGGTCAAAATTTGTTTTTACTTGCGGAATGACGGCGATGAGAGGGAAACGCAATCATCCTGAGATATGGAATTTCGGATGTAGCAGCATAACTCTTCTGTTGTAGGAACAACACCATTCGCAATGATTTTTTTGCATTTCGCTGCATTTACGGAAGCATCCAAAAGCAAAATACGGCCAAGACTCCAATTTGTCATGCATCCCCAAACCATAACATATGGTGAATGATTAAAGGTGGGATGCAAACATTCGTCTAAATATCGTTCCTTAGCTTTCCTTCGCACTGTCAGCTTTCCGTCAGGTCCAATCAAAAGATGACCCTTTTCCAATCATTGG
Organism: Pocota personata; assembly: GCA_963082735.1. NCBI lineage: Eukaryota > Metazoa > Arthropoda > Insecta > Diptera > Syrphidae > Pocota > Pocota personata. The sequence goes on along the minus strand of OY720431.1, from coordinate 32,785,470 downwards.
CTGTAGCGATTCGCCTATTTGAAATACGTCCTTTATTTGCTTCGCACAAAACTATCGTAAAATTCCTTAACTCTAACACAAAACACTTTGACGCGGTCTGGCGCACTTGGCTTGAGTGTTTTTTCTTTTATATTATACCTAGCACACCTACATACATATGTCTTAAAAATATGAGAGGAAGGCACCAAAAAGTCATAAAATAATGAAATGTTCATGGTGCGGCTTTTTTTTTGGCACATATATTTCCTGCGATCTAAAGATGCGCCCAATTCAACCTCGATATTCATTCAGGCCGCAATCAAGAATCAAGGCACTGGGCCCCCATGAAGTCAGGTCCCAATTAGTGTGGGAGCACAATACTCTATTGGGTGCCAGGTAACATTCACGTAAGAGTAGAATGAAACGAAGCAACCTGTGAACTAGGAAAGAAATGTCAAAGACTTTTTTGAATGAACCGGAACCATTCTGCGGGCTGCAACCACTAAGTGAAGAAGAGGAGTGCAAAGGAGGCAAGTTTTGGTAGGAACTAGGAGAAGTAATTTCTGTATAAATTTGAGCAAAAATCAGCTTCATATTCTAATAGGCTTCCTAGCGGGTCACTATAGTCTTAGCCAATATCTCAGGCAACTGCGTTTAGATTAAACTGAAACTGCAGCATGCAATAAAATGGTTAGGTAAATAACACCTTTTTTTTCGTAAAATGATCGCGTACTCGCAAAAATAATTATTCAAAATGGCGCCACAAGGCACCACTGGGTTGCATGTACTTCGTATATTGCTCAGATCTGTATTTCTCGAACATCGGACAAGTGTCTGATGCGCACTGTTCGCAAAATGTGGGATTTATCCCATTTTGAGGGATTTTTCCCATCCTAAATGGATAAGGGATTTTTTTTTTTTTTCTAATTTTTTTTATCGATTTATGGTATTGTTTCTTCTTCTTCTTCTTCTTACGGCGAAGTTATGATCCGGAGTAGAAGGATCACAACCCTCCCACTTTACTGCATCCCCACTGGTCCGCCTGTGGGGTTTGCCGGTTTGACCTCAGAAAATACCGGCAGGCTTCCCGGTTTCGGATCACTTCGTCACTGAGGCCAATCGAATGCTGGTGTTTTTGCATTTGTGTGATCCAGTTGTTTTTTGGTCTGCCGTTGATTGATATTGCCTTTTTGACGGGGTTCGAAGGATCTCTCCTTTGAACATGATAATACCAACTGAGCCGGTCGTGCTCTATCTTGCTTGTGATGGGTTCTTTTACATGAAGGCTTCCTCGAATCTTTGAATCTTTGATTTATGGTATTGTTTCATTAAATATAATTTTCCCTATCACGATCAGTTATTTTTAGGAACATATTCAAATTGAAAGCTAAGTATCTATTCGTTGTTCCGCATGAATCCAGTTAATCTGTTCATCGGTATGTGGTTATTAAGTAATTTGTTCGCTCACTATATGTTCATTAACAATCATTGATGCCACGTATTGTGTTTGTCAGACATACATAAGTACATAAAAACATTCGCGGGTTAGAATTTATAGTGGCAATGAAATGAAGGAGACCCTCTGAACTGCAACAAATACAGAGGTATTAGTCTCCTCAACATAGCGTATAAGATCCTATCTCCCATATTATATGAATGCATTAAACCTTTTACCAACAATCTGATTAATCCATATTAGTGTAGTTTTAGACCAGTAAAGTCTACCATAAATCAGATATTCACATTGCGACAGACTCCAAATCGATACTTACCACATTTTCATCTGTTTTAAAGTCCGTCTATACAGACGAGCTATATAGACCCATGTCTTGTTCTGGATCCCTGCTCAACTCTGTGCAGTTCGATGATAGAGAACACACGCTGCTCCATCAAGGTCGGTAACATTAGCATGATTGGAAGTAAGGGCTGCCAGTGGTGCTTGAAACAGAAGTGAGGATTTGCAACAGAAGCGGCGAAAATGGGTTTAGCTGTTAGCGAGGGCAAAACAAAATACGAGTATATCGTATGTTAACAGAACGTCACAATAGATAGCTACAATTTTGAGGTAGTTAAAGACTTTACCTAGACTCTACTGTAAATCGACACCAGCGCAGAGATCAAGAGAGGATCACTCTTGCCAACCTCGGTTTCTTTGAGCTAAGAAGGCAATCAAGTAGCAAATCAAGTAGCAGATTTTAAATATGAACCTTATAATCCCAGTCTGCTTTATGAAGAAGTTTCGACGTTATCCAAGGCGAAGGAAAGAACCTTGGTTGTTTTGAAAAGAAATATATCCACGGGGAATGGAAGAGAAGATACTCGTACAACAATGAATTACGCCGGTTGTATAGCGACGTCCACCTAGTCAGAAGGGTTCGAATTCATTGCCTGAGATTGCAAGAACTTGTAGAGTATTCTTCTAGAGAGTTCCTATCTGTATTGTTAATTTTGCATAGGTAATTTCCGAGAAAGGCACAAATAAATGAAGGACATGACCGAGTCACACGTATGTGTGTACACAGGTACGCAAGTATCACAATATGTTTTTGCAAATTGTAGACCAGTGAATATTCCAAGTGGAGGTTATAACTATTTGTGAGGCCGCTGAGTGGCTGTCGATGAGGTTGACATCGAATTCAGAAATCGTCATAGTCAACAGCTATAAAAGCACCCGAATCACTAATAATAAAATCAAGATTGGCAAAGCACTGCCGTGCATCCCTAAACGAGACATCGAACAGTTGCGCTCTGACTTTGTGCTGGGTTCTCAGTCATCGAGACATTACAGGCAACTGAAAGTGGACTAATTGATACAAAATCTCTGCACTAGCACTACAGAGGACATCACTGCTACTTACTACTAGAGCAGACATAGGTATACTTGTCGGGATACTAACAGCTGACTTTGTATTAGGCATTCATGCCGCGAAGTCGCGGAGGAATATTTTACCCTTCTTCACCTGCTATGCACCTGTCCTGTTTTATGCTCAGCAAGAAAGCAATTTCTGTGAGAATACTTCCTCAAGGAACTCTTAAATATCACCAATTCGGATACCAATAAAATCTGTAAACTAATTCAAAAATCAGAAAGATTCCAAGAGTAGGGGAATTAACCGGCTCATATGGTAACACAGTGGAACTACTTTGGTCTGAGTGAATCCTACCAATTACGGAGGACAGCTACCTAACCTAACCTACTATGCGTACTCTACTGTCCAACTTTTTTCTTTCTAGTCGTGTTTGCTCAAAACATTTAATTGATTGGGTGTTACTTTATTCGATTATGCGATAGTCTGGTGCCCATCTTGTTGCGGGAAATGGTGTTGGAAATTGATACTTCCAAAGCTCGGTTTTTATAGAAACCTAGATATTATCTCACGATATCTAATATTGAAACAAGTATCCATTATGCATCAACAGCCGCCAAATACGAGAGGAATTTAGGAAATATGCTGGCGAAAGTACTTCACAATCTGAGGCAAGCAGACGATAGTTCAGTACTTTTGCATTTTGTGATAAGGTTGTCGTACATGGTGTTTCAATGCGGCCTCCTAGATATTCCCGAACTGTAGCGAATACCATGTTGCTTCCATTTGCACCATCATGCAACAGACTTTGGCTCTCGATGCCATTGAATATTCTTTATCGCAACTATATAGGTGATGCCAGATCCATGTAGGTGATGTGCTACTCGTACTGTATCCCTTGCAACATACAGTGCTTCGCTCTTATACCTGGTGCACTGGACGAAGATAGTTCAGAAAAGAATATCAGAAGGATGTATCTCCCTCTTAAGCCTTTGAAGTTCTGCAAAATGTATCTCAAAAAATTTACTGCTTACACTAATTGACTGTTTAATCTAATTCTTTCATTGCTAGTCGGAGGCGTATGAGCACTTTTTTTTCTTCTTCGAAATCGATTCCAAACCAAACCACCCTTGTTGCTGAAGGAACTTTATTAACTTCTAAAGTGTTTGCACCCCATCCTCAGTTTGGAAAACAAATTAATAAAAAAAAAAAAAATATCCCCCATCGGAGGCAACTCTCTAACTTTGTCCGTTCAAAGTTAAACATTCATTTCAGCGTTTTTTAATTATTTTCATTTGTTGTCCTGTACTCACTCAGCCTCCTAAAGGAACCCCATACCACGCTTTACGGATGTGAATTTGTGCGTAGAAGACCACTACTGCAGAGTTACTGCCAATAACTGCGGTTCCTCTGCCTGTCGGTTGTGGGTGGATTGGCACGCAGGACATGCATACCACCAATATCAGCCGCTTCCCTTTGTGTGCAGCAAACAACTCACATATGGGGTCGGTTGGGTTCGCTTCGGTTGGATTGAATTGCGAGTAAGCGAATAAATGAGCGTCGGCTTGTTTTGTATTTTAATACATTTTCTGCCTTTTTTTTCCTCCGATTTATTTGTTTGCTTGCATTTAAACTCTTCGCCGCAAAAAGGGGATGCAAGAATAAAGAAAAAATGTACAGCATGCGCGCCCCCTATGTCCATATTCAAAGCCTGAAGTCCAGTCTACTGTGATTTTCGCAAGAGTTGGTGCGTTTTACAGGCGAATGCATCTGCCGTAAAGAATAAATCAAACACTCGTCGACTTTTGACTCTCCATAGTTTTGCGCACAAATTTCATTTCGTGTTGTAATCCCATGAGGGGCGGTTCGGCTGGCGGCATTATGGGCGGGGATTTTCGCCTAGCAGGTGAAGTTCTGGTGCAGTTGAAGTTGCTGCAAATGTTTTTTTTTTTTATTTAATTTTTGTACCGGAGAGCCTTGTTGCTTTTGAAAATGTTTAATTAAAAGGCCGAGGCATTGAATTAATTTCCATCTTACTGTTGCTTTTGTCAGAACTATGTGGAAAGCAGGAAAATTCTCTCAAGGATTTTTCTTATTTCCACTTGATTATACATTAAATGGGATTGTTGCTGCCGGTATGCAGTTGAGAATAGCATTGCGGAACTTTGAACTATGGAGTAATATTTTTTTGCTACCCATAATGGGTGGCACCGAATCCACAAGAAGACAGAATTGCCAACCGCTTCTAGGCTTTAGAGCTCGCAATTAAAGTTTTCAACTGGTGATTATCTAGCTATTGAGAGTCACAGTCATCCAATTTGACTTACCGCATCTTAAGATGATAAACTTTTATAAAAATCCTGAATTGTTTCCTTTATACTTGAAGGATGACTCAATTGGAGGTCACAATTTAAATCTGGCAATACTCTGGAACCCGATAAACAGCTGATAGTTCACATCTGTGGATACTAAGCATAGACATGTTTCCCCGAAATGGAGATTCGCGCTTTGTCGGTATACATAACCGTCCATCTCATGCCGAGGTTACGAAATTAAATGGATGGACAAATTTCATCGAACTGGGTCAGTGTTGGATGTTCAAAGATCAGTGCGACCTTGTAGTGGTCGCAATGAGTGCCAGTGTACTTGAGAATCCGTCAAAAGCTACTATCTTACAGCTCCACGCAGTGCGTTTTAACAAAAGATTTGCATTTGCATGCCTATGAGATCAAATTGACTCAAGAATTGTAGCCAGTAGACCATGAACAGCGTCGTAACTTTGTTGATTGGGTGTTAGAAAACCACCAAGTTGATGGCAACTTTTCGAACAAAATCATCTTCAACGATGAGGCTCACTTTCAACTGAAGGGCTATGTAAGCAAACAATATTTTCGCATTTGGGTTCATGAAATATTACGGGCCATTCACGAACTATCAATGCATCGACAAAAAGTCACTGTTTGGTGCGAAATTTGGGCCGGCGACATGATTGTGTCGTAGTTCTTCGAAAATTGTCGTGGAGCTGGTATAAAAGTCAATGGTGAACGTTATCAGGACCAATTGGACGATATTGATGTTAAAGACTGTGCCACATAGTGCGAGAAACAATGCAGTTATTACACACAAAGTTTCCCTGCTGCGTCATCTCTCGTTTCTGCGAGCATAATTGGCCACCAAGATCGCACGTCATTGCATTTTTTTCGTTGAAGTTATGTTGTTGAAGGTGCATGCCAATGACGCCTAAAGGATTCCAGAGCTAAAGGACAAGATTCGAAGACCTACCGCAGGATTTATGCCGATAAGGAATGGAAAATTTCATCAAAAGGACGGAAGTCTGCAAGGGCACGGCTGGCCCATTTGACCGATATCATTTTTCATGTTCAATGTCTCAGCACTATATTAAGCAGTTTATCAATGCATCTAAATTGTAGCCACCCTTTACATTTTTATAATAATATTTGTTTCCAAACAATAATTTTACAAATAAACATACCTCTTAGCCACATGCTTGAGTTTACTCGATCGTGTTCAGTGATACTCGTATGCATGTAGATTGATCGGTGATCAGTCTATTTGCAATCAAATTCCCTTGCTCGAACTGTTGGTATGCATTCCTGTACCTGTATTTCCATCACAAGTGTTCGGATTAAATCTATAGTTGTGTCCCATCAGACGGTCAATTCAATCACAATTCGAATGCGGCAAAGCACTAAACAATTGCTTGGAGAATTTGTGAACAGCGTCAATGAAAGATTAAATAAAAGTCATCATATTCTGGTCATGTTTTTGGATTTTAGTAATGCATTTGATACGATAAATCATGCCAAGGTACTGAAACCGTTTGAACGTATTGGTATACGAAGACTAATGACTTAGAGATTATGTACTCAACAGGCTCTTTTGTGTAAAAATAAAGAACGTGTGCAGTAAAAGGAAACAGGTACAATATGGAGTTCCTCAAGGGTCGAAACTAGGTCCAATTCTTTTCATTTTGTACACAAACGAACTATTTGGTGCGCCAGAGGTCTTTGGAGATGACAAAAAGAATAATGCAGGCGGAGTTAATGTTGTTAAATGGTGTCACGACAACATTGCAAAAACAAAGATGATGCACATTCGAAGTCCACACCACAAAGCTATGCAGGAGCTATTATATTTCCAGACTTATGCCTGGCTTTTAATCTATGATCTTCATCTGTACTTCACCTTTCCTCTCTCTTCATCATTGAAAAAGGACATACATAGTTGTAAGTGATGCTAAATATTAAAAAGAAAATATATCAAACGTTCAAATATTAAAAATTAATTTAGTCAAAATTGTATTTTTACACCTTCGCGGTTTTGGCATTAGGCCATTTGATGGTCTTTCGTTATAAAGACCTCCAAAGAAATGAGGCCATTGGCTACACTGATGACGTAGTAATTTTCTTATGAAAATGTCGCGGAAATGCTGCAATATGCAGCATCTGAGGTACATCATCCCATGGTATGGTACAGGGATAGCTCCAAAGTCTAGAATATTCGGTGGATCAAATGGGGTTGGTCAGCCTAGGCACATATTCAACTATTTTCCAGGCAGAAATATTTGTCACCGATCAATTCGTAAGCTTAAATTTGCAATCAACACCTGAAGTAAAACCGCTCTAAAGTGCTGCACTCAGCTACGATAAAATGGAAGCTAATTCTGGAGACAGTCCAAATGCTTCCAGAATAAGATAAGAAAACTTGGATCCCTGCACTCAAAAAAGGTCCCTTGGGTAACTAAATATCCGACTCACCGGTCATGATCGGTGAATCAAACCACCACTGGATTCGAGCCATACGGTGCACTTTTTTGAAAAACCAGTCCAGGGATTAGACACTTTTTCTCACAATGTATTTAAGTTGAATCTGAGAAGGAACAACTTAAGAACTCTAACTGATGCCATTAGTCGCCACTGTCTATTATAAAAGCACCTCCATAGACTTAACCTGTCAGAAGACTCTCTACTGTAGACTAGAGAGTGATGGAGACTTACATTTTCACGGAATACCCTCATAGACGTAAGAAGGAGTAATATACTCGTATGTAGGTAATGAGCTGGTCTCACTAACCTCCCTCGCTGCGATACACGCGGAGAAGTTATTGAGGTTTCTAACAACTTTTGGTGTAAACAACTTAATCTAAAACAACTTGGTACAGGATGGCACAAAAGTCCTCGCTCGATTTCCTAAGACAGCAAATAGAAAGAATTTTTTAGAATAGAACTACGACTGTTCCGTTCCAACGTTGAATCTGTGCTGCTATATGGATGTGGTACCTGGAGAGTAACTTCACTATCACGAGGAAGCTGCAAACGTTTGTCAATAGATGTCTACGCTAGATCTTAAGGATATTCTGGCCAAGCCGTATCTCTAACGAACAGCTTTATCAGAGAACGGGCCATGAACCTATAGGCACAACCATACGACGACGATAGTGGCAGTGGATCGGTCACACTCTCCGAAAGTGTGACAGGTCCATAGCTAACCAAGCGATGCAATGGAACCCGCTTACCCAGGATGGCACGATACGCGGCGGTCCTAGGAGTACGTGGCGCAGAACAGTTGCGAAGGAAGAACGACGACTGGGAAAGAGTTGGGGACAGCTGAGGCACATTTCCAGAAATCACACACGATGGCGCGTAGGCGTTGTAGAGGCCCTAGGACCCACAAGGGAATGCAGGACATAAGTAAAAGTAAGAAATAGAAAGAACTGGTTCTGTTTTTGTTGATTATATTTATTTAGATGTTCAAATTTTGTCCGGTTAAGACGCGAAAATACTATCGGTCAAGTGACCGCCGCCAGAGTTGATTTCGGCTTGTTCCACGGCATTTTCCATGACTATTCTCAAAACTTCTGGCAACAAATTCTCCACTTCTTATCGGATGTTCTCCTTGCTTCTTCGTATAGACCCGTGACTTGAAAAAAAAGCCCAAAGAAAGAAGTCGGGAATGGTCAAATTGGGAGGTCTTACGGACCAGTGCAAATCGTCAAAAAGAGAGATTGAGCGGCCGGGAAATGCTCGTGACGGAATGTCCACTGTGTGTGTGTGATTGCATCGTCCTGCTGGAACCACATGTTCTCCAAACTCAATTCTTTAATTTGTGGCAGCAAGAAGTTCTGCAGCGGTCACCAGTCACAGTAACAGTGTTGCCGATGACGTACTAAAAAAATATGGCACAAGCACCTTTCCTCCGTAAAATCCGCGCCAAACAGATACTTTGGCTCTTCGTGCATTACACGCAGATTTTCAGTACCCCAGTAGCTATAATTTTGTTTATTCACGTACCGTCGCTCATGATGATTTTCAATGGAAAGGTTTAGGAGGGCTTACACGCGATTGACGGTCTTTGCGCAATAGTTGATGCACTGTTTGCACTTTGTGTGGGTATATCTTCAAGTCTTTCACCAAAATGCGCTATGAAGTCCACCTGCATAACACGTCATTTGGTTGATGTTTGAGGGTCCTCTTGAATATCTGCAGCCACAGCAGCGATATTCTCAACCGAACGACTGCTCCGGGATGGCCACATCTGATACTGTCCGTAAGCCCGTCTTCTCGAGGCGAGCTGCTAAACGCCGCAGTTGACATAGTGTGTGTATCTGAAACTTGGTCTCAACCCGACGTTCTCAATGTTGTGTATGATATTAATGGTTACAAATTGTATCGAAAAGCCGTGGCGGCGAGGGAGTGGCAATGTGTATTCGCGACTGTATAAATGTTGAGTTTGTCATTAAATCTGAAGCTAGCTCTTTAATTGACTACTACTGTGTGGAGATAACTAATGATGGGCCAAACAAAATTCTGTTTGGAGTAGCTTACCGCTATAATAAGAGTGTGGATCTATCCGAACTTTACTCAGTCCTAGAAGACTTGTCATCCCTTTACACCGACATCATTCTTTGCGGAGACTTTAACTGCTTGAAAATACTTCGCAGTCATTTACTAACAAAATCAGCACTCTTGGTCTAGGGTCTATCAACACTATTAGTCCAACGCATTTTACTAGTACTTCATCAACCCTGGTAGACCTTTTTCTTACAAGTAACTCCGGAAACACCCTTCTATAAACTCAGTTGTCAGCGTTCGCGTTCTCAAAACACGACTTGATGTTTGCGACTTTCAAATACCCTCTACCACAAACAACACCCTCTGTGCATAGGTATAGGGATTTTAGGGGAAAAAAATATCCGAGAGCTTGGTGTGGGTCGACAAAAGGTGATTATCCCTGAAAATATAAACCCTGACTTCTTAAATTCTGAATTCGCCAAAATTCAAAGTACTTTGCCCGACATTGGCGAACCCTGTATAGTTGATTCTCACGTTAAACTTGAAAGTAATAATTGCTTCCAGTTCACAAGAGTATCTTCTCTGAAAACGACGTTTTGACCGCCCTACTACAAATTAAGTCTAAAGCTATGAGCCTTGATGAAATACATCCACACTTTATTAAAATAATTTTGCCCCACATTCTTCCTACCCTTACACACATTTTTAACACAATCATAATGACATCATCTTTTCGTCCTTCTTGGAAAGTTGCTAAGGTTATACCGATAGTAACTGCTACCCGTTTGTCACCACCCGAGTTTCGACCTATTTCTATTCTCCCGTTTTAATCCAAAGTCTTCGAGAAACTTCTTCATAAGCAAATGACAATTTTTGTTAAAACTAGTAAACTATTGAATGTCCAACAGTCAGGTTTCAGGGAAAACCATAGTTGTGTCTCTACTATTTCAAAAATAGTAGATGATCTGAGAAGTGCGATGGATAACGACTTAATATCCTTTCTTGGGCTCCTAGACTTTCAAAGGCATTTGACACTGTCAATCACGGAATACTTCTCATAAAACTGAAGCGGAATTTCCATTTTAGTAATTCCACAGCTAACTTGATTCTTTCATATTTAAGTGACAGAAGTCAAGCCGTATCGGTTGGTGAAAACACCTCCCGGTACTTACAGCTAATTTCAGGAGTACCACAGGGATTAATTCTCGGGCCACTGCTTTTTGTCATGTTTAGTAATGATCTCCCGCAAGTCGTCCAACACTCATTTATATGCTGACGATGTGCAGATTCGGTTGAGCTGCAAGCTGGGAATGTTAGAAGATAGATGGAGGCAAACTTAATCACGACCTCAAGCAAATCTCACACTGGTCCGCAAAAAATCAGGTACAACTAAATCCAACGAAGTCAAAATGTTTAATAGTCTACAAAAACAAGCTTTATAGGTAACACTGTTCTGCAATATGTCAAAAATGCGAAAAACCAAAGGCATTTGGTTCAATTCGATACTCACATAGGACCTACATATTCAGACAAAATATACGGATGTTTAGATGCCCTCTCACTGACAAAGCACTTTATACCTCAGCAGGCTTAGGCTTAGCTTGGCAAAAACTTTAATTTTGTCAATTGCCACCTACGGATGTCAAATTTTTTGCTGTCATAATTCAGAAACACGAAGGAATCTATCTATCTAGTACTACACGACCAGGGAATCCACGATGAAAAGCCAAAACCATCGACCGATTTCTTGTCAAAAACATTGACACAATTATTCCGTGTTCTTGAAGAGTAATACACAAACTTCACAAACGTCAAAGTCACGATGACATAAGACGCCATTTGCAAAAATGACAGCATCTTCCGATGGAGTGATGATTTTTGCGCCACCTTGTATAATTGGTCGCTGGTCTCCACTCACAAATATTAGTCTATCAGGTAGGCAACCTTTGTCCTTTATTATTCGGAAAAAATCATTTTAAATCCTCGAGTCCTTAATAAATGAAAAATCGTCAAAAAATTGACAATTCTAACAATTATTGACTTCCTTCTCATTTTTTCGCAGCTCTATGACCGCCAACGAAGCCCATAATCCCATTTTATTGTAATTTCGGGCCGCAAATTCAAATGCATGAATTAAAATGTACTGAATAAAAAGTCAAATGTACATATTATGTATGTACGTCTTCACAAGGCCCCCCAAAAGGTGGAAGGTAATGTTTTCCTCCTAAAAAAGGATGTCTTCTGTTAAAATTTACAACTCTTCTAACCGGTTACAACTTTATAACATTGTTTATGAATCACATTTGGATTTTTATTGCCGTTTATTTTGTTGGCAATTTCAAATTACGGAATGGCCCGAAATTTATTTCGCCTAAACCCACACACACAATTCTCCCGTTTTTGCCAATTTAGTTGTTACCCCAACCAGTATAGCAACCATTGCCACACAGTTTTTGTGTGTGTGAACCAGCACACATTTTTGACGTTGGTCCTGTTCCAAATAGATGAAGTAAAACGAATCAACCAAAAAAAAAAAAAAAAAAGCGGGTGTTGCATGCAGCAGGGCGGCTCTGGCTATGGTCTCCGGTAGTATGAGGAACCACTCGCATACGAATTACTATATTAACCAAATGTTATACCAATTCTAATCAACTTTAAGGGTGTAAGGTTATATTTCACCAGCCAGGCACAGCGCAGCACAGTGGCGATGGTGATGGTGGTGGAACCACCACCACCCCCTGGGGCTGAAACACTTATAAAGGGAAAAAAAAATGAGAAAAAGAGGAAAATATGAAAAAAGACCTTCTTGGCATTCTTATAAATTGTGGAGCTTGGTTGCGTTCCTCTGCTACCCTCTGTTGCTTGTTATGATTATCAGGGACTGCTATACTGTGCGTGAGTGAGAGTTAGTGGGTGGCAGTGGCATATCCACACTCTGATGTTCATAATATTAATAATATTAAATTTAGTAAATTTGTTTTTGGATTGTTGCTACTGGTGCTGTGGTGTCACTGGTTGCTGGTTCTTCAGTGGAACTACCATTGATTGCGTAACGTAAAGTATTCCTATGCACTTATAGTATCGGCAACACTAGACTGCAAAAGTTACTGTGCATCTAGTAGGTCACTTTTCTGTGGTTGTGATGACTGCGTAGCCACTTTTCATAAGGTAACTTCCATGTATTTTGAATTCTTGACAAGAACTTGATACCTTGAGTCAGATACGAGTATTTCCAATTCAAATCAGCGTTCCAATTCAATAAACCAATTCCGTTAAACAACATCGTTTATTTTGTCTTTCGTCCAATTGAAGGACGCCGTCACCAACAGTTATCTATTTTATCTCCTTCGGATGAACTGGCCATCTTTACCGACGGATCCGGTACTAGTGCCGACGTCTACTGTGAGTCTCGAAATATACATCGCTCGTTTAGGATGTTTGCAGTGTCTTCCAAGCCGAAATTGCTGCAAGAAAAAAAAGCTGTGGATAAGCTGTGCAAATAATCAGCATCTATGTTGATAGCCAAGCGGCCATTAAGGCGTTAGAGTCAACATCACTAAGATTTAAGCTCGTAAAAATTTGTAAAAAATAACTGGATGTTATCTCAGCGGCCAACACGGTGACCCTGTGCTGGGTACCGGGCCAAATGGATATATCCGGTAACGAAAAAGCTGACGAACTAGCCAGAGAAGGTTCACTTATAAGCCCTTCGCGGGCCCTTTCCAAGGCTAGTGTACCGCTTAGCACCCTATACAGGGAGATAGACATCGAGTCTAATGAAGAATCTAATGAACGCTGGTATCGATTAGATACATGCGCTACAGCCAAATCATTATGGCCAGTCTACGACAAAAAGGTGTCGTGACAGGACACTGTGTGATAGGCAATCACGCAGCACGGCTAGGGTTACCTCATAACGACTACTGTAGAAGCTGCAGGAACGTAAAGGAAATAGAATCCATTCATCATCTCCTGTGTGACTGTCCAGCTCTAGCCAACAAAAGAAGCCTTGCCTTTGGAAAATACTTCTTTTCAAAGCTGGATGAGCTAGGTAGCATTGAGCTAAGAAAACTCCTGTGATTCATACGTTTATCTGGGTGGTTTAGCCAAGCGGTCGAAGATTGAAATTTGTAGGTTCCCAGGGTTCTAAATATTGGGCACAATGGCCTCTTAGTGTTCTAAGTGAGCTGTTGATAACCCTGTCAACAAGGGCACCCAGTTACCCAACCTAACCTATCTTCTTCGGATGCAAAATGATGTGAGGAAAATGCTTGTTATAACAGCCTTCATTCACTAGCTCCACCCACTAGTTAACTCACTTTCATCTTTACTGTCTGCTAACAAATTATTAATCGGGTTGACCATCTGCTGGTTTTTCAAATTACATGTTTTTTTTTGACACTGACAGCTCTTTCGCGCTGAAAAAATTGATAGAAACACAGTATCATAACTCCGCAGTACGAAATGAATCGATTTACGCTTGAACATTGAGAAATATTGCAAACTTATTACCTTCTGTACGCAAGTTTGTGAAGAAAGTTCATGAGATTGACATGCTAATTGATAGCACAAGTTATCCTCGTGTTCGTCCTGTGCGCTCAGCCGAAAATATTGCTTCTATTGCTGAAAGTGTGCGCTTAAACCCGAGAACCTCAACTCGCCACAGATCTCAGCAACTGAATATTAGCCACACTAGCCTAAGGAGATTTATGCATAAAGACTTCGGATTATTCCTTACAAGGACCAACTGACTCAGGGATTGGAGCCAAATGACCACACTCTTCGTTATCGTTTCTCTGTTTGGGCTTTAGAGCAGCTCAAAACTGACGTCGATTTTGCTTAAAAAAAAACATTTTTTTCGAATGAGATGCATTTTCATCTCGGCTGCTACATAATCAAGCAAAACTGCTATATTTGGGGCTCGGAAAAACCACACGAAGGCGTAGAGAAGCGAACGACTGTTTGCTCTGTGCCTGATATTCTCGAAAATGACTGCAATGATTTTGTTTAAATTTTATATTTGGGTTGTGTTCGACATATCTCACTAGATGGCGTGCCAAATTTTTAGAAAAAAAAATTACGGTAACGATACACTGACGGACATCATCACCACTTTGACGAAACTAAGATGGTTGCGCTTGATATTACAAAGCATTTGACAGAGTTTGGCATCAGGCTCTTTTGTCGAAAATGCGTGCATATGGCGTCGATGTGTCCCTTCTTCAATGGATTAGAAATTACCTTTTGGGGCGTTCAATACAAGTTGTCTTGGACGGCTTCACCAAGTGAATGCTGGTGTTCCCCAAGGCTCTGTTTCGTCTCCGACTCCCTTTCTTATTATTATAAATGATCTCTTGTCTGCAATTTCTAATCCAATCCATTCCTTCGCTGATGACAGTACCCTCAGTTTTTTTTATATTTGTTCCCTAACTCTAGTCCTTGCTCTTTGGCCGTAGAAGGAGAACGGCAACGTATGTTAAACACATTAAATTCCGACCTGGACAACATAATCAAATGGGGTTCAACCAACAGAGTGGAATTTAATGCTCCCAAAACACAATGCTGTCTTCTGTCTCTTAAGCGAAACCAAAGCCCTCAACCATTATCCATGGATGGTACTTGCATCATTGTAACCGAAAGACTTGCCATTCTCGGTATGTGTATTAATAACTATCTTCGATGGAATGGTCACGTATTCGAGGTCGCCAAAAATGCAACAAAATGTCTAGGATTCCTTAAACGGTGCAAGAAATATTTTACCCCGTCTCAATTTATAAGGCATTCATCCGTCCTAAGCTGGAATGTAACGACTATATCCGGTCTGGCGCACCGAAGACCGTTCTGCATATTCTAGACAGACGGGTGAAATAGCCAGTTGCATTCCTCCCCTTCAAAATTTCACCCGCAATATAATAATAAAATGCTTCGAATGCACATTAGTTCACCCTTAAGCCCAACTTCAGTCGTTCTGTCAAATATAGGGATTCGTTTATATGCCGACTGACACGAATGTGGAACGATCTTCTAGGCTCTGCATTTCCTCATCAAACATTTAAAGCCAAAGTGCACATTCTCCTCCTCTATTCCTCTTCCCCCTTTTCCTAAACGCCCATGCCGTGGAACAGTTTAAGGGTATATCCCATATCCCCTTCGGCGCGCTCAGTATAAAAAAAATATATACGAGTATATATATCCTTTAACCCAGGATGGCGCAGAGGGTGGCAACAAATCTCTTCCACCTTTCTCGGCCTGCAGCTAGATATTTCAGCTATGGCCACGTTTTCCTCTGGGTCGCTGCTTCTGCCAAGACTTTGGCCGTGAACCCTGAGGAATCCATTGGTTTTCTCAGTGTGTGACCAATCCAGCACCATTTTCGCTGTCTTATCTCTAAATTCAACAGCTTCTGACTCATTTTTAGCCACAATTCCTTGGCGGAAATAATTTGCAGCCAGCGAATCTTTAGGATATATCGCAGACAGCTATTAATGAACACCTAAAGCTTTCTGGTGATGTTTACCGACAATTTCCAGTTTTCACAAAGATACAATAGCACGGATTTAAAGTTGTATTCGAAGATTCTCAACTTAGTGCTTAAGGGAATTTGACTGGATTTCCAAACTGGAGACATGGTACCAAAGGTAACGCGAGCTTTATTTATTGTGCTTTTAACGTCTAGATCCGTTCCGCCATCAGTTAATACAAAACTTCCAAAGTAGTTAAACTTTTCGAGCTACACCAAATGAATCAGCCTTTCAAACGGACTGCATTATCCAATGAAGCCATGTATCTTAGGTACACCTATGGCTGCAGTCAGTATAGTCTATCGCCAGTAGAAAGAGAATTGATAGCCGAGTATCCCATTGTTTCACTCCTTGTTGCACTTCCAAAGAGTCGGAGAGCTGCCCATTGTGCAGAATGTGCTCCTTTATAATAGCAACTATTTTTTGGGGGATTCCTCTCTTAAGAAGAGATCTCCATATCCATTCGAGATTTACCATCCACAAAAATGAGATTAAGCGGTGATTTAAACTCGACTGATTGCTGAAGAATGACCTCGAGAAGTGTTGATGTGATGGACGCACGATCGACCACTGGGAAAGCCCATTTGATGCCTATTGAGTTTAGTCTCGATTTTAACCTTTATCTGCTCGAAAAAAACGGACAAAAAGGTAATACCACGCCAGTTATTGCAGTTCTTAAGATTGCCTTTTTTCGGTATCTCCACCTTTCCAATCCCTGGGATGTTTCATTTTTAAAAACAGCCTGCATTAATGGAAGAAGAATACTAGCCGTTGTAGCGGGATCTTGTCACACACCATGAAGATCGTTGAGCGGGTATTAGATGGCCGACTGCGGAAAATAATACGGTTATCTGATGACCAGTGCGGGTTTGTCTCGGGTAAATCAACAACAAATGCAATTCAAAGTATAAGGATCATAATGGAAAAACATCTTGATTCCTTAAAGGAATGTTGGTAGTGCATACGAGTATGGATTTGGTTGATTTTGAAAAAGCCTTTGATAGACAAATGGCTTGATGGGTGGCGCTAAGACAACGAGGAGTTCCAGAAACTTACGTGCGCATGATCATGGACATGTATGAAGGAGCAATGACAAGAGTAAGATGTCCCGCAGGAGTCACGGAGGAGTTCCCAATCAAAGTCGGCGTACACCAGGGAAACGTCAGAGGGGAAAAGTCAGTTGCGGCGAGTTTAATAAAGAAAGAATCTATTACAATTTTTCTTTGGCTTAAATCTGCACGTCTTAAGTAACTGCTGTCACTGCTCACCAACAGAACTGATCCTTGTGCTTCTGTCAATCTCCTTTTACTCGTAGATCGGCTGCGACCTTCCAGTCAAACTCCCGAATTTCCATTTCGCCACTGCATTTCCATCTGCCAAAAAGTTAGAAAATTCTGATTGACATCTTCTCGTTAGTTCTTGGTATTTCTCGGTAGTCGCTCTCGGTGTTTATTTTTATTGCGTAGGTAGAGGTGTTCTTATTCCAACTTTCGCATCAATTCCTGTAATTTTTGGAAGAAGACACATACATACGAATCTTCAAAAAATTGTCAATTCAGTACTTTCAGAGATAATAGAGGGAGACATACCTTTTTTTTATTTTCTCGAAGTCTGATAGAGTAAAAATAACGGAACTATATATTCTTGGAATCACCACATTTCTATCTATCATTTGATACCCATATTGTAAAGGGTGTCCCAAAAAATACGCAAGAAGTAATTTTGATAAAAAACGCAAGTTTTTAATTAAAAATTGTAAATGTTTTATAGATTCATAAAGTATACAGTATAGGGTTATATATGGAATAGCGTATCGGGTAAATGGCCTCCACGGCTTTGCTGGTACATACGAACTCTCTTCGTTGTACGTGGTCAGTAGGCTTCAGTTCTTCACTTTGTTTGCATGAAGATGCAAATCTTTCGTCAGAATACGCTATAGAGACCTTCTCGAAATGTCCAATTCTTGACCACGGTGCCAAATTGATGTTCCTGGACTCTCAACAACACTCTCACCAACTGCTTCGATGTTTTGTGTTGAATGACTTGTTGAAGGACGGTTAAGATCACTAATTCATCCAGTCTTCCTGAATGTTTGAATTAATGTCTTCACAGTTGATGAAGTTCAATCACTATTCCGAATATATTTTGTGCGAAAATTGCGAACTGTAGATGTAGTTGCCAAACCTTTATTATTTTTAAAATATTGCTCAACAATGAAAACGCGTTGTTCTTTCTTGTAGCACTGCATTTTTAATAACCCTGAACTGTCAGCTGTCATGCTGTCCTTTTTTTCCGTTGGAAACACTTTACCGCACAAATGGCGCAAAATTAAAATCTTTCGTGAATTTTAGAACACCCTTTATTAAAAAAAATAAATTAATTCAACTCCAACCTCCGAAACTTTGTTGTTTTTCACTCTTCTACATTTAATAAGGCTCAACTCTGGACCAAATTACAATTCTCTAAGTCTAACGGTTCAAAAGTTATGAGAATGTGACGGACGGACAGACAGACGAAAAGACGGATAGACAACTGACTCACTATGAGTATTCCGTTTTTACTATTTGAGTACCGGAACCTTGAAAACCGGGTTTGCAAACGTCAATATTACCTCAGATAAACATTGAAGCACCCGTTATCATCAGAGGCTTTTTCGATAAAATTGCAATTTTTAAAAACTTAATCTAAAGTAAAGTTTCGTCAAATTTGGTACTAGACTGAAATTTCCAATTTCGTCCAGAAAACCATTTCGACTGCAGTCTGAAGTACAGACAGGCGAAGATAGAATTGTGAGGTCCGCAAGTTTCTGTAGGTTAGTAATGACAAGATTGATTAAAATAGCAGTACTTGCTCTTTATAATGCAAGAACCGGGTGTCATCTGAAATATTCTTTCAACTTAATAAAATATCAAGCATTTTGATACACCCTGTAAAACTAGAGCACTGCCGCTAAAAATTTTCGCTGTGTGCTCCCATTTATAGTGGACTTCCCATATTTAATATTGTAATATGCGAGCTGCGGCTCGAGTAGATAAAACGTTATTCTGTGAGATTATTTCTTTATTTTCTAGTCTACATAACAATTCAAGTTCACACTATACTATTCTTCGCAAATTCCTTCCTTACAAGGTCTCTTTCTTCTCAAATCACTTTATCTCATTTCAATTACTTAATTCACAAATCCAAACTAATTACTTCTTCTTGTTAACTCTCAGCTTTCAATTTATAACAAAATTACAACTTCGTCTGTTACCACTTTTCACAACTGCCTTGCCTCGATCGCCATCTGTCCTTATATAGTCGCATTTCTGATAGCCAGAAACTTCTAGTAAATTCTTCGACCACTGGAACAAGAAAATTCTGATGTAACAATTCCAAGATGACAGCTGCAGCCAATAATCTCTTGCGGTTATAATTCTCTCTTAATTCTGCGACGTCGTCTTAGACATAATTCGTCTCTTACTGTGGACACGAACCTCGAATGAAAAGACACTTCGGAATGTGTTGCATCTTTTTGGGGCGTAGTTATTATGCTACATTATCTTACAATATTATATAGTTCGAAGCATGTTCAATTCTCTCGGGTGTCCCACAAGGTTCAATGCTTGGACCTAACGAATGAACCTAAATTTTGACTCCACTGTTTTAGCTGCTACTGACATGAATTAACTTAAAAGAACATACTTCTGTTGATAAATCGGAATGCGGTCAACTTGAACCACCCTGTACAATATATTCTTCGACATAAAATAAATCGAAGTAAAACTTCGAACCCACAGTGTA
The DNA here is from genome assembly GCA_963082735.1 of Pocota personata. NCBI lineage: Eukaryota > Metazoa > Arthropoda > Insecta > Diptera > Syrphidae > Pocota > Pocota personata. The sequence continues at coordinate 32,765,568 of OY720431.1, read as the reverse complement.
TCCGCCATGTCATCCCCTTCGGATGACACTGTGTACCTACCTAACAAATAAAACAGAGACGATGAAGAACAAGAAGCAGCAAAAAAAAATATACTAATAATAATAAGAACTTCGCAAGTAGTACGAGTAGAGAAAAGAAAAGCAAAACGGATCGCATAATACGAGTACGTAATTTTTGCTCGAGGGTAAACGGCAATCGCTGGTGATTGTAGTCGAAGTCGCTATAGTGTAGCATTACAAATAGCTGCAGGGGGTGGCCAATTGCGGGCAATAGGGGATGCTTGTTTAGCTTGGCACGACTGGGCGCAGGTTTGGGGTGGTTTGCGTATTATACACACAAATCGGTTATTACTGTAATAAGCTTTTCGCTCCCCGAGGCCTGTATGTGAATAATTATTGTGTGTTGTTGGGAAATATTATGCTTAGCTAAGGTGAATTTGTGAATTTGTTCAATTGTCCAGGGCTTTTGGCAATCCGACAACGACAACGACAATGACGACGAATTCGTTTTTATTTTGCTTTCTCGGTTTGTTTCCATAAATTTTGTTGTGCCCATCCCTATTTTTTTTCGGGGCCGATGCCGATTGTGTATGTTTGAGGGCGGGCGGTGATACGGTTGAGATCAGGCTTCGGATTGGATATGTGATTTGGTAATGGTTAATCAGGACATTACTGCTACGGTTCGACGGACGGATGTATGGACTGCTGAATAAATATTTTTTTGTGTGGTGCTCCTTTCTGCTTGAACCAATCAATAAGAATCCGAAATGTTCATTGGGGCTATTTGTGAAATTGGGTCCGTTTGCGAAACGTTTATGGGGCGGCAGCGTCTAATTGCAGAGGTTCTATGCCCAACCGGGTGGTGGGGGTGATGAAATTCGGCGAATTGTTCCATTACATTTGCACACAAATTATTCTAATTCAATGCAAAGGACCGATAGGCCTTTAGCTAAGGAAAGTAATTTCTGGGAAACGGGGATTCGTCTGATTAAGATATTTTGACGAAGGGTACTGCGAGAATAAATGGAATTGCATCCAGTGATTGTTGTTAGTCAGAAAGCGTAGAGCTAAAGTTAATAAAGTAGAGAATGTCGGGGAATGTGTATTCTGAAACTGTCTGCACAGTAGAGGAAAACTGAAACACATCACTTTAAGTCTTCTACTGAGATGGTTAAGCTTAAAAGTCAGAGTGAAGATGAAAGATCCTATTTTAAGTCGAGGTATGAACCAAAAGAAAAAATCTATGACAGAGGCGACGGACGAACGTCGATGCACTCAACTTTTCGTGTTTGTAAGTAATACTAACAGAATCATAAGCAACCCTCCGAATATCAAGCAGCAGGCCTCTCAAAGCAGTCGAAAGTTAGGCACTCGAATACTTAGCGAAATATTGAAATTGAACGTGTTAAGCCGTTCGGTTTATGCTGCTTCGGAAAATTGTCTCTAAAGCCCCTCAGCTCATTGCGGATTCAGAAAACGAATTGTTCCATTGCTGATGAACATATTATGGTAAAGACCTTGACTGCACAAATCGTGACCTCTAAATGGTTAACTTGTTTGGTCGATGTCTTAGTAGATATCCGCATCTTTTCTGACAGCCAAACGGCATCTCTAAACTCAATAACAGCTCTACAATATCGATCATCTCTTATAGAGTTGGCAGAGCAGTTAAAAATGCCCTTTTGTTGTGTGCTAGGGCATAGGGACATTCCATGGAATTGTAAGGCCGACTTGACGGGTATGGAATAACGATTGTCATGCGACCAGATACTTTGGGTATACTGATCATAACATAAATGAAAGCTGGATGCTATCGACAGAACAAATCTTAGGAGGACAAGTAGTACAATGTGTGTTGCGAGAAAACAAATTTGGCCTTAGCTTGATCTGAAAAGCTCTAAGAATTTTTGGAAGATTGCATATTAGTGCGGCATTTATTGCCATCACTGGTCACTGTCTTAAAGGCAAGAATTCAACAAGGCTTGGCGTATATTCGAACAATTTCTGTAGAAACTGGAGGAAACTATTTTCCACCTTCTTTGTACCTATCCAGCTCTATCCCAAAAAAGAAAACTTCAGAGTTTAAGACCTTTCTGCTTTAGCAATCTGATAAATGCAGACATTATGAGCCTTCTACGTTTCATTGGAAGCTCCAATTAGTTCAACGAGTAGGTAAGAGACATTTTTCTCCCACAATCCATTTGGTATACCAATAGTATCGAGGCAACCTATGGTATTAATGTGAAACGATTCAAAGTAACAATCCGAATACAAGTAAGTGTGCTGTCTTCAGACCATAAACCTAGGTGCTAAGGTCCACATATCTTCGTCAGAAGAGATGAGAACTGCTCCAGACTAAAGACGAACATCAACTACGAAGTTTTCTAGAACTTGCCTAGTACTATAGATGGTTTGTGAATGATTTTGCAGCATCATCTGACGGGAAAGGAAATACAATTTACATGGTGTAGAGGCATGTTGAGGACATGTCGGCTACGTTTAAGATGCTTCTGGATACAGTAGAAAACTACCTTACACAAGAAATAAAAAGACACGCCGTGACATATGTGCACACCATATAGATATCGAAATACCACGTTTTTTGAAAGTCGGCCGATCGCTTCGATTTAGAGGCAATGTTTCTCATGCTTCGAAACATAAAAAGTATTTAACACGTTCTGGCAGCAAGTAAAGCCCTCCGTAAACTTCTGATATAAGTTTTATGCCAGTTTATGTCGGAGGAAACGAAGAAGGCGACTCCTAAACAAGCTGAAGCATCTGGAGAATAATTCAGGAGAAAGAAAGAAATTTTCGCCAGGACCAGAAGGTCAATAGAACGAACGGCAGATGGCCGTGTGTACAGAGCCTTCAAATATCCCCGTGTGATGCACACCAAGTTTCCTGGTCCTTGGAGTAGTGAGCAGTGAAGGTCATGTTAAGCGTTCAAAAAAAAGGTCTTCGAGTAAATGCTGCCGGGTAAAACGAGGTTGTTAAGCCCTGTAGATAGATAATTTGTGTAAAGGAAGACCCTATGTGTTCCCGTTTTATTCTACGCCAGAGTATAAAGCTGCTATCTTCTAATTGCAGAATATCTCGCGTGCATAACAAGTATATAGAATCGGACCAAGCACCCTCCCTTGAGGTATCCCAGTCGCCATTTCTTTAAAGTCGGAGTACGAGTATTTGTTACCGTGCTTAACACAGAAAAGTCTACCTTCAAGAATTTTAGAATATTACATAGCGGACCGGGAAAGATTTGTGGTATCTTGAGTGTCAATCCCTTTTGCCATACCTTATCGAAGACTTGGCAGACATCAAGATAATCACTCGAGCAGACCTTTTTTTTTTCTTCCAGGGCATTCTCAAATTGATCGATTGTAGAATGTTTGCTTCTAATTCCGAATTGGTGATCCGAAATCAGGCATTTTGGACAAGCCTATAATGCTGTACTCGTTTTAGTAAAAATGAACTCTAAATCCTTTGAAATGATCGGTAACAGAGAAAGTGTCTGTAAGGCTTTTTGTCGTCGTTCGGCACTTTTCCTGTCAGATGGTTTGAAAGTTGTTTACCCATCTTTGAGACAAAGGTAAGATTTGTAGAAGTTTTATGCAATCCATGTACGGTGGAAGGTTGAATGGATCGTCCCTCGAAAGCCCTTTCAATGTGAATCCGATAAAGTTTCGCTGAACAGCCTCAATCCGATCTTTAAGATCTTTATAAAAGGGAGTCCAGACTTGTCAAGTATATTCAAGGTAGGGACAGATGAAACAATTATACAGAGACAGAATAACACTTTTCACCATCTTTTTATAAAACCTATCATAGAATTGGACTTGTTAACAATGAAGTTAATATGTTTCGTCAAGACAAGATTACTGTTAAAATAAACCCCTAGGTCCTTAAAACATTTGATGTCATATTTTGGCATTTGATCTGGTTCAGAATTAGACCGTTTTTAAAACACCAAGAGGCGAAACTGTTTCAGTATCAGATTGGAGAAGGTATCGCGCGTTAAGATTATTAATGCTCTTAAAGATTTTTGTGTTATCAGCATGATGTTACATCATTGATAGAGAGTATAAAGAGAATAGGACCTACGTGGCTACCCTGAGGGATACCATATTCGGCTATAAAGGAGTAAGGTATGAACTAACCCACGTAACAAATATAGGGAGAAACCATATGCCTTAAGTATATATTCAATTAAGTGTGGAAAAGTTGACCAAAGGTCTTGGAAAAGTCTGTGTAGATACAATCGACCTCTTGTCCACTTTCTAAATCCTTAGAATATTTGTCCAAACAACTTAATAAGTTAGTAACAGTCTGACAAAACCATATTTCTCTTTGCATATAATTTTACGACAAACTAAAATGTTAACTTGTCGCAGACTATTTGTCAAAAGATAGACCTAGTTGGTGATATGACTTCTGTCACCATTTTTGAACACAGGTGTGATGACTTTTTCCAAAAACTAGGGAATTTGCCAGTAGTTAGGGATAACTCAAACAATTACTTTAGAGGAAGAACTAGGACATCACAGCGCCTCTTCAGGACTATTGAAGGTATTGCATCAGGACCTGAGGAGAATTAAATTTAGAAATGATTTCTAAATTCAGTGGACTATCATTAAAACAAGTTTGGGACGATTTTGGAGATTCTTAAAGTATTCGAGATCAATACTAAAAGGAGCATCGCTAAATGGTTTACAAAAATGGTCAGCGAAAGAGTTACTTATATCAATGGAGCTGTTGAGTATGCAGTTGACAAACTTCCACAAATCGCTGTATAAGCTACCGAAAAGGATTTTGAATTCGTTGTACTTATTGAAAACAGATGGGTAGATACTTTTAATATAGTTCTTATGAGCGCTGTTTCTTTTGTTTCTTATCGCTCTTAGTTCTTGTGTATACCATGGATAGCAATAGTTTAATATTTTCGATGTTTTGAATAGTTCAGCTAATACTATCTTTAATAATAACGACGAAAAAATACGTTTACTGCTTCGTCAATATTAGTAGAGACGAAGCAGGATAATCTATTTATCTGCTATGAGCAAGGGTGTACACGACGGCTCGTATCTTTGGGTTTAAATTATTGAAGTGTGGTGTGGGCCCCTTATACAAATTTACGAGTATTCTTCGTCATCTTTCAGCTTTTTTTTTAGAGAAAAAATCATAATTCTTTGTATAAGTAATACGGTGATAAGTAGCACTAGGTTTTCAAGACTACGAATCCACACAGCAACCTGGCGCTCCCCAGATGGTCGAACCACCAATCAAATCGACCACGTGCTAATCGATGCGGGACACGATTCCGACATCCTGGATGTACGCACATTCAGAGGCGCCAACGTCGACTCTGACCATTTTCTTGTAGCAGCAAAATTTAGAGCCCGACTGTCCAACGAGAAAAAGCTGCGAACCGCCCAGAAAAATAAATTTAACATTGGACGCCTTAGCAAGCATGGAGAAGCTAGAGACTATAGAGAGCGCCTGAGCCAGAGACTCTGTACTGTGCATCCGCCATTCACAAACGCCAACAATCTGTGGAACCAGAATCGCAAAGAGATAGCGGAAACCACCATTGGATACCAGACAAGAAGAACCAGTAGTATGATGAGGAGTGCGTACGCCGGAAAAAAAACAGAGAATGCACACAAAAAAACGTTGCAGCGCAAAACAAGAGCAGCGATGAAAGAGTATCGAGCCAGAAGATGGGAGGATAAGAAGACCCTGCGTAGGAAGAAAAGGGCATACGCAGTCTGCCAAAGAGTCCCGCGATAGAAACAACATCCGAATGTGTTTCACGAAAGACAAGCAACTGGCAACTGGCTTCAAGCCCGGAAAGCAGACTCTTCGAAATAGTGAAGGAAACCTAGTCACCGAAGTACAAGGAATAGTAAATGTCTTTAAACAGCATTTCCAACAGCTGCTAAATGGGCATCATATAGAGAGAGTGGTAGTGGAAGAAGAACATCCGCATTCAGTCAACGAAGAAACAGTCCCCCCTCCAAGTATAGAAGATGTCGGCACAACTATCAAAAAGCTGAAGAATAATAAGACCGCCAGCTCAGATAAACTACCCGCAGAGCTTTTCAAATACGGTGGTGATGTTTCAAGCAGCTCCATATGCCCCATCCACCAAAAATCCTATGTCCTCCAAGAACTACAAAATGTCGCGTATAAGATTCTATCCAACGTAATATGTGAACGTCTCAAGCCCTTCTGCAACACACTCATCGGCACGTACCAATGTGGCTTCCGGCCCGGCAGATTGACGATAGACCAAATTTTCACATTAAAATCCAGCGAATTTCAAGTCGAGACTCACCATCTTTACATCGGAAAGCACTATCTTCAATAAATCCGTCCAGCTGTTGGGATACGCAGACGACATCGACATCATCGGCCCCTCTCAGGGTGCCGTCATAGAGGCTTCTACGGCAGGCGAAACGAGCTGACCTTGAAACGAGGACGAAACCAAGTACATGTTGTCAGTAAACAAAGAATCATCTTGACAACAGTAACTTCGAAGTGGATAAAAAGTTTACCTACCTCGGAGTAAACATCAACTTCACGAAGGATACCAGTAAGGTGTCCTTCGTGAAGTTGATGTTTCGACGAAGATTAACCCAAGGAAACCACTGATACTTCGGTTTGGTGAAACAACTGGATTCAAAACTCCTAATTCGGAAGACGAAATGCGTGCTCTACAAAACTTTGATCCTGCCAGTCCTGTTCTATGGTGCCGAGTGCTGGACGATAAGCAGGACACCAGAGCAGATTTTTAATACTTTCGAGAGAAAAAATTCTTCGTCGAATATTCGGTCCCATATGCGAAGAGGGCAAATGAAGAAGAAGATACAACTGCGAACTCTATGAACTGTATCAAGATGTGGATGTAGGATCGAAGAGAATGGAAGGCTGCCGTGTCTCTAAGTAAGTATAATTCTTTGTAACTGAAATACCCCCTGGCTGAAAGGGTTATATGGTGATACCAATTCTACTTCGCATTTCCGAAAGAAGCCTTATCCTTGAGACATGCAAGCAATACTAGATCTCTTCACATGTTCCACAGAACGCGTAGATTCTTAATTAATTTTCAAGTTGTGCTATATTTCGACTACACGTGCAGACAAGCTTTCGTTTTTCAAGGCAGGATGTACAGACAATTGTTCGATTGTACTTAGCTGAACTCCAGTTACCTCCACACACGCAATGCATTGTTTCGCTTGCTAGTGCTGCCACGCCTACTTGTTTGACCGATTTTCAACAATGCTGCCATGAATTATTTTCATCCATTGTTACACAGGATTGAGTACAAAGTACCGCCCTCAAACGACTTCCTCAGCTGAACCTATTCTCAACGTTTTGACAACAATTTACACAAACTGAAACTATTTAACATGAATATCGCGGGATCGTTTATAACCGCCTCTGTAATCCGTGTGCGCCTTTTAAAGGGGTCACCTTACACAGTGCGCGTTGGAGTTGGAGGGTATCCTACATCCAGCTATTAATGACAAAATCGTGTTTCGTTTCCATATCTAATTATAACTGCCACGCATTAAGCGCAAAAAAAAAAAAAGTCCGTAAATTAAAAATTCTCATAATCATTAACGTTATGACGGGGGCAACAGTGTTCCATCTAAGGTGGAGGCCATTCTTCAACACACACACTCATACAACAAACAGGTGTAAGCAATTAATCCGACACAAAATGATTTCTGAGGCTCTTCTTGTGAAAGTCAAATAAATAAATTGTGTTTGTCGGAAATTGTGACAAAATCGCGCCTTAAGCCAACTACACTCATACAAACGCCTACGAAAGAAAGGACCTTCATTTCGTGTGTTCGTGTTTCGCAACAAACCTCCATTTGTCTTCCCGAAGGCACGAGTAGTACGAGTGGGCACGAGTAGCAGCACCCTTCCGGCGCTAAGTGCCTTCTATAACTACTCGTATACTACGCATAAGTTGTTCGAAATTTCAGTAAAGCCTCACCTAAGGAGGGAATTATGTTGATGGCAAGCAATGAAGAGAGGGGATTGGAAGAAGAAGAAGAAAAAAAAAAAAAAGTAACTAAAACTTTAATTGCTACATAGGTATACATTCCCCGCTATATCCTGTTATCATAAATATCTCACGCAACAGGCTCTAAGAAGGATAAACGTTATTGTGCGGAGCGCAGGTTGATTTCTTTTCGTTCTTTCTTGCGGCCACTCTTCTGAGTTGTTTTCCAACCCTTAGTCTAAGTCTGAGTGATCCCATCCAACAAACAGCACCCGTTGTAATCACAACAATCCAGGGTCATTTTGGGGTAAGTTCTCCGCTATAAGAAAACGAATGGGAAATATTTTATTTTTCACCCAGAGGGTGGTGTCTCAGACTGCGATGAGGGGGGGGAGAATTATTTTCGAGTTTGAAGTTTCCGGGTTGATTCTAGATTAGGGAATTACTTCTCATTTACCCAACCCCCGCTAGCCGACAGCACCCCATCCAACACCATCGCCTAATGCCATCATCAACCACCCCGCTGTACCCGTTCAAGAGAGACTACTACGAAGGTATAAGTGATTTCGACGAAACGTTTTATGTGAAATGTGCGTTTTATGACGCTTAACTGCGCGCCAACGAACGCGCGGCGCGCGTTCCACCTCCTCTCCTTCTTTTGCCCAAGCTGTGAGGGTGTGAATTCACACACTCATTTCGCAATCGTTACGATTCCAAGTCAGGTATTTATCATGCGTGTGAGATAACGCAATGGTATGGCACCCCTTGTAATACGCCTCCTCTTAGTCGCCATTCCCCCACCACCCCCACCAAAATGGCATCCAGTTTGTACTGCAAATGTTCCAATTTCCGCTGTGTGTACAACTGAACACAGAGCTCAGGACTAAGGACACAACACAAAATCCTGTTTATGCGATATCTTAAGTGTTTTCGTTTTCACCAGCCTCGTCGTTGTTGGCATTGGAGTCGTCTTACCAATGGCCCAGTGGAGTGGGAGTGTGTTATTTTCATTTAGGATTCCATTAATACACCTCGACAAAGGACACACGCACTGGATGCATACATTTAGTAAGGAGCTTCTCTAAATTGAATGTATGATGACGACAACGACGACATTTGTGTTATGGCAAAAGGAAAACGTGAACGAAAAAGAGTGAATCAAAGTGAAAGTGTAATTTTCCAACAAACTGGAGAGCGCTGGTAACATTAAAAATGTGTTTTTCTTTTTGCAATTGTAACGTAAACAGTTTAAAGAAGGCGTAAAAGGATAACAGCTTAAGGATATCCATTGTTTGGTGGCAGCGTTTAAAGGTGGCTTTTATCGACGATGCTTTTTTTTGGGAATTTTTAGGATAGAATAGTTTGAGGTATAATACGAGTACGCTCGAACAGCCTTATAAAGTGGAGTCTCCAGGACAATAGTATTAAAAAAAAAATTTTGTAACCCAGTTACGCTACATTTTTTTGCAGTTTTAAGCCCGTCTGGTACCCTCTCATATACAACCAAAATAACTGACAGTGTTCGAAGCTAATTGAGTAGGGTAGGACCTATATATCTATCCAACTCGTAGAGGTCGAACAGATGCTAAAATGCACTGAAAGGATAGCGAAGAAGCTCGAAAGGCAAATGGATTACAGAGAAATACCGCTGAAATCAGCTAGCCAATGTAGTCAATGTTCAAAGATTGCCATGCGTCTATATGACGGGTGCTTTAAGAACAATGCCTACCGCTGTGCTAGAGACAATATTCCATTTGCTTTGGGAAGCAAATGGTGAATCAAAGCAGCAATAAGGCTTCGGGAATACTCACAGTTGGTTAACGCTAATACGGGTCACTCCAGGATCCTGATCGGCAAGAATACTATTCCTAGATATTGTCCTTCATATTGACTTTGATGTCAGATACAAGACCAGGATTCCTAGCAGAATGACTTGGGAGTCTGGAGATATCTTGAACGATTTTGCGATAGAGTTGGATCTAAGACAGCGTATGGTACGGGTGCAAGATTCTCTTCCAATGCACCTGATGTAAACATCACCAGGTGACTACAGGATCACTGTAGTGTATTTCAAGCGGAAATCACCGCAATCCGTGAAGCTTTGGCTTGGCTTTCAATTAACTCGGGAGAGGGTAGCGCTATTGTACTATATATAGATAGTCAGGCACGCCGACAATACGATCCAAGTTGTTAAAGTAATGCCGCAGATCTCTTAACGAAATCGCTGACAGTTGCTTTCTGGTTGGATTCTAGGACACGGCGACTTTCCGGGCAACTGCAAACCGGGAGAGCTGGCAAAAGAGGATGTGGGTCGGAACTTCACTGAAAATCCCCTAGAATCCATAAAGTTCCGCCTAGATACTGAAGCCAGAAAAATGACAAAAAGCAGGTGGAATAGTATTAGTACTTGTCTTTCATCGAAACAGATCTGGCCTGACCAGGAGCTGAAGAGAACGGAAAGACTTCTATCCATTAGTAGAAAACGCATTAATATAATAATAGGAGCCCTCACGGAGCATTGTCTTATCAATGTTGAGAAGAAAAACCCTAAGGGAATACTTCTATGAAGATCTTAACGACTTGGCCAGAGTTTCGTCTGTGGATCTAGATGGTTCTGCACATAGATTCGGAGCAGAAAAGAGTTAACTCCGCAACTGTTACCCATTCGTATCTTCCTCTAGGAAGAAATTAATCATGTGGGGTTCCTGGTGTCGGAAATTCGGTTCACCTTATGGTATCACAATGGACCTATCCTTGGTCTAAGTGTGTTTCTTCCTGAGCTACTTAACCTAACCTAAGAGGCTATTCGGTGCTGCGGAAGTATGGTAATCTTCCGCATAGCATAGCAATGATGTCTAAATTCTTTGCGGGAAATCAGATTGTCATTACAGGAGTCTTGGATTTGTGGGAGAAAGATCAGAGGAATTGTAAGCGATCTGGAGATAGATCTTGGGTTCTAGTGAGTTACGAAATACAGGCAATTATGCTACCACATCTGGGGCTTTCCTTGTGGCAGTGCTTTCTTATGACTCGCCGCAAGCTCCGCCTACAAAGAGCTAGAGCTTCTGATGAAAATCTACAAAAACAAGATAGAAGACCTTCGTAATAATTGTATCAAGATCCGGAAACAATATCAGATCACAGAGGATTCCTAGGAACACGGACAATTTAAAATACCATTAAGTGTCCAAGATACCGCAAACCACTCATGGCTAAAATATTAGCAAACAGATATTAAGGACATGTACCGGGAGATGTGTAATCCTACGTTAGTGGAAAAATCATGCCCTACACATTAATGGCATAGGCGAAGAGTTTGGGAAAAGTCCCATGAGAAGCAAGAAAGTAATAATTAGAACACTAAGGTGTAAGAATTGAAGAGAGCCCTACGGCGACGAAAAAGAATAAGGGAATGAGGGAGGTGGAGGGACTTTCAAGTTTTCTTAAGCATCTACGAGTATTCCTGTATACTGGACTAACTTGTAATTATCGCATTGAAGAAGATACCATCAAGGGTAGCACACTGGATGTATATGTAGTGACCACACACAAAATCATGCTGTAAAAAAAATGCGTCACCGTTCTTTTGGTCACCACATAGTCTACTACACAGTCTATGAAACACATAATTTACTCAACAAACAAGAGTCAGTCAATCATCATCAGTCGTCAGCGCACCACGTTTTTTGGCAACCGCTCATGTCATTACCTCCGAACCCTTTTCTTATTTCATCAATTTGATCTTTAATTAGTTTTCTTAAATAAAGACCTCGTTTATTACTTCAAATGTAAATCGGTAATCGTTTTTTTTATTCAAACACTAAATATACAATAATAGCCAGACCTTTTATGACGTATGCTTTCAACAAGTTACAGCGACTGGCATGTGTGAAAATTATAGGTCCGATGCGAGCTACACCAACATTTGCAATAAAAGTGGTTCTGGAAATAATAGAGCTGGGGTAGACTATGAATGAAAGTTTCTCAAAACTCTATTTAAGCATATATTACGAGAGAACTAACTATCTTGGTGGATGGTTCTATGCAGAGCCCGAGCAGTTATCTTTGACGGAACCATTCACGGTACGTTGTTTCACTTAGAGCAGCATCTCCGTAAACTTTTTGGAGCTCTCGATGCGCTTCAGCCGCCGTTTTCTTCGAATGAAAGAAGAAAATCAATACTTCCAGCAAATGACGATTATTTGGCATAAAATCAGGCATTTTCACACAACCAAAAGTATATGACAACCAAAAGTATATGTTTAACATATGTCTAAGCTCGGTTCATGACGTTTTGGATATGTCAAAATCGACCAACACTTACTGCTGGAGCCATCTATTGACTTAGAACTCAGTTGCGCACCTAATATTCCATCCCTTGTTTAAAATTGTCGCTCGATAGCGTTTTTCCCGAAAGAATTTTCCAATACAGAGCCGTTTCATCAGCATTATAAATCTGATCCGGCGTGAGCGAATGCTCCCTTATGCACTCGTATACATGAAACTTTTTCAAAAATTGTTCAACATCTTCCTGATTCGCAGACAATTTTTCACCGCATACTTTCAAAATTCTTAACCCCATGTCATTCTCGAAAATTTTTGAACCCATCTGCTGGCTTAAAAATTTAGCGCCTCCTTAATTTGCTCATTAAAAAAAGTTAGCTTTGAAACGGGTTTGTTTCTTTCACGCTGTTTTTTTTTTTTGCCATCTAAATGAAGCAGCTTCCATTTGGGGAAGATCTGACAGTTCTCCTTTTCTTATTTCTAGATTCCGCATTCCCATAGAAATCCAAAAGCTTTTTTGAGTTTTTCTTAACTGCAGTTATCGTGGATTTAGAGACATCATACTGATCCGCTAAATGAGACTCACGATTTCGAGTATCAAGAATTGGTTTTTATTTAACATTTTAGAGTATGTAATGCAAATTTTTTCTGGTTCAGAAATAAACATTCGACGATAGACCAAGTACACCGAATTATGAATATAGTGGAAAAAGCACTGGAAGAAAGACAAGTCTGTTCGGCACTATTTTTAGATGTTGCTCAAGCCTTTGACAAGGTTTGGCATGAGGGCCTTGAGTATAAACTGCATAGGGATTTACCTAGACAGTATTACGAAATACTGAAATCCTATATTTCAGATCGACTCTTCCGAGTCCGATACGAACAAGAATATTCGGAACTAAAGAAAATTGAAGCTGGTGTTCCACAGGGAAGTGTCTTAGGACCATCCCTATATATGTTGTATACCAGGGATATTCCTGTGGACAATAATGCCATGATGGCTACTTTTGCAGATAACACTGCAATATTAGCACGTGATAAATGCACTGTGAAGGCGACAGAGATGTGATTGGACGCAACAATGGTGTATCAAACTCAATCAGACAAAGTCAACTCACATAAACTTCACAAATAAAAAGATAAATAATCTTCCGATATTCATTAACAATAAAATTGTACCCTATGCGAATACAGCAAAGTACCTTGGAATAACTTTGAACGTAAAGCTAAAATGGAAAGAGCACATTAAAAAGAAAAGAGAAGAACTTAACTTTAAATATAAAAAAATGTACTGGTTACTAGGAAGAAACTCAGATATGTCTATCCAGAACAAAATCTTGCTATATAAGCAAGTATAGAACCCTATCTAGACGTACGGCATCCAATTATGGGGCTGCACAAAGAAAACAAATATTCAAACTATACAGACATTCCAAAACAAAGACCTACAAGTAGACATGGTGACGGAAGTTGTTAGAAAGCACGCTATGTCCCACAATCAGCGACTGAAAAATCAAATCAACTCCGAGGTAGAAACCGTCTTAAATGTACGAGGCAATATCCGGAGATTGAGAAAAACCAAGCCTCACGAGCTAATGGTCTAAAAGCTATGGAAAGTACTTAAAATTTTAAACTTTCCTCAACTTGATTTTAAATATAAGAAAGAAAAATCATTTATCGATCTTACATAGATCGGTCCTGATTAAGGAGGTGTTTCTTTTTTTTTTTTTTTAGTGTCATTAGAGTCCTACACTACTTGGTAACCGTGAACTACCAAGTTTCTTTCAAGATTTTTCACCTCCGTTACACTTTCGTAAGGGCACAGAACATGGACTGTGCTCCAACCGAGCCTAACTCACGGTTTTTTACTGGGGTAGGTAACGCCGAACTGGCGTGTGTAATTCGATTAAAAAAAAAAAAACATTTTTGAATAATTCACATTTTCGAGGTTGTACTTTTGTAGGGGGCTTAGCACCCAAACATTTCCTATTAGTACAATGCATAGAAAAGATTGGCCATCCTTGCCAAAAAGGTTGATACGAGGAATCAAGTTCACGAAGGAACTCTGAAGAAATTCAGTGTGTAACTCTGGCTATAATGACTCTTTAAAGATTTAAATGAAAAGGGTAGTCTGGTTCAATAATTCCCTAAATAATTATATATTTCTATATGTTCTTACCCAGGATACCCTTTTTGGAACGGAAACCAACTTCCTTCAATTATTTATTTGTTACCTCAGGTGAACACATTCACTCAAATCAGAACTTTTCCAATTTCCATCAAAGTTGTCCTTACAATTTCCGCAAATTATCATACATATGTATGCATACAATATCTATTCAACAAAAAAAACTCTTCAAAACACCCTACCATACATGTACTCGTATCTACACAATGCCTACAACTGTCGTATTAATATATCTTCATTGTGCGACACACCTACGAACGAAGAGGCTTAACCAAAAAAGGAACAACAAAAACGAACCCTTAATGGTTGTGACGACTAATTTTTGAATTGAAAATATCAAATCCGCACACACCACGCACACACACAGTGGATATGAAAGCCAAAACCATTACAAATAAGAACGTAACATATAAACGAACTCGGCTGTACGAGTATATGTCCTTTTTAATTTCCAAATGTGTGTATTAATTTCCACTTGGATTTCATACTCGTAGTAAGGCCCCAACACGATAATCCCATTCCATACCTTACATACAGAGATGTGTTATGCCGCCCTTTTCGAAAACCGACAACGACGCACCAGACCAATCCTTACCATGACAACCCCTTCACTTTTTGGACACCCTATGGATGAAACAGAAATTTAATAATGTTGCGCACGTAGTGATCGACAACCAACAACCGGTAGGAAAAAAGCAAAGGACTAAAGCAAATAATTTGTATTTATGCATTTGTATCCTGTCTACGTTAACGTTGATTGCTTCCTCGCATCTTTTTGATGTACACGACGCGTACACACACTGTGGGATGAATGTTTTCAACGGATTATAATTCTGCTGTACTATTCTTGCATCTAATGCAATTAGAGATCCTTGAAGTTGGCTCGTAACGATGATAACTGATAGATACCAGGACGAATTATTTCATTCATTAGGCTTTAGAAGCTCAAAGTAGATATTTGAAGAACGTTAATAACTTTTCCCCACCACTGTTTGTGACTCCCTTGCACAAAACTCATTTAAATTTTTGGAAAAGGATAAAAGATCGATTAATTTGATTGAGTATTCTATTTTCATGGTCTTATGATTTCCAAAGTTGAATGCGTTTTGAATTTATTATTGCCACCAACTTGTCCAACAGGATAGCTATGTATACAGACTGACCAACAGCAGATAAATCTGAGCCCTGTGTTCGAATATTACAGTAGAAGTGTTGCAAAATTAAAAATTCAACCCTTGTCGCTCCTATGCACAGTGCAACAGGACGCGTAAATATTCATAACACGCGCAGACAATCATCCCCCAATAGCAGTAGTAAAGGCACCAGTAGCAATGGGGTTTATTAAGTTTGCTAAAGGATAATTCGCGAAGCGTAAACTTTGCAGACAACGCTCTAAGGATATATCTGCCATTAGTATAGCTACTCGTACTCCCCAATCCGGTTGTCGATTGAGTCTCGATAATAATTAAAGAAGGGTTGTCAATGAATTTAAACTCAGGCGAGAACAGTGAAATTAAAACACACCACCTCGGCTGGTAAAAAATGCATGAACAATGACCAAGAGTCCAGGAGTGAACTGCATTAAGTGGTATATCGTCCGGGATGACATTATCGCCATCATCCGTCATCTGAATTGGAAATGAAGGAAAAGTAAATCAAATTACAGTGCACGCTCATAATGATTGACATAAATCCTCTACAGACGGCATAAAGCAGTGGTGGTGGTGAAGCTGGCAACGATGACGACGCACCCCCAATTAACCTCATTACGAGGGCATTTAGCTGTCCACTCGTTTTTGTAATGCCACTGAATCAGACGTCCGCTTTGGTTGCCTTCAGGGGGGGGGGGATGGTTGATGGTTGTTCTTTACACCATGCCAACCCCCAATTTAACATTGCAAAGTGTCAACTGATCACCTGCGATTGCCTGGAGGGTTTTGGTTACATTTTTCAGTCATTTCCCGTCAGAAGCTGAAGTTGTTGGGGAGCGAATTAATTTATTTAATTTAATCTCGTACCGAAAATTTAATCATTAACACTGCTAACTGTTAATTGTAAGGAAATATTTACGAAAAGAACTTTCACTGGGGGTAGATTTTTAGAATGTATTTAATTACTTGCGGTGGATTAGGTTTCCGATTTTCAGATGTTTAATTATGTCAGCCATAGTGCTATAGGATTCTGCTGAGTTTAAATTAATGAACATTAAAATAATTAGATTTAAATGGATAAGTTATCTACAAATAGAACAAGTAGTTTTGAAGTTGCAAAAGAAGTTAGTTAGGACTAGGTTTGATGGAGATATACGAGCAGTTCTATCAAAGTATGCACTTATCGAGGTTACTATCAGTGAATCATTTTCTACTGCCATTCTTATTCCAAGATATACTGACAATGTTACAATCTAATGGATTTCATTCAATTACCGACCCCATCAAGCCGCATATCGAAACGGAATTTGAATATTTAAACAAAAAAAAATATTTCTTTTGTTGGAAAAAAAACATGGCATAGGCGGTGGTCCCCCCCTGTAAATTTATGCGGAGGTAAGAAGACAATTACAGCAAATTAACTCTAGAAAAATATAAGTCACCCCACCGTATCTTACCCTACCTTGACCCTAAAACACTATAAGGACACTGCTCATAGTAGTGTGGGATTTTCACCCTCTAAAAGAACCTCACTTCAAAATTGTACAGGGTGTGCCATCTTTTATGTCGGTATGTGAACATTGAATAACTTAAAAAAAAAAAAAAACGGTATTTTTATTTAATTTGGTCCTTTACAATTTATTTGGACTAGTTTCTGAAATCAACATCAATGAAGTGGCCGCCTCTATTACCCAAAGCAAAATGTGCCTTTTTTGCTGCGTTGGTCTGAGGTTTCGTGGCGTACACTTTGCTTTTCAAATAACCCCACAAAAAGAAATGCGGAGGGGTCAAATCTGGAGATATGGGTGGCCAGTCAATGTCTCCATTTTTTGACAGCACACGTCCAGGGAAATTTCGTTGCAGAAACTGTATTGTTTGATTTGCAGTGTGGCATGGCGCAACGTCTTGCTGAAACCAGTAACCATCCAGACCTTATTCACACATTTGTGGGCTGACATAATGAGCCAACATCCACCGATATCGATTCCCATCGACTGTTTCGCCTTCCCTGAAGAAAAATGGCCCAATGATGGTTTTGGCGCAAACACCGGCCCAAACAGTCACGCAATGGTGTTTCAAAGATCTCCGTTTCCCAAATGATGCAATTCTGCTTATTAACGGCGCCAGAGAGTGCGAAATGGGCCTTGTCGGTCATCAAAATTTGCTTCCAAAAATCAGGTTTAGTGTCAACCATTCGAGCGACTGTTTGGCCGTATTCCAAGCGACATCCACTTTCTGTCGGCAATATTCCTTAAGTCAATTGCACTTCATATGGAAACAAATGCAAATCATCCTTCAAAATGCGCCACAAGGTGGTTTCACTGATGCCAAAATGCTGAGCGCGGTGACGATACGACACATGTGGGTTTTCGGCAACTCTCTCTCTTACCGCTTCTTGGGCGATCTGGCCGACCAGTCCAAATCCAAACCAAAATGAGCCCGGAAATTGGTGATTCAAAATCGAGCTGTGCGAGCGGTTGCTCCGTCGTGTTGGAACCAACAATGCTCGAGACCCAATTCAGCAACTTACGGCAAAAAAAAACTCGTTTAACATCTGTCTGTAGCGCCAATTACGGTTACACTGGTGCCGTCGGCGTCCACAAAAAAATATAGGCCAACCACTTTTGCACTGCAAATGCCGCACCAAATAGTCACTTTGATTGGATGCAATGGCTCTTTGTGCATTTCATGTGGATTCTCCGTGCCCCAGAAATGCAAATTTTGTTTATTGACATAACCACTTAAGTGGAATTGGACATCGTCGCTCATTATGATTTTGGATTCGAAATCATCCTCTTCTTGCAGCAGGTTTAGCAGAGCATGGGAGTAAATTAACCTCACTTGACGGTAAGCAGGCAGCAATTGGTGAACGGTTTGGACTTTATAAGGGAACATCTTCAGGTCTTTCACCAAAATTCGATGCAACGAACGTCTGCTGATCCCAAATTGTGTGCATCGTTGTCTCGTCGATGTTTATGGACTCTCTCGGACGTCCTCGGTCACAGCAGTGATATTCTCGGGCCGGCCACTTCTTGCGACATCTCTAGTGGACCCAGTTTGCACGAGACGCTCAGCCAAACGCTTAATTGTTCGCGCACATATTGCAGAACGATGAGGAAAACGACGACAAAATTCAAGCTGCGTTAAAACAACAGACCGGAAATTGGTCAAATAAGCTGCAACAATAATTCCGCGTTCTTCAGATATGTATCGCTTCATCGCTTATTGTCAAATCACAATGACATTTGACGCCATTTGCAAAAATTATGGCACATTCACATTATGACATTACTTTTGCCCCACATTGTAGAATGCTGCAACTGATGATCAGGAATAAGATGTTTTTCTTCTATAACAGACTACAAAAGTTTAATTACCGCTTTCCTAGGAAATACCTTGAGAACCTCTCCTGTGATTAAGTCGTACCCAGGAGCTTTTTTAGGTTTCAATTTATGTATTTCCTGTTTGAGTTCAACTACCATTCCACCAGCTATTGTTTAGTTGTCAAGTGTTGTGTAAGTCAATGAGTGGTTGACCACCAAACGGTATAAACGTCTTTTCCAGGTGGGCTGCAAAGATTTCTGCTTTTTCCTTGGCTCATTCGCCATTGTTTTTTTTTTTTTTGTTGGCGGGACTTGGATCTGTGGTTTTTTAATGCTCTTAACCATTTTCTAAAGCGAATAATTAAAATTTTTCCCCGCTATTGGATTTTCAAGGTTCCTATTGTACGATTTTTGAAACCTTTTATCGATTTTTTTTAAAAAAGTTACACAAACGATTTGCATGAGCTTTACGTATATGTTGTATGTAGGAAACGAGTCTATTTCTTTCATGATTTTGTATGTCTATCCAAATTTAATCAAAATCCGTTTAGTTACTGAAGGATGATTCAAATAAGTTTTAAGCTCGTCCACGTATATTACCTCTTCATTCGATTTCAATTATTTTTAATTGGCACTACTAAAGCGCCTTTCTAAGACAGCAAGCCAAATTTCATTGAAATCCGTTCAGGAGTACTTGATTTAAACGGCTATTAAAGATGATTTAAATATTTTGGAAGTCGCTCTGTATGGCTAAGGCTTTTTCTTAGAAGAAAGTAGGCGTGGCGGTTGCCATTTGTAACCGAAGGTCAAGAATTCTGGTGGAATATTCACAATAGGAATTAATCAGCACAGTCAAAAGTTTTGGGAAGCATAATCCTTTTTTTCTTTAAAGAGAACGCCCCCTTAAAGTGGGTGTGGCTTTATACAATGTATGGATGAATTATAGAGAATGTAAACGTCTACGTTCGTCGTTAAGGCGATATTTTTCAATTTCTAGTAAAAATATTTTTTAAACTGCATTTTTTTTTTAAAGTAGGCGTGTGTGTGGGTAGATTTTTAAATATTAGGTTTTGCACTTATACTAATTTGGGTCCAAAGAAATTTATATACCAAATTTAATTTTCGTAGCTCAAAATTTAAGGCCCAAAAAGTGTTGACATAAGGAATGACGGACATGGCTAGATTGTTTTGGTGGTCTACCGTTAGTATTTCTCTATGTTATAAACTACGTACCAAATTGAATATACCTTATGGTAACTTCTCTTCTTATGTCCTCTGACCCCTCGTAGGGCATATGACGTCAACAATGCCTGCGCGCCATAGTTTTCGGAACTATGCAACACGCATGAGCTCCCTCCAAGTCATCCCCAATGATCTGCATTCCTCCTCGACTGTCCTTCTCTATGTCTGCCTAAGACGGTCCACACCTCTGCATGATTGAGTAAGTGGATTCCATTGCATGGCATACTTCGCAATGGAACTGTCTTCCAATCCACTGCTCTCCGCCGTATTTTGACGTCTATTGGTTCCTGGCCCATTATCGCGTGTAGTTGGTCATTCGATATACGATTCGGCCGGAAGATTCTTACGATTTACAGCTTCCTTGTGACGGTGTTGGTCACTTTCCAAGTATTACACCCATAAAGTAACACTGTTTCCACTTTTGATCGGAACAGTTTCAGCTTGACTTTTGTGCTGAAAATATTGTTTTTTCCAGATTTTAGACAGCATACCGAACGCAGCCTTTGCTTTACGAATTCTGCTGTTCACATTCAGTTCGGTTCCACCATCTTCTAAAACCATACTTAATAAATATAAAAAGGTACTTACTTTCCGGCAAAATTTTGCTCTTGTGTTTACCATATTTATTTTGAGCCCTATTTTGTTCGCCTCTGTCTCCAAATTATGAGCCATTTGATGCAGGTCTATTATCCTTTTGTGAGAATACACTGTAGAGAGCTTCTCGAAATATCCAATTCTTGACCACGGTGCCGAATTGATGTTCTAGGACTCTTAACAACACTCCCACGAACTGCTTCAATGTTTTGTGTGGAACGACTTGCTGAAGGACTGCCAGAGTGTGTAAGATCACTAATTGATCCAGTCTCCCTGCATTTTTGAATTAATCTCTTCACAGTTGATGAAGTTCAATCACTATCCCGACCATATTTTGTACGAAAGTTGCTAACTGTAGCTGCCAAACCTTCATTATTTTTAAAATATTGCTCAGCAATGAAAACGTGTTGTTCTTTCGTGTAGCACTCCATTTTTAATAACCATGAACTGTCACACTGTCTTTTTTTTTTTTTTTCGTTGGCAACACTTTACCGCCCAAATGGCGCAAAATTCAAATCTTGTGTGAATTTTGGGACATACTTTATAATTTAAATATATTCATTGTAAAGGAATTATCGAGCCTCCCACACTCTTCCTCGGGCACTATGTGGACCGAAGTCGTACAGACTTATTTTAGGCCGCACCACTTGTGCTTATTTCTCAGCTTAAGGATAGCGTTCAGGTTAAAAACGTCTTGAATAATCGTCACGTAATGATGAATTAAATTCCTTTAAATCGGTTTACGAGTAAATTAAGTCATTGAAGAATGGCAGCGAACTAATTTCGTAATTTGTCTGCCTACTCAGGGCTCTGTGAGCAGAATGTAACTATTTTCTATTAGGTTGCTACCTCTGCCATTGTTTTAATAGGTGAGTGGCTGTCAAGGCATGATATACTCCTATAGTGTACTCGTATGTACTCTTATCAATCCGAACACCTTTCAATGGTTAGTACTTCAACTGAATGAGTAGATACGTCTCCAGTTTCTTGAAGACGGCGCACCTTACTAAGGACTACCTACTTGATCGTAAATTAATTTCCTAAAAACTTTTCTTTCATAGAATCGAAATTTCAGCTTCTCGCAGCCACTCGCTCTGTACGTAGTTCGGCACCTATAGTTTCATATCAATTTTTTTGAATCCGAGTTTTTTAGTTTTCTGGAATTCGAGCCTTGAATCTCCCGCTCAGTGATCGCGCACTTAACCACTGAGTCTCCACAAAAAAAAAAAAAAAAAACATCAAAATGTCAATAAGCCTGTCAATGTCACTTTAATATTCCAGTCCTCATTATTATTATTAAATCTTTTCTGATGCATTTTAGTGATTATATCGCGAATTTGTTTTTTCATTAAATTCTTCAACAAATTGATAGGATTCAATTTCGAGCTCCACTTGAATGGCCATGTATAAGTGGCATACCTTTTCGTGCATTCAATTTAAAAGTGCCTATCGAAAATACTCGTATCTGCATTCGTGCAATTAATAGAACCAACTACAATATTCTGGCACCCTACCCACGTGTCGGTTGTGCCGTGCTGCACAACAGGCACTTCCAATAATTCACCAGGATATGCATGTGTAAATATTTTCTGACCACAAATGAGTCCGTTTATTTAAATTCTTTTTTTTTTTTTTTTTTCGCTGTTTTTTGTGTTGTGACCAGCGCCAACTCCTTTTGGCCATAACCGAAATTATTGGTAAATAAAAATATGGCCCATACTCACAAAGGGCTGGTGCAAGTCTCCAGCGGTGCAGAGCTGCCGTGTATACTCGGAAAAACAAAAAAATTGAACAAAAATGCGGCCCATAACTTTCGTTTTTATGCCGACGTGGGTGTTTATATTGCACGTAGCCAATTAATTTAATTTCTGTGTGCAGCAACAGCAGCAGCAGTAGTGGCTTTGGTTAAATGCCATTTGCATTGCACCAGTGTTGTGCATTTTTTGTTGCCACCATTGTTGTCCTGGCAAACGCAGGATTATTTATTTGCGGGAAGTGTGGGAGGGGTGTTTTTTTTTTTTTTTTGTTAAACCATTCATAAGCGATTTTCGTTTGACAACCGCATAGATAGAGCAATACGAATTCTGTTGGGTAGGGGTATTCTATTATGCAGCCTTATGTGGAATTAGAAGATAATTTGTTAACATGTTAATAACTGAAACAAGCGCTAATTGAATTACAAGACAGATGGGGGGGGGAAGTTTTCAATTGAATTCGAATCGAGAGTGAAGGTAGTGGGGTCTTCAGTACAAAAGGGGTATTTAATTGGTTAACATTGTTCTGGGCATCAGATTTGTTTCGGCTAGTAGTAGGTATCTCTTTCAAGCAAGACAAATTTAAAACAAATGTATTGCTACATATACGTTGGAGCAATAGCAATAAAATAAAGTAATAGTGAAAAATCTTCTAAAGACACCATAACGCCCGACCGCGCGTGCTTATGGTAGTGTGAGTGGATTTTTACTCACAAAAAAAACACCTCTCTTCAAGATTAATACTACAACTAGTTTCCCACCTGGATAAACTAGAGGAAATCATAAAAAGCTCAGCTGTGGCGAGGAGATTTGAGGGTAAAACGGTTTGACAGAGATTACGCAAAAGCGCGCAATAGATCCTTTGCATCCCTGAATAGGTAAAGAAAGGAAAATGATACGGCTTCTAAGGAATTGTACTTAGTAAACAACAGGCATTATAAAACACTACACGAAATGAGAAAGAAAAGCTACGGTGAAGGAGTTGCAATGGAAATAGCAAGCTGCAGAACATCAGCCGATTTCTGGAAAGGAATCCACAAACTTAAGAAAAGAGAGCACCAGATCAGCACAACTATCTCAGTAGCCGTTTTGCAAGAGCATTTCTAATGCTTGCTCAATCCACAAATAGTATCAGGAACCAATACAAAACCAATATCCACATCTGAAGTAGAGAAGGCTCTAACACACACTTGAAAAATAAGAAAGCAGTAAGAACCTACAGGATACCTTTCGAGTTTTATAAAAACTGTACTTCGGAGTTTGTAGCACTTTTGATGGAAGAA
Source organism: Pocota personata (assembly GCA_963082735.1). NCBI lineage: Eukaryota > Metazoa > Arthropoda > Insecta > Diptera > Syrphidae > Pocota > Pocota personata. The sequence continues at coordinate 32,741,738 of OY720431.1, read as the reverse complement.
TTTAACCTCATATATGAAAATGGAGAAGTATCGGACATCTTCAGGGAGGCAATTATTTTTCCAATTCACAAAAAAGGAAGTATTAGTGACCCAGGAAACTATCGCGGTATTTCGTTCCTAAACACCTCCATGAAACTATTTACAAGCATACTTCAAAAACGTTTGGAACTCTATGCTCAATCAATAAATGAATATCAAGCCGGATTTCAACCCAATTACTCCACAGTCGAACACTGATGAAAAAAGTTATATACACTGCTGAGAATAATTTTTCGTGCAAGCCTACTTTAAGTAAGACTTTCTCATTTTATAAATATATATATATGCTATCTTGAGTTCTAAGTACGTAATTTAATGGAAGATACATTGTACAGAATATTTACGCACAAAAACAAAAAAAAAAAAAAAAGTGTGTTGTAAAAAAAATCTACTACTCAAATATATTTTCCCTCAAAATGGGATGAGAAAACTTTTACGTACATTAAAGGACTTGGCAACCCCATAGTATACCGTTAGTTCCATTTACGAAATATTTGCTTGTTTTTGCAAAAATTTATAAATTCTTACGTAGCATTTGTGTATTGTGTGTAGTTCTGATTGAGGAAAACGACTATAAAGTTGTGTTTTGACAGAAGTAAAGATAAAAACAAAAGAAAATGGTGAAAACTCACGGAAATACTTCGATCGATACGCGATCTCTAGTGATTTATAACAGAGAAACGGGAAAAACATTACGTGAAATCGGCAACTTATTAAATTTAACCCATTCAACAGTTCAAGGTATTTGTGATCGGTATCACAAAGAAGGGAGAGTGGAACACAAGAGCGGTGCAGGAAGAAAAAGAAAATTAAGCCGTCAGATGGAAAGTTTTTAAAGAGGGAAATAAAATCTAACCCCAAAATTACAGCTGTTGAGTTGAATAAAAAGTTTAAAGATTTTAGTGGAACAACTGTTTCGCACTCGGCTATACGCAAAAAACTAAATTACCTAGGGTTTAAGTGTTGTGTTGCACGGCAGAAGCCACTTTTAAAAGAAGAAAATATTAAACGAAGGCTTAACTTTGCGAAAAAGTATAAGAACGAGACAGTAGAATTTTGGAAAAAATTAATTTTCTTAGATGAGAGTAAATTCGAGCTCTTTAGAAGTGATAGAAAACAAGAAAAGTTGTGGAGAAAAAAAAAACGAAGCTTTGCAACCAAAACATGTAACAGCCACAGTTAAACACGGGGGTGGGAATGTTATGGTTTGGGGGCCAATGGGTTATTATGGAGTGGGAAATCTGGTATTTGTTGATGGAAATATGGACCACAAGCAATATTTAACCATCCTCAAGCAAAATTTGGTCGATTCTGCTGAAAAAACAACTGGGCTCAGGATTTTTATCTATACCAAGATAACGATCCTAAGCACACAGCACACGACGTTAGGCTTTGGTTGCTTTATAACTGTCCCCACGTTCTTCAGACTCCAGCTCAAAGCCCAGATCTCAATCCAATTGAGCATCTGTGGGAACATTTGGACAGGAAAATACGTGAAAATCATAAAGTTCGGACGAAAGTGCAGCTAAAAGAAGCAATCAAAGAAGAGTGGAATAAGATGGACCCCAGCATTACAGAAAATCTAGTACGATCGATGTCACGTAGGTTAAAAGCTGTGATCGAAAACAAGGGCCTTCATACTAGATACTAACAGATTAATATTACAACTTTAATACAACTCTTGAATTTTGTACGAAAAATTTTTCTCACTGACTTTTAAGATGAAATCAATTTATTTTAAGCACATTTTTGAACTTTTTTATTTTCTATTGTTATTGCATTGGAATATTCTCCTTAAAGTTTATTTAATAAGACATTGTCATTGAAATACGAATTGCATTCCGTTTTTATTAAAAAAAACTTCTGTTGTTTTAATTAAAAGAGATTTGTACGAAAAATTATTCTCATGAGTGTACATTCTTTATAGACTTTAAGGCTGCTTTTGATACCAAGTTGTATAGAGCGGGATTATTTGGGCAAATACTAGAAGATCTATACAAAGATACAAAAGCTACTGTGTGGGATGGAAAACAATTGTCGGATTGGTTCGCAACAGAGATAGGGTTGACACAGGGCTGTAATTTGAGCCCATCCATTTTTGCAATCTTCTTAGATGATATAACCGAATACCTTGGGGGCGGAATAACAATTGCTGGAATAGATGTCAAGGTTTTGATATACGCTGATGATTTGATAGTACTTGCAGAATCACCACAAACATTACAGCTCATGATTAATAGATTAAGCGACTACTGTTCTGCCTGGAACTTGACAGTCAACACCGAAAAATCTAAAATAATGATATTCAGAGCAGGTAGTGGAAGATACGGCCGCAACGAGAGATGGACATACAGAGAAGAAGCTATCGAGATTGTAAAAAAAATATAAGTATCTGGGCTACCTTATTACTAGCAACCTAAATATCGAAAAACATCTGGAAGGAAAGTTAACTGCTTCGAAAAAGGCAATAAATATGGCGTGGAAAAATATTTTTGATGCGCCGTATATAGAAGTGGATGTGAAATATAAAGTATTTCAAGCAACAGCTTGTGCTACGGGGCGCTGATCTGGGGATGGAGAAGATTGGGACACTGTGGAAAAACTGCTGCGGTTCTACTTAAAAAGACCCTTTCGGCTACCACATAACACTCCAAACTACATGTGCCTCTTAGAGACAGGACTACCACCATTATTTATCGTGAGCTGTGTGGCACGTAACGCCGTCTTGTTAAAACCACCTGTTGTTGGTGTCCATATGATCCAATTCAGGCTAAAACAAGTTGGTAATCAACGACCTATAGCGCCCGCCGTTGACAGTGATGGCCTGGCCAACGTCGTTCTGAAAGAAATATGGACCGATGACGCCGCCAGCCGAAAATCCACACCAAACAGTGACTTTTTCGGGATGCACTTGACGCTTTTGGATTTCATGTGGATTGGTATCGTCCCAAATTGGACCCATTCATCCAGAAATGGGCCTCATCGCTGAAGATGATTTTTCGATGAAAATTGGGGTCAGTTCCCAAATGCTCCAGAGCCCATTCAGCTAACACACGTCGTTGTCTATGGTCGTTTACCTTCAGCTCCTGGGTCAGCTGAATTTTGTACGGCTGCAGGCCCAAATCACGACGCAAAAATCGCCAAGTTGTGGTATGCGAAATGGATTGCCTCGGATTCTCCTGCACACTCTCACGGATAGCGGCGATGTTTTCGGCAGATCTTGCGTTTCGTCGACGCACGAGTGTTGGTTGATCATTTGCTGAACCAGTGAACTCAAATTTATCAATCACACTGCGAATAGTCCTCTCGGAAGGACGATTATGGCGACCGTAAAATGGGCGAAGCACGCGGAACGTTGCCCGAACAGAACACCCATTTTGATAAAACAATTTTATTATTTGCACGTGTTGTTGAACGCTATATCTATTCATGTTGATTTGGCAAAACGGACTGAGTAAATGACAACCAATTTGGCAGATGTACTCGTAGCTTCAACAATATGGCCGCTATCAACTGTCAAAGTTCAGAAATCCCTAATGGAAGACCCTGTACTATGACGCGCGGTCAAAAGGTTTTGTCCTTTGCAGACGACGAATTGAATTGTTCGCGTCAAATAGTTGAATGACGATACGGTTATAATGGCTGTGAACACGATCTTTGTTATCTCTTCGACGACGCTGGGAATTCGCAGATTCCGATGAATATCTTCGTTACATAGGTACCACGGTGCGCTAACGATTGTTCTAAGAACTTTATTAAAGTTGACGTGAGTAGATTTGCTTTCGTTAGCACAATGCGCCAAGAATTCGTCCAAGCGTGGACTTTATTAATAGAATGTTGAAGCCTTTCAGTTGCTGCTTCAATCGTATCGCCCGTTGTCAATATCGCCGTATCATCCACAAACGTGGCGACGACGCAGTTTCTTTTCTGTGGAATATCACGTGTGTAGAGTACATATAGAAGCGAGCCAAGGACACTTCCTTGTGGGACTCCGGCCGCAATCTGCTTGAAGTCAGAGTAATCATTTCCGTGCTTAACACGAAAAAGTCTTTCGGTGAGGTACGATCGTAAGATTAGATATAGTTGCCGTGGCAGTAGTAGTTGCAATATATACTCCAAGCCTTCGTGCCAAACCTTATCAAAAGCTAGTGAGACGTCAAGAAATACACCACAACAAATTTTTTTTTTTCTTCGAGAGTTTCTCAATCACGTCAGTTATTTTGTGGACTTGGTCGATTGTATCATAGAATGTTTGATTCTAAACCGAAACTGATGGTCAGGAATCAGACGTCTTTCTTCGATTACGGATTGTAGACGTTTAGAAAGTAGTTTTTCGATAATCGGCAATAGGGAAATAGGCCGATATGATTTCTTCTCATTCAGAGGTTTGCCTAGTTTCGGGACCATTATAATCTCGGCGACTTTCGATTGTCTCGGAACGTAGAGCAATCTGAACGAAGCGTTAATCAAACATAAGTAACAGTTTGATAAGAGCTTTCTTCTGCAATTTCTTTCAGCGGAGAAATTTTCAAGGTAGGTCGCTTTCTTATTGCCTTTAAATTCCCGAATACTATCTCTAAGGCGATTGCATAGTCGGTTAAGGACATTTTTATGCTGCGGTGCAAGAGTGATTTGCCATTATTTTTTTTTTTTTTGCTTTTCTTTTCTACCTCACCAGTTCAATGACTTCTCTTGGATACTTTTCGTTGCTGTTAATCTTATAGCTTCTAGAAGGAGTGAGCAGGCGCGTTATCCTGAAAAAACAACACTCTGTGCCTGAGTTCTTTACGTCGCTTCCATACGACCGCTTCACTTGCCTGAGTCAATAAATTTACATAATATTGACCATTTTTCGTAGTCCCCTAAAATACCTTCGCTATCCCAAAAAACAGTCGCCACAAGCTTCGAAGCCGACTTTTCCACCTTCAATTTCTTCGGCGGCCTCTCTCCTTTTTCAATCCACTGCATAGACTCCTGTTTGGACTCCGGATCGTACTGACGTACCCAAGTCTCATCTACATTTACGATTTGGTTGCAAATTTCGTCGAGATTATCACCGGCTAACTCCAAAAAATCTTTTTAGCACTCGAGTCGTTGTTGCTTGTCGAACGGCGTGAGCATTTTCGGTACCCAGCACGTATAAATTTTTTTCAAGGTTAAATGCTCGTGCAAAATTTTTCCAATTCATTCTTTGCTGATGTGCAACTCGTCCGCTATCTGCCACATTTTTATTCTTCCGTCGGTCAGAATTAATTTTTCAAATTTCCCGACGTTTTCTTCATCGATCTCTGACACTGGGCGAGGGTCGTCTTCACAGCTCTCTCGCCCTTGTTGAAATAAGCGAGCCCATTTTTGACCAGGGTATACGAAGACCCAGAATCCTGAAGAGTCGATGACATGTCTACGAAAATCTCTTTAGGAGAGTACCATTTCCATTTTTCACGAAGTACTTTTTTTATGCCACGGTGCTCAAAATTGGTACAATTTCCGATTTCGGCTGACATGGTGATGTTTATCCTACCACAGATGATAACAAAATGAGATTATTATTGAAACGAGGTGATATTTTTACTACCAAAGAGTGCCGCAGTTAGTGCTATCACAAATGAGATAATGAGTATCTCAGGCCGCGAACTTATCAGCCGCCACTCGTAAGCTCTTGAGATTTCAGCGAAAGCCTAGCCTATCATATTTGCATGTCAAAGATTGATCCTCATTAACCAGTTTCAGAGACAGAGCCTACCAATGTGGATTTGATGCCTTGAACTCAATGCGACAATATTCGAGCTAGGTTCGATAGAAATTCATTGATTCCACAATTTGGGACCCTTACTGTAGTTTTAAAGGATAATGGACTGGATTAGTTAGACGCCACCGCTGAGTCTATTTGTATAATATTTTTGCTTACAACTGAATCCAAAGAAGAAACAATCTCCTGGGGTGCACCAAGTTGGAAGTGATAATAGGAATTTCAACGCATGTATGTCTTCATATGTCTAAGTGGAACCATTAGAAACTAGCGACCGCTTGTAGCAAATATATTAACTATCGTCGCTTCGTAGATAAGTTGCCAACATATTTACAATCTTGGCTTATGAAATTTGATTTGATTTACTCACTTTACATCCTTCACCGTGACGGCTTACATGCTATCATTTGTGACCCTTCGCTACTAGGTAGTCCTGCCAAATGTTGCTACCTAAAAGCTTTGCTCGAGGTTAATAAATCTACTTCGCCCCATCGCAATTGAATTCCCTATGCATTTTCTTGATTACTTATTGTACTAACAAATAAATAAAAAAATAAAAATCTACAAACAGTCATGTTGCCGAAATAGTTGTTCTCCTGAACAAGGACATACCAAAGTTGAATTGAAAATAACAGAAACTATATTTCTGATTACTTTCTGGTTGAACTTGTTTTGTACATTTTCGTTGTATTTCACTAAAAATTACTTCGACGGATGTACATGGATGATTACTCCTGTTGTTTTGTGTGCCAAAAACCAGTTGCGACACAAGGATTCACCATCACCAACCGACTGAGCGAGAGATGATAATGCCAAACGAACATATTTCCATTCACCCCCGCCATTCCTAAGGATGTTTGTCGTCGCTCTTTTGTGTGCTCTATTATAATTTTCTGTATCTTGTGCCAATTTTTCTATGGGTTCACTGCATTTGTTTTTTTTTTCTATCCCTCACTATCTTCCTACTGCAATCCTTCAACTCTAGGGCAGGACGAAACAGTTTACTTAAAAAAAAAAAAAAAAAACCAAACAAAAAGCTTGTAATTATCCTCGTTTCCGCTGTGGCGGTGCGCTATGGTACTTTGTTTTCTCTTTTTGGGTTTTTATCACTTTTCTGCTATTTTAATTTTCACCGGAAAATCCTCTTATCTTGCTTTTTTTTCTTCTTTTTCCAGAGAATACACCGCAACGTTTGAAAGGCGGTTACGCTGGTAGTGGTGGTGGTGCTGGTGGCGCCATACATAACGCTGTCGACAGAGAAAAGTTGTCCAGAATTTATTCCAACTCCGCCTCCTCCTCGTCTGTGCCAAAGCAACGAGAGACGATAATGACAGCAGCGTCTACCCATTTTCCGGAGATGATAAAACGAAGCGGACTTCCTATCGCCGATGATGGTCCACCGACTCCAAAAGTGATCACGGTTAGCGCGATTAAGTGCGCCAACAATGGCAGCACAGGATTCCATCGGACTGACGGAGGAAGTCCAGCAGGGCAGGTGATTTTTTATGCGCCACCAGCACAAAAACCAATACCACCACCGCCACCACCTCCACCACCACCACCCCCACAAGTGACGACCATTAAAAGTGAACCTCATCATTTACACTCGCTCTATCGGGAGCGAAGTATCGAAGAGACCGAAGCTGCACATGATCTGCTCTCGCTGTCGCAAAGTCTGCCACCATTACCGGCACCGTGTGTCGTAACGATTCTTCAGCAGGAGAATGGTTCTAGCTCTGGTTCCAATTACGTCATCTCCAATACCCCGGTGATGCAAGAGATCTCAAATTCTTCCAATGGTGACTATCGTCACCACCATCATCATCAGAATCATCATCACTCTGCCATAGGCACTACAAAGTCAATTGCACCATCATCCAAAATCCGCTACATCAGTAGTCCTTATGAGAGCAACAATGCCGAAAACTGCTCACCGCTAACGCCGCCAAATTCCGACCATTCCTCCGACGTCGACATAGACATGTCGTCGTCGTCCTCCACTTGTTCGGCATTGACAACATCCTCGGAGTCGTCGCATCACACGATAATGCACAATCGTACTGTTCACAGTCTCTGGAGCACCGAACTGCTGAAGGTTAAGAAGGAGAAAAAGATGATTTCATCTATGACCGACGGGCGTTCAAAGAGCCGCAAGCAAATCAATGGCATGGAACTGTTTTCGAAGAAAAAACGAGGCTGTTACAAGTGCAGTGAATGTAGCAGGCAGTATGCCACGTCCAGCAATTTGTCACGCCACAAGCAGACCCATCGCAGTCTAGACTCTCAGTCGGCCAAAAAGTGCAATACATGCGGTAAGGCTTATGTGTCCATGCCAGCTCTGGCCATGCATCTGCTCACCCATAAGCTCAGCCACAGTTGCGAGATCTGCGGTAAGCTCTTCTCGAGACCCTGGCTTCTGCAGGGTCACTTGCGTTCGCACACCGGCGAAAAGCCATATGGCTGCGCTCACTGCGGTAAAGCCTTCGCCGATAGGTCCAATCTACGAGCCCACATGCAAACTCACTCCGGCTGCAAGAACTTCAAGTGTCATCGCTGCAATAAGACCTTCGCCCTCAAGTCCTATCTCAACAAGCACCTTGAGTCGGCATGCCAGAATCAAAGCTGTAGTGACAACAGCAGCGAGGACAACGATGACGACATCATTGTAGCGTAATCCCGATGAGGTAAGTACATGTACGAGTAATTCAAAAACAAGCAATATAAAATCCAGCGAATTGCGGTAAATCACTGTAAATACAAGGGCACACAAAAAAAAAAAAAAAAATTATAACACCACTTACATACACACCCTGTGTTTCGTTTTGGAAATAAAAATTATAAATATTTAGTATATACAGAAGAAAAAAAAAAAGAAACAAAAAAAATACCAAAAAAAAAATATAAAAACAAATATTTACATATTTAAACAACAAAAAAAGAAAAAAAAAATATTTTTAAAAAATTCATAAATTAAAATGCTAACAATTAGCGTGTAGCGTCTAGCGTAGGAAGATTAGTCCACAACCAGAGAGGAGAGTTTTGTGTTAATTGTTTTTTGATTTGTATATTTTTTTTTTTTTTTTATTATTAAATTTAAAATTAAGGAGAATCTCATGCAACGAATATTTATGGAACATAAAAGTAGAAATTTAAATACAAAATTACTTAAGAAAAACTAAAAACTCTATTAATTACCGACAAAAGTTTAAATATAAAAAAGAAAAAAAAGTTAAAAACTAATTAAAAAACAATTTATTTGGGTTTGAAAGGAAAAATAAAATAAATAAAAAATAAAAATAAATAAATAATAAGTTAGTGAGGGCCATTAGCCCCTAGCGTTCAACAGTGTTAAGGTGACTTATTTTATCGGATAGATTTTTAGAAAATTAGTAGCTAATTTTTATTAGCATAAATTTGATTTATAATTTTGTAGTTCGTCGACAACAATACGAGTATACCGAGAGAATGCTTCCTTGTGAATATCCTTTTATAACATTACTGCCCGAACACAATGAGGTAGCTGTGGCGTAGCGCGTCGCGGTAGCGGTAGTACAAGGTGGTTTACTTTTAACTTTTGTAGCGCTACAAATTTGACAGCTCGCTAAAAACAGAAAGATATTCGTTGAATCTGTAAAAAAAAAAGGGAAATATTGTGGGAAAGGGAAACATGTTCTTTCATAAAAGTAAACGTGGTCTCGAAAAAACCTTCGAAACTCCTTTCCTGGTACAATGGGCGAACCCACCATCTCCGCTTTTTCTCTTTCAGTAGCTTGTATGCAAGGTAGCACATCTGAACCACAGTCAGTCAAAATACAGCATCTTCTTCTTCATCGATTTTATTTTAGATATAATTTAATGATTAATACAAAAAAAAAATTTTTTCACAATATATTTCTCAAAACTAAACAACATAATTCCAATCAGCTGCGATTCAAGTGACAATTAATTTGACATAAAGCGCTACACCATTGTGAATGAATTTTATGAGTGCAGCGCCACACCAATTGACAGCGCGTACTAGTGCTACTACTCCGCCACAACTACCGTGCATTGTGTTTGGGCATATAATTGTAGCAAATGATTGTCTTAGATTTGCTGAATATTTAAAATATATATATTAGCGCTCCTAGGATGGCTGAATACGCGGCGGTCCTAGGAGTACGTGGCGCAAAACAGTTGAGAAGAAAGCACGACAACTGGGAAAGAATTGGGGAGAGCTGAGGCACATTTCCAGAAATCGCACACGATGGCGCGTAGGCGTTGTAGAGGCCCTAGGACCCACAAAGGGATACAGGACATAAAGAAAAAAAGTAAAAAGTTCTCAAGAATTATCACTTGTTATGGAAAGTCCTAGAAATGTACTTAATGCACTGTGGGTGAGCTCTTAGCATGAAGTTTCGAATGCAATAAGCAACAATTAAAAATCTGAAGGATTTTAGATTTCAGAAGGGTTCAACTTCTACATCTTAGAAAAAAAACAAGTTGTAACGTTTAAGTTTGTGTATTTGGTTGTCAATAATATTTCAGGGGAACAAATTTTTAGGAGACGTAATTGTAGTAGATTTTATAGACCTGAGAAATTTGTACAATACCTAGTCAAGCCATAAATTACCAGTCAAAAATATTAAAAATTCTGCCTCGTCTGCCATCCCTACGCTCATTTACTTTCTGCTCACTTTGCAGCGAACTTCACGCTGCCAGATAATGCTTTGTCTCCGCCTGTACTTAAGAGCTTCGAATTTTACATGGGGCGAGTGCACTTTCCCGCCATAGTTCTGAAGAAGTGTTCTACCCTACTCTTTAGGGCTCTTTCCGAATGGATGGAAAACAGCATTTGTCCAGCCCGTTCCTAAAAAAGGCATATCTTCCTCCCTGCCCTACCGACCCATTGCACTTACGTCCCTTATATCCAAGGTCATGGAAACGCTGATAAGTCGTCAGCTTATGAAATATTTCGATTCACGAAAACTCCGTAATGACCGACAATATGGCTTTCATAACAACAGGTCCACTGGTGATTTGCTGGCATATCTCACCGAGAAGTGGAACCAATCTCTTCATCACTTCGGCGAAACTAAGATGGTTGTGCTTGATATTTCAAAAGCATTTGACAGAGTCTGGCATCAGACTCTTTTGTCGAAAATACATGCATATGGCGTTCAATACAAGTTGCCTTGGACAGCTTCAAGTCTACGATTCACCATATAAATGCTGGTGTTCCGCAAGGCTCTGTTTTGTCTCTGATTTTCGTTCTTATTTTTATAAATGATCTCTTGTCTGCAACTTCTAATCCAATCCATTCCTTCGCTGATGACAGTGCCCTCAGTTATTCAAAATTCGTTTCCTAACGCACACCTCCTTGCTCTGGGGTCATAGAAGAGGAATGGCGACGTATGTTAAACATATTAAACCCCAACCTAGACAGCATAATCAAATGGGGTTCAACCAACAACGTGGAATTTAATGCTTCCAAAACACAATGCTGTTTCTGTCTCTCAAGCGAAACCAAAACCATCAACAAGTATTCATGAATGGTACTTACAACCGAAAGACTTGCCATTTTTGGTATGTGAATTAATAACCATCTTCGATGGAGTGATCACATATTCGAGGTGGCTAAAAACGCTGCAAAATGTCTAGGATTCCTTCAGCGGTGCAAGAAATATTTTACCCCGTCTGATCAGGCCTCAATTTATAAGGCATTCATCCGCCCTAAGCTGGAATATAACGCCCATGTCTGGTCTGGTACACCCAAGACCGTTCTGCACATACTAAACAGGGTATAGAATCGCGCGTTAAAACTTATAGCTGATAGAGACATTGTGAATGCCATACATTCACTTGAACGTCGGAGAAATCGTCTTCTGCTATAAAGTCCTGCACATTGTTTTGGAGCCACCCTTGTGTGGTTTTTGTCTTATGAGCTGGCGCGCAGTCTTGTTGAAAAGTCCACTGGCTTTTGGAAAACAAAACGGGCATAGACTCTGTCATTTTACTTATTGAACGATTCCTCAATAGAAAAAATTGTTTCATCCATGAACAAAATTTTCCTGTAACCATTTTACGCGTACCAGTGGCATATAGCTTTCGATCTTTCATTCCGTTTTTGCTTTAATTGCGCTTTTAGCGTCTTTTAAATACGTTCAGTGTCAAATCTTGTTTGATAACATGAAAATATTTTCTGAGTGCGTTAGAGTCCGGATCTTTGGCAGTCAGATACTCCACCAGTTTAACAGTTCGATACACAAAATTCCGGGAGATTCCAAGCGGCTGCAAGCTCCGGAATATATCGCCTCTTTCCATATTACACTCGTGGAGGCTAATTACCACAACACGGTTTTCAATATCACTCCACTCCATATTTACAAACGACTTTTGTGTCAATCTTTTTGCGCGTTAACTTAGTGTAAATGTCACTCATTGAATACCTGTCAATATGGCCTGCAATGTGTAAAAATCTGGAAAAACTGTTTAGTGTTTTGTGATACAGAAAACAATACCAAGAGTCGAGTTATTCTACGAGAATTTAAGCTTTAGAATTTGAAACCAAATAAAATAAAAAGTATTAAAGATTTCAATGAAATCACTTGTGAGGTAATTTTCGATGACTTTTTGGCATATTTCCGTTTGTTTTGCGGTCATAACTTCACGGATGTTTGTCTTTAAGTGCTCCACAGTTTGAAGATTGCCTGCATAGATACGACCTTTAGCAAAGCTCTACAAAAAGAAAACCAACGGGATCAGATCACACGATTTCCGTGATCAATTGATGTATAAACGGCCGAAGAACTTTTCATGCAATGAAGCCAAATTTGGCTGTGTTGTATGGCACATAGACCAGTCCTTTTGGAATTGCATTTCACTCACTTAAATGTATTTAATCTGAGGCGAAAAAAAGTTGGTTATCATTTGACCATAGCCAAAGAATTCACCATAACAGTGGCACCGATCATGCCGCCTGTCCACAGCACGTACCAAACTGTCACCCATGGTGGGTGCAATGGCTTCTCAATGATTACATTTGGATCTCGAACCCCAAATTATGCAATTGTGTTTCTTTATGTAGTCACAGAGCGAGAAATGCGCCTCATCGCTGAAGAAGATTTTGTTGGAAAAGTCGGCTTCTACTTGTTAATTTTTCAGCAACCAACCGGCATTCTATAGTCAGCAGGCTTTTGTTGTTGTCTGAGCTGGACCTTACAGGGATAAAGATGCAAATCCTAGCGTGGGATTGACAATTCCGGGTTTTTGGCCACTTACAGCGGCTATGTTTTCAGTTGATCGAGTATTACGATGATTCATAGGCTTTACAACATCAGAAACCCTACCGTTTTGTTCAAATTTGGTGATTGTGCTTCGAATTGTTTGCTCAATTGGGCGATTATGACGACCATAATCTGTCATTAAATTGCGATACACAGATATTACGAAACTATTATTTTTGTAGTAAGATGCAACAATTTAAATGCATTGAGCGGTGGTTAAACAATCCATATAGTAAATTGGCAAGGCAAGAACTAACTATCTGTCACTATGGATGACAGATAGATTTTGACAGATGCCATATGACAGGGATGTTCACCAAAAAAATGTTTGTGTGGGAAATTGTTTCTCTACGTCTAACGGTTCAAAAGTTACAAGAATTGTGAGAGACGCATGGATTAACAGACAGACAAATGTTGAATTCATAAGTGTTCTATTATTTTAGCATGCATTGATTTTCGTTCAAAAAGTACATATGAACCGGAATTTGTGTCCCATGCCACTCATGAACCTGTGTGTATTTTCAGTCTAAGACTCCAAGAATCGACAAGATGGATGCCGAATTTTTCAAAAATTTCGAAATTGAAGCAGGATATACATATCTTCTAAAATATCCGACACAGACGTTAATGGAAATTGGTTTTGAGTGAAAATATCTCGCAAATGGTCCGCTCTATGAAACTAATCATTACGATCGAAATTGAAGGTCTTAAAACTTTATACAAAAATTAAAAGCTTATCAATTCGTTTATGTCAAAAAAAAAGAAAAAATAAATATAACGATTTTTCTTTAGTGTTGCAAAACTCTTTTTCTGAACGTAATCACTTTTTTTTTCTTTAAAAATAAAAAATGTCAGAGTTCAACTCTAAAGAATTCAAACAAGTAACTTTTTTGTCACACTAGCAAGACAATCATCTTGAGTCAATTGCTGGAGGTGATTTCGTTTAGGCTAAGCTTTCCGACTGCTGTACCAAAGATGCCTTAATTTCCTGTTTTTAGATTAGGAAGATTTTAATGTGATACATACATAGGTCACGCAGCTAGCGGAAACAGTAGCTTTGTCAAATTCTGCAAATGAAGTACGAACCGAAATACCAAAATCATTTCTCAACTTGGGTAGAAAGGGCTCTAAAGATATACAGTTAGGTGCAAAAATTGAACCAATAGTGCCTAGTTACCTGTTTCATTGAAAATTACTCGAAAATTAAAACAGTTTTTTTTTTTCTAAAAACATAATTTTGTTAACTTTACGTTGGTTCAATTTTGCACCAAGACAAAATAGAACCAATAGAAAATAAGGATGCAATCTATCAATATTTGGTCCAAAGGCCCTTGGCTTTTTTTACGGCTTGTATGCGGCGTATCTCACTCTCTGCAAGGGTTGAGCAGTAGCTTATTGGAATTTTAGCCCATTGTTCTTGAACCCTGTCCCATAAAATAGCCCTAAAAGATGGTGGGGAGTCGTACTCTTTGTGAAGCGCCGTTTTTAAATATGCCCACAGATTTTCGATAGGGTTTAAGTCGGGGCTTTGGGCAGGCCAGTCCAGAATTTAAAATGGTTGAGTTTGAAGCCATGCTTGCACTGATTTGGCCTTGTGCTTGGGTCCCTATCATGTTGAAAGTTGGTAAGGGCATGGACCTTATCGTTTTCATAAATTTTCGTCTCAATATGTCTTTGTATACATGTTGGTACATTTTGCCTTCAATTAAATGTATTTCCCCACCCCGAACGCACTCATACAACCCCACAACATGATCGAACCACCACCGTGCTTTACGGATTGTTTTACATGCTCTGGCTGCAATGACTCACCCTTTCTTTTCCAAGCCCACGACCTTCCATCTGTGCAATAGCGGTTGATTTTAGTCTCGTCAGACCATATTACCTTCCTCCACATTTGTTCCGACCAGTTTTCGTATGCCTTCGCAAAGGACAATCTTGCCTTAACATTTTTTCTAGACAGGGCTGACTTCTTCTTCTTTTCTACAGCCTCAAGATCTAGCTTACGAAGAGAGAGATTTGCTGTCCATCGGCTAATTCTCTTACCGGTAGCATTTTCCAGCTCTTTCGCAGCCTCTGCACCTATGGAAACCGTCCCAGATAAGATATACCTTGCAAGAGATCTTTCATCCTGGTTAGAGAGTTTCTTCGGCCTCCCACGTGGAGGTCCTTCGAAGTGGAGCTGACACTTTTTCTTCAACCGGATAACACTGGTCTGACTTATGCTACATTTTGTCGCCACATATCGAGTAGACTTACCCCCCCCGTTAGAAGTTTTTTCACTTCATTTAGCACATTTTTTGGGAGAGGCTTCATTTTATTTCCCTGTAAGAAAATTCTCTTGATATTATGTTTGAGTAAATTTTTTTCACATTTCACCTTAAAATATTCAGCACGCAGTATACAAGGGATACCAATTTCAATAGTAGCACCCAAACGAAGCCCTTGAAATCGAAACAATGACTACGGATGCGCATATGAAACCATCTGGTGCAAAAATTAACCAATGCAAAAGTAACGGTATTCGCGGTAACGGTAGTCGTTTGTTACGTAGCATGTTTTATTTGACTGAACACACTGACTACACAGTGATACAAACTTTGATTGAGTTTCACACATCAGCATTTCTAAGTCAAAATTCAAACATTGGTTCAATTTTGTACCTAACTGTAGTTTGGTTAACCACAGGGCCTATGAGATATGTATGAATTGGAATCGTCAAAAACGCAAATTGTGCGTCCTGCCTAAGAACACAAATTTTGAAAACTATTCAGTTTTAGATACAATTTTAGGTCCGCCTACTAGTAGAGAACTCTGGTTTCTATTCACTATTTGCCGATAGTTCTTCTCAAAGAAGTAGTATCCCATTATGCCTTACCTAAGGGGATTAAAAATCTGTAGGCAGTACGCGGACGGGAGCAGAAACCAAAGAAATACTTATCATCTGTGTTTTTGCAGGTCCTAGCTAAGTATTTTCAATATTCAACCCTCAAAACGACGGAATCATGGAAAGGTAAAAAAGCTTTAGCTTATCTGAAGCTAGAGTAAGGTTGCAGTGCCTTCGAACTTTTTTTTTTTAGAAAACCTTAGTACCTATGCAGTACCAAAAGTTATTACATACTGACCAATTGCTCCCCATAGCATATACCATAGAAACATGATGCTCTATGTACTCGTTCTAAGAGATAAAAGTATCTCTTGCTTACAATTCACATTCGTAATTCAATGGACTGGAAAGCAACAAATAATCTCTTTCAATTAAAAATCCGAGTAACAATTGTTAAGTAGCAACAATTTACGATCAAAAGCAACCACAAAGTATTCTTGTTCGTATTTTATAGCGTTTTGCATTGAAATTCAGACGTTCTCGTATCATCATCCAGGCTCCGCAATCTCCTCGTACAAAGGAAACTCACCTCCATCCCCACCCATATGCAGTGAGTAACTTCCACCGGTTCCTTCCGTCATCGTAGTCCTTGTCGTCGTCGAGGAAAACAATATAAGAAAAGAAAAATGTTGTCATCAAAACCAGTGGGGAAGCGGACCGAACGGGAGGAACCATTAACATACCGCGGAGGAGCATTTTCCCTCATTCAGTGTCACTTCTTCATCTCGTCGTGTGCAACAGTTTTTCACTACCATGCGACGCTTCCTTCAGCGGAATGAATTTTCTTTTCACATTTCACTACGCAATGAGAAAAGACACAAATGCAACGTTTCAATGCGATACATAGTAATAATCAGGAATAGCATGTTTTTATTAAGACTATACAGCAACGGCGAGGAGCATAAGGGAATGAGGAGACTAAGAGAATAGAATCCACCATAAATACCTACAATCATCTGAATCTACCTACACATCCCCTTGTCCTATAAAGCGAGTTCCTCTCTCTGGCAGTGTGTATGTATGCCGAGCAAAATATCAACAGCCAACGACATGAAACAAAAGCGTAACACCATAATGGTAAAAGTTGTATATGCTCGTCCGGGAGCAGCGAAGGCGCGTAGTCTTCATCTTCTCCTTCGCTTCATTATTAAAAGCTTGTTGCAGCATCAGCATTAAATCTCATTCAAGCATCCAGCCATGTTCAACATTCTCCCTGAGAAGTAGGAGCGAAGGATTCTTCTCGTCATCTTCCGTCGTAAGCCGCCACAACTGTGCAGTGGGGCAGTGTGGTTGTGGCGGTAGCCTGTCATTGTAGTGTCTGCCTTTCAAAGTGTAGTTTAAGGATAAAATTACATCTGTAGGTTTGCAAGTGCATTTTGAGATTTTCGTTTAAATATACACGTTTGTGTGTGCGTGCTTTTCTTTGCTCGGTTTCATTCAGCAATTTTCCAAACAACACTCCACCATACATCCTATTTTCATCCTTTAGTTTTGCTCTGCACAAGGCTGCACCTACTAACCCTTGGGCACCCTTTTATTTATACCCTTAGTGCGTTGCACAGTGGGGTGGCTATCGATGTCAAGGGATAGTTGTGACGTGTAATATTTTTACAGATCGATTTATTTGTGGACTCGACGGTGTCGACTCAAAAATTACATGTCATTGACAAACGGTGTTTGCAAGATTACGAACATTTTGAAGTTATAAGATAGGGTTTGAGCTACATGTATGTATGAAAAAGAACTGCAATGCGGACAAAAGTGAAATGTTACTTCAATCCTCTCAAGGTAAACAATCTGTAATTGAAGAATACTACATCAAAATCGGTTAAGCCGTTATAGAGCTATGTTACATAAAAGTGAATCAAACGCTTAAATATTATTTAACAGTTATCTGTTAACGTTACATGATCTCGCCGGCTCATTTGATTAATTAAATATATCACCAACCATTTTTTAATGCATCGCATGCATAAATGACAAGTAAAGCTTTTGGTGATGCCATTAGTAATATTGGCATCGCCGAGTTGGCTAACTCTTGTGTGAACTATTCAAACTTGAGACTGAGTCTTCACCGACCTTTACTTGCATTTTTTGTTGCTGCTCAGTCCTCTGAAAACTGATCACAACGATTTGTAGCCTATAATCACTTTAAAAAGCCTCTAAGAAATAAATCGTATAAATCGTTTAAGTAGTTTTCGAGTTCATCGGGTTCATACCCACTATTTACAATAGTAAATAAAGCTAAGAGCTTGTGATGCTGACAACTGTCTCCAGGAGTTGAAGAAGGGAATAATCGTCAAGCTCCATAATTGAGTTTATTTCTTGTAGTTGCTGTCAAGACAAATTTGCAACGAATAAAGCGACACCTTTGACCCACTCGACGATTGACAACCAAAATTTTTATAGGTCTGCACTTAGATGATTTTGAAATGCAAAGCGCCAATATTCTTCATGCTGAAGATTAGTAACTTGCGTGGCAATGCTTAAACAACATTTTACTTCACATATTTTTCAACGCTGATCACGAATATCCAAATTAAAATCCTTGAAGATGCTCCATTTAAAGAAGAAAAATAATTGTCAAGCGCAACTCGGTTCACACATTTCATTAGAACGAAGATACCCGAAAATTGTATACATTATTCCATACGAAGAGCAAACCGTTTTCATGTATAACTTCTGAATTGTTGAACTGATTTTGGTGAAATTATTAAATTACAGAGCTTCCTAGTGAAGCCTCGCATATTAATGTGAATGTAAAAAGCGAACTTATTTGACTTTAAATTAATTCAGAAAATGTGTCCCATTTATTTTTTTTAGTTCGAAAAAAAAGCTTTTGAATTCCAGTCTCTTGTTTGTATAGCAGACACCTCTAAGGTTTTTTTTTTTTTCAAAATTGACACCGCCATTCTGTTTGAGTCATTGTTATACATAAATTATGGAGAAATCGTGCATATAGCTTTTAGAGTTTATGAGCTAGGAAGTGATGGCAGGCGGACAGACGGGCGGACGCGCTAATGAAAGCAGTAGATAGCCCCAATGTCATGTATAAAACAAAAAATTCTACTCCTACAACCCTTCACGACAATCCTAGAGAGTCTCACTATTTCTCCATTGAACACGCGCTGGATTTGCTGTCTACAATATTAAACCTGTACTGCTCGACAATTTCCCAACTAGTGCACTTGGCTGCAATCGTAGCCAATTTGCAATATTTTTAGACAAATAAAATTAACTGCTCATGTGCTACAATATTTCAAAATTCATATGTTTTTGAATTTGAAGGCAGGGACTTATGCATTTCATTGCTCAGTGCTAGAATAGACAAAAGACTCTCATTTTTCGAAATCAATTTTAAATATATTTTCTTAGTGGCAGCACTGGTATTAACTACAGTGTAGCCTATAGGAATATCGAGAGTAAAACCATGCACACCTCACGAACCGGCAAATTTGAAATATTGGTACTGAAAAGCTGTTTTAATTTAATTCGGGATAAAGTCGGTCATTTTGAACAATTTAGTAAAATATTGGGAAAATATTAAAAATTCCGTTCACTTCGTAAAAAATCAAAAACCTAAAATTTGCATAATTTTATTATTTGTGAAGGACACTCCGTTTTGAAGATATTCAAACTAAAAAAAGAATTCCAATAACATCGGGGTAATGTCCGGCACTTTAGATGCGAGAGAATCTGAAAAAGTGGTCACTCCTGTCTGTTTGTATATCTGTATGTCTGCCTATATGTATGGCCGACTGCAGCCTAAACAGCTGGATGGATTTTCTTCAAACTCCTTGTCTACGATCTATAGGGTCACAGTTCCAGGCGAAATCGGAAATTTCATTCTAACCTCAAAATTAACAGTACATCACTAATTGCCAGGTTTTGGCAAACAAAAATTGGCTCATTCTCGCATATGATTCGAACGATTCTATTCAAAATCGATATTTAAAAAAGATTTGACATAGCATATCAAGTTTTAGAAAATCGATTCTGATTTTTATCGGATTTAAAAAAAAAATAATAAAACAACCTTTAACGACCAACTAAAAACGGATCAAGAACTAATATAAACCAATATTCAACGACAGTAGTAACAGTGAGTTAGTCAAGCTTTTCGAACGGCCGAGAGCCCCAATGCTATTTATACAACACAATGAATGGTAAAAGAACATTTCGGTCGAGAAATGGGGAAGATGCATTACCCTAATTGCGGAAGGGTTGGAGAGAACACTCTCGACAGGCCGTAAGTTTTATGAAAGCCTTAAGTTTCTCAAGACTATATATTAACTACGGCTTTCAGATGAAAACAATCACCTCCTCAGTTGCTTTATGGTTCAATATAAAGTATTTTTAATTTGGCCCCACTGTCCTTTCACATAATTGCAGTAAACTTGCACTTGTGTATACATAAAGTTGCATGTGTAGTAACAAATGTTTGAAGAATATCTAGATAACTTAATTGAATGGATTTTGCAACCAATTTCCACTTCAAAAACGCACCAGACACTCCCATCTCCTGAATATGCATCCAACTACATAGTAGGGAAAAACTTTAAGTAATCAAGACACAAGGACACTCTACCTGCATATACGGTGGCATTCATTAGGCATAAAGTAATGTCACGCGAAAGTAAATCCTTCAGATCCACGTCAACAACCGCCAATACTTAGGATTGCTCAGTTAGGAGCGTTGAGGCCCATAGGAGGCCATAATCTTCAGCAACCGAAGCGGAATGTGCTGACACACATGAGGAGTAATTCAAGTACCACTTTACGCCCTCCCCAAGTAAGATGTGGAGGAACGTTGACACATGTACGTACTTCTACAACCATATCCTGTGTGTTTCATCGAAGGAAACAAGATGTCGTACTTATGACATCCTCTTGGTATTTGCTCACACATACTCGTACTGTTCTTTTTTTTTATTTTATTTTTTTTTTCTGCTAAAACTTGGTGACGGGTGACGATGCAATTTTCTTCTTCCTTTGGTCTGTGAAAAGCAACACGGGCATAGTGAAAAAGTGGAAAATTATGGCACACGAAGGGCGTTTTGAATGGGGCCGCGCCTACTTAAATTTGCAGTTACGCAAAATGAAAGAATTTCCACCGAGCACTTGAGGTCGTTGGATGCGTGTCCTTCGCTTTAATGTGACACTTTGGCCGATTCGTTGTTCGTTGTATTAAATTAATAATCACATACATACATGTGTTTACGTGAGGTTGTGCAGTTACACACAATTAAAATTTAAATAACGAAACAGTTAAACAAATTTAAATGGATTACAGGTGTAATGCGGCTCGAAGGACCACAAATTGGTTTTGTGATACTAGACATTAATGATGTTTCTTGGTGAACCTGAATAATAAAGCCGTGTGAAATTCAGTATGGAATTGAACGAATCACATGATAGCGCATATCCTTGCAATTATTTGGAAAAAGTTTTCAAATTATGCTGTATACCGCTTTACTTTAGATCTTTAACATGGGATGTTTTTTTGTTTATAGTTGCGCCAAGGGATGTGTAATCTACATAGACATCTATTACCCGGGCTTCTGCCATGCACGATGCACAAACCTGAATTATTGCTGACAGGAATACGCCTGCTTACTAAACCACATCCTCACACGGGGCTGGTTAGCCTTTTAGGCTATGCCCTGCTCTATGCTGTTCCCTATTCTTACGCGTTCAATTCTCCTAATACCGTGGATAATTTTCGTCTAGATTCTTTTACTATCACAGCATCAACCCACACTGGAGACGCGTACAGTAGCAATACTGAGCTTACAACTCTGGACAATGGGACTTTTTGCCGATTCTACGTCGACAGTGTGTTTCGCAACGGTTACAATGGCAAAGCCTATCATTTATATTCTCGACGGCATTGGCAACCTAAGGACATCAGCATACATAAAATTCTAAAGAAGAGAACCTAGTACTGATTCTTGTGGAATGCCTCCAGAAACATTGTAGTATTCGGTACATTCATCGCTTTCATACTTTAACTTCCTATTCTTAAAGTAACTCGGTACTACCCCAAGAATATAGTTAGTTTGGCGTAATCATTCTTTCAAGAGTGTTCATTATGCATGACCAACTTGCGAAAATGAAAGCATTTTTGATGTGCAGTGTGACTACGATACAATTTTCCCCATCGATTTGAGTACTCAGATATAGCGATAAGATGAAGGGGATCTGGGGGGTTTGTTTCCTCTTGGGATATCAAAATCAGTCACGCGTTTATGTTTTGATTGGCGATAGCCCTGTTAACTGACTCTATTTGCCAAACACAGGGGCATATAATCGATGTCACTTGAAATGCTGCCTGCATATAATCCCTGAAGTTTTTCAACTGATATATCGATTTTGGTGACATCCAAGGTAGGAAGGTTTTTTGTTCTTAAAACCTTGAATCTGGTAGCATGCATCCAGACTAACTAAAATACCAAATTTTGTCAAAATCGTTAAAGGAATTTTCAAAAAAAATAAGCGTTTCACCTTTTTACTCGAAGCGTTACACCTTCTTCGTTACACCCAAACAAATTGGAATAAAACTTAAAGTCATTTCCCTCCATGTGTCGCACAGTATAAATTCTTATGAACTAGACTTGTTCTTAGAAGAAAAGTGGGCGTGGCTATCACCACTTGTAACCGAAGTTAACGAAATCTGAATGTGATATTCAAAATAAGACTCAACCATCACCGTAGTACATCTGAGAAAAAATAAGGTTTTGAAGTAGAAAAACCCAAAAAAGAGGGCGTGGTTTAGGTTTAGGTCCTATCTACACTAAAAAAAAAATTATTTGCAAATTAAAAAAAAAAAAATATTTGTTAAAAAAAAGCTGTGAAAGAAGGGTGACCAATCCTGACTTAACGATTCCACTCGGTTCCTTGGACAGGGTGATCAAAAGGCAAGGGGAAAAAGATGTGTGGGAAGGCTTTAATACTTTCGATATGAAAGCACTGTTATTTTCTTAAAACCTAAGATCTGACGCTCCTGCTGTTACGACACGTTACGAACAATTTAAAGTTGACAGCGAACTGGAAGATGCAGATTTTCAGATGTTGATCACGTCTTCGGTTTTTCAATGGTCTTTTGTGTGGGCTATTTTTATTGCTTCGTACCAAAATGGTATAAATAAAATACTAATGGATTCAACACGGTGCCTGTTTGACCGTCTGTCCATGTGCCTGACACACTCTTGTAACTTTTGAACCTTTTGATCTTGAGAGCTGAATTTTTGCTCAAATATAGTACGTGGTAGATCAAAATCAGGAAAAAAGTTGTACAAAATATTTGTGTAGTGGGGGTTTTTGAGCTTAATGTACCCCAAGAAAAAAAAATATTTTGCCACCCCATGAAGCGACTTAAAAAATTAAAGCTGAACTTCCAAGGAGTTCAAAAATATAAAGAATATTTTTTTTTTTTTTTAGACAAAGTTTCTTGAACGAAAGAACTAAAAAACTATCTCTCCTCCCCCTATATCTTCCAAACTATTAATGAGAGAAGGTGAAGCTACAATTATACCAAACAGTTCTTAAAAAATACTAGAATACAAAATCACGCCACCATATCTCACCACGTTCATCAGATTTTCTTAATTTTTAGACTAACCCAAATTTTGTCAAAATCCGTTGGAAGGTTTTTTAAGTTCGGCGTATGAGAAAGATTATTCGAAAATTTGTTAAACCCCTCTTCAAATTGCAAGTGTAACCACTGACGTACCCGTATATGCCAAATTTCATTCAAATCTGTTCAGAAATACATACACAACCAGAGGTAGCTCGATAGGCACTTGACGAATTTTTTCTGAGACTGTTTCACTCAATTTTTGTCAATCGATAATACGAGTACACTGAGTAAGTGAATGTCTTTCGCTGTCTACCATGGTATCACTTTAGTGTTCGAGTAAAATAGTAAGCTAAAGCGAAAAGGGGTTCCGGGACCTCCTGCATTTCCATACATATGACTGCGTACAAAAAAAAAAAGTGTTGGCAGAATGAGATGCGCCTACGTTTCCTTTTTAAAGGATAGTCTGTCCACTTCATGTGATATAATAAATTTGGCACTAGGAACAGTTCTTCATCCTTCCCTTTGATCACGGGACATACCCATTTTCTCTACTAATATATTTTAGCTTGTACTGGACGTGCAGTCAGTTCATCACATAATTCATGTTTAGCGAGAACTGGCAATAAGATTGAGACGGTTTCTTTTATTTTTAAGTTTAATTAAAAGCAAACAAGCATCTCTATCGAAGGCAAGTCGACAAAGAGTGAGTGGGAATAAAGCTCCTTTTGAAACTAAAATGTACCGAATACCTAGCTTCATCGAAAAGTATCCATCCCAGTGTACAAAAATGCTGTAGCGTGTAGAATTTGTACATCTTTTTTTGTTGATTTATTATTTTACTGAGCTAATTCTTCGTCACCTTAGCGCTTAAAAACAATTAATTTTACCAAAACACATAACATTAATCAAATTCCACTTCAAAGCTCTAGAAAAAAACTGAATAGCAGATTTTATTTGTTTTATTTAATTTTTTTTTAAATATAAAGTGAAAAAAAAATATTAGAAACATATCACAATGACAATACTTAAAATTAATACTTAAAAATAAAATACAAGAATAAAAATTAATAATATTAAAAAAATTAAATAAAATACTCAGTTCATTTTTAAGTTTAAACATATTACTAAAAAAAAAAAAAAAAAGAACAAAACAAAATATGATATTATTTAACAATTTAAAAACTATTTTTATATTCAAAACAAAAACAAAAAAAAAACATTGAAAGTTACAAAATCAAATTTAAAATAATTCAATGAGTAAGAAACAAAAACAAATACAACAAAAAAAAAACAACCCCAAAAGCAATTGCAATTACAAAAAGTAAGAAACAAAAAAAAAATATTTACAAAGATTCGTTCAAGGTAGACGCTTAACAACAAAAGAAATATATATATTATTTTTAAAAATTATTAAACATTTTAAGAAAACATAAATTAATTAGAAATTACGGTCAATTAATTTTTGAAAAAAAGAAAAATTAAAGACATTTGAAAAATAATATACATTATACATTTAAAGAAAAAAAAAAGAAGAAAACTCTGTCCCAACAGAACAAATTCCATGCGTAAATAAAACAAATCTTTTATTCATAAAAAGAAATAAAAACCGTATATATACATATATAAATATATAAATTGCAATAACTAATAAACAGAATACAAAACTGCAAATTAGCAAACTTTCGAACTTAATACATACAACGATTTGAAGATTTTTCAAAACAAAAAAAAAAAAAAAAAAACCAATATAATGAAAGAAATATTATAAAATTTATTCTGATAGAAAATTTTGTGATTTAAGAAAAAAAATATATATATATATTTAACAAGAAAAAAAAAAAACTTTGCACGTCACAAGGACAACGGACTGGATTTAACAAGACGGACATGCATGCAATTCGAATGGAGGAGGCACAATGTACTCGGTTTTCCTTTCGCATTATACTTATATTTTTTATACAACAAAAAAAAAAAATCAAAACCAATCCCCAAGTAGTAGAAGAATGAGCAAAATTATTTATTTATACATTTTTCGGTAAAAGTGATTTTTGGAGTCCCTTGGGACGTGCGAAATTCTGTATATTTTATATACGTATGAGAAAACAAAATTCAAGCAATATATGGAAATAATTTCTTTTCAAAAATATAGTACATTTAAGAAGCATACATAAATTAATTGCAAATAAAATAAATACAATTTCTTTTTTTTTAAATATATATACATATACATATATATGTAATCCGTAGATATTAAAAAAAAAAAAATATTATGTAAGCATAATTTACATTAGAAACAGACCAATAATATTTATATATATTATTACATATATATTACAATGTAAATTACATTTTTACAAAATGAAGTTAAATAAAAAACCAAAAAAAAAAAAAAATAAATAAATACAATTCAATTATATATTCACCATATAAAAAAAATATATAATTGTATATATACAACACACATAATAAATATATATTATTATTGAAAAAAAAAAAAACTGTATATTCCAGTATCTAGTCAGCATTTATAATGTGAAACTATATAAATATACATGCATATAAATATATTTATATTTATTTATTTACTTTACTTTAGAGAGCTTTCATTTGACAAAAAGCTTAAAATTTAAAAAATGAGAATGTAAACCCCCAAAAAGAAAGGAAGGAATACAAAATTCGGCTGTTTTTTTTGTAGATATTTGAGACACAAGAAACACGGGCATGTAAAAAATAAAAACCAATTTTTTTAGATAAAACATTATTGATTACAATTATTATATATAAAGGACACCAAAAAAAAAAACAAAAAAAACAATTTTTTAATTATACAAAATGAAATATTTAAAAAAAAAATGCAAAGACTTGAAATATTGATAAATAAGGAAACGTACCATGTAAGCAAAAAAGAAAAAATTTACCATATATACATAAAAAAAAAAAAATAAAGAAATTTTAAAAAAAAAGTATATAGTAAAATAAATAAAAAAAAAAAAAAAAAACTCCTTTCTCCAATATAAAATGCTCTCTATCTATCTTTTTTTCTCACAATTCACACTCAGTCAATATAAATAAATAAGAATTACAAATGTAATACTAAATAAAATATTTAAAAAATTACATATAAAGGTACTCAAAGGATATTTATTCAAACAACTCAATTCTGCAGAAAAAAAATAAAAAAAAATAAAAATACGTACTCGTAACTCATATCTAGAGATACACAATTTTTTTTTTCTCAATCTTTCTCTCAACAATACGAGTAGTGCTCTGAAAAACCAAAATTAACTTCAGAAATTTGAGTTCTTCTACTTTCTTCTAATTTCTACAAACAGTTGAAAAACAATTGTGTTTTTTTTTTTTTTCTAACTAAAAACTAATGAAAGAGTAATATTCAGAAAAAAAAAAAAAAAAAATATACGTATTAAAATTGAAACCGAGATGGAATAAAGAATCGTATAAGGTAATTGGTCAAAGAATGATTGATAAATATATAAACAAAATATATATATATACCCAAGTATATCTTCAATGTCAATGGAATGAAATGGATTACATGTTTACTGTATGTAAGGCATTTAACACTATACTTATACTTAAA
The DNA here is from genome assembly GCA_963082735.1 of Pocota personata. Classification (NCBI taxonomy): domain Eukaryota; kingdom Metazoa; phylum Arthropoda; class Insecta; order Diptera; family Syrphidae; genus Pocota; species Pocota personata. The sequence goes on along the minus strand of OY720431.1, from coordinate 32,714,621 downwards.
ACATTTTAGTGATGAATGTAAAACTATTTTTAGAGCCTTAAAAGCAATAAAGAGAAATTAATTCAAACAAAAAAAAGTCAGTGCATTTTTATATTACTTCCAGTAATGACCAGAGTGGATTGTAATATTTTTACATCTGTGGGAATATATTTGATCAAAAAGTTTCAGGAGTGACCACCGTTGACACATTTATTATTAGAATTCACTCCAAATTTTAGCGTCATAGCTTGATATTTGTAAAAGCTACGCTGTCGAGAGTACGAGGGTGGGTCAATAAGTCCCTGAAAATTAACACAAATTGTGTCGTCACCTTAAATTTATTTTTTTTTTTTTTTGTCAAAAATCATCTTTCAAAAAAACGCACCCAAATTTTCAGACAGATCTGTCAAATAGTTTTGTTGTGGCAGCCATTTTATATACACTTAGGGACAAAAGTCTACATACACACCAGTAGCTAAATGCATTTATTTCTGCTTCGTTAATAAAACGCAGGAAAATTAAAAAAAAAATTATATGAAACATTTTATTAAACAATATAAAAAAAACACAAGAAAATAAAAACTTCAAATTATTTCATTAACATAAATAAAAATTAATAAATTACTGATTATCTTGAAAAAAGAGGAACAAAAGTGAACATACAGTAGTATAAACAGAGACAAAAGCGACATACGTTCAATACAAATACAATTTTAGTACGACGTTGCATTACCTTTTGCATCTATAACGGCTTTCATCTTCTTTGCATTGAATTGACTAATTTTTCAGTTGTTGATGGGTCAATCATCGCCCATTCTTCAGTTATGGCTCTTTTCAATTCTGTTTTATTTTTTATACTTCTTTTACTAAGTCTACGTTTGATTTCATCCCATAGATGTTCTATGGGATTCATGTCCGGAGATTGAGGTGGGGTCCTCAGTTGTTTGGGCGTGTTATAAAGTAGCCATTCCTGCACAATGCGTGAAGTGTGCTTTGGGTCATTAACCTGCTGAAAGATGAATGACCCATTAAGCCCTAATTTTTTAACGCTAGCATGAAGATTATTTTTTAAGATTTTAAAGAATATAAATTTGTCCATTATAGACTCTATAAAAACTAAGTTTCCCACCCCGCTCTCCGACATGCATCCCCAAACTAGCACGTTTCCACCGCCGTGTTTTATTGTACCTACTAAATTTCGCGTACAAGTTGAATTTACTTTCGTCGCTAAAAACAACTTTGGACCAATAATCATTTCCATATTTTACATGATCTTTTGCGAATTCAAGTCTTTTTTTACGATTCCTTTCATTAATAAATGGTTTCTTTCTTGCGATCCTACTGTTAAATCCATGTTTTTTTAATATTCTTCGGATTGTTTTTGGATTACATGATTTACTAGTCTCTTCTTTTATTTCAGCTGTAATTTTTGTAGCGCTTAACTTTGGGTTTACCTTAACTTTCCGTGTTATCAAAGTCTCTTCTCTGATGTTAAATATTCTTGGCCGTCCTGTCCGAGGTTTTGAGGTTACTGTGCCTGCATTTTTATAGTTTTTAATAACGGTTTGCACTGTCAAGTGGCTCATATCAAACAGAGCTCCAATATTCCTTAAAGATTTTCCTTCTAAGCTATGTTTTATGATTAGTTGTCTTATTTCTGTCGGAACTTCCTTTCTTTTAGAACTCATTTTAACTTCTTTTGCTTCAAATTACTTAAAGCACAAAATAGACTTAACTTTGTACGGACTGAAAAGGGACTGAATATATTTCATCAAGTATTCATTTCATCCTCGGCAGATAACGGTGAATTTGTACTGCTACTTTATAGTGTATGTACACTTTTTTCAAGATAATCAGTAATTTATTAATTTTTATTTATGTTAATGAAATAATTTGAAGTTTTTGTTTTCTAGTGTTTTTTAAAATAATGTCTTAAAAATGTTTTATACATTTTTTTTTTTTAATTTTGCTGCGTTTTATTAACCAAGCAGAAGTAAATCCATTCAGCTACTGGTGTGTATGTAGACTTTTGTCCCTAAGTGTACATAGACGCCTACTAGCATTTTCGTTAAAATGGAAAAAAGTGAATTTCGAGTGCTCATTAAACATTATTTTTTGCGAGAAAAAACTATCACGCAAACCAAGCAAAAGCTTGACAAATATTATGGGGACTCTTCACCATCGATTGGAACCATTCACCACTGGTTTACTCAATTTGGGTGCGGCCGTTCAAGCACAAGTGACGCTGAACGTTCTGGTCGCCCAATTTAGGTCATCACACCAGAAATGGTCGACAAAATCCATGGTTTGATAATGGACGATCGGCGGGTGAAAGTGCGCGAGCTTGAAGAGGCCACAGGCTTATCACATGGCTCAGCGATTTCGATTTTACATAAATATTTGAACATGAAAAAGCTTTCCGCAAGGCTTTCCGCCTTTTCAAGAAAGAACTCGTGTACTACGGAGGGTTTTACAAATGTTCGGTAAGTAAATCTTAATTTGTTAGTTTTTGAAAAAAGTAAGGTTGGTTGCCGATTTCTTACAGTCTAACGGTTTTCAATTTTAGAAAAATCGTAAAAATTTCACCATAGTATCATATTTGTCACTCTGTTCGGATTTCGAAGGATTTCGAAGGATACGAAACATTCGAAGGATATTTTGGCCGAATCGTATCTCTAATGAACAGCTACATCACAGAACGGGTCAGAAACCTATAGGCACCACAATTCGATGGCGTAAGTGGCAGTGGATCGGTCACACCCTTCGAAAATGTGACAGTTCCATAGCAAAGCACGCAATGCAATGGAACCCAAGACGGCAGAATAGTAGGTCGACCGAGAAGTGTATGGCGCAGAGCAATAGTGAAGGAGTCCCGACAGCTGGGAAAGAGTTGTAGAGAGCTGGAACACATTGCCAGAAATCGTACTAGGTAGCGCGTAGGCGTAGTTGGGTCCTAAGACTCGTAAGGGGATGCAGGATACAAGAAAGTAAGTAGAATTCAAAGATCTTCTAGAGATTTCTTATGCAGTAAATATAAATTAGTGATTAGAGGCTTCATTGATTTTATTAAAATTTCAATTAATGGTGATGATAATACCAGTTATGAAATAATTTCGATTCCGTACTGGTTGGACCGTCAACAGACAGTTACTTGTCATATTCTTCGCATAAACCAAAAACCGACTGCTGTGGGTGGTGTCCCAAACATGAAGTTCATTGCTGCTATCTGACATCACTCATAAATAAGCATATATGAAAATATAAAACAAATTTAAACAACTTCCCAAAGGAGATCTTTCATCATATCGATCCCTTTACATTTTTCAATGCTATTAACCAAGTTTTAGAACTCTGAATCTGCCGGAGCATTGAAAAAGCTATCAAAAATGCGAAGGGACTGGTGAAGCATCAATACGGATTCCGAAAAAAACAGTCAACAAAAGCCAATGGAAGCAAAGCAATGGAAATGTGGAAGCATGAACCAAGAAGCACTCATCAACGCAAAATATAAAAAATGGCCTTAGGGGCAAGTTGGTGCCAGAGTGCCTTGTTAATATATGTATGTAGTATTGAGCTACTTCGGAAACAAAGTTCTTGTATACTATACCGCGATGAATGGAAAAAAAATGTATTAGGTGGGACACCACAAGCTTCAGTCTTGGGTCCCCAGTTGTTGTAGAAGTAAATGTAACTAGGTGTGCTGAGATGCAAACGACATTATCATGGTAGCTAAATAATTTAAATGTGCAGACCAAACCGTTAGAACTTTTTTAATTTGGCTGACATGTATTTGTCTCAAACTAGCTAAAAAAAAACACCTAAACCAAAAACCAAAGAAACCATTACCGTTAGAGTAGGCGGACATAAAATGGCAACCAAAGCAACATCTCAAATCTATAGACTAAAGCCGTCGAACCTGTCTATCGATTAAATATGTTAATAGGCAGCACCTTTCTGCCAAGCTTTTTTAAAGCAATGTATTTTATTGCTGACATGATGCCAAAAGATATTATTGCGGTTGCAGCACAAAGAAGGTTTTAGAGGGAAGAAGTGGAGTGCAGGGTAGGTAGACAGGTATGTGTGATGGAACCTAACAGAGAAACGTATATTTATAAACTCGTTTGACCAGACCAAATAGTAGTTTAGTCGGGTCTGGAGCCAAGTCCCCGGAAACAGTGTCCAACTCGGCTTTAATTTGCACAGGCTTATTGTCTTTTAAATGCAAGAATTTAACTATTTCACGATACTCGATTGTTTCTATTTTTACAAAAACACTGACATAGACTGATTCAAAGGACGGTCGAATAACAATTGAGAGTCTAAAATGGCTGAAATTTTCAGAAGTGTTTTTCCAAGCATACGAGTATACAATTGCAATACTATACTGTCTCGGCGAGTAACGCCATCTTCAAGTTGAGGCTCAAAGCTTTTCGAACGACTTGTTTACATGTTATTTTACAACACCAACGGATGGATAAAATGAAGGTGTGGAAAGTTAGATTGACGACAGGATACACCTACATAAGTTTGGACATAATAGTTGGCCTTACTATATAACCTGCACAGAAACAAGCGTCACGATAATCCCAAACAGGTCAGCGCTTTCATGCCTAATATTATGAAAGAATACTCGTAGTGATATCAACAAACGCTGAGCTACAAATGAAAATATGAGCGAGCCGAGCACATAAGGCTGAAGCCCACGTAATGAAATGCTGGACGACACGGCATGCAAGAATCCTCCATTTAAAATTCACAAAGCTGCACGGAAGCTAGCTCTGCTCTCGTCGTTTCGTTTCACATTTAAAGAAACAAATTACGTTCATTGTATGCACACCCCAGCCGCACTAATGCATCTCTTCTAAGACGTATTGTATTTCATTGAAAATTAAGTAAAGGGTGATCAGATAGCAATGATAGTTTTTCCAATTCTTATGTTTCAGCAGCTGTCAAAGTTACCAACGACATCTAGCTGTCAAAATATTAGGGTTTACCATTTTATCATACATCTTTTGATACTTCCCGAACGTGTAGAAATTATTAAAAAATACTATCGCAATTCGGCGCACGGTGGAAAAGTTTGAGCGTGAGTACACTCTTTTGGACCTTAAGCCACCAACCAAACAGAGATCGGTGCGCAGTGAAGAAAACATAACCGCCGCAGCAGCCAGTATCGAAGAAGACCCAGAAATGTCGATTCAGCGCCGATCAGGGCCAGAGAGTCAACCACGCTTATTTTGCGGTTGGATTTGGGCCTAGATCCGTATAAGATTGTGCTGTCGCAAGGAAAGAAGCCGAACGACCATAGACAATACCGTGAGTTCGCAAATTGGGCGCTGGAAATGTTGGCCGAAGATCCGGATTTTGGCCAAAAAATTATCTTCTCACAGAGGCTATGTCAACAAGCAAACTTGCCGTTATTGGAGCCATCACAATCCACAAGTGTTCGACCAAGCATCAAGGCATCCACAAAGATTGACTGCTTGGTGCAGTTTATGGCACGGCGGCATCATCGGTCCTTATTTCTTTCGAAATGAGGAAGAAGACACCGCTACCATCAATGGTCCTCGGTATAGAGCAAGTTAACCAACTTTCTGTGGCCAGAGCTCGACAACATGGATATATCCGAGCTGTGGTTCTAACAAGATGGCGCAACATGCCATACAAGCGACGCAACGCTCGAAGTGGTGAAGGAAGAATTTGGCGACTGGGTCATCTCACGGCGAGCGTTCATCAATTGGCTGCCGCGATCATGCCACTTGACACCCCTCAATTATTTTCTCTGTGGCTACTTCAAATCCTTAGTCTACGCTAACAAGGCAACCACTATGGACGAGCTCGAGGCCAACATTCGAAACGCTATTGCCGGAATAACGCCGCACATATGGGACCGACTCGTCAAAAATTGGACCAACCACTTGAAGCACTGCCAGCGAAGCCGAGGCGGCCATTTGCAAATGATGTACTATTCCATATAAAATGGCATGAATGTAGCTTCAAAATAAAGATAGAATCAATTTGATATCTCACACCGTTGTTGTTTTATTTAAACTTCTTTTCTTATCGTTCTTATCTGGTCAAATCTGGCAAAATGTGGACTTCAGCTAGTTTCACTCCGTTTGAGACATGTCGAAGGCTTGTGCAAACACCCATACCCTGAACTGGTTTATTCGGTTTCTTTTCATAAGCTGCAAGTAGCTTTCAATGATGCGGTCAGATATATCACCAGCTAAGTAGGTATGATCGAATCTCTTTGTATTCGAAATATTTTCTAGGCTGTACACTACAGCACATGGGTTTAAGTGCTTACTGTACTGCCATGCATTGCTGCAAGACGTCTCTACTACTAGAACAGCAAATTAGTACAATTTAGTACAATTTAGGTTATTTGACGTTTCATGTGAGTGACATTGATTTTGGAATTCAATTGTCAGATTTCAGAATGACAGCAAACCAATGCAATGAAATGTCAACAATTTACTGCGCGTCTGTTACACATGCATTCCTGCATTAATCAATGCAAGCTGCTTTGCTGCACATTCAAGTTTCAAGCATTAATATACTACGCATCGCAACATTAAAATTAAAAATAGAAATACGAGTAATACTTTCAAAAGCGATTCTCAACAACTGTCTTAAGTAGTCTAGTCGTTCATGGTATCACCGAGTGACTGCAGCTTAAACCCATTTCGTTTGACATTACATACGAGTAGAGTAGCAGATTTAATCAACCAATTCCAAGGATAATGTTCACAACCTTAATTGCTGAATCACTGTTTACATTCGTTAACTGCAACCGAATGAATGTTTCAGTTTTTTTTTACAGCTGCAGTTCTCATCGTTGAGTTTCATATTTCTTCGCCACTACAGAAAGTGGATCGAGAGGGCCATGTCATACAATCGTTGTCGTCGTTGCCATGTAACGTCCTTGATCTGCATAGCCAAACAAAAATGCTCGCTCTCAAATATGCAAGAAGCTTTTGTTCAATTGTATCCACATTTGTATTCCATGTAGAGACCGATGTGCGTGTAAGTGTAGAGTGTATACCTACTCGTACCCCCATGTACATTGTGCACAATGCAATGGAAATTTATTATCCTTTCTGTGCAGGAACTCCTTCCAATTTACTCCGTTTTAGTTTACTCAAGAATGTCATCATCGTCATCATCAGCGGCGCAACATCATCATCATCATCACTGGCATCGACGGCGTCATCCCCCTGCAGTCACCCTCTTTAGAAGCAACAGTAGCATCGCAGTGCGGATAGGAGATGACAGTAGTAGCAAGTAGCATCGGTGACATAGCGCGGCATGTTGGCAACCACTTTACGTTTGATTGCCTCCACGTCGTCGTTTCTAACCTTTCACGTATATTTATAATTTTAAATCTTCCTTAGCCAAGTACACGTGTTCTGCGATGAATCTAGGTTGCCAACTAGTGTTTCACTCATATCCTTGCAACCTGGTGCGGGCGGGGGGACAGAGAAAGAAATCTAAAAACCAAACAACGTATTCCGGTCATGATTTGCGACGACGACGACGACGACGACAACGAGAAGAGCTCGAATGCCGCAACAGCACAGTCAGCAATTGCACCCCCTTCCATCAATATCAATTCATCCATCCAGATGGAGTGTTAGAAGGTGTATTGCGATACCAAACAATGTTTGTCCAAAGCACACATGCTTTCTTCTACTCCTCCATCTTCTTCCGCTCAATGTGTATATGATTCCATAAATCGTTCCGCTTCAATTTCCCGACCTCCAAGCTTTGCGCTCTGAGTATTTACTTTATAAGAATTCAATTTTCCAATCAATCCGCCACTATTAACTCTGCTGACTTCCTTTTGGTGGATGGAAACAAGGACTCCCCCAACTGCTAGCTCAATCAATTCTTGCAACAGCAGGGAGAAAGAGTTTATATTCCTTTTTTTGCGATTTAAGTCATAAGCTGGTTGCTCCTTGAGAAAACAATCGTAAATAAATAATGGTAAAGTCCCCTTATGCAGCAGGGATTGTATCCAGATTTGTAATCCATAGAGGTACTTGTATATGAGATGATGTTGCGGGTTTTGTTTCTTCTATGCTTTACTCGTACTTGTTGGTGGTTGGTTGCGGTTGTGGTGAATCAACAGGAGTGCACAGTCAAATATTAAATCTCAGTGGTTTAAATAAATTTTCTTTGAATAAATTTACAATGCCTCTGCGAATGAGAGAGTACTTTCGATCGATTTCACCTGAAGGACACGAAAGTTAAGTCTATTTATGTATTAGTCAAGGACATGAGAGTTTTAAGCCAGACAAATGGAAAAAATAGATTCCTTTGGGGCTATGTTTTCGCACCTTTTTTTTAAAAAAAAATAAAGACAGATCCTAAACTTAACGAAAGAGGTATAGACTCTTGTTACCGTTGCTTTTAACTCTCAAGGACATGCAAATCAAATTCATCATTTCGAGCATTGTACGTTTTGAAAGTTTGTACTAATGTCTGACCAGGTCTCTTGGGTTAAGTTTTCGAAAAAGTATTACCAGCGATTTTTCTGCAATGAACTCGATGACCTCATTGCCGAACCGATTCGAATGCGGTTTTTAACGCAGTTTTGTTCTACGCACGAATAATATTTATGGTTTGAATTAACAGGGACATCCTAGAGAGCTGTAGAGAGCGAGAAAGAATAACAGGAGTAACCTAACATATGAGAGGGAGTATAAGAAAGGAAAAGTTTGAGCAAACAAGATGCTATCCGAAGAAGACGTGGGTGTTAATAAATAAAGTGCTAAGATGAAGGTAACCTGATTTGAATGACTTTATTATGAAAAACTTTTCACCTTATATATGTAAGCACCGCGGAGCTAGTAGAAAAATTCGGTGATCATTTTTCGCGACAGGCAGCGTCTATCATCCATAGATGTTAAAAAGCCGCATCAAGTCATCGGAACATTGTTCTACGAGTACGAGATTCAATGTATTTGGGACATATCGAATGCGCGCAGTTAGAAAATCTGTTGTATCGTCTAAATGTTGAAAAGGCGCCAGGAGCAGATGGTATCACAGCTATAGACCTAAGATCAAATACAGTTATTTTTGCTTCTATAATAACAAAGTTAAATAATCTATAAGTTTTGATACTTCAGTGCAAAAGCAGTCAGCGAACTATCGCCAACTATCGAGAACTTCATGGAACAAATTATTTCAAATCGTATATGGGGCTTCATCCAAAAACATGCTCTCATCAGCAATCAATATGAATTCCAAATAGGTCAAAAGCACTAACCAGCAAACATCATCACACTCTAGTTCTGTTCTTGGACTTTAGCAAAGCATTTGATACCCTCGACCACAACAAACTTACTCGTATCGATGCAGTCTAAAGAGTTGGAATTAGTGAAAAGCTGGCACACTGGATAGCAGACTATTTGGCAGAGAGGACCTTCCGGGTCCATCAAAGAGGGAATCAAAGATTGCTGCAGCAAGGCTTGTAGAGTGCAGTATGGAGTTCCACAAGGTAGCAAACTGGGTCCTCTACTTTTCATCTTGTACCTACTAAAGAAATGCTGATATGTTTTTAAAAAAAAGTTTCTCATTCGCCTACGCAGATGATATGGCAATTGTTGTGCGTTATCAATCCGCAGAAGAAGCAGCAAAGTTGGTGCAAGCCGAGTTCGACGAAGCTGGAAAATGGTGCCACGGCAATGGGCTAGTTATCAATGCCTCAAAAACAAACTCATGCACATCCGGAGCCCAAATTATCCAGCTCACAAGTTGTGAAGATATTGAAATGGTTGATACATACAAGTACCTAGGTATCACAATTGACTGTCATTTCCTTTGGGAGGTTCACGTCAACGTTCTGCGAAGCAAATTAAAGGGGTCACAGTTTACGATCTGCGTACTAAAACCAGTGTACCATGCTCTTATAGAGTCGAGGTTGCGGTATGGTTCTGAAGTACTACGACGATCCAAGTTTTCGAATGCCAATTACTCACCAGTTTAATACACGGAGACGAGTTGGGGGTTTATTTCAACTTCCAATCATCGTACCTAACTTACTCAACAATCTTCCTCAACATCTTCGGAACATAAATCCAATTTATTTACATTAAACCTCGAATATGAATGAAGTAATACAAAAACTTCAATTTGCATTACGTATTATATCATACATATTCACTTTGATGATTGATAACAACAAATTAAAACAAAAATGATGCACCTAATCTCCTCCAGATAAGCCATGAGGCTTCGCAGTGTATGTTAGTATTTTGAAATGAAATAAATGAATAAATGAAAATTCAATTGGAAATGGGCTTCATCCCCCATTACGAGTATTAAGTTCTGAATGAAGTCGGGGTTTTGCTCTGCATTTTGCCGCAACGAAATGGTATAATCAATAGTCTGTCGGCTTCAATTCTTCCACAAGCTGTACAATATGCCCTAAATCCTCTGCACGGACCTCCACGATAGACCGAGTTGAGCGGAACATCTCCTTGTTGATGTTTCTGGACTATCTTGCACGCTCTCCAGTACACGTTGAATATTTTCATCCGTGTGCGCCGTACGTGGTCTTTCAGTACTAGAGAGGTTTCTTACTGACCCTTCTTGCCCAAAAACGTCCAACCACGCGATTTATTGTTGACGGCGGCTGTGGGGACGATCCGCATATTAAAATGTCGACTATATGCACGCAGCGTCAAAACAATAGTCAAGTTAAGTTTTTAAACCTAAAATAAAAATGTGAAGTGCTAAAGGAATTAAAAACTGCAACGTCGTATAGAAACATTGCAAAAAAATATGGAATTGGTATATCCAGGATTGTGGGGATAAAAAAAAAAGTGAGGAAATCGCTTCGCGGGTGTATAAGACTTCGATTTCTGGAGCAGAGAACCGCAAGACGTTGTATCGATAGTTCTTGAAGCTACGTGACCGTCATGTTCCAGTTTAAGGGATTATGTTGAAAATCAAGGCTAAAAAGTTGCACACCATTTTCAAGGAGATAAATTCATTCAATGCGAGCGATGGATGGATTAATAACTTCAAGGCTAGATTTGGGGTTCGCCTCTTAGCAATTAGTGGAGAAAAACTTAGCTCTATTAAACATGCTGACTTGCCCTTCAAAGCAATATTGAGGGAGACTATGACTGACCTTGGTATCACTCGAGACCAAGTTTATAATGCAGACGAAAGTGGTCTTTTTTAGCGAATGATCCCAAGCAAAACATTTGTGCACTTTGGCTAAAAATCAGCTCCCGGAAGGAAGGACCGTTTTACATTTTTGGTATGCACGAACAGCACTGGTGATCACAAGCTAAAACTCCCGGCCATTGGAAAGGCAAAAAACCACCTTTGTTTCAAAAATTTCAAGCCTCCAATGACTTACGCCAACTCGCAGACATTTTTAAAAATTAGTTTCATTTAGAATTTGTTCCCCAGGTAATTATCATTTGAATAAATATTGTGTCTTACCATCTCTTTAATAGGTACGGGAGTTTATGAAAAATAACAATTTACCAGAAAAGGCAGTGCTTATTCTCGACAATACCCCAAGTCATCCTCCTGAAAACGAACTCCAAAGTGATGTATAGTGATAGCATTCGCACGATGTTTATGCCTCCAAACACAAGCCTCTTGTCAGATGTGATCTTCAAAGGACGAGACGTTGAGGAGATGTTGAAAAAATGTACCTTGCGTGACGCTCTAACATGTCTGCAAGAGGCTTGGAACAAAATAACACCGGAAGTCATTGAAAAGTGTTGGCATAAGCTATTTGAATCTGTTTTTAATGACGAAGAAGAAGATATCCCTCTTGGTTTCAACAACAGCGCTGAATATGCTTCAAGAAGTTTTTCCTGATAAACATAAGTCAATAATTCTTAATTTTCTTTTCGGCATTTAAATTTCATTTAAAGGTTCAATGTACGTTTGATGATGTAAGGGAATGGAATGAAGATGTGGTCTGCTTACCTTCTGATGCTGAAGAGTAACTTGTATCCTCAGAAGAAAGTGTAGTGGAGGTTGACGATTTAATCAAACCAGCAGAGGCCATTTCAGCCATCAACACCAGCTTGAAATTTGCAGAGCAATGTGAGGCCGATATTTCCACACTTTTAAGTTTCACAAGTTTGAGAGAGAAGGCAATTCTAAAACAACTTTCTTCCGGGCGCCAGTCAACCATAGGGAATTTTTTTTAGGAAAAACGTCTTAATAAGAACTATCCAATTACAATATTCCGGGCTATGAATTATATGGTAATTGTAATAATTCGTATAGTGCAGTTTGTGTAGCAGTATTCATAAAAGAACCGGTCAATTGTGAAGAAGTAGTAAAATATAATCTTAGCAGTGCAGATATCATTAAAATTACCTACAAAGAAAATGATGAACTTGTTACAACTTTGTGTGTCTATCGCTTGCATGAAAATGGCTTGAAAAAAATGTATTTATTGAACATATGGATGAGCTTTTGAAGAACGTAAAATCAAAGAATTTAATTGTTGTAGGAGATATAAATATTGACGTTTTAAGTGATAGCAATGATTCTGACAAATATATGCTGTTAATGTCCTCATATGGTTTAAAATCACTTGTGAACGAACCAACTCGCATAACAGACGTAACGCAAACCTGCATAGATCACATTTCTGTAAGATTACTGTAAGATTCTGTAAGAAAGGTACTTGATTTGAGAATTACTGACCACTGTATGCTAAGGCTCGATATAGATAATGTTACAGATAATAAAACAAATAGATACATTCCCTTTCCAGACAAACAGGGAATAGACTTTTTAAAACTAGTAAATGCCTTTAAGTTTGAGTTTTGGGAGCAGGTTTATATAGAAAATAATCCTTCACAAGCTTATGACGCTTTTTTGAAAATATTAAAAGGACATATTGCTAATTCTACCAATATTCAGTCGGGTACCAATAATAAGCTCAAACGAATGAAGCCTTGGATAAATGAGGTTTTGCTTAAAATGATAAACGAAAAAAATTCCCTTCGTAAAAAATGTAAAAGTAACCCCCGAAACACCAATCTAAAGCGACACTATCATAAACTCAGCCTGTTAGTAAAAAGAAAAGTAGCTATTTGTCGAGAAAGATTTTATTCACAGAAATTCGAGAACTGCAGAGGTAATGTAAAAGAGGAATGGAGAGTTGTTAATAACATTTTAAGTAATGGTAAAAAACGAGAAAGTATTAGTGAAATTCAGGTTGATAATACTTTAGTACATAACCATATGAATATTGCAAACAATTTCAATAGCTATTTTGCATCTATTGCATCAAACTCCAAACCTAATCCTTTTCAAAACGACTGTTGTAGTTGATGATGCTTTTCAGATAAATAGCTTTGTTTTTCAACCTTTCTCATCACTAGAACTTTATAAACGTATAATGAATCTTAACAATAAAAACTCGTGTACCTCGGATGGAATAAATAATTTTCTCGTTAAACGTATTGCCTTCTTCATTGTTGATGTTCTATGTTATATAATTAATATGAGTGTTAATTGTGGTATTTTCCCGTCTGCGTTAAAAGCTGCTGAAGCTCTTCATAAAAAAGGTTGTCGCAAATCAGGGAGCCATTACTTCCAACGTTCTCTAAACTATTTGAAAAAGCAATGAAAGATCGTATTTTGTGATTTTTAAACAAGAATAATTACTTATGCCATCAACAGTTTGGATTTCGCGAGGGTAAATCGACAGATATGCAGCGGTTTTAATAGCAATAGTAGTCCTATCGCATTATTTATTGACATGACAAAAGCCTTCGATATGGTTAATCATACGATTCTTCTGGACAAACTCTACAAAGCTGGATTCAGGGATTCAATGTTAAATTGGTTTAAGTCCTATCTATCAGAAAGATCTCAATGAGTTAAAATTAACGGAGTTTTTAGTAATATGTTGCATTTACGGATTGGTGTGCCTCAAGGTTCGGTTTTAGGCCCTATTCTATTTCTATTTCTTATTTATTCCATATTCAAACAAAATTTGAGTAGTAATATAAACAGAATAATAAATAATATAAACAGTTCAATATTCGAGTAGGTGGTAAAATTAGAGACTGACGTGCAACTGTTAAGGCAATGGTTTGCAAAACACGAACTAATTGTAAGCGAAAAAACTAAGCTTATGTTTTTTTCAATTTGAAAAATTCAAGTCTGCTTGAAAGTAATGTTGTTTTTCACTCCGCTATGTGTCCAAAACTTTCAATGTCCGCTCATAACTGTGGTAAAGTCAATTTCCGTATGGATGTATCCTGTTGTTCTAATTGTTTTAAAATAGAATCTGTTGAATGTTTTAAGTATCTGGGAGTATCAATAGATAAGCATTTGAGTTGGAAAATCCATGCAGAAAATCCAGCAGCGTAAAATGTTCCTGTTACAACCTTATTGTTCTAAAAAACTTCTCACAGTAATTTACTATGGTCTTGTTAACTCAAAACTACAGTATGGTTTAACGAGTTGGGGTGGAGCTTACAATAATACAATTGAACCACTACAAATAGCACAAAAGCATATTGTCAGAATTATTTGTAAAAAAAAGTAGTTTACAAGGTTCTTAAAGTGTTTTTTATGCTTAGCGGTTACAGCTCAATACTAAGGTATTCAAATATATACAGGTTAAGAGTAAACTCTCAGCAAATAGTAAAGGTACCAGTGGCAAACAAGACAATTTTTTCCAACTTTTATACTATATCAGCACCTACATTATTTAATCAATTACCATACGAAATTATAATAATTAATATACAACGTATTTTTTTTAAAAAAAAAGTCAAAATATGGCTATTTAATATGGATGTTTCTCAAATCAGAAATTTGTTTATGAGCACTGTTTAACTTGTTTTCTTTTTATCGTATAATTTCCGTAAATATGTATCTTACATTTATCATTTAGTCTTAAATTAATATAGTTTTGTTTTTGTTTGATTGATTTGAAAAAAAAAAACCACAGCTATTGTATATTTATTTATTGAATGGGCCATTCGCCTCTAGTCTTTATAAGGCTATAGAATGTCACCATATTATTTTATTCCTAAACTTTTGTCTAATTTATATGTTTTAAAGCATCATCCCCTGGAATAAAAAATAAATAAATAAAAAAAAAAAAGTCTTTTTTATACTTTTTTTAATCAACTTTTCCTTTTTTTTTGTTCCTTGTTTTTTGAAAATAAAATGAGTTGTTAATTTGATATATTTTATGTTTTTTTTTATGGCTATACTTTCTTCCTCAACCAAATTTTGATGTTCGAAAAGATGAACAATTCGAAAAGATAAAAGGGTCCTGTTTTATATGTGTTCATCTTTCCGAGATTCTACTGTAAATTCAATGATTTTTGTTCGTTGTTCTGTTGTGTATCGTTCCGTATTAAATTTCCAAGTCTTACTAGCAAAATTCTGAAAAAAAAAAATTCAAAACATTGAATTCCCTTGTTTTATTTATCTACCAAATTTATCCCAAACATATTCAATGGGACTGAAGTCAGGGGAGTAAGCTGCTCATTCCAGGGAGTACAATTGAACCTCACTTACTTAAGATGGTGCTACAGTACAGTACGGATCTGGGTCTCAACCAATATACGTTTCAAGCCAGCTCGATCTTGTGCTAGCCGCCTCCAGTTTTTCACACGATTTTTACAAAAGGTCCCTTTCCATTTGTGGACGACACCTTAGGTGAGGTCTTCCTTTAGTGTGTCGTCCCTCCGGACATATCCTTGCAATCTCAGGCAATGAATTGGAACTCTTCTGATTAGGTCGATGTCGCTGTGCAACCAGTATAGTTCGTTGTTGTATCTTCTCGTCCATTCCCCGTCACAGACGAGTCCAAAAATCAATCGAAGGTGTTTTCAACTGTCCATGCTTCTGCGCCATGTAGCAGAACTGGGATGATGAGGATTTCATATAAAGTCGCCTTAGTTGTCCGTGAGAGAGCAATGTCGCAATGAGCATATCTAGTCTATGGTGGACTTTCCTGGGCTAAAACTACGCTAATATGGACTAATCAGATTGTTGACAAAGGTGTAAGGCGTTCACATAACATGACAGATACGAGTAGTATCTTATACGCTATGTTGAGGAGACTAATTCCCCTGTAGTTGGCGCAGTTCTTGAGGATCTATGCTGGGGTTTCATTCGTATACCATACTTAGCATACTTTCACCCGACCTTATCTTACGAGTACAAATGAATTGATGTATGCTTCGTACCTAGTCATCCACAGCTGTTTTAAATAGCTCGACAGTTAGACTTCTAAAAATTTTGTCACATATGTACGAAACGGAGGGCACTACACTTTCATTTAAAATATTCTCTGTTTTAAAAAAAAAAACTTTCCACAATGTGAATTGTAGCCCTAAACCATGACTGACTCTCGACCATAAGCCACCTTAGAAATGATGTTGTACTGTTCATTTCGTCCACCCATTCATCTCGAAATGCTTTCTCTTTTTCTTCCGTCAGGCTTGGGAAAACAGTAGTAGAAGGGTTTTTGGTGCTGATCTTCCAGTCAAAAGAGAGCTGAAAGGTTCCCAATGAGCCTTCAATTTTCCTACGAGATCTTGGCTTTTTTTAGAATTTGTTCTCCAAAGGAGATATGAATACCCTTCTATTATTTCAAGGCACCGGCGTTTGGGAAAAGGGGGAAGAGGAGCAGAGGAGAAGCCTGTTAACGTTTTCTTTAAGTGTTTGAAGGTTGTAATGATGAGTAGATCATTCCACATTCGTGTCGTTTGGCTTATGAAACGAATCCCTATATTTGACAGTACGACCAAAGTTGGACTTAAGGGTGAACTAATGTTCATTCGAAGCATGATATTATTGCGGGTGAAATTTTGAAGGGGTGGAATGCAACTGGCTATTTCCCTGGAAGTTGCAGACAAGAAATCATTTATAAAAATACGAAAGAGAGTCGGAGACAAAACAGAGCCCTGAGGAACACCAGCATTTATATAGTGAATTGCAGACTTAAGGCCGTCCAAGTCAACTTTTATTGTGCCCGAAAGTTAATTTCTAGTCCATTGAAAAAGAGCCTCATCGACGCCATATGCACGCATTTTCAATAAAAGGGCCTGATGCCAAATTCTGTCAAATGCCTTTGAAATATCAAGTGTAACCATCTCATTTTCGCCGAAGTGATAGAGATATTGGTTCCAGTTATCTAAAACTCTTGCTACGAAAACCTTCCTCGTGACTTATGTTCAGAAGTCTATCATTTACCGCGAAGGTTTGGTAATAGTGACCGCAACCCAAACTCCTCGTCTAATGACGTTCATCTTTTCAGTCATAGACCAATAGCAAATCGATATCATTTTATTCCAGGATAAGCTCAAATTTGTTAAGGCTTTCAGAGTGATTCAGAAGCGATGTTTCCGAATGAGACTCACTCTCTTTCCCAAATGTCTTATTACAAGCATTCAGCACTTACTTTCAGCATCATCTACAATGAGATTCTACTGCTCCCTGTACCTAATCATTGACACTACGAATGTCACCAGCTCAAAGGGAGAAGAAAAAGGAAAAATTCTTTCAAAGACGTTCATAGAACGGGTATGAGTATGTAATGTAACTACCTACCATTGATTTACCAATCACAATTGTCACTTACCGCAACGACAAAATTAATGTCCTTGGACGTTTTCTTATTCACCACAACATTATATCAAAAGAATCCTTTTTTTTTACCCCACATCCTTTTATCAAAACATAAGTCCTGGCTGGCTGGCTGGCGCTGACTGGTGCACATACATACGCTCATACATAAACTCATGCACTCACTCAAAACGCATTATTTCGAATCACAATTCAGTGCACAGTAAATTTGTAATATTTATTTTTCCCATCTATTGCACGTTATTCAACAAATCCTTCTCCCCAGGACACCAACTACTAGACTAGAGGGAAAAACAAAAAAAAAGGACATATGCAGACGACTGTGAGTAAAAATGTAAAACTACGAACACAAATTCAAATAATGTCCCGTCCACAATTCCATTTGAATGGCGCACAATATATGAAATTGCCAAGAGAATCACATGGGAATAAAATATCAAAATTGAATAAATTTTGTCCTCCTTATGCTTGAATAGATTTTGTGTCCTTGTCACTGGCTCACATCATACGGAGTGCAAAAATGGAACAAAAAAAAAGAAAATAATCGAGAAAAAAAGTATCTGAAACGAGCCACTTGTACTTGTACGTAGAAAACGTTATGGAACCGGCATTGTGGGGATGTATGATATGCCGGGCGATGTCGATTTCCTGAATGCATGCATAAATGAGAAACCATTCGGTGCCTGCAACAAGGACCTTTTTCGCACATCCATAAAAAGTTACTTGTAACTGCCAAGTGATGTTCAATTCAATTTCTTGCCATGCAAGTGGCGATTGATACTTTTCATTTTTTTTTTGTTTTATTACCCTTCCCCCTTTTGTACTTCCATTTTTGTCTGATTTAAAGTTAAATTTGTTTTTTTTTTTTTTTTGTTACTAATGCTAAAGCATTGGGTGGGGTAGTTAGCAAGAAGAGGTACAGTGGAGTATGTATGTATGTCGCTGACGATAGTATTCCAACAATACTTTCAAATCCATGTTCCAGATACAAATGTTCGGATAATTAAATTTTAATTAGTTTCTGCGAAAAAATTAACAATTCGCTGATTTTTCGGCAAATAGGTGAATACTTCTTGCGAACTGTCAAATTTTATTCACATTCCACAGATGTGGAACGCAATCCACATTCTCGCGAGTTTAACCTCACAATTCTTTTGTTTTGTTCTTGGTGGTAATGAATGACAAGTGAAATTCGTAGATTGCTGCGACTAGAGAAAAAAGTTGCTGTGAATATTCGCTCGTTCGTATTCTCAGGTCGCTGAGCTACCTTTAGTGATGTGTTTTTAAAAGAACAGGTTCCTTAGCATCCATTGGCGCCAAATTGACCATGTGTGTCCGTCCGTGTGTAATAGGTTTTGAGGGCCTGTATTTTAAGCTATACAAATAATACTTGGTACATAAATTCATTGAACTTTAGGTTTTATTGGTTTTTGGTTCTTAGAAAAACGCCCACTACCACGCCCACAATCGTGTTAGGTATTGCCATATTTCAAGATATGTCAGTTTTCAGGACGATCATGTGCAAATATCGATAAAATAGGCCAACTGCTGCGCCTATTTAATACGGGACGGAAACATAAAATGATATAAAATTACGTGACGTTAAAAAAATTAAATGACGTTAAAAAATATTATAGACGTAAACGAATTTGAAAAAAATATTAGAAAAATCGTAACGAAATAAAAAGGGTTTATAAAAATTAAATTGAAAGGGTAGGGAAGGTACCGGCAAAGGCAAAGTTAAATAAAGCCCATCGTGAATACAGGATTCCCTATGAATTCCATAAGAATGCTCCCAATTTATTTTTAGTTGAATTGACGCCTGCATTTAATCAAATAAAGGGTGGACCATCTGCTGGATTCTTTGCAAATTGCTATAAAACAAAATTTAAGAGAGTAAACTTTTCCGATTATTTATGAAAAATAATTTCATTTAAATGGCTGTCGCGGCTGACTTAGCAGTAGCTCATCCTGTAAACCCAATATTTCTATGGTTCACGAATATGCCTGAATCGTTTCTGGATTATCAGCATGACATCGATATTTAAGAAAGATCCCACGAAAAAAAAAAAAAGTCCAACGACGGACGTTAAATCGTAACTCCGCGGAGACCAAGCAACATCACCAAAATGGCTAATTAAATAATTATTGAACTTAATGCGCCAAAGATCAATTGTTGGAGAACGACATGCCTCTGTAGTGCTCTCTTCATCTTCGAAGAAAAATGGGCCAATAATGCTGCCATTCAACAAACCACATCAAACAGTCATATGGTGGGGATTTTCAGCTGAGAGCACAGGATGAATACAACGATAATGTGTGTTAGAATGCCAATCTCATGAACTTTCTTCGACAGAAATTTCTTTTCAAATTGGCATTGTTTCGGCAACACAGCACTCACTTTGCAAATAAGTTTTGAATATTTCCCAACATTCAAGCGTAAATTGATTCATTTTGTACCGCAGATATATGGTACTATGTTTCTGTCAAATGTTTGAGCGCAAAAGAGCTGTTACTATCAAAATAACAGGTAATTTTAGAAGAAACCACCAGATGGCCCATCTGTTATTTCACACGAGTCGAGTTGAAGAAACCTTTAGAACAAATTTAATTTTTGTAAACTTCAAGAAAGGAGATAGCAATGTGCCAAGTAATTATAGGGAATATGAGTATCTGTCATGAATGGTGGGAGCCGCGGGTCAGTGGATAAGTGCGCGATCACTGAGCGAGAGGTTCAAGGTTCGAGTCCAAGAAAACACAAAAAATTGTCTCACAGTCCCACCTCTCGCGAACGTCTAACAAACATCCGTGAGTATAATTGTCATGAAAAGTATCACTCAATCGAAAAAACACCAGGAGGACTGGAAAGATAAATGCTCCCCAGTTATTTGGACGCCACCCTTGGAGTTTACTGAAACTTAATACCACCTAAGTTTCAAACCCACTTCACCAATCTTTCTTTCTATATCACTTTCTACAAACAAAAAAAAAAGCCCCTGCACTGAAAGAATATAGGGGTATTCATATTTGGTGCGCGCAAAATATAAAAAAAAGCTGAAGGAACGAAGACATAACACAAACGGAATAGGACAATAAAAGAACATAATTATTGAGCAAACTTAAGCTAAGTTCCCACCGAAAACGAATACAAAGGGCGACGGAAACTAGCAGGTTTTATGGAAATAGAGATTTTGCATAGAGTAATCTGTAATCGACAGCCACAATTTCGGGGCAAACGTAAACTCCACAAATGACACCCTGGTGGAAATTTGGCGCAGGATAACTCTCGGCAACCGTTGCTCGTTCGGCCTGTCTAAATAGCTAGGGTCCAAACTCCTAACCAGAAGGACCAAAATCATGCTCTACAGAACATTGATCTTGCCAGTAGAACATTGATCTCCTTCGAAAGGAAAATCCTACGCCGGATATTCGATCCTATATGCGAGGAGGGCGAATGGAGGAGAAGACATAACCGCGAACTCTATGAGGTGTACAAAGATGTGGATGTAGTCCGGAAGGCAAAAAAACGTCGACTACACTGGCTCGGTTACATCGAGCGAATGGACGACAATGCTCCAGCTAAGAGAGTCTTCGAATCCCAGAACAGATTCGAGACGACAAGGGATACTGATCCTCTGGTTTAAGGACCAAGTGATCGCGGACGCAATTAATCTTGGTCTTGCTAACTGGAAACAGCGAGTCCGGGACCACGAAGCCACGCAAGCCTATTAAGTAAGTAAGTAATCTGTACTTTATCGACGGTCTTCTTCTTCTTTTCCTTACGGCGAGGTTATGATCCGGCCTAGAAGGATCACAGCCCTCCCACTTTACTGCATCTCTACTGATCCGCCTGTGGGGTTTGCCGTTGTACTTTATTGACGGTAATAAACAAAATAAAATAATGTGTGTTTACAAAGCTCGCTGCAACTTTATAGAACTCAATGGAACTACTTTCAAAGTAAACTATCCATTATGCAATCTAAAAAAAAAAATCGAAAACATACAACAATTCAACGGTAGATGTCCTATTCTCAAAAAAAAATCAGATACAGAAACTTTGAGTAAGCACACCTATTAGAGGAGGAAATGATATAATTTTTTACTTGGATCATTCAGTAAAAATCTAAAAAAAAAATGCAATTAAATGCTTTAGCGTATAGAATAAGAATTTAATTACTAAATATTCCAAATATTCATTACAAGAAATTAGAAATAATGAAGTCTATAATGAAATTTTCGACAGACGGCATTTAAGTCACAATTTCCTTTAAACTATAAATTTATTGAAATTGTCAAATAATATTGCATTTTTATTACGAAATATAAAACCTCTTAGTACAAGTCCGCCATCATAGAAGATCTGCACACCAGGGAACACCTCTCCCTGGTTTTCGCAATTATTTCTGAAACTGTTAATCTTAATTGAATCAAATTAAGGGTCATCCATTTCGAGTTTGGGATTTCACATCCCTGCTATATGCCATCTGTCAAATCTATCTGTCATCCATAGTGACAGGTAGTTAATGCTTGACTTGCTATTTTACAATATGGATCGTTGTAAAATAACAAGTGATGTCCTAAGCCCTGTGCATCATCGTAGTGCTCGATCAATTTTGCCATCATGTATAAAGAAACACATCGTACAGTCTACATCTAACTTTCATACAACTGGTCTTATAAAGGGTTTTTTTTTTAGAGCTATAGAACTTTAAAAAAATCGTAGTAATGGCCATAGTATTGGCTTTATTGGATAAACAATTTTATGCGTGTTTAAATATAATTTTGGGCATATGGAAGTCCCATTTTCAACTACTTTTTCGAGCAGCTGGGGCCGTATATCGGCAATAACGCGGCGAATGTTGACTTCCAAGTCATCCATCGTCAAATCACAGGTCCATTACTCAAAATTATGCGCTCATCCTGCGCCATCGTTTTGGAACCACAGCACATTAATGCCATTCAATTGGGGAACGAAAAAGTCAGTAATCATGGATCTACGAGGGTTGTCCCAAAATTACCCGACCTGACGTATAGATGGCGGTTGTTGTTTGCAAAAAATGACTATAGTAGAATGTAGGTACCAACCTTATAAAGCTTAAATTTGAAGTTTGATTTAGTATTAATAAATGGCTCGGTGGTAAAAAATTTGCCAACAATGAAGGGGTGAAGTTTGCGGTTGATGGCTATTTTGAGGAGCTCGACTAATCTCACTATGAACATAGTTTCGAAGCTATTGAACATCGCTGGGAAAAGTGTATCGAGCTAAAAGGTACTTCGGGTACTAAAGGTAGTCGGGTACTTCTGAGACTACTCACATTTCTTCTTCTCTTCATTGACTGTAGCGTTCTAGCCGGCATCACTTTTAAAGAAATTTAGACCAGTCAATACAGCACACCAAACAGTGTCTTTTTGTGGATGTAACGGCGTCTCAAAAATGGCTTGTGGATTTTCTTCACTCCAAATGTGGCAATTTTCCTTGATGATCCTCATCGCTGAACAAAATTTTGTGTTGAAAATGAGGATCAAGAGCAAACTCATTCTCGGCCCATTCACCGAACGTACGACGTACACGATGGTCAAGCCGCTTCAATTCTTGGACGAACTAGATCTGTAAACTTGCGTAAAGTGGATGGACATAGTTCTAATTGCTGTGCACGATGGCGAATCAACTCATTCGGATCCTCCTGAATACTACGCTCCGCAACAGTAATAGCTTCTTCGGTGCACGTTGTCTGACGTCTCTCTTTACGTGTATTAACAATTAGAGTATGAGTGGTGCGAAAACAATTTAATTACTTGACCGGATGGATGATTATGTTAACCGTAAAATGACGTTCGTGAACTGAACCACGATTTTCGAAATAAATTTGCACAATTTACAACCGTTGTTCTGATGTAAGTCTATTCATGGTGAAATGGCAAACCAAACTGAGCACAAATCAGCTGACAGCTGTCAAATTAATTGTCGCTGAAAAGGTATTGCCAATACGAAAAACAAACAACAATTTGTAGTGCCTTTCCTGATTTGTGGACTTTTTTCAATTCAATCCTTATAATGATTTTCTAACTTAAGAGATAGAACCTCCTGTAACTGAATTTATTAAGTTCCCCACAAAAAAAAAGTATGTAAGTCCCACCAAGACTTTCGAACGCCACTGTACATACTCTGATTCCTTGCACTCGAAAAGGCTTCATATAAGTTTCCTCAGGATACTGATTTCCATTATGGATTCACAATTGGGCAGAAGACATTCAATAAGTAATTTGCTTCGTTTTGGATATGTATCCAATAAATCTATCTTATAACAACCCACAGCTCTAGCTCACATGTACTCGTACACTTACAGCCATTTGAATCTGTTGCTTGCAAAATGTGTTCCTAGATAACGTCGCCAAATCAATTCCGAAAAAAGCCATTTCCAACCCCGTTCGTCCTGTTTTTCTAGCGTTTATTTCCCATTTTTATATTTTTCTCTGCAATTTTCACATGTACTCGTAACGTTTGCATAATATTTGAATAAATGTTTAAAGTGTTGTCCTTGTTAGTGATAATTTATCATGATTTTGTTGTGTACACCTTCCGCCTTCCGTTTTACCCGGCGAATGTGCAATTTCAATTTTTTTTTTTTTTTTTGCTTGCTCCCGTCCTGTTTGTATTTTCATTTCGTCCTTTGCTCTCGATGGATGTGGCTTTGTATGGGTGTATGTATAAATCGTTATTATCGAATATTTATTGGGGAAATATTGAAAAATCATTGGAAGCCTTCTCCTTGTTCACCATCGGTTTATAGGTGAGATTGCCATGTTAATAGGCGAGGTGGGGTGTTTTATAGGTTACAGCGAGATTTTTCCAATTTGCCGTAATGTTTATTTTATAAGCGGCGCGGCAAAATTGAACTATTCAGCCAACAGAGCCAGTGGGAGTTGAACATAGTAGCGCCGATTGAATTGATGCGTGCTATTTGCGCGGCAGCGATAACTAAAATAAATTGCGATATTTTCTTGCAATTATTGGATGAGGTTATTTCCGTTGTATTTAAGTGTTTTTATTTTTTTTTTTCCTCTGGGTAAATATAATAAATATCCTTATTACTGCAAATTGGAAGAATACAGCTGTGTATCCTTAATGAATTATAGTCCAACGGCGATATAAGCGAATATGGTGGGAGACTGGTTAGCCGGATCATTACGATTTTATTGAGTTTAATTATAAAAATTTACGGCCACTGAGTCCTTGGCATTATCCTGCTCAAAGGGATATTTAAACATGTTGAGCTTTGATATGCCTGCTTAATTTTTGTGTCAGCAGAAAATGTTATTCTGTTTAATTTGATCGACCCTTTAACTCATTCCCAAATCATAGAATACAGAGAACAAAAGACGGCTGAATCTGTTTCTGATTCTTCCATAATGGACAACGAATGATCTTCGGAGATCACAAGTACTCCGAGGCCGGTTAATTTACCGAAATCTAAAACAGGATCAAAGTCTATGCAAATAGATCAACTTCAAACAACCCAAACACTTTAACACTGCAAAATTAGGAAGCTTTGAAGTAAGAACGGGAATATATATTGTAATACTATCCCTTTGTCCTTCTTGGTTATTATTTGACTGAATTTAGTTCAAATTCCAACGATATGAACAGAGCTCTGTAGTCTTTGCACCGAAAGGGGGTAAGGTGCAGCACAATTAGTACTTAAGTGCCATTGTGAGTCACTCACGTGACCTTGCTTTTTGAATGGTGTTAGCAGATTGTTGAAAGGAAACGGTTTCAAATTCATTCTGTGGCATTCAGGAAACTGATCCACCCTGTGATACTCCTGGTTTCCGCCCCAATCGTAGATAAGGTGGACAGGCTTGTGGAGGGATTTTGAAGATGTATAAGCCTGTACTGCTTTAGATAAAAATCATGACTTAGTCAACATTTTTCATATCTTTTATTGTACCCTATCCCAGGGGGTATATTAATTTTGATACATAAGTAGTTTGTTTGCTTTAAATGGGGCTACAGTCCGGGGTGGACCTGGGCCTCAATCAACAAGCGTCTCTAGTCAGCTCAATCTTGTGATAGCTGACTCCAGTTTTGCACACGAGGTTGGCTGAGTTTCATTTCCCTTACTGCATCGTCCCTCCAGGATGGATTTGAAGGTCAGAGCGTTGATGTCCATTCGCTCTATATATTCTAGCCATCTCAGGTGATGAATTTGATATTCGTATACTGACAGTCGGAGGAAAGAAATTACTCTACATTTTATCAAGCAATGGTAAAACAGACTTGTCAAGGAAACCACTATACCAGGGCTATTCAAAAGTTCTCCCCTAATGATAGGCAATATCCCTGCTCTCCCATAAATTATTAGAAGTTTTGTAAATTAGATATTTCGTGTGCCATAAGAGCAGTGTGAATATCTTAGCAATTGAAAATACAGGGTGCGGCAACATAACTTCCTTTTTTTAAAGGCGTGCCATTGAGGTGGTGGGGGGCATCATGCGTTGGTAC
This sequence comes from Pocota personata, assembly GCA_963082735.1. NCBI lineage: Eukaryota > Metazoa > Arthropoda > Insecta > Diptera > Syrphidae > Pocota > Pocota personata. The sequence goes on along the minus strand of OY720431.1, from coordinate 32,688,526 downwards.
CGTGTGGAGCGTGCTTTTGCCATCGGGGTCTACTTTTCTAACGGAAATTCTGTGATCGCAACCCAGCGTGCCTTCCGAAATCACTTCAATGTAGCCCCGTTGGGCCCTGTCCCGGATCGAAAATCAATTGTTACATGAGTTGCTACGTTGAAACAAACCGCAAGTACGACAAGACAAAGACTTGGAGTCCCTCGGCCAATCAGATCACCTGAGAACATTGATGCAGTGAGAGCTTCAATCTTACGATCCCCACGGCATTCTGCGAGAATTTTTTTTCCACGATTTGATGAATTGACAGGACGAAGCAACGGCGCACACTTCATGGGCATCAATGTCTATTTTGAGGGAACTCTTCCCGGAGCGTGCCATCTCAATAAGGGGCGATTTGGAGTGGCCAGTCCTGCCTCCCGCTTTGACCCCTTGCGATTTTTGTTTTGTTGTGTTTTTAAAATCCCGCATTTACATCTGGGCAGAAATTGCCAACATACCGGCTGATATGCTGGTGAGGGTCATGACAAACGCCAGAAATAGATTTATTCAGTGTATGGGCAATGGGGGGCGTCACCTACCTGATATGATTTTCAAAACTGTGCAAAACAAAACTTTAGGTATGTACCTACCAGTGGCGTGGCGTCCATACAAGCCGATTCCTTCCGGCTTCCCCTTTCAAATATCAAAAAAATTTTATAATAAAATTTGTATCTGCGATGGTCGATGAGACAGCAGATATGATACACAGAGAACAGCTTAGTATTGTAGTGCGTTATTTAGTAGAAAACAGAATACAAGAAAGATTGCTAGGTTTCTTTGACGTGAGTGTGGGTCGAAACGCTGTTATTTTGAGCGATAAAATTATAAATGTCTTAGATAGTTTTATCTGTAAAGAAAAGTTAATAGGACAGTCCTATGATAGTGCGGCCGTAATGTCCGGTGGCCATGGTGGAGTCCAAATAAGAATCCGGAATATATGCCCAATGGCTATTTTTATTCCCTGTTATGCCCATGTTCTGAATCTAGTGTAATCTAAATCGTTAGAAAGCATTCCTGAGTTGAAATTATTTTTTGGCTTTGTTAGTAGTATCGTTAGGTTTTTCTAATAAATCAACTAAAAGAACAAATCTGCTAAAGACAATTGCTGATCGATGAATGCCCGGGGTATCAGAGACTCGATGGCAATATCATTCGCATATAGTGAACATCTTATTCAATTGCAGAAAAGATATTATAAAAACTTTTCAACAGATTTTATGTGAACCAGGAGAATGGGATAACGATACTCTGGTTGTGTCCGAAAGTTTGTTGTACAAACTACAGGACAAAGAATTCTGTGTTTTGTTGAATCTTACTTCGGTCATATTTGCAAAAACAGATATTCTTTTTAGTTTAATTCAAAATAAACAAACTGACATAGAGCTTGCGAAGCAAGAGATTGAGGGTTTTGAGTCATGGATTCATTCTGAATTTTTAAACTCATTTGACTCAATCTATGAGAGCGTAAGTAACTGCTCAGAACCTCCACGCAAACGCCGACTACTTAATATTGATTCAAAAACAAATTATAGCCGAATTTTTGTAGCAATTATAGATAATGTTACAAGTCAGATTAAGAATAGATACCTATTCATTTTAGTTCATATATTTTCTTTGATTTATTAAACAAATCAAATATACACCCCGCGCAACAAAAAAAGTCGCATACGGGTTTTCCATTTTTTTGCGCTAATTACCTTTAAGGGATTCGCCGAATTATATTTTATTGCTTCCGGGTTAGGTAATGCACATTTTGGAATGTGTCGGAATTCATTCTGGCAGTATTTAACAGTGCGTGCAGTTGTATTTCTTAAATAAAAGTGAAAAGAGTATATCGCGATGTCTAAAAGGGTATAATTGAGTAAAGAAAATAAGGCAGTTATCGTCGCCTTATCCAAACAGAATCAGTCATTTCGTGAAATTGCTCGACATATTGGATGCAATGAGAGTCCTGTAAGAAGATTCTGTAACAAATATCGTCGGGATCACAATCTGGACAGAAAAATTTTCACAGGATTGAAGAGATGTACTACTGTTCCGGAAGACCGGGAACTGAAGAGGCTAAGGTTAAGAAACAGGTTTAAAAATGCATCGAAGTTAAGAGCTGACCTGCGAGAAGCTACTGGCGCTGAAGTTAGCGTCAGAACTATCCAGAATCGTCTCAACGAGATGGGTTTGCTAGCAAGGAGACCAGCGAAAAAGCCACTTCTGACCAGCAAAGTGAAGAAAACGCGCCTTAGCTGGGCTAAGGAAAGGCAAAACTGGAGTGTTCAAGATTGGTCAAATGTGGTGTTCTCTGATGAGTCCAAGTTTAACCTAATCGGACCGGATGGGAAGCAGATAGTTCATCGTAGAAAAGGGGAACGCTACAGCGACGAATGCATAGCTCACACCGTAAAACATTCCCCTTATGTTATGGTGTGGGGATGCATCACCGCAATCGGAGTTGGATCTCTAATTATGCTCGAGGGCACTGTTAACGCCATGCAGTACAAACAAATTATCTTAGATGGTGTTGTACCGAGTATGGAAATGATAACAGCAGAAACTTCAAAACCAATTTTTTAAGATGATCCAGCACCTTGCCACCGAGCAAAATCTGTGAGTAATTCGAGGTTTTTTTTTTCATATTTATGGGTGTTTTGAAAATCTTATGATTTTAGTTTTTAAATTTCCTCCACAGATTAAAACTTTGAAAGAAGAATTAGGAATAGAATCCCTAATTTGGCCGGGAAACAGTCCAGATCTCAATCCCATCGAAAATGTCTGGGCTCTTATGGGAAAGAAGATCCAAGATAAAAAACCAAAAACCATGCAGCATCTAAAGAGCATCATTGAAGAAGTGTGGCTCAATGAAATTAATAACAATTACCTCGGTAATCTCTATGCCTCCATGCCAAACAGGGTTCATGACGTTGTTAGGGCGAAGGGTGGTGCTACGAAATACTAGAATCATTTTTTAGTACCATAAAAGTCTTAAATTATGTAAAAAGGTTTCTTAGTTAATAAAAATATGAAAAAAGAAAAGAAAAATTGTATATTGATAGTACTTGGGTAATATCTGATATTTTGTAGTCTGATCTTCACGATCATTACTTTTTTTCAATTAGGCTACGAAATGTATTGTCAAATTGGGGAATGTGTTAACTTAAATGTTAAACATCAAAAATACAAAGTGACTACGCAGTGATTAATCATCATTTATTAGATTTCTTCTTCTCAAGCTCTAACATTGTGTGAAATCTTTTTAGCCCTGCCTTTGACTGTGGTCTCCGTCGAAAGATCTTTTTCGACTTTAAAAATAGTTCACACTTAATAAATTCCCACAAAGAAGAAATACTCTCAGACCTGGCACTTTTATCTATCGAAAAGCACCTTCTTTTAGAAACTAAAAATAACTCAAATTTTTATGAAAGAGTTTTAGCAGAATTCGTAAAAAAAGAATCGTAGGATAGCTTTAGAGTACAAATAGGTAGTACATAATTGTAATTGCTAAATTTAACAACGCTCCGAGTTATCAATAACTTATATAGATTATTCTGCCCAGAATGACTTCTTTCGAAGCCACTTTTTTTATGCGATGAGCTCATGTCTACGTAAATTCCAATGACTTAAAGTATAACAAAGGTGGCTTAGATTGCATATCTTAAGTCTGTGTTTCGAATAAGCACCAAAATGGTAAGTCTTGAATAAAACATTTTACTTAAAATTTTTTCCGCTTCCCTCTCTTGAAATTTCACCCCACGCCACTGGTACCTAAATTATAAAAATAAAATTAAACAATGTCTGTTTCATAAAATGCGTTTTGAAAAAAGGAAGTTATGTTGCCGTACCCTGTATAATACCTACACCTAGACTTCATATCTCTTAGATCCTAAGATCAATTTTCAGTATAAATTTAATCAAAATTTAAATTGACAAACTACCTATAGTGTCTTCTAATATGAAATTCACAAATGCAATCGATATTATGTCATCATTCGAATTACAATACTTACCCTGAAAAAAATTTCAATTTCTTATTGAAAAACTTTACCTATATCCATCTCGACGGTAGTACATAAAAATGCGGAAAAAAAATGCTTAGGCATGTTTCCAAATTAGTTCAACTTATTTTGATTTCTTTCTTTAATCGGATGTCGCTTAATTTATTCCCAACATCGTTGAATTCTTGTTGAGGGTGAAGTTACAGTGTCACCACTCAGCACATTATTAACATCACAACGACTACGACCGCGAGCATCCCCTGGCCTCCGCTCTCTTACCGGAATCCCTGACTTAATCCAAATCCTCCAACCTGAAGCGGCAAAAAGAAAAATTCTCCTCTTCTTTCAGCTAAAACTGCTGCGGCGGGGGGGATAAGAAAAGAAATTATAATTCCAACATCAACATTATTTAACGCTTGAATCGAAGTGGAAAGTGAAGAAAATCCCATGTAGTCCTAGGAAGGAGGATGGAAGAAAAAAAAAAAAAAATTACAAAAATCCGCTTCCACATCCAAATTTCATTTCCTAGTCGCAATAATTTCATTCTTGAAATTTTTTTTTCTTCCAACCCCCATCCCCTTTCAGGCTGTAAGTAATGGAGGTCTGTATTTTTTTTTTTTACGGGAAATTTAATCAATTAAAAGTATGTAAGCAAAACTCTCTGAGTGGGGGTGGATTTGCATCTGGAGAGAGAAAGTATCTACAAAATACTCTTGTGAGTCACGTGGTGAAAATTTGTTCTTTATTTTTAACTAACTATTCATCTATAGATACTGTATCTGGGCTGTGTTCTTCCGGAACGTCAATCTTCTCGGTTTCAACTGACTTCACATCGATTTCCTTTGTTTTGAAAGCGTCCACAGTTGAGACATCTGTTGCCTGCTCTTCTGGTTTGTCATCTTCGATAATTTTATGTTCGTTGTTATTAGTATCATTAGCGGTTTCCGCTGGTTCTTCTCCGACCTCCTCATCAATCTGCGGCTGTTCTTTCTCATCATCTTCAATAACTGGTTGCTCAGTTGCGGCCAAACCGAGTTTCTCCAACATTTCAGCTTCCAAAACATTAACCAATTCGTCGATAGCCTTTCTTGCTTCCTCCAGTTGTTGTGAGTTGGCTTCAGCTTGAGGTGCTTCACCTTCTTCTGCTTTGTCAACATTATCGCTGTAATCGCTATTGTTAGCTTCTTCATTGTCTATGGGATTCGCTTGTGGAATCTCAGCAATGTCAGACTCTTGATCTTGACTCTCAGATGCTGGTGCTGGTACAATCGCTATCACCTCGATTGGTTCGTCTTCAGACATAACTTGGTCGTCTGGTTGGGCCATTAGCATAGCTTCACCATTGTCAACAGACATTAGAATCAGGTCTGGTTTCTTTTCCAATTCAGGTTCATTTGACTGCCGGGAGCGGGGAGAAGAAAAAATTATTCAAGGTCAAATTAAATACAATTTACAATTCGAGATGACTAAGTTAGTCATGTTTGTTTGTTCACCTCAAGCAAGTTCTTGGTGTCGATTTCATTGAAAGCCTCTGCCAGTTTTGGATTGATCTCAAGCAGCGGAGTATCACCTTCACGAATGTAGACGGGAACATAACCCTCTCTGGGTTCCAGCTCTTGGTAGGGAGCAGCATCTGTGTGTGGAAAGTGTGAAAGTTGTCTTTAATTTAATAGATTAATATTTAAATGGCTATTTGTTTACGAATGACAAAATTAAGAATAAGACTTGTTATATATGCATTTCAGTGCAGCTTCATGAGACAGAAATTTGAGGCCATTGTGGCCCTGTTTATACAGGGATGACCTAGACAAATGGTGAAACACTTAGTGTTGTGACAACGCCTGAGTATATGTTTTACGAAAGTGAAGACTATTAATAGTTGATTTGCATTTGCTATACATATGATAGATAGGCTGTCTACCCATCTCAGTTTAGGTGGGACAGCTGCGGTTTTTAATTGCTGTTCAGAGCGGTTTTCGATTTGTCCCGGTTTTAGAGATATCGTCATCCAACAAGAGGTATCATTTTAAATCAATTGGAAAACGCAACATTTTTATGAAAAGTGGTGATATTTTTATTCTAATCTAAAGTACAGACTCTGAGGTTAGTAATGGAATACAATATCTGCTAAATATCCGCCTCGGCTAGACTTTATCTTTAACACAGCCCCAAAGGAAAAAGTCTAATTGTGTTAAATCGTACGATCTCGGAAGTCTCCATTTCGAGAAATCACACGTCCAGGAAATTTGTCACGCAATAGAGCCATTGTTTCACCAGCTATGTGACATGTGGCGCCGCCGTCCTGCTGAAAATAAACGTTGTCGACGTCTATAGCATCAATTTCAGGCAAAAAAAAAAAAGTCAGTTAACATCGTTCGGTAACGCAATCAATTCACTGAAACGTCGGAACGAAACGGAAATATTACCCAATGACACCGTCAGCTCAACAACCGCACCAAACTGTCACACATTGTAGATGGAGAGGTTGTTCCACGGCCGTTTTCGAAAACGTCATCTGCATCAAATTGCTTTTGCATAATGTTCTTAAACGCAAGCTGCATAAGTCGTTTATTCGAAAACACCATTATAAATCGCACTGCATTTGCAGCATGTTCGATAATGCAGTGTTTGCAGGGCAGATGTTCATAAACGTCATCTGCGCTGCAAAAAAGCAGCCAGACAGCTGCGCTGCGCAATAAGAAAATGACTGAATCGATTGAATGAAATCGATTATTTTATTTCTTTTAAGTAAATATTATGTTTATAGAACTCCATCACCTGCTCCTACCCAAGTATGGATCGAGTCATTGGAATATTGCAAATTTTCTCAAGCCCTTAGGCTCCATTTTGCTGTTTGAAAACGTCAAATGCGATTGCAAAAAAAAAATCATGGAGGAGACACAGATCAATGGTAGCAAAAAACGTTTGCAGTTTGACGTTCGCAAACCTTAAGAGCTGCAATGACGATCAAAATGACGTTTTCGAAAATGGTCCACTATTTCTCTTGAGCTTTCGGAGCCCCAGGCGTGACAGTTCTGTGGGTTTACGTACCCAGACAAATGGAAATGATCCTCATCACACAGAATAATTTTGTGTAATTCATCAATCATGAAAATCATACATCTTGTGTCAACTGCACCTTATAAGCATGTAGGCCAAGATCTTTATGCAAAATGAGGTGCAAATTGATTGCGGATAGGCCCAATTTCTGTAATCTTCTTGAAATGGACACACCTGGGTTTTCAGTCACACTCTCAGCTACGGCAGCAATATTTTCAGCTAAACACGATATCATCACTAACAAGTCCAAGACGTTCAAATTTATCGATTAAATTCACTATAGCTGTGCTAGAGGCGCTCGATGATGACCAAAAGTAGTGCGAACTTTACAAAACGTTTCCGCGATATTTTCACCGTTTTTGAAGTTAATTTTCACTATTTCAACACGTTGTGCGAGTGTGTATCGATCCATATTTAACAACCTCCTAGTTTTTACTTATTAAAAGTCATCGCAATGACACGGTAGTTTTGACAGTTCAACAATGACAGTTCAACAATGGCGCGAAATTTAAAATGACACCTCTTGTTGGATGACCCTATATTATGCCACAATAATTTTTTACAACGCTACTTAAATAAATTCAGTGACGAATTGAAGTGTCTCTTTTCTTAAATTTGTTGTGGGATTTTTTGATACACCTCCAAACATGATGTAAAAATAATCATCGGAAATATCTACGGTAGCATTTTTAGCAATGAAATGTACGAGTATCTGATCGGTTTTGGTGCCCCACGGAATACCCCATCCTACCATCCACCTTAGTATCCTGCCTGATGATCTTACGACAAACATGTGTCCTATATACTTTCTAATTGCCTACCTACTCGTAATTGCCCATCAAAAAAGGTTTACCATCGAAGTAATTGGAAGAAACGATCACCTCTTTTTAGCTCCTAAATAATTGATTTAGCCAGAAAAAACGTAAACGAATTGTGTCCTCAATCTCTTCATACTGTAAACTTGGACGTTAAGTCTCTACCAGCTCATGGGTAATATAAGCGAATATGGCGGGAAACTAACCGTGGGAATTATCCCCACAAAACAAGATCAAATCCCTTCGAAGAGTCAATGAATAAAATTTACCGCATGAGAACGAGAAGCAGAAAAAGGAGGAAAATGAACTGATGAGAGGTAAAGAAGTCCAGCTCAGTAGTTACGTACTGAGCTTAAGAATCCCAAGGTATATCACTCGAATCCGACATTCTCCAGTCCAATGCAATCAACATTTTCTCATAAATCAATACCGTCTCCAATCGGCAAATCGCAAATCTAATCAGTGAGAGATCTGCTGTTCACAGAACACTTACTCGTACAAATCAAATAGATGGATACAGCATTTATGTATTGAATGGGTTATAGTTCAACAATAAAATGGAAGAATCAAGTTGAGATTGCATGGAAGTTCACTTGTGTTCGGCTCTGCATACAAAAAAGCTGTTGCAGAATAGGAACGAGGCTGTGTTTAAAAAATAGTCTATTACCTGGAAGCATGAGAAGGTGAATCCTTTGGAAGCATCATAACTTACTCGTGTATGGTAGAAATATTGGTGTTACAGTTCGTTAATGACTGATCCTGCTGGGCTCTTCAGCTGCTGGTGAAGTGATAAAAAGGAGAATGGCAGGCATGAAATTATTCTCAAAATATGGCCGATAGAATGCATATCCGATAATTATTTAGATTATCGCTTATTCTGCCCGACTCACTGCGCTGATTTGGCATTATCAGTGTAGCATCATAGTAGGACCTGAAAAGTCTACAGTCGCCCAGATATTCCCACTACACTGAATCCCGTAGTAGGCTCATGAAAGTCAAGCCAATACCCCCCACCTATTCGACTTTAAGGTAACAACAGAGAGAGGGGGCTTTCTTTTAGTATAATATCTTTGCTCGATACTCGTATGTTCCAACTCATACGAGTATGTAATCAACTCCAATAGGAGATTTAAACCCATTGTTGTGGGACTTCTTTAATATTGCGTCGGTTAAACTGGTCTATGGTTAAGCGAATGTATATCTGAAATTATCTTTCTAAACTGTGTCCAGCTTCTGGCACATATGAATGAGATGAAATAATGTAGATACTGTTCGCAGAGTCGTGCCTGTGTGCCGAAAACGAAGTAAGAAAATTGACCCTAGAAGTGAACAAGGACAAGGCAAAGTGTATAATTGCCAGCATAAGGCCTTAGGAATGACACCTTTTTTATATAGAAATTATAGAAATTTAATATCTGCAATACCTGGTACATAAGTCGTCGTACTTTTTGATGCCCGAAAGTAACGAGTTATACAAAGTGGTGCAAAAGTCATCACCCTTTTTTAGTATAAGACTTGAAGACATACCCGCACAAAGTGCAAACAGTGCATCAGCTATTGCCAGCAGACCGCCAATCGCTTGTAAATTGCACCAAAGCCCTCCTAAACCTCAACCGCGATGAAGATGATTTTCTATTGAAAATCATAATAAGCGACGGACGCATATGAATATACAAAATTATTGCTTGTAGGGACGCGTGTAATGCACAAAGAGCCATTATATCCTTTCAAAGACACTTTTTGGTGCGTCGTTTACGAAAGCAATGTGATCGGTCCTTATTTTTTCGAGTACGTCATCGGCAACGCTGTTACTGCGACTGGTGAGCGCTACAAAACCATGATCAATGATTTCTTGTACCGCAAATTGACGAATTGAGTTTGGAGGACATGTGGTTCCAGCAGGATGGTGCAACCGCACACACAGCACAAGCAAGCGTTTCCCGGCCGCTTAATCTCTCGCTTTGGTGATTTGCACTGGCCCGCAAGATCATCCGATTTGATCGTTCCAGACTTCTTGCTTTGAGGTTTTTTGAAGCCACATACGAATAAGCCACGGACCTTTGCAGCCCTAAAGGAGAACATCAGACGAGAAGTGGACAATTTATTGGCAGAAGTTTTGAGAAAAGTCATGGAAAAGTCTGTGGAATGAGTCCGAATGTGCAATAACTCTGAGAACGGCCACTTAACTGATATTTTCTTCACAACTTAATGGAGAAAAAAATATAAACGTCTATGTAAACATAATCAACAAACAGAACCAAATCGTTTTATTTACAAATAAAGTTACTGCGTTAGGGAATCGAGTGCGGACTTTTGCGCCATCTTATTATCTTGCTGGTTTCAAACTATTGGTTTTTAGATTTGTGTTGAGTATTGGAAACAAGTCCATTAAAAGAGGTACCGACACAAGGAAAAGGCCTATAAAGTACAAAAGTTGCATACATTTTAAGGTCTTGTAAGTAAACTTTGGGCGCCGTGGCTCAGTAGTTCAGTGCTCGAGCACTGAGCGGGAGGTTCGAAGTTCGAATTCAAGAAAGCACAAAAAATGTGTTCTCACGGTCCCACCTCTCGCGAACATCTGACAAACATCCGAGAGTGAAATTGTTATAAGAAGCTTCTCTCAATCGAAAAAATTGCCCTTCAGAAACGGCATAAAACTATAGGTCCCAACCATTAGAGTATTTGCCTGTTAGCGTCAAAATATTTATATTTATTTATAAGAAAACTTTATATGGCGATGCCATACAATGTAATTAGGGATTGCTACGCACGAGATAAAAACGGGCTCTAGAAAATGTTTCTTAATGCACTTGAACACATGCATAACTGATTAAACACTTAGCCCCAATCTTCTATAATAGAAGTGTCTATCTCTCGTTAACCGGACACTGAGCCATCGGTATCCAAGAAGACCATATCGAGGTATCCACATGGTACAGTACACATTTACTTATTATACATTACGTTTTTGTTTATTTCAGTGTTCCGTATCCGAATGGTATTCAACACGGTATCTGTCTGCCTGTTCATGTGTCTGAGACGCTTGGAACTTTCGAACGATTACAACAATGGGAACCTAAAATAATGACGGATATACAAATGGGACTGCTTTCGGGTGCATTTCGTATCCCAAGGAAAAACATAGAGTAAAGCTACAATACAATCCGTGATACCCTTCCCCCATCTTCTACCTAATGAAGTTAAAATAGATGCAATGATATCTTTCTGCACAGAAAATGGGCGTGGGCCTAATGAGCTGTTAACAATAAAACTTAACCGTCACCGTAAATAGTTTTCAAAAAGCAATATGTGGTTTTCTTTAAGAAAACTCTGACAAAAAGTGGGCGTGGCCATGTATATGTATGGACGAAATGTAGCAAATGTTAACGCCTACATATTTTGCCTAGACAATATGTTTCTGTTTCTAGCAAAAATCTTGAGAAAAATTACATTTTTTTAAAGTGGGCGTGTCTGTGGACTGATTTCGAACATTTGTACGGCTTCGGGTTCTAGAAAGCTTTTACACCAATTTTCAAGTTGCTATCTCAAACTTTAAGGCCCAAAAAGTAGTGACATATGGACGGGAGAATGGACGGACATGATCGACATACTTTTGGGGGTCTATCCGTGTATTAAAATTTATATACCCTGGTTCACAAAATTTACAGCCCATCATGCGATATACCAAATTAAAGCTTAGAGTTGGAATACAAAAACAATATATTTAATTATGTGATTAAAAACCATGACAATGGAATTAATTGGCTATTCAATCATACCTCACAATCATGCAGAAAATCATCTTCTTAAATTTTCAATTAAATCTCAATGAAGTGGCTGTAACTATTTGCTGCTAAAGTTCATGGATTCTGATGAGATCTTGAAAATAAGGCTTACCTATCACCGTAAGTGACTTTAAAAAAGCTATATCAGAGTTTCTTTTTAAAAAAACGCCCCCAAAAAGTGGGCGTAGCATTATGAATGTGAACGTCTATAGATTTTGTTAAGGCGATCGTTTCCAGTTTCTAGTAAAAACAACAAATGAAATAAAAAAAATTTTTTTAAGTGGTCTGCGGGCGTCGTATTGCTACGAGTTCTAAAAATCTCCTTTACCAAATGTCATCTCCCTTTGCTCAAAATTTCTGGCTCAAAGTTTTGATGTTCATCACAAATATATACAGGTACAAATATATATGTATGCGTTTGGGAGTCTATCGTTATATATAAGTATTTGTCTGTGTAACAAACTGTGTATCAAAATTAATTTACCCTATGGGATAGAGTATTAAAAAAGGGTATTGTATTTGGTATCCTTCACGACTCGGAGACAAGAGTAGACACACAACTACAAGTACATTCTAGACAAAGATACTTACTATCGCTCAGTGCGTGAGGTGTTCAAGGTTCTTATTCTCAAAGAAGAACAATCATTGTCCTCAAAAGCTATAAGTTAACTGTCGTAAGTTCTATCATCAAATCTTTGTTTGACAATTTAGACATCTTTATTCTTCCCGATTGCAGCGGCTTCGTGTGTAATGAAAGGCTAATTCGTTACCCGAATACAAAAGGCATGTGAAGAACCTATCTTCACCATTAGAAGGTCAATAATATAAGTGACTGGAATGATCAATGGTCGAGAGTATCTGGACCAGAACATCTTTCCACATTCTCGCATATTGCCAGACTCTTTGCATCATACCTTGCTTATTTGAGGCCCCGACCACTCCTTTAATATTTAGTATTGTAGTTAATATGTAGGCCAAACAAAAATTATGACAACTTCTGTACTCAACATAAAGCAGTTTAACAATTTGAAAGCCTTCAGTTTCACGGTAAACAGTGCTTAAACTGTGACAAATTTTTGCTTTGCTGTATACAGTCAAGTACGATTGAGTGACGAAACTATTGCTGTTATTATCCGCTTTTTTGACGCGAAAGTTATAGATGTATGTTGTGAGATAACTATCCAGAGCTACATATACCACCAGGCATCTCTATGGAAATCTAAGACAGCCGCATCCCCGGTCCATGTACAACACACAGTACAAATCCGAGTTATATCTCAACACATTCATAGCTACTAACCGACTGTACAAGCAATAGATTCAGAATCTACTTCTACGAATTCACAATGAAACCGCTTCTTAACCTTTCCATTGTTTCAATTTCTAATTGAAATCACTGAATCACAATGAATATTACTTTTCGCTGACGTACTCGTTTGTATCTGTGCAATCGTAATTTTGCAAGCGGATGCGAAAAAAAAAAGAAAAACAAACCCGTTGCGATAATTACAATTCGAAGCGTTAACATCGTAAATTGTCCAAGTTAATCTTCTGTAAAAGAATTATGTCCATGGCTATCAGTCTAATCGGCACGCTCATTGCCAAAACAGGTTTCCCCCTCCCCCCTCCATCCATCTGTGTATCTATTCCCGTACTTAATCATTCGATGTCCTACGGCGAATCTAATTATCTTTAAGAGCACGACCTCATGACTTAGTCATATTCGCGAGCACACAAATAGGTGGGCCTAGGCACATTCAATCATCATTAGACCGCGGCAACTACAATGACTAATGTTTTATTATCTTAAGCCTTAACTAATTCAATTGTTTGTAGTAGACACTACTCTTGGGTTATGATGTCATAGAAGATGGTCATGAGCCTCTTAAGGGTACCTAGAAAATTTCTAATGTTTATCATTCACCGGTGCGCGCCACTTTCAAGTGGATCAATAGTCAATCAACTTCATAAACATCAAGATACAATAACCCCACTTTGGACCACTCACCTAAGGTACCTGCGAGCAGTAATCCCAGCACCACAGCGCCAAATACTGACTTATATCTCATTGACATGTTCCGCGGATCGTTCTGGGGGACTTATAAAGGGATTATTACTAGGCACACTGACACACACGCGAAGAAATACAACACTTAAGATACGAGTACGACACTGAACTTTTCTTCTTTTTTTTTTTTTTTTTTGGCACAAACGCGAATCCGAAACTCAAAAGCACAACTGAAGGCTTAGCCATGGGAAGAGAATCTTTTATAATAGAGGCGGCAGAAAATGACAGAAAAAAAAAAATAAATAAAAATAAAAAGATACTCGTCGTTCGTACCTTCAGTCGACCCGTACATACATAGATAGAGCTCAGTGAAGTTTAAGGTCATCACACAATGGCAAGACAGATAGAGATGGAGTGAAGCTGATGCTGTGCGGTTTTTTTTAGACCCAGCATCATCATCATCACCGCATCTTGTTCTTGTTTCTTCCAGTTTTTAGAGATTCTGCTTTGTCTCATCTTTCCGCAAGTGTTTATATAGGATGCCCAATGTAAAGACTGGGGGGGGGGGGATCATTTTGTGATTGAAAATTTGTAATTAATAGCAGTGGGCACCTGTAACAACGAGCGCACCAAGTTACTCGTACTGTGTGACTTGTTCTGTCAGAGGTTTACTACCAGCAATGACTCGAGAGGGCCTTAACCTCTGGCCACAAGTGGTTTGTTTTACATTTTATTTTGGAGCAGAAACACTCTTGGTAGTGGAGTTTATTTAATTTTAAGTGCTTTTAGCCGTTATGTTCGAATAACTGCGAAGAGATTCGTGATAAATCATCGAAGTGGATGTGTTTTTGGCAGGGGAAAAGATGCGATTTTATTTTTGGAATTAGTTCAGTAGGTTAGGCATTTGCAATCGGAGAGAATTTGGAAAGCAAGCTGCTGTTGCAGATTGGATGTCTGGCTACCAGTTTTTTATCACTTCTTTTTTGGGAAGTGATGACAAGTGTGTCTGGTTCTAGTAAGTAGATTTGATCTTGATACATCAGATCAGCTTCAGCTTTTATAAACTTCAAAGCCACATAGCAGCTGCAGTATATTTTAAGCGGCTCCTACTCTGTTCTATATATTGATTTGAATTATGGTACGCCTTTGATATGATAATATAGGGTGACCAGATAAGACCGATAGGAAAAGAAATTTAAATGAAACAAAAACGGTGTGAGATATCAAATTGATATTGGCTTTATTTTGAAGCTACATTCATGCCATTATGTACGGAATAGCATATCATTTAAATGGGTACCTCGGCTTCGCGGCAGTGCTTCAAACGGTCGGTCCAATTTTTGATGACTCGGTCCAATATGTGCGGCGTTATTCCAGCATTGTGGGGCATTGACGGCATTATTCCGGCCAATAGCGTCTCGAAAGTTGGTGAGGGATGTCAAGTAGCATGATCGCTGCGGCCAATTGATGAACGTTCGCCGTGAGATGACCCAGTCGCCAAATTTCTCCTTCACCACTTCGAGCGTTGCGTCGTTTGTATGGCATGTAGCGCCGTCTTGTTTGAACCACAGCTCGGATATATCGATGTTGTCGAGCTCTGGCTACAGAAAGTCAGTTAACATCGTTCTATACCGAGGATCATTGATGGTAATAGTGTATCCTTCCTCATTTCGAAAGAAATAAAGTCCGATGATGCCGCTGTGCCATAAACCGCACGATTCAGTCAATCTGTGTTGATGCAACACACTTGTGGATTGTGGTCGCTCCAATAACGGCAATTTTGTTTGCTGACATAGCCGCTGAGTCAAAAATGGACCTCGTCCGAGAAGATGATTTTTTGGCCAAAATTCGGATCTCCGGCCAACATTTCCAGCGCTCAATTAGCAAACTCACGGTCGTCCGGCGTCAATTCTTGCGTTAGCACAACCTTATACGGATGTAGGCCCAAATCTAACCGCAAAATAAGCCTGGTTGACTGTCTGGCGATGCCTAATTCAGCTGATTGGCGCCGAATCGACATTTCTGGGTCTTCTTCGATACTGCCCGCTACGACGGCTATGTTTTCTTCACTTAAGTGTGCTTACGCTCAAACTGTTCCACGGTGCGACGAATTGCCTGCGCACTGAAGCCATGAAGACGACCGACCTCACTGCGAAATTTACGTTGCGTATTCACAACTGAGCCGGAATTTCGATAATATTTTTTAATAATTTCCACCCCGGTAAGCGTCAAACAATGCACGATAAAATGGCAACCCTTACTGAATATTTTGGCAGCTGGATGTCATTGGTAACTATGATAATTTTTTATGAGTACCAATCCACAGCATCTTTTTTGCTGGATAGAAATGCCTCCTAAAGTTCTACAGAGCAGGAGAATCTTTTTCCATAACCTTCCCTCAGGACAGATGGACCTATCATGCTAGTATAACACTGTGACAATGCTCTGTGATGCCTATAGTACCAGTATATCTGTTAAGCTCCGAAACGTAATCATTACATGTGATGATATCATATTCGTCGAAACTCCCTGTCCTTTGCTACTCCTTATTTTGATGTAGTGGTTAACTAAAACACAATAATTGATCTTGAGACCTGAAAATTGTGCGTAGATCACCCTACAAAGTTTCTATATTTCAAAACAATTGATATTTCTGAGATCTCTGAGACTTCATATACCTCTGGTCTGCGAAACCTGTTCGCAGCCACTATTACAAAGGACTAGATTAGTACTTAAAATGTAATCCAGATTTGGATCACTTCCCCTATTGGTGTCTATACTTCCCCAAACTGTATGATGCTCATTTCTCTCTGCATAAATTGGCGTCCTCTCCAGGTTATACAAAGGAATCAGCCCTTCGTGGTCTTGAACTACGATGGATTGAAATGTTCATAGCTTGAGAAGGAAAATGAATTGTTTGTCCTTCTAAATGTTATTTCAACTAAAAGTCCGACGAAGCCAAATCAGAAGAATAGGGCGGGTGGGGCACCAATGAACGTGTGAACCCGCGTTCCTGGTGAAACAATACTTTCTTTGATAGCAAACCTGGACGTTTTACCTCGATTTCTTCACTTTTCTCCAGATAATCCACAATAAGTCTTTTGGAATCCCAAAAAAAAAAACTAATACCATCAAGTTGTTTACATTAGGACTTGCTGAACTGAAAGAAACCAGAGAACGCGTCCCGCTGACGTTTTCGAAAACTCGAATTCGTTCACGATTATGTTTTGCCCACCTTCATAAGGGATGCCCACAATCTCGGCAATCTCTCCGTTCTTAAGGAAGTACTTACAGAATCAGCGCACGGTATCCGATTTTTTCTATTTCACAATTTTCTGAAAGCTTGTGCTACTTAAAATCGTATAAAACCTTAGCGACTGACAGTGAATAGATGAAACTTTGTATGAATTATAATGAAGAAGCATCTATCGTGAGTCCATTGTAACACCACTGAATCTAACTCTATTCAATCAATCGGAGGTTCTTATAAAGCGAAGGATGTCAGTAACCACCATTGATGTCAGTGACCGCCAGATCACTGAGATCATCGAAGAAAAGAACTCCCAGATGGAGCAATCTTCTTTTGGACAAAGCTGGACACGTACAAAGTGGAGGATTGATTCTTCCTTCTACTTGTCTCTGCAGCTCTTGCAAAAAACATTCGAAAAGAGTTTTAGCTTGTAGGGCAGTGCCCCGTGAGGACACCGATGACGTAGCTAATTTTGCGAAAGTTTATGCATTACCAGTCCATTATAGCGTTTTTGATCTAACTAAGGTCAGATCTGTTTGGATACCGCACATATCATTCCATTATCCCATCTGTGGTTGGCTTTGCAGATAGCATTCAGTTTGAATAAGTACTTATATGTAGCGAGAGATTGCCTTAGGCTTTATTGCCTTTTTAGCGAGCTAGTCAGCCTTACAATACTGGGAGATACTTTGGCTTATTTTGTAGTTCTGTCATTATTACACTGACGTATATAAGTTATCGTAAAATACTCCCAAATATTTTCGAGGAACACGCGTTTTCATCCCTCATAGCCACTATACTTCAAATAAGTATATATATATAGTTTCTATTAACTAAACATATAGGGTTATTCATTTCGAGGTTGGGATATAACATCCCTGTCATATGGCATCTGCCAAATCCCTGTCATCCATAGTGACAGTTAATTAGTCACTACCTTACCATTTTACAATATGGATCGTTTAACCACCACTCAACGCATAAAAACTATTGCATCTTACTACAAAATAACAGTTCTGTAATACGAACATCTGTGTATCTGTAAGTTGACGCAGATTTTTTGAACAAAATCTACTTCAGCGATGAGGACCATTTCTCACTCGAAGGCTATGTAAATAAACAAAATTGCAAAAATTTGGGTTCTGAGAATCCAAATGTGATCGTTGGGAGGCTATTGCATCTACCATGGGTGACAGTTTTGTACGCCTTACTAAGTTTTTTCTTTAATTTTCTTAGTAGCACTTATGTAAATTTAAAAGAATGAATTAAATAAATACTTTTCACGTACGTTACGTCGAAAGACATAGTTTTAAGTATTAGGATTAGCTTAGAGCGCCCGCATAGGGCCAGTAAGTTAGAATAAGAATAGTTAAGTTAGTTAAGCTAGTTTTAAGCGTTTTGTCTAGCAATTAAGTTACAATGAATTTAAGAAAATAAAAATGCATTAAAAAGAAAGACAGTTTTGTACGCGGTGTGGACCGACGGCGTCATCGGGTCGTATTTTTGAAAACGACGAATTCACCACTGTTACGGTGAATTCTCTGTGCTATGTTCAAATGATAACCAACTTTTTTTTTTGGTTCCAATAGGATGGGGCTACGTGGTACACAACACTGATGGGGCTACGTGGTACACAAATTTGGCTCTATTGCCCGAAGATTTCCCCGGCCGTTTAATTTCGATATTTTTCGAAATCAATTGGCCACCAAGATCATGTGGATTTATTTTGGTAGGTCCATACTATAGATTGTATCTATGCAGACAAATCCCAAACTATGGAGAACTTAGAGACCAATATCCGTGAAATTATGACCGCAGTACAGCCAGAAATATGTCGAAAAATCATCGAAAATTACCTCACAAGAATCGAAGTTTACAAAAACAACCGAAGCGGCCATATAACCGATATTGTATTCCATACATCGTAGGCATATCTAATCCAAAATTTAATATTTTTTATTTTAATATAGCAAAAATGTATAACCCCACAGTACTCAGAATAAGACAACAAAATCATGCGCAATAGTGCAATAGAAACAATTTAATTACACAGGAAGAGCTTGTATCATTAAAAGTATTAATTAAATCATTAAAGTTAGAGGTTTAATAATTGAATCAAGTCTACTCGTAATGGAATTCCGAGATATAATTGTTGATATTTGTATTGGTGCGTTGATGGAATTGCAATTGCTATTAGATAAGGAAGTCAATTTTATTCGCACTATATACTGCTCTTAGATTTGATTTACATTTCGTCACATGTACTCTAAAACTTTCAGCAGCAGTAAAATGCGGTTATATGAATTTGATTGCCAAAAAACTCATAGCATATATAGAGGACGTAGGTTAAGTTAGGTAGATGGGTGCCTTGTGATAAATTCGGGTCCATTGTGCCAATCGTTTAACGCTGGAAACGTTAATAGTCCGCTGTCAGAACCACCCAGATAATGATATAAATCTCAGGAGGTCCGCAAGCTCTATATTACCTAAGTCCTCCAATTCCGAGAAGAAGTAACTTCCGAGAGTCCTCATTCTTGTAACGGATAGAGCAGGCCAATCACACAGCAGGTGACGAACTGATTCAATTTCTTCTTCGTCCCTGCAGCTTCTACAGTAGTCGTTATGTAGGACACCGAGTCGCTCCGCGTGAACTCCAATGGCACAATGACCAGTAATTATTCCAGAAACGACCCGTGTATTATAACAACTAAGTTTCACCAGAGAAGTTGATCTCTTCTTGCTAAAAGCCGGCCATAGCGCCCTGGCCGTTGCACATGTTTCCAGATGAATCCATCGACTGTTTGCTCTATCGATGGTTTCGTCTTCTATTTTCTTTCGTAGGGAACTGACTACAAAAGGGAGGACCCGCGATAAGTGCATGCCGACCCTCTCCTAGCAAGCTCGTCAGCCCTTTCATTTCCTTCGATATCCATATGCCCTGGAACCCAGCAGAGGGTCACCGCATTGGCTCTGGATATTCCATTTAAAACCGATTTGCAGGTTCTCACAAGCCTTGATCTAATTACAGCAGAGTCCAGAGCCTTAATGGCTGCCTGGCTATCTACATAAACAGTTATCGTTTTACCAACGATATTACTCTCGCGTATAATTTCCGCAGCCTGTGTGATGGCTGTGATTTCGGCCTGAAAGACGCTGCAGTCGTCGTTTATTCTAAAGGAGTTGTTTATTCCTCTATGATGTATTCCGCAAATGATACCAGTGGGGCGATCAAATGAAGAATTACTATTGCCAATCGGTGTTTCTACGGGCTAAGAAGGCAATTGCCCTATCCCGAACTACCAAGGTAACTCTTTATAAGACACTAATCATCCCAGTCCTGCTGTATGGCGCAGAGGCATGGGCTTTATCAAAATCGAATGAAGATGCCCTTGGTTACTTCGAGAGAAAAGTTCTTCGAGTGATATTTGTTCCCTTTATAATGACATCGACTTAGCCAGAAGAGTTCAGATACAACTACTAAGATGACTGGGTCATGTAGAGCGGATGGAGTCCAATGTTCCAGCCAAGAAAGACTTCGAATCCACCCCGGACGGACGGCGTAGTAGAGGACGACCTTGTGGTAGGTGGCGCAAACAAGTGGAGGGGGACCTCAACCAACTTGGCGTGCGCAACTGGAAGCAGCTGGCTCATAACCAGGCTGGCTGGAGGGGTTTTTTGAGGCCCAGGTCCACCCCGGACTGTAGCGCCACCTAAGTAATTGCGCTTTCCAATTATTTACAGAAAATAATTTCACTTAAATGGCTGCTGAGGCTGGTTTGGCAGTAGCCCATTTTGTTAACCCAATTTTGCAATATATTTTCGATTGTTTGGGGATCTATTTCATGAATAGATCTATCAATATTGTGCTTAAGTACCTAAATCGGTTCTAGATTGTCAGTATAATATCGATCTTTAAAGGCACCCAACAAATAAAGTCCAACCGCGTCAAATAGCAGCTCCGCGGAGGCTAAGCAACATCACCAAAACGGCTTGTATGGCACGTAGCGGCATCTTGCTGTAATCAGAGATCGTCCAAGTTACTTTGCTCAGTTTCTGGCAAAAAGCTCTCCGTTGACCATAACCGTGTTGCCATCTTCATCTTTGAAGAAAGGTGGGCCAATAATGTCATGATGCATTTCCTTCTCTACGAATACGCGTAGGTATTCGGAGCCCGAGAAGAAAATGTGCTTCATCCGAGAAAATGATTTTTTGACAAAAGCGACTTCAATTTCGAACTGCTATAAAGCCCAAACAAAGAACCGAATACGAAGCTGATGGTCATTTTGCTCCAATTCCTCCTCAGGCTAGTGCGGCTAATGTTCAGGAGCTGAGATCTGTGACGAGTTAATGTTCTCGGGTTTAGGTGCACACATTCAGCGCAGATGAAGTTAGCATGCCAATCTTACGAACTTTGTTTAAAAACGTTCGACACAGTCAGTGCATTATTTCGACAGAAATTTATTTTCACTGTTTCACTCACTATTTCGATATTTCCCAAAATTGTTCAAGCATAAATCGATTCATTTCGTACCGCGGAGATATGATGCTGTGTTTCTGTCAATTTATTGAGCGCGAAAGAACTACGAGTGTCAATGTCAAAGCAACATGTAATTAAGTCTGATAGTGAATATTTCACCAGAATCGGTAACCGTTGGCTACAAATGGCGAAAGTCTCGTTCATTTTGTTCTAAGGAAAAGTGGAAGTGGAATTATGACATTATCTGGTAAAATCGCTTAAAAGTAACGAGAGTATCCTGTGAGTAAAAAGATGTCATTGCATTTGAATCAAAAAGCTAACAATGCCACGTCCACTTTCTTATGGATAGGTTAGAAGATGAGGGATAGGGTATCATACGATCCGTTGCAGAGGATTGTAACTTCTATATTTCTTTTTTTGTTTTTGTCTTTGTAGCCACTTAGCCCCCTCTATGGCTAATTAAAAGCGTGTATTTTATCGACTTTATCAAAAATTAGTTTATAACTATATTTGTACACATAGATCGCGCCTTAATTCTGTTATGATAGCCTTGGATTCGAATTTTATTAAAATCTGTTTGGTTGTTTTGAGTTACAGGTAAACACCAACAAAAAATGCCTTTTGTACCTACAACGAAAAGATCAAGAGACAATTTTTAAACATAATAATATTTGACTACTTCCGAAAATTAGCACCCTATATCCTACTATTCCCCGAATCATGAGAAGGCAAAATAAAAAAAAATATTTGATATGTCCTTGCATATGTCAAATATTGTTTAGATGTCCATTTCCAGTAATATGTTTTGAGTTATACCCGTTAGGTTAGGTTAGGTTGGAGGGAAGTGCACCTAAGTGCTTATCCCGAGGCCCATACGGTCCACTGGGTTTCCCCTTTTGTTATGTGGAACCTATATTTAAGACGTTTGTCTTGCAATCGGTTCTATTGCAAACCAGCTTGCGCTCTTTGTGAAGCCTATCATGGTCCAAAGTGGAATTTGTACGAGATCCACTAGTTCGTCAAAAAGCCTGTTTCCTGTTTTTTCGAATTTCTTTTTTTATTCATCGCCAATAGACTTTTCGTTCTGTTTTAATCCACTGTAGGCCATAAGCTGCGAGATATGACACAGTCGCTTCTGGTGGACCATGCGGAGTTAGGTGTATATTCCTTTTTAGTTCACCTATTGGAGTTTCTACTAATGTTGAAAGTCCAATGCTGATCCCTTTTTAACTAGTTCATCTGCTGCCTTGTTTCCTTCTATATTGCTTCGTCCGGGAACCCAGCAGAGAGTTACGTCATGGGTGTTGCATATTCTGGTCAACGTATTACGGCATCTGGAAACTGTTTTCGATCTGACTTCCTCGCTGTCTAGTGCTTTGATTGCCGCTTGACTATCCACGAAAATTGTAATCTTCGAAGGATTTAGTTTTTTGCTACAGTCTGTGCAGCTCTACCAATGGCGAGGACCTCAGCTTGAAAGATGCTACAGTCATCCGGGAGTTTGTATATATACCCGTTATAGCCGTTTTCAAGAAAATCGATTTTAAACAAGAAATCGTCGTAAGTAAAGTACCGTTAGTTTGAAAATTCCGATTTCGCCTTGAATTGTGACCCCGCAGGGCCTAGATATGAAAGTTGAAAAAAATCCGTTCAGCCGTTGAGGCTGCAGTTGGTCAGACATACAGATATACAGACAGACAAACAGACAGATAGATAAAATTGCGCGACCCACCAATATATACTCGGCCTTATGGATGGTGGGTGGTCCATATCTTTTGTCCCAAGCTATTCAGACAAGACGTTTGTTTTGACTCAATCAACTTATACTGCTTGTAAAGCCGATTTGATTATCATCAAAGGCAAACATGAAGACAATGTGTGCCAACTCATGCAAAATGCACTCCGTGTAGTCTCGGACTGGTGTGTTGGCGAGGGCTTATGGATAAATTCCAGCAAAACAGTCGTTGTAACGTTTACTAGAAGAAGAATACTGAACATTGGTTCAGTAACTCTAAATGGCACGAGGTAAAATATCTAGGAATTGTCCTGGATAAGAAACTTACATGGAATTCCCACGTTAAGCATAAAATTGCCAAGGCAACCACTGCCATGTGGATCTGTCGCCGTATGTATGTCAAAACCTGGTGTCGGTCCCCAAAGGTCATATTCTGGTTATATACCACGATGGTAAGACCCATCCTTACATACGCGTCCGTTGTCTGATGGACGAAAACTAAGGAGGTCATAACCATCAGCAAACTCAGCAAACTTCAAAGATTAGCTTGCATCGGAATTACAGGTCCTATGCACACCTGTCCCACAACAACCATAGAAGCCATAATCGGACTTACTCCGTCACACATTTTTATAAAAAAAAGTGGCAATTCGTAGTGCAGTTAATCTTCGAAAGTCGGTTGTTAACAGTGCGTGGGATCATGTGAATATCATGGATCTATTAACCGATTTCCCTGAGGTAGATATGCTCAGCACGGTTTCTGACTTTATGCGGTTTGTAAAAGGTTTGAGATTGAGATCCCAAACCGTGATATATGGTACAATGGCGGACCGTTGCTTGATTCAAAAGGAATCGTTTGGTATACCGATGGATCAAAAATGGATTCAGGAGTTCGCGCCGGTATGTATGGACCCAATTACAAGATTACGAAATTACTTGGAAAGAGTCCTAGTATTTTCAAGGCCAAGCTTTACGCTTTTGAGAGATGTGCAAATATAAACTTGCAATCAGGAATCAAAGGTGCCCTATACACATACTCACCGACAGCCAAGCAGCGCTGAAAGCAATGATCTCCCACCTGATCAGTTCAAAATCTGTTCTAAGCTGCTTCGACAGTTTACAAAACTTGGCCCGATACAAAAAAATAAAATTGTGGTGGGTACCGAGTGATGTAGGCGTTGACGGCAACGAAACTGCAGATCTGCTAGAAAAGGTTTTTCTAAGTTGTTCATTGGACCTGAACCCTTTTGCGGAATATCTGGTTCTGAATTCAAACTAACCCTAAACAATTGGGAACGCAACATGTGCATTTCCCATTGGAATAACTCCCAAAGCCTCAGGCAAGCTAAAAGAACTGTCCAACCCTTCCAAAAACAGTCAGCTGATATCCTAAAATATAGCAGAAATCACATAAGAAGCCTTTTGAGTTTCATTACTGGTCACTGCCAATTACTTTACCACCTAAATAAAATAAGAATTTCAGAGGATATTACCTGCCGCCTCTACTTAGAAGAGGACGAAACTACAGAACACATACTATGTGAATATGTAGCTCTGTGTAGAAGTAGGAGAAGCTTCTTTCTAAAGGAGATAATATCTCCTCCGCAGCCGTAATTATAGCTTTCATAAGGAAAGTTGAAGTACTACTGCCCTAAATAGTGGTCTCTGGCACAATAGATCTCTCTGGTCGCAGTGCCTACATGCCATTTGGGCGTGGCCACGCTCCCGTTAAAAATGCAACACTGTTTATACCAGCCCCAGAGGACTTTCAGGTACAAACATACTGTCTTCAACAATTTGGATGGAAGTAACTAAGAAAAAAACAAGCACCTTGCTTTTGAAAACTTGTTCTACCTTCAAAATTACAAAAACGACAGCTCTGGTCCGAAATATCTTCCTGAGGTGTTCTCGAAGATTACAATTTCGTAAAAAAAAAACCCTTAATTATTTGCAACCTATTCCTACTCAAATTAGTGAAGGTTTTGGAACTACTAGTGCTTTTGGTCTTCTTAGATGATGTGTCTATCCATCCCGCAGAAAAGTCTAGTTCTTTGGATGGAGATGGCGCACCCTCTTCCGCCAGAATATCAGTGCCAGCATAACACAGTTGATCTTGAATGAGTTCTTGAGTTTGTCTAGTTACTCCTATATCGCAGCTGATTTCGTACGAGCTCAACGTTTTGATGATAGATTGGCTATCTGAGCAATGGATTTCCGCCTAGAAGATGCTGAACAATTAGCCCATTGGTGCCGAGTGCTTAGTTCTTGACCCAATTACTCTTGCCCCAGTACCCTCGGTCCTTGGGGGTATACAAAGTGAATTCATTAGTCCAACTTTGCAGTAAAGGTGCTACTTTGGAGAGAGATCTTCTGCCCCTAAGCCGGATGTACATCTTTTTCCATATTTCTCTTCTGCAATTCTTATAACTGCTTTTTTTTGGTGCTCGCTCAGTTGCCAGGAGCAGAGCTGAAACATCCATACCTTCCTTCCTTGTTCCTGATATACTGGGGCTTTCCATCCGATTTCGACATAAAGCATACTTGTGGTTCTACATACTGTAACACAAGTATCTGTAAAAATAAACTCGAGATGACTCTAAGTTAGCCTTAAACTCCTCTTCATACCTAAGGCTACGTGAAAACCCTCCACTCTGTGCACAACACAACCACTGTCATTCGCAAAGACAGACAACGATAACCTTATCCACGAGTTAAAAATACATTCTTCAACATTGAAATGACCTTCAATCCCTCAACCCTTCACATTACACTAACTGTCAAAGGAAATAGAACAAATGGTAAAAAAGAAAAAAGGAAAAAAAAAAACCTAAGCAAACTCAATTGAATGAACGAATTGAATTTACAAGTCTCTATCATCGTCCAGATTACCAGTAAACGTAAAAGCCAACTCGAACCAGTCTCGTGCCCAACAAGCAATTCCCTCAACAAACATCGCGTGTGGCACACCCATTCCATCGCACGCCGGCATTACCGTGACTGCGACAAATGCAACCGTATTTACTCTTCTCCATCGATTACGAGTACCAAGAACTAATAACCAATTGGCTCCCATGCTCACACCCCAAAGGACCTACCACATCGCTATTGCTGTCATTGGGAGGCTCAAGTGGGATTCATTGAAAATTCCAGAATTGCGATAGAACGCGCCGCAGTTATGGAATCATTTGAGCTAAGTTTATTGTTTCACCCAATGCCACGAAACAGCGGCAGCACACAGGTGGAATACCAATTGTTGACTTTTCCAACAAGCCAAACCGAAAGGACAACAGGATGTGTGTCCGTCCAGGCCCAGGCCACCCTTCACCTCTGTGAAAGCAATTGTCTTTGGTATTTCTCGTTTGATTTCCAATTGCCATTTTAATTGAAAATTCAATTACAATCGTCCTGCGAAGGGAGGAAAATTATATTTTTGCGGATAATTCTTTTTTTTTGTATCCCCACCACTTGGTGGGCAATAAAATCTTAAGCAACTCCGACAGAAAAAAAAATTAAATAAAACCGAACAAGAAATACCGCTTAAAGCCTTGGTAAGTAGTAAAGTGAAACATCAGCATTATGTTCTGTTCACCCCCTAGTGAACGGTGGAGGGGGTTGAGTTTGATGCTGATGATGATGATGATGGTGCTGCTGGTGCTGGTGCTAGCGGTGGTGATGGAACAGGAAGGATAGAAATAATTTTTATGGCCGTGTTGTAGATGGTTTTTATCTTTGCCGAAACTACAAGTACTATGGCCTGCCTATCTATCCGAGTCTATCTAATCGTACATGGGCTAGAGCAACAGATACCGACGGAATGACGACAACGAAAAGAGGATGGAAAAAAAAAAAACGTTCCCTCGTTACCCTTTTATGGCGGCAGCAGCAACACATACACCAGCGAACTCAATTTCAAACTCTATATCGACCCGTGCAACCATCACCACCACCACATCACCCATCATCATTGTTCGTCCTTCGATCTTCGCTCGGAGGATTCAACAATTTTTCTCTAGTTCACCGCTCCTTCTCTTTCCCGTTTGCCTTAGCTTACTCTATGTAGTCGTCGTCGTCATCGTCATCGTAAAATCGAAAAAAAAGAGGCGAAAAAGAAATTTGATGAGGGCGGGGTAGAAACAACAGTACAATTGAACCTCCTTTGTGTTATTAAGGGAATAGGAGACGTGGCATAAAAACCTAATCTGGCAAACTGCCTAAAAGGATTCCACTCTCGAGTTTTTTTTTTTCCTCTTTTTTTCCTCTTTTTTTGTTGCTTAATTTTTTCCCATTTCTAGGAGAGGAAAAATTGTTCATAGAAATTAAAGGATGTTTCGGTTACTAACACGAGTGGGCTTTAAACTAGGTCTGTTCGACAAACATCGTATGAGTAGGTATACTCGTACCAATTATGGTGTGAAAGGTTTCAGTTTTTAAGTAGAAATGGAAATTCTATGGTTTATTGGTTCTTCTGCAGAGGAATTGAGCCTAGTAGAACCGTAGGTAATAATTGAAGAACCGATAAATTATAGACTAAGAAGGCTCTCGAAGATTTCAAGGGCACTTTCATCCTACAATCGAGTTAGGTGAATATCTTAAATATCTTGAAGTTGTATCTTCCCGTAAAGAGCTTTGGTCAAGGACATGAATGTAAGATTAAAGCCGATAAAAACCGAACTGATTTTGTTCCAAAACTTCCTCTGAAACTCTCCTCAGAAGCTAAGTATCTTGGTAAATCGAACAAGGAAGCTTTATGCCGTTGCACTGGATGTTTACTGCGATCGTCAGATCTATGCCTACTCGTACCTATAGAACAATTGTATGGTAGAACGCAACAGACAAAATCAGCTATCTTTGCAAACCTCCCAAACATATGATGCGAGAAGCCAAAAATTCGATTCGCCTTAAACAATAGGGCTAGTGAAAGCAAAGCATCGATAGTCAAAGATCTGCACCACTTCAAAAGACTATACTCGTATCATACCCTACAGAGGCTTCGACAAGAACTGCTCCATTCGTATTCCCGTATTAACCAAAGAACGAGATATCCAACCTTATACTGACTGGTATAAAATGGATATAGGAACTGGAGTTTTCCGTAAGTCACTCATAAGCAACGATTCATACAAACTCCCAGATGACTGCAGTGTATTTTAAGCTGAAGTTTTCACCATTGAGAGGGCAGCACAGACTATACCGAAAATCCTTGAATAGCATATGCGCTCAAGATCAGCATTAAATACAGAATACTCTCACACATCAATAACCAGAGGTGACGGTATTATATTTCGCAGCTTATGGCCAAAATTGAATGAAAAAGAACCAAGAGTCTACTGGTAATTGATGAAAGAGAAACTCAATACCAAACAGGTGTTTTAACAGGACACTGTGCAATAGACGCAATAGCTACTGCAAGAGCTCCTAAGATACGGAATGAATAGAAACTATCAAACACTTGCTTTTTGAATACCGACATCTTCAAACAGACTCTCAAAGTTCACTTTCCCGCAAACTTAACCTAACAGCCCACATACCCCAATAGGTGTAAAGTATTGCAAACTTATTTTCTGCTATAACATACCCAAATGTTCTCTGTCTCTCACTGCTCATGTTCGCCTTTCCTTCGTCCGAGCACAGGTTTCGTTTCTCGTCTTCTGCTCATAGATTTTAAAGGCGACTCTATATTTTAACTCCACCATTTGTCTGGGTATAATAGATATCAAACCAGGGAGCTTCAGAGCTTCTATAGATAGCTGCAGTTGCAGACATTAGACATCTTGAAATCCCTCAAGATTATGCTTTTAAAAGTTTTGTCGTTAGATATTCGTGTATAGGCCTTTGTTGCAAGCGATGTTTCCACCTCGAAACGTACGAGCATTCGGTAAACGATACGACTATCTTCTGTTGATCGCAAAGTAACCAATTTAGTTAGAGGTATGTTGATATGGTTAGAGGTATGTTGATATGGTGCGGTATAACCTTTGGATATAAAGATGAGGGAACCCCCACATGTTTGTGATAGGGTCATATTCTTTATTCCTTGAGAGGACTCCGAGCCAAATCGGTAATAAACATTAAGGGGTCTCTTCCCTAACGCTAGATTAATGATCGAACCTTGTTCGTGTACAGTTACTATCGGTGTATTCAGATACAGGGCGCCCTGTAAATTAAATAACCTTCCCTGAAAAATGCGTGACTCGATGAGCAATAATCTTGAGACTTTATATCAACAACACAAACTGGACATGAATGCTGGTACTTTTCATGTGTAAAACGGGAATCTGCGGAACCTAACATTGCTGTGGAAACTAACCCAGATGTGTCCCTACTTTACAAACTGACAAGCTTCGGCTAAAAGTTGACTATGAGTCGTGAGACTGAAACTGAAACAAAGTAAAGTGAGTCGAAAATGAGATTCCACTTATGGACAGTGCGTGAGGTGCAAAAAGTCAGCCAATTTGTAAAAAAAACCCCAGGGGTCCCCCTCCACCCAATGCCAATCAGTTCGATCCAATAAAAGTGCTAAACCCTAACCGAGGTGATAGTACACTCATGCCATCGAATCGATTCATCTAACCGGCCTGGGGCTTAGTGTATAAATATGGCGAGGTGCCCAATGCCTCGAATAGTGTGGCAACAACCTGCATACCCTTCTCTGCGACGGAGAATCGATTTTCTCCGACAAGTGGAGCTAAAATTGTATGAATGACCTAAACTACTGGATCATGTCTTAACTGACCTTTCCATCCATCTTCGAAATGTATGCCGGCACCATGTCTTTGTCGAATTGATCGTGTGTAGACTTTATCAAAACTGCAGTGCCATTCTGATCTGGCCAGGAGCTAATCTCAAAGCAGTGGAAAGGCATTAAATCTGTCATGGGTCTGGGTTCATTTTGAATCTAGTGATCAGGCCAAGGTATCAACTTAGCAAAGACTGATAATTTAAAAAATGTCTTCCACCAGAGGAATCCAAAAGACGATCTTTTCTTCGCTTGGATTTGCAGATGAGAATGCGTGAAAGAATGAATCATACACCTCTCACTAATGACAGATACTGCCTAACATTATTTATCACCCTCAGGCAACGATAACTTTTCATAAGTTTCTGCTAGGATATGCGCAAGACCGCACAATTCTTTAGACTGTGGAACGTCCCCTCTAAGACTCCTCAAATTCCGAGTGCTCTAAGAAAACCCGACGGGTTTCTGGCCGAACCTGCTAAGAAAAACATTTTTTTCCCCGGCTTTATTCATGTCCCTGGCTGACGTACTGCCCCCGGAATATTCAGTCCCACAGATGACATTTGATCCTATAAGTGAAGAGAGGCAGGCTTAAACCATTAAAATTGCCGGACTCGGATAGCAGCATCCCGGTGAAACCTCAAAAGGCTTTTGGAATAATAGGACTAGGTTCGCTCGGAACTAAACACTACAAGGGTGGTTTTCACACCAAGAAACTCGCGAGAAAATCTGAAATCTTTATGCCAAGGAGTTCACTGGTGACCTTTCTGGACATGGATGGAGCACTCAGCGGTCCAGAAACATCATGCTGGTGAAACCAATCATCACCTATGGCACGTTGGTTTAGTCCAAGCGAACTAGGTTGCAATCTCGAGAAGGTGCAAAGATTGACTTGCATATGCATGTCAGAGGCAACAAGGTCATGCCCAACCGATGGAGGTGATCCTCGATCTCCCATCTCTACAATTAGTAATTAAAAAGCAGCAAATGAGGATCATCAGGTCCAGAGACAAGAATTCACTCTCCAATTTACCACGTCTACTCCAAATCACCAAAGATTATGTTCTCACGAAGTACAGCGATTCGAGTATAACAGACTTCACCACAAGAAAAAATGGATCAGCAAATCCGCAATATGCGCGGACTGGGGCAGGAGTATTCGGGCCAACTTAGTCTCGACAGGAAATGCTGCAAGAGAGAGCAATCATGTCAGACAGCTAAGCAGCCATCAAAGTGCTAAATTCATACGAAATCACTTCTAAGATAGATGGCCTGGGCAAACTCAATAACAAAGATCAATAAAGTTACCCCAGGCCACGTTGGAGTGGACGGTAAAGAGAAAGCCGATAGTATGGCCAAAGGGGAGACAACAAGCCCATTCGTAGGACCAGAACCCTTCTGCATGATGGGTCCACACATCGTACGAGAAGAAGTTACAAAGAGCAGGCAGGGCATTAAGGAAATGAGGAATAAGAGAGAGAGAGAGAGGAGGTACCGATGCACGTTGGTTTTGAATATCTGTAGGTATGATGTAATGGTAAAGCATTCCACATTTGGGTTACAGAGTGCCTCCGAATACAGGCTTAAGGGTGAACTGATGTACATTCATGACTTGCGGCCTTTATGACTAATTTAAAGAAAAGGAGCGAATTAAAAGAGCTAAATTATTCAGGCGACTCCAGAAACTATGGGCCTTCCTAGGGAACTACAGAAGTAAGAGTTCGATAATCTCTATCAGCTTAAGTAGGAATAAGCTTCGAATACTTACTGGCTTCCCTATGGGACATTGTAAACCCAGTGAGCACCTCAGGAAGTTAGGCCTGGACAAATGTTGCAACGAATGTGAGAAAACTATAGACCACATCCTTAGGAACTGTAGTTCATCGAGCAGAGGAAGATGTCTGGTAGACTTGAGAGGCCTACTATCTTTAGACAAAACAAAGGTTCTTAAGTTCCTAAGAGAAACAACATTGAACGAGATACTTGAACCCAAGAATAATCTCGGCTGACACCAGGTATAACCGCGATCTTTTAAATCACAGTGTACCCACCCGTAACCGCAATTTATACATTCAACCGTGTCGCTATGAAATCTGCCTTTTAACGAGAACTGATTGCTATAGGGCACTGTATCCCTTCAACCAAATCACTCCATAAAGCGTTGCTATACATATAGCCAGGAAGGATTTCATTTGACCTTCTTTTCTTGGGCCAACATACTCGTACTTCTGATTTCAAG
This sequence comes from Pocota personata, assembly GCA_963082735.1. Taxonomy (NCBI): domain Eukaryota; kingdom Metazoa; phylum Arthropoda; class Insecta; order Diptera; family Syrphidae; genus Pocota; species Pocota personata. The sequence goes on along the minus strand of OY720431.1, from coordinate 32,656,405 downwards.
TCCCATCTGTCATCCGAGAAAAAAAAAAAAACCGAAACAGGCCTCATATTGCTACAGTCGCACCCATTTTTCAAATATTTACCCAATCCGAAGCCATTTCAAGTAGAAGCTTCTAGATTTCCCTTGATTTATATTCGATGCCAACCATCAGGATATGGCACTAACGGCCCCCCCATGGGAGAATAACACCCACACCCATGATCTATGCCATAATTCACTTATAATTAATATCCCATTCACAAAATGAGCTGAAACATTCATTAAAGCAACCCGAGTAGGTAGGGGCAACTATCGCTGCGGACAACTGTTGCCCATCTAAACACACAACACCGATTATGGCCAACATGGGTGAACTTTCTTTTGGTGAAGAGAACACACACAGATACTCGTATGTGTGTATGAAGGGAACGGTCAGACAGAGAACCGCATTTGAACTTTTCCCAAAGAAAACTAATTGTACGTGTGACAGAAATCCTTACATCCCCTTACCCCAAGTCCATCACAAACACACTTAAGGGCTGTCTTTCCATAGGTAGCCGCAAAGTCCTTTCAACCCAGAGTAGGTATGTGTGTAGGTGTACTCTGAGCTTTGTAAAAGTGTTTCATTACTGTTAATTTACGACAATTACAGTTCATGACAAGTTGATCCGGTTTTATGACAATTTCTCTAATTTGGTCTTTTTATGGTCCTTTATCGGTGTGGAGGCAACACTGCTTTGGCATGGTTTGAATTTCTCTCTCTCTCTCTCTCTCTCTGTAGAGTGGATGACGCAGGTGGGTTAAATGAATTAAAGTTCTTACCTGCTGCGGGCGACTAGCCGACGGTGGGTGTAAATATTTTATAAGTGAGCTAATCTAAATCTGACAGCAACGAGGATAAACGTGCGGTTTTCTGCTGCGAAATGAATTACAGCCATTGTCGTCGTTGGCGACATCGACCACTGTAACCGCTGTACTTTCACACCATACCATGCAGAGGCCCCCACCTCCTGCACCATGAACATATTGGAAGCAGAAGCTAAAGTTTTAGCCATCTTAGAGTAAAGTCACCACTTATACCATCACCATCACCATCACCACCAGTGGGCTTCATCCCTTGGGCATTCCCAATGAACCACAATTCGGGCTAAAGAGCTCCTCCAACAGCAGATCCACTTTAAGGCCCGACGTAGGTATAGTATAGCTTGGGCCGTGCCACAGACAGGACACTGAGTGAGAGTGAGGTTATATGAAAGACTCTGTGGAAGTTAAATTAGATACACAGCAATAAATTGTGGTTAAAAATTTTTGGGGGATCTAATCGTCGTCGTCGTTACCTATACCTTTTCACGAGGAGGGCTGGTGTTAGACTTCTTGACGTTTTGTAAGCACTTAAAATTGCGTCCAATTTTCGCAATTATCATGGAGTTTTACATTCTAAATTGCCCATACAGCAATATAAGTTTGACAATGGAGGGGTTGGAATTTATGGACTCATCCCTTGAGCCGTTTGTCGCTTCAGCAAATACTTCATTAGAGGTGTGGGTGGTGTGGTGCACACGAAAAGTTATAATGTTCTCCAATTTTTAGGATGCAAATGGACGGTGTAAATTAGCTAGTCAGTTTGGGTGACTTTATGTCCTTTTTTTATTGCTTTTTAAGGTTAAAAATGGATCGATAAATAAATGTTGCTTGTCCTTGGATTAGAGGGTAATTGTTCGTAACAATAAAAGTGTGCCTTCTGGTGGGGATGGAAAGTTTGCAAATATTTAATGGGATGACAGAAAAAAAATGCTCCCTAATAAGACAAGCACCCCAATTACCCTTCAATAAATCGAGTTTGCCTTCTTAGACACAAATTTCACAATTATCGGTAGGAAATGGCAATAATGTATTGGAAATGACAAACCCTACCACATTTAGAACTCCCCTCGGCTGTCTCATCAAATTAATCGATGAGTTCCTCCTTAGGGAAGCGATGAAAGTCATCAATTACTGTTGCACTGCATCGATTTGAAGTTGTCGGTCGCAAAGGATTTCCTCTGGTAGCGATGACTTACGACTGAGATTTTTCCTATTAACCCTTGTGTCCCGAGTCATTTTGCTCCATCAGTTCGGACAAGGGTGATTAGGAATGCAAATTTCATTGCTGTTTGCAGTTGTGATTTTTCTTACACACAGTGCAGATGAAAAATATTCGTATTGCTGAAAATATTTCGAATGAAAAAATGTCATCAAGAGGGAGTCTAAATAGTTTTAAAAAAAAAAAAAGCCTAGCTAGCCAGTAGTTCATAAAAACAATTCCCAGCCAATTGAATTTTTATATTTCAAGATTGGTACTTCTGCTAGCAGTCATAATGACATTAGGTGTCAACTATCAAAGTGTTCGATACACGAAGCGGCCATGTTCGTGAAGTATAGTTGTCGTAGTAGTAATTATAATAAAATTGGCTGCGGTTCAATAGTTCAGACAGATATTTCATAAGAAAAAAATATATTCGATTCTAATTTTATGTGGGAATTTTCGTTTCGCATGAACAGCGTACGAGGCTTTACAATTTTTCTAACGTCAAATACTAAGAAGTCATTAAATAAAAAGGAAAAAATATATTAAAGGCTAAGGCAAGGTGGGTCAAAAGTAATGTCATAATGTGAATTTTCTGCCATTTTGTTAGAAATGAAAAAAATTGAGCTCTTTTTTCACGAAAAGTTTACTTGAAGATGTAAAATTGATGACATTAAGTTGAAAAATGGTATCAGACAAATGACCACCTCTTAAGGAGATGCACATTTGTGCTCTTTTTACGGCATTTCGAATTGTTGCTCGCAAAACACCTGGCTCCAAATTGATGATTTGGCTTTCAAGACTTGCAAGGTTGGTGAGCGGTTGCCCCATCCTGCTGGAACCAACACTGCTCAAGACCCAATTCAGCAGCTTGCGGCAAGAAAGACACATTTAACATCTGTCTGTAGCGCTCACTAGTTACGGTTACGGTGGTGCCGTCGGCGTCCTCAAAAAAATAAGGGCCAATCACTTTTCTACTGCAAATGCCACACCAAACACTTCTTGTGAGCCAAACGCTTAATTGCTCGTGCACATGGTGCAGGAAGACGAGGAAAACGACGACGAAATTGGTCAAATACGAGTAAGCAGTAACAATAATTCCGCGTTCTTCAGGTGTGTAGCGCTCCCTTGCTTGTTGTTAACAAATGATCTATCTGCCTACAACATAAATGTCAAAGCACAATGACATTTGACGCCATTTGCAAAAATTATGGCACATTCACATTATGACATTACTCTTGCCCCACCTTGTATGTATTATGCTAGACGTATGCTGTGGTGTAAAGTATTTCTACGTATAAATAAGGTTAGAAATTGTTTTCGTATTTATTTCTTGTTTATTTCACTTAATTTTGTCGGTTTTATAAAAACTCAAATCATTTTTGAAGATATCGATATACATACTACATTTTCTACAAAATCGAATTCACAATGTTCCTCCTCGATAAGCCGAATCTGTTCAGTTAAAACTACATTCAAATATTTTTTTCTAAATTTCGTTTTCTCAAATATTTTAGCAAACTTAATTTTTACATTCTTAAAGTACTTAGCACTTATCAAAGTGATAGAATTATTATTGGAAATAAAAGTAATTATGCCTAATGTTGGTAAAACTATATTGTTCGGCCAAACGAAGCCATTGCACGAGATTCATGGAAATTTGTTTCACTTTATTTACAAGTCCCTACACTGCAGAAAATTCTGCAGGCGTACCAATGTCTAAGAAAAAAATTAGGTCACCTATTTATGAGGAGTCATAACAATTCCTAGACAGCTGATTCTAGCTGGGAGAATAGGGAAAGTTGTAAAATATTTTACATGCAAAAATTTACCTTTCTGGCAGTCACTGGCTAGCTAGGTTTAAAAAAACATGCCCAGTATTTCGTACCGCTATATTCACTCTTTTCTAATTTGCTTCCTCCTTCGTCCCGAGATTAAATAAGAGCTGATCATTACTGAAAGCTAATTGTTTATCTTCTATTTTCATTTCAAAACTTTTACTTCTTCTACTTTCGTCGTCTTTGGGTCCCATTTTTCTGACACACTTTACTCAAGAACTGACACATCTTACTCAAGAATTGATTTTGATGAAATTTTGTTTGGTTTTAGCTAAAAATGATGGAAATCGGATGCAGTACTTACGGTAGGCTTTATCGGACATGTATAGATACATTTGTCTGAAACTAAAAAAGTGGTGCTTTTGGGCCTTTTGTACCAACAAACTTTAATACGAGAAAAAGACAAGTGTGTGTTGAAGTTCGTTTAGCGAGTTTAACGTTTTTATAACGGTTTTTTAACTATGTTCTAATTTTCCTTCCAGAGATCTGGAAAGAAGAATAGGTTATGGTCGAATATGGCTTTAGAAATTGTTAAGTCTTTTTATCAGTCGTCAAAATCGAAAATGTTTGAACCGACTTTGATGCAAATTGGCAAGTGAATTTAAAATAATTTCCCTCTTAAAAATAATCAAATTCGAATGAAGTGGGGATAAAATTTGAGGAGGACTTCTAAAAATAGCATCGCTTTTGCATTTTTGAACTTTTTGTCCGACAAATTTTATCCGAAAAAAAATATTCTTTTAACTCAAGCTTTGATTTCATATGTGGTAGAAAAAATGTTCCTTTTTTTTTTTATTTGCTCCTTGATTATTTTTGGTTCACCACACGCAGAAAATTTAAGGTCTAAAGTTAAAAAACTCATAAAAGTTACAAGCTTATGACAGACAAACATTGTGTTGAATTCATGGACACTACTTACAGCATCACAAAACCATGTGCCACTTATATTGCATGCAGTACTCTTTTTCTTTTTGTAGAAGTGTTCGTTAGAGATACGGCTGGGCCAGAAAATCCTTAAGATGTTAGGTAGGCACCTGTTAACAAACGTTTGCAGCTTTCTCGTGATAGCAATGATCACTTTCCACGTGCTGCATCCATATAACAGCATGGATACAACGTTGGAGCAGAACATTATTAGCTTGGTGTTCAAACTGATTGCATTGCTTCGCCATATTTTGGACAACATTCTCGATTTCAATTGAAATCGTGTTGAGTTTGATCCTCCTGTACTGAGCGTGAACGCATGACTACGGTATATCTTTTACACTGACATATTAAGAAGGAAAGAATCTATTGGGTGCACGGGCTTTAAAAACTTTTGGCATTCAAGTACCCATATCTTACCTCCACTCCAGCAAATTTAAGTCATATATGGATGAGACCATTTATACTAGAAAGATTTTTTAAAATTTGTTCCGTAGTTAGTGTGTCCGGCAAGGAGTGGTAGTATATCCGGCGCCGAATATGTGTAAATACTTCATGAGACTGTATATCCGGCGGCGTGTATATTTGGCTAATTGATGAATCGTATAAATGCCCTTATTTAAATCTATATATCCGCATCCGGCGCCAGATATCTGCCGAAGGTTTGTCGGACAAGCAAATCGCCGTACTATATCCGGCTCTGGAAATGTGTGAAAGCTGTCATTGCATTCTATACACTTCGAGCCGGATATCCGCCGACATATACCCAGCGCCGAATATACACGTGTGGCAAATAATATCTCGGACTGGCTCTAGAAAATATAATTAAAATACAATTTCTGTTTATTTTTCTGTGTTTTTATTCGAAATCTTCTCCTCCCGATTCAATACACTTGTTAAAATGCCTGTTCTAGCTTATCTGCTTGAATGGTCGGAATTTTGTCAAAAAAGCATCCTTTCAACTTCAATTTCGGGAACAAAGAGAAGTCGCACGGTACCAAATCAGATGAATACGGTGGATAATTTAACACACATACTTGATTTCGAGCCACAAATTGAAGAACAATGAGTTCTGTGTGACTCGGTGTATTATCGTGCAACAGAGACCAACTTTCTGTATCGCTATATTCCGGTCGAATACGATGGATTCTGGCCATTAAATGCTACAAAACTTCATGATAATATGCGGCAGTAACTGTTTGATAAATTTCTGATGCACTTTTACCAAGTTTTGTGTGGAATTTAATAACCGCTCTTTGTTTCATGTTAAAATTTTAATATCAAATGAAAAGGTGTTCTGGAAAAATTATTTTTATAATTGTTAAATGTCAACCAAATGTCATGAAATTTTGACAGATATTAGAGAAAGATTCAAGAGCATGTTCGAACAAATAGATGGCACTCTTCGTTGCTGAGATATGGTTCGTGTCGGGGATATTAATTGCCACACGTGTATGTGAAACGAGACCAAGACTTCCGTTCTTCTTTTCCTTAAAAGTACCAGAACTCTGAAAATTAAACACACTTTAGTCTTATTTTGGAGAAGAAGCTAAACTGGAAACCTAAGATCCAAGAACAAGCATTGCGGCCTCGAATAACAAGCTGGGCATATACCTGTTTTGAAGCGCATATTAATGTCCTATTTCTGTATACTGCAACCGTCTAGGGGAGTATAAAAGATCAGCTTCCCACTTTTTATTGGTACTGAGTATTTTTTCCACAGACGGATGACAGCCAGTACAACTAATCGACTCAAGACCACCACACAGTAGTTCTGTTTACAAACAGGTGACTCCTACTCGTAGTTGTGAAAACCTGTGATCCAATCTAGGAAACACAAACTACACTCTTTTACTATCTCAACCAAGCAAGATTAGGAAGGAGAAGTAACACCGCAAATATATGGGCTCTCCATTTCTATATGGATAGTTCTCTAGAGGGGTTTTCTCTTCTTCTTTCGCTTATCAAACCAAGGTATTCCAAGCAGAGTTAACTGTGTTCCCCTTGACGATGAATCTGGCCCTCCAGGTTAGAGGTAGGCTCTTTTCAAAGATAAAAAGCTGCGATGTTTCTATACTGAGAGTAAGCAGATCAAACAGAATGGAACGACATCCTGCAAAAGACTTGAAACTACTTGTTCCATTCTATCGGTCTTTAAATTGAATTATAACAACCAATCATCGTCCTTCCTTATCCACACAAACTGGCTTATTTCAATTAGATATTGAGTAAAATAGTACTCTACACCATACATGTCCTTTTATATGATGACGTCTCTGTTCAATCAAAGGTGACTTTGAACAAAGGATTAGACTTCCTTTCAGGTGAAATCGCAACCCACAACACCTTAGACATACTGTATCCTGCATTAGCATTCAAAAATACTTGAAAGAGACTTTAAAACAGAGGCATACTCGTTGCAAACCCTTCCCAATATAGTGGATCCCATAGACTGGAAAATGCGCTTTCTGTCAGTTCTTTTCTTTTTTTTTGCGGAATTAGTCTTCTGTCATTCACTATCCTGGTTTATCCTGTTGCTGATAAACGTTGTTATTGTACGTATAGTTCTATCGCTTCTGCAAATATGGATGTGTGCATGTGGATCCATCTTTTGTAGTGTAAAAGTGCAGAAAGTTCCTTGTTCGGTTATTTTTTTTTTTTTTTTTATTCCTCCTCTTCGTCTATTATTATTTTCTGTTTTCTCTCTATCGTTTGGAAGCGGAAAAAAAATTGCAAAAATCCTTTCTTTCAGCCCACTCGTCGGTAGATTCAACAGAAAAGAAGAAGAAGAAGAAGAAGAGCTATCCCATCTATACCCAGAACCATTGAATTTTATTGCATCAGCTAGATAGATGGTGGTTTGGGGTATCTGTACCCTGTTGCCGTTGCTGCTTTTGGCTGCGTTTGAGGGTTTTTTTTTTTTTTTTTGTTTGTCTACCCTGTACCTCCCTACCCATTCAAGGATGAGCGACATGGAATAGGACACAATGCTGTATGTTAGTGGGGATAAAATTCCGTCATATCAAAGAGAAACTTTTAAACGTGATCAGAATTCAATTGATGCGGTTTTGCTTTTAAACTAGCTTTTTGGCTTATAAAAGATAAGACCGCATTCCGCATTCGTCCGCTTTTTTCCTGTTGCCACATAGAACGAGGACTTCATACCTACGAATACTCCTAGAGAAAAGGTTATTCATCATTTTATTCAGTCAAAAAGTATGGTTTGTGTGGAGTTTAGCCAAGAAGACGAAGTTCAATGGGATGCCATTAGATAGAAATCTTTTATCCGTGCAAAGAGTCCTTTTTTTTTCCTGCTTGACTCTTCTAGTTGTGTTGTATTGTGGAGCTGGTCGTCATGATGCATGATGTATCGATTTGGCATTCAGAGTGTTATCCTTTGACTTTGGTGCAATGCACTAGTGAGCACCCGCCTCTCCTCTAACCACTGTGCTCTACACATAGCTATCAGCGATTTAATTATAGAGCAAGGGTTGCTCCCGTTTACCACCAAGTATTGGTATAAGTAATAATTACGCCTTTAACAAATTGCACCAATTAAACGAAACGATGGCGACGGTGGTTGGGGCCATTGGGGTTCGTTACGGGAGTGAACATCCCTGAATAGCCGGCAATTAGTGTTCCGGACCTAAAGACGATTTTGTTTCGCAATAAAAGAGAAATTATTAGATGATTGCTACGCGTGTGGTGGTGGGGTCCAGTGACCAATGCGGGGTTCCGGATGAATGTTGGTGGAGAAAGTTTTTTTTTTTTTTTTTTTTCCTGAAGATCCTTCGAATGAGTCCAGTTGTAATGCTTTCATTTCGATACTAATTTATTGTTAACGATAGATAATTATGATTTTGTGCTATGTAGTTTGGGAAAAAGAAAAAAAATTGTTTGATCACAGAACCTTATGGTGCCCGGCTACGCAGGATCTCAAACTCACTTAAGACAGTGAGGAAAGTCACATTAAATAGATTGCAGAGAGTTCTGGCAGAGATGAGTGGGGATTTAAGAAGGAGGCTGAGGAGATAACGCAGAGATCTGCCTTAATTGAGCGATTTGGGGATGATGAGCTGCAAGTTCAAGAGGTGGAAGTAGTGCTTTTTGGAATTGGTAAACTTGTCAGTATAAAGGCTCTAGTACGAGTATGTCATCACAATTGCGATTGAATTCAAGATAAATGTTGTGACCTGCAGAGGTAAAAAGTTACTATTGTACAAAAATTAAGACATGCTTTACGGGGTATAAGTACTAGCAAGACCAATACACAATGATGAACTTGTGTTTCAGTACTGAGATCAACACACCACAAGCAACAAATTGAGACACAATGGACCAGAAGGCCACCTTACAAGTAAACTCCATATGCACATCCCTCAAACCTAAACTTACCTAACTGAAGAATTAGCAACGGCCAACTTTACAAAACAAAACTTTCAAATTTAATGGGAAATATGCATACGAGTACATTTTGTACCTAGAACTCCCTCTTAAAATTCACATTCTAGTGTTTTTGATTGAAAACGTAAAGTTCGTACGAAAATAAACCGAAGAGTTTTTAGACCACCAGAAATATTCCTGGAACTAGTATCTACCACAAAAAGTTCTATTACCACTCCACGTGCAATAACTGTTAAATCAACAACAAATTGGCAAACTCTCAACATTTTAAGATACAATGAACTAATAAATTGATGATAGATACTTTGTGGGAAGAATATTATAAAGAAAAATCGAAACATCATTGAAGACGGACATCCAAAGTACAATGTATGTGATAAGTCGGTCAATGGCCGGACAGTAATGATCTCCGTAAGCTTGAGGCATAATCATATTTTTATGAGAGTATGAGATACATGTGGTAAGAAAAAAGACGTTGATCGAATATATTCAATAACTAGAAAGGTGAAAAGGGAAATGAAATTGTACGTGTAGAATAGCATGTAGCACAATTGAGATACAATCAGTGCTGCCAGCAGATGCCCCTATCCACGTTGAGGTTTCCCGAGTCATCGGACTGTTAGGCCGGTCGTAAGACTGCATAAGTGCATACCCCAAGCACTGCATACCAACATTCACAAATGAACAATTTCATTTGATTATTTTTTTTGGCTGGGGTAGGAAACACTCCACTGGAGCACTCAGACTCGATTGCATTACCAGGAAGCATGAAAAGACTGGTTGAGCTACATGTGCGCAAAGTTGCTTTGAGGGTGCATCCTCTGTCAGAGATGCAACATGCCTATCAACGCGGAAAATCTTGCGAGACTGTGATTCAAAATCTGGTCACTAAAATAGGCATTTTCATTGACATTAAGGGTGTCTTCGACAACGCGACTTTTGACAGCATGTGTAGCTCCGCTAGAAATCACGGCGTAGAAGAATCACTCTTGTTGTGAATCAAAGCAATGCTGGTGAATAGAACATTGATTGTAGCCGGTGTGTTATGGCAGGTATATTTATTTATTTAGCTTAATTCAAGCAGAAATTAATAACTACACTAAAACTAGACTATTACTAAATACAACTTAAGACTAAGACTAACTAAACTTAAAACTAAAACTAAAGTTATTAGGGCGGAGGAGTAGAAGTGGAATTCTGGAGGGTTTTTCTAAGTGCAAATCTGCTGCAGTGAAAATCAAAAGAGCTGTGCCGTTGGCCAAACGTAGCATTCTAGACATTGGCTCGTTACAACCATAATTGGTGCGATAAAAATTGAGACGGAAGATGGGTACAGACCTCAGGAGGCGTGGGCTAGTGTTAAGGGAGATCATTTGGAGCAGATTAGGGCAGTCGATGTTTCCTGCTAACAGCTGATGTACAAAGAGTATGTCAGCAATTTCCTGACCTATTTCAAGTGGCTGTACGTTAATTAATTTCAAACGATTCTCGTAGGGGGGTAAATTATGCCTGTCAGACCAAGGAAGACCGCGAGGAGCAGAACGGATGAACCTGCGTTGAACATCCTCTATTAGAAGGGAATGGGTATCATGATAGGGGGACCATACTTGGATAGCATATTCGAGGATTGGCCGAACAAATGTGAAGTAGAGAGATTTCGTGACGTAGGGGTTCGAGAATTCTTTAGACCAGCGTTTTACGAAACCGAGCGCAGAGTTGGCTCTGCTAATAATGTTGTCAATATGGTAGCGGAAATTTAGTTCTCTGTCACAGATAACACCCAAATCGCGTAATAAAGTTACAGAAGGGAAGGGCTCGTCAGAGATGAAATAGAATCTAGGGGCTAGAAGACGCTTTCGGGAATATGTAATAGCTTGACATTTGTCTGTATAAACAGGGACTGCCCACAAGGCGGTGTTCTGTCTCCATTGCTTTAGTGCATGCTGGTTGACTCCCTGTTGAACACACGCTCAAGCATATGCTGATGATGTCGCCGTTCTATCTGTCTCCTCTAAGGTGCAGATGGCAGTAGACGTAATCGACGATTGGTGCGCTAGGAATGGGCTTTCACTCCTAATCCTCTCAAAACCGAAGTGGTTATCTTTACGAGAAGAACGAAATTGACTGGTCTGACTCAGCCAGTGCTACAAGTTGTCACTATGGAACTCTCCAAGGAAGCCAAATATTTAGGAGTAATCTTAAATAGAAAACTTCTTTGGACGAAACATGTCGAGCTAAAGACTTCCAAAGCTCTGTCAGTCTTCTGACAATGCAAAGGTGTTTTCGGCAAGACATGAAGCCAAGGAAAGTCCTTTGGATTTACACGGCAATAATAAGACCCATTCTTTCATACATATGTGTCAGTTGTCTGGTGGAATAATTGTTCACGTAAATATGGTACTCCTGCTTTCGCCAAACTCCAAGGAACGGTCTGTCTCGGCTGCTTGGGAGCATTCCCCAGTACGCCTGGCTCTGCTCTTTACCCTTCCATGAACCTCCACCCTTGATATTTATATCATGAGGTGTACAGTCAGAGCTATCTTCGGTTTAAAAAATAAGTTGTTTCTGGCGACGAATATCCTACGACTCCTGTATCATGGATATGACGTTTAATGCAATGACACCCGAATTACGGCTGAGGTGAAAATTTGAAGTCGACTTTTCTCGTGTTCAGGATTGGCTTTGGCCAGAGTCTGAGCCAGGAAAGGATTGAAGTCGTATTACTATATTGTGAAGAACAGGTTGAAGGGGGCGAAGTATCTGCGCCTGTAGTGACAGTCGGGCTACGCTTAAGGCCTTGCCCGATCATTTAACGACTTTCAAAATAGCTCGAGAATGCAGATGATGTCGGAAGGTCGGAAGGCTGAAGTCCCAAGCCACAACGGGATAACAGGAAATCAGATCTCTGATGAGCTTGCTAGACAAGGCTCAGAAGAGAATTTCTCAGGACCTGGGCACACGTTGGGTTTGCCAGCGTCCTCCGTTAGGGCTTCCATTGACGATTGGGTTTTCAATGAACATAATCGAAGGTGGCATGACTCTCCAGGATGCAGGCAGACTAAACGAATGGTCACCGCCGTCTGTAAGAATTACGCGGCATTATTGCTATCCCTTAGCAGAAAAGACTGCAGACAACTTACTACCGTTCTTATGGGCTACTTCGCCTTTGGCAAGCACCTTCATGTGCTAGGTTTGAGCACTACCGATGACACTGCAGAACACTTCCTATGTGATTGTCCTGAAGTAAGGACTAAATGCTTCTTGTTAATGTTACATCCGTTGACATTGGGGCAATTCACCAATACATTGGTTAGGAGGACAAGGGATTTCTTATCACTGATACGATAGGGCACCATTGGAAACAAACACCACTTTTGACTTAAATAAGGCTAATGGCTCACTAGATTACTTTAAAGTAGCACAAGCTCTCTATAAAGCCCTCCACCTCGACCAAATTGCTTAAAGAAATTACGAAAACACAGTGAAAGTTAACCCTACCTTAGGTTCGGTTAGGTTGGGTTGAGGTGGCTGTCAGCAAAAAAGCCAACACCCTTAGACCAGTAATAGGTCCATTGTAATACCACATGGGTTTGGAACGAGGCCTCTAGCCTACTTCTTGAACCATTTGGAGCTTTTGATGAAGCGTAGAAGATCCCTAACGTTATATTATTCAGATCAGTCAGGTCGTTGAAACAGAATTCTCCTAATTGGAGTTTCCTTCTTTAGAAGAGAGCTGCGCAGGTGCAAAGAAGGTGAAGAATAGTCTCTTCCTCCTCCTCCTCACCCATGCCAGAAATGGTTTGAGAAGACGCCAAGCCTTGTTGCGTGCTTAGACAGTGTCCAGTTATGACACCTATAACAGCGCTGATATGCTTCCTATTGAGAGAAATCAAATTCTTAGAGCGTTTCAGATCCAGCATAGGCCAAATCTTTGTACCCCTTGTCCACCTAGAATTTGACTTTACGATAGCATCCAGCTTTAATTTAAGTTTGCATGTAGCGATAGGCATACCCAGTAAACTTGTGCCATGTCTGGCAAGTTCGTCAGCATTATTCACTGGAATATCCCTATGCCCCGGTACCCAAATTAGGTATATTAAACTGCTCCGCCATCACTATAAGAGACAATCGGCAGTCTAGAGCTGTTAAAGAATTTGTTGAGGATAATTCCAAGGATTTGATTGCTGCTTGGCTGCCTGAAAAGATGCGAATATCAATGGACGATATCACGTTTTTCTTTAGCCAAGACAAGACTTCCCTTATTGCCATTATCTCTGCCTGGAACGTGCTACAATGCTCTGGGAGACGAAAAGAGAGATTTAAATTAAGCCTATCAGAGAAGACACCACCACCCACCCCGTCGTTGGTTTCTGAAACGTGCGTCGGTATAAAAATGTACCGACTTATCTTCCGTAAAGCCACCTTCTTCCCAGAATGCTCTGGAAGGGATGGTAACTTGGAAGTTTTTGTCAAAATTCAACTTGGGGATGGTGTAGTTAATGTCTTCAGGGAAGATATTAAATTTATTTAAGATGGAGGCATGGCCATACATTTTCTTAGACCACTGTGAAGTTGCCTTAAAGCTGAGTTAGCTGCCATTTGCTTGCCATAAATATCAAGGGGTGTTAAATGAAAAAGAATGTCCATAGCTGCGGAAGGCGTCATCCGCAGTGCTGCGCCAGACAAGTACCCCATACATAAGGATCGGTCTAATGACCGAGATATAAAGCCAATGAGTTAGTCTAGGTTGTAAGCCCCATTTGTTCCCATTGGCTTTTTTGCAAGTGTAGAATGCGACAGTGGCTTTTTTTTAACTCTTTCATGTATATTAGGTTACCAGCTTAGTTTCCTATCCAAAATAAGACCCAGATATTTTGCTTCGTTGGAGAAAGTTAAGCTTGTGCTTGGGGCTTCGTGCAGATCCACCACCACTTTCTTAGCTACTTATGGGCTCCAAATACAATTAACAAGGAATAAACACAAAACCCAAAACAACTAAAAAAAAAAAGGCAGGGAAGCCATATTTCTGACAAGGAAGCAGCCTTCACTGCCGCGCCCCGATCTTGTAAAAGCAGATCGATTGAGGCCAAAATTTTTGATAGTACAACCTTGATACCACATGCCTCCAAAAGAATTTATGGCTCTTGAGACCAAGGAATGGCAAAAATGTTATTAGACACTTCGAGGAATCGAAACATAGCGTTTGTAATGCAAACTAGTACTCACAAAAGCCAGACGCCCCTGAAAACAAACTGAAAAAAGGCCCATCAAACACTACTAGAAAGCCTAACTCAGATCCGTCTGGAACCCACTCGCACAACCTCCCGGCTTCTAAATTAGTAGCTTAGAGGTCAAAAAACGGCCACCAATTTAGCTACAGACTTACTTATAGGGCAACAACGTCTCTTAGACTTGTAATGGACCTTTTGGAAATAAGGATCCTAGACTGCATGAACGTTGTACTGGGCGATATTCCCAGCTCATGCATACCAGCAGATATTGCAATCTTTCCATCAAGAACTTGTTGGTCTACAATATCCACGTGCAGCTCGTTGGGGTAGTTTCGAATCTAGTGGAAGATTCTACTCTTTTCTAACTGCTTCCCCTGACATTTAGAAGGCTTCTATGCCTGCAACAGAACTTTTGGTATGAAATTCGTAATCCAGTCAAAGATGATTCTTAGTGCGCCCAATCAGGAGGGTATGAAGAACGGCGAGATTTGGTACCACAGGGGCTCTGTAGGAGAGAGTTCCGGACTACCTGCAGAAAATAATGGCGGACTATTTTAAAAATAGAATTCTCCACTATTGCACCGACGACAGAATGAGGCAGCATAACGTCACAGGCTGCATTGGCTTCACCGACGACATAGCGATCGTTGTAGTGACCAAATTGCTTGAGGAGTTGGAGCACAAGACTGGCTAGTAAACATGGACCTAAAACTAGCAGAGGAAAAGACCGAAGTAGCGCTCATTAGCAGCAGATGAGTTATGGAGACTATAAGAGTAACCGTGGGCGATCACGTTGCAGTTTCCAAACCAAAGCTGAAGTACCTTGGCGTTACTATAGATATAAGGTTGACTTTTAAGTAACACCTGCAATTCGCAGCTGAGAAGAGAGCAAGAACAACGGCAGCCCTGGCGAGGAACATGCCAAATATTGGAGGACCTAAACAGAAGAAGAGACTGCTCTTAGCAAGAGTTGCGACGTCGATGATGCTTTACGGCTCCCAAATATGGGAAAGTGCCGTGAAGACGGAATCGTACAGAAGGAAGACGGAGACGGTCTACAGAACCAATGCCTTGAGAGTATGCACAGCCTTTCGAACAACCTCCTACGAAGCGGCATGTATAGTTGCTGGAATGGTGCCACTAAACCTCCACGTTAAAGAACCCAAAAGGAAATATCGTGCCAACAGGACAGTGGTGTCAACAGCGACGAGTCGAAGTGACACCGAAGTACCGTCGAGAACAATCATCGAAGAATGGCAAGAGAGATGGAACTTTTCTGACAAATATAGACCCTTGGATCAATAGGAAGCATGGAGAGCTAAACTTCTATCTGACGCAAATGCTTACTGGTCATGGATTTTTCAAAGCCTACCTCCATAGATTTGAACACGACAACAACCCTTATTGCCCAACGTGCACGGAAGCAGTATAGGATGCAGAACACATCATGGTCCACTGTGCACGATATCACGAAGAACGTAAGTTGCTTAACACCAGAGAACACCACCAGACAGATGACGAGCACGCAAGAAGCTTGAGGAAGCAGTAAGCGAAACTGTGGCTATCATCATGAAAGAACAACGAAGACAGGAAGGATAGCGAAACGTAGCGCAGATGACTGTCAACACGAACGAGCCGAGTATGTAAGGCTGAAGTCCCCCTCGCGATGAAATGCTTGACGGCAGTGCCGCGAGGACCACGAGTAGGAGAGCAGGTGGGTTTAGTGGGTGGAAATCCCCCGCTTCTGTTACTGGTTTCGGGCTCAGTTTCGTCTTTAAAAGATTCCCACCTCCCAAAGCAAAAAAAAAGGCATGTCCACCTCTTACCATTCAACCTTCATATTAAAACATTTGACTGACCTTATGGTCACAGCTACATCCTTGACTCATTGATAAGTGAATTGGCTGACTACATTGTCCCCAAAATCTGAACTTCAAGAATGGTTTCCCAACTAGAGAATTTCCAACTAGAGAATAGTGACGGAATGGAAATGAACAAGCTGAAGATCTGATATGACGGAACTCAGCCACTAACAATTCACTCGCGGAATAAGTCAACATTCTGGTGGGGGGCTGTTGAAGGTAATATGTCTTCACACTTCTTTTCGCTGACATACCTCATGAGGACCGGGCAAACAAATTGATCTGGAACGATATGACCGACATACGACAAGGCCAGGACAAACGATCTTCTAAGCAAAACTCGCGTAGATATCGCCGGCACTGTAAGGATTATTTGGAGTCCATGCAGACAAGCCAAGTATCCCTGTGTCAAAGCAAACTGGCAAGAACCAGATAAAGATTGTAGAAATAGTCCTCAGCAGCACACTTCAACAAGCTGTAGGGGCTCTCGCACACTTTTTCCAAAATTTTTAATCAGTGATGTGAACCTGTCTGGGGATATTTTCAGTGTATGCCATCAATGCAGTTCCTTATACTCGAACTCGTAGTTCGGTTTGGATTAGGTCACTTTGTATCATGGAAGCTCATATCTCTGATGAAGGACCTAATAGCTATACTACTTAGGTCACGTACGATATGAGATCATAATGCAGCGATACTTGGGTTCATTTTAACTAACTCTTCTACGAGTACCTTTGCCTTTTTATGTTGATCCTGATTTGCCGGCATTCGTTCAAGCAATCCTTTGAAAGATCCTTGTTCGGTCAGTTGTTGAAGATGTGAGAGTTTTTCAGGAACACCGTTTACGTTCTTAGTCATCTTATTATTTTTCTTAATTGCGGATCATTAAGGATCTTCGTGGCTCAAGTTTGCAAGGATACGGAGCTGTGTAACAATTGTCTATCTTATGTCGTCAGGCTCGGGGAGTCGAATGGTCCCTATCTGGTCATCTCCATGCCGTGAAGAAAAAGTCCGGTCTTGTCTGACTTACAGAAGGGTGTTTATTTTCGTTTTTTCTATTTTCTTTTTGGTCCAACGAACATTTCACCAAAAAAGTCCATCTCCTCAGAGCCGGTATACCGGTATAGAGATATACGACAAACTTTGCCTGTGTGTCTGATGGAGTTCGTTAGCTACTGGCTTAACTCCCTGCCCTGTAATCTTGGACACGAATTATTGTCTAGCTGCACTCATTTCCCGTTCCTTGGTTTGACAGGACTTTTATTTGATTTTGAAAGACATTTATTCCGTACGCATCCATATATACACTGCGAAGGTAGAGGCAAAGCAACACCACAAACTCCCACTTTCTACGTCCGTTTTGCTCATAAACACAAGTCCCACTTCAACCCACTCTGAGTAAATAGTAAGGACATCATTCAACAGATTACCAAAGCACGAAAATAAATCAAAACTGCAATATTTCTCTGCCAGGACAACCAAACCGAACAGAAACCAAAGAACAGGCAAACAAATACGGCAAACAATAATGTTACAAAGGATAATTGTCGATCTATGTCGGCGCGTCGCTCTCAACAAAATATTTGCATATACGAGAACAAGGGCGACGACAGAAGCGCGCTCTGTGTTTGTGCGAATAGCACTTGAGACTACCACCCTGAACAACCCCCCCTACCTTCGAGGAGGGTTGTTGCGACAAAGTCACCCTTATGTCTGGAATCTTCACTGTGCTGCTGCTGCTGCTGGGATGGCTCTTGTACAGCTGTCCCCAATTTTGAAAACATCCCCGAAATATCCTCATCCATACCCACTGCTTTGACGCGCGTGGTACCTGTGGGCCTTGTGTGTCTAATTTATGCCAAAACGGGAATGTCATCATCATCGAAAATGTTTTAAGCGAAAAGTCCTTAAATCACAGAATCGTTCACGTTTTTCATTTCTCTCCTCTTTTGGTTTGGTATTCGTGCCGAAGTTTCTACGTGGTCTGTGGTGAAGCGCGGCAGCAGCAGGTGCGGAAGGTCGGCTGTATTGCATGTAAACGATTGCTTACTATTGATGCGTGGTGGGGAGGGGAGGTGGAATGGGGCACAAAAAGTTCCTCTCAATCGCGTAAGGATAATCCTGAATCCAAACAAACTCCTTTCTTCTGTTCGTCGAGAATCGTTGTGAATCAATAGACTGCGAGCAACTAAAGGAGCGCCGTCACTGCTCCTTTCCTTTGGTTCACCACCCCCATACCATAAGTCCATGCACACGGGGGAGAAATCTCAAAGGCAGTTATTATACCAATTGAATGTTTGTCTTTGCCGTGTTGAATACCAATGAAAATCAACTTTTTGGGTCGGGCGGCATCGTTTGAAACGGTGTAGACGTTCGAATTGGTTAGACTTTTCCGTTATGAATCAGGGGTTTGTAAACAATGAACTGCGAACTGTAAGTGACTTGCAAGTTTTTTTTTTTGATGTTGTCCAGTTTTATTTGATGTTTCGGGTTAATGTTGTTTTATGGACAACAAATTTTAGGCCCGAGACTGTGAGGGTTTTTTGGTCAATGCACTTCAAAAAATCATTGATCGAGCTATATGCAGATGTGTAGGAACAGTCATTGAATTATATTGGAGATAGGGATAGATATTAACACTGAAATGTCCTTTGAAATGAAAAATATGCTCCTTTTCCTTGTCTGCTCTTTTAAGTTGGGAGTATGATAGTAGCAGAAATGGAAGACAACCTTTTTCTGGAGATTTTGATCAATTTTTCTAAATTGGTTTCGGGATTTTTCTGAACACTTGGGGAAGGGATATAAATAGGCTCTTCTCAATAGTATATCATTCCCAATACTGCCGGAGATATGGTTTAAATAAATTGACACGATTTCTTATAATTATCAACATCAACAGACGGTCACTGCTAAGTGGTATGGGGAACAAAGTCTTCCTTATTTGATGGAAGCCCTTACAAATGCACTACGCTTATGACAGGCTTACTGCAGGCTACTTAAGGGGCATTGCCATAAATCTTTTAGATCACCCTAAAAGGCCGTCATTTTCCCACCGCAGATGAGATAATTGAGGTACTTTTCAAGAAGTGTGGTTTGGTACCAAGCAATGAAAATTTTGGTTTGATGAATGGTTTCTACATGTGAAAAGTCTAGTACCAAAACTGGTGACTAATATAATAGAAATAATAAAACACCGTTTGCACATAAGAAACTAATGAACGTCGTAATAGAACAAGCTGATATTCAAGGAGGTGTGATGGGTATTGTACTGAACCAGGTCAATCGACAGGGAGACGATTCCCTAGTTCAAAACAAAGATACAAATTGTCTATGATGAGTGGGATTATGCTGTCATTGAGGACCAAAGTTCAGTTCATTTCTACACAAACGGTTCTAAAACTGGAGCTGGGATGGGTGGTGGTGTCTTCCCCTATAAGCTCGATTTGAGCATCTCCTTCCACCTCCTGGATTAAGGAAGCCCCTTCCTGACTTAAATGTAATTTAGTATTTATTAAGAATATTTGCACTTTCACGGAAAGTCAAGCAGCAATGAAGTTCCTGGTATCGTACTCACTTACTTCGAAGGCTACTCTAGATTCCGCTTGGCTCTCATGGTTACGGCAGAGCAATTCAACATTCACTTATGCTCTGCACCTGGCCACAGAGACATACCAGGAAATTATAAAGCTGACGAAAGTCACTAGTTTTTTTTTTGGGTTAATAGGACAAAACACGGTTTAATTTTTTGTGTTCTACAATGGCTTAAACCATCGAATTATCCACTACTTTTTGCATGACATCGCCTTTATGACAATCCGACAGAACGACATCTCTTCTAGGTATCTTTTGCGAGTGCCATACCCACAGCTAACAACAACTGATGGTCTATTCTCCTCCACTCATTGCTCAGTGTTAGCTTGTGACTTGTTTGATCCACGACGGTGCGACCCGAAAATGTTCATAGACCCTAGAAAGTACCCTTCTGGGCGATTAGTTTCACATTCAAATTGTGAAAATGAAATTTGGTATATAACATTTGAAGAACTTGTGCAGACACGCCCACTTTTTTCAATATTTTTACTAGAAACTGAAAAATATCGTTTCAACCAAATATACATATATAGGCATATAAATTCTCTGCAATTGGCCCATACATTGTATAATGACACGCCTACTTTTTGGGGGCGTTTCGTTAAAAAAATAATTTTGCTTTTTTTAAAGCCGTTTACGGTAAGAAATATTTTTGAGATCTCATCAGAATCATTGAATTTCGGCGACAAATACTGACAGCCGCGACCAATGCTTCCTAAGGAAAGTCATAGCAACAGTTTTAAAAGTTGCGGAAGCACACTCTAAATTCACATTTGAATTAAAAATTTCACAACCCAACGCCCTCTTTAGAAGATGAGGAATAGGGTATCACACGATCCATTCCAGATAGATTGTAACTTTCCTTTATATTTGTTTGCATATTTTTGAGGTTACCCAAAATTCGTCTTGCGGAGCAAGCAAGTGCCGAATGGAGTTTGAAGGGCATGCTGAATCTGTTTTCTTAGCAATGTGCCAGGTCTCCATGCCGTCGTAGACAATTCCAATCTGTATCTTACCCTATCACTTCGCTGCTATTGGGGAGATATGAGGAAACAGTTCCCGTCTCTTTCGATTTTGGGGATGCAAATGAGTTTTTGCAATTGCCAGAACTATATATGAGTGTTTTCAGACCCTTGTTTATCAATCGTCTTTTTCATTTCATTTCATTTATTTTATTTAAATGGTTTGTACATTAAGGTAGAATCTTTTTTAGTACTTAGTGGTGTAACTTCAAAACAATGATTTCATTGAAAAACTTAGAACTAGATACAAAAAATTTCTTAAAACTAAGTTGAGAAGAGATAGATAGGAGATACATATGGGTTTTAATGTTGAGGTGTAAAAAAATATAGGAGAATTGCACTTTTAAAATTGGAGTGATTTGATATAGCTCTTATAAAGGGTGGTTAAATTTTAAGGGCCGATGTTGAATGTGAACCACACCTAAACGTCAAGTTTTTTTCTGCATTTCATTTGACATTTCTCAATTTCAGACTAACTCAATTTGAACCATGGAAAGATACACAATCGAGCAACGCGTTAAAGTTATTCAGGCTTATTATGAAAATAGGCGTTCAAATCAAAATGCATATCGTTCATTTCGTGATTCTTTCGGTCAATTTAATCGTCCAAATGTGCGTACAATCGGAAAAATCGTGCAAAAATTTGTGCAAACCGGGTCTGTATGGAGATGATGGAAACACCAGTGCATGCTCGTACAGCTCGTACTGCAGAAAATATTGCTGCTATTCGCGATAGTGTGGCTGAAGAGCCGTCCACCTCAACTCGTCGTCGTGTCCAACAATTGCACCTCTCACGCTCGTCGTTATGCATAAAGACTTGCATTTACGCGCTTACAAGATGCAATTGACTCAAGAACTAAAGCCTCTTGACCATTTCAAGCGTCGTCAATGGTCACAATGGTGGCAAGAAATGTCAACAGTGGATGATCAATTTTCGAAGAAAATCATCTTCAGTGATGAGGCACATTTTCACCTCAGGGCGAATGATAATCCAAGAGTGATTGTCGAAAAACCAATGCACCCACAAAGAGTGACTGTTTGGTGCGGTTTATGGGCTGGCGGCATCATCGGGCCGTATTTTTTCCAAAATGAGGCCGGTCAGGCAGTTACTGTGAATGGTGTTCGCTATCGTGAGATGATAACGAACTTTTTATGGCCCGAATTGGAAGATATGGATGTGGAAGATATGTGGTTTCAACAGGATGGTGCCACTTGCCACACAGCTAACGAAACAATGGCTCTTTTGCGCGACAAATTCAATGGCCGTGTTATATCATGTGGTGGCGATGTCAATTGGCCGCCAAGATCATGTGATTTGACACCGTTGGACTTCTTTCTTTGGGGTTATTTGAAAGAAATGGTGTACGTCTATAAGCCAGCAACAATTCAAGAGCTAAAGGATGAGATAATTCGGCACATTAACGGCATAGAACCTCAATTATGCCTCAGCTTCATCGAAAATTTGGACCATCGGATGGAGGTGTGCCGCCGAGGTCGCGGCGGCCATTTGGCCGATATTTTGTTCCATACATAATTGAACCATACCAATATTATCATAATAAAAAGAAATGACAGTAATTTCCTAAATAATTTGTGTTTTATTCAAAATCAACATCGGCCCTTAAAACTTAACCACCCTTTATATGAGGGTAAGGAGTTCCATAGTCTCACAGTGTGAATGAAAAACAAGCGCGAGGAATTGAGAAAATTGCAGCGGTAGGGTATTAGATTGGTGGTTCGTGACGACCGAGTAATATTAAGCCTGTTATATGTAAGAATACCTGGCGTTGATATACTGATGCAAATCACAACCTAGTAAATCCCTAGTGTATGCTGATATGTGGTCATATCTACGAATGCCGTGGATGTAACGCACCGCGTCATTGAAGGCTACTTGCAATTTGTGCTGGGATAACGAGTCTAGACTACAATATACAACTTCAGCATATATTAGAGTTCTTACCAGCTTTTGTCGTGTTTCCAGTGGAGTAAAATAAGCACTAAGCCACAGCTTGCAAAGGCATCCGTAGATACGTCCAATATTGGAATTATTTGCTATTTTGACGGATTTAATAGTAAACCATTTGCCACTGACCAAGTGTAGATGCGTTTTAGATCATCATTGATCAGAAAAGCGAATTCATTAAGGTTGGAGTATGGTTTTGTTATGTGTAGTTGAACGTCGTCAGCATATAGATGTACTGAAGCATGTTTGCACACAGACGGGGGGTCATTAATAAACATGCAGAAGAGAATCGATCCTAATATTGAACCCTGTGGCACACCTTCTTTGATTTTCATTAGGGACGAACAACTTTCACCCGAAAAAACCCTTTGCGACCTACCAGAAAGAAAACTACTTAACAATTTCACTGCCCTATCACTGAAACCGAAATTGTTCTTCAGTTTCCAGCACAGAATTTTATGATTTACTTTATCAAAGGCCTTCGAGAAATCCAGCAGACAAAGAAATGAAACATAAACCTTATCAAAATCTTGTCTTATTTCTTCGAGTAGATTGACCATGGATGTCGAACAGCTGTGGTCAGCTCTAAAACCTGATTGGTGAGAACTCAGTAACTTATTGATAGACAGGTGCTTTGTGATTTGTTTTGCTATTATTTTCTCGAAAGCCTTCGATAAGAAAGGTAGAATGCTGATCGGTCTATAGTCGGAAGCAGATGTTGGATTAGCTTTCTTTGCGATAGGCAGAACTCATGCATTTTTCCAGACCTGAGGAAAAGTTGATGTTGTTATAGACCAGTTTATTACATGGGAAAACTGGGAGACAATTTGTGGTAAGATGAGTTTGATGAAGCGTATTGGTAGGCCATCTTCCCCAATTGAATCAGACTTGATAGCTGCAACGCATTGAGCAATTTCGTCTTCAGTGGTTACTACAAAGTCTTCCAGTCTAGGCAACGAATGCACAAGGTTGTCGACCTGATTAAAAACTAATTCGTTAAAATTGGAATCATCCCCCAGGAAGGCACGATTTAGTTCATCAGGATCAAGAACGCCTTTGGAGTTGAGGCCACTGGAAACACCAATTTTACGCAGGTTACTCCAAAGTTTCTTTGCATGGAGGGATATATTTAATTAGGATGCAAAATAATTTTTCTTTGAAGTGCGTACAACAAAGGTGGCATGGTTACGTACCACTTTTCTATGCATAATTCGCAGGGACGCGGAATGAGTCGCCTTGCGCTTCATTTTGCTGCTGATCGGTGCAGAACGTGCCATCCCCTGTAGCCTCTTTCTAGCCAACTCTTCTTGAGTTTTCCAAGCGTATTGAGTAAAGTGCCCGTGGTCAGAGTCAAAGTGTCAAACCAATATAATAAAAGGTGACCAGATAGCAATGATAGTTTTTCCAATTGTTATGTTTCAGCAGCTGTCAAAGCTACCAATGATATCCAGCTGTCAAAATATTCACTAAGGTTTGCTATTTCATCATGCATCGTCTGACGTTTCCCGAACGTGTGGAAATTATTAACAAATATTATCGAAAATCCGGCTCAGTTGTAAATACGCAACGTGAATTTCATCGTGAGGTCATCATGGCTTCAGTGCCCAGGCAATTCGTCGCACAGTGGAAAAGTTTGAGCGTGAGTACACTCTTTTGGACCTTAAGCTACCAACCAGATAGAGATCGGTGCGAAGTGAAGCAAACATAGCCGGCGAAGCGCCTAGTATTACAGAAGATCCAGAAATGCCGCTTCGGCGCCGATCAGCTAAATTAGGCATCGCCAGAGAGTCAATCAGGCTTATTTTGCGGTTGAATTTAGGCCTGCATCCGTATAAGATTGTGCTAATGCAAGAATTGAAGCCGAACGACTATAGACAACGCCGTTAGTTCGCCAATTGAGCGCTGGAAATGTTAGCCAAAAAATCATCTTCTCGGACGAGGCCCATTTTTGGCTCAGCGGCTATGTCAACAAGCAAAATTGCCATTATTGGAGCGACCACAATCCGCAAGTGTTCGACCAACATCAATGCATCCACAAAGATTGACTGTTTGGTGCAGTTTATGCGGGATCATCGGACCTTATTTCTTTCGAAATGAGGAAGGAGACACCGTTACCGTCAATTATCCTCGGTATAGAGCAAGTTAACCAACTTTCTGTGGCCAGAGCTCGATAACATCGATATATCCGAGCTGTGGTTCCAACAAGATGGCGCTACATACCATACAAGCGACGCAATGCTCGAAGTGATGAAGGAGAAATTTGGCGACTGGGTCATCTCACGGCTAGCGTTCACCCCTCGATTATTTTCTCTGGGGCTACGTCAAGTCCTTAGTCTACGCTAACAAGCCAACCACTTTGGACGAGCTCGAGGCCAATATTCGAGACGCTATAGCCGGAATAACGCCGCACATATTGGACCGAGTCATCAAAAATTGAACCGACCTATTTAAATGATATGCTATTCCATATATACGAGTAATGGCATGAACGTAGCTTCAAAATAAAGTCGAAATCAATTTAATTGTTGTTGTTTTGTTTAAATCTCTTTTCCTATCGTTCCTATCTGGTCACCCTATACTTAAACCGCAACTCTATGTGTATTACTAAACACATAGATGCATTGTATACCCCATTGACTATTCTCGTAAGAAAAGTTCTTCACCCCTGCCTTAGACATAATGACTATTTGGCAATGTTATGCGTGGACTGCGATTTTTCCACCGCCAGTGCCGACAAAACGTGGAATTTTATGACTCGTTGTCACCCTCGTTTTCATTCTGCTTAATGATACCCTACAAAGCAAAACAGCACCCCCACCAACCCCAGCCAACACATCATACCTCGCCGAGTTTAAACGATTTCGGGGATGGCTGGAATGTAAATTTCTACCTGAGCCCGTCGACGTGCCGTAAACATACTCGAGGAACAGAAACAAATTAAAAGTTACGCTCACGCTGAGCAGGCGAGGACAAGGACGAGGGGGATGATGATATTCAATTGCGATTTGAATGTTTTTCTTTGCCTGTATCAGTTCCAATTAATCGGAAAATACGTGAGCTCTACTGGGTGTGGGGGGGGATGATGATGATGGTTTACCCAGCTCCTTCCCCATGCGAACTTAAATTACAATCATCCGTTGCCAGTTTCCGAGAGTCAGGCGGAGGATGAGGTCAAATTGGGAGTATATTAGAGAAACTCCAAACTATCTCGCGTAATTAATATGCAAATTCACAAATGTGCCCTCACAGAAGTCCATTAAAATGTTGCTCAATGTTGATGAAGGCGTTTTTTTGCAGACGCTGATATTAACCATAATTAAATCACAAGTTAATTTTAAAGTTGGTCCTGTTCCATACCTATACCCGGGGCACATGTGTGTTTTTCATTCTTTGGAAAAGAGGGTCAACAACCATACTGAACTTTCCAAGTTGATGGACGTGTATGCATAGAGAAGTGGGAAGAAGCTTTCTGGTGATGAGCCAGGTGCCACACAACAGGTTTCGTGAAAAGGTCAGTGTATGCATGGGGGGTAAGAACTTTGCCTGAGTGATTCGTGGACAGGTTAAGTGGCAAATTTTCTAATTGTACCCCCAAGGGATTTGACTATAGTGCACAGGAAAAAAGGGGTCATAGCTATGATAGTTTCTGCGGTAGACAAGAATTCTGCCACTTGTAGCAAGTAGTAGTGAGCAAACGACTAATTGCTCTTGACACATTTGCATATAGATAGAGATACATGCAGATTCCTTTTTGCTTTTAAAAGATTCCTTGTTATACTGAGTTCAGTTTTGCGTCAAGGTAATTAATTTAAATTTTTTGATAGTCAGAGTAACGTGGTTGAGGGAAGTGCAGAACTGGGGCTTAATTAATATGTTTTGCTATGAGTCCAGCTTACTATGAGTCTAACTTCTTGTTTGGGTTCTATGGTTAGAGATACATTCTCTTTCACTGAAAGTAGGAGGGAGGAATAGTTAGTGCGTGCTTGTTAGTGAGTCTCTCAAAGCTAGATCTTGCTGGCTCGTTTGAGTTAGATTGCGATTGTTTAAAGGCTCTGTTTTTTGGTAGAAGTGTCTTGGTCACAATTTCAGAGGAACCAAGGTTTGCTGAATGCCAATTTGTTTATGGAATACGAAATAAAACCCTTTCAGTTGGACAACTTGAATGTAATTTCAGACCATGCGATAGCAATCCTGTTGTTCTACCATCAATAAGGCCGTAACCAAGTATGTCGGTAACGGACATTGCCTCTCATGCTTTTTAATAACAAAAGAAAGGAAAAAGAAGGTAGACAGACAGGAGAGGGTACGCAAATTATTACTCGGGAGATTTAGATACGACAAAGTGTTCGTAGGAGATCTCACCCTTACAGTACCAGTCCACGATACAGTTAAGGTTTATACCAGTATACTCTCGCGTTCTAGAGGTCTGGCCTGACTAGGGATTCGAGAGGGAAGAACCGTCCACCATTGAGTTGGAACCTCGTTAAGAAGGTGACCATTGAGTAGTGTATTTACAAAGAGGGTATAAAACTCCTCAAGCAAGAGATTATTTGCAAAGAGAAACTTGTGGAGAAATTGGTATCCATTGCATTCAGCGCATCTACCACTACAGCGTCTAATCTGACCTGGCCAAAGCATTAAAGCTGGCATCTTCTATTTGGAGAATCTGTGGAATTTTGACGATCCACTAAATCTAGCGACCACTGATTTCCCTGAATAGCTCACCTATCGCGGATCCTTCGGCAGTTTTGAATGTTGAAAAACTGCCGACCGCGAAGTATCGTGGGCAATAAAATAGTTTGCTTTTTGAAAGTCACTTGGTTAGGATTACATATGCTATTCAACGTTTGTATGGACTTGCAGGAGGTGCGTTTCATTCTCGTTCCTTAATTAAACATTACCTTCAAAGGTACTACCGAAGCTACATTCATACCGCCTCGGCTTCGCTGGCAGTGCTTTAAGCGATCGGTCCAATTTTTGATGACTCGGTCCCATATATGCTGCGTTATTCTGGCAATAGCGTCTCGAATGTTGGCCTCGAGCTCGTCCAAAATGGTTGGCTTGTTAGCGTAAACTAAAGACTTGACGTAGCCCCAGAGAAAATAATCGAGGGGTGTCAAGTTGCATGATCGCGGCGGTCAATTGATGAACGCTCGCCGTGAGATGACCCAGTCGCCAAATTTCTCCTTCATCACTTCGAGCGTTTCGTCGCTTGTATGGGATGTAGCGCCATCTTGTTTTAACCACAGCTCGGATATATCGACGTTGTCGAACTCTGGCCACAGAAAGTTGGTTAACTTACTCTATACCAAGGACCATTGACGGTAACGGTGTCTCCTTCCTCATTTCGAAAGAAATAAGGTCCGATGATGCCGCTGTACCATAAACCACACCAAACAGTCAATCTTTGGGGATGCATTGATGCTTGGTCGAACACTTATTGTGGTCACTCCAATTGCTTGTTGACGTAGCCGCTGAGCCAAAAATGGGCCTGGTTTGAGAAGATGATTTTTTGGCCAAAATTCTGATCTCCGGCCATCATTTCCTGCGCCCAATTATCAAACTCACGACGTTGTCTCTGGCCGTCCAGCTTCAATTCTTGCATTAGCACAATCTTATACGGATGTAGGCCCAAATCCAACCCAAAATAAGTCTGGTTGACTCTCTGGCGATGCCCAATTCAGCTGACCGGCGCTGAATCGACATTTCTGGGTCTTCTTCGATACTGGCCACTACGGCGGCTATGTGCTTTTTCACTTCGCACCGATCTCTGTCTGGTTGGTGGTTTAAGGTCCAAAAGAGTGTACTCACGCTCAAACTTTTCCCCGGTTCGACGAATTACCTGCCTACTGAAACTTTGATGACGACCGACCTCACGACAAAATTCACGTTGCGTATTTACAACTGAGCTGGATAATATTTTTAAATTTCCACATGTTCGGGAAGCGTCAAACGATGCACAATGAAATGGCAAACCTTACTGAATATTTTGGCAGCTGAGACTTATTGGTAACTTTAACAGCTGCTAAAACATAACAATTGAAAAAACTATCATTGCTATCTGGTCACCCTTTAGTTTCATGTTCATCCAGTAGTATCGCTGTGTTGATGGCAGTATGGCCACCAGTCATGATTTTACCGATTGTTTATAGGACATTAGTCTATGTAGGCCTAGGTCCTCCAATAACAGCGGGCTATTGGCTTCAAAATCTGTAGGTCAATAGTAATGACATCATTTTAGGAACCTTGTACTCGTTCCTTCACTACATTTTCTTCTTCATAAAAGCTTTTCACAAACGTAAAAATGCATTACGCCAGCCATCTACATGCCCCCTATCTGATGTCTGAGAAACATTTCAACTGACCAGGTCAATTGCAAAGCAAAATAATCTAATAGTCTAATCTCTATCTTTCAATAGGCTGGGTCTAACTTAACTAAGCCATGGCAAGCTCCCCTCATACCTGCCCCACATATAAAAAGAACATTCCATCCTCCCCACTATGAATGCTTTCAACAATTCAATGAACTTCCTTATGTCCTCCAAGTGTATTTATCAAAATTTTTATTAACAGTTATTAAGTTACACAAATTGCTATCAGTTTACCGTCGCCGTAACCTCATCTCACAGGGATGTCTACCACCAGGGAGAGTTCCTCTATGGAAATATCTATTCTTTACTTTCGACCACAAAGCATAGAACAAAAAGGATGCCTTCAATTCTTAGAATATCCCCCCCAGCAGAAACAAGAAGACTGAACAGCATTACTTAATCGCCATCTAAATGTACAACAACAAGGAGACGAAAAAAAAAAAAAAAAAAAACAACAAGTCGGTCCTTTCTTGCCTTGCATTGAATTCCTCAAAGGCAAACACAAAAGGGAGCAAAACTACAAGAAAAGTCCTTTCACAGAGCAGCCATCCACTTAATATAAATGCTTTTACGTTAGTTAGTGCAAAGGATCTGCTCCTTTCCCGCCACCGCCTGTTCCCTGTTCCCTCCTACCATTCAGGTTTGGTGTATTTTTTAATGTAAAAGGACATCCTATTGACATCGAACAGTATTTTTTTTTTCTGTATTCCTTCGAAATTGCTGATTTTGCAATCTAAAAAAAAAAAAAAAAATTGATTTCCTTTTTTTTTCCGTGGAAATAGTTTCAAATTTCGGCCATCACACGCGCACAAAAGGACTATAAAATGTGGGGTGTAATTGAAGAAGGACCTCTTCTCTTAGCTATCCTGAATGAGAGACGAATTCGCAATTGAAATTTGCATTTGAAGCGAACAAGTTCGTGTCGGCGTGGAGGTAATTTAATTTCGTTACTGTTGCAGGATTAAACTTTTCAACAGTTAGCGTAACTTGTTGGCTTCCTTTTGTTCGTGGTACGAGCCGCAAATGCCGCACATGAATTTCTATCTACTGTACACTCGTCCTTGCGGGTTTATGTGTAGAAAATTTAGAACAGTGAGTATGATATTTCAACCCTTTTAGTGAATTTTTTTAGGGGAGGATTACGAGTATGTCCTCTTTTTCTGTGCTGGGGCCAGCAGCATGAATGGCGTATGTGGGAAGGTATGATATCCTGAAATAATACCAGAAATTATGATAACGTCTGTGAAGGAACCGGATCATCCTTGACCACTTTAAGAGGGGGGATATGATATATCTGGGATCAGGGCTGGAAGCAGGGATTGGTGTGGAGAAAGGCGAAAGGGATTCATGTATCGAAGAGAGGATACATATCAAAAGATCTCGCGAGATATTGAAAATGATTTTGATTTCCATTTCTCTACTATTTCGATACTACTTCGACAGGTTTCGGTGCGAATTAATTGGCTTGGCAGCCACCTTGACGCCATAGGGAGGCTTAAATTGTTAAGACTCATGCGACCGTGAAAGCTAGAGCTAGAGATGAGTACTCGTATCTGTCCAAGAAGGAATGAATCAGAAGTGTGTTCTAGGAGACCATTCCAGAGCATCTCTGAAACCAGGCCAGATCAGAGAGTAACCATGCGAGGCTCTAACTTGGAGAACCTACTTGCTTAGCTATTTGTGGGAAGTCTTGGAAAGAAATATAAATTGTAAAACAATTCGGGAATCACCGCAGCTGAATTGGCATATCGGCTGGAATGCGACTTCCGAGGCCAGGTTTTAGGAGTCCATCTCCCATGATGGCATGACCAAGGAGGTGATTAATTAGTCGCAAGGAATGTCCCAAAACCTATCCAGTCTATCAGCTCTGCGGCGACTTAGAGGACTAGATGACCCACTAAAAAGAGGCTTCAGTAGAACAGGGGCAAAATGCTACCTTCTCAAGTTCTCAAGCCTGAGGAAATCGAAAAGAAGAAAAATGAGGGCATAAACACTCTCCCCTGAAGGTAGATAGGTAGGTAGGAGTGACGGTTCTAAGAACCCAATTACCACTAAGTGCCGTTTTGATACCACAACTCAAGTGAACCTGGCTATTAAGGTGTGCTGATGAGAAGGCTCTAAATCCAACCTGTGAAATTTAAGAAAGTTATTAGTTCTTTAATATTTTTCCCTTAGATCTCCTCGAGTGAATTGAAAAATGGTTTGCCTAATGCTCTTTGTCTGACCCTAGCTAGAGCCCGACAGGCACATATATAGTGGGTGAGGGTTTCTCTTTCGGTTGCGACCTGGCTGCGGGGTCTCCTATCGGCCAGTGTCCCCCTGGTGACCGCTGTTATTCTGGAGATGTCTTTAAGCATTCTGTTTAGGAAGCCTTGTTGTAGTTTGGCCACATCTTTCTAGATATGACACAGTTTGTTAGCCTAGCTCATCTGAAGTTGGCTTTTCTAAGGAAGATTGAGGAGATTTTTGCCTTAACTGCTACCAGCGGAACGTGAACTGATTCTGCGAGTGAACAGTGAAGGGCTGAGCCTTGCCTAACCAGTCCGTCGGCTTGTTCGTTTCCATAAACGTTACTATTCCCTGGAACCCAAATTAAGGTTATCCTGAATTGACCATCTAGCGAGGCTAGCTCACTTCGGCATTCTTTTACTAGTTTGGATTATATAGTAGCCGAGGCAATAGCTTTGATAGCTGCTTGGCTGTCAATAAATATGACGATCTTTTGTCTTGGCGTTATAAATGTATGTAGTTTGATCTGGCGGCAGAATTCACGGATAGCGAGTAATTCCGCCTGGAAAACACTTGCAGTGTCCGGAAGTCTATATGATATTGAGATGTTCAAGGATTCGGAAAATACACCCGCACCCACACCACAGTCCATCTTTGAATCGTCTGTGTAGATTTTTAGATCGAAATCCTTGACCACCTGTCCATCTTGCCATTCTATTCTTGAGGGGAACGCTTTGTGAAGATCATTTTAGGGGTGATGTAATCTGTTGGAGTCGATACGCGTGCTCTGGGTAGAGAATCCAAAATATTACTATGGCCATAGGGTTTCGCAATCCAGCATTCAGACTCTCTGAGTCTGTAGACTAAGGGTAAATTAAAAGAGGAATGGATACCATACCACGTGGCCGTGCATATTTTTGACCAGGAAGAGCATTATTACCAATCATAATAACTTCTCTTGAAGAAACACGAAGAAGCAGCTCGAAGCCATTTGGATGCGAATAGAGTGCTGGAATATTTAATTAAAAACCTTAGGCAACCCAGCCATCCTGAAGTAGATATACCCGTTATTACGCACAGGGCAAGAGCCTGGGTCAGAACTAGACTGGGCGCGATCAAGAAAACCCATGAAAAAATGCAAAAACTGGCATAAGAGGGGCTGCAAGAACCTGTGCCATAGTGGCACTAGAGGTGTTCTTGGGACTTGCCCTAGACATAGTGTTAGAAACGATCGAATAATCCAACCATCGAATGTTACACGGTTTGATGCAAGACATACTCAGGCACTTGGGTGGGTCTGTATGGATCTGAACTGTATAGGTACACGGAATCATAGGGAACTTGCCTATGTGTCTTTCAAGCAGAAGCTCATGCGATCGAACGATGCGCTCAATTCAACCTCGACACTAAATATTACAGATATTCAGGTCACCATCAATGCACTGAGCTCTCATGAAATCGAGTCACTCTCTACTGGGTACCAGGTTATGTAGAAGTAAGGAGAAATGAAACAGCGGATGAAGTAGCAAGGAAAGGATCAGATGTCGAAAGAGCTAAGGAAGAAGTTTTATTATAATCTCTCAAGATAAGCGAACCTATTAAGCTGCCTATCGCACCCGGACTATGATTAATTGTTAGACTATGAAGGACTTTTTTGACTCTTGCGACTGTGTTAAGTAAGACAATTATATGCGGGAGCGTATTACTAATGAATAAGTGAATTCAAAGTTCATCTGTTGCACGAAGCTCCCATTGCAGCTACATTGGGAGCCTCCAGAGTTGTGGGTTCGGGCCTCAACATCGTATGACAATATATCCAGCGCAATTGCAAACATGGAAAGTTTCGGTCAGCATGACATCAGGATCGTTTACAGAATCACCAAAGATCTGGTAGGTTGTGACCACCTCCAGCGAATACCTAGTAAAAGATTTAAATAGTTATTTCCTTTGTTTGGATGAGAAACTGTTTAAAGGATCAGAGAAACATTTCGCAACTGTCAAAACCTATATACGAGTATTCCCCAGTGATATGACTTAAAATTGGATTGAGCTCTTCGCATTGATCTTGAGAATCGTTACCCAATGCAAACACGACTTCAGACCACTTGAAGGCAACAAAGTGGTAGGACATGACGACATTCCTGCAGAGCTTTCGTATTTGGTGCCAACAGCATTGTCATATCTTCTACATTCATTCGTAGAAGGAGTGGATAAATGGAAGAATCGTCAAACTCTCTAAGAAATTAACTTAAAGGCTAACGCACAGCCATATGGCATCTGAACCAAATAAGTAAATTTCTGGAAAAAAAAATAATAAAAAAAGGAAAAATCTTCTCTGAGCAAAACAAAATTTAGACACGCAATATCAAAACCACTATCCGTCCCTGTCTACTGCCATCCAAAAAGTACTTATTAGGACTTGGCTTAGGGCTACTTTTCACCCCTGCATATAGGGATGGGATTGCGTCAATTTATGTGAAGTTGATTTCATATCAAATAAGCTTCACCATCACACACTCGAAACCTCCCCTAATAATACAAAAGGATGACCAGACAGAAACTTTAAAGCGGCAAATATCCTTCACAGGATCATAGAATAAATTATGATTCCATATATCTAACGTCTCACCGTTTGTAGTGTATATGGTGTGGTGAGTACTTAGAAAATCTTTTCACGTAATGTTTTCTTTCTTCCACATTCATTTTTCCAATTGAACGCTTTCCGCTCTCGTCCTTTGAGAAATCGAAGGATACTCTCCAAGGAAGAACAACGTTTGTGCAAATCTAACATTACATAGTGTTCATTGAAACGGAATCACCTTTCGATGAATAATTACACACGGGCAAAGGTGACACTGGTTAGGAAACGTGACCTCTGCACTATGACTGCTCCAGTTGTTTACATATCTGGACGTTTGTCTCACTCGGGCCAACTGCAAGACATGTCCTGGAATAACAATTTATATTCGCACTACATGAATGCCCCGTCGAATGCAATAAATTTATTAGTTTCGAGAATAAAATATCGGGTTATTTATACGAACATGGTCGCGCATTGCCATTAAACCATGCACTGCCCGAGCAGCAAACATTCACCCCCTAGGATCCTGCCTGGGACGGTACGGTTCCATTAATTAACTCTCCGAGAGTTTCGTGTAAATTTTTAATGAACCAAGCAATTTTTTTTTTTGTTTTAATAAAATTATTACGTTTTATTATAATAAACGCGAGTTAATTGGCAATTTTGGTGCCAGTAATAGAGCGGACTCAATCTGAATGGCAAACAGTACGGAACGGGACAACTGTCCAGCATGGGGATGCTATAAAAATTGGTTACAGGATTCTTCTTCGATTTTTTTTTTATTTTTTATTTTGAAAGGTGTATAATTGGGATGGGTAGGGGGTGGGGGGTTGTGGCTAAATGTAATTTTCAGAGGAATTTCTGAAAAACCAGGACCAACCGGTGGTGGTGTCGGTTCGTAGCGTTGGATTGTCGTTAAGTTGATAATTGAACATTTCCCGGCTGAGTTTAATGAAACCAATTACAAGTAGTGGACACAATTTTCTGACGTTGTTCGCCCAACGATACGACTTTGCATTTGCATATTCGCTATACACGACGATTAAGACACGACATGACGATGGTGTTCGAGTATATTGGCTGGGAAATGTTGCCTGCAATGATCTCTGTATTGATAATGATGATATGATTATCCTGGACAAGCAGATCCCTTAATCGCTTTCAGAGTAATTAACACGGAACGCATTACCTTTATGAATGGCAATCTCCATGAATTTAAGAATCAAATCTCTAGCTGGGTGTGGCAGTGGCTATGCAGCAACTACATGGGGGATTGTAAGGGAAATTCATTTTTTTTTTATGTTATGGTCACTTGAGATTCCAATTAGTGTACAATGGTAGTGTGGGAATTAAGTTTTTTTCCCCATTGGAGGCTTAAAAAATGCAACAATTTTAAGAAGGCACTTTAAACGAAATTTTAGCGAGTTTGTGATAACTCAAGTAATCTTGTTGATGCGGGATCAGGAGTTACTCGTAAGTATGGCTCTGTATCTGTGTGGGCTATTTATTTTTAGTGATCCGGAACACTAATGTCTGTCTGTCTGTAGTGCACTTATTATTATTATTTTGGCCTTGAGAACTGAAATTTTTCACAAAATGTTATGGATCGAAGGTAATTAGTGGAAGCAATTATAAAACATATTTTTGGGGGGCGGCTTTGGGGGTGTAATCTAGCTCCAGTAAAAAAAAAAAACGTTGTTTCCACCCCATCATGTTATATATCAAATGAAAGATGATGAAAGGAGGAATCTAAGTGTGTTATATGCTGAACAAAAAAAAAAATCATCGTTAAAGGCGTGACCTCCCTCTATCTCTGGAAAGGTTACGGAACAAACATAAAAAATCCCCTGACATTAGAAGATGTGGGGTTAAACATTTTACACCGACTTCATCCGATTTTAATAGTTTTCAGACGAATGCATTCCGCATGTATGACGTAACTCAAAACTAAAATCCATTAAGTGGTTCTTGAGTTAGTCGTAATAAAATTCATGATTTGAAAATAAATCCCTCCTCGTATCTTATGCCCACTTCATCCAATTTTGATCTTCTTCAAGTGGAGCTCCTAGTATATCAGTCTTGAAGGCAAATTTCATCGATATTCTTTAAAATCTTTAAAATGCGGATAACAAAGAATAATTTGCAGAATCTTCCGACAATCCATTATATTTTGAAAATTGTTGGACCTACTCGTATGAAAATGTCAGGCCTAATATAAAGGGTTTTTCAATAGGGACATAACAATTTTGTATTTTAATATAAACGCACCCTTAAACTTTTTTATGATCTGTCAATATCAAAACGTCAGTCAAGATTTACACTTTTATCATGATGAAGTTTGCGAATGCGCAACGTTTGGAAATTATTAAAAATTACTACAGAAATTCTGAGTCGGTGGTCGCAACTTTAAGAGCGCTTACTTCAATTTTCGGTCGTAATAATCGTCCCACTAGACAGGCTGCGCGTGCTATAGTGGATAAATTCGGGTCAACGTATTCACTATTGAATGTTGCTGTGCCAGTAAGACAACGCACCTTTCGAAGTACCGAAAATATCGCATATGAAATCTCTCAGTCCACTTTGTGGCAATTGGAAGACTATTTTTGGCCAGAATTGGATGGACTTACATCCGTGATATTTGGTTCCAGCAAGATGGTGCCACATGCCACACAGCTGGTCAAACAATTGATCTATTGAAGGGGAAGTTCGGGAATCGTGTAATCTCGAGAAATCGTCCGGTCGAATGGTCAGCTCGCTCGTGCGATTTAACGCCGATGGATTTATTTTTATGTGATTACGTTAAGTCGTTGGTTTATGCCAACAAACCAATAAAGGAGGAGCTCAGGAACAATATCGAAAGCAAAATTGCCGATATGTGTGGCAGACTGGTGGAAAATTGGATCCCATGAATCGATTGCTGCAAACGTGCTCACGGTGGTCATATAAACGGGATCGATCAGAGAGGTAGAAATGGAATAAAAAGGGTTTGTTTTGCCCAGGCCTTTTTAAATAGCTTTCTCTTTTCCTCCTAATTAACGAGGAAACTTTTTTTTTCCTTACGGTACAATTAGGCCCCCAAAAACCCGAAACAAAAATTACTATTTTTACGATTCACAATTTGATTATTGTTGGTTCACAACGTACTATTTGTGTATAAAATTTAGCTCTCTAGGTCAAACGGTTCAAAAGTTCAAACATATGGCAGACACACGGACAGACAGACACCATATCCATTATTGTTCCATTTTGTACCATTCTTGTACAGAATACTAATTACAGCACAGACTCTATGCACGAAATTCGTTGGTCTTTCCAGGATTTGTCTTAGTTTAAGAATTTAGTATACTCCCCATCTGCTGGGCTGGAATCCATACTGGTAAGTGCCGATTATTGTATCGCAAATCGGTTTTAATATTGCCAACAACTCCTTAAATGTGTAGAATCTTGTTTGCATCATTTATTTGCATTTTTTTTAGAGTTATTGGGCATGCTTTCTTCCGATGATACTTAATGAGTGCTAAAATTGTGTTGGACATCATATACTTCCCTGTCGATTGGTTTGCGTTTCGGGCTTAAAACTATCTACTTTTTGTAAAATATTGTTTCAACCTAAAGATTTTGGTCAAAGCTTAGAGATTGAGTTTCGAATAATTTGCCAAAATTATTCATGGCTACTTAATTCAGCATAATGAAGTACTCTTGATAATGTGCTCGCGAACTATGTGCTCGCCAGCAACATGCTTTGTTAATAATGTGTTCACCAGACAAGTGTTCTCTGCGGCAATGAAAACTCAAAATCTGTTACGTAAGCAACATGGCCACATTCTTGAAAATATATATAATTGAGAAAATTGCACAATTTCGTATTTTTACTTCATCAGGTTTTGAGAAAAATCCAGAAAACTGCCAGAAAATGTAAGTTTCCCACTTTATCTTTGAAAATATTGAACGGACAATTTTTTAAAAATTCGTCAGCATGTATCACCTCTCTGAAATTAGAGAAAAGCTAGTTTGATTTTGATACAATATGTCGATTTTTGGAAAACATATACAAATATAAGTGATAGACGAAGTGGTCACTACGTCTGCTATAATCAGTTTTTGGAACATCATCCGAATATTTATCCTTACTCGCGGTAATAAGAAGAGTCGTTCGATATCTCCCTTATAAAAATCGGCAAAGCCATTTTCGATTCGTCTTATTACAACGAGAAAGGATATATATTTGGACAATTTTGAAACCAGCCTTTTGCCTAAAAAAGAATTTTACTCTAACCACCAAAACTTCTTTGTTTCTTCACTTTTCCAAAATTTTACTTTCGAACTGTCTTCTTGTTAGTACACTTCAACTCTGGTTTAAATTTCTCTTTCTCATCTTTCTTCTATATCCAACTATTCAAAGGTATGAGACTGTGACAGGGAAATTGACAGACAGAGGTACTGACAAACAGACGAACAGACATATGGATAGACAACTGACTCTCACTATAAGAGTTCCTCTACTACTTTTTATTACCGGAAAAAAAATACTCGTACCACGAAACGTTCCCGTTTTGCATTACTGTGGCTGAATTTCATTAATGCAGCGCTCAATTTGCTCCTTCAAGAAGTGAGTGATGGTAGGCTTGTTGGCATAAACCTTAGACTTCAAAAACCCCCAAAGAAAAAAGTCCAACGGCGATAAATCACATGATCTGGGCGGCCAATTCTGATCACCAAAAAGGGAAATTACATGACCAGGAAATGACTCATGCAGCAATTGAATTGTTTCTCAGGCTGTATGATGTGTGTCAGCGTCTTGTTGAAACCACATTTCGTCCACATCTATATCTTGAAACTCAGGCACAAAAACCGCGATAGCTAGCACCAGCCGCATTTTCACATTTTTTTTGAAAATTTGTTTCTTAACAATCACTCGTGGATTTTCGGAACCCCAAATTCGACAATTTTGACGATTTACAAAGCTGTCAAGATGGAAATGATCCTCATCGCTGAAGCATCCACTTGTTGTTGTTCCATAATCCATTCAACGAACTCTCTTCGCTGTGCGTGGGCAGTAGGCTTCACTTCTTGAGTCAATTACACTTTGTATGCATGAAGATGTAAATCTTTCCTAAGAATACGCTGCAGAAAGCTTCTCGAAATATCCAAGCCTTGTGTTCGGTGTAGAATTGATGTTCCTGTACTCTCAACAACACTATCGCGAACGGCTAGAGTGTCTAAGATCACTAATTGATCCAGTCCCCCTGAATTTTTGAATTAATCTCTTCACAGTTGACGAAGTTGAATCACTATTCCGACCATATTTTGTACGAAAATTGAGAACTGTAGCTGCTAAACCTTCATTATTTTTAAAATATTGCTCAACAATGAAACGCGTTGTTCTTTTGTGTAGCACTCCATTTTTAATAATCGTTAACTGTCATCTGTCACGCTGTCTTTTTTTTCTTTTTGGCAACACTTTACCGCACAAATGACGCAAAATTCAAATCCTGCGTGGATTTTGGGACACCTTTTGTCTGCTTATTTCCAGAGAATTCCCTGCCTTTAATAAATTATTTAAAAAAAAACTTTATTTCGTCTTACTTTATTTTATTCTATCGCTTTTCCCCTTTTTTTTTGTAATGGCCGACACCGACCCGAAGTTAGTTGCCGTATCTCGTCATTAAGTTCAGGTACAGGCTCAGCCAAAATTATTTTCGTTTGCTTAATACAATATTTATTTTATAATAAGACGGGCCACTCCAACCTCCGCCGCTCACGATACATAGATATAATTTTTAAATAGTAAAGGATTGTGATTTTGAAGAAGACCACTTTAGTCCCTTTACGCCCACAAGTAGAAAAGGGACTCAGCCATCTTGTTACGAGAAATTGGAGGAAGTTAACTAAGGATTAAGCTGGTTGTAAAGGCTTCTTATTTGAGTTGCAGATTCATCAGGAAAGGCTTCTTATTTGAGTTGCAGATTCATCACGGACATTCTTGTACCTCCTTTCTGCCTCATTTCTTTAAGAAATAATATTTCTAAAGTACAACACCAAGCGCTCAACGATTTCTTAAAATCTGCATGAACTTTACTTACTTTAAAGTCTCGTGAAAGATTTCAACTTTAACCTGGATTCAAAATTCAAATACTCATTCCAACTGTGAAATCGTCCGTAGATTTGCCAGCCACTTGTATTAATCTAATTGCCCCATGGTACGAGTAACTTAAATAAAATGTCTCTTTCTGACACCATTTACACTCACCACTAGCGCCCCGAAATGTTAAAGCACAATGACCAGGAACCGGTAGAAAGTCGTCGAAAAGTGGGGGTCTTAACAGTAGAAAGCCATTTGTTCTTGCTGCGTATCCTGTTCGTTTTCTATAACTTCGATGCAATCCTTTTGTTGTGCACTGGTGAAAAGAAATTCGAAGAAAAAGATGAAAAGAAAAAGAAAAAAAAAATAACAAAAACTCTACAACCAATGCAGCTCTATAGAGGATTTCAGTTTTGCTTTGTTTCTCACTTCTCTTCTCACAAAATGTGTCACTTAGACAGTTCTCGAGTGTATCGCCCATTCTATATGCTTTTGAGAAGTGCCTGCAGCCATCCCAATGGGAGTGATGGACGAGGTGCGCAACACACAATGGGAATGTCCTTGGTGCGGATGTTTAGTTTGATGAGAATGGGGCCGAGGAGGGATGAAGTTAGTTTTTGTGTAGCATGCATGCCAAGATGGTGTTGCATCTACTTTAGAAGCATCCAGAGATAGGACTCCTCATTCTCATACTACCCCTAAAGCTGGTAGTATTGTTGTAGGCACTTTCAAGATATTGTCTTCTTGTGCTTCTTCTTCTAGTTTTCCACCTCCGCCTTCATGTTCGTCTTCTTCGTCGTTGTCGTCGTTGTCGTCGTCGTCCTCTTAAGTCATCTCAATTGAAACGAAAAGAAAATTGCACATGTTGCACTTTTGCGTACTAGAGTGTTGCACTAAATTTCTTCTTTCTGTTTCACACTATATGTGTGTGTGTCATAAATTTAAAACTGGGGTGTAGTATACAACAACTAAGGTGCACTTGGCGTTCGTTTTCTTGGAGGGCATTTCGTTGCACACAAAACAAAACTATAATCGGTGCCTTTCCATGCAGCACAGACAACACTTTGACACGAATTTCCTTTCGAGTGTAGATTTCCTGCGGGGAGCGTATCCTGTGAATGCAACACCATCAGAAATAGGGAAACGTAGTAAATCCTGCCTACGGGAGGCAACACGAATGCCAAAATTTCGTAGACTTTTTAACTAATTGGGGACAGGCCAAATGTTGCTGTTTCTTGTGCTCCGCTGACCATGAGATGGATGGAAAGAGGATGTTGCAATTACTTGTCCCTGGGAAATATTAACTTTTGAATTTGTATTGTTCTTAAAATTTGATGGGCTCCTGTAATTAGTGCTCTCGGGTGTATACGTAACATTTTTTTTAATGGGATCTTCATCACTTGACTGACGAATTGAATTATTTTAAGGGAGGTTGTTTCAAGAAGCTTACTATGAGAAGTTCTTTTTTAATAGTAACCAGGGGGTGTAGTGGTTGTTGTATTCATTATGTAGATGAGGTGGTCAGGCACAATATATTACATAAGTCCATCCGAATATCTTCCTTCCAGTTAGAATGATGGCATGCTACTTATTACTGTGAAAAATTGTTGAAATTTCAAAGGGTACTTTGAAAACTCATAGCAAGAACATAGCTCCGGTATTTGAGTTGACTCTGACCTACTTTAAGATCGGTACAGCTTCAAGTGACGGTGCTTGAAAATGTAGAAAATGCAGCTGCTGTAAATTCTCAACTCAAATTTTCTATAATAACCTGTATAGGTTTAGACAACCGGGACAGGGGAGTGTCTATTTACTTTATAAAGAAAAATAATAACCTTAAAGAAAAGGTCATCCTGACCTTGGTCTCTCCTTTCTCTCATTGGTCGACCGTTGGACATGAGAATGCTTGCCTATTCTCTAAACATCCGAAAGTGTACAATTTGTATCCTTTTAGCGATGTCAGCATCACGGTACCAATTTACCGTCTTGTGACACTAATATATTCTTTCTCTGATTTCGTACATTTATTATTATAAGATTTGGCCCTAGAAGCACCGCGATGCCATGTGTTTAGCCAAGTGATCGATTAAGGCTCTTAATATACCTGAGTATGTCTCCTGGCTTCATGTTTCAAATGTCCGCTGATGTTCCAAGTCGCTAGCATATCTCATGACAGGCGCAGAGCATAGGTTCCGCTGTCTCGATGTCTAGACGGAAAATATCCTGTCAAATCCTTACGTTATCTTTGTTAAGTTCTGGTAGCTTTTTGACCTTATTGGGGTAAAGGGGAATGATCCATTGCTCAAAAAAGATATCTACTTTCCGTTGTTTCATTATAGAGTGAACATTGCTCGGTGCTATAACGAAGTATGGTTCAGGGTCAATGAGTGGGTTACTGGCGCATCTTTTCAATAAACAATCCCCTCGTTCATTTCCCTCGAAATCTTCATGTTCTAGTGTTCAAGTCAAGGTAATTTTGTTATTGAATGCTAAGTTTACAAGGAATTTGAGACAATTGCAAATTAGGTCTGACCCTGTCTCGTAGAATATAATTGCCCAATTATCCACTATGGGTCCCGTGGCTCCATGGTTAAGTGACTGATCACTAAGTGGGAGATTCAAGGTTCGAATCTCAGAAAATACAAACAAAAATAAAAATTCTCACGGTCCCACCTCTCGCAAACGTCTGACAAACATCCGAGAGTAGAACTGTCATGAGAAGCTTCTCGCAATCGAAGAAATAGTATAAAACTGTAGGTCCCAACCATTGGTGCGGGGCACAGCACGAGTGGCTGCGAGAATCTAGGCCTGACCCTGAATGGGTTGTATCTGAAAGTATAAAGATGCAGGCACCATTAGTCTTCCTCCTCAAGCACTCTCTTACACATAGTTCTAAAGCCTAGACCTCATCTTGAAAGATAGAAGATGATATGCCTACCGCCACTGCCCTTTGGAACATGGCTC
The DNA here is from genome assembly GCA_963082735.1 of Pocota personata. Classification (NCBI taxonomy): domain Eukaryota; kingdom Metazoa; phylum Arthropoda; class Insecta; order Diptera; family Syrphidae; genus Pocota; species Pocota personata. The sequence goes on along the minus strand of OY720431.1, from coordinate 32,613,296 downwards.
AAAGACACTAGCGTCAGTGTTGCCATTGTCCAGTTTCAAACCATTTGTGTTAGAAATCTGGAAATTAAGTGGTACCATTTTAACAAATTTTGAAAAGTTAAGTCTTTTAAGCATGGTATCTGGGATAATTCAGTATCCTCAGATAGCCCTTAAAGTCATCAAGTGCTATATGGCTACCTAAGGTCCAGTATCTTGGCTAGTTATATAGCACTCTTTATAGCCTCTTTTTTGGACCACGAGGTAAAGCGGAGTGAGGTTAAGTATAGCTCCTATAGTAGGGCACGTTTTCATTGTATCTGTCTAAATCATCTATTTTTTTTTCGAAAGGACTTATGGTATCTTTGTCTATTCTCGTACATAGCAATAAGCATTCTCTGGAGTCCTGGCATGTATTTGGACTAACTTGTTCGGTATTGTAAGTAAAAACACTGTCTCCTCTATTAACACTGTCGGTCGCGGTCACCTATTTGATAAATAGATGATAATAGTATTGACTATGACAAATTCAGTCGCCTTCTGCCAAAATCTATCTAGTATGAATGTCTCTGGTCAATTGCGAATCCCCCAGGTTGCTAAACTAGAGAAGCTCAGAGAGCCGATACTCTTCGAGTAGCTCAGGTCTTGTTTTGCAGCCACAATTCGCAGGCGCCTTTATTGTTACATTGAAGATATTTATTTGGCTGTGGTTCGGATGGATTAGGTTGAGTGGTTTCATAATTCCTTTGTGCTTATTGTGGTCAGTAATGGACTTTAAAGGAAAAGCAGGCAGGTTCGAGGCTATTGTAGTTCCGTGTATTTGATTCGACGTTTAACATCATTTAGTCCTTGAGGATGAAAGAATTTAATAGATCTGTAACGTACTTTTAGTCACCCGCTTTTACATCATGCTTAGTGGATGATGGGGTGTTACTAACCAGCAGTGATTGGAGATGTAATCAAGCAATTCGAAGCATCGTGTTTTGATTATGGCTTCGTTATCTTCAGGTGGACTATACTTTCAAAGTAGGTATAGTAGGGACAAGCTGTAATACAATTAACATCAGACGCTCACTAATGGTTTGAGTGAGTGTAGTGTTCTTGTAACTATGAATCTACTATGCACACCCGAATTCGTATCCCCTGCATGTCGGCATTATTTTTGTTTTCAAATTTCATCTACAAGCCGCCGCTTTTCTCGATGGTGGATACATCATATTTATAATTGCAGAAAATGTCCGTCATCAGTGCAACTCTTTAAACTTGGAACATATCGCAAATTCGTCAGAACACCGACTAAAAATCGAAACTATCCATGGTAACCCAGGACAGATGGTCAGCTTATATATGGAATACATGGATACTCGTACTCATCGATCGGTAGTGTCCAACCCAGGGTTGGATTTCGGCTAAAAAGCCTGGTTTGGACCCAAATGTTTTCGAATCGTCGACCTTTGTTTCGGGAAAAAGTCTGCTTTATAATACGTTTGTGTATGTTTGTCGTTCAGCTTACAATTTTGTCATTGCCGTCGGCTTTGCAACTTAGGGTATGATTTGCTACAGTGCTCTGCAGCAAAACTTTCTGTACGAAATACTTTTACGCGGTTTCGGCCCAAAAACGGACACTATTTGTCGAATTCCTAATAGTTCGTTATACAGGGTGGACCATAAAGTCTTTCAAATGATAACTCCGTTTTTTTTTTTTTAAAGTGAGGGGGTAGGGATGCGCGATTGGTAGCTATTGACGCGCCGATTCTCTAAATTTGAGTCACCATGAAGCGCTTCACGGGAGAGTGGCGTGCGTTCCGTATCCGTCAGTGTATTTGAATGAACCAGATCAACCAAAAATCTTAACTCTACAAGACGCACAAGTCCTCTTTTCTTTCTGACACAAAACAAGCCGGATTTGTCAACACGAAAACGTTTTGCGGCCTTGACTATACCATGTACCAGTTTACGCTGAATTTTCTAATCTCAAGATACAGGATTTGAAACCATATTCCACCATTTCTCAGCTTAAGCAAAGCATCCGCTATGAGATAGTAGCAATCCCGCGCTCAGTGGATGACGAGCTTGACGATATTGTTTTTAGAAAGTAAATTCCCAAATGGGTATGTTAATTTGAATAAAAACTTTATTTGATAACGAATTTGTTTTTTTTTTTTTGTTATTCAATTTTTAAAGGCGCAAAACTTAATGGCTCACCCTGTATTTATACATGTGTATTAGAGCTACTCTTTAGGTCTAAATCACAGATATTTTTATCAGTCAGTAACAGAAATTACGAAGTCTAGTTTATATAATATACAGCTACCTACAGTTATCTAATCAAGTAAATTACTTGCCAACACCCTGATAGCTGCACGTTACAGGGTTAATGTGGTTAAAATACTCGCATTTGGATGCTATTGTCGCACTGGAAACTTACTCAAATAAATGGTCACGAGTTTCGTGACAGTATATTTGTCTTGTAATTGCAGTATTTATTGGACTGCATTAATGAGATTTCAAGGTAATATTTCAATGCATTTATATTTGTTTCAATCAATTTTCAGTGATCCATAAGTGGACTGTGGAAACCCTAACACCTGACACCATCAATGCCATCAACAGGGTGATGAACAAGTGTAGCTGTTTGCTTTGCCGTTCTGTCCAGGTCTACTATATTGGGTTACTTTCCTGTTGTCAGTACATACATAATTTGTTTTACCCTCGTTCACTGCTAGACAGCCCGGAAATAACTACTCAAACTTTAGAAAGATTGTGCAGCTAGTTTTAATTTATGAGTATCACATAGTCTTTTGGAGAACGATGTTAAAGGAGTGATACGACAAATCTTATCTTGTCTTAAGCCTTTGGTGATATCAATGGGAGTAAATTGATAAAAAGATGGTGGGTATCGATCTGTAGCTCCTGCCTCCCTCTACACTTATACGTACTCCAAGATTTGCCATAATGTGAAAACTTGGTCAATGGTGGGCTTTCCTGGCCCAAAACCATACCGATTGAACCGTTGACAAAATGTTTTAGGCGTTCTCATAACACGGCAGTCAATATCTTATAATATAAGGAGACTGATGCCTCTCTAGTTGGCGAAGTTAAGAAGGTCACATTTTGCTTCAATTGGAAATACGATGGGGTCCCTTCCGACCATATGTGTTGAGAATATTCCTTACCAAATCATTCTCTGTTGCTTTAAAGAGTTTGACAGTTTAGATATTGCTATCTTCAGTTCCAATCGGTTAATTTACCTGACAGCGAAGTTAAGTTTTTCGCCGCATTTAAACAGTCTGCAGGAGTTAGTATTAGAGATCTGAGTCGATGTTGACTGATCGGAATGTTCCCTAATTTCACTGACATCGAACCAATTTACATCCGTCAAGGAAAAAGAGAGTGGAAATGAAGCAAGGTATTTAAATTTGAAGGTGTTTAAATTTGTGTGGTACCGTAATAATTGTTTAATTCTGCTAGTCAAGCCGCCTGTGGCCATCACTTATGTATGTACATACATATATATACAGGGTGGCTGTAAAAAAAATTAACCAGATTCATTAAATTGAAAAAAAGTTATTAATTTTTTTTTTTGGTAGCGGCTTTCATCAGCCACCCTGTATGTCCACCTGGCACACGTTCAAGAGATACATTTCCAAACATTTTTTAAACTCCAGTTATTCAAGTGGTGAATCGACTCATCTTGGAGCGCTGAGAAGGTTAAACAAAAAAATATCGATAACATACTTATACTTTTACTTGACTTTTATTATACCCAATAAATATTTCTAGTTTCTAATCAATATCGTTCGGGGACATACTTTACCCTAAACTTACTTTTGATTTGATTGTATATTTCGAGATGACACGAAGCATTTGCATCAAGGAATAGGCAATGAAAATGTCTCGTTTTTTCATCGTGGTAATCCAATGCATATGATAACATACTTTCAGGTGTCAACGAAATACTCGCACCAATAGATATGCAATGGAAATTTCAAATGGGTTTATCCTTCAGCGAGTTTCAAGTGAATTGAAAGATTGAACGAAATTGAAAAGAAATACAGCCCAGGCCAAAAGTATTAGGCCGTTGTATTTTCAAAAAGCAGAAAATCAGAATATTAATTTGCTTTTATTAATTAAAAACTAATATTTGGTGTGGCAACGTTTGGCTTTAATTACTCCTGCTATTCTTTTCGGCATTGAGCTTACAAGCCTGCAGCACTTGTCTAAAGTAATTTTGTTCCATTCTTGCTCCAAAAGGATTTTAAGTGAAGCTTGATGTATTTACCCCAAAGATGCTCAATTGGTTGAAGATCTGGAAATCGCGCAGGCCATGATAGGATCTCAACGTTATTTTCGACAATCATCTCATGGTGAGGGCGGACTAGTGCTTTATCTTGCTGGAATTTGATGTTTTGCGTGTTCATGTCCCCGAACAACTTCTCAAAAGATGGTTGCGGCATGTTTTCCAATACGTTTATGTTTATGAAGTTTATGAACATTTCCCCGACTTCAGCTTCAGTCATGCAGCCCCAGATCATAATGCTGTCCCGCCATGTTTTACAGTTGGCACTACAAATTCTTAGTAGTACTCTTCGCTAATCCTTCGTCTCACTAAAGAAACACCAGGGGTACCAAACACATGTGATTTTGAAAAAAGAGTATAGTTTATTAAAAAAATTAAAAAAAAATGCATGACATCGAAATTGGTTATGGGTAAAACTGTTTGTGTTAACAATTGAAGGGCTTCAAACATGACACTTATCTCAGTGTTTAATTCATCTGACCACAACATGTTAAACCAATTTTCCGCCCACTCCAGGTGCAACTTTTTGTTTTTTTCTGAGAGCAATGGCTTTTTCTCGCCTTACATCCTTTAAGCCCAGCTAAGTTTTTTTCTAACCATTAAAAAGAAGATCTTATTAAAATTCGGTTCTCCCTATCTGGTATTTTTTTTTTTTTTTTGCCCGCCTGTTCTCTTACGACTCATGTATAATCCCGTTTCATAGCATTTTATATGGAACAATGCGCGTTATAGTCAGTTTAGCTGAGGATAATTTCAAAAGTTATTGAAACTTTATACCCACTTAACTGTTGTTGTTGTTTTCCAAGCATACGTTTGTTTACTGATCTGAAAATAATTTTCACAAAGAAACATGGCTATTACCCACAGTTATGAACAACTTAGTAGTGTACAATTCGACAATCGGGCACATGATGGCTCAAGAATGTCTCTAATAATAATTTCAATTTCCTCAATTTTAGATTCTATTCAATGCATAATCATTGAATAATTTAACAAATGAAGAAAACATTACGATTGTAGAAATACTAACTTCTTTCGCGATCAAATCAGTGATGCCAAATTTCAAAATACATAGAAGGATATCGTTTTTCCGATATTGCTATCGTACAGTAGATGGAGTTTCGAGTTTTCAGCCAAATAACTGTCACTTTTCGGATCGGAAATTCTTAAATATTTGAAATTTTCATATTTTTCGGACTGCAAATAATGGCCCTTAGTAATAGAAAGACTAAAAGTAACTCGTAAAGTCGCTGTTAATTATGTAGGTAATCGTCAGTTGCTCTTAAAATTTCGTAATGATTTAGCAGAAACCAAATTCAGAAAATTTATTGTATAGGTTGATGGAATAGAATTATCAGACTTGGCTGCCATATTCTAGAATTGGCTTAACAAAGACAAACTGAAAGGACTTCGTGATATAAGGGTTCTAGAATTCCTTGCTACAAATATGGCGACGAAAATTGAGCTCTCTGTCACAGATTAAATCACGCAATAAAATAACTTAGGGGACAGGTTCGTCACAGATAAAGTATGATCGAAGGTATTAGACGCTTTCGGGAATATGTTGTAGTTTGACATTTGTTGACATACTCATCATCTTAAAGTGGGCGAGAGTGATGCAGTCAAGTCATTAACTGTTAAGATGAACATCAGAGCACCAAGGTAGCTACCTTGAGACACTCCGGAGGTGGCTTTAATGGGGTCAGATACAGAAGATATGAAGACGGCTTTTTATTGCCGTTCTACAAGGTAAAATATGATCCACTCAATAAACCCCGATTGAAAACCAAGAGCTTTACATCAATTTCTTTGCTATCGTCCAATGCGCATACAAGTACTAAATACGAATTCCATTTCCATTCGTTACGTCGAAAGACATAGTTTAAGTAGTAAGCTTAGAGCTCCCGCTTAAGGCCAGTAAGTTAGAATAAACATAGATAAGCTAGTTTTAAGCACTTCCAAAGTATGGCGCAAAACATCCCTGTGAGATAGAATGATGGAAGTGAACCGTGGGAGGTTGAACCAAGTAGTTTAAGTAGTAAGCTTAGAGCGCCCGCATAGGGCCAGTAAGTTAGAATAAACATAGATAAGTTTTAAGCACTTCCAAAGTATGGCGCAAAACATCCCTGTGAGATAGAATGATGGAAGTGAGCCGTGGGAGGTTGAACCAAGTGGTTCACACATTTTTTTTCAGAACTATGGCGGACAGACCAACAGGACCAATAGAGTATTCGTACTTGTACTTGCTGCGGTTATATCATCTGAAACTAATGAAATTTGAACACAACCACTCATGTAAGAGAAGCAATCGTGTTCAAGTTCTAAGGCGTGGTTAGAGAACGATAGCCTGATGAAATGAGCAAACAAATTTATTAATTGTTCCTCAAACAAAGTAATCCAAACTATAGAGCTTTGCGTGCGTTAGTACTACGTAATGAAAGGCACACCAACTGCTGCTATGGAGATTTTCCCATATTGCTATGACGGACAGTGTAGAAGGAAGGAAATAGAAAAGTTTCTTGCTCCTTGGTGTATCCTGAAAGAATTCCGGAAATAAAGGCTGAGCTTGATGTGTGTTTGGATCATAGAAATGAAACGCAATGGCGCCCAATGCAAACACTCATTAATTACTTTTCGTGTAAATTTATTTTAATATTTTTACAGTTTCTACTTTTTTTTCTTTTGGAACTATTTTCGATCGATCGACAATGCTCTGCTCTTCTCCTATACAATATCTCTTCAATTTGTAATGTAAATTAAATTTTAGAAAAAACAACAACAATGCAGTCCCCCACAAGTTTTACTGCAAGGCACCTACAAAATTAAGTTTACAAAACAAGCTACAAGCGTATCCTTTGTACGACAAACTAGACTTCCTCAATTACGCAGTAACTGGTTTCGACGGTTTCTCTCCACTAGGTGGAGGTGGAGGTGGAGGTGTTGAATCCTTCTCTCTGTTCCAATCTTTAAGACCTTCGGGTAAAGTTGTATCCTCCTCAAATGAACCAGTACCTTCGACAAACTCTTCATAGGTTGACTTCTCCTTAAACGGCCTGGCACCAAGAAGTTCAATCATATCGTCACGACTGAGAACTTCGTTCTTGAGCAGACGTTCGGCTACCTTCTCTACATCAGGTTTGTGTTTTATTAGCAGTTCGGTGGTACGTACGTGTGCTCTCTTAATCAATGCACGCACTTCACTGTCGATCATCTGCGCTGTCTCCTCGGAATAGGGTTTCGTAAAAACAGGATCTCCTGGTTGACTGGTGTCAAAGCACACGTTACCCACTTTAGCGTTCATACCGTAGCGGACTATTTGCGCATACGCACTATCGGTGACTTTCTTCAGATCGTCTTGAGCGCCTGTTGTGATTCGATTAAAGAAAAGCTCTTCGGCGACTCGTCCTCCTAGGGTCATGCACATGCGATCGAAGAGTTGTTCTTGCGAGAGCAAATACTGGTCTTTAGGAAGGTACTGTGCATAGCCAAGGCCCTTACCACGGGGGATGATAGAAACTTTAAGCAGGGGATCAGCGTGTTCGAGGAACCAGCCGGCCACCGCATGTCCGGCTTCATGGTGGGCGACAGTTTTTTTCTCTTCCGGCGCCAATACGTTTGTCTTCTTTTCCATGCCAGCGATCACACGCTCTATGGCCTGTTCGAAGTGCTTTTGAACAATTGTATCATTGGAATCGCGGGCGGCAATTAAAGCAGCTTCATTGCATACATTCGCAATGTCGGCTCCTGTGAAACCGGGTGTAAGTGCTGCCATTTTTCGAGCCAAATCGTTTTTGTCTAAAGTTGTTTTAAGTGGACCCAAATGGACTTTAAAGATACTCGCTCTGCCTTTAATGTCAGGTGCGGGCACGAAAATTTGTCTATCAAATCGACCAGGGCGAAGCAGGGCTTTGTCGAGGATATCAACACGGTTGGTAGCGGCCAGCACAACAACATTAGTGGTGGTATTGAAGCCGTCCATTTCGACGAGCAACTGATTTAATGTGTTTTCTTGCTCTGAGTGTCCACCAAAACTCTTGCCGCCGCGTTTACGACCAACAGCGTCGATTTCATCGATAAACAAGATGCATGGAGCTTGCTTTCTTGCCATTGAGAACATATCACGTACTCGAGATGGACCCACACCGACAAACATTTCCAAAAACTCCGAACCAGACACAGTAATGAATGGGACATTGGCTTCGCCGGCGGTCGCCTTTGCTAGAAGTGTTTTACCCGTACCAGGTGGTCCGGTGAGCATTGCACCTTTAGGGATTTTCGCACCCAAGTCAATATATTGTTGGGGATTTTTTAAGAAATTCACAAATTCCATGATTTCGACTTTTGCTTCTTCGCAGCCAGCTACATCCCTGGAAGAGAAAATAAAAAAAAATTTCGTTAAATTGTGACGCTAGCTATAGAATTCAAAAGGAATTAATCTTTTCGCGTACCCACTGTAGGAGTTTATTTGTAATTTCAAGAATGCATTACAAAAGCGCATCCATAAGATAAGGTTGGAAGAAAATAGATACGCCCTATGATTGGAAGCCGGGAACTATTTGTTCGATTCGAAAGGACATCTTCTCACTTGCTTTAGTTACGCATATAAGGAAAGAAATCTCTAATCTAGATAATCCCAGCTAAAGATTTACTAAGGAGACCTGAGATTTAGGGCCAAATACTAGAAGAAAAAGAACACAGCTGTCCGATCCCATAGATGATTGGACAATCTTTAAGGCCGAGGACGCTTAAGAGAACGATAAATGCCTAGTCAGCATCAGGCATACGAAACATAAAATATGCTGGTCTATGTATATTGCAGAAACGTTGATTCTCCTCCGCAGGCGTTGATCATGTCATTTCATTTGGTAGGCGGTATTAGTGACCGTATTGCTCGCAACAAGACCTGTGACCAGATCGATGCGAAATTTTATTCCATGAAGGGAATCTGACACAGAATCAGAAACAAAATGCGAAAACGAAGAAACTGCAGAACATATATTGTGTAGTTTGCCTAATTAACACTCGCTTTCGCTACTTAAGTTACTTCTTACCTTGAGGAAGTATACATGTCTGCAAGCATCCGTAATGGTCAAGCCAGGGGGAGCTTACGGGGAGCCCCATACAAGGACAAAAGCCACAGTCTTGGGGATCATAACCCATCGTTTTCTCGATATCAAATTCTAGAGATTACCCAAGTAATCGAATTAGGCTATCCCTTCTTCTTATTAGCATGCGAATTCAAATTGATGTGCCTGCATGTCTTTGATAATTATTATGTTGAACACATTCGCGCTGTGCTACAGAGACGTTTACCACTCTCCACCAAAATCCAACCATACTCACTTGAATCGTACTCCAATTTCATTGGAATTTATTAGCTTCGCCGTTGACTGCATAACGCTACCAAAGAGTCCACCACCCTTGCGGCCACCACGTCCTCCCATCATTTCTGCGGAGCGCCTCATCATAAAAACAAGGAAGCCAATTATCAGCAAAGTTGGTAGAAGCCCAGTCAGACTAGACGCCTCCACCTCAGTCCTATAAATAACCGGAACAAAGTTCACTGGCTCAACACCTTGCTCTATCTGGGCATTCTCAAGATTCCTCTCGAAGGAATCAACGCTCCCAATGTTGAACCACAAGACTCCATTGGAATCCTGCGAACTGCCCGGCATCAGTCGTACGCGAACCCATTTTTTGTTCACCACTTCGAGTTTCTCAACTATTCCTTTGAGCAAATAACTAAAAAAAAGAGGAAATGCTTGAGTGATTCTGATAAGACAAACACCTGAGCGTGCTCATCAAACCTATTAACAAACTCCTTCCAAGCGACCTCCTTGTAGCCCATTTCCATGAACGCAATCAGTCCCAATATAGCCACAGTTCCAATTGCACCGAACACAACCCATTTCTCCTTGTCGCCACCCTCGCTACCAATAGGTCGGCCAGATCCTCCCGCTCCTCCTTTATTACTACCCGAACCTTTTGTGTTCGAAAACATCCCAAAGTTCCAATCATTGTTCGGACTCTTGTCTACTGGACCACTCTGTGACCGACTGGGCGGTGAAGACGTCTCTCCTGCCTTCTTTCCAGACTCAGTTCCTTTTTTACCTGCAGCCGCCGAAGCTCCGCCTGGTTTGAAATACTTTTCAAAACCCTTCGGTGGTTTCTCACTAAACAACTGGATGGCGGATACAATTCTCTGAAACAACGGACTACCCACAAAGAGACTGGACGCTCTAGAAAGTTTCCTTATCTGCAAAAAAGCCAAAGACAGAAGTTAACTACCCGCACAGTTGTTGCATCATCGCTTGCGATGGGCGGCAATGTACTCACCTCGTGTGCACTGATGCTGCCCGTCTGATAGGAGCTACGGAGGCAGCGCTCCATCACTTTCGCTGACTGTAACATTCGATGAGCCATTATACTTTGAAATTTTCTAGGACGCAATAATTTTTAGTCACAAAATGTCCAATTTTGTCGGGGACTTGAGGCTGAAGCGATTTTTTCTTTTTTTCGGTTTTTTTTTCCTTAAGTTGAACGTGATTTTTTATCTTTTACACTGAAAAATATGCATTTCAGCTGCTTACGGATGATGGGTGATTATATTTAAATCAAATTTCGTTGATCGAATGTATTAATTACCGAGACAATTTGTATTTTTGAATATTTTTAAAATGAAAAAATATTAGCACTGGGTTGTGAAATGAAAATTTTTCGGATGACAGATGAAAAGTCTTATGTCAAAGTCGCCGTGTGTGTCGGTTTTTTTTTTCTGAGGGATAGTTGGCTAAACTGATGGCGAGAATCGTTTGGAAAATGTAGATTGTGTTCAGAAATATAATGCGTTTTACCATGGAGCTTGTGTCCAACATGCATTTTGCAGAAATAATAATTACCAACTCCCATCGTTTGACTGTTACCGAATAATGCTCTTACTTTTGACGTATCTATTTGTTTATTCCAAAGCAAAGTTTACATTATTTACTGTTTATTTTTTTTCACCAGAAGCAATGACTTTAGCGCCAAACAAATTCTGAGTTATGTGAAAATATATAAAAAGGGGCAAACTCAACGGCTTCGTGACGGATGCGACGCAACGCGACAGTTGATAAGCAAACTGACGTGAGCCTAGCGTCACCAATGTCTAGATTGACTCTGGGATAAACGTGCATCGACTCTGTGGAAGATACGTCAAACTGGAATAAAATAGAAGTAGAATCTTTGCAGATTGAAGAAATGAATAAAATAGTTTTGCCTCACGGATTTTTTCTAAGGTACGTATGCGAAAAAGTGAATATACACGTACATATATAAACAATCATAAAAAGAAGCAGAGTTATAAAACTGATCCCAATAAGCAAGATGAAAACACAAAACCGATTTCTAACAAGCTGACTTTATATATATTTTTTTTTTTTTTTTTTTCTTACGTCGTTTTCCATTGGTCAAAAAACTAATCTTTTTTTTATCAAAATCATTTCTCAAAAGTTTAGATTTTTTGAGAGATCTACTCCTACTTTTTTAACAGGAATACATTTCACAGGTCTTTCAGGTCATTCTGTAATTGTGAATAAATAAGGAGGTAAAAAATTGATGAATTGACAACAATGCTAAATTTGGTTAAATCAATTTCTGCATTCATGTTAAATTCAAATTCAATTCAAAGAAACGTTGCTGTTAAAAATTCGCAAATTCCATTAAAAAAAATAATCTCGTTTTAATGTTCCATTGGGATATTCCACACTGATATATGTCATCTCCCCCATTAGATAAATAAGGACGTACAAATGTGTTCATTTCATGGCTTCATTTCTACAGCAAATATCTCTCCAAAGTACATCACTTTTATACAAATTTTCCCTTGCCTTTCATACGCCTTGACTCAAAAAAAAGTTCGACAACTGATGCAAGAATACTATTGTGGAATCGCCATTGGGCACAACAAATCTGAGATCTGAGAGTAAAATCTGAAGTGGATAATAGAAACGACATTAAGCAAACTTGTTACAAATACTTCTGGGTAAAAGAAAATCGTAATGAATTTAAAATTAAGATCGATGAACAGTGTTAAACTCCAAAATGCCTGACTATAACCTCTTAAAAATTTATATTTGATATTATGACATTCGTTTGAAGTATGAAAACCTGAACGGCACAACTTACCAAACAAGAGATGTCACCCGCCAAATTCCTCAGCTGTTCAATGACAGTTGCAACACCAAATATGTTTACAAACTTTTTTGGCCACAGACCTCTGGCGAGTTTTGTAAAAAAAATGCGATGAGTTGTTTCTTCTAAAAAATGCCGATTGAAGGAGAATTAGAAAAGAAAGGACTCGTCGATCTTTTACTTCAGGAATCAAATTTACCTGTCCTTGTACAATTAGCGAAAAGTCTCACAAAAAATGTCATCGACATCCACACAGGCGAAGGTAACTGCTACGAATTACTCACGCCTATTTTATAACTAACATCTGTGTATCTTTTTCCAGAAGCTGTTGAAGTGCTCTTCATGCACATGCCGAATGCGCAAACACTACTCAGCAAGAGGGCTATCACCAAGGAGATCCTATTTAAGTATGTGCACGCCAACCAGATCCCTGTGACCATAGACTTTACAAAAGCAATACTAATCAACAAAATTATCGAGTTCTGGGAGAGAGGTGGACATACCACAAGAAATGGCACTTCTACAACGGAATATACGACGACGACGACAACGACAGAACCTGCTTCACAACCTCACCCAAACAATGGACAAGTTCAGGAAACTGAGTACCCAATTCATTTGCTGGCAAGAAAGTTCTCCGAGTGGTTCTTTGAGAACTACAACTCAAGTACACTGAAAGTCGAAGACTTTTGGAGAGATGCGCGTTTGGTGCTACGTATAGCAGCATCAGATTGTGTGAATGACCAACAATGCGATTCCGCTGAACAAGTGATAGAAACACTAACAGCCTGTAAGCAGCAATTCAATTTCTATTTCAATCCGAATCTATCACATGACGGAGTTCAAGGACGTATGGATGTACATGGCCTGGTTATAGTACTAGTTTGTGGAACTCTACATACTCTGGAGAACTGCGTGGGGGTGTTTGAAACATCGTTCGGTTTGATGAGGGATCCGTTCGCGCTGAACAACTGGAAAATCAAGACGATACAGAGTTTGCTAAGATCACAGGGAGCTCCGAAAATACCACGATTAAGCGAGAGTGACACGTTGAAAGCATCACTTGCACTACCTGCACCGACGGGAGAATTATCGTAGCAGATGGTGTATTTTTTTTTAAATACATTTTCTGGTTGGAATTATGTTTTTGTAAAATTTGAAATCGATATTTTGTTGTTAATAAATTAAGGTTATTTATTGAAGATGAATAAAATATTCGTTGGGATTTGTGTTTTCAATTTCTATTTGCTTTGTTTGATGTGGAGGTCGTCATTACATATCAAAATTGATAGTGCGTTGCGTTAGTTTGCTTTGTGCAAACAAAGATAAGCGATTTACATTCACTTCTGGTGTTTCGGAATGCAGTTAAACTTGAATATGTTGCATTTCTGCTTTTTCTTCCGTATCATTTATTGCATAGGAAGTTTAGTAGTTCCGCTTTGTAGAAGATAAATTGCTAACAAATTTATGGGAAATTAATTTTGTTGTTTTGGGGTATTCATCAAGGAAATTTTAAGATCTAAATATGTAATCTTTGAAGGTGGGCTGCCTGCCAAATAAGTACAAAGACAGTAAACCAAGAAGTAGGTCCATCGCGATAAGACAATGATATTAGAATTGTCCCTATTCTACCTGGAGAACCAGGTTCGTCACTCTTTCATGACGAGTTATCCGTTCACGGATGAAACTTTTTGGCTCTAGATGGAGCTGCTCCTATAAAAGGATACAGATCTCTCCTAAGAGGGCATGCCACCTAAGTCGTTTTGTACTTGCTTTTCCCGATGTCGCTTTCGATTCTGTAAAAAACTACTGCGATGGTTTAGTATTACGGATATCATCTGGATGACTTGTAGTCTCAAATTTTCGACGCTTGAGTCGCCAATGCGAGTTGTACTTAACTAAATGTGCAACTCACTTTTAAATAGACGAGAAGTTTATTGTGGTGTGTATATAAATTGAGAGTCCCCTTGCAATGCCAATTTGAGAACTGTTCGGCTCAACAGAGTCGCCTGCCGATTTCACAGACGACTGCTGAAATAAGAATGAATAACTCCTCCAAAATTGTGACGTGACCTGTATTCATAGTGTACCACTGATTGTTGGGTTTTGGGGCTAACATCTGTCTGCATAATATACTTAAGTTTCGAACGAAATAGAATCCAGTTCGGTCGAAGAGGGGGACACGAGCTCCCATTTCACACATTTCCGGCGGCGAACATGCAAACTAAGACTCTGAATATATGTCTATTTGTTTAACAAACCTCAGTTCAATCCAGCGCCAGATACAACGAAATGGTAGAATTAAATGAGAGCGTTCACACGATTCATCAGTTAACCGGATACACGGCGTCGGAAACATAGTTTCTTGTAGAATTCACACATATCCGGCGCCAGATATACCATTGCTCCTTGCGGGGCAAACAGGTTTGCCTAGCCAGAGTTTAAAATATTCTACGAAAATTATGGTGCAGACTTTTTTTTTCTGTGGGTTTTAATTAGACGGTATTTCATACCCAACCTGAGCAATGCATTCCGGGTCGTGGCAGAATAAATTAATGTTACAACACTGACCGTGGGACGAAGAGTATATTTATTTGTCCCGTACGAAACCTTTGCAGGGGTCAGCTATGATTTAATTAAATGTTTTAGCATTCGTTAATGAATAAAATCCTGACTTTCGTTTATCCACCACATATTTTCATTTTTCGCCGATTTTCATTCTGCTCATCGCGGCGTACTGCGAAAATTTAGCAGATTGTAATCCCATTTATTATCAAGTTGAAGAACTAACGAAATTTTGAATCAGAAGCTGCATGACGAATAATACCTCAATCGTCATACTCGTATACAAGAAACGACAACGAGAAGAGGGTAAACGAAAAAAAATTATGAATTAACTGCTGGGGGTACAAATTAATTCGGTCCGTTTTCAGCAGATGGCGCCACCTGTAAGTTATGGCTGATCTTGGAAGCGATTACCTACTTCATTGGAAAGGTGTGACATTTGTCAGCAATAATTAGTGTGCATCAGCGTCTGTTTTAGACAACAACATCGTTTTTTGCCTCTTCGAAAATGTCCGGATTTGTCTTAAATAAACAGCATTTGCGGGAAGTTTTGATTTTCTTTTTTAATTGGAAGAAAAGTGCAGCTGAAGCCCATCGAATGCTTGTAGAAGTTTATGGTGAATCTGCTCCGACCGATAAATCATGCAGAGAGTGGTTTCGACGCTTCAAAACTGGTGATTTTAGCGTCGAAGACAAAGAGCGTCTTGGCCAGCCCAAAAAGATTGAAGATGAGGAATTGGAGGCTTTACTGGATCAAGATCCGTGCCAAATGCAAAGTGAACTCGCAGAATCGTTGGGAGTGACTCAGCAAACAATTTCCGTTCGGTTAAAGAAATTTGGATTTATTCAAAAGCAAGGAAATTGGGTGCCGTACGAGTTGAAACCGAGAGATGTCGAAAGGTGATTTTTCACCTCGGAACTGCTTCTTGAAAGACATCAAAGGAAGGAATTTTTACACCGGATCGTGACTGGAGATGAAAAGTGGATATACGATAACCCCAAGAAGAAAAAAAACATCCACGGTTCAAAGGTCATGCTCTGCATATGGTGGGACCAGACGGGAGTGGTGTACTATGAGCTGCTAAAACCAGGCGAAACCATTGGTGGGAAACGTTATCGACTACAACTAATGCGTTTGAGCCGTGCATTGCGTGAAAAACGGCCAGAAACGACCGAAAGGCATGACAAGGTGATTTTGCAACATGATAACGCTCGGCCCCACGTGGCTGTAGCGGTCAAAAACTACCTGGAAACGCTGAAATGGGAGGTCTTACCCCACCCGCCATATTCTCCAGACTTTGCTCCTTCCGACTACTGGCTTTTTCGTTGGATGCAAAACGATTTGGGGGGTCACCGATTCGGGTCTTTTGAAGAAATCGAAGAATGGCTCAATGATTGGTTCGATGCCAGAGAGGACTCATTTTTTAGAAATGGTATTCGAAAATTACCAGAGAGATGGGAAAAAATAGTCGCTTCCGATGGACAATACTTTGAGTGATGTATTTTTTAGGTTTTTTTCATTAAAAAAAAAATTTTTGAACACAAAAAAACGGACCGAATTAATTTGTACACCAATAATATTTTTCAAAGTTGTTTGCTTTATTAATGAGAGTACAATTGCCGATTATTTATAGCTTTTTTCAGTGACTCTGTAGTGCACAGTCCAGTACAAAAAATTACAGGTTTTTGACTCTGTACCGCACAGTCCAGCACAGGATTTTCTGCACCTAGTCTTGAGGTTGAACATTTATGAGAACTGTTAAAATCAGCAGTTTTGTGTGGCAAGGCTGTAATTTACTGTTCTACTCTGTTCTGACAGGTTTCACAAACTTGTGTTGTTCTGTGCTATATTGTACAACTTTTTCAGTCACTGAACAAGCTTATGATAAATAATTTCATACTACCAAGCTGCCGCGGCTGGCTTGGTAGTAGCCCACCCGGTCAACTCTGGATTGTTAGCATAACATCAATCCTTAACGGTACCCCGTAAAAAAAAAAGTCCAACGGCGACAAATCGCAACTACGCGGAGTCCAAACAACACCTCCAAAACGGCTGATTGCACAATTATTGAACTTTGTGCGCAAAAAATCGATTGTTGAACAGCTTTTATGGCACGTAGCGCCGTCTTGCTGGAACCAGAGAACGTTCCAAGTTCAATTCCAAACACAAGGATAAATTGTGTTATCAATTAGCATGCCAATCTCACGAACTTTCTTCACAAAGCGTTAAGCAGGCACGATTGGTTGGATTATTTCGACCGAAATTTCTTTTCAAAATACGCACTTTGGATACAGCTTTTCAATATTTCCCAACGCTGTTCAAGCGTAAATATTCATTTCGTACCGCATAGATATGATACTGTGTTTGAAAATTGTTTGAGCCCCAAAGAGCTGTCAGTGTCAAAATAACATGTAATTTAAAAAGAAACCGTCAAATGGCCTACCCGTTATTTTACCCAGTAATTTAATTTAATTTTTTATTAATGTATAAATTTCATTCATTCTGATTTTTATATTTTCCTCTCTTCTTCTATCAGTGGGCACCGTGGTTCAGTGAGTAGGTGCGCGATCAGTGATCAAAAATCTTAAAGTTCGAGTCCAGGAATATATAAACAATTTTTTTTTTTTTTTATGGTCTCACCTCTCGTGAATATCTGACAAACATCCAAAAGTAAAATTGTTATGAGAAGCTTCTCTCAATCGCCCTTCGGAAACGCATAAAATTGTAGGTTACTAGCCACCCTTATTCTATAGTCGTGTGATGCAAAGAATAAGGTGACAAGTATAAATTTCTATTTTTATAGTTGACCCAAGTGACACCATAAGCCACAATGAGAAGGTATACAATATTGAGAAATTTTGTTACAGCATTGACAGTTCGGATAATTTCGCATTAAGCCCTTCACAAACTTAGGCGAACTTTTTAACACAAAGGTTTGCGCAAACTGTCAGCCAACTGGAGTGTGTCATTGCATTTTGTTGGATAATTCGATTTGGTGTGTGGAGCGATTTAATTTCTACGTTCGCAAACAGACTTCAAATAAAATCTGCAACTTCGACTTCGAAAATAATGGTCAATAATAAAGTCGCGATTTAATTTTATTTTATTGCTATGAGGAATGTTTTGCGGGGCCACGGTCGCTGGCAGAACATCCCCTGCCAGTAAGATCATAGTTGAAAAGCGAAACTTAAAGTAAGATCGAGGTGCGACTGTCATACAATTCGCGGCACACTGGTCAAAGGGTCGCCTGCTACACACACTGGTAGAGACAGTCGTGATTACGTTTCGGAGCTTGGCAGACGGGCCGGTACTATAGTCATCTCGGGGCGTTGTCACAGCGTTATATGTAGGTTCATCTATCCTGACAGAAGCTTACAAAAAATAAAATAAGAAATTGACGCATGCTACCAACTTTCAGCAGCGAATACAGTTCTTTTTTTGTTGTTTGGAAATCTATTACAAAAACGATAACAAATTAGCTAATAAGTTTTAGCAGTGTTTGAATAACAAATTTGAATATGCAATCTGTTATATGCATACCTCTGGTCGCAACAGATTGTGTTTCTTTTTTTTTTTTTTGTTAAATAATGAAATGTAATACAAAAATATTTACAAAAGTTTTTAAGAAAGAAAGCAGGGTTGCTTTGCTAAAAATGTACCAAAATGTTAAAAATAATGTTTCTTTCAAATATTTCAACTAACAAAGTACTTTCAGTTTTAAACTGTTTCAGTAATTACAACGTTTTAATGTTCGCGTGGCTAAAAATAAGAGCCACAGATGCTCAAGAGTACAGCTTTTAATGTCCTCTGATTTCTTCAATAAAATAAAATTACAAATTACATTTAATTACAAAAATTATTAGTTCTCATAGATAAAACGATTAAAAGCAGTACTTATGAGCCACGCTTCTTTTTATTTTAAAACATGAACTATAAAGCGTAGGAATGACAGCATTGTATGGTGTGTTTGGTAAGTAAATAAAATATTTATTAAAATGTCTTCGTGACAGACGAAAAAACAAAAAAAAAAGATTTTCTGAAATTTGTAACTTTTAGTCGTATTCGCACTGCAATTTTGCAATATTTATGTACGTTTTAATGTTTCAATTAAAATGTTGGATAACTGAACAAAAACTCAATTATTTTCTCAAAATTTGTTTACTTCGCCGGCTATTCCTAATGAATTCGGGCGAGATTTGTCCAATTCCTTGAAAATTATAGTTACTCCATTCATTCAAAGAAGTTTTTTGCACTCGTTTTTGAGTCTAACCTGTAACAAAAAAGAAACGACATTAGTTTATATTGTAAATACGTATTTTTTTTTTATTTTTTTTTTATTTTTTTTTTATTTTTTATTACATGAATATGTTTTGAAGGTGACTCTTTTGACTTACGTAAAATACAATCTTTTTTTATTAAAAAATCTTTTCATGTCACTCGGTTACGCAGCTGACACGATCTGCGGTCTCTGTAAACGATAATCATATGAACTTGTTTAAACGATATGCGAGAGATAGTAGATGGATAAATAATTTTTTTTTTTTTTTTTTAAATAAAAACAAGGTCATCAAGGAACAGTTCATGTAAGAGAACTAAACCAAATTTTCATTTGCTTTAGATCTCGTTTCAGAAGACTTAAGACCAAATTTTTAAATATTTTATTATAAAACACTACCCCTCTTCAATTATTACCAGAGCTAGTTCTTTTTTTTTTTTTTTTTTGCTTTTCATAAATTATTCCCTGTGATTTTGAGCAGAAACTCTATTGCAGCGTGTCAGCTCTTGTTCCCTCTCTATATCGAAGAGAAGAGGTTAATGCGAAGAATGCACACGGCGCTCTCTGGTTAACTGTCTGAAAGTAGTAGAATAGAAATTATAGCGGAGTATATGTCGGATACCAAACAAGTAGTAAATAAAAAAATCTGGATCTTTTGGAGACAGAACTACAGTTTTTTAATTGTTAACTTTAATTCTGTTCTTCATAATGTAGGTTTTTTAATTTCTGTTTTTTTTTTTTTTTTTGTTTCGTTTCACAATAACACAGGGATTGTTATTTTTTGTATTTCTTTTCAGAGATTATGTGTGTATACATTGGAAAATGTATGTGTGAAATAATTTAAATTTGAATACAATTAAATGTGGGCGGGACAAGGTGACTGGGGGAGGAATTCTTAGTACACCAATTAGTTTGTTTATGCTTGCTACTAACAACAACACTACCTTGGGCCATATACTACATGTGTGTCTCACTTATTTTCTAACAAATATAAAATATTGTTTTAGTTGTTGTTTTGTTTAGAGCGAGAAAATTACATTAGATTCCGTTGTGGTTCTGAGCTTTACATTTTTTCCTGAATAAATGGATGTGTAAGGGCCTGGTTGAGAGAGATGCGCTTCGATAGATCGAGAGCGAAAATACTATCGAGTAAGTCCTTCAGTTGAGTTACTTTGCGGTGTTGATCATCGGGTAGGTTTTGATCAGCGATCAATTCGTTTTGTAGATTTCGTGCTGGTTTGATGACAGGCATAACAACTATTTTTTCCTGTAGGGGCGAAGTAAATGTTAAGGGAAATGCAATTGATGATCGAAAAAATGAAACTTACCCTTTCCGTTATTTTATCAATTTCGTGGTAGAGGAAATTGCAACTTTGGTCGAAATGTTGATCCTTAAATTGCCCCTTCCTTACAACTTTATTTGGAATTTTTCCTGAAAGTAAAGAAAACACAAGCAAAGAATTGATAAATTTTGTTAACAAAAATACAAAATACAGCTCCAAAAAGTTATTAAATGAAGATGAAAAGTTTATGGAAAGTCTCCCCATACGACCCGACTTAATCACGAATGATGACAAAAAGGACAGCTTTTATTGTAAGTTGGAGGCTGTCCACTTGACCAACTGTAGGATTCCGAACGGCAAAAGGCGGCCAACAGATAAAAATCGACATCTCTACACACCGTTTTTGTATGGTACTGCGTACATGGTTTTTCTTATCTGTAACGTCCTTCAGTGCTCGTCTGATCGATATTAAAATCGTGCGAGAACTTCAACTTATGACTGCATTCAATCGCCTTTCAAATTACAATACTAACACACTTCGTAGACCTCGTATCACGCCAACAGTTTAAGGACCATCTCGTTGAAGGATTTGGTAGCTCAGAGCAACAGAGCGTATGTTTTTGCAACTGTACATAAAGTTTCTCAGTTAAGAGAAGAAACACAACAAGTGGCACTCTGTAGTCTACCAGACAAAACTAGAATGAAGACCATGAACCTATACAAATTCTTAAAACTCTTCAGGCTTGATGCCGAATCGCCACTAAATATTTCGGCATAGTTTCAGCATCCACTCATGAGGAAGAGGATGGTCAAGAAACTCTCAAAGAATAGTAACCTGAGGTAAAACGGAGACTACAGACGTAGTTACATTCATTATGAACTACGAGTATACTTTCGATAGCGGGAACCAATATCCATGTCACCACCAATATTTCTAGTCGTTATCAGCTCATTAGCGATATTCTTCGTGCTGCCCACTTGAGCGAAAGTCGGGGAACATTTATTTAGAGTACTTTGATGAATTTTCTTTGTTTATGCATACAACAGGTCCACAGATTGGAAGCTTTGGCAAGCAAAGTGGGACTGGGAATATTACGGTCAAGGCAAAAGCATCAGAATTAGGAAAGCAAAAACTGCGTTCAGCATTTGTTTTTATCGAGATAAAATAACACTCTACTGGAACGCTCAGACTCAATAATGTTCCATTGTATTACCAGATAGCAACCTCCCACTTTTTACAGAAAGACAGCTTTCAGTGAATTGGACCCAAAAATCTTCTATCTAACTCGAGCAAAGGTAAGACAAAGGAAATATTCCGCAGTATCGTCACCCTCTCCACGCTAATGGTTGTGTTGCTTAAGCCTAGAACATTGAGGTACTTGATAAAAGTATAATGGCCCGTCAAGATTTCACAATACACTTCACAGATGCATGTTTGCTTAACGAGAAGTTGTTGTCGTCCTCCACGAAGACACCGGACCCACAGTCAGTATTGTCCTGGGCACGGGAAATTAGCGTAGCATTCCATAAGACAATAAAACTCTAAGGCTCATTAATGCATCTAGGTTAAAGCACGGTGTGCTAGGGAAAGCACCTATGCTGTCGAGGCCAAGGGACCTTTTCATTACCCATGTCTTTCTGAGAACATCCTTCCACTGCCAGAAAACTATCAGAATGCAGTCTTCGACTTAACATGCTTTGGTCCGCGGTGATTCTTAAGTATTTAACACTATTGGAGAGGCGGATTGCAAAGCCTTTAAGCATTCGTTGAGTTAGACTAATCAACTTCCTTCTTCTCGTAAACAGAACAACCTCCTGTTGGAGAGGATTAACAGAATGTCTTTCTTCGATATCGTCTAAGACTATCTGCACCTTAGAGCAGACAGTCGCTAGGTTTTATCCAACAGAAAGTATAATACTACCCGATTGCGGAACTACGATTAATACAACAAAAAAAAAAAATCGAATACAGTTCGACTCACCTTTCAAATCCATGAAATATTTCAACATCTGATTGTTGCTCTTTCCACTAAACAAAATCTTTCCAGTGTACAGCTCGTAGATAGTGCATCCAGCCGACCACATATCAATACCATAATCATACGGAATACCCAAAATAATCTCAGGCGCTCGATAGAAACGTGATATCAAGTACGGTGTGATCTCATTATCATTTATCGCTGACGCCGATCCAAAATCGCAAAGTTTTAAAATCAAGTGGCTCTCATTAACCAAAATGTTATCAGGTTTGATATCAGCATGTAAGATTCCAGTTTTCTTAAGTAACTTCAACGCCAGGAATAGTTGTTGTGTATAACTTCGGACCGCCTTTATATGTAGACCCACATTCTTACCGTACTTCTTTAGTACCTCGCGTAAGTTCATGGCCAATGGTTCAAATACCATACACAAGTGCTGGAAGGAAGCCATCATTAGGCATAGGTAATACATAATGCAATTTGAAACCCTACCTGTTTGTGGAAAAAGTGTCTGTACAAACGTAAACAATGAAACCGATCCTCTGGATCTGCATCGTTGAGTTTTTTGAGAATTTCCAATTCTCTTAATCCCGTTTTGTGCCTGTAAAAAACAATTAGTATCCCCTTGAAATTCTCCGCTTTCTGTACACTTACATAATCTCATTATTCCTTATGATCTTCACGGCGACATTGGCATTGCCTCTCGCTTGGTCCCTGCCTCGAACAACGTTACTGAACACTCCCTGCCCAGTGTAGCCACTCACCACGTAGCGATTATCTAATGTCTCACCAATGCGCACTCGATAGTAGCCCTCAGCGTCATCCCAGTTGTCTGTTAAAGCGGGATTCTCTATTTGATGCTTGTTGTGAATGATTGTGCTAGGGGACTGTAATTAAAAAAATAAGTTAGAAGCCGCTCCCAAAATCCAGTTTTTTTATGTTCGACAGTTACAAATAGACTCACATCGAAATTTGAATCGACATCCTGATCGGCAAACATGTCCCATTCTGGTCTCTTGCTCGCTGTTACTGCAGGTTCCTTTGTACTTGCGTTGGCGGCATCCCCCTCCTCCTCTTCCTCCTCCTTTGCGGGAGCTTCGTCACCCGACTCCTTATCTTTCCCCTTCATGGGAGGAGGCGTGTGATTCGTATCGGTTGAGTTTTCATCCTCAACAAATGGAGATCTTTTTACGGGCGGCAAAGGGGACGATTCCTCGACTACCTTCGGAGGAGGAGACGCCTCCTTCACTGGCGATGGCAATGGTGGTGGTGATGCCTCACTACTATCCACATTAGGTTTTCCTCCCAGTTTCTATAGAAAAAAAAACCCTAATCAATTGATGGTTCCCACTAGATACTGAACCTACCTTAAGTAACTCTTCGCGTCGTTTGCGACGCATCTCGATGATTTTCTCTTCGTCATCGTCGTCATTGATGTCAATGTTATTGAGCTCTTCATCGCTGCTGCTGCTGCTCGACTCCTTTGGCCTCTCCTTTTGTCCTTCGCTCAGTGAGCCTCGATAACGATCGGGACGTTCGTCCTTCCTCCCCAGCGAGCCGTCACCTCGCGAACGATCCTTATCACGATCACGTTCGCGCTGTTCCCGCTTACGATCCGATTCCACTTTGCTGCGACTATGACTTCGTTCTCGCATCCAACGCTCTCGATCACGATCGCGCTCCCTACCTCTGCCACGAGGGTTCGGACCCTGCTTAGTATCCACCCACTGGCGTTCGCCTTCGGGACGTGGCTTCCTACCAGTATCACGTTCTCTTTCCTTATCACGATTGATCTCCGTGCGCAAGTCCACTTTGTAACGATTATCATTGTCCCGACGGTTGTCTCTTCGCTGCGGCTGTGAATCATGACGACCGCGGGACCCATCCTCACGCCTACGATCACCAGACCTGTCCTCTCTCATGACTCCTACTCCCCCTCTGGGAGATTTGCTCTGATCAATGCGCCTCACACTGCGATCTCTTTCCCCCGAAGACACCATCCGTGCTCGAGCGCGTTTCTCAGGTGGCGGCCTACTACTACCATCACTGGGTGATGACCTAGAATGACGTTTGCCGGATGCCGCTGCGTTTGATGTCGCATTGCGATCTGGCGTTCGCCCACCACCGCTAGAATCATCCAACAAAATAATATCGGGTTCATTTGTTTTGGAAATTTTATGAATATTTTTACTAGAGTTCGTTTTAGAGGTGGACCTTGACGCCTCGACCTTCTTACTTTGCACAGTCACCTCGATGGTGCGCGTTGTCCTAAGTTTTGTCGCTGAATCCACTGGTACTGCTGCAGAACCATTGGCCTTCTCTTCGTCCGTGTCAGACATGTACGCACCTAGGCGTGCCTGAAGTAGAGCTTTCTGCTGCATTAGCTCCTCCAGATTGAGTTCATCCTCGATTATTGCAACATCCGGGCTGGCCACGTCATTGTCATTCCTAAAAACAAGCAGTCTGTGAATCACATTGATTAAGACGACGTAGAGCCTACTTACACTTCACTTTCAGTACCAGAGGAGACAATCTCCATCGAAGGAATCACCTTATTTTGTATAGTTTTCGTTATCTCTTCCACCAGACTGCATGGATCTGTCTGCATGTTCGGCTTCCTAATGCAAAACTTATTCCCATTCGAGTGCTCCACCTTCAGTACTGAACTTCGATCTCTGCTGGCCTTCTGCATGATCTCGGTAAACTTCTCGTTAAGCACCCCACTTCGACGAGATCCGCCAGACTTTCGACGATCACCATCGCTTTCTGATTCGTCGGCTTTGTGTCGTTTTTTACTCTTCTTATGCTTTTTATGGGATCTGTCGCCCTTTCCAGATTTCTTGTGTTTCTTGTGTTTTTTACTGCGTTTATGTTTCTCCGATGAGCCAGTTGTTTTGTAACGTTTTTCTTCAACTGATTCATCACTGGACGCATTGCTGGCGGAGGGTTTTTTGTGTATTTTAATTAAATAAGTCGAAATAAAGCAAACATAACCTAAAAGGTGGGTGATTTTTTCGCCTCTTTGTAAACTCACCTGTGCTCTTCGCTGGACATTTTCGTATTTTTTCTTAACTATTTGATGCAATTAAATGCTGGTTTTACGTTTATAAAGTCTGTTAATAGTATAATTATTTATATGTATGGAAAGTAAAATCAGTTGTAGAGAAAAAGGACAAACAAATGGTGAAAATTTATATACGTCTATGGAAAATGTTGACAAGCGCCGAATGACATTTGGTATTTATCTTGTACAGCGGTTGGCAAGGAGTGGAAGCGAATGTAGTGTCATCTGGGTTAGAGATTTGATGGAGTGTAAAATGCAACTTTGGACGTTAAATTGAAATAGAAAATTAGGCGTGTTTCACTTACGAATCCTTCCGAGGTCTCCGCTGTTCCACTTGATTTCTCAGTTGATCATTCGCAGATTGGGCATGTTCTGGTTTTCATTACCTGACTGATCATATTATATCAAATAACGCAAAATATAGCCATATGGTAAGGTTAAAGCCAAACTTTTGCACCCCTCACTTTTAATAAATTTATACCTATAGTTGAAGTAAAATTAGCCATAGTTCTAAACAAGTATAGTAATGAAACGAAATTACTCAAGCTGTCACAAATATAAAGCCAATTAAATTTCGGTGATTAGCTGTGCTTGACCGTATTGATGACTGAAAATTCAGAAAAGAAATGTCTTGGTTCATCTGCTTCACCTTCATAAAAGCCGTCTGGATATTTGGACCAATTACTGACATTTTGACCAACTGCGGAGATTTTAGTAAACGGTGAACCAGAAGTAGCCCATTTTTTTAATCTTCTGAAACTAAAATTGTTTGGATTCGTATCCTAACTCTCTCTCTCAAATACTAAGAGATGTATTTTGACGAAGAGATTTTTGCAATTATATATGTATAATTCAGAAATAGATTTATTTTCTATTTTATTTTGCGTTTATTTTAATATGAAATAGCTACAAAAGATGTACATCACACAACAAACAAATTTAAAAGAATCATATTGTAACATCACCTAAAACGATGCTACAATAATGTAGAATAATAACTACGCTCCTCCAGCCCATTCCAAAGTGTCTTTTCATTCGAGGTTCGTGTCTGCGGTTAAGTCTCCACAGTTCATGTCTACGAAAGAGACGGATAATATCACTGATAAGAAAGAATTATAACTGCAAGATATGGAATTATTACATCAGAATTTTTCTTGTTCCAGTGGTCGAAGAATTTGCTAGAAGTTTCTGGCTATCAGAAACTTCTGCTATATAAGGACAGATGGCGATCGAAAGGGGGCAGTAGTTTTTAAACCGTGGCTAAGAGATTAGAAAAGTGATAATGGGCGAAGTTGTAATTTTGTGATAAATTGAAAGTTGAGAGGTAACAAGAAGAAGTATTAGTTTGGATTTGTGAATTAAGTAATTGAAAGGAGATAAAGTGATTTGAGAGGAAGAGACCTTGTAAGAAAAGAATTGCGAAGAATAATATAGTGTGAACCTGAATTGTTCTATAGACTAAAAAAAATAAAGAAATAAATTTCACAGAATATCGTTTTATCTACTCGAGCCGTAGCTCGCATATTACAATATGTTTTTGATAGCTTATTTCATCCTCATAGCTTATTTCCAGCACTCTTATTAGCAGGTTTTTTCTCATTCGGTCATGTGAATCAGATGACCCATCTCAAAAGTTACCTACTCACCAATATTTTAATAATATTTCATTCTATTTGAAAATGAACAACATTGAAAAAAATGGTGATAGGATATGGGTGGTGGAGTCTAAAGAAGCTTACAAAATAGGTAAGTAATAAACGTCCTAGAGTAGAATTGCCATAAAGAGATTCTCATTTTCGCAATTGGGATTCGCCAATAAAACTATAGGTCCTTTCCTTCCCAGTGCAAAAAATACAGCACGCACAACACGAATGGATGATACAGAAAATCTCCACAAGTAAAGATGTGAAATTTTGTTAGGTCCGTTAGAGATGTTGTATTTCAAGTTGGCGTTGGTGAAAACGAAGGCGTTTAGCAGGATACTGTTTGTAGATTCGTAAATTCAGTTACAAAATTTATATGAGACAAAGATACAGTTTTCTTGCAATTATAAAGAACAGTTAAAAGCTAAACATAATTAGCTAGGAAAATATAGTTTTCTATCATGTATAGGAGCATAGTAATATGTTTGAGCACAATGTTTCATATGCCTCCATAATTATCCAAACAACCTGAAATTTTTAGATCAATCAATCAAACTTAACATTACTAAAATAAAGACATTTTATAAAGTGGGTCTCTTAATTCTGTCTGTCCATCTGTGTGTACGACTGCAACCTAAACGGCTCTAAGGATTTTCTTCAAATTTCATATCTTGAACTCCAATAGGGCAATTCGAGGAGAAATCGAATTTTCATTCTAATCGCAAAATTAACGGTACATTACTAATGGCCGATATTGAAAAAAAATTGATTTTCTCGAAAACAGCTCTTACGATTTTGACCAAATTTGATATTTGAGTTATGGTGGACATATGATATCAGATGGTATACCAGGTTTTTTTTTTTTTTTTCTTTTAACAATTTTATTTAAATTTGAAATCTCTTATGCACTTTATTTAATAACATTGATTAAGAACAGTAAAATATAAGTACATGCATTTACTTACATATTATCAATATTTGATACATGTATAACCTTTGGCTACCAATAGATCTTCAGTTCCATGCATACGACCCAATGTTGATTCATTGGTCTAAATATAGCCCATCAAGTGACTCTATAAACCAACCAAACAACCAAGGGTCTTTATCTAAGCAAACGGGAACCTAAACCTTTAGGTATATATATGTACATAAACAAATTACAGAATCCCGTTCTTTGCTTATGTTCTAAGTAATCTCTCAAGTAATGATTTGCCCCCTGAATTGAGAAACTAATGTCAAATAGAAATTATCGCATTTGATGAAAGCATCATTCTCCAATTAATACCAACTACATACGAGTATATATGCACATAAAGTGTAGTTTTAAAAATAGAGCACCGGTTAGTTTGGCTTTGACCACGGTCGAGATAACAGTGAAATTCAATGGACGTTTTTACGAAAGTCATCATACTATCAGCTTGTTTATCAGCAGTGCTGGGTGAAATTATTTCTGACCCAATTGCTGAGCTTCCTAATGGGAAAATTCGCGGTCACGATAATGGTCATTACTTATCCTTTGAATCGATCCCGTATGCAGAGCCACCAATCGGGGTAAATCGATTTGAAGCACCAAAGCCTTATTCTGAAATTTGGCCAAATGTACGAGATGCTACTCGTCCTCCAGTAAAGTGCATGCAATGGGATCAATACCTTTTCCGCGAAGACCTACTTGAGGGGGAAGAAGACTGTCTTACCGTAAATGTCTACACACCCAGTATCACTGATAATCGAATTTATCCGGTCTTAGTTCTCATTCATGGTGGAGCCTTTATGTTTGGTGCTGCAGCGTCCAATGGTCATGATTACATAATGAAAGGTGGGAATGTGGTTGTCGTAAAAATTAATTATCGGTTAGGACCATTGGGTTTTCTAAGCACCGAAGATGAGGTGATACCTGGAAATTTTGGTTTAAAGGATCAGTTGCTGGCTTTGGAGTGGACCAAAGCCAATGTGGCGGCTTTTAATGGTAACCCAGCGAATATTACAATTCTGGGATTCTCCGCAGGAGGAGCTGCGGTACACTTGCAGATGTTAAACAAGGGTTTGGAGAAATTGGCAACCACTGCTATATCTATTAGTGGAACTGCCTTCTGTCCATGGGCCTTGACAAGAAACCCGCTGAAGAGGACTGTGGCTTTAGCTGAATATTTGAATTGTCCAACTGAGAGTTCAGCTGCCATCAAATCGTGCTTGCAGCAGAAGAAGGCTGAAGATATAGTTCGTGCTGTGAAATATTTTCAAAAATTCGGATACAATCCTTTTACCGTATTTGGACCTATAATAGAATCTAAAACTGTTACAAATGCCTTTCTCACTGAGGAACCGGAGGATATAATAAAAAGCGGTAAATCCGCGGAAATTCCATGGTTGGCATCGTATTCCAAGGATGATGGAGGCTACAATGCCGGAGAATTATTGCAGAAAGATTCTAATGGTCAAGAATTGATCGAAGTTTTGAACGAACGTTGGAATGAGTTAGCTCCTGTGAATCTTTTCTATGAGAGTACAATTGAAGGGGATAAGTTAGATGCCTATTCAAATGATCTGCGACAAAAGTACATGGGAAACGAGAGATTTTCAGTAGAATCTTACCGCTTGCTGCAGAAGATGTACACCGATATCCTGTTCGCTAGTGGAGTTGAAAAGGCTTTGAAATTGCACAAGAAACACACTCATTCACCCGTTTATGCTTACGCCTTTGATAATCCAGCACCTTTTGGGATAGGACAGATTCTTTCACATCGAAAGGATATAGAATTTGGTTGGTTAATTAAAGAGTGGTTAAAAGATGTTCGTAAAGGACTTCATATTTTCTTTACAGGAACCGTTCATGGAGATGATTTCTTTTTAATTTTTAGTAGTCCTAGCAGGATGAGTGATGTACTTTCCGGAAGTCAGCAGGTATTATCGACGAATTTCATAAGAATGATAGAAGGTTTTTCCTTGACTAGGTAAGAAAAACAGTGAAACAATATTTATCATTGATAATAAAATTTTTATTCGTAACCAGGAATCTGCAATTTGGAACGTGTAAATTTCTGGAAAATAATTCATCTTCAAAAGGATTGCTGGTAATGCAAATAACAAAGGATTCCTGTGACACAGCCAATGTTGAGACGCTTTTATAAGACCTGCTTTGAGACCTAAATACTTATTTTTTATTACATAGTTAAGGAGATACATATATTTATTCAGAATAAAGACTAATAATACTTTGTAGAAATGGCTTTGGGGAGTTATCATACTTTTACTGAGGGGAATCTATAGGGGAGATTTTTTATTCTCGGACTCAGAGATAAGGGACATATGACCCTTTAACAGTGCAATGTTGTGATCGAAATGCTTAACTTCTTCTTGAGAAAAACTGGAAATATGATTTCAAGAAACAGATTTACTTACTTGCTTGATGAAGTTCTGTCACGTAAAAAATGTTTGCCTGGTATTGGTCAACTTTTCCATAATTATAAACTTGTTCTACGCGGTAAGTCAGTTACCCAATCGCAGAACCCTCAGCCTGATCAATGTAGACGCCATCGTTGATTCCAACTGAAGAAGTTTGTTCCTCTAGTAGAAACACTCTACACTCTATCTCTCTCACTAGCTGCAACTAACATCATTCCAGAGAGCAATATATTTAACCTTGTGGACCCTATGGGCGGACGCTCACAACAGTCTTGTGGCTGCAGTGAATGCTTATCCTTTTTTTCTCATCAAAACTTACGACGATAAGCAACACAACAAATCAGTTCCACCGGCACGGATTGATTCGAAAACACTCTGTTCGGCACATAAGCCGACCTCTTATTTGCAAAGTTGATGTTACTTAACTTTATTTCAATGCTGTTTCCATACCTTCGTGAAATTCGATCATCTTCAACATTTACTTTCGAATTAGTAAAATTAGGAGTATTGTAATGAAAGTTAGATGCTTTACTCTATGATATATGAAAGCTTCACCTACTGACAGACGCTGGAATTACTGATAGGCGTTTCACTTACTGACAGGTGCTACACTTTCTAATAGATGCCTCACTTACTGACAGACGCTTCACCTACTGACTGACGCTTCACTTACTGACAATTGTTCCACTTACTCACAGACACTTTATTTACAGACAGACACTTCACTTACTCACAGACGCTCTACTTACTGATTAACGGTTCAGTTGCTGACAGAAGCTGCACTTACTCTCGGATGCCTCACTTACTGACAGACTGTCTACTTACTGAGAGACATTCTGCTTACTGAGAGACGCTACACTTACTCACAGATGCTGCACTTATTGACATACTCTTTACTTACTGAAAGACGCTTCATTAATGACAAACGTTCCACTTACTGACATACACTTTATTTACTGGCAGACTGTCTACTTACTGACAGTCGCTAAACTCACTGACAGACGCTTCACTTGGTAACAGACGCTGCACTTACCGCCGGATACTTCACTTACTTACAGACGCTCTACTTACTGAGAGACGCTCTACTCACTGATAGACGCTCTACTTACTGACAGAAGATCTACTTGCTGACAGACGCTCTACTTACTGACAGACGCTTAACTCACTGACAGACGCTTCACTTTCTGACAGACGCTCCACTTACTGAGAGACGCTCCAGTTACTGAGAGACGCCCCACTTACTGACAGACGCTCTACTTACTGACAGACGATCTACTTGCTGACAGACGATTTACTTACTGACAGACGCTTAACTCACTGACAGATGCTTCACTTGCTGACAGATGCTCCACTTACTGAGAGACGCTCCAGTTACTGACAGACGCTCTACTTACTGACAGACGATCTACTTGCTGACAGACGTTCTACTTACTGACAGACGTTTAACTCACTGACAGACGCTTCACATTCGTGTCGTTCGGCTTATAAACGAATACCTATAACTGACGGTACGACCGAAGTTAGGCTTTAGTATGAACTGATGTGCATTCGAAGCATGACGCGTATTGCGGGTGAAATTTTGAAGGGGAGGAATGCAACTGGCTATTTCGCTGGAGCATTTTTTATAAAATAAAAAAAAATAAAACAGGGATAAAACAGCTAATTTACTCACGCAAGCATACGAAATCTCTACAAATTTAATTCATCACTTTCGCCAAAAAAGATTACTGAAGACCATTTGAATTAAATAGAAAAAAAAGTACCAAACGACTATTTCGCTCAAAATACTCTTTAAGTAGATTATCTCGTCAGATAAAGACAAAGAAATTACACGGTCATCATTCCTTTAATGGAAGTTTGCTATAAAAGTATTTAACTTCTTGTTCTCGGAGTAAAATCATTCAAACAGGAAAAACACTGTCTAATAAAATAGATGACGATGACATAAATTTAGTTCGAAGTAGTATAAAAACTTTCGCCTTTATATTAGTAATTAAAGAGACATTGCTACTATTGATCTACAATTATACCTTTTTATTTTCTTTTCTTAAAATAATAAGTCATTTGAATATTCACGGGATATTTTTTATAACTTTTGCAATTTCATCCGATAGATAGATTTCATCAGGTTTAAAATTTTTTTACTGTTTGTTAAGTTTATAACATCCTAGCTATTACTAACAAACAAAATGCAAATAGGTTATTTTTTTATAAATTGTTATTCAACTATTCAACTCTAAGTTGGTTTCTACTATGCTTTCAAATAATTTCTCAGACCTAACGTGCACTTAAAACCTTTTGTCAGTCGATAGAATAGACAGCACAGCGAGGACGTTTGTTGTGATTGTACGCAGATCGTCAAGCTCGCTATTCAAAAACATCAATCAAGTAGTTTCTCGCTAATTAGAGGCATTACGCAATAACTCTTATGTGTCAACCGATAATAAAGTAAAAGTTATGAATTTCTGTTCCCATTAGTTCATTCAGTTGACACCTTGAGCGACTGTGGTAATACAAATAAAAGTGAGGCTGTCACTTAGTCTCACACAGAGTGTAATAGGTTAGTGTCTACCAACCAACTGTCTTTAATGCTTTTTCGTTTCATGTTTGTTATTCATTTAATCTACATATATGCCGATTAGTGGTCTATGTAATGACTAAACATTTTTAAGTGCACATTAGTTCCTATTGAGCTGAACTTTTCAAATGATTTGCTATGGCACAAAAATACAAGCCGCTAGGTCTGTTCAGTGAATTTTTTCGTCAGAGCGCTTTGAGTTTGCAAATCCATCGAACAAAAATGTGGAGTCTGTTTGGTATAAACACAAATTTCCTACAAAATTTAAACTAATACAGCGTTCTGAAAGAAAATTTAGTGAACAGACCTATTGAAAATACAAAGTCCATTGTAGTTTATGTATCTCGCCTTACACGAGACCTTATCATGTAATCCATATTATGTATTATTGTAATTATTATATATAATAAATCTGATTAAAAAAAAAAGAACAAGGAACGATAATAATAATAAAAATAAAATTATTATCGATGCATTGGTGGCATCATTGGTCCACCAGCTCCAGCTGCAATTGCTGATCCCGGACCCAAGAGAACTTGTTTTTGTTGTGATTTCTGTAGTTCTTCCATTTGGGCACGTTCAGTCTCGAATATTACTGGCGCAAATAAAATCACGGAACTGGTGAAGATGACCCACGATGCATTGCACGAAAAACTATAGAATCCCTGGACACCCTTCACAGTTGTGTTAGTTACTGTTCCAACAACTCTACGTATGGGTTCGGGGAACATTTCTGTCAGACCCCATAGTCGTTCGGCAAATGATTCTTCAGGTTCCTGGAAAATGAATACAATTTTATTTGTTTTGTTTGAATTAGAAATGCAATTTTAAATGAATTATTAAATAGATGTCGACTAAATAGGCATCGGGTTACCGGTTAATATAAATTATGATATTAAATAAGGAAGAATCAAATGATAAAAAAAACACAGAAATACCGAATAGTGAGTATTTCCTCCCTATTTTTTTCGACATGTGTGCTGTGCAGTTAAACAGATTTCAGTTTGGTAGTAATTACGAGGAAGATGTGGTGTTTCGTCAAAGAACGAAATCACTCGAAAAGTATGCGAAATATTGTAATACACATGTTATATGTAAGTACCACACCTCTTTCAGAGGATCATCGGAATCAGATGAAGGATGATGAGGTGACTCCTAACCTCACGAATCCCAATATATTTAGATTTGCTTTAATTTTGCACTTACCTCCTCATATCAGGTTGGCAACTGAGAAATTGCCGATTTCACACATAGATGTTTTTGGCCATATTTTTTAATGGCTTCTGTCAATGACATATTTTATTTCCTTTTGACATTTGTTAGCTGTCAGTCTTACTTTGCTTTAGAAGCACATTGAGCGTATTTTTGTGAAAAGGTATTAGTTTGGCGTCAGTTTTAATATGAAGTGCAAAAACGAGCATTTTCGTCATATTTTACTTTTTTATTTCCGTAAAGGAAAGAACGCAGCTGAAGCTGCTAAAAAGTTAGGTGATGTGTATGGTGAAGAAGCTTTAAAAGACAAACAGTGCCGGAATTGGTTTGACAAATTTCGTTCCGGAGATCTTTCACTGAAAGATGAGCAACGATCAGGTCGACCAGATGAGCTTGATGATGTTCAAATTAAAGCCATAAGCGAGTCGGATCATCATGTAACTGTACGAGAGATAGCAAAAAAGTTAAATGTGTCACGTACAGCGACTGAAAAACATTTAAAACGTATGAAACTTGTTAAAAAGCTTTATATTTGGGTTCCACATGATTTGGGTTCCAATTCATTTAACGAAGAGCATCAACGTTTGCGATTTGCATCTTAGACGCAATGAATACGACGCTTTTTTGAAACGAATCATCACTTCAGCGATGAAAAATGGGTTGTTTACAGTAACGTGAATCGAAAACAATCTTGGTCCAGGCTTGATGAGTCAGCACAATCCACCTCGAAAGCTGATATCCACCAAAAGAAGATTTTGCTATCAATTTGGTGGGATTAGAAAGATGTGGTGCATTTTGAGCTGCTTCCAAGGTATCAAACGATCAATTCGGTGTGTACTGTTAACAACTGGACAGATTAAATACAGCGATCAACGAAAAACGGCCAGAGTTGGTCTATCGAAAAGGTGTCATTTTTCACCAGGACAACGCTAGGCTACATACATCTTTCGTCACTCCCCAAAAATTATTGCAGCTTGGTTGGGAATTGATGTTACATCCACCATATTGCCCTGACCTTGCTCCATCAGATTACCATTTATTCGATCTTTGCAAAACTCTTTGAATGGTAAAACTTTCAATGATTATGACTCTGTGAAATCGCACTTGATTCAGTTTTTTGCCGATAAAAAAGCCCCCTACGAAAATATCTTTAAAAGTTTTGTTCCCGACTATTGTTGGTTCACCATGTACTATTTTTGTGCAACACTTCAGCTCTCAAAGTCAAACGGTTTAATAGTTACAAGCATGTGACAAGGCTTTTTTTTTAATGACTAAACGACTAAAATGTGGCAACACCTCTGCCCTCTTTGGCAGAATTTAATACAATCATAGCCAAAATCATTGCAACAAATATAGTGCAAAGTACTTCACTGGCCAACTGCAAAGAAGATAGTGATGTCATGCCTAACATAACAATGGATACAATTTTAACCTGTGGAAAGAAAAACAAAAGATACTGCGAGTTTTTGCCGATCTTTTTCCCCTCTCTTTTATTATTTTGCGAAAGGGTATTCAATAAGAAAACAAAAAGTAACAAATACTTTAAAGCTGTGAGAGCGAATGAACTTTTGAGAGCAAAAACATTGTGAAAAGCTTGGGGGTCGTGTTATAGGACCCCCTATACAAAAAAATACCGGAACATTTTTTTATATCGATTGTTATATGGTCTTTGATATTAGCATACATCAACTGATCTATGCCCGACGAATGGAACCCCAGTATCCCAGTATTGTTTGCCCGATCCTCAGAAAAGGCGACCCTCTGAACTGCGCTATATTATGTGAACGCCTTAAACCTTTTGTCAACAAAGTGATTAGTCCGTATCAGTCTGATTTTAGACCAGCAAAGTCCATCAGATGTTCACATTGCGGCAGATCAGATCGATACTCTTCACCTTTTTATCGATTTTAAAGTCGCCTATGTTAACGTTTATAAAGACGAGCTATGCAGAGATATGTCTAGTTTTGGTATCCCTGTCAAACTGGTCTGTCTGTGCAGGATGCTAATGGATAATGCACGCTACTCCATCAAGGTCGGTAACAATATCACCGAGGCTTTTGTTGTCAGACTACGACAAGGTGATGCGCTGTTACGTGATTTCTTTAACATCATACTTGAAAGGATTGTACAAAATTCTCAAGCTTACATCAGGGGTACGATCTTTCAAAAGACAGTACATTATGTGATTGGAAGAACGCAGCGGGCTTTCAGTTGTGATTCATGAGTATTGAAACAGAAGCGGCGAAAATGGGTTAAGGGTTAACGAGGGCAGTCATCAAAAAAGAACAGCCAGCATTGGCGACATGAACAAAGCATCACAATAGAGCTACAATTTTGAGAAAGTTAAAGGACTTTTTGCCCACCTAGGTTCCGCTGTAAATTCGAATTACACCAGCGCAAAGATAAAGCGACGGAATCACTCTTGCCAATTATTGCTTCTCTGGGCTAAGAAGGCATTTGAGTAGCAAAGCCCTCTCACGGACAATTAAGGTGATTCTATAGTAGAAACTCATCATCCCAGTACTGCTATATGGATCAGAAACATGGACGTTAACAAAGGTGAATGAAAACACCTTTGGTTGTTTTGAAAGACAAATCTTTCGAGTGATTTTTGTTCCCAATTTGTATCGACGGAGAATTGAGAAGATACAACAACGATCTGTAGAAGGGTTCGAATTCATCGCCTAAGATGGGCTGGGATATGTAGAGTGAATGGTCATCAACACTCCAACCCGAAGTCTTCGAATCCATTCCGGAGGGACGACGCGGTACAGAAGGACCACACCTAAGGTGGAAATGGATCTCAACCAACTCCGAGTGCAAAACTGGAGGTGACTAGCACAAGATCGAACTGACGCTTATTGGTTGATGTTCAGGCCCACCCCGAAGTGTTAGCACCACCTATCGATTTCGAAACACACACCACGAGACCTTGAAGCTGTTTTTGTAACTACCAAACTAAGACAAACAAATGTTCCTCTCATACTCTTGTTCGCTTCGAAGAAAATAGAGAATTAAGCATTCTGACCCCTAGCGACGATATTCAAGTATCAAGGTTCAAACATATCATTCATGTATACAAAGTATACGGCACGTGCTGTCCGTCATTACAATGAAGGTTACACAAAAAGACTACTCATCCCAAATTGGAAATTTATTTTCGAAACCAGGTGATTGAATATTTAAACTAAACTTTTTTACATGACAACCAATACTTTTGAGAATACTTGACTGATCCTAACAACTTTCTTACGTGTCTGTGAACACTTTTTTTTGCAATTATACCCATCACTCTAATTTAATATCTAATCAAAGTGAGGTTAAGCTGTAACCCCAACTATGCCCTGGCCTAGATAAGAGATTCAATTTAATTGATTTATCCACACTTACATCGTCAAAAGTCTCCACGTCGGTATTACTCGTAGTTTTCTGTAAAAAGAAAAAAGCAAATAGTGTTAGATCTACGCCGAAAAAGCCAAACATTTTTTTCAGAATTAAATCGATTTTTCATGGAGCGGCACAGCCGTAAATATCCTAATTTTCAGTTTTTATATAATTACATTGACTACGGCTCGTCGCTCTGGAGTTTCATCCTTACTGCCGCCTAATGAAGACATTCCGCTATCCTTTTCAATGAACTCGATTTCAGGATCTGAGTCCATCAAATCCTCAACCTTTACGGAATCCACTTTTGCGTTTAACTTGCTCGTCGCCTAACGATAAATTTGTCGTTTTTTTTCTTTCGTTCGATCGAAGAAGTCACCAGTTATGGGGTGGACGGATGACACAAATGCAATTGGACAAAAAGAAATATGTATTTATTTATGAATTGATCATTTAGTTATGAAAATATGACGAATGGAGCGAACGATGCGCACTTTTTTAGAAAAAATTCACATAAGGAACAACTTTGACAGATTGAAATTGTGAAGAAACCATGCGAGTGGACTGAACTGTCATTTTGTGGAACGTCATTCGGAGGGGGTGGTTGTTACGTCATGGATTTTCTTTGTTTTCGGGATTGTTTTCAATGAAAGTTGATAAAAAATTTGTGCAAATGGACTTAAGTTCATTTATTAAGTATTTTGCTAATGTTCTTTATTTGGATTTTTATGATTGCGGGTTATTTACTGCATTTCAATGATACTGACAGATTAGGGCGGCATCTAGTCGTGGAACTCTGAGTAATCTAAGAGTGGAAGCATTCAACATGGACTTCCATTCAAATTTTAAAATTTGTATGGTGAAAATTATATAAATTATAAACAGAATCTGCTAACAGTCTTAAAATTAGGCCTGGATATTTAGACGTGGCTCCGGAAAGTTGACAATTTAACAGCCCATATATTTTAAGGATGCCGGAAAGTTGCACATAATAAGCGGAACAGATCGGAAAGGTGGACTTTTGCTATTTGTTGGTAGACAAAGGAAGAATTTGTTGAGCCAATTAAATTGTATTTGAAATCCCATAACAAAGGAAGTGGTTTTATAGATCACGTTCCCACCATGCACATCTGAATAT
This sequence comes from Pocota personata, assembly GCA_963082735.1. Classification (NCBI taxonomy): domain Eukaryota; kingdom Metazoa; phylum Arthropoda; class Insecta; order Diptera; family Syrphidae; genus Pocota; species Pocota personata. The sequence continues at coordinate 32,574,320 of OY720431.1, read as the reverse complement.
TTGCAGAACGTATACCTAGGCTTATTTACAGGGTTACCGACAGCAAATTTGAAAATGTCATTGAAAAAAGTCTCCCGGGACAAAAAAGGGTAAGTAAGAATAAAAATTCATTCGAAACAAATTATTTATCTAGCCGAACAAATTATTTATTCCAAAAAATGTGGCAGCCCCGAGTCCATTTTTATTTATTTAAAAAAATAAAAGTGTGATAGGATCATATATTTTTAGAATGATTTGCTAATGCATGTGACTGTGTAGCCGTCAATCAGTTCAGAGTTTGGTTTAATTTTTATTCTGATTTTCCTATCACCTGCTATACATGTATGTTTGTAAAATTTGCCTTAGCTAATTTGAGGTGTTATTTATTCGTTTACATAAAAAATCTTTAAAATAATATTTTTTTTCAAAGATATATACGTTGCGGATTGATTGTAGGGTTGTAAGTGCACTGCAACCTTTGTAGATCTTTTGTGTTCCACCGTCTTGAAGCTCTAGTCGATGAAATACAATACATCATATAAAGAAGCTCCTTCAGTCCAACTGCTTTGATTAGGCTGGACTCTGGAATGGATACAATGATGGCAGTTCTCCTCCTGATAGGTGATAGGTATCCAGATTGTCCCTTCTTGTGTGGATCAGTGCTCCACATACGCAAAATCTGCAGTCTCCATTTTGCTCTATACCTAGTTTCCTGAGATGTTCCTTAAGTATACAGTGAATCGTTAGGAAGATTGTTAATGTTTAATCCGACTTTACTGATTTTTGGTTATAGTTCCTGAAAAGTTCTTATGCCTACCTCAGCTTGGGAAAGCTTTTCAAAATATGACTCTTTTGCACTCATCTTCATATATTTATAGACTCATTTATACACATTTATTTCCAGATAAGTATAACAAGAATCAGGTAACAAAAAAAGGCACATCTCAGTTTCATTGTCAGATATAAATAAATGATTTTTGAATTAGTTTAAACCAAAAATTCATAACAGATTCTATTGACAGGGGGCAAGAAATACCTATATATCTTTTGTCTGCAAATATCATACTCCCTTGGTCATAGTCCTTTATATATCTAAGTCTGTGAAACAATCGGTCAAGCGTAAATCACTTTAAAAAATAAATTTGGGAATTGCGTTAACTGTCCTCATTTTCCTATTTAGTTGTTTTTAAAATCTTGTTTCGTGTATACATTCTAGTTTCTTAACATTTTTAGTCACAACAAATTTATTCTTTAACTAAATATCTAACTAATAGGTAATGAGAACGAAATCTAAATTCAACAATAAATAAAGATGAGGACGCTCTAATAAAATTTGCATTCAAATGCGATCATTTAAATTCATTAAATATGAATAATGGAAAATAAGCATGAAATAAGGAACGAAATGTATACATACATTGTTTTAGAACAAAGAAATAGAAATGTCAAATCACAAGGGGAATGGATTGTTTCAGTTCGGTCCGTTTCGTTGACAGATAAACGAAAATAGCGGGTAATTATTCAGACCTGCAAATTGCATGGTGCTAACACACTTGAATATTTTTGACAGAAAATATTCAGACAGGATACTCACACATTCTGCATGCATCGCAGCACCCTACCATATGTTTAATCCAATGGTTAAATACGTGATATTGGAAAGTCTCAAATCATAAAAGATTATAAGACAAATAAGCTCCATCTTCTATTGTGAGCACAAGTTGGGATAGGTGTCTAGCTGCTGGCTGATAAGTTGTTTGCTAAAATCAAATGATCTAAAAGGAGCATTATCCAACAAGCCAATCGACTTTTGATAGCCTTTTCTCATTCGCGAAAACTTAAATTATGTAAATCTTCAGTTGTTCTTACCTTAGATTGGCCACAGCGCGACATAGTTTGCAAATCGTTTCTCAAAATTTGAAATTTCTAGAGGTAAACGGATTTGTACCCATTTTAGATTAACGACAATTTTAGATTAACGACAATAGCCTTACCTTATTATGCTTTATATTGTTTTATGTCAGCAAATTTTGAATTTTTTTAATAAATAATTCTTGTGGGTGAGGTTTTACGAGTAACCGAAGACTTATCGATACTAGTTTCAGATTTTAGCACAATCGAAACAAATATTTTGATTTTATTTGATCAAAATACTTAGGTTTGCTTGTTTTAAAAGATTTAAGATGAGTGGGTCTAGAGGGTGAAACAATATTTTTAGATCATCTTTTTATTACAATATAATATATTAATACTTATTTATTAGCAATTAAATGTATTGTGTCAAATTTTTATGATGTCATATTAAGATTTGACGATATTATTCAGGGTTTGCCCAACTACAGGCTTTGTTAATATTTTCAAGTGAATTTTAGTTTTCTTATATTGGTCTACGTTTTGTTAGAAACTTTAGAAACATTTACCATGGCTCTCTGCAGACTTGAATATGCTTTATGGATATGCCACTTGGGCTAGGTAATACTTAGAAACTTATTTAGGTTTATCTGTAATCCCCTTCTCAAGTAAAGTCACATTTAGAGAAAAGGGTAAGTCCATTGTGTGTGAAACCATATATTACCGGGTTTTCCAGAACCAGGAAATTTGCGTGTTGAATTCTCCTGGAAGGAGAAAGTGACTTGTTAATTGATGGTCCCTCACTTAAGAATGGAACCATTTGGATCAAGGAATGAATCTCTTGATTTTGTAGCTATAGGTTAAGTCTTGGCGTAGATTTCAAAGAAGTACACATCATAAGTTTTCTTCTTAATGTTTATGTCAAAGAATAAGGCATATACACAGACGTTGAGTGGTAATTTCTTCGTTTCGACAAGTTTAATTTCATTTGTAAAAGGTCACATTACAAAATTACTAAAAATGCTTTACGTATTTTTTTAACAGTTTTCTTCTTAACTTATTGCAATTTTTCTCTCCTTGTACTCGTAATGCAAATGTTAATATTAATCCGACAGACTTACATACTTGCATTCGTGTTATGCTTGATATATTTTGTGCATAAAGTAGTTTATAGTATGTTCTACTCTACTGTAGTATACTCTACTCAGCACTCCAACGCACTAAGGACTTGAGCCACGCCGAGCACAGTAAACCTCAAATGTTCGAAAGAGTCTACGTCACTCTGTCCAACAGTTGTTCATTGATTGCCAAGTCACTTAAGGCAGGAAGAGCAGGGGCCGAATTACCGCAATCGATAACGAGTAAGTGAGTAGGACTCGTAATCTAATAATCGATTAACCTCATTGGGATGATGGCACTCGAAAGCTCACGTGTCGAATAATAATAAAATTGTACTAGAGAAATTCTACTACAACTCACAAAGTAACGTTTCTACGGTATTTGCAGTGAAATTAAAGTCAATAAAGGATCTATTTTTTTTATTTGTCCTCGGATTCCGACGATGAATATCGCGAATGCGTTGAGCGCCGGCGCTTAAGGGATAGGAGCAATCCGTTCTCATTGCCAAATGGTGAAACGTAAATAATATTTTTTTTTGCAGATATATCAAGAAATTTAGGGTTAATAAAGATGCATTCAACCACATTAAAAAAAAAAAAATTCTTTGCCAAAGCAATAGTTGGCCAATATTTTTCTGTAACAAATTAATTTTGTTCAGCTTGGACCTTAATTAAAAAAACGGACATTGTATTAGTAAATTCCTTAAAAAAAAAAAAATTGGAAACACAAATACTCACATCTTTGTTGTTTCGCTCGACGACTCGACAGGACAATAGTGTTCAAATGAAATGACGCACTATAACGTGTGGTGTCATCTCACATTTCGATAGTGAATGCTCGATTACGAGAGCGATAATGACAAATTCTCACATTTCGATGACGAGTTACTCGTTATCGATTGTTGTATTTCGGCCCCAGGTGAAACTCATCATTTTTCTTTATAGACAAAGCGATACGTTGTTGTGCAAAATGGCAAAATGGGCAGCTATAACTTCGAGGTAGTCTAACTTGATTCTCCTGTTAGCGAGATCAGTGGGATATAAAAACAGGAATCATTCTTATCCCTGTTTCTTTGGATTAAGAAGATTCCACTCTACTGCGCGGTGCTGAAGAGTGAACTTTTTGAAAAGCGAACGAAATTACCCCCGTAATCCTTAGGAGACAAATTTATCCTAGGGTCTTTAGGCCTACCTGAGTTTTAAAGTGAATTTGTATGTACCTGATACCTAGCTCGTTTCGTCTAAAAACTGGATAACCGCTCAACTGAAGAACTCCCTAAAGGATTTCGATGAAATTTTCCATGTAAGCTTATACTGACACTGTTGGAATGGAGTAGAAGTGAGATATGAGGAGGGGTACAAATCATTTTCGAATAATCTTTCTCATATGCTCATATGGGGTAAGATATGGTGGGGTGACTTTTGACCTCACGTATTCCAATACCTTTCATGAATTATTTCCGCCAGAAGATTTGCTACAATTTTTCCCTTAAATTAACATGCTCAAACGGTTCAAAAGTTAAAAGCACCTGACAGACAGATTAGGTTAACTGCTAAGATTTTAAATCGCGACAGCGCCATATGTTTTTTCCATTTGAATTGAGTTCAAAAAGAACTGGAAATTCGTCATTTTTCCACAGCTCGAAATTAGCTCGAATGTATTTCTTACTTGCACCCTAAGAGGGCAAGTACTGGTTTTGTGAAAAAAATTCGATCTCGAGATTTTGATCAATCTTGGTATTAGTACAGATACAATGGAGAATTTAAAAAAATGTGTCTCACTATTCTGCCTGTCTGTTTGTACGCACGAATGCAGACTAAACGGCTGGATGGATTTTCTTCATATATGTATGCATATCATATCTGGGTTGTGTGGGTTCCCAATTCGAAATTAAATCGGAATTTTCATTATAACCCCAAAATTAACGGTAATTTATTGATGTTTGATTTTGCAAAAAATCGATTTTCTCTAAAAGGCTTAATGATTTTATTAAAATTTAATACCTGAGTTGCAGTGGACATATGTCGATAGATGGCGTTCCAGGTTTTTACTAATAAACGCATATAACGGTACATTACTTAATAGCCATTTTTTTTACAAATTTGCTACATCTCGTTTGACTAAATCGATTTAGTTCAAAATCAATATTTGACACAGTAATATTTGGCAGAAGTTTCGAAAAATGTTCAAAACACTTTTTTCAAAATTTTAAATCCGAGCAATTCGCAGATAAACAACATATAAGTGCAAGTGTGCACTTTTCTTTATTTTGTAAGTGGTGCGGCTAAGATTTGGCACCTTATTTATTTGGACTAAGAAGGCACCTTATTTATTTGGACTAAGAAGGCAAATGATCACAAGGTCCGCAGAAAACTTTCATCATTCCAATCCTAGGCAAAAAGGGTGATTTTTTTTTTTAATTAATGAAATTACTTTCCCCGATTTATAAAAAGTTCACGCGCTTTGGAAGGAAAATTCTTAGGATCTTTTGTCCCATCTACGTTTATGGTTCAAGTCGTGGTGAATAGAACGACTTGTACACCCCGAACTGTGTAGCGCCATCTAAAGTATGTAAGGTAAGTGAATAAATAAAAAGAACCACATCATTTTATTCGTAAATAATTTATATTTGTCTTAAGTTCTGCACAGAAACATCAAACATGTTGCTTTTGTCTCATGTTTTTCATTTTATTTAATTTGTTTTCTGGGATGCTTATTTTAGTAATTAATGCATCAAAAATGTTTGCAGATTATGTATATAGTATATAATATAGGTTATAGTGATTTTAAAAATATTTTCAATATTTATTGTAACACACTTAACAATTATAAAGAAATATATATTAAATGTATATATTTTTTAATTTAATAATTTATTAAGTACGTTAACAACAAAATTAAAAAAAAGGACTTTAAAAATTCTTTTTTTGTTTTGCACACTACATTTTAACACATTTAAATGTATTATTTTCAGTTAACTTTTCATTTGTTTATTTGAAAATAATTTTTTTCTTTCAACCAATTAATGGTTGTATTTATAAATTTTGAATTTTTATTGTTGTAGGTTCTTTTTTTCTTTGACTAAAGGATCTTTTAAAATGAAAACTTATTGTTACACATATATTTTTGTTGTTGTCGTTATTAAAATAACAAAAGGCCACATTATTGTTGTTATGAATTTGATTTTTGTTTTAAATGCACTTTAAAACATACTAAACGAATTGCTTTTTGTTTTTTTTTTCTTGTCTTTCAAATTAACTTTTGTGCAAAAATTGTTATAAATTTATTCTGTTTCTGTTTGTTTTTTTTTATTACATTTCTTTCTTTGTTATAACATCCAAAATTTTATATAAAAAAAACTAGTTCGTATAAAAACAACGAAACTAAAAACACACGAAACTCTTACTTAGTCACGTACATCTTAAAAGTAAATAGAATATTACCGCAATAAATTACGTTTAACTCTTAAGAAAATAATAATAAAAAAAAAAAAAAACTATGCAAAACACATTACTTTTAAAGCAATAAAATCTAACTATAGTTATACATAATATTTTCTTTTATTTTAATTTACTTAAGTAAATGGTAGACGTGTAATTCTTTCTTTCTTCTTTGCATAATTTTTTAAACTTTTTTGTTGTTTGTTGTGTAATATTCTCAAAAAATTGTTTTCATATTGCAGCACCCTTAACACAATATCACTCTCACTTTCAGACTTATCCGAATATTTATATACTTTATTTATATTTAGTTTTATTATTTTGTTTAACTTTATATATTTATTTAGAAATATTGTTTTTGTAGTGATTTATTTTGTTGTTGTTTTGCCGTTGATTTTAAATTGTAATAAATTACTCATAAAAATATTTATTTTTAAATTTTAAACTTAACTTATTTACTAGTTTATATGTTTGACCTCGTCTTCGTCTTCCTTATAGAAATCAGCTTTTATTTGTTTTTTTTATTGTTTAGAAAGGTGGTTAGCATAATATATTTCTTTTAGTTTTTAGTTGAGTATAAGTTGTTTTTACAACAGTAATCTTGTGAACTCTGAAAAAGAAACAATTTAAGATAAGTTAAACGTGAGGCTTGGAAAATATTTAGTATTATAACAAAGATTTGTAGATTCGTGGCAAACATCCTATAAATATTTAGAAAACAAAAAGTCAGTATGCCGAGACTGCGACATTTCAGTAGCTTTAAGAAAAGATGTGGATATCTGTTAGGCCTGTTTCACACATATCCGGCGCCAAGCATACATACGACGTCCTATACATTTCGAGCCAGACATGTGTGAAATCGTCCCTAAAATTCGTAAATACACATTGCCAATTCAATCAATGGCCATAACCCAATATTTATAAACAGAGAAGGGACTCAGTAGAGTCTGAGTTTTTTGCGATATTTTCCTTCAGATATCGAACCGTACACCATGCATAAGAAACATCAAAAGCCATTAAAAGAAAAGGACTGAGATGCAGAAGACAGGCGACCAAGACCGATACCCATGCTCAAGAGTTATGAAAACTAATCTTAATGTTTTATCAGCGAAGGTTTCACGCTAAGTTTTAAGGTGCACAACACTTCTGATGCACTTTTACTCTTTGACACATTTTGTTAAAGATCTCTTTTGGGATATGGGACACTTTATTTAAATCGGTAACGGTAACGCAAAATTGAACAAAGTTTTGTCAGTTGCATAATTCGAGGTTATGTTGAGGGATTCCATTAAAGGTGGACTCAGAATATGTTCCTGGATTCAAGTGGGGCCCTCTGACTTTAAAACGATCATGCCGACCATTTGGATTAGCAACTCTGATTAAAAAACAAAAAAAAAAAATTGGTAAGGTGACAGACTAATCATTTGTAAGTGACTGAGGAGTCGTCAATGATTTGCATTTGCTCATGTTTCGCACACGGTCATACGCAATTGTATTGCAACTACGGTTTCTGTTCGCAAGCACACAATCATTACCATCGCTGTACGTATATGCTAAAAATTAATTTTGTGTAAGGCATACACAAGAAAGGAGTTGAGGAGTTGGCTTTGGTGATGATCAACGATGTATGAGTAAACATTTTATTGAGTAGGAAAAGGAAACATTTTGGCAACTATCATGCTCAGTCTCTAATAGTATATAACAAACACCTTGCAAACTGGTCAGCAAAATGTAAGCTCATGTGCGGATCCTCATTGAAATATATTAGACACAAGCTACAAGCTAGTGTCTTAAGGTAAGGTTTCTCTCTTTTTCGTGTAGCTGCATAGCGACTGTAATTGACAGTCCTTGGTTCCGTTCTCAAAAACCGATGGCCTTATTAACTACGGGTTCAGAGCTTGTGCCGTATTTGACCACCACTGTGTCGGTAATGGAGACGGTTCCGGTTGCTACCAATTTCAACAAAACGAAGAAAATCAGACGAATGGAACCAAATCGAAGACAATGGGATGGTTCTCCCACATACATACACATTCTTGTTGAGTGGAGAGCAACCTTCAAACGACAGTCTAAATTATGACAGAAGCTGCTGATTGATTTCTGACTGAAACTTTTGGTCCAGATTATCGTAGGACTTCGCGTCTAACTAAACACGCTTGTTTTATTTGTTGATGTACTACTGGAAATGGTGACTTTTTGCACTGTTGTCAAGTCTTGTACTTTTTACATCTAGTTAAAGTTCATTTTTCAATATTCAGTGAACTACATAGTCCGTCACGTTCAGAGCTCTTGTCAATTTCCTTACGTTCTGCTTCAGATTTAGCTCAAGTCGGGCCTCCACATTCTGTACCATTTCCCAGGAAGTGGCTGTTCGGTTTAGGCCACCTTTTTTGCACTTTGTGCCAGTAATATTGTAACGATCGATATTACGATACGCACACATTTTATTTATATGAGGGTGGCCGTGGTGTAGTGGTAACATCAACGCTTGTTACGCTCTTGGTTCACGGTTCAAATCTTGATCTCAACAGTCATCTATTTATTTCGTCTGAAATAAATAAAAAAGTCGATCAATTGCGAAAGCTTAGTCAACTCTACTGCGAAGGCATAACACTGGCAGTAGGGTGGTCATATGGCTTAAATGCAACTTGATCGTGATGATGACATCAGGTGGAGGAAAAAAAAATACTGTGAATCAAGAGCAACGACAAAAAATCAAAACAAACAAGCTCCCCAGTTATCTGGACGCTACCCTTGGGGTTTACTGAAACTTAATACCACCTAAGTTTCAAACCCACTACACCAATCTATCTCTCTCTCTCTCTCTCTCAAATTTATACAAACGCCCGTGCCCTGAAATAATTTAATGGTATTCATATCCCATTTGGCGCGCGCAAATTATAAAAAAAAAGGTACTGCAGCTGGTAAACAAAAAAAGGGTACCGACTTTCGCGCCAAATACTCGTATAGGAAAATCACACTTTTGGGTTTAAGCCCCGTGATTAATTAATTTTTTTTTTTCAACTTAAACCTAGCATCCAGTTCGGGCGAAAATTAAGTTCTAATACAAATATTTTTTCAAAGCTAAAATTAAGTAAAGCATTTCACATTGAGCCACCCGAAAGTCTCCATAAAATTTTAGCTCGTAAAATAATTGTTCGGCACACTTCTGGCCAAAACGCAATGTGGCGTTCGCGCGTTAAAGGGCTTTGAGCGGCGTTGTAGAAACTTTACGATTAAATCCGCCAAAAAGCGTGACCGACAATTTTCCAAAACGAAATCTCGCTTCAGCGTTGCGAGGTATGAAGATGTTCCGTTTACTTAAATTTACTCGTATGCAAACAATCGTCGCGCACCAATTAACTTTTTTTATGTAAACTCATAAACAGCTGTGAATGAATTGTCAAACGCGCGACATAGTAGAGAGTAGATCTACTTGGGCGTTGTAATGGCGTTTACGATATATACGATCTAAAGTGATCGCAACGCCTGAGGTTATATTTCGTTTCAACCCATATGCACGCGTTGTTCAATATGTCAAAGCGAAAGCGACCTAACGCCACATTGCGTTTAGGGCATTATTTCTAACTTAATTTTGACAGATCGTAAAAAAAAGAGATTCTTCCAGGAATACTGCGAAAACAAATCTATTTCATGTACAAAAATTTAAGCGAATATGAAGCAACCGTGTGGAGAACAAAAGTGAAGAGCTGCAATAATTTCAGAATGAAATGCTGTCGAAGTCTCGTAAGCAATTAAATAAAATGACGTCTAAGCACTATCTATAATTGCGAGGTTCAGAAATGTGATGCATAGAATGAAGTTGGTAACAGTTGGTCATTTGCACCTTGTAAGAATGTACCAGAAATACAGAGAGCAAGTCATTTACGCATAAATATTAAGTTTCTGGCAAAAAACAACATAAATCAAAAGACATGTGAAACTGAAATTTCTTGCAAAAGTTTTACCAAAACAAAAAGAGGTCGTGATTGAAAAATTTAAGTGAATAAAACACGAAAGAGGACATTCACAGAACCTTAACCTTTCGCTAAATTGATTTCAAGTCGTAGTTCAAGATTGCATGCTAAAACTTTCTAAACACAACAATATCTCACTTTGTTTTTCTCCCTCTCTCTCTCTACCTCAAGCATAAAATATAATTATAACCAACAAACTACGACTCTTGTACAAATTACTTTTCTACAACCAAGGACGGGAAAACAATGTCAACCACCCCATTAATTGCCCGCGATAAACAAAACCTATGCCAACTATTTCGCTTTATGGCAAAACATACCACTACGAGTACCATACTATATTTCATTTCTAGCAATAAATAGTCGTCGCCGTTGATTTACTACCAGGAGCACAACTGCCATACCAGGATATACTGCGAACCCACAAGTGTGCGTCGCCAGAAGTAGACGTAGAATCTAGGCTGATTCCATAGTAAATCATGCACAGGAATTGGTTTTGTCACGAATTTGTTGCGCTCAACAAATATTGGCTTTTGTTTTGTACGAGTATGTAATGCCAGCGGAATTAATTTCTAATGAAAGTTCGCTCTTGGCAGTGCACTTCTAATTACATTCTGCGGTATGGATCGGTATTCAATTTCATTGAGCGCAACCAATTGCGTGTATGATGAGCTGCCAGATTCCATCGAGTAATCTCGGTCGCTATGAATTGAATTCGATTTCGACCAACAAAGGCAAATATACACACATAAAGAAAAGCATGTTGTCACCAGGAATCACGGGCTGCATGATGGAACAGAGAAGGCTATAAAACATTTCGATTTGCCTGGGAGGGTTCATTATCGTAAAGTTATCGCATTCTAAGTAGGCACTCAATTTTAAGAGCACTTTTGGCATTTACCATTTCTCAGGGCCCGTACTCATGAGTTGTAATCTTCTAGGAGCCTAGAGGCCATTTAGATGGTTCGCCAAGGGGGGGACCTACTTTTGAAGCCATAAATAAACCATTATTTCCTGTTACGCGCGGGTCTTGGTTCAATCTGTTGTATCATGGAACGGTACTGTTGCGCGTTGTTTTCCAATTCCATACGAATGTGTGTGTGTGTTATCCTAGAGAACGGGAGGAATACATTTCGTTTTTCGTATATTTTGGCTATCACCATGTGTAAACGAATCGGAGGCACGTTTTTGGGTTTATGAGTATTGTGAAACAATGCATTTATGTACATATCCGTGGTTGACAGTGTTGACGAGAGGACACGATTTATTATCCTGCTCGGATGTAATGGCTACGACTGGGATAGATTAAAGTCATTAAAGAGTTTTTCATGAATTTTAATAAAATGTCAACTTTTCAGGCATTCTCAAGGTATAGGAGAACCTTCAGTTAATATGGCTTTTGACTTATTCCGAAAATAAACTGTATGTATCTAAGATTTCAGGAAAAAGAGAAGGTATGAAGGTCTGCACATACTTTGATTGTTCGAAATATCGACACATAAAATTACAAAAGACTTACAAAAGACTTATGAAGAGCTTATATTCAAAAACAATCATTTACCCGATATCAAAGAGAGAAAGACTAGGACTGGATTTCAAGAGAGGATTAAAGAAAATTTGTCGCAAAATAATAGACCAGGAAGTGCAAAAACTTCACACGAGCTATCCCCGAAGACTGCACAAATGTATAAATCAAAATGGCTGTCATTTTGAAAATTTATTGCAGTAAACACATTTTGAAATGCTGTCGGAATCTTTATTTCGTCTATATCTCGTAAATGGTTTGGTTTTCGGAAGACTTATGAATACAAAAGATGACTATTTATACCTGCTCCTATGAAGAAAAAGTATTGTTGTCGTGAATATATTCGACCTCGAGATTTTGATCAATCTTACTACTATGTACTATAATAATTGAGAAACTCAAAAAGCGGGTATTGTAATTCTGTTCGCCTGTCCGTCAATATCGCTGATTACACACAATTCGAGGCGAAATCAAGATTTGTATCCTAACCTCAAAATTAAAGGTTTTTTATTTAAAGCCAATTTTTAAAAGTGCAATTTTTTCTGAAACGGCTTCAACGATTTTGATAAAAATTCATATATGAAGTAATATGGATGTTTGCAATGAGACTGCAAACTCAGTTTTTCTCTAAATGTGTAGGGTTATTAATTTCGAAGCATCCCCGCCATATGGCATCTTATCAAATCCATCTGTCAGTCATAGTAACAGACAGTTAGTATTTGCCTTGCCATTTTACGATAAATACAATTTTAAAAACTAAATTATCCAAGCGCGACTCTGTTCACATATAGATGGTTAAAGTTAGATATATGGACAATGTTACACCAACATAGGCCCATTCCGATACCACTATGGAGCAAGTATTTCGATTCCTATATACGAGGGTGGGTCAATAAGTCCCTGAAAATTAACACAAATTGTGTCGTCACCTTAAATTTAATTTTTTTTTTGTCAAGAATCATCTTTCCAAAGGAACGCACCCAAATTTTTAGACAGATCTGTCAAATAGTTTTGTTGTGGCAGCCATTTTATATAGACGCCTACTAGCAGTTTCGTTAAAATGGAAAAAAGTGAATTTCGAGTGCTCATTAAACACTATTTTTTGCGAGAAAAACTATCACGCACACCAAACAAAAGCTTGACAAATATTATGGGGACTCTTCACCATCGATTGGAACCATTCACCACTGGTTTACTGAATTTCGGTGCGGTCGTTTAAGCAGAAGTGACGCCGAACGTTCTGGTCGCTCAATTGAGGTCACCACACCAGAAATGGTCGACAGAATCCATGGTTTGATAATGGACGATCGGCGAGTGAAAGTGCGCGAGCTTGAAGAGGCCACAGGCTTATCACATGGCTCAGTGATTTCGATTTTACAGAAATATTTGGACATGAAAAAGCTTTCCGCAAGATGGGTGCCGCGTTTGCTCACAATCGACAACAAACGCATTCGTTTGACAACTTCAAAGGTGTGTTTGGCGATGTTCAAGAAAAATTCGGCTGAGTTTTTGCGCCGTTTCGTAACCGTGGATGAAACCTGGATTCACCATAACACACCAGAAACCAAGGAACAGTCAAAACAATGGATTTCTCCTGGTGAATCGAAGCCGAAGAAGGCCAAGGCGGGTTTGTCAGCATGGCGACAGTTTTTGGTATGCGCGCGGTGTTATTCACATCGATTACCTTGAAAAGGGTAAAACGATCACCGGCGCATATTACGCAGAGCTGCTGGATCGATTCCAAGCCAACTTTTTTTCACCAAAACAACGCACCGGCGCACAAGTCCGCAGTCGCAATGGCAAAATTGCAAGAGTTAGGCTACGAACTCCTCCCTCATCCAGCATATTCCCCAGATTTAGCCCCCTGCGACTATTTCTTGTTTCCAAACATGAAGAAATGGCTCGGAGGTAAGAGATTTGCGTCGAATAAAGAGGTCATCGCTGAAACAAACGCTTATTTTGAACTATAGTCTCCTCCTTCTCCTCGTCTGTGCAGCGTGTGCAGAAATCATTTACAATTGCTATTCTCTGAGGAAGTCTGCCGATGACGAAGTGTTCGGTGATGATGCAGAGATGTTATCTCTACAGTGTCTTAAGAGTAAATGGTTAGCCATATTAGCATAGCAATGTTACAGCTATTAAGATGTGTTCACTTATGATTCATTTTTTCTACTGTTCTACTTGACAGATGACATTGGTGCGTTGACATTCTCTATACGTCGACTGGTTGTACCCGGTGAACCTTGTTGAGCAAATTTATCAGCTGCAAAGTTTCTCGGGATATCACAATGACGTACCCAGCAGAGAATGATAATAAACTATTTAGATCTCCTTAAGAGGTCTGATTTTATAGGGGGTTTCGTTAACAAAAAATACTGAAAAGCAAACAGGACGTCGTTTTCTTGCATAACTTTTGAGTTGTTGAATCAATATTGTAGACTAAATGGCTGGACGGATTTATTTTAAACGGATTAACTTTTATATGGGGTCACAATTCGAAGATTAGAATTTTCACTCTCACCCCAAAACTAAAGGTGCTTTACTAACGGCCGATTTGAATTTTGAGTTAAGGCGTGTTTACAGCTACCGAACTGCAATCTGCGAACGAGCGAACAGTCTTCAATTTTGACATGTCATTCACAACCATTTTTGTTCATAGTCGCAGCAATCTGCGAATTTCAATTATCACTTGTTTTGTGTTTGTACATACATATACAAGAAAGGTGTACAATGGGAGTGAGTGAACAAATATTAAAGAAAAATCAATAGCTACTTGCACAATTGGTATTGAAAATATTTTATAATGTCTAACCTATCAAAAGAAACTAAAACTGAGGTTAAACTCGAGTGAATGATTTATTCGCAAGAATGTTGAATACATTCTACATTTGTGAATTGTGAATAAAAGTTCGCAAGAAGCATTCTTTTATTCGAGGAAAAATAAGCGAATTGTTAATTTCTTCGAAGTAACTTATTAGTTTTTTTTGTATTAAAAAATAAATAAATTTAACTCAGCTCTTATTGAAATGTAGAATTTGATCTTGTAAGGGTGTGGGCCAAGAAAATTCGCCACAATGTGGACTGAGAGATTCCCAATTTCTGTAAACGTCGTGGAATCCGCTGATTTGGCTCATTTTGAACTAGTGCGTTTTCGACTAGTGCGTTGTCTCACTGGCACAGGAACATTCAATAGTGAATATGTTAACTCGAATTTATACACTATAGCACGTACAGCCTGTCTGGTGGGACGATTATTACGACCGACATTGAAGTAAGCGCTCTTAAAGTTGGGACCACCGACTCAGAATTTCGGTAGAAATTTTTAATAATTTCGAAACGTGCTCGTTCGTTAACTTCATCATGATAAAAATGTAAACCTTGACTGACGTTCTGACATTGACAGATCATAAAAATAGTTTAAGGGTGTGTTTGCATTAAAATACAAAATTGTTATGGCGTGGTCAGAATTCGAGGTATTCTGACCACGCCATTAAAATCAGACAACCCAAGTTGTAGTTTTGCATCGAGCTGACTGCATATACTTGCGAACTTCTGTAGGTTTAAGGGTAAACCATTTTGCTGCATAGACAGCTGCCTTGATGAAAAGAATATTCGCTCGAGTTCACGTGGACTGGACACATGAACATTGAAACCGAGTTCTCTTCATTGCCAATTTAAGGCAGGAAGAAAAAAGGTAAGTTCTGTGAAGAAAGCTCATAGCGCATGCGCAAGGCGATTATATTTCCTCCGGTGTAACGAAAAAAGATGCAATGCTTCCGGTGTAATCAAAAGGTGAAACGTTTATTTTTTCGAAGACGGCTCTTACGAATTTGACAAAATTTTGTATTTTAATTACGTTGGGTGCATGCTACAAAATGATATTTAATGTTTTTAGTAAACATTAATATAACTTCATTTAGCGAAGATTGGTTGTATCTCAGAAACGGCTTAACGAATTTCGACCAAATTTTGAACTTTTTTGTTAGCTGAGATGAGTTCTATATACAAGGTTTTTGGAAAAAAAAAAAATTCCATACAAAAGTTGAAAATTTGCGATATCTCACTAAACAGCTTAACCGATTTTGATGAAATTTTGATATTTAACGTTACTCCTTATCCTAATATCCTAAAAATTATTCACATTAAGGAACGTTAACGGTTTTAATATCTAAACGTATTATGATAAGAAGTTTTACTTTCAAAGCGTGAGAGTTTTACGTACCAATTATTTGCATTTTTAAAAGAATTTTGCTCTGCACAATAATTACGAGCACATTGGGTACTAATTATACGCATTGATGAATGGATGTAGAATAATTCTCACGTACATACAACTAAATAAGCCAACAAAACTGGAAAACGTTTCCAATTAATAAATTTTATGTCTCACCCTGTTGATTCCAATTTGTATAACAAATTACCATCATACATAACGAAAATACAAATCAATTTCGATTAATTTTAAGCTGTTTTTCAATTCGTTTTGCTTGCTTTAGCATAACTTTGATCCTTTTTGCGGGCATTCCAAAAGAAGAACCATTAATTTGTATGTTTTATCCCGACACGATAACAGCAAACTTTTTCTTCGCTACGGGCGAAATCCATTTCAATTAAAAACATTTTTTTTTTTTAGCTCTTAACGCTGAACTTCTTGCGTTTGGACTATATTCAATTAAACTCACAACAAAAGCAATACAGAAAGTTAGCATAACTTCTCATTAATTATGTCTACAAGGATTTCAGTGCCTGGTTTATTAAGGCTTAATTTTAATTATGAAAGCTTTTCCGGTGCGCGCTGACAAATGAAATTGTTTATGCTTACAATTAAAGTGGCCGTTGCACAATAAATCTTGAAAGCCACTTTGTGTTGGTTTTCCTCAAAAGGACATCGAGTACATTTAAATTGACCTGTACGCCTTGAATGCCATGTCATGTTCGAACAATGATACACACAAGTCCCCAGACGACAATTTAGCATTCTTTTTGGGTATCCCCTTGGGCAGAATACGATTTAGAAGAGCTACCAGTATGTCCAACCGACGTGTGTTCTGTGCACCGAGAGAAACTAATAAAGGCCAATGTAAATAACTTAGATTAATTTTCGGGACCTGGCTCAACGATAGGATAGCACTTCTCATATTTGCTGTCTACATGAATCCAAGTCAAAGCTAGAAGTTATACGTATATGTGTATTTACCTTCGTAATTGATTTTTCCATCCTTGTCCAGGTCGGCAATGGCCAGCAGTTGTGATAATTGGGTTTCAGTCAGGGACTCACCAATCATTTCCATGGCGGTCTGGAGTTCGTCTCGTGTAATGAAACCATTTCCATCCCGGTCAAACACCCTGTTGAATGAATGAAACAAATAAACAAACTCACACACATGAGTAGATGTATTATGAATTACTCGTACGAAATGTATTCGTATTAATTTGATTTTACGAGTATGATTATTGGTACTAGTGTTGGTGGTGGTCAGGACGAAGGGAGAATAAATGAATCCTTGTTGCGCCTGTCTTCATCAATTATTCATGAAGGCTGGGTTTTCTTTTTGTTCTTGTTTTCACGGGCTTTGCTTTGCTTTTCTGGGGTGGAATGAACTAATTAAGAGATAATGAATTAGTTTTGTCTGTTTTTCTTTCCTCTGTACGTGGGGCTTAGGTGAACTGTTGAAAGGGCCAAAGACAATAATGGCAGGTAGCCATATACGTAAACAGGTTGTCTTGTCGGATATGTTTCGTCATTAGAGCACGATAACAAATTGTTTGTTTGGATATGTAAGGGGATACTCATAGGTGAACCGATTGGAGAATGTGGTGCTTAGATACGGCATGTGCTCGTGATAGCATAGTTCTAAACTAGAAGTGACCTTACCTCTGGAGGCTACAGAATCGTTATAATGAAAACCCTCTGTGGAGAGGCACAGAGTCATCAAACATCGTTGAAACAAAGTTCATAATGAACCTTTAAAGCACAACAGACGACAAAGAGTCATTTTGGACTTATAAAAGTTAAACAGATCCATAAGATCTTCGCTCGATTCCCCTAGTTAAAATAAAGGGCAAGGATGCGAGCATACTAGTTTGTTGCAATGAGGAACGTTGAGGAGGAAAAAAATCTGATTTATATATCAGAAGTTACCTCATATAGGCCAATCTCACTTTTACCGGTATTATTGAAACTTTTCGAGAAACTCATTCTTAAAACACTAGACCAAATTATAGAGCAAAGAAAGCGTATCCCCACCCACCGGGTTTGGAAATAAATACCCGACGATAGACCAAGTGCATCGTAGAACTAATGTTATAGAAAAGGCACTGGGAGGAAATCAAATTTGTTCTGCAATATTCTTAGACATTGCACAGGCTTTTGATAAAGTTTGGCATAAGGGTTTAGAGTATAAACTTCATAGGGACCTTCCAAGACAGTACTATGAGATACTTAAATCTTATATAGCAGATAGATTCTTTAGAGTTCGCTATGGTTCAGCGTACTCTCAACTTAAAGGAATACAAGCAGGTGTTCCACAGGGATGTGTTCTATGACCCACCCTATACTTATTATACACGAGTGATATACGGCATGCGAGTGATACCATGATAGCCATATTTGCAGATGACACTGCTCTTCTATCAACAGATGGATGTGTGGCTAAAGCAACAGAAAAGCTAATAAATAATGAGTTAAAGTCCACCCATATCAATTTTACAAATAAAAAAATAACGAATGTTCCTGTACTTATAATAACCAAGCAGTTCCTTACTCTAACACAGCTAAGTATCTGGGTATGAATTTGGATGCTAAACTGAAATGGAAGAAACATGTTAAAAAGAAAGTAGAAGACCTAAATATTAGATATAGAAAACTTTATTGGTTGTTAGGATATAACTCAGAACTGTCCATTGAGAATAAAATCCTATTATATAATCAAATTTAGTATCCCGTCCCGTTTGGACATACCATATATCCAATTATGGGGTTGTACAACGAAAACGAATGTACAAATAATACAAACATTTCAAAATAAGGTCCTTCGGGGAATAGTGAATGCCCCATGGTATATTAGAAATAGTGACTTGCATCGAGATTTGCAGATTTACCTCGTAACAGATGTGATTAAAAGGTACGCAATGCGTCACAACGAGCGTTTGCAGATGCATATTAATTCTGAGATGACGTCTTAAATGTACGATATAATATTCGTAGGTTAAGGAGAATCAAACCCCATGAACTTTTTTTGAGAATTATGAGAGCCCGCATTTAAATTATAATACCTTCTCAAAACCGACTTAACGTTGAACACAAAATCTTTTGACGATCACTAGTTGATTGGTCTTGATCAAGGAGGTGTTTATGTGCGGTTAGAGTCCCGCTTTGGGTTTCGAACCCCACTGATTCTTTCGAGATTTTCACCTTCTAAAAAAAAAAAAATCATTAAGGAACTTTCAAGGGTTAGCTGTGGGGAAGTTTGGCATGTCCAGCGTTAAGTTAATTTCAGCTTCTCAAGTCTCTATTTAGTTGTTCACAGCGTAGTTAGTTATTTTGCCCAAGTCATGGTGGTGGAGAATCTGATCTTCCAATGATCTGAGGAGCAATGCCGGAGGTTATTTACAAATGGAAAGGTTATTTTCACATGGGCGACCGTAAGGAGAAGCGACCAAGACATCTCTAGTTTTATTTCAAATCCTCTTTCCTCTATACGAGGAGTGAGTACAGGAAGACCACTTCCATCATACTCGTGTTTTTTAAATGAACACAATCAGTAGTAATACTGGCAACAATACAGCGATGGGTGTGCTGGAGTCGAGCACTCAGACCTGGGCGGCCGTGGTGTAGTGGTAACATCATCGCTTGCCACGCTGTTGATTCACTATTCGAATCCTGATGTCAAAAATCATCTATTTATTTCGCATAAAATAAATAAAAAAGTCGATCACTTGCGAAAGCTCTACTGTGAAGGCATAACACTGGTAGTAGGGTGGTCATATGGCTAAAATGCAACTTGATCGTGATGACGACATCAGGAGGATGGAAAAAAATACTGTGAATCATAAGCAACGACAGTAATAGCGAAAACAAAACAAAATACTCCCCAGTTATCTGGACAGCCACCCTTGGGGTTTACAGAAACTTAATACCACCTGAGTTTCAAACTACACCACTCTGTCTTTCTCTCTGTCTCTTCCCCTTTCCACAAGAAAAAACGCACGTGTTCTAAAAAATTAGTATAGGGGTATTCATATCCCCTTTAACACGTGCAAATTATAAAAAAAAAAAAAAAAAAAACAGATTCTTCTCAAACAACAAACGGAGGAGAAGTAACGCCTCTTGCTCCAAAATCCGTCCAATAAAGCATCTGTTTGAATGAGCGAAATCGATAATATGAAATTTAGTAAACAGGAAATGGGAGGAGCCTGAGAAAGGATATCGCAGATGGCTCCACAATGCTGGAGCTTCATGCAAAGACTATCTTCAGCAGCGAACTAGTCTACTTCTAGTACCTTGTAGGGGATGGAACCGTGAGCCAGTAGTTGAACTGCTGAGCCCATCCACATGCCAGATTAGTTCCATTTTGAAAAAATTCATATACCGGTAATCTCAGACACGGGTTTAACCATTTGAAAATTTTCCTTAGTTCATCTCCAACGAATGAAAGTTCCACGCAACAATTTTTTTTTTGCACTGCCGGGGTTTCCGCTAGCGCTGAGAATGCCCGAATAGCAAATATTCTGACAGTGTTTCATCAAACTTCAACTTCCTTACGGTGATACCATAGCCGTAGCTCTGAAGTGTTCGAGTATATTTTAGTCTAGTCCTCCATCGACTGTAACAAATTGATCATCTAATTTGGCCTGACGGTTGTAGTATGTGATTAGATGACTGACAAGTTTCTTAATCAAATGCTGTACGCTACCATACTTATCATTTCCCTGTAAAGTAGACTAGCCTAAATCTATTCAATGACGATATCCTCCCTAATTATGTAGGTTTTCAAATCTACTAGGAAATCAATCCTTGTCAAAGGTTACTTGGACCCTTGATTTGCTTCGGGTTAAAGAGACTTCATGTATGAAATACAACTTTTTTTAGACCAAAATTAAAGACCAGTGACTAGTGACGCACGGACAAATGCATACGGATAAATCGATACAATTTTTGGAGGTTGAAAAATACGAGTAGGAACCAAACCTTTTTAGTTTAGAGAATTTCGAATTTTGCGAATAAAAACTAATTTGTTCACCATTAACCACAAACGTGTGCTGTTTTCTTTCATGAAAATTATATTACAATATTATAAAATTTACAATTTACGAGAAACACCTTAACACCACCAACAATTCAGATTAATCTAGGTATTAAACCTACCTAAATGCAGCTATTAGATCCTCTGTCACATCGTCCAGTTCATCTGTTTTACTCGTACTCTCTTCCGTTTCATCGCGCAGCGCTTGAATCCGTCCGACCCATTGAAGGAACTCTGTTTCATCTATTAAGCCATTGCCTGTAAAGAAAAAAATAAAAATATTATTAAACATCTTTTAACAATTGAACGACAAAAGTCTTAAAAACATCCATCGCTAAGTGGGCCAAATGTTCCTCCTTTTAGCTTTTCGATAAGAAATCTGTTTCTGATTGAAAAATTGTTATTGCATAACAAAAGATAAACTGAAAAAATCCCTCTGGAAAAAGCACAAAACCATCTCCCGAGGACTCTCGAGTAATTATTTAGTTTTACTGCAGTTTCTTCTGACAGCTATGGCGAGTCAAATCCATTTGCAAAGTCATCGTTGTACCTATACGAGTATAATGTCTGGCCAGAGTTCAGGGATTGCGATAGCGTCTTTGTCGAATTTGATTGTGTTTGTGAATTCAATGGGAGTATTGATTCAATTGGTTATCCTTGGGGTAATGTTTCTTTTTTTCTTACGTCTGTAACTGTATGCCCGAAAAAGCATAGGAAGCAGTTTTGTGTTGGTTTTAAAGTAGAAAAACCAGAACATAAGGACATAACAAAAAAAAAAAAAAAAAATTGACAAATTCGAAATGCAGGACTGCAAGGACTTTTTCGTTTGTACACATTTTTTATTTTCAAACTTCGTTCTGCATAATTGAATTGGAAGCAAAACGATTTCTAATGCAGATTTAATGACATGGAGCGAGTATCTAGAACTAATGATACCATCAATTTGTGGAAAGGAGCATAATTGCGCATACACATTTGGTAGTGTGTGTGTGTGTCGGGAGGAAAATAGGAGAATATCGGTGAAGGTTTTTCAATGATAAAGGTCGTTTAGAGAGGGTACCGATGGCAAAATCAATTCTTTGAATTATGTTAAACACTTTACGTACAGAGAGCGTAGGAAGTGTGATAAAGGAGATTCAGGTAAATTTCACACTCATGGGGCACATCCTTCCATAATGAAGGACGATAATGCTTTAAATTACATTAAATTGTGGGGCAAAAAATTAAAGCGGTGAAGTTAAAGCAACGAAACATTAAACAAAATATTAACTTCTGCCAGAGAGTTAACTCTTTTAATGGAGGAACTTAGATTTTATTTGTTTCTCTTAATACTCCCACCAAGAGCCTTTTTTTGGGGTGGACAAATGCTTATCCCCTGTTGGCACTCAGACCTAATCTACGGCGGAATAAACCAACGCCCTATCAACTGTAGTTACAATATTCTACATACGATGATAGAGAAAAATCCTTAAAATAATGTCCTTCATTTTTTCCTCAAAAAGAACCCAAAAGCAAGATATTTGCATTTAAATCTTTATTCTTATGTTCGAAAGCTAAGCTTAATTTATGAAGTAGTCGGTTTGGGAAAAAGTCTTATTAAATACAGGGTGTCTATTTTAAAAGAAATTGATCAACTATAACTTTTAAATGGTGAAAGATATTGGGAAAGGGAAAATGCTTTAGTTTCATATGGTTTAGTCAATTTCTTTTAATCTGTAATTTTTTTTTTTTGCATTGAAAGTTGGGGATATAAAAATGACACCCTGTTATTGTAAAGTTTTTTTTTTAAAGTAAATGCATTGAAATCATTAGAAATTTTGATTCACAGTCATGAACGAACAATAAATGTTTAATTTAAACATAAAAATCTTACTTTAGCACGTTATATCTCTAATGAATATATGGAAAAGCTGATGATGGTATTTTTTGAAGACAGTAGTTAGAAAAAATTAATGCAAAAACTCTTTTAATTTAATAAAAAAAAATTATTTTGCAATCAAAAATTAAAAATTTTATATGCACCCTGTGGAACTAGAGTACTGCTACAACAAGTTTCCTTTTAATGAGTTTTTGGATATCTGTCACTGGTAAAAAGCCCTTTGATCATGTTTATAGTGGGCACCCTGTATAGGTTTTAGGCAATGAGTAGATAATGTAGATCGATCTCTTCTTTTCGCTAGCCACTCATGGGACTAATATTTATTTTCCGCAACATAAAATTGGAATTTAACAACCGAAACCTGACGCTGGTAAAGATACAAGTATCTTTTAATGCACGTAACATTGACCAGCAATAGAAGTACGTAGGTCACTTATCATTTGCCTCTACAAAAGGAGCAACATGAATTCAGCATAGTCCTTGATGACTTGCTTCCCAAGTACTACTACAAATCGAGATGGGCAAATCTGGGAATAAATTCAAGGCCCTAGACTAATCTTTAATAAAATCCGGACTGGTTATGGAAACCTACACGCTTTTTCTGAGCTGACGAAGGACAAAATTGTTATTCCCTTCTAGATTCTAGTTTACTTTGGCTACAGTGGTGATGAAACGTCTAAGCTTTCTCCAAGAAAAAAAATCCAACTTGCGCTCCTCTTGAACCGAAAGATTGTACTAAAACTCTGATCTACAATCAAACTCTAAGAAAACAAATCTGGACGATCTCAATTTCAACTAAATCCAAACCACGGGCTCGCTCACAACACCCGGCAAATTCTATCTTACCATAAGTATGAATCGTTATTTGAGGACGACGCTACTGTTGACGAAACTGGTAATTCGTCTCATCGAGCTCCGAGCTCGATATACAGCAAGATACAGCTTTACACTGTATTAACCGAGATAAAAACAAATATTTTAGAGCTAACAGTCCATACATGACTTGGCTTAGCTTCTCATAGCAATTCGTGCAAAGCATAATTGGCGAGCTTGGTGTTTTATTTTCTGGGATTCGAACCGCAGAATGGACATAACATACTCGCCATGACAAAACGCAGTATTTAATGTCCATGCACAGCTGAGCTACCTACGAGTACGAACGAGCGAATATTCGCAAATTCTGACATTAATTCATTCATTCACATTCATTCACAGCAACTTTTTTTTCTAGTCGCAGCAATCTTAAAAACTCATAAATATATGTGCAATTTTAATGTTTGTTTTGTATTCTTACCTACTTGTCAACAAATTCAAACATAATTGTAATTATTTCAAATTCTTTGAGCTCTAACCGACCACCAAGAGCAAAACAAAAGAATCGTTAAACTCTCACGAATGTTTTGGTCGCCCGAATGTGGATTGCGTTCCACATCTGTGGAATGTGAATAAAATTTGACAGTTCGCAAGAAGTATGCACCCATTCGTCGAAAAATCAGCTAATTGTTAATTTTTTCACAGAAACTAATTAAAATTTAACTTTTTTCCTATCAATCGATAGATAAATTAAACTATGTTCTTTTGGAATAATAAAGTTGTCAATTGTGTGCCTTTAAATATACTAAAAATAGTTTGTTCGCAGTTCGCCCATTAGCCGGTCGCTGAGCTGTGAATGGACAGAGGACTTCCAAAACTACTTCATGGGGAGCAATACGAGTACATATCCGCCTACAGCCTCTCATCAAAGACTCTCCATGAATGAGGTGTGGACGAGGCGATCTTAAGTGAGCCATATCGGCGATATGATGAAAGTGTGGATAGAGAATATTTGATACCGGGAAGACTTGATAGCGGCATCACCAGGCTGTATGTTCTAGGAATTCAAAGGCTTCATATACAGACTAACCATGGATGCTGGAAGTAAAGGCCTTTAGTCTTTAACAAACCGAGAGGTAGAGTTTGCAAATCACAGTAGCGAATACAGATTCAGCAGAAACAGACCAAGCTTGATATCGCTTCCCCGGTGATACCATGGGAAAGAAGGTTGGGTACTAGGGGGTGGTTTCAGTGGGTAGGAAACTGTACTGTTCACGACAATAGTGTCTTTCCGACACTAATGCAAAAAAAAACCTTAAGATCCTTCAGCTTCTGAAAACTATTTTCCTAAGCCACACAAATAGTGCTGTAATGAACGAACAGATGCGGAAAAAGAATCGCTGAATCATCTGTCACTGCTGAATGTATCTTTCCAGAGCAATATCAGGAAATTAGTACGTATACGAACAAAATATTCTGTGCTGAATTTGAAGGTGCAACTTTGAGCTTAGAACCACCTCGGTAATCTTGGCCGAGGTGAAAGTAGTTTTAATACCAACTGTGGGCAAAATCTCATATGTATTTGCAAAAGATCCCAAGTCGTTTCTATTGCCTTCGGTTATCCTGAATATTCCTGGAAGCTATAAAAAAAAGGCTCCGTTGATTGAAATTTTACAAAGCAATTTGCATTGTGTTTATCTGAATGGCAAATCATCTATCCCATAAAACCTTCCCAATCAAGGAACTCACTGTGGTTACCTTAAGCAGGCTATAAACACGTCAAATATCTACGACCTATGCCAACTGGTGTGATGCATCATAAATTACCTTCTAAAAAGTCAAATGGCCTATGCGTCCTTCGGCAGTACCTCCGTGCGCTAACTCCTTCGTAATGATATCCTTTATTTCGAATGAACTTTGCTCTTTGTAATATCAATTCCAAGGACTATACACACAAACCCTTTGAGGTTCGGTTACCTGTAACTGATCGCCGCCACAATTTAACTCGAAAATACCCTTTTGTATTGAATTTCAATCATATTGTTATGGCTTCCGGGAAATAGCCTTTTTGCCATTACAAATTATTAGCTAAATAAAATTCCAATCATTCGAATCGCTTTACGACTTTCTCATCCTCTGATTTAAAATGAAATAGGCTTCAATAAAATAAAATTAACCTCAGAAAGCCACCTGAATTGACCAGTGGAATTTATTTTTTCTTTAAAACTCTCCTCACGAAACAATCATCAAGGCTTGTATATCACCCTCCTAACCAGTAGCAAATAAATATCATCATTGATTTTTATTTAATCATTTGTACAGGTGGGATATCACACACCTTAAAAAGTACCACAAACCAGGGTATAGGGAAGGATAAAAAAGATTCTGGTCACTGACTGCATTCTTCTGTGTGACCTCAACATCCTTAACAGATAGCGGGGTAGATAGGAGGTTGCCATGAAATTCTTTCACACTTTCGTTGGTTTTTTTTTTTTTTTTTTTTCTTGTCCCCTCTTAAGGACTTACCATCAAGTGAATGAGTCACGTTGAACATTGTTCCATGCTACACAGTGCTGTGCCACTTCTAGCACAAATAAATGGATGACTGGGGCATGTATACGAGTATGTATGGAGGAATGATAGAAAGCTATCCCTTTGTAGGTGGTAATCGATTGTGGTATAGTATTCAACCGACAGGAATACTTGTAACCAGATGTGGACGAAGATATACGAGTGAGCATTTGCAGATGAAAAAGAGTAGTTGTCGACTGAGTTCTAACTGGCTTCTTATTGGCACAGTGAATGATATATGAAGTTGCAATGAAAAATTGTTGGCTTGGCACTGCCTGGTACTCAGTTTATTACTTTTTTAATTGAAATACTTTAAAGAAAATGAAAAATTGAGTGAACTTTATGGACTCAGTTACTGAGCAAGGGGGTGGCAAAATTATTAACATGTGGTGCCTCCAAAATAGAAGAGTTGGAGACTACTATCATGAACAACAGTAAACAACAGTTCGCATCAAAATTAAGTTTCACCACATTAGCCTCATTTGCGCTTCATACCCCTTTGGAGAGAAATAATTTTGAAGTTTAACTCGAACACATCTAAGGAACGACTATTGGTGACAAGAATCACTAAAACTCTTAATGGAAACTCACTTTACAAGACACACTCGAAACATAGCACACCATCCGTTACAACATTCAATAAACCCTACGACTATATAGATACCGTTCAAGCCTTATAAATCTGCCGGACCAGATCTAAGTACGCAGGAAAACCTTCGGTATAGGCTGTGGTATGTGATCACCGGAAGCAGGGTTAGAAAAAAATGCTAATCTTCTCCCCTAATTGATAACACATCTCTTACGGTCACGCATCTATACCTATATATGATCTGTAGTTACGAAACAGTATATCTCGATAAGAATACGAACACACACTCGCATATCAAGCATCAATTCGCAAACTCTAAGATAGAGGTTACTCTTGACGTACTGATAAACCATTTACTAAGCAATCAGTACATAACTGGGCCTCCGCTCGAAGGTTTGTCAGTAGAGGAACACCGCAAGGCGCTGTCTTGTTCCCCTTTCTCTGGAACGCTGTGGTGAATGAGCTATTACTTATCCTGGAAGAGGAGGCCTGCAGGGTGATCGCTTAAGCAGACAACGTTTCTGTAGCTGGCTCAGGAAGTGGCACCTGACTGCTCTAAGAGAGTTGCTGCAGAATGCCCTTGCTAAACTGTCCAAATGGACTGATAAATGTGGATTGAGGGTAAACCATCAAAAAACTGAATTGATCCTCTTCACCAGGAAATATAAATTCTTTACTTAGTCCCTCCTAAACTGAATGAAACCAGCCTCGTTTTTAAGGATAAAGAAAAAAACCTGGGTCTTATTTTGGATACGAAATTTAGCTGGAAACCCAATATCCGGGAACACTTTTTAAGAAGGCTACCTTAGCTTTATACTCGTGCAAGAAGGCCATTAGTAAGAAGTGGAGAATGCCATCTCGCATAATTTACTGGCTCTATGTATCCGTTATCAGGTCCACATTTATGTACGGCGTGATCATTTGGTGGCCAGCTCTCTCCAAAGCTATACACCCCAACCAGGCAGTGAAAATACAGAATTCAGCTTGTCTGTGCATTAGTGGTGTACTTTGAATCACTCCTACGGATGCACTAGACATTCTGTTCCATCTGATACCACTAGACCTCTTTGGCAAGCAAATGGCAGCCAGTGCAGCCATTCGCCTCAATGCCACCTTACAGTGGTCCAGCATATCCACAGGATATACCACAATTCTTCAGAACCTAGAATTCTTTCCAGAAAACACCAATTGTATAAAAACCTCCGCGCCACTATTCTATCTAGACTAAACTGGGAGGGAGATGTGACCCCGGACAAAGAATCATTACATATCTACACGGATTGTTTGAAGACAATCGATGGGGCGGGTGGGGGTTTTTTTTCCGACAGGCTAAATATTAATATCTCTTTCTGCCTCCCAGATCACTGTAACGTTTTCGAGGCTGAGATAATGGCGACCAAAGAAGCTCTATCTTGGCTGAAATGATATTAGCATCTTCACTGACAGTCAAGCCGTTATAAAATCTATGGAATCGATCTCTTCTACATCAAAGATCACTCTAGATTGCCGCACGTCTCTTAACGAGATGACAGAGCAATTCAACATTCACCTATGCTGGGAGCCGGGGCATAGAGATAACTAGGAACTGTAGGGCTGATGATCTT
This sequence comes from Pocota personata, assembly GCA_963082735.1. Lineage (NCBI taxonomy): Eukaryota > Metazoa > Arthropoda > Insecta > Diptera > Syrphidae > Pocota > Pocota personata. Next base: position 32,545,728 of record OY720431.1, on the reverse strand, counting down.
GCCAGGCAGGCCACAAATTTGCAGATTCTATAAGCAATTGCTCAAGCTAAATGCTTTCAAGGAGACCAACTTCAGGTGGGAGATTGGCATCAAATGTCATGTCACCAGACAGATTTGGCATCAGCTGAATCAGAAACGCTCGAAGAGCTGGGCTCCCTTTCAGCAACAACTGGTGTCATTACAGGACACTGTCTCATTGGAAGACACGCTAAAAGGCTTGGTCTCTAATGACTCTTGTTAGATTACGACTCTTGACTCTTGTAGAAGCTGTGGACGAGGAGGAGGAGGAGACAACTCTCCATCTCCTCTGCACTTGTCCGGCTCTCTCTGTCAGAAGAAGGCTTCACTTGGGAGCTAACTTATATGGCAGCTTCTGTGAACTGGCTAACATGAATCTTAGGAACCTCCATCGTTTCATTAGAAGCTCCAATTAATTCTAAGGTATGACGGGAGAAATCTCCTGATCCTGTGGTATCAGAATGGACTTACTCTGGTCTAAGTGTGTCTGTGCTTAGGGCCCAGGCAGCCACTTGAACCTACGAGTAACCTAACCTATTATCCATCGGACAATATTGGGAGTCTAATTTAACACTGACGGGTTCAAAATGAAGGCCGGAATCACTGTGCATATCATAATAACGACTCAGACAAACTTTCAAATGAATGCAATGTCTTTGCATCTGAAATCTCCGCCATTAATAAAGCAGCTTTAGCAATTCTAAAACGTAAACCTTATAATAATTCAACACCACCTTTTTCTCCAGAAGAGATTGATTGTTTTATCTCTCGTAGCTTATGGTTACAAATAAGTGAAAAGGAGGTCTAGAACTTTATTGCAGCTTGACGAATGTACTACAAGGAACTGTGCTATTGGCTCAATAGGCCACCACACTAGAAATCAAACTCACGGATTACTGCAGTAGCTGTTAAGGTGCAGAAGAAACAGAGACGATCAAATAATTGTTTTGCGATGGCCCACGCCTCCAAATCTGTCGCCTTCGTCACGTAGAAAAACGAGGTTGATGATTTGCCAGTAAAGTTGAAAGCGTTAGTTTTGGCGCAATCTAACTTCAGTCCCAACAGGTTTGCCTGTCACTAAATCGGTGGACATTTGGTGCAAGTCCATAATTCAATGTGATAGGACGCAAATATCATCAACGTAGTTGGGATTTTTGAGACGACAAAGATGTCAGAGGAACGTCACTGAATACACTAGAAAAAAGTAGTGGCCATAGAACACAACCTTGTCGGAAACCGTTTGGAATCTAAAATTCCTACGACAGCCTAGTTCTATGCAGCACGTGGCATTTCACACTTTGATAGCTTGTCTTCATAGTAGCTATTAATTTGCCCGGGATGCCCCTCCTGCGTAAGGAATGCGATTGTTCATGCATTCTAAAGCCATAAGACAGAGGTTTCCGTTATCAATCCTTAGCATTTAAACTAGTTCCAATGATTTTCGGGTCGTGGCATATGTACATATGTATATGTAAGATATATTTTTGAAATTTTTGCTACATGCAATTTCACAAAATATCGTCTACTTTCGGCCCGAGTATCATATTTCTCAAATACTCGTAGGCATATAACCAGTGTCAGCCGCGTGACCTTCTGGGAGCGAATTCCAGACAGGTGAAACACATTACCCTTATTTGGTTTTGCCATAGTCGGATATCAAACCAAAAGCGTATGGTACACACATGAACAGACAGATATCAGGTTGAATCCATAATTATTCCGTTTTATCATTTCGGTACGCAGTAATAATAATTCTTATCCTTCAATGATTACGGATTTAATTTAAGCTGACCAACAACTTTGTGTCTATTATTTCTGACATATCTGACAGCAAATAAAAATTTCACATGTGTCATCATTCGTGCATCTATTCAAACTCCACACCACCCACCGCATTTATCTTTCTCTTTCTACTTTTTCTTTTGTACGGGTAATAAATAACATCATGTCAATTTGTTGGGGTCCTTAGTAGCTCCTTTTTTTCCTATTCTTTTCTTGTTAATTTACACTAATTGACACATTTTCCTCGTGACACTACTTAGTGACAGTACTTAGGCCTGTCATTAGTTTCCTGTCATTGGTCTGTTGCTTCCTATTTTTTTGTTGGTTTTAATTATTCGCACAACGGAAAGCATCAAATTGTTAACAACAAAACAGAGAGACAACAAAAAAGAAAACAATTTCAGCTGGGGATGAGATGAGAAAAATAAAAAAACAGCTGTAATAAGTAATTGCAACAATGCATGACGGTCATTTATATCATGGATTTATAGTACCTCGTCGTAAGCGCATTACATCATGGCTTTGAATGACATAAAATTCAGTCGAAATATTGTGTCATGCTTTAAATTTTACAATAAAATATAAATTAATGAAAAACTGCACAATTAATGCAAATTGCTTTTGTTGACGTTCACTAGTGTGATCTGGGGGTAATATGGGGTGATTCCACAATTTGTGGAATAAGTGTCATCATTCTCTAAGAATCCGATGCTGTCGAAAACTTCCTATTTCGCTTTTATGATGAGAATCAAGTTGTTGTGATCTTAGATAAGATTGGGTTTTAAGTTGGAATATCTAAGCTAATTTGTAACGAAATAGGATAGTGCTGATGTAAAACGCGATTTGCTTGATGAGCTCGATAATACACCAGTGAATGTTGACTGAAACAAAATTGTTTCAAAATTTGTACAGATGCCACATTTTAGACAAGAAATTTGTGGAAAATAAATAAATAAATTAATATTTTGACACTGGCATCCCTTGCAGCGCCACCTTGCCGTGCATTTCGCAGCCACTCGTGCTGTGCGCGATATACATATATATATTTTTTTTCACTTCAATGAAAGTGATTTATAGTTGTTCCAATGTACGGATATATACGAGTAAGTATGTTCATTCATATTGCAGTTAATTGCCATTTCCGAAGGGCATAATCGAAACAGTGCTTCAAGTATGGAAAAAATAAGCAAACGAAGATTTGAAAATTGCAGTTTTTCTTTTTACATTTCAACAGTTTTTTCGAAAGAGTTAAATTTTGTATTCAAAAGAATGGCACATAGGAACAAGTATATACAAGTCGTGCATTTTATTTACTTATGATATAATCAATCTCGTCCTATTTCAAACCACTCTGAAGCTTTGGTGAATCTGTATATATTGTTCACGGACTTACCGGAGAGTTACTCAATACTCTGAAAGAAATGCCTACCAAAGAATCTCAGATGGTAAAGGCCTGGACAGTGATAGCAAAAGTGATATGTATCCTCGTGTACTTCCTTAGTTTTTTCATGCGGTACTACAGAGATACAGAGAGCTTAAGTTCGTAGGGTAGCATTTTTTCTAAGTTATCAGCTTACTCTAGGTCCAGCGCAGAACCTTTACTCGTCAGTTCATCAACCTTCTCATTCCCTGATATGCGCTGCTTAACACTGAGCTGTGTTTCAAGAACACTAAGCTCTTCACGACAGCCGATGTCGATGAAAAAGATGATATCATCGCCTGGAACATACGCAGTGGTTCGGTAGTGTGACTGATTTAGGTACTCCCAGTGTGTCCCATTTTGTTTTTAAATTACTCTCCTTTACATTACTCTCCTTTACGACAAAAACACATTATCATATCTCCGCGGTAAGAAATGAATCGATTTACGCTTGAACGACGTTGCGAGTGTTTTGTTGCCGAAATACTGCAAATTCCGAAAAGAAATAATGTTCATCAGATTGGCATGCTAATTGATAACACAAATCCTCGAGTTTGGCCAAAAACTAAGGAAACTAACTTGGACGGTCTCTGGTTCTAGCAAGATGGCACTACATTCCATACAAATCATGCAACAATCGATCATTTGCGCACTAAGCACTAAGTGTAATCAGCCATTTTGGCGATGTTGCTTGGCCTCCGCGGAGCTGCGATTTGATGCCTTTGGACTTTTTTTTTGTGGGGTGCCCGTCAATGTTATGCAGGCAATCCAGAAACGATTCAGGCACTTAAGCACAATATTGATCGAGTTTTTCGAGAGACCGAGCTTTTGCCAGAGATCCTGACAGTGGGGGTACCCCTGTAGAGATAGTGTTTTAAATTGCGGTATCTTCTTTTTTTGTGTGAACAGTATCAGCTCAGTTATGTGCGAGTTAAACCTCCAATCCACATTTCCCATGCGTCTAAAAAATGTAGGGCTCCTTCTACATGTCCGCTAAGAGTTGGAAGGAATTTCCCTGTCGATGTGAGACTTATAGGTTTATCTTTTGCAATGGATGACTGTGCTTACTGGCTTTCAGTATGAGCTCCACTTAAACATCTTTATCTCCTGCCATGCAATTTATACCACACTAACCACATAATACGCTGGTTGCCGAAAGATATTTTAATATACAAGTAAGTGTAGTTATAGCTTCGTTTATTTTTACCGTGATCGGGATCATTCCGTCCATCTCTGGAGACTTATGTCTAGAGACATAAGTCTCCAGTAGAATTAACTCTCTCCTCCATAACCATTTCCGACGATGTTCATGTCCCTACTGAGACTACGAGTATACCTGTATTCAAAAAAGTGAGCTTTCGTCGAGAAATCTTTGGGGGATCCTAGGGACACTGACCACCACAGAGGTATCTTTTTACTTTTCCTTGTCTTTAATCGACAGAGTTGAATATACGAGTAAGCCTTTTCGTAAATAATCTCAATTCTTCTTGAATTTCTATGCAGTTCTTTCTTTCACATACTCAAGAGTATAAAAGAAAAACCTTCAAATCTGTGAAATATTTTATGTGACAGCTAAGATGCCTGTGTCCTTCAAGGACCGCTTAGGTCATTTACCTCTATCCATATCAGTGCATCCAATAGATGTCGTCCAGAATCAGAGTTAAATTGTTCTTCTTTTTTTTTTGGTAAAACCATCAACCTTGACCTTAGTAACCATTTGTCCTCAACATTAAGATTTATTCCCATGCGGTACACAAACACACGTTTGCAATTCTCCAAATAGCCAATTTCCCGAGCAAAATGTATCTTTTGGTCATAAATTTTCCGGCACCCAACCCTTGAATACCGACACAAGACTAGTGCACACCGAAAAATGTTAATCCAAATGGAACTGGCTTCAGGCTTTTATTGGGGGTGTTTGCGTGAAGGGTTGCATTTGTATCTGTGTTTATGCACCACAAAAGTCCACAAGCTTCGATAATTATTTTGCAAAGAAAGGGAGGTAGCAGTGCCTGATGGTTATAAAGCTTGACTGATATGAAAACAATACCGAAACAGCAAGCCAGTCTCGCAAGGATATCGTTCAGCCATCTTCATCGTATACCGTACCGTATAAATCGTCCGAAGCCATTTCACAATTGGCTTTTAGGGGTTTTTCGGTTTCGAGGGAAGGGTGGTGACTTTAAAAACTTGTTCGTTGGCTTTCCATCTTGTTTCGTGTTTGTTTGCCATTAAGCATAATTGGAAAGCGAAACAAGAGCACAAGTACGAGTATAGTAGAATTAGTAGCGAGTGTAGCCTTGATAAGACACACAACTGTGAAGGCATTTTTTTTATAGACAATCATCACCATAATCATCGTTATACAGTTACAAAAGGCTTAAGGGGGTAGACGTGGATATGTAATGCTTCCGGTAACATTGAGAAATTTCTCTCTGTGTTTGTATGTGTGAAGGGGGCCTGAGTGGATGATATGAATTGCGTTGTAAAATGCTTTCATTTCCGTATTGGGAGGACTTATCAAAGTGGTGGGTGTACATTATGCCGGTGGTTTTTCAAGAAAGATGAGCTATTTAAACGAAATGGGTTTTATGGGAATTACCGTGGTTAATTCTTTTTGGGGTCGGGCAGTTCGTTACAATTCCCTAGGTATACACTTGAATGGAAATATAAATTGGTTAGATCATTTGTTGTAGTTAAATGTTGCGGCTGGGAAGAAGGGTTATAGATATGCAAATGTGTAACTTGTTCTAGAAACATTAATGAGAGGTTAAAACAAATCGATTGCCAAAATGCAAATGGTAAACCTTTTTTGGAGAAGCGTGTTCCAATTTGTGGATAACACTTAAAAGGATATACTCCTGGGAATTATCCAATTGAGGTCAGGAATATTATCTAAGAACCCCGATTCGCATTCATTAGCTATGTTAATGCAGGTCTTTATGTTCAGTGGCAGTCCCATAGGGCTTGTTAGGAATGTTGGCAATCAATAGCGATTTTCGTAAAGCCTTTCAACTTTGGTTGATACTGGAATGGTATACAATTTTCGCTAAAGGGGAAATCAAAACAAATTAAAGTTTTAGAAAGTTACATAAACTCTGTCTGCTGATTTTGATTTTATACAGATTATGTCAAGGATTTCAGCAAATTTTAAAAATTGTTTCTGTCCTTGGATTGGCATTTGGTTGTGTGATCGATTGTTTGTGACCGTATGTCACAATCTTGGTTAATCTTGAGTGGTTTTCATTAAGATTGAGAAATGCAAGGTCACGTAATTAGGGTGTGATGGGGGAGAACTGATTAATTTTTATAGACGACTCAGAGATACTCATTACCGGAACTATCTATGTACTCTATGATGTAGCTCAGTTCTTAAAATTCCGAGAGTATTATAAAGTCTACAAAGTGCATCGTGTGTAAATATTATTGGAGTAGTAAGTAGTAAGTAAGAATTCTTGGTGAATCTTGAGACCATCATAAAGTTTCGAAGAGAGAGGCCTTTTATAGATTCTTTCAGCTTTGATAAGTATATCATGATACCATGAAATTTCCTAAAGTTCGTCGATTCGATCCATGGAAGACGAAAGATTTAGGAGAGTGTAGGACGAATTCAATATTCTTTTGTTTGGGTATTTAAAAATAGTTATGTTTTTAGGATCTTGGAGCAGTGTTGTCATCGACTTAAAAAAAAAAAAATGTCGCATACTTAGTCATGTCATAAATACTAGCAGATGTTTAAACGCACTCATCGTGAAACTAGTGTTGAACACACCCATTTTATATTGACAGGTATTCAGTGAATGACATTTATACTAAGTTATACGTTTGTGAATATACAGCGGGGTAATATTGAAAACCGTGTTGTGGATATTAACCTTCTCAGATATAATATAGAAAGAGGCGATATTTTCCTGACCTTACGACCGCTTGGAATCATCCGGTATTCTGTGTATCGAACTGAGTAACTGACCGTCAACGATCCGGATGCTATTGCACTGTCAGAACTCCACAGGCGATCAAACGTGTTAAAGCCATGATTAATCGGAAACCGCTGCGAAAGCAGGAAACCTTGTCACGAGAAGTGAAGAAATCGCAGACATTCATGTTTTTATCAAACAAGATTTGATGAGGGTGGCCATGGTGTAGTGGTATCATCATCGCTTGTCACGCTGCAGGTTCACGGTTCTAAATAAAAAGGTCGGTCAATTGCGAAAGCTTATGTCAGCTCTACTGCGAAGGCATAACACTGGCAGTAGGGTGGTCATATGGCTAAAATGCAACTTGATCGTGATGATGACATCAGGAGGACGAAAAAAAAAACTGTGAATCATAAGCAACGACAATAACAAAAATACTCCCCAATTATCTGGACGTCACCCTTGGAGTTTACACCAATTTGTCTTTCTCTCAGTCTCTTCCCCTTCCATAAAACGCCCGTGTTATAAAAATTAGTATAAGTGTATTCATATCCCCTTTCACACGTGCAAATTATAAAAAAAAAAAAATAGGACTCAACGCGTATACAAGACACAGTGGCCACTTAGTCACAGTCCAATTAAAGCAAAGACGGAATTAAAGATCGAAAGCTCTACACTTCCGGTACGCACAAAATGGTCACAGGCAAATTTTGTTCACGGATGAAAAAATGTTTACTATTGAGGAATCGTGCCCGTTTTGTTTTCAAACAACCAGTGGATTTTCCAACGAGACTCCGCCCCAAAACAATGTGCCGGACTTCACAGCAGCAGACGATTAGCCGGCAGGCAATCCAGATTATAAGCTATGGTTTATTTTATAGGCGATGGTTTGTTTTACTCTACACCCAATTATTGAGTCCTTAAAGTGTGCACTTATCCGTGCAGTGGACAATTTTCCATTGGACGAGACGCATGCTGCGATCGATAAGTGGCCAGAGCGACTCAAAGCCTGCATAAATGTAAATGGCGGCCATTTCGAATATATTGTTTAAATATTATTTCGTAAATAATCAATTAAAATTTTACAGAAAAAGAAATCAAAAATTACTTTTTCGTTTATATTTCATCGCCAAAAATTCGTGTACCAGTATTTATGAATTGACTAGTGTGTGAATATCAAATGTCGATTTGACTGATGGCACAACTACTGCATATGGTTTGTGTCAATGATAACAAATATGGTATTTTGGAGGGTAAACATCTGTCAATAAAATCCAGTATGTCATAGGTTGTAATTGTACAAACAAAACCATTTGCAGGGCAGTTTTATTACACCGCTACTGAAAGTCATCGATTGTTAATGGAAGTTTATGGTGAACATGCTCCAACTCAATATAACATACACAATCCTCTACAAAACTCGAAGACCAAAAAAGTCAAACTCTGCCTCTGTCTTATATCTTCCTTCCTTCATCTAACGAAAAAATATCAAAAAAATATGGCGCCTTGAAATAATTTCGCTCAAATATACTCAAATTCTTCTTAAGGAAAAAGCGGGCGTGTCTCTCAATCTTTGTAACCAAAATTCACGAATTCTCAAGAGTTTTTTAAAATAAGATTTATCCATCACCAGAAATAATTCCAAAAAAGCAAAATCGTTTTTTTTTTTTTTAAGAAAACGCCCCAAAAAATGAATATGGTCCTACACAATGTGGTCCTACAAATTGTAAATAATATCAAAGTCTACATATTTGTTCTTAGAATTTTTTGCCAGTTTCTAGTAAAAATATTTAGAAAAGGTTGGCACATGTACTGCTTCGTATTTCAGGAATTTAATTTAAGACCAAAAAACTGGTGACATACAGACGGACGGACAGGCAGAGGAAAAGGGATCCGAGAGAGTACAAGTGTAAACATTTTTGGAATTCGCCCACAAACGAATCCACTTTTCAAAAAATATCACTTTTTCAATATTTTTACAAAAAACTGAAAAATATTTACTTTGCAAAATATATTGGAGTTACCATTCTGTAAGTCCTATTGTGAATATTTCACCAGAATCCGTGACCTTTGGTTAAAAATGGCGACATTCACGTCCACTTTCTTCAAAATAAAAATCTTAGTAATTATCTGGTAAAATACATTTAAACCAAACATTTATGTACAAATACCGACAATTTAGGTCAACTATTACACCTATTTTACTCCGGAACGAAAACATAAAATTACGTACTGCGAAATTAATTTGCACAACGCGAAATAAAATCGCATGACTTAGTACAGAAGTAGAAAAATTTTAAAAATTAAGAAAAACATTAAAAAAAAAAATTAAAAAATGCATGGGTGGTTGGTGTGGCGACCGAACTAATCGGGGAGAAATGTTGCTATGATGTATTTTAAATTTTGCTATGATTTCTTGCAAGATTATGATTTCTTGAAATCTTCTACTTAAAAGCCATTCATGGTCGAACTAGATATTAACAACCAAAAACTTGTCGGATATCCAAATGAACTGCTGTGGTTTGTTCTCTTTTAAACTACAAAATTCGAAATGAAAACTTGCCAACCTTGTTTGCTTGAATACATCGCGCAAATAAAAGCTAAACAAAAGATTTTTCAACTACCAGCCCCCACGATAGGAAGGGAAGATTTAATCTTTGTTTTAAAGTCAAGAAGGCGAGCCAAAGTCAAGAAGGCGAGCCTAGCGAACTGGAACCTTCATATCCTGGATCGTCGAGCACTAAAGGCTGCCACTCTCAATGGGGTGAAAGACGGATAATTAAATAAGTAAGCTATTAAACAATAAACAAATGTAAAAAGCTTTAGATACGTCAGCTTATTTAAAACTTAATCCAAACAAAAGTTAATAAAACATCCCACATTCCTCTACACAAAGAAAATCCTTTTCCCATTTAAAGGCTTTATGCACGAGTATATCTTTTAATAACATCTTTATACACAAAAGGACAACCTACGCTTTCTGTTGAAAAAAAAAAAATAGAAAAGTCATGAATTCTCTTGAATAATGAATGAATTTTAAGAAACTATGAGCAAACGAAAAAAAACTACTCAATCCATCCTACAAGTTGCACGCACGCAACAGCTCCCTTTCTTTGTGCTAACAGAAAATAATAATAATAAAGAAAAAAGTTTGACATAAGTTATGCGAACAGGAAAAATCCCCCACCCACGCTAATATCTGCACCTCTATTAGGTGAACTATTCTTCATCCTCCCCTCGATTGGAGAGAAAAAAAAAGAAAACTTATTGATTTCAATTTCCAGCACCATTCTGCTGTTGTTGACGCTTCTCTGAACTGGCTAGCTGCTAACTGCTAACTGCGCTTTATGTGACTTCAAGGCACCCAAACCCAATACAACACATTCACTCACCCAGAATATGTATTGATTAATTTTTATCGCAAAAAACTATCGCGCACAAGTGAAATTATTATATCCTTGAGACGCCGGCCGGCCGGTTATCCTTCGTTGAATGCTTTTGAGAACATTTTTTTTTTTTTTTTTTTGCAAAAATGGCAAAAGTTCACTTCTGTGTGTCCTTAGTGACTACCTGAATGGAAACTAGAAGACCTTCAAGAGTTCCTGACTAAAAGGATACATTTTTTTTTTTGCAATATTGCTAATGTTCTTCGGTGATAGGATCTCTGTTTTACTAAGTAATTTACTTCACCAAATGGGGTGAACATAATGTGGAAAAAATATCTTTTGCTGCGTAAAAATATGTATCTAGAGGGGGCTTGGTTTTATTAGCCTAGATAAGAGATAAGGATATTTTGGTTAACTTTTTAAATAAAGGGGCATAGATGAGTGTATAAAATGAAAACCGTTTCGAAACACTATGATCCTGGGAAAAAAAAATGCTCAAGGATCGGACAATATCCGTCCAACTTGAACGAGTATCCGGTTTTCAAGTAAAATTCACCCTGCAACTCCCTTCAACAAAAAAAAAAAAAAGGATCAACCCTGGTCGTTGGCATTTCTCCCAGACTGTACACCAAAATCACCTCCAAATTTAAACAAGGTAACAGTTAACCACCTACCAACAGCAAACGACAAATATCAATAATTCATCCTTCAAGTCGAAGGGTAAAAAAGTTGTTTGGCATTGTTGTGCCACAGCCATAGCCAACCAAGTAGCACCATTGCCTGCGGACTAACCCATCGTTCGACCTGACCCTTCCCCTCAAAGGTCTAAGAAGGTATGTTTAGGCGTCGGCAATCTCAACAATTCAACGGTATTTCAAAATCATTCTCGTGTGATATATTTTAAATTTATTTTTAGTTTTGTACGAGTATAGGTATTCTTTTGACTTGTGGCGTTTTGTGGCAAGGGACGACCATAGACAGGGATCCGGTGGTGGCGGAAGCCATGAACATGGACATGATTTGTGCAGTTTATATTTGGAATTTACGTCTACCACACAGAGACAATGTGAGTAAATTTAATTTACTTCCTGAATGGCACACATTCAAGGGTTAACAAATGAGAAAGGATAACTGGCGGTGCGAAGGAGGGTTAGATGAAGAAACGTGACGAAGATGGTTGAACATGGGATTTTGCACGCCTTGGTTGGTTGTTACGCAATTAAAATCGGTGGTTAACAAGAGGCAATCTTGAAACATTGACTACAAAGGAAAATCCAGAATATTTCAAGGAAAATGTAGGAGTAGCAGTTGAAAAGAAAAAATCAAATTTCACGTGATGGATGGAAAGAAATTTTTCAGAATTAGATTCTTTATTAGAAAGATCTGATGAAATAGGTTTCACGTCTTTAGATTCGTTTTTGAAGGAGTTGATATTGTCGCTTGTCACTTAGCACCCTCGTATTAATAATAGAAGTAAGTTCCTGCTCCAGCCACTCCAAATGTATTTCCGGCTTACAAGGTCGAATCGAAAGCCTTCTCGAAGTCGATGAACAGCAAATAAAGCGGAGTCCTATTCGATGCATTGCTCAGTGATGATCCGTAGGGCGTGATTTACATATGTATGAAGGAAGTTTTTCATCCAGTCGAGCATGAAGGACGAGGGAAGCACTAGAAGTGAGTGGAACAGTGGTTCATCGATGGCCAACAGAATCTGGTAACAATACCCCAGAATAGTGGCGTTAACCACGCCCAGCCGAAGTGGAACCAGCACTCAAAAAAAAACGATAGTTGCCGGCGTACGAGTTGCTATCCTAGGAAGATTTAGCTGTCAGTAGCAGGCCAGAAGAGTAGACTATACCCATCAGCGCAGAATTTTTTGACTTCAGAACCGCAGAGAATTTGGTCCATCTATAGCATGCGTTAAAAAGGAAAAACGACGGAGGAGTCTCAGAGTGGCATCTATGAACGTGGCAACGGTGAACGTGATTTATTTTCGCGACTGCTACTCTACTTCACGAGTTAGTTGCATTAAAGAGCACACAGGCAGCAACTGCAAGTACGTCGACTTTATTACAATCTATCGAGGGGAAGTCTGAAAAGCCTGCTCATCAGGAGACACAGAAATCCTAGCAGTCTTTCAAGATCAGTAGTAGTTAAGGCAGCTGTTTTCTGAGGCAGCTGTTTTCTGAGGCGGTTATTGGACTGTGAGCAAAAGTTTTCCAGTAGCTAAAAGAAAAGGAAATAGTTTGGAGTATTACTAACGGAAAAAGTGCGGCTATGACCATAGGACTCACATAATACAACGTGTCCTCAGAAAGGGGAGCTTCGAGCCTGCCGCTCGAATCTGAATCACGAAGGGCCCATTTTTCCGAATAACCTTGTGCGGGAACAATCTGCAACAATTCTTGGATATGATCTCAGAAAATCTCTCTCACATGATTAGGGACTGGAAGCTGTCCAGTGAATACTCTTTCTCAGATTACTAATACATCAAATTTGTTGTTAAAGAAACCAATCAGTCTCTTATAACTACAATAAAACAAAAGCTACTGGTCTAAATATAGGGAATTAATACGAAAAAGATTCCTAGATCCTATTAAAAGCATCCTTGATAACCTTTTAAATCCAAAACCAAATCAAGGAGTCTGCGAAGATTAGGGACTTTCGGAAGGGCTGTCAGCAGATTTTCAACCGCTTAAAGAGATTTAGACTTTGGCCAACATTGGAGAGATTGATAGGTAAAATATCTACATATATGTATTCGCTGCAGCATTGGCCATAACTTTCTGCAAGCCTCTCAACATGCGTACTGCAAAGATTAGTAGAAACAACACTACACTCGCTGGTACGCATCACTGAAAATTCTTTAATGTTTAAGGGGTATATCAGGATATACTTAGAATAAAACACCAACTACTATTTATTCACACACAAAAAAAAAATCGAAGCCAATACCAATTCCAAGAGGGGGACAAGATCTGGAAGGAAATTAGCATCGCTTTCTCAGATCACTATACAGGGTGGTTGATATGAACTGTTGCCAACTTCACGTCGCTGTGTCTGTCAAACTATGCTGAAAATTTGACAGTTGTTAATTCATTCCATTGCTGACAAGCTACACACGCTTGTCAGCAATTTTTTTTTTATCGAGTATTTAGTTTTTGTTCTATCGACAATGGAATTCAAACGTAATAGTGTTATTGCCCTTTTTTTTGGCTGGGAAATCACAACCAGTTCGTGAGCTGGAACATTTGAAAGTGAACAAAATGTTTGTCTGTCGCACCATATCGCGTTACAACGAAACCGGCAGCATTGCAAAACGCTATGGGGGTGGTCCGAAAAAGACAGCAACATCGGCAACAGTAATTCGGAGTGTGAATCGAACGAAATCCTAGGCGTAGCGGAAGTAAAATGGCTTCTGAGCTAAACATATCCAGAGAAGGGATGCAATACATTTTGAAAAATGAACTCGGACTCAAGGCTGATTCCTGACCACCTGACCAAAAAAAAGTCAGAGTGGAAAGAGCAAAGGAGTTGATCCGCTTACACGCAAGCGCAGAGAGCAAAGAGGCTTTGCCTTGGCTATAGTGGGGTGTAATATCTTCACTGATAGCAAAGCTACGATTTAGTCCCTGAAATCAGTGTCCTTCACTTCTTAAACCGCTCTAGAGATGTCTTAGCAGCACAATATGCATCCGTCACACTGATAATTCTACCGGAAAAGTAATTATCTCAGGTCATTTATTCTAAATAGCAGCTTTTAGTTTTGGTAAAACTTCAAGGCAATAAGGTGCTATTGCCGCAAAAAGTTTACCAGGATTACTGCTTCGGCATTCCAGAAAACTGTGGCCATAAAACTTTGTTTAACTGACTTTTCTTGTTTGAATTTTTCCTTGGGCAAGCAATGCATTTTGGTCTCGGCATCACATTGGTAGTTCCAAGTCTCACTGTCAGTTACGATGCGAACAAAAAAGTTGTCTCGAAATTGTTTAAAAGCAAATCTGCAGCTTTAGCTTTTTGGATCATGTGTTCTGCGCGCAAGGTTTTAAGCACCCATCATGCTAAAAGCTTGGAAAGTGCCAAATGATCAGCCATAGGGTAGATTAACTTATCCATAACAAATGTCAAACCTGCTGGCTATTTCCGATAGATATCCGTCGTTAGAACACACGTCCACATTGGTTGACTTTGATCATCTTTGAGGTTCTCTGTGACTTCTTTAGAATGCTTGATCGACTCAAACATTTGAGTGCAGCTTGGTGATTGATCGTCGAAAGAATTTTTAAGACATCAATGATGTCATTCATGTTTGGTCGAATTTCGAAATAAAAATTTTCCATTCCACGACAGATACTAAATTAATATTGTCAACATTTGATCCCAAGACTTGTACTCGTATGAATGTGGCCAAGATTGTGTTGATTTTAAGGAAACTCTTACTCACGTCCTTTGTTAATGTCCAACACTACCTAGAGGCAAGCACGGTGCATTTCTTCGAAAATTATTGTCGAGAGATTTCATATGATGGATTTAATGGTAGCTAATTTATTAAAGGTAGCTTTTCAGGTTTTGCCAAAATAAAAAGCCCCTCAGCAATCGTGTCAGGTACGATGTGGTTTTACAATGGTGCACCATTAGCATTTCGAGTGAGGCTATCTAAACCAACACCTCCACTTACAATACCTACCTATATATAATACGTACAGCAAAGCGTAGCATTCAGACAATCTATTGTGGGTAAAAATGTGCATCTTAACTCGTACGAGACTGGCAAATTTAAAGCTAAACTTATGTAGAGTTACTTTTTAAACCAGAATGGAGGGCGAGTCATTCGCCCTAGAGGCAAGCACGGTGCATTTCTTCGAAAATTATTGTCGAGAGATTTCATATGATGGATTTAATGGTAGCTAATTTATTAAAGGTAGCTTTTCAGGTTTTGCCAAAATAAAAAGCCCCTCAGCAATCGTGTCAGGTACGATGTGGTTTTACAATGGTGCACCATTAGCATTTCGAGTGAGGCTATCTAAACCAACACCTCCACTTACAATACCTACCTATATATAATACGTACAGCAAAGCGTAGCATTCAGACAATCTATTGTGGGTAAAAATGTGCATCTTAACTCGTACGAGACTGGCAAATTTAAAGCTAAACTTATGTAGAGTTACTTTTTAAACCAGAATGGAGGGCGAGTCATTCGCCAACGGCGAAAAGGGATATCAAGAAAGAAAGAAACTTAAATAAAAGGCTAACACTTAATCGATCGGCAATACAAGGCATTTTGATCGCTGTTTGTCAATAGATGGCTACAGCAGTAAGTACTGGTCGATTTTGACATATCCAAAACGTCATGAACCGAGCTTAGACATATGGTAAACAAACTGTTTTGACACATTAGTGACTTTGTTTTGGCGTCATATACTTATGGTTGTGTGAAAATGTCTGATTTTGTGCCAAATAATCGTCATTTGCGGGAAGTGTTCATTTTCTTCTTTCATTCGAAGAAAACGGCGGCTAAAGCGCATCGAGAGCTCCAAAAAGTTTACGGAGATGCTGCTCTAAGTAAAACAACGTGCCGTGATTAGTTCTGTCGCTTCGAAAACGCTGAATTGGAGGCATTGTTCGATGAGGTTCCATGCCAAACGCAAGAACAGCTTGCTTCAGTATTAGGAGTCACCCGTCAAGCCATTTCCAAGCGATCGCATGCGTTTGTGAACAATTGCTCCAGCGGCAAAAAAGGAAAATGAATTCATTACAGCAACCCAAAGAAAAGAAAGTCATGGGGACTGCCCGGTCATGCTTCTACGTCGTCGGCTCGGCCGAAAATTCACGCTGCGAGGATTATGCTGTGTATTTGGTGGGACCAGGTCGGTGTCATTTATTATGATTTATTATTATACGCTCGGCCTCACGTTGCCAAACCCGTTAAAACCTACCTGGAAACGCTCAAATGAAGACCTACCCCACCCACCATATTCCCCAGATATTGCGCCATCCGATTATTACTTGTTCCGTTCGATAGCACATGGTCTGGCTGATCAGCAGTTCTGCTCAAATATACATCAAAAAATGGCTTGATTCGGGGATAGCCTCAAAAAATGAACACTTTTACCGTAACGGTATTCGAGCTCTGCCAGAAAGATGGGAAAGAGTTGTAGCTAGTGATGGGCAATACTTTGAATTATGCATTTGTATTTGTAACCATTTTTTCACAATAAAGTTGCATTTTCATAAAACTTAGTTGCGCACCTAATAATTTAATGGATTTTTGATCATCAGAAAATAATGTTTGAAGCAAAATTTACAGAAAAGTAAATTATTGGCAAAAAAAAAAGAATTATTTGCTCAGCAGAATATAGCCTTTTGATGAGCAAAAGGAAAATAGTAGATCAGCAAATATGTTCAGATCATTTGAAAAATTGATTTGATCAGTAGAACATATGTATCTGCTTGATTAGTTGAAAATAAGTTATTAACAGAAAAATTAAAAAAACAATCAGCAAAAATGTTAGGATTCACATGATTATTTTTCTTGAAGCATTGTTTCTTTCTGTTGATAAAATAATTAATTTATGCTGAGAAAGCATTTTTGTCAGCTCATCTTTTATTTTTCTTGCTACTCATTTACTTTTTCTGTTGATTTACTGATTGAAAAATGATTTTCTTGCGAATGATATAAATATATGTTTTTTTTGCTGGTAGGAGTCTATTGTGGATTTTGTCCTGTTTAGGCACAACCGAGGCATGATGATAGAAAAAGAAAAAGATTCAAGTCTTCGAAACCCTTAAGTACCATAAAATACCACATTTAAGATGAAAACCATTTAACATGCAAAATGTTTACCTAAACAAATTCGGAGGGGCATCTCCCATTGCAAAGAAGTCGGTTTCCTAACTATCTCCGGTGCCCTACCAAAGAGATATGTATAGGCATGTACATATATGTATACCTCTTGGTAAACAGAATGTTTTCCGGTAGAATACGAGCACAACAACTCAAATGGAAATACCTTCGCATGCATGCACATAACAGCTCATTCTCAAGATATGTCATTCTTGAATGAATTCTGTAGTATCATCTATTTGGTAATCCCTATTCGGTTCGTTATAAGAATTACAAATAGTTTTCTTGACTTTTCAACTGTCATCCGATATAAAGCAAGATAATCTGGAAAATCTCCTTCAATTTTTTTTTTTTTTTTGTATCTTTTGTTTTGCTCGTGCTTTTCTCTCTTCCCCTTTGACAATATGATCCGGAGCGCATGGAATAATACGCCGCAACACAAATCCATCTTCCCGTCCAATTCACTGACCTTGATACTTTATCATTCCTTTTCAAAAAAAAAAAAATTCCTAGTATATATATAAATATGCCATTCGGATACTGTAGTAGCTAGGATTTCCGCCCCCAAGGTGGTTGATGTGGTATGTGGTTCGCCTCGCGTTGTAAGGCTTCATTTCGGGCGAATACATTCTTCAAGGAGCCAGGATATTTGGCACGCTTGTGACATTAATGTGTAACTTTTTCCCATTTAATTGCATGTTTTCCATGTCTTGGGACGATGGAAAATCAATCTACCGGTAGCTGGAAGGCTACTATACTACGCCTTGTGCACGTGCACTTAGCGAAACGATATTAAAAGAAACATTTAATCTCCTCAGGCTTAGTCTTGGTTCTTAATTGACCAGAGGCATGCAATAATTGGATTTTGACTAAGGAATAGCTTACATTTGACACTTAATTTATTTTTAAAATATTACCTGTGTGACTAGCTTCTTTGATGAGGTCATCGATGAGTTCATCTCTCACGTTGATTCCGAGATTTTTTAGCATAAACTGCAATTCGTTGGCTGTTACACGTCCATCTCGATTTCTGTCCAACAAATCGAATGCCGTCCGGAGATCTGGAAGTAAACAAAGAATACAAAATTATAAGATACATGCATAGAGTTAAGGTACGAGTAATTCAATTATCCTTTCACAAGTTGCAAAGTCCATTGCAAATGAAACTCATTTCCTTGACTTCATCTCTATCTCTCTCATTAGGAGACACAATTCAGATTGCTACACGTGTCCCGGAATATTACAACTTTCTGACACTTAACAAGTTTCCATTTCAGAAAAACAGACACACACAATGGGTTAGTAGTGAGTAAAGCGGGGGTAACAAAAGTTTGTTGCAGGACATGAGGAGACACGAGAGGCGGCAATGAGAGAGATCCGTTCCGAATCCAATTAACCCGAGGAAATGCAAGAATAACAGAACCAGAACCCAACAACAATTGAGCACCCAAAGGCAGAAAGTCTTCTGCTTTTTTTGTTTTTTTGTTTTTAGTGTGAAACACACAGCAGCAATACGAGTAGTAATCAGCTGGAATGGAAGCCAAGCCCCCCTCGCAAAAGAAAAACAATTATGTGGAACTTTTGTCATAATTTTTGGGAGGATTTTTAATGGCCAGGCTTAGAAATTTTATGCTATTTTGTAGGTCGACAAGGATCTTTCAAAAGATGATGGCTTCTCATTAAATGTAACTTAGTCGTTGCCCGTATCTGATGAAATGAACTGGAGCAGGTGTTTTAATGGATTCGATGATAGTTCTTTTGCATACACAGGGGTGTAACTCACAATTGAGGTGAGATAACAAATTGTTAGGGTGTACATACAATGGCTTATTGATTACAGTTTGTAAGCATACATAGTACCAACTGGTAAGTATATATGACACAATAATACTTTATGAACTTTTAGAAGGTGTGTTCTCTGAGCCAGAGGGAGGGAACGTTTTTTCTTTGATGCAATCGCTGGGTGAAAGTGATTAATTATGATGTCGTCCCTTAGAACTATCATTAATCTTAGTGGAATACCTACAACTTTTTAGTTGTCATTCGAGGTAAGTATACATACATAGGTTTGGGAAGTTCGAAAGATCTTATGATAGGATTCCGCAAATCGATGACGGCAAGTAGCCTTGTGCCACCCCCGACTAAGAAAAACCAGCCGCAAGTGCGCGCGAATCCAACGTATTGATGGCCAGATTTTAGAGCAGAATAAGATAGAAGCCACCAGTGAGAATAAAAAGGAGAATCATGGTTCAGTGCAGAATCTACTACCTAGGGGAGATATCGATACCACAAGCTTTTATTTCTGAATTGGATGGTACTCCTATATTGGCAACACTTGGCTTTTGCAGTGTTTCCGTCGATTTTTGTTAATAATTTGTGGTCATATTCGGAAACTAGCGTAATAACTGTTTTCGGGGGATGCATCGTGTTCGAGATATTCGCAGTTAAAACTGATTTCCATTCACTGCAATCCGAACGTACATATGTACCCTCAATGTCAAATCATAAACGAACGCCATGCTTATCATACGCGAATTTCTCTATGACAGCTAAAAAATCGTGTGTATAGTGAAACTTAAAGAAAACACATACAGAAAAGTAACAATCCATCTTGACCGGATCGTATTATACTCTACCTTTTAACTCACCCCTAATAAAGTGGGCGTGGCATTGCGAAATTCTTAAAACAGATGCAATATCTTTCTATACAGAGCATATTTTCGCGATTTTGAAGACATGTTATCACAATACTGCTGTTACAACTTTTTCTTAGCAGAAAGTGGGCGTGGCTCCCAAAATTTGTAACTGAAGTTCACAGATTCTGATGAAATATTCATAAGACTTAACAGTCATCGTAAATAGCTTTGAAAAAGCAATATATGACTTTTTAAATAAAACGTTCCCAAGAAGTGGGCGCGGTTATGTATAATGTAAGGACGACCTAGACAATATTTTTTCAGTTTCTAGCAAAAGAATTTTTTTTTTTAAGCGTCTATGGTCAAATTTTAAAAATTTTTATACTTGTATTGCTCAGGAAAAATTGTAGGCCCAGAAAGTGGTGAATACGAACGGATGGACATGGCTAGATCGACATAACTTTTAATGCTGATCACAAATATACGAGTATATACTTTCATCAAACTTAATATATCCTTTGTGGAAAGGGTATAAAAAACATTCAATTTCCGTTTTTTTTTATTATGCTTTGGGCACACTTTTTTTGTGCACCATTCCATAAAAAAGCTACATAGTTATGCAATAAACATGTTGTCAGACAGACACGTACTCCATGTCTACCCTGAGCTGCGACGATCACGTCACTTGCTACTCATTACAGGCAATCAGTGAACGGATGTTTCACGATTTTTGTTCATTCCCTATCTATTCTGCTATTCTATATCCACATATTAGTAAAAGGCGTTGTTGTGAATGAAAACAAATGCATTGTTGAAGAGGGTTTTAAAAATATTAAAATTTAGAAATTAAATGCTTATGTGGGATATATTGAAATATACAAACCGCCACAATTTGATTCCGAAGTGTCATTATGACGTTAAATTGCTTATAAATGTTAACAGGATTTTTTTTTATTTTTGTAGCTTGTTGAACTAGATTATTTCATCGTACACAAGTTAAAGTGAAAAATATACGAAAAATTACGAAAAATCGAGTTTATCTTTAAATTACAAGGAAACTGTAACCAATATGCTTCCAAAATGTTTTAGAATAGTATGTACTGTACAATCTGTGTTCGAATATGAGCACAATTGGTAAAATTGGTATAGTTTTGAGGAAGATAGAGCCAAGTCAAAAAGATGGTCAATAAAATATAAAAACCGGTAAAAGTTAGACTCATGCTTCCAACATATTTTTCACTGAAAATGCAATGCTCTAAAACCTATTTAAGAAATACACTAAATAGGTGCCGCCGGCCGTTTCAAAACAAATGTTTCGAACTAATTGTTTGTAAATTAGTTTGTTCTACAAACTTTTTCACTGAACAATATTTATCCAGAATTTATCAAACAGTTGTTCGATGTTCGAAAAGTACGCTCTGATTCCAAAATAACAGACAATTGAACGCAGACTCCTCTAGGGAATTTGATATGCTCGTACAGCTTACAATAAGGAAGATTGGCTCTTACCGTCTCCTCTGTTCCAGACAAACTGAAACATCACTTAACCAACCTAGGCAAGAACTTTAAACTAAACTGAACTTTGTTTTCAGTTTTTCAGTTTGTTCCTTACCGGAATAGTATAAACGGAACACTAATAAATTCAACACTGTGTCTGGGTGTCCGTCTGTTCATGTGTCTGTCACACGCTTATAACTTTTGAACCGTTTGAACTAGAGTGCTAAAATTGTTCACGAAATATTGTAGTATAGGACAAAATAGTTAAGGACAAAGTTAAAAAAAAATATTTGTATGATTCTTTTGTGGGCCTAATAAAAGAAATATTTTTACACCCCACCATGTGACATATCAAATTAAAGCTGAACTTTCAAGAACTCCAAAAATATAAAAAATATTTTTTGGATAGAAAAAACAAAAAAACCTCAAAAAACAGATAATTGGCGATTAGTGCGAGAAATTTGAAAAAAAAAAAAATGGCAGCATGTGAATTTATAAGGAGATAAGACGAAAACAATATAACAAATTCTTTAACATAACTCACATGACTCAAAACCCAAATTTCATCAAATTCTGTTCGGTAGTCCTTGAGTTAGACGAATGGGAAAAATTTCTTTAACGTTAATTATTTCACATCTTACTCCCACTCCATTTAATTTAGATTAGTTTCAAGTGGAACTACTAACGGATCAGTCTAAGTCTAAGTCTACGTACCGGATTTCATCGGAATCCGTTCACGGGTTTTTGATATTTTTGAAACCCAGTCACCCACTTTCCACTCACACTTGGGCCGATTTTAAGAGTTTTTAGACGAAATGATCTACGAATCAGGATATACTCATCCATTAATATGAAATGTCTTTAGTGGTTCTCAAGCGAGCTGTGTAATGACAAACATGTAAGCAGGCATGAAACAAAAAGTGTTTGCTTGACCTGTCCCTTCCAAGTATGACCATAACTTATTTTTTTTCTGTAAATTAACGAAAAGGAATAATAATGATAGTTAAAATAACGGTATAGAACACTAATAACACGAAGCTCGACTTGCACTTGACGAATTTTAAAAAATCTCAGGATGGACGAACCTATAATGCTGGGACAAGCGTCCCGGGATGCTTTTTGATTCTGCTGGAGATTAAAATCTTCTGGAAAAATGTCTCCTGTACAACATGGTTTATCTACACAATAGCCTCTACTTAACAAGAGAGTACCAAATGGGTTAAAA
This sequence comes from Pocota personata, assembly GCA_963082735.1. Lineage (NCBI taxonomy): Eukaryota > Metazoa > Arthropoda > Insecta > Diptera > Syrphidae > Pocota > Pocota personata. The sequence continues at coordinate 32,523,002 of OY720431.1, read as the reverse complement.
GATAAACGAGGGCAGTCTTCGGGTCTTGTGCATATGTATTCGTATCATAGTTGACTATAACAATAAAGGACTCTTTAACCGATGATCAGTTAAAGTTAACCGAACTAAGAATTATTGATGCTGTAGATGATTTGATTCTGAAACGGATGGGGTTTGCAGTATCCTTAGGTACAGGGTAATTCTTTAAGATATTCAAACAACTTAACTGCGAAGACTATAACACTATAGAATGTCGTCCCGTCGACGAGAAGATATTACATCTGAGTATCTTATGCATAAGTATGTACAAGGAAGTATAGTAGGTAATCTGCAATACGTTGAGTCCGAATTTCTTGATAGATAGATAGTGCTGTATAAGTTTCAAACTTTTCGAAGTTAGATGCTTGTGAATAAACAGTGGTAAACGGCTCCGGTCTACTCGGACTGTAGCGTCATCAAAAGTAAAGTGTTGCAATTTTGCAAAACCGCTTCTCTCGTTTATGACCTATTGGGAACTACCACAGTGCAAATTTTAAAGTTTTTATGTCTGCAGGTATCAGAGATATAGTGAGTCTATGGGTTTTGATTTTTGCATTAATTAATCACGTACACTTCCATACAAACCTTGTCTAACCAGTTAATTAGCTGCACAATTCTCTTTCTTTAACAAGTCTATAAAATTCCAATAAAAATTCCACTCATTATTTCCTTTGTCTCTTTAACGATTACCTCACTAGTATTAATTACAAAAGGTGGGAATGTACCTCCATTATTCTCAGCAATTATGTCCATGACACATTAATTTCAACTCAATCGTTTATGTGTCTCTTCGACTAGCTAATCAAATGGCTTTTACCTACCATCACCCCGTTGAGAGATGAACCTAGCCTCCAATATACCTTAAGTTCTGTAGAATGTCCTATAAGCAATCAAATTCAGGTGTAGGCTTTATTGTTTAATGATTAAAACTGTCGTTGCGTGAGAATAGCCACTTGGTTCGAAAGGTCAAATTCATTTGTTTGGCGTCTTAAATGCCAAAATACAAAAAAAAAAAAAAAAAATGTAATCCAGAGGGTACATAAATAATGTTTCATAAAAAGATTTTTATCACCGTTATAATAAAAGAAAAAAATATTTATGGTAATTATTCAATTACTTAACAATTGGACGAAACAAACCGAGGATAAGTGGCCAAAACGCAAAAAATAAAAGAATTTTTTTTTTTTTTTTATGGCTCTGAGTAAAAGTTGAATGATAATGGAATCAATTTCACAACTGAAGTATGAGATAGAGATAGGCATTTCTTTTCATTGTCAAAATGAATGACGAATTGTTTCCAATTTGTTGGTTATTTTAGACAAAAGTAACCGGACTGCTCACATTGTAAAGAGAGCTACAGATATTTTTACATGCGCCTATAGGGGAAAGTATTGGTTTTCTCTGAAAAATTTCGATTTGTAGATTTTAATCAAACTTTTGAGAAACTTAAAAAAGTGGGAACATCAATTCCATCTATCTGTCTATCTGTCTGTCTATATGTAAGGTCGACTGCAGCCTGGGCTCTCATCGCGTAACTTTTAAGACGATCATCGTCCAAACGATTGTATTAAACGACGTCGTCAAAAGTTTGCTTCGCGTAACATCACAATCGCATCGCCCCGTCGTGTCGTCCATCGTTTAAACTGTTGACAGTTTGAGAAACAGTTTGAGAACTACTAAACACATTAAATGTCATATCGAAAATGGCATTTATGCTGTCACTGTTCAAATTTAAGCTATGTCTTCCCTTTCTATTGAAGAAAATGTCCTCATTTTCTCGCGGTCTTTGAAAATATAGGTGGGTACCATCCACGCATCCGATAACTATGGAAATAAAATCACTAGTATAATTCGAAGAACCGAAAATATGGATATTTATACTTAGTTCCAGGGATTGCATATTTGTGATAAAACCACTGCTTTGTCTCTTCTTTTCGTATTTCGTTGTCCATATCCCATGTAATCCAGATTGGACAGAGCTTTAGTTCTAACGCTTTTATGGTCTCGCAAACTATCTCTGAAAGGGTACTTTGTGCAACAGAAATACCAAAGTCGTTACCAGTCAACCATTGGTAGCCACCTCCAGCTAGGATCTCTAAGGTAGCACCAAATCTTAAAATTGGTGGAATGTTGCTGACCGCGAGCCGCTCCTTGGGTTAACAGTTTCCAACACTAATACAAACGCCTCTTTTGATAAGCGAAAACATTGAATAAAACTAAAATGCAAAATCGGATTCAGCAAGGTTATTGATTAAAAATAGTTTATAATATTTTTACTTTTTCGTTGGAAGTGAAAGAGGATCCGATGCATCTCTAAACGTCCTTCGCATTCGCAATAGTCCGACCGAATTTTCACTTTCTTCGTCATCGAAAAACAACACATTGTAATGAGACGCATTTTTTTTTTGTATTTGCTACTATTTTTATCATTTTTATTTAAAATGTAATCAACAAAACTAAACAATCAACCACGAAGTTTAAAACGATTGTAAAATAGCAATCGTTCAATCGCAATCGTTCAATCGTCGGTATTTGACAGTTTAATAAGTTATACGAAGCATTAGTGAATCGCCCAAAACGACGTCGTCCAAACGATTGAACTATTTTAGTGTTACACGAAGCAATACAATCGTCGAAACGACGTCGTCAGACGATCGTTGTCTTACGCGATGAGAACACTGGAGTCTTTGGGTTCACAATTCGAAGCGAAATTGAATTTTCATTCTATCCCCAAAATTAAGGGTACTTTACTATGACCGATTTTGAAAAAAAAAATTCCTCGAAAACAGCTTTAAAGATTTTGATAAAATTTCACATTTAAGTTTGGCTAGAAGTATAACGGTAATTTACTTATTAAGCGGTTTTTAAAAATTAGCTATTTCTCGGGTATGACTCAATCGATTTAGTTCAAAGTCCATATACTGGTATGAACAATATTTGACATATGCAACTTGGCAGACCAAGTTTTGGAAAATTTGTATTGAATTGTTTGTAAAGGATAAAAAAAAAAAATCATCTTACTGATTGATTTTGCTTAAATTTCAAACTGAGACATTTGTAAATAAGCAACATATATTGGCACATATTTTTATTTAAATTTAAAATTTAAAAAAAATTGGTTAATAATTTTCCAAAACTTGTTAAACAAACCATGACCGTGGGGAAAACGTGGGACGCTATCTGGTAGCATACGTCTATTATACAGGGTGTTTTTTCGGACTGCGGCTGATTTGAAAGTGGAATTATTTAAAAACCCTTTGGGTTTTATTATAAATACATTATGTATTCAATGCCATTAATGATGAAAAATAATGTCGGGCACCTCTAGCAGTGTCGAATTTTTCATCACATTCTACAGCATGTCATCCGGAATATCTGCAATTGCGTTGCGTATATTGACCCTACCTGGAAATGTTTGTTTCACAATTGCTATTGTTAATCTGGCTGTATGGCATGTGGCACCATCTTGTTAAAACCACATGTTTCGGAGACGAAGGCGAGCAACTTCAGGCAAAAAAGAAGTTCCCGACGACTTCGATCGTCAGTGACAGTTTTGCCACCGTCATTTTCGAAAACAAAATGGCCCACCAGCCCAAACCGCACACCAAACAGTCAAGGGTGAAGAGGTCGTTCATGAATTGCTCATGGATTTTCCGCTCCCCATATCTGGCTACTCTATTTGCTTACAGCTCCACTCAAATCAAAATGCGCCTTGTCACTCATAATAAATTTTTGAAAATTCAATTGATACATTTTTGAATCCACATTGACGTTGGAGAAATCCCAATTTGTTGAGCACGACGACAAATCTATGTTTCCGGACTTTCACTCACATTGTCCCACACTGCATCAATGTTTTGTTGTGTAATCGCTGTACGACGTAATCCAGGCTTCGGTAAATCACTTACTGTTCTCGAAATTGTGGATAATTTTTTGAATAGTGCTCTTTACAGGCACTCCAATTCGACCAAAAAAAATCACGTTTTGCAATAATTGAAGAACCATTTTGATTAAATGTTTTAATCACTAAAACACGTTGTAGTAGTATCAAACTCTTTATGTTGAAATGGCATTGACAGCTGAACATTACTGCCAACTTTCACATAATAAAACCATCACTGAAAGAAATGACGCCAATTTGTTCGTTAATTTTGGGGTTCGAATAAAATTTCCACAAATTGTGTCCCCACAGACCCCAGATATGAAGTTTGAAGAAAATTCATCCAGCCGATTAGACTGCGGACAAACAGACAGACAGAATTAAGAGTCTGATCAAAATCTTGAGATTGAACTTTTTCGGGAAACCAATACTAGTCTTAAAGGCGCAAGTAAAAATATTTGTTCACCCCAACATGCGGCAAGCTGAGTTTCCAAAGAAATCGAATATGTAACAAGTAATCTTTTTGGACACAAATTGTTTAAACAAAAACCTCAATAACCAAGGCAAAGACGAGGTCCCGCCCTATATTTTTATTACACAAAATTTTAACAAAATTGAGGGTTTGTAAAGTCCATGCGAAAAATTCCAGGCATAAGACGTTTTCAGAAAAAAAAAAAAAAAAAATACTGGAAGTCGTGGGTTTAATAATCACCCCACAATATCTTATCACAGCTCCATCTGATTTGGATAATTTTAGACTAAATACATCTACGAGTATATGTCCGACTTACTTTGATGTCTACATTTCATACAAATCGTTAAGTGGATCTTGAGTTTGTGAGAAAGATGATTCGAAGTTTAACTCCCCCTCATATCTTACCATTTATTTGACTTACATGCGAAATTTCATCAAAATCTGTTCAGAAATCCTTAAGTCAGACGAAAAAATGAAAAGACACTAGCGCTGGTGAGTGCGATAGATCTATCAAGTTAATTTTAAATGCCCCTGCAAGAGTTTTCTGATCAGCATAATAAAATTATTTGATCAGCAGTTTAGTGGGCTTTTGATCTGCAGGAAGTTAAAAACAAAATCAGCAGACAAGATAGATGATTCGCAAGAAAAATAAAAGATGAGCTATAAAAACGTTTTCTCAGCAGAAATTAATTATTTGGTCAGCTGAATATAGTTTTTTTTTTACTGAACAGTTTTAATCAGCAGAATATATTTTTTTTACTAGCGGAAAATTAAATTTCAGCAAAAAAATAAGAAAAAAACTCTTTGAAACTAGATTCCTTCTCTTCACTTTCTTCTTTTTAAAGCATTCTTTCTTTTTGACTATCAAATAATTAATTTTTTCATCTTATTTCTGATTTGTCTTGCTAATCATTTACTTTCCCTGCTGATTTTGTTTATTATTTTCTGCAAATCAAACAAATATCTTTTGCTGATCAAAAAATTACTTTTTGCTGATTGGAAAAGATTTTCTTGCGGATGCTTGTCACTTTTTTCTGATAGCATATTGTGCTGGCCGTTTAATTGTTTACCTGATCACCTATAATATTAGAGGTAAATAAATATGAGATGTATAATTCTGGTGTCTTTTTCGATTTACCCTGTATTTCAACCCGCTTTCAAAGGAATATGGTCACGTTACGTATACACAATCTTCTAACGTGCAAAACATTATCTTAGCCCCATAATATCTCCTTACACTTAGCATATTACTCTTAACACTTTTAATATGCATCATAGCACGCCAAAACTTGAGTTACCGAGGCTGTGGCGACTGGCGACATACACGCGAAATGCGGTAATGCCCACGTTTTATTGTCCAAGGATTAGCAGAACCAAAAATGCGGACATCAGAGAATATTTCTTCGACGACTTGGGCAATAACTAGAACAATTTTACTTCTACGAGGGTGGGTCGATAAGTCCCTGAAAATTAACACAAATTGTGTCGTCACCTTAAATTTAATTTTTTTTTGTCAAAAATAATCTTTCAAAACAATGCACCCAAATTTTCAGACAGATCAAATAGTTTTGTTGTGGCAGCCATTTTATATAGACGCCTACTAGCATTTTCGTTAAAATGGAAAAAAAGTGAATTTCAAGTGCTCATTAAACACTATTTTTTGCGAGAAAAAACTATCACGCAAACCAAACAAAAGCTTGACAAATATTATAGGGACTCTTCACCATCGATTGGAACCATTCACCACTGGTTTACTCAATTTCGGTGCGGTCGTTCAAGCACAAGTGACGCCGAACGTTCTGGTCGCCCAATTGAGGTCACCACACCAGAAATGGTCGACAAAATCCGTGGTTTGATAATGGACGATCGGTGAGTGAAAGTGCGCGAACTTGAAGAGGCCACAGGCTTATCACATGGCTCAGTGATTTCGATTTTACATAAATATTTGGACATGAAAAAGCTTTCCGCAAGATGGGTGCCGCGTTTGCTCACAATCGACAACAAACGCATTCGTTTGACAACTTCAAAGGTGTCTTTGGCGATGTTCCAAAAAAATTCGGCTGAGTTTTTGCGCCGTTTCGTAACCGTGGATGAAACATGGATTCACCACAACACACCAGAAACCAAGGAACAGTCAAAACAATGGACTTCTCCGGGTTTGTCAGCAAACAAGGTCATGGCGACAGTTTTTTGGGATGCACGCGGTGTTATTCACATCGATTACCTAGAAAAGGGTAAAACGATCACCGGCGCATATTACGCAGAGCTGCTGGATCGATTCCAAGCCGATTTGAAGCAAAAACGGCCGCATTTGGCGAAGAAAAAAGTTCTTTTCACCAGGACAACGCACAGGCGCACAAGTCCGCAGTCGCAATGGCAAAATTGCATGAATTAGGCTGCGAACTCCTCCCTCATCCACCATATTCCCCAGATTTAGCCCCCTGCGACTATTTCTTGTTTCCAAACATGAAGAAATGGCTCGGAGGTAAGAGATTTGGGTCGAATGAAGAGGTCATCGCTGAAACAAACGCTTATTTTGAGGGGCTCGAGAAATCGTATTATTTGGAGAGCATAAACAAATTGGAGAAACGTTGGATGAAGAGTATAGAGCTAAAAGGAGACTATGTTGAAAAATAAATTTTTTTTATACCGAAAAGAGTGTTCCTTATTTAATTTTTCAGGGACTTATTGACCCACCCTCATACTCTTTCTCTTCATCTCTTTTCAGGCTACGCATCCTGCAACGGGATCCACAATGAATCCATAGAAATCCATGTGAGGCAACACGAGCCGTTTGCAAACCATGTGGATCTCGTCTAAATCCTCGGTATTCCTCACTTTCACTCTTCGAAGGGGCCTTCGCCTTTTATTACTCTTCGAGCAGTTTGGGTCTTGTTTAACAGTCATGAGCTTGAAGTTGGTCGAGTTTTAAGGCAGCGCTTTGAAGGGGCTTCTAGTCGTCATTGCTGGACTTTTTACGAGTTCGAGGGAGACTCGAAGAATTTACATAGACTATAGCCCTTCAACGTTAAACCTCTCTTGTGGGCGTAGGAGGTTCATTCGTGTGTCTGATATTAACGTGAAAACTCCACTATGAAAGTGGTCTGAGTCAATGTCTCGGACACATTGAACACGTGTCATCGATCGCACGCATTCATATCTATAACTGAGTGTTCATGCGAGCGACCTGTGCATGCTGACAATTTAAATTAACTTTATTGTGTTTCAGTCTGTGGATTTCAATCAGCATACCCTATGAAGTTTGAAATAGGATATACCTTCGTACATTGACTTGAAAACAATCCATTGACGCTGTGACATTTAACGCCTCGTGCACATGGCAGCTGTTTATTTTCTATTTATTTTTTTTTCTATTTAACTTTTATTCATTATAACAACAAAGTCAAGTTAAATTGTAGAAAAAAAAAAAAAAAAAAAAATATGTTTTATGTTGGAAGAATTTTTTTTTTTTCTATCCACACTTTGTATTCAAATGCCAGTCACTTCAGGATGAACATGATATGCATACAATTCGACGAAGTAGAAAATTTCCATACTAAGCTCGAGATAAGGAAATTTACATTTTTTTTCCACCCCCACCCCACCCAGAGATTTGAAAACGGAATGGGCTAGTAGAATGATGATTTCTCGTCTTCTTATAGATTTTTTTTTTTCTCATTTTGTTGCGATTGAAATTCACTTCGGTGCCTTAAATGCCTTCAATTTGTGCATGATTACTGGAAGCCTGGCTCCTTCTCATTTTATTTTGCTGGTATCCTGTTCACAGGGAGTCAAATGGAATTCCACTCAACGAAGGTTTCTAGTTGAAAGGACAGCATAATCAGTGCTAAGATATTCCCTCTCGTTAAATCGAAAAATTGTTTTCTCTTTTATCTTTCTCCTTCTTTTACTCTAGTAATTCTCACCCGCCCCCCGACCCGTTTAGCGTCTTATCGATATTATCCGATTTAATTTTGTGGGAATTTTTGTAAATGAGAAAAAGGACGTTGGCGCTGAAATAAATTTTACACAGACAGGGTTTTTGGTTACGCATACGCCTCGGAGTCATTGAAGAACTCAAATATTTCTTTGAGCCATTTTGAGGGGATGATTATTATTACTTTATTTATTTTATTTTTTTTTTTAGAGTGTTTTGTGTTACTTGATTTATTTGGAATTGCAGAAACTCGAGGGGAGTTTTGTGTCATGCCTTGCCTTGCTTAGCGAGTCAAATTACCTTAATTTTTGGCACTTTTTAATGAAATAAGGATTTTAGAAGGTCTGTGAATATTTGACACTAATTATTTTTAATAGAATATATGAATAACTTATATCTTATTTACATAATTATGGTGATGATGGTAAATTTGAAATGTATGGGGATGAAGGAAATTGTTGAGATTTCTTTGACATATCCAACAATGACTGTGGTTGGTTGTTTTGGTTGTAAAAAAGCAATGGCCTCTGTTCGTAAGTTGTTGAAGATGGATACCATACTCGTAAGAATGCTTTATTGCATTCATTTCGAAAGTTTTGAGACGACTGTGGGTTTTCGTTTTAAATTAAACTCAAGTTCTTAGAGTATTGGTAAGATATTCGCTAAGAATGACTGTTATTCGTCCTTTTTGACAGGTATCAATACTCGTACTGCTACGAAAAGGCAAAATTCGGAGAAAAATCAGTACATCTTCATGATATATGGTCATGCGTTTAATGGATTTGATGAAAAATGCTTCATCATTATGTAATGCAATGCCAGATGTGCTGTGGTCGGGAAACTACTTCACCGCTCTAAGCAAAGTTTATTTATTTATTTTACCTTAATACAAGCAAGTGCGGGCGATTTCAATATACACATTTCGGATTGGCTTCAACATTCTGGCCAGACAACACCCGAAGGAAGGTATGTTGAACTTTTTGCTGAGATAAACAATTTGACTCAGATTGTAAACGAGCCTACACGTATACCGGACATTGAAAGTCATTCCGCCAACACCTTGAACTTGTTTCTTACTTCTCATCCTGATAAATACACCATTGATGTTCTAGCGCCTCTAGGTCGGTCTGACCACAATATCGTATCAGCTAAATTCTCGTATTCTGACCACACAGTTAAAGAAAAAACTCCTAAAAGAGAAGTATGGCAATACAAGAAAGCCAACTGGAGCGGCCTCAATAGCTTCTTTAGGAGTTTTAACTGGTCGCTATGCTTCCTCGATAGCGACATGGATGCCGCTGCTGATATGATCACTAACACTATACTCTTAGGTGTGAATGACTTTATTCCTAACAGAATAAAGAGCATTAAACCTAAGGCAAACTCGTGGTTAAAAGAGGTAAGTTTTCGGTCTTATAAAGCCAACAAATCTGAGGAAAACCGAAAGAAGTTTAAAGAAGCCAGAAAAGACTGCAATGCCCACATTCGACATGTAAAATTCTTACATGACCAAAAATTGAGGCAAAAAATCGTACAATGTCCCAAAGGTAGTAAAAATTTGTGGTCATTCGTCAAAAATATTAAAAATTCTGCCTCGTCTGCCATCCCCACGCTCATTTACAATGACATTCCAGCTGTCAGCTCCTTAGACAAAGCTAATCTGCTTGCTGCCCATTTGGCAGCGTATACCACGCTGCCAGATAATGCTTTGTCTCCACCTGTATTTGAGAGGATCAAATTTTCCATGGGACAAGTCCATTTTCGCACTCGTACAGTTGCAGGAGTACTCAAAGGTCTCAACATACACAAATCCGCTGGTCCGGATGGTATCTCCCCCATAGTTTTAAAGAGGTGTTCTTCAACGCTGGCAAAACCTCTACGTAAGCCTTTCTGTCTATCCAACTTTTCAGGGCTCTTTCCGAGTAGATGGAAAACAGCATTTGTCCAGCCCGTCCCTAAAAAAGACGAATCTTCCTCCCGGCCAATTACCGACCTATTGCACTTACGTCCCTTCTGTTCAAGGTCATGGAAACGCTGATAAATCGTCAGCTTATGAAATATCTCGATTCACGAAAACTCCTTAATGACCGGCTGTATGGTTTTCGTAGCAACAGGTCCACTGGTGATTTGATGGCATATCTCACCGAGAAGTGGAACCAATCTCTCCATCACTCCGACGAAAACCAGATGGTTGCGCTTGATATTTCAAAGGCATTTGACAGAGTTTGGCATCAGGCTCTTTTGTCGAAAATGCGTGCATATGGCGTCGATGAATCTCTTCTTCAATGGATTAGAAATTACCTTTCGGGGCGTTCAATACAAGTTGTTTTGGACACCAAATAAATGCTGGTGTTCCCCAAGGCTCTGTTTTGTCTCCGACTCTCTTTCTTATTTTTATAAATTATCTCTTGTCTGCAACTTCTAATCCAATCCATTCCTTCGCTGATGACAGTACCCTCAGTTTTTCAAAATTCGTTTCCTAACTCACGTCCTTGCTCTTCGGCCGTACACGGGGAACGTCAACGTATGTTAAACACATTAAATTCCGACCTGGACAGCATGATTAAATGGGGTTCAACTAATAGAGTGGAATTTAATGCTTCCAAAACACAATGCTGTCTTCTGTCTCTCAAGCGAAACCAAAACCCTCAACCACTATCCATGGATGGTACTTGCATCATTGAAACCGAAAGACTTGCCATTCTCGGTATGTGTATTAATAACCATCTTCGATGGAATGAGCACATATTCGAGGTCGCCAAAAAATGCTGCAAAATGTCTAGGATTCCTTAAACGGTGCAAGAAATATTTTACCCCGTCTGACCTAGCCTCAATTTATAAGGCATTCATCCGCCCTAAGCTGGTATATAACGCCCATATCTGGTCTGGTGCACCTAAGACCTTTCTGCACATTCTTGGTAGGGTACAAAATCGCACGTTAAAACTTATAGGTGATAGAGACATTGTGAATTCCATTCATTTACTAGAACTTCGGAGAAATGTCTCCTGTGTCTCCCTGTTTTATGGTTTTTTTTTTTATAAAAAATGCTCCAACGAAATAGCTAGTTGCATTCCTCACCTTCAAAATTTCACCCGCAATACGCGTCATGCTTCGAATGCACATCAGTTCACCCTAAAGCCTAACTTCGGTCGTACCGTCAAATATAAGGATTCGTTTATAAGCCGAACGACACGAATGTGGAATGATCTACCAAACTCTGTGTTAACCCATCACTACAACCTTCAAACATTTGAAGCCAACGTGCACAGGCTTCTCCTCTGTTCCTCTTCCCCTTTTTATATTACTTTGACACTGACAGATCTTTCGCGATCAAAATCGATCTCTTCAACAACGTTGGGAAATATTGAACATTTATTTCCAAAGGGAGTGCTGCGTTGCCGAAACAGTACGAATTTTGAAAATAAATTTCGAGCTTGGGAACAAAGTTCGTGAGATTGGCAATCTAATTGATAACACAAGTTATCCTCGAGTTTGTCAGTAGAGAATATTGCTGCTATAGTTTGCGCCTAAGCCCGCGAACCTCAACTAATAGCGAAAAAATCTCGGATCATTGCCTTACAAGTTTCAACTGACTCAAGAATTGAAGCAAAATGATAACCCGCTTGATTATCGCTTCAATGTTTGGGCTTTAGAGCAGCTCGAAATTGACGTCGCTTTTGTTTAAAAAATATTCTTTTCGCTCAGAAAACCTACACGTAGTCGTAGAGAAGCGAATGCATCCTCAGCATGTGACTGTTTGGTGTGGTTTGTGAAATGGCGGCATTTTTGGCCCATTTGTCTTCGAAGTTGATGATGGCAACAAAGTTACGATCAACGGAGGTCAACGGCATGATAACCAATATTTTTGACCAGAAACTGGGAAATGAACTTGGACGATCTTTGGTTCCAATAAGACAGCGCTACTTGCCATACAAACCATCCAACGATACAACTTTTGCGCACTATAATAATTAATAATCAATGTAATCAGCAGTTTTGGGGATGTTGCTTGGCCTCTGCGGAGCTGCGATTTGACGTCATTGGACTTTTTGTCCAATATGGCCTCTCAAGGCATGTCACAGCAATAAATTTCAAAAACTCTTAAGTATTCGGGTGCATCCGTTCAATATGCCTTAAGACTATTCAGGGAGACTAGAAAATACATTTCTAAGCCGCGCCCAGGTAGAATAAGAAAGTCTTCGGCTCGTGAAGTTCGGATTCTTGCCCGACAGTCTTCAAAAAATCGTCAACTAGCTACTTCGCTTCAGGAATGCCAAATGTTACGCTTAGAAGAATGCTAACAGAAGCCGGCTTTAGAGATTGCAATGCCAGAAAAATAAAACTCTAGCTTTCTGAAGAGAACAAGAAAGGACAAATTGCATAAGGTTTGGAGCCATGAAGATTGGAACAATGTCGAGTGGTCAGACGATGTAAATGTTGAGGTAAGTAAATTACATACTTCTAAAATCAATATCAAGAGCGGATTAATGAAAACATTGGACATTCTTTTAATAAAAGTGGGTCCGACCTGAACACTAAATCAGAATGTGTCTTTACAGATTTCCGGGACTTCTGGTGCAGTCTACGTTCGCAGGAGGAAGAGAGATGAGTACAATCCCGATTGTGTTGTACCCACAGTCATGTTTGGTGTTGGTATTTGCATGGTGTGGGGCTGCATGGCGGCAGGAGGCATAAGAGAAAAGAATGAGAAGCGACAGCTTTATTGATGTTTTAGGGACTTCCTTAAAGGCATCCTATCGTAAAATATTTGGGAACAGATCTCACCGAAGGACATTTTTCAGCAGCTATAGATCCCGAAATACGATGAAATTGTTTTCAAATCAAAAAGTTCAGGTCTTGGAGTGGCCAGCACAATCACCAGACTTGAACACGATTGAACACCTGTGGGCACTTCTAAAAAAGAGGATAAAGAACAAAAATCCGACATCCTTAGCTCATTTTCATCTTGATGTCTTTGTTAGTCGTCAAAATTGTCGCATTTGGGGTTCAGAAAATTCACGAGTGATTGCTGAGAAACAAATGCATCCACAACCTGTCACTGTTTGGTGCGGATTCTGGGCTTGAGGCACTATTGGACCATTCTTCTTTGCAAGATGTGGACGACATGTGGTTTGAACAAGACGGGGCCACATGCCATACAGTCCGAGAACAATTCAATTACTGGATGAGTCATTTCCTGGACGTGTAATTTCCCGTTTTGGTGATGAGAATTGTCCGCCCAGACCATACGATTTAAAGCCGTTGGACGTTCTTGTTTTGAGTTTTTTGAAGCCTAAGGTTTATGCCAATAAGCCCACGTCACCCACGGCTTGAAGGAGCAAACTTAGCGCTGTATCAACGAAATTCAGCCACATTTATGCAAAACGGTTATGGAAAATTTCGACAAAAGAGTGCGCATGTGCCAGCAAGGACATGGAGGCCATTTACCCGTAACCCTATACAAGTACTGTGTACTTTATGAATCAATAAAACATTTATAATTTTTAATTAAAAACCTGTGTCGTCTATCAAAATTACTTCTTGCTTGAATTTTAGGACACCCTTCATAAGCAATACTTTACATATAAAAGATTATGGCGGCGTACAAAGTTTTAGAAAATTGTTTAAAAAAAATTATTTTTTTTTAAAGATTAGTAAGTGATTCTCAAATAAAAAGCATAGAAATGCAAGAACGTGCGACCCAGTCGTGCACTTTATTGTTTTGTGTGCACCATTTCGAATCCGCCATTTTTAACTTTCAAAAACTAACTTTGGATTCGGATTTCTTTGATTGACTTCATTATTTTACGAAAAAACTTAAATTTTAATCCAATTTTGTATTTTGAAATTATTCTAGTAAAAGTAAATTGGAGAAACAGTTTTAAAAATCTGACCAATGTTTACTTTTTGTTTGTCGTGATAAGAAGAAGTTGACTACATATAGTCAGCCCAACCTTTCTGAAACACCCTGCATGTGAATAAATATGTTTTTACAAATAATTTGACCCTTTGTAATGCTTTTTATTGCTGCGGAAAACTCTTTCTCAGTGGCAGCACTGGTCTAACAGTGACCGTTATCACATAGCACTTCATAAATTTTATAGTAAACAATTGGGGCGTTAATGTAACTTCGTAGTCCTTTAAAGTTACAAACACAATGATGTACTTATAAATTATGTACAAAACTGCTGTATATAAATTTTAATAATATTCTTACCTTGTTCAGACATTTGTGTAGTTATCCAAAGAATTTAGAATTAAAGATTCGTTTTGTATGCTTTGAAAATACATAGAAAGAAGAGAAAAAAAAATAAAGAAAAATAGAAAGAGAGAACCGAAATTGATTATATCGACACAGAATGTATAGTATGAGGCTAAGTATGGTAAAAGATTACATAAATAATAATAATGATTGCAATGGAGTCTTAGTTTTAACACAATAAGCTGTAAACCGTTCTGAAATTAGCGCATAGTACCATATCCAACTTTTTCATAAAAACACTTACGGGGAAGTTTCCTTAGGAGACTCTAGCAAAGGTTAAAATTAAAAAGGTTTCTGGGGAAGACAGATATACCATATGAATTACAGATGAAGCATTTTTTTTTTTTTTTTTTTAATTTGCACGTGTTAAAGGGGATATGAATACCCTTATACTATTTTTTTTAGGACACGTGCGTTTTGTGGAAAGGGGAAGAGACAGAGAGAAAGAAAGAGTGGTGTAATTAGTTTGAAACACAGGTGATATTAAGTTTCACTGAACTCCAATGGTGGCGTCCAGATAACTGGCGAGTATTTTTGTATTGTCGTTCTTATGATTCACAGTATTTTTTTCCGTCTCCTGATATCATCATCACGATCAAGTTGCATATTAGCCATATGACCACCCTACTGCCAGTGTTATGCCTTCGCAGTAGAGTTGACATAAGCTTTCGCAATTGATCGACTTTTTTATTTATTTCATACGAAATAAATAGATGATTCTTGACATCATGATTCGAACCGTGAACCTGCAGCGTGACAAGCAATGATGTTACCACTACACCATGGCCACCTCTTCATAACAAGTACTCGTATTGTGCTTCCTATATTCAGAATATGCCAATCAAACTTGTAACTATAGAGGAATCTCGTTTATGAACTGTATTGCTAAAGTGACGATGGGTTTGCTAAATTATAGATTATACCTTTGGCAGAATATCAGGCAGGGTACATGAAGCAATATTCCACAGTGGACAACATAACAATTTAGCTTCAGTAGTTCACCTAAAGCTTAATCGAAAGAAAAAGGCATACGCACTTTTCGTGGATTTCAGAGCAGTGTTTGATAAAGTTGTAAGAAAGAATTTAATCTTTAAATTACACAGCATAGGAATATCAACCAAAGTTGTAAACCTCACTGAAAATATCTACAGTAACACAAGATCGGCTGTATGGACGGGTAGAGAACTCTCTGAATATTTTGAAACTGTCTCAGAAGTAAAACAAGGGTGCCTTTTGTCTCCACTGCTCTTTGCTTTATATCTCAACAAAATTGTTATGTCCCTATTGAAAAATCCTTTATTAATAAGCTAATCGATTGAATGTTTAGATTGACGGGCAAAGTGGTGCAAATACGAGGGCAAGATGAAAAGTTATCGGACTCACGCAGAGATGGCGTTCCAATCAGCAAAAATTTATGTTTCCTGTCTGGGTGCACTTCTCGTTAGTTCGTATGACAAGTTTCAACTTCGTGCGGTGATAAAATACTTCGTTTTGGATGGGTTAACTCCTAAGGAAATTCATCCAAAGTTGACAAAAGTTTACGGGGACTCTGCTCCTTCCATGTCAACCGTTTAAAAGTGGGCAGCTGAATTTAAACGTGGTCGCATGTCCCTCGAAGATGACCCACGTAAAGGACGGCCAAAATCCGCAACCACACCCGAAACCATCGCAAAAGTGCATGATATCGTGAGGCTGTGTGTATATCGGAAGAGAGGGTGCGAATCTTGCACAAAAACTTAGGGATGCGAAAGCTTTGCGCAAGATGGGTGCCGCGCATTTGCTGAATGCCGATCAAAAGCAAATGCGCAAACGATTTTCGTGGCAATCTCTGGACCGATTCAATAGGGATCCCACCGATTTTGTGCGGCGATTTGTCACAATGGATGAGACATGGGTCCATCACTACACGCTAGAAACGAAACAGCAGTCGAAGCAGTGGGCGAAAGCCGGTGATTCAGCGCCAAAGAAAGCGAAGTCAATCGCATCTGCCGGAAAGGTCATGGTAGTGTATTTTGGGATGCGAAAGGGATTACCTTGAGAAAGGCAGAACAATTACAGGCGAATATTACTCCAACCTTCTTGACCAGCTGGATGCCAAAATTTGCGAGAAGAAAAAAATTACCTTTCACCAGGACAATGCATCTGTACACAAGTGTGCGTTGGCGATGCGAAAACTTCGGGATTTGGGGTACGATTTGCTCGGCCATCCCCCCTATTCACCTGATTTGGCACACCCTCAGACTTCCATTTGTTCCCAAACTTGAAGAAATTTATTTCTGGGAAGCGCTTCACATCCAATGTAGAAGTCGAGAGGGCCGTAAATGAATATTTTCACAGCCTTCCAGACTCTCACTTCCGAGAACCGAGAAGGAATACTGATGTTGGAGAAACGCTGGACCAAGTGTGTTGAAGTCAAGGGAGATTATGTAGAAAAATAAAATCATTTTTTAACTGAAAATCGCAGTCTTTCATTGTCAGGCCGAGAACTTTACACCTTGCCCTCGTACGTGGTGGATTTTCAGCGAAAAGGAGGTCTAACTCTATTTTATTACCCAACTAGGTTCAATTAATTTGTTCATATGAGCTATGTACAATATATTAAATTTTTAAAATGAAAAAAACAAAGAATGCTTTATATGAATTTCTCTGACAGAATGTACGAGTATTGTCCGGGAACTTATGGACGGCAGTGTACATACATGTACATAATTTTTTGGGACATTGTTTCAGTTTTTAATTTTAGGACCTAATTTCATGCAGCCTTACATTTGGCCATTAGGTGGCGCATTTTATGCATAAATAGTTGTTGCCACCCTAAAGCAGAAATACATAATTTTAATGAAACAATAACAAAACAAGTGAAATGAAACCAGTTAATGAAAAATAATCAAAAACACAAAGCCTGACTATGACAAGCACCAGAAACTAGGGGACCATAAACCCATAAAAAGCACTAAACTACGGATGCTCAGCTTTTTAGTAGAAAATGTCACTGTAATCAATTTCACTTTTATCTGCCTTCTAAACGATGATAGTATCTTTCAAGGCTAATAGCTTTGCTACAATTTAATTAAACATTTTTCACGCAGATATAACTTTTAACTAAGGGTTTCCCCTTAAAATTCCTAGCACAAGCTCGTAAAATGTATTGCGAAATACTCTGTTTTTCATCCCACCACCACTGTTGTTCGCAATCCGTTTAACTTTTCTAGATTAGCCTAGTATATCTTATCAACCGAACTCCCTTAAAAAAAAAAGAAGTAAATAACCTAGATAACCGCCTTATATTATACACCACCCAAAAATAAATAACATAAGCCACAGGTAGTAAAAACCAAAACAAAACACAAAATTTAATCACTCTTACCTCGGATTTCACTCGCTATAGATCTGTTGCTCATATTTACTGTTTAATATAAAAAAAAATACTCCGCGTAGGTATATAGTCCAAAAGGAATGCAATACTTTGACTTTACTGTCTACCGAAGCCTAGAATAGCTCTCTTTATCCGCACTTAAGACCACATAAACTCATGTTATTTTTACAAAAATTTTTAAATTGAATTTCTCCTTCCAAGAAAAGATATTCACCACACTTTATGAACCACACACCACGTCTTCTTACTTCTTCTATGACTTTTGCTGTACAATTTTCACTGCCAGACAAATAAATAATAATTAACTTTGTTTCTGACTCACACACTCCAAGTGTTTTTTTGTTTTTTTTTAATTTAACTTTCGTTGTTGGCCGAAAAAAATAAGAATTAAATTCTCGAATTAAAGTTCGGACACGAGGTCAATTGAACACAGTATACTATATGTATCTGACCCGTTTAATGCTTTTAATTGAAAAAGAACTGAACTACTGCGAGCTAGGTTTTAGGTTATTACATCACCACTGCGCTGTCTTATACTTGGTATATGATTTCCACCACCCTCGCCCGTATCATTGCCGTGTCACTATCGCACACTCGAATCGAAATTCAAAGTAAATTTCTTCGTAGGAATCGACAACGAATCGACAAACGATGGACAACGTGTATCGCAATCTAGACCAAACGGATAAGATAAACACTCAGTGTTGTTTATTATCGAAGGGGGTTGTCCTATACACTAGTGACTCAGAGTATCTTTTTTGTTGCTTCTACCTAATGCACTTTGCAGTCAGTGACCTTTTAATCTTGGATCCAGAATGAAGAAGTCAAGTGTATAGTAGAGGTCGGTCGGTCAGTTACACTGGGAAAAAATATATACGAGTATATTTTTTTTTAATTATTTTCCACTAGGTCCGTCGAAAATAAGTCACGCACAAAACTACCAATCGACGACTTTTTTGAAAGAAGGGTAGTAGTAGAGGGATGGTGTTAGGGGAAGTTCGAAAAGTTCGAAGAAATAACTACGCCACGACACTACACTTGCTGGTGTGTTATCCGGTCGGGAGTCGGTACAAAACTGAGGATGCCTGCTTTTCGTCTTTTGGGGGCTTCGTGTTGTACGAGTATGGTAGCCGAGTTTTTCCTTTATTACCGAGTGCCGAGAACAGGGTGGCTTTCTGTGTGCAAAACATGTCCATGTGCTCTACTATGATGCGTGGCGGCGCCGACAACCATGGCTATGACTGGAAAAAGTTATTTTATTTACAATTTCTATCTTTCCAATGGTAGTTTGGAATGACTCGACGAGTCTATGGGGTTATATGCAACATGTGAAGGGGAATCATTGGAAGGCTTTTCTAGAAGATACAGGGTGGTGTAGATTTATTGGTAATATATAGGAAGGATATCTGAGTGTTTTATTACTTTTATTGACCTTGACTTGGGAATGCGGTTTTAATGGGGCCATGAAATCTTACAAAGATGCAAAGACTAGCTAGGAAGTTAGTTATGATCCAAAACGAATTTTTTTTAAGGAAGAAATCTATAGTTTATTGCCACTTCCCACCCGGTGGGATGTAATATTACTCAGATAAAATGTAGCTACAAAATAAGATAGTCTGCTGATTTCGGATGAGATGGCGCGAAATTTAATGTGCTGAATACGAGTAGGGCTCCTATAAAGAGCACAAATTGTTTTCTCGAAAAAATGGGTCTCACAATTCTGTATGTCTGTTGGTACGCTGAACTGTAGATTAAACGGCTGGACCGATTTACTTCAGACTTCATATATGGGGTCTATTGACCTATATCCCAAGGCGAAATTGAAATGTTCATTCTAACCACAAATTTAACGGTACTTTACTATAGGCCAGTTATGAAAATTTTTAATTTTGTTGGCCCAAGGTTGAGGGGCTGCCGATAGAATAGCAATAAGCTCGGATATGTCTAAGTGGGCCCACGGCGATAAAACGCCTCCGACGATTTTGTTTAAAATTCATATTCAAGTTAATATGGATGTTTATGTTAGGACTGTATACTAATTTGTTTGACAAAAATTTGAATAATAATACGGTACGGACTCACAAAAATTGTCACTTTCTCAAACGTGACTCAAATGATTTTATTTGAAACCAGCTGACGTGCCTAAATTCGCCCGGGTATTTAATTGAGTATATAATTCGAAGCTGAGTCGACTTCCTACGCATGTCCCATACAACATAGTGTTTACCACTCAGTAAGCATTTTTGTTTTCGCTTCCTCAATTACGAAGAAATAACCTTAAACCGCATAAAAAAAGTCATTAAAATGTGTTCACTGCTAAAGCCCATTTTCGGCACATAACATACAACCCTATAGAGTTGGATGAAAAAGAAGGAAAATAAGTCAAAAACAAACACAAGCAAAACAAAGCAAATCTCTCACGCCTTCCCCCTTTTCTGAGCACGCAGAAGCAAAACAATCCATCCACTGGTGCACCGCTGTTGCCAATGGAACCCTTGAAAATAATTAAGAAATCTAATTTATTTTGCTTATTACACAGCTTCAGGATAACGAACAAGTCATAAATACTGGTACACTCATTTTTGGTCATAAAATAAAAATGAACAAAAATTTTTTTTTTTTTTCTGTAAAACTTTAATTGATTATTTAGGGAACAATATTTAAACAGTTTATTCGAAATGGCCGCCATTTGCATTTATGCAGGCTTTGAGTCGCTTTGGACACTTATCGATCGCAGTACGCACCTAGTTCATTGGAAAATTGTCCCCTACACGGATAAGAGCGCCCTTGATGAACTCGATATTTGTCTCTAAAATACACCACAGCTTATAATCCAAAGAACTGAGGCCTGGACTGTCTGACGGCCAATTGTCTACAATTGGCTGCTATGAAGTCCGGCACATTGTTTTGGAGCCACCCTTGTGTCGGTTTTACTTTATGAGCTGCCACGGAGTCTTGTTGGAAGGTCCACTGGCTTTTTGAAAACAATTGTTGGTTAAGTCCCTTCACAAAGCCGTCCAGAACATCCGTTTGGTAAATTTTTACTCAAACTTCGCGTACCGGTGACATAGATCTTTCATTCCATTTTTGTTTTAGTTGGACTGTGTGTCTTTTGTGCGTTAAGTCCCAAATCTTGTTTGATAATGCGAGATGTGGATGTCTGCGATATCTTCGTTTCTCGTGACAAGATTTCCTGCTTTCGCAGCAGTTTCCGATTAATCCTGGCTTTGACAGCTTTGATGAACTGTGGAGTTCTGACAGTATGAGGGCGTTATTTGACGGTCAATTACTCTACCAGGGTCGCAAGGTCTGGAAAATATCGCTTGATATAAAATCGATATCATCTATGAAATCGATATCATCGATCAGACAGATCTCTATAAGATAGTTTTAGTTAGAGCACATAGTTCATGTTGAGGGCCAGGTTCCGAGTAGATCGATAATATTCTCCTGGTTCCTCATCTGGATGAGCAAAAGGTTGCTTACGATGGAAAATTCAAAAATTGGTAAACTTACTAAACTTGGATCCGAGTAAGAGTAAACAGGAAAGACATAGAAGAAACTGTGAAAGTGGTATCAAAACCCACTGAATCTGCCCTCGACCCCGTCCAGGATCTTGTTCTTTAAACCACTTTAGCATCTCTTGAGAGGGACAACTCAGTGCCGTTGAATCAAAATGTAACTGGTAAACCTGATAGTTGTCCTTCAAATGAAAAACACATTTCAGATATGGAGGAGGCAAACATCACTGTGGTAGTGGTATACGTATCTGGCCTTAGTTCTGATGCTGCGAACGATATAGATCAATCTCCATCACTCCGAAATTGTATCTGTCGGCCTTCTGCACAAAACCTGGGAAGATACTGTCTCAGTTCAAGAACTTTGGGTCATTAATAATCTGGTGCATGGACACAGAACCCCGTTCTTTGATTAGTTAAACCACTGGATGCGAAACCTTATAACTTTTCATTGCCTCTAGATTAATTTTCTTTCTACCGAGTCTGAGTGTGCACACTGTTACGGTCTGGATGGTGCCCAATAAACACTTCATCTCCACCAAAACAGTCTTTAAAAACCTTAAGAAGATCGATTAGTTGATGAAAATATCACAGTCATCTCACTCGTGGGTGGGCAGACCAAGTGGCAAACAGGGATTTCAAGAATGGCGTTTGGAGACAAAACCGAACTAAGAATACGATACATGCTCTGTCTATTTAATAAGATCGAAAGTGTCATGGTCCACCAGTGAAGAGTCAATTGTTCCAAGTCAAACCACCTTCAGAACCCTCATACAGCTTAATAGCAGCTTTGAACCATTTCAGTCTACAGGACTAGATTGTATACGTATAACAGACACTAAAATTCAGCAGGCCTCAGCAGCTGAAAGTTAACCTTGCAGACTTTCTGGATATAGCCCATATTTTCAGGATGTATAAAGTCTGTCCCAAGAATCCTAGAAACATAAACTCTTTTTATTCTTTTTTCTGAAAATTTGGGAAAATTGCATTGATACTCGTCAGCGTGGAATTTTTGGCAGACTGATGATATTTAACAACCCACACAGGCATTGGCTCTGAAATATTAAAAGTTATTTCCACTCAAGTACATCTAAAACATCAAGGCGTCATTTGGACCAGAAATTTTAGGGTTTTTTCAACAGTGGGACACAATCCCACCTGACCATTCAAAATAAAACACCAATTGAACATTAGGAACATGATACCAAAAAGCCAAACAACTTCAATCGCTCAACCGCAACAAAGTAATCACAAATTCCAAATCTCTCGTAAAAAAGAAACCTAAAATGTCTTAATGCTATAAATGCCACGCAGCATTCACATTACAGTTTTTTTATTTTACCGATTACGAACCTACAACAACTACATAAACTTTACTACCACCCCTCCAATATTCAAACTATCGCTTTTTCCAGTGACCTTGCAATAATGTCTAAGAAATTCCCCTCCATTCATCTGAATGTCCTCGTTGCAATTCCTCGTTTTCGATTCCAAGAAAAACTACCCCATCTCGACGAATTTCACCCCCTACCCCAGCTAATACTACAAAAGGCGACACAAATCTCGCATACCCTCCTGATCATGCGCATTTCAACCATCCAACATGTGGCGTGTATTAAATGAACGAAATGACAGTCCGCATGATGACAATACAGGATTTGCTTTATAGTCCTTCCATGCACTACTACACATTCGCACACATACAAATCAATATGTTTGTTTTATCATCTACTAATAAAAGTTGAGTACCTAAGCGTAAAATATTGGAAGTGAAGAAATCAGAAAATATCCTTCAGAGATCCTTGACATCGTCGTTATCGTTGTGGCTTGCCGTTGTTGTTGTTGCTCTCAGTGTCGTTAGTCTTGTGTTGATGGTTGTTGTGGTGCCATATTCTCTTCTACCAAGCATCGAGTGTCATTTATTCAATGCAGGGGGTGTGTAATAAAAAAAAAAAACAAATAAGGGTTCATAAATACAAACATTTCAACGCTAGTCAAGGAGTCACTATCCGTACTGAATGAATATTCGGATGAGATCATAGGATACGGTTGCAACAAAAATAACAAAAGTGGCATTGGCCAGAGTTCGAAGAACTCATTCCCTGTTCATACAATCAATTTGTGTTTCGAATTTCAATTTGAATTGTTATATAACAAGGATATAACAGTATTTGACAACTGTTGACTGTTGTCCTGCCGAAACACATACACTGGCAGGCCTTTTATTGTTATTGAAACTTACGTGCTAGTTCATCGTTCGAGGGCGTATACGTAACGATTTCTTAAATTTTTCTTTATTTTCTTGGAAAGCGAGACTTTAAGGCATAATAATAAGGATTGTTGAAGGATATATTGGAAATATGAATTTGATTTGCATAGGGTTCGTTGCTCGTACATTGTCTAAATTCTAAATTCTAAACTCGAATCCTCAGACGTCTTTGTGGTCAGAATCATTGACATCAGCATGTGATGGTATTTTAAGAACAAATCATCTTAGTAGACACGTTTCGGGAAATTTGAGGTTGATGATCAGAAATCAAATACGATGATTGGTAAGTATTACCGCAAGCACTTACTATTTTTGGAGGATAAAATAATTGAACTGCGAAAAGTGTATGTCTAGTCGAGCATCAATGGCAAATTACTATCAATAGTACCATATTGTACCCTCTGGGCTACTCCAATACAAGCATTGAAACAATATACTCGTACATAGTTTAGGTTAGTTTACTGGGTTGATGAGGGGAGAAAAGACTCGACTCATCGCACGTAGGTCCTTGTGGACCGATTGTGATGCCCAATGGGGGGTTGGTCCCAGTTCTTGTACTGGGTTCCTACCTTACTGCTCGTTGGTGATTGGGGTCTCCAACCATCGTGGCGTCCTGAAAGTAATGTTTTCCTAAAGTTTTGATTCTCAAGTGACATAGGCTTGGACAGTTGCAGAAGAAGTGAGGTGTATCCTCGTGAGCCCCTTCGTCACCGCAGCGTCTCCATATATTGTCACCTTTGAGTTGGAATGGTTTCTTAGAAGGTTGAGATTTTCTGTAATTTTTGAGAAGTGTGTTGGTTCTGCTCTGTTATATATTTGGCCACCTTGATATATCACAGATAGTGAGCGAGTTCCACCTATTGTCGGCTCCCACTAAGGTCTTACATTCAACTCGCTCTCTGAGGTTACAGAGTGGAGGCTTAATCCATTGGATCGATTAGTGATCGATTGTGGTCTATTGCAAGCTCTTTTCTTGCAAGTTCGTCAGCTATCTCATTTCTGGCTACATTCCTGTAACCAGCAGAGTACTCTCTATGTGCTACAAGAACATTAAGTTCTTCGCGACAGCGTTGAACTAAATTGGACTTGATTTCAGTAGCAAAAATTATTTTAATGGCCGCCTGACTGTCAATAAAAATTGTGATATCATCTCGTGGTATTGCATCATTGATACCATACGTCTGCCTGTGTCACTACTAGGACCTCTGTTGTCGTCAGAAGTTTGATTGAGCTGTGTATGTTTAGCTTTTCGGAGAATATACCGGCGCTCGTTCCTATATCAATCTTTGACACATCCTTGTAGATAGATATAGACTTGTCTTTTATTGGTTCATTGGTTTCCCATTCTTCTCTACTTGGGAAAGTCAAGGCTTTTCAAAGTCGAGGTATGGTGACGTGTAGTCACTGTTTACGTCTTCACCTACGAGATTCTTTAGAATCTGTTCATGTCCTTCGACCCTCAAGGCACTCTTGGCGGCAGATTCCTGCATGTACAGGTCTAGGGGTAGCATGTTGAGAATTGTTTGCAGCCCTGCTATTGGCGTTGTTCTCATCGTGCAGGTTGTGCCTATGCATGCTAGTCTCTGTATTTTTGTCATTGCCTTAAAATTTGTTGCTTGGCCTGCAGTTCGCCACTAGACTACTCGAATGCTGCCAACAATATACCTATACATAAGATAGACCTCGGCGGATAATAAAATAGAACCATAATGTCCATCGATATTCTCGAAGTCATGGACTTGGCATAGAGCCGACTAGAGAATAAAACTTTTATACACACGCGACTAGGGTAAATCTAAAGGTATGTTTCACCCAGAGTTAGTCTAACAACCATATTAATGCGCTAGTATATCATTCCAGCATAGATAGATAAATATGTATGTGCCTTGCGAACCTATAAATTGACAAGAGTCAAGAGTCTCCACTATTCGGAAGCAGTGACGGCGAAATCATTCAATTTCTTCTTCCGTGCATGATTGCTACAGTGTGTGGGGAGGGGATAAAGGTTAGTCCTAAGCACTCAGACATAGAAGCGGTCCATGTGCGAGTACTTAACATCCCTGAAGAGAACATCTAGTCAAATTTCTTTGTACCCTTAGCAAAACGCAGAATATCGACAAAGGATAGAGATTGAATTGAGTCCATGCCCATTACATCGAAAACCCAAAGTGCGCAACCTCATTCTCGCAAAATCAGGACACCGACAATGAAAGTGCTACGTCGCATCATCACTTTTGAGATAGGTTTCACACATGGAACTTTCAATGATTCCCGTGTTGGACCAACTCAACCATAGTGTTGCAGTCCTTCCTACCTAAATTGAGATGATTTCTTTAAGTACTTTTATCAAGCCATTTCGCAAAATACTTAGTGGGTTTGCAAGAAACTAAACTAGACCATCTCTCTTTATATATCGAAACCATTTGAGAGTCGATCCAATACAGAATTTTTGCTTAACAGACATCAATTATTGGTTTCGCACTTGAGGGGTAGTCTTTGAGCCATCTTTCGGTAGATTTTCAGAGATTTAATTCCTTAAAATTCCTCTATGACCCGGTACCCAAATAAAATAAACTAAACGGTTAAGTCTAATGATAGCAAATTTAGCAAGAGTGGTGGGCATAGCACCAGTAATTCCAAGACAGATATCTCTTTACAGCCTTTCCTTCGCCACCGTACTATGTAAGAATAGATGATTTGTCTGATCTGTCTGGTTTATGTACAGCCAGTGTACTACAGCAGACCTCAGATCCCGTCTCATGCGGAAAGTTCTGAGAGCCCGAGTCGATTTTAGGTAAACATAGTTGTTTCACATCAATTTGCTATCTAGATTTAATCATAGATATTTAACCTCAATGTCTAGTTGAAAAGTTACACGTAGGAAGAGAAAGCCATCTCTAGTTATCTTTTACGAGTAAACAACATTAAAGTTGTTTTACTCGGATCGACGGACAGCTCATCAATCATTAATTTTATCCAAAGCGACTTACATTTGATTGCAGACCACTCTGAGAGATTTTCCTGATACTAATACACAAACATCATCAGCGTACGCTTGCAGTGAATCGGCAACAAAGAACCATAGTTGAGGCGAAAGAACGCCACCTTGCGGACAGCCTCTTTCAGCATTTTTTGGGACAACATAAAATAGATCCATCTGACGATGGTCTCATCTACTCCGTGAATTATGACAGTGTCACAGATGGAATCGAAGGTAACATTATCAAAAGCACCCTCTATGTCGAAAAAACCCTATATGAGTATAGTTTCATCAAAGGAATACGAGTACTCCATAACATCTGGCGTTCCACAGGGCTTCGTCCTCGGACCGGTTCTATGGAGTATAATGTATGGTGGTGTATTGAGACTACGAATCACCGATGGAGTACAAATTATAGGCTTTGCCGACGACATAGCTATAGTGGTAACAGTGAAACACTTAAGACGAGATAGAGTTAAATGCTAACGAGACCATCGCATCTGTCAAACAATAGTTAGAGTCAAAGAGTTTAGCTCTGACGGAACACAAAACAGAAGCATATCAAAGAAGGCATCGAATGTACACTCGGCGGTTTTGAGAATGTTGCCAAATGTTGGGGGCCCAAGAAGCACCAGGAGACTATTACTAGCTAAAGTTGGGACCTCTACATTGCTCTACGCATCTCCAATCTGGGCTGATGCATTACAAGTGAAGAAAAACCGACCGCAATTAGAGTTATATCGGCTTATAGGACAATTTCGGATGAGGCGTACGTCATTGCTGGTATAATTCCTATCGACATCCTAACTGATGAAGCTAAAAGAATTCGGTTTGGAAAAACGGAAAACATTTCAGACAAAGAAATTAGAAGACAAGAGAGGACGTTATCGCTAAGAGTGTGGCAACAACGATGAGATACCTCACACAAACTAATCCCCAACATAGAACCGTGGATAAGTAGAAGACATGGGGAAGTAAACTACCAATTGACACAATTTTGGTCGGACCACGGCGGCTATTGCCGATGCCTCCATTGCTTTAGACTAGACACCTCGCCAGAATTCCCAGCATGTCCGGGATGTGAAGAAGACCCGGAACATGTTATTTTTAATTGCCCAAGGTTCCTAGAGGAAAGACGAGTGAAATAAATAAAACAAATAATGCTCCAAATATAATAGCAGAGATGCTAAGATCGGAAAGCAGTTGGGTAGCGGTTAACACATTATTAACCCGAGTACAAATCGAGCTCAGACTGTAGAAAGCCAGTGAAGAATGCTGGAAATGCAAATAAAGACGGCGATGTAAACCGGAATACCCGCCCCGCGGGACGAGGATCTGAGCTAGCGGAGGTAAGGTTTAGTCAGTAAAAATCTGACACTACCGTGCAACCTGGAGTGCGGTGCCTATGCAAGGTTCGTCCTCCACTTACAAAAAACAAAAAAAAAAACTGCTAAATTGAGTTGACAGGACTGACAAATAATTCAGCTGCGGCAGCCACTTAAATGCCATAAATAATCAGAAAAAAATTAAATGAATTTTTTTTATAGCATTTACCATGCGTTATAAATTTTCAGCAAAAATAAGAAAAGCCTGATAGGTCTAAAAATCTTATTCAAGATAAAATCCTCTCTCCCTGGCTTAGGAATGAAGATGACTTTGACATCGCATCAAAGAGACTTGCTAAACAAGCCTCACCAGAGCCCTAGTACTAGTACTAGTAAGGTTGACACCACCTCTTTTTAGCTTTACTGGATATATCCAATCAGGCCTAAGTGATTTATAGCTAAGCAAAGTTAAGTTATCTGCTCATCTTATAAAATACTTCACTCAAAAAAGTCAAGCATTTGCATAAGTCCCATAAAAAAATGGAACAGCACATCACTTTTTCACAAACAAGTTTTATGTTTAATAAAATATATAAACACCTCGCTAAAAGAAACCATTACTTGCTCTTAATTACTGTGTACATAAATTTACTAATTCAAAGTTTCAAGCCCCAATTCATCTGTTCGTCTTCCCCTTCCTCCCCGCGTCGTATGAGTTATGGTTTGTGTTTAGAAAAGAAAATTATTACCATCATTAACCGGGCTTACAAAGCGTACAAGTGCTGTTCACTATCTCTCTCTGCCGGCATCTGTGCGGTGCTTTACCACCTATTCCCTAAATAATTTAGTCAAATACACATTAATTACTATTATCACAATTATTTCCGCCACATCTACGATGCGTACAGCCCCTTAATAATTTATGGCGGATTGTCTTGAACCTCATTAGGAGAGCGCACAGAGAATGGCAAAAAGCAACCCGGTTGATGGTGTTTTTGGTCTTGTTATTCTGTTGTGACAATGTTTATGATGGTATTTAGCTAAATGACGGAACGCGTGATAGGAATTACAATTTCTTTTGCACTTAATTCGAGAGTCAACACAACACATTTGAACAAGAGCCAGACAAACGTAAGTACAAATACAGCACGCAGTGAAAACAATCTTCAGGGATGATGACACTTGAAAATTTGAATATCGGAACATGTTAAATGGTTTAGAACTTCAGTCGTCTAGATTATAAGTGTTAAATTTGTGTACACAGTGGGGAGACATATGAATTTAGGTGAGTTGGGGGATAAATTTGCATATTTTTGTTGGGACTAGTAGGAGTAATCCGAATATTAAAATTCTTTTTTTCCCCAATAAAATTTGTTGAACAAAGATGCCCAAAAACTATCGCTGAAGTGATTTAACAAATGATATCGGCCAAATGGGCGCCATGGCTGGCCTTGCAGACTTCCGCCTTTTTGATTAAATTTTCCATTATTCTGCAGCATAAATTCTGCGGTAGTTCATAAATATCGAGTGGAATGTTGTCCTTTAGCTCTAGAATCGTTTGGGGGTCATTAGTATACACGTCTTATCTCACATAACCCCAAAGAAAAAAATCCAACGGCGTGATGTCACACGATCTTGGTGGACAATTTTGGTCACCAAAACGAGAGATGAAGCGGTAGGAAAACTTTGTGTACAATAACTGCATTGATTCTTGTGCTGTGGGCAGGTGGCACTATCTTGTTGAATCCACATGTTTTCCACATCAATATCATCCAATTGGTGCCAAAAATAATTTGTTATCAAGTCCCGATAACGCTGGGAACGATGGCGAATGGATTTTGACGGATTATCACGAACACTGTCACTCACTGCGACCATTGCATTTCCAACACTGACCCGGTGCGATAAATTGTTTCCATTAATTTCTTATCCGGGGCACGATATGGACGGTTATGTACGAGTATACTGACATTATTTCGCAATGCGTGAATCGTGTTGAGATGAATTTTAACAATTAAAGTGCGTCTCGTATACAGTTCCATAATTACAAATGTCAATGCTTAGTATTCACAGATGTCAAATATCAGCTGTTAATCTTTGACAGAACCACAGTAGTACCAGATTTAAATTTTAAGCTCGAATTGAATCACCCTTTGTACTCGTAAGTGCAAGGAACAAATATACATGCGGTTACAATCCATCTGTAATGGATTGTGTGTACGCGTGCGTGTATCCTTTTCATCGAAGCATTTTTTTTTTTTTTTTTTTATTTTTTTTTCTTTATACTTCTATTTTTTTTAATTTGTATAGTTTATATTTTTTTTAAATATTTATTTTTTATATTTGTTTTGACGTTTACATATTTTTCTTCACGTAACACGATTCCATTTCGCGACAAGACCGACTAGAGATGGAAAACTATCGATAGTTTGGACTATCAAATATATCGATGGATTTTGAATCGATAATCGATAGAAAACTAGAGTGTGGTTTTGATATGGGAGCGCCAAATGTCTTCAAAAATGTTGATTGTCGATTAAATCCTTCTAACACGCCTAGCTAAAGATTAAATTAATGAATTTCAACAAAATACGGTTAATTGAGACAAGCGTGCGAATGTTCCCATCTGGAAATCATCAAAATCGCGTTAGTAGGGGGTAAGTTATGTTGTGTAGAGTTTGAAAATGGTCCTTGTCACACGTCTACGTAATTCACAAAGAATCCGCCAGTGTACGAGCGAAGTACCTTGCCCAAAATGGGGCCAATCGTATATCCGTCACGTAAAATTCATCCAGCATTGCTCATATGTATTTATTTATCAATCATCGTTCATTGATTTTGAATGTTAGCCTTTTGAATATCGATTTGTGTCGATCATAACTTCCTTCAAAACTGTTGGCTTGTTGCCGAAAGAAAAGAGTTTTTTACATTCAAAATGTAATATTTCAATAAAAAAAATTTTAATTATAAATAAATAAATAAATATTTTGAGGTTAACAGCCCAATGCAGGGCATGACGTAGCTTCTCGCAGCCACTCGTGCTGTGCGGCTCACAAATGGTTGGGACCTACAGTTCTATGCCTTTTCTGAAGGGCATTTTTTTCGATTTATAGAAACATTTTTTAATCAGGTGTAATTTAATGCAGGCCGAAGATAATCAACAGTAAAAAGTAATTAGAGAAATTTTTGCGTTTGCCTATCTTTGTTGATTGAGTTGCGTAACGTCAAAACTAATAATTTCAATCGACAGGAGTCGGGTCGATTACTGATTAAAAACCACAATAGGGACAATCGATTTATGTGCTTTTGTTTTGCTGGACTCATCTGGCACTATATCATAGCGAAGATGGGGTAACATATACACACATGCTACTCATTTATAATTCCTTACATAAAACTATATAATGTATATAATGAACAAAAAAAAATCAAAATCTTTCAATAATTATCGATAGTCAGACACCCAATTATAAATAATTCTCCATCTCTAGTCGATAGCATTTGGCATGTGAAATGACAAAACAGAAATATCATTTTCACTTTTAGATGTGTCATAATCCCACAATGCTCCGGAGCGGTCAGGCTGTGTCATCGGGCCATAAGTCTTCCGGAATGAGAGAGGCGAGGCGGTGACTGTCAACGGCTAAAGATATCGACAGATGATAACTGACAGACAGCATGTGATTCTATCAAGACGGTGCTACATGTCATACAGTGAATGGTACAGGCATTATTGAAGGAAAATTTCCCAGGTTGCGTTATTTTGAGAAGAGATGATGTCAACTTCCCCACAATTGTGTGATTTAACACTCTTGGACTTCGTTTCTTTGGGGCTACGTTAAGTCTATGGCCTATGCCAATAAATGTGGAAGAGTCATCCAAAGGACCATCTCCTGCAAATGAAACCGTGAGAGTCATTTGAATGATATTATTTTTAAAACTTTCGTTTGGTACCCCACATGACAGATTTTAAACATCTATTGTACAAAATGGCGTTTACTGAACACTATTCTGCTTTATACATATATTCGAATATGTAATATATAGATACACATACTTTTGGAAGCTCTGTTGCAAGCATTTTTGTTATTTTTTATTAACTTTGATTTTCGCAATTTCACAAAATGGTGTCTACTGCCCGCCATATTAGATTTCTCATGATGAAAAGGGAGACCATTGTGCTTTTTACTCGTATGTCTTTGCCTCGGACGACTAGCTTCTTGATGATATGACACTTGCAAGTGGCAATAACACCATCGACTCCAACTTCAGTCTTCTTCGGGGTAAAGTAGATGCAACAACTGTTTTGAATGGTACCAGCAGCTTTGGCTGGCTTTTCTTGTTAGAATCAGCATCAGCAGATATTTTTGAAGGTGCGGTAGTGGCTGAAGCAGCAGTTTCAGTAGCTGACTTCTCAGGGACATAATAGCTTACTTGTTCAGTACTTTAATCTTCGTTACAACCCCCTAAGCTTCGGTCTCTTTAAGCATAGCCTTAGAAGTGGCTGCTATTGACTGGACACCTCTCACGGCTAAAGATGAGGTAAGGCATTAAAACAGTATTTAGGCGCACTGGACCCTTCATAAATCTTTATTTCCAACCTTAAAGTGCCGACACAGATATTTTTCAGAGCCTAAAAGCATCGCAAGCAGTTTCACAAAAGTTCGTCCTTTTTCCCACAACTAAACGGCGCCATGTGAATAGGCAAAACATACAAAACATACCCGTTCCACTCTAATCATCTTATTTAAATCAATGGGTAAGGTCAAATTAAAGACACAAACAAAGGACCGTTTCCCTGAAACCAACAAAAATACGTGTCCTGATTGAAAATAACGCCAAAGATGTAGTCGTTCTCTTTGTCCTTAGATCCCCCCTCCAAAAACTCTTCCTTTTTTTTGATTATCGTGCATTGGGAATTCCTGGGTCTCCTCGATATGCCATTTAGCTTACAATCAACGTACGGGAAATCACTTCTCTACACCCTCTTCTCACATCAAGCTCACTCATGCGGATCACATTGTTGCGAAACAAAAGAATACCTTTTCCTTTCTTCATTTCTTTTTGAGTGAATGTCCTTTTTATGTTGTTTTCGTTTTATTTTCTGCCATCGGTGCGATATATTGAAATTCTCTTGACAACACTATGAGCAGTAGTTTGTCTTTTGCATTTCTGTTTTGTATCTTAGGGGTGTGTATCTTGGGGAGTGTTCTCTGCGCATACCGATACAGATACAGTCATCGTTGCATTAAGAGCATATGTTTGGCTTAAAACTATGCCGCAGGATTCACTCATGTGAGCAAGTGTATATAAGATGTTACATTCTCTGTACCATGCAGCTTTGCATTTCAGCATATCGTAGGATTTGTTTTCAATGGAAATCTTCACGTGTAAAAGATTGCTAAGAAACAGTAAAAGAAAAGAAATAAGTCGTTCGGTACTTCGTGGATTGTGCAAAAGTGTAGGTACTCGTGTGTTGTTTCACTTTTGTTGGGTGGCATGTGCCCTTAACCTCTCAATGTCATTTCATTTCGATTATAAAATGCATCCATATGCAGATTACTTTTCAAAGACTGGAAATAACGAGTATGCAACTAAGCAGGAATACAAGTCGTGCAAACATACGGTGACTGACATAAAAGTAATGAGTAGAGGTTACAGTAACTGTGGCTTTTCCAACCATATAGTATGTAGGTACTCGTAGAAAAGGAGCACTTATTAAAAAGGAGTTATTTTCTTCTTAAAAATCTTCGAAGGACTACGCTCGTAGAGCAACAGCTGGCACAATGAGGAAAAGTCTATTGCATTTACTGTAGCGCTGAGAGGTTCAGCTGTGGAGCTATTGCATTTAAGAATGGGAATAGGGCAGAGATTCTCTAGCAAATAAAAGTATGGAAAATAAATACTTCTCGAGACATTAGAATTTGCACAAGCAATCCAAAAAAATCTGTTGCTGAATGAACGTTGTACATTGCAGCAATACGTACTCAGCCACCAACGACTTAATATTTCCCATATCAGAGGAGAGGATTTAAGTCATGCACCTTTTTGGACTACGACCGCATACTTTTTAAGTTTGAACTTCAATAGTCAGAAACCTCAACACTTCGAAAAACCGCAAAAAGTCGACTGGGTAAAATTCTCGAAATCAGTGACAAAGTTAAAGATCTTAGTGTGCCTGTTGTCATATGTATATATAGAGAGAAAGAAATATTGGTGTAGTGGTTTGAAACTCAGGTGGAATTAAGTTTCAGTAAATTCCAAGGGTGTCGTCCAGATAAGTGGGAAGTATTTTTGTTTTTGCCGTTGCTTATGATTTACAGTATTTTTGTCAGTCCTCCTGTTGTCATCATCACGTCAAGTTGAATTTTTAGCCATATGACCACCCTACTGCCAGTATTATGCGTTCGCAGTAGAGTTGACATAAGCTTTCGCAATTGATCGACCTTTTTATTTACTTCATGCGAAATAAATAGATGATTCTTGACATCTAGATTTGAACCGTGAACCTGCAGCATGACAATCGATTTTGTTGAACGCTCTCTATAAGTTGACAATCGCCAAACTGCGTTGGTATTGAGAGTGCTTTTAACAACATCAGTGACAGTTCGAGTACTCCCAAACCTTGGTGTGGATGGTTCGCTTGTCGTATTGATCAATTCTTTGCTCACGAGTAGGATTATTAACACAAAACCGGGCGACGCTGGTTAGATTTATCGGTAGAGGTACACCGAAAGGTAGTGTCCTGATAGTAAATAAGCTACTGTAGAATATTACTATTGACATCCAGAAACAGTTAGGATCAGTCTGGTACGGATCGTGTGATACCCTATCTCTCATCTTCTAACCCACCGCGAATATAGTGGTCGTGAACATTGTAATGCGAATGCTAATATCGGGGAATATTTCCGCGTTTTTAAAAGATTTTTTTCAAAAAAACTATTGTTATTCTTTTTTGTTATTAGGTGCGCAACTAAGTTCTCGCTGATTGTCAATAGATGGCTCTAGCAGTAAGCGCTGGTCGATTTTGACATATCCAAAAAGTGACTTTGTTTTGGCGTCATATACTTTTGGTTGTGTGAAAATGTCTGATTTTGTGCCAAATAATCGTCATTTGCGGGAAGTGTTGATTTTCTTCTTTAATTCGAAGAAAACGGCGGCTAAAGCGCATCGAGAGCTCCAAAAAGTTTACGGAGATGCTGCTCTAAGTGAAACAACGTGCTGTGATTGGTTCCGTCTCTTCAAAGACGGTGATTTCGATGTTGACGACCGTCCGCGTGGAGGAAGGCCAAAATCCTCCGAAGACGCTGAATTGGAGGCATTGCTCGATGAGGATCCGTGCCAAATGCAAAAACAGCTTGCTTCAGTATTACGAGTTACCTGAAGCAAGCTATTTCCAAGCGATTGCATGCGTTTGGAATGATTCAAACACAAGGAACTTGGGTTGATTTGAAGCCAAGTGACGTTGAGCGTCATTTTTTCGCCTGTGAACAACTGCTCCAGCGGCAAAAAAGGAAGGGTTTTCTTCATCGCATCGTGACGGGTGATGAAAAATGGATTCATTACAGCAACCCAAAGAAAATAAAGTCATGGGGACTGCTCGGTCATGCATCTACGTCGTCGGCTCGGCCGAATACTCACGCTGCGAAGATTATGCTGTGTATTTGGTGGGACCAGGTCGGTGTCATTTTATGAACTGTTGAAACCCAACGAAACCATCACTGGGGAACGGTATCGACTTCAATTGATGCGATGCGGTGCGAACGGCCATAATACGAGCAGAGGCATGAAAAAGTGCCAAACCCGTTAAAACCTACCTGGAAACGCTCAAATGGGAAGTCCTACCCCACCCGCCAAATTTCCCAGATATGGCGCCATCAGATTATTACTTGTTCCGTTCGATCGCACATGGTCTGGCTGATCAGCAGTTCCGCTCATATGAAGACATCATCAAAAATGGCTTAATTCGGGGATAGCCTCAAAAGATAAACAATTTTACCGTAACGGTATTCGAGCTCTGCCAGAAAGATGGGAAAGAGTTGTAGCTAGCGATGGGCAATACTTTGAATGATTCATTTGGAACCATTTTTTCACAATAAGGTTGCATTTGCAGAACTTAGTTGCGCACCTAATATATTAATAATTTTAAAACAATATTTACAGCATTACGCGAGTACCAATATGCAAAGGCTGTTAGAAATAGGAGTTTTTAAAAAGTGGACTCTTACGTGGACACTTGTAGGGTTACTCTAAGTTCCATCTAGCAATCTGTGAAGGTAAAACAAACTTAAATAAAGTCACTATTGTGAGACATTTTGTATTTTCACTATTGTGAACTCTGTTTAACTGTTTAAATGTGACAGTTTTATGCATTTTTTGTTTGTTTTGATAAAAAAAAATAATATTTTGGTTGTCGCATTAAATTCAACTTAAATATCGATGGGTCGACTCTAACCCTTTTCTAGATTAAAGTAGACATTTATGGAATCTTATAGGTTATTTCTACAACTTCTGAATTAGGCCCTTTATTGCTTAGGGTCAATAAGTTTTGGAGTCACTAGCCTAGATAATTTCAAACTAATGACCTCTTAACAACTGTCGACTAGGAGTCCAACTTTTAGACCTCTCAATCGAAGCTAGCCCAGAAAAATTTTAAAGAAAATGGTATTTCTAGACCTCTATTCAATTTAATCAAAATCGGAACTTTCCGGGTGGTTCCTCGTCAAAGCTTCAAAAAAAAGAATTGCACATTGAATACACTTATTTCGTGCATGAATCAAAGGACCTTATGACGTCATGTTCGGTCACAAGTTAGTAGAAGAATTTTATAAAGTTTTGACCCCACCGCCGACATTCCTACCATAAATCCTTAAAAAAAAGTGCTAAATTTAAAAAAATATTCCATAAAAACACTTACAAAACTCTTCATTCTTCTTTATCTTTTCCATTCGAACAGGCGGCGCATCAAGGTGTACAGTTCTCGGACAAACAAAACTTTTAATTTGATTCCAAAAAAGGATTGCCCCACAACAGTGTCCCGTTGTTCTGCTTCGTCTTTTAAATCCAATTGAAAAACTCTTTCACCACAAGAAGCAAAAAAATAAATAAAAATAAATTCGCTTTAGATAGACTGATTAATATACGAGACACACTACGGCTACGCGAACTTCAGACCAACTCGCAAAACTTATCTCGCTAAGTATAGATAAAGTACTGGGTACTGGCATTTTGGTTTGTTTTCATTTTTAACCATAATTTTTGAGCGATGAATTGTTTTTTACTTTTTTTTCTTTTTTGTTGTTTTATTTGTTTTTCTTTTGTTGAAACGTATCGGCGAATGTGTGCGATATCTTCCATGAGATCCTCGTTATCATTTTATGATGGAGGAAACCTAACACACACATTGGGCGGAACATTTTTTTACGCTTTTCTTTGGTAACAACCCGAGATTGTCACTGATAATCTTCATAGGTACGAGTAGTAGTAAATTTGAATTAATTCATATTTTAAATAAATATCCAAGTATTTTATAATGAATTCAGCTTGGTGGTATGAATAATGGATGGAGGAGTGGACTTGTGCCATATTTGCAGAGAATAAGTTTATGACAAGAGATATACCTTGAAGGTGATATGATGTGATAATTGGAGCGGAAGGTGATAATTTCTGATCCGA
Organism: Pocota personata; assembly: GCA_963082735.1. NCBI lineage: Eukaryota > Metazoa > Arthropoda > Insecta > Diptera > Syrphidae > Pocota > Pocota personata. The sequence continues at coordinate 32,485,286 of OY720431.1, read as the reverse complement.
TTTTTGTACCCTGATAATTTTAATTAATTATCTCAGATATAATCGGAAACTGATTATGGGTTTGTTGGGAGATTATTTATGGGGTTCATATGGCATTAGTGGATTTTCCCATCCCCAATTGATTATACTCATATGTAGTTGGACAAGGAATCGCAAAGAATTTTCTTTGATGTGGTTTAATGGGACTGGGGCTGGGGTCGGGGCGTATACGTAACTTATTTTTGTATGACATTTTTGGTGGATTTTACAATCAATTGGAATGGGTATTTGGAAGATCAGAAGAAAATGTTGAAGCAAAAGGAATTCACATATTCGGGGGAGGTAACTGAAGTTATATTTCATTATAAATAAATAAATTTAAAAAATAGGTGATGTAGCTGACACAACAAAGAAATAAAGTGCACGTGCTGTAGTTTTTATTTTTTTTTAAATAAAAAATAAATATTTTAAAAATTTTCCAAAACTTGGTATGCCATAAACTTGTATATGTCAAATATTGTTCAAATATTGACTTCGAACAAAATCGATCAAGTCATAGCCGAGAAATAAGAAATTTTCAAAAAAAAAACTAATAACCGTTATACGCATTTTTCCACAAAAACCTGGTACGCCATCTATTGGCATATTTTCACTGTAAGTATATCTAATCATAGTAACTTAGTGAAAACAAACCTGCAGGAGTTGATGGCATTAGAGCACGGGACATCAAAGCTCATTCCAATGTTTTGGCACCGATAATCGCGAGATATATAAACCTAAGTTTAACTCAGGCCATAATTTCTCATGTGCTGAAGACTGCTGTGGTTCGGCCAATTTATAAAGGCGGCGTCAAAAGTTTAGTGTCCAACTACAGGCTCATATCAAATTTGTCGGTGATTGAAAAATGTCTGGAAGAGGTGGTAACAAGACGACTTCTGAACTGGAAAAGCATGCCATCATACTCGTACACGAAAAACAATATGGCTTCCAAAGAAATAAAAGTACGGGAAAACTTCTTGCTTAATTTTCAATTACTGTAAATGAAAGTTGGAATAAAAACCATCATGTTCTGGTACTCTTTATAGACATTAGTAAGACGTTTGATATACTGAATCATGTAAAGCGTTAAACAGACTAGGTATCCGCAGAATGCTTGCGGATTGGCTCCAAAATTACTTGAGTTGCAGATAGTTGCGAGTAAGGATCAAAGATAACTGCAGCGATGACATGGCGGTTCTTTTTAGAGTGTCACAGGGTACGAAGCTCGATCCAATTTTGTTAATTTTCTTTACCAATGAGCTACTTCGCGTTTTCAAAAATAGCACCCCATTTGCTTTTGCCGATGATACAGCTATAGTCGTCAAACATAAATGCCTTGCTACTGCAACGCGAATAATGTAAAACGAGTTCGACAAAGCTGTTGAATGGTGTCACAATAATGGTCTTATATCGAGCCATTCAAAAATCAAGATGATGCACATTCATAGACCTCGTCACACAGCCATTCGTCAAAGGATTCATTTTTGTAACAGTATAATGTCAAATTGCACTTCCGGATCAAATACCTGGGAGTTTCCATCGACAGTAACTTCATTTTGGATAGGCACATCAACAAACTTCGCTTCGATCTGAAAAAGGCACTGTTCGCTCTGTACTATCTTGGAAGCTACTCGACAACACAGGTTCAAAAACAAGTGTTATACCTTGCTGGAATCCGAGCTAAGGTATAGGGTACTCCGCTTGGGGTAACGCATCCAACACCCACTTGAATAAACTTCAAAAACTTCAAAATACCATCGTCAAGAAGCCGTATAGCAGAAGCATTAAAAAGAGTTCCTCTGAAAATAGATCTCATTAAAGACTGACTTTGGCCTTACCATATAATGCGAAAAATAGAGGACATAATATTTGCTTATTTGATATTCCGTGTAGCTAAACCGAGGACTAACCAGAGGAGCAAACATCCTAGTGCAGTTCAAGACCCAGGCAAGGCTTTGTATTGAAAGGTTTAGATATGCCGAAACTCAATACCAGCTCCTCCATACCATCAGGCTTGGGACAGAGAAACGCACAACCGGTAACTACGAACATACCTCACTGCCTGGTCCCACTTGAGAAACCACCTGATGGTCTATATGACACACGGATAAGGTGCTTTAATGGGTCTGGTGTAAGGCTATGTCTATTAGAGGGGAGGTCGGATGAGACCAGCTCTCTGAAGATTCTATAAGGGAAGTGATAGAGCATCATATCTCTCCTGAGAGCGGAAAAAATCATAATACTGAAGGTACCCATTGTAGTTCGAAGTCAGTTAACTTAAATCCGAGAGCGTCCACTTTAAGGTATGCTACTGGCAGCTAGTCCACATACAATTCAATACCAAGAAAAAGGTGAAGCTGAAATACCATTCAATTGCAAGAAGTACATACCAGAATCACAAGGAAAGCTTGGTAATGATAGAAATTGTGAAGAACATAACCAGAGACTAAACACCCGCGTCTGGTAAATTCTGTCAATGCTGATGATCAGTATTGATAATCATTTGCTAAAAGCCATCAACAAGGAAATGCAGCACAATCCATGATGAGAGAGATGAATAAAGAAAAAATAAACACTCAACAGATAACAACTTCGTCTGCCATTTTGGAGGGTTGCATAGTTATAAGGATTTATAGTTATTATAAAGCTTGAAATATTTACAATCAACGATCAGCATCGGGGACATTTTGGCAGATTGCGTACTTACTCAACTCATTTATTGAATGAATGATATAGTATTGAATGAAAATGGCAATAAAGAAATATAGTAATAAACGAAAATGAACGAATTTTAAAAACTAACGAATGAGTGAATATTTCGATACTATCGAATAAGTTGACAGTTCTTTCCACAGTTCTCATCACTACTTTTATCTATGAATAAAGTCAATAAGCATCAGGAGAGGGACACAATAGGTTTTCATATTTATTCATTCAGCCATTTATCATTAAAGCTGCAGCCAAGACTATATTTTCCTATAACCCAACACTGATAAAGAACCCGTGTGAATAACACAAAAGTGGGACAAACATGAAACTGGTACATCGAGGAAGAAAACAAAACCAGCAATGGTAAAAAAAAGCAACCTGATTGATGACCACCACCAATCAACGATTCGCTAGTTGAAGCCCATCATCTATTATAAAAGCAAAGGTACGTGCACAAAGCTGTGTTTTTATATCCTATCCCATTCGCCCACAGACACGCCCACTTTTCGCAAAATTTCCCTATTTTCTTTATTTTTGCTAGAAACTGGAAAATATTGTCTCCATAAAATATATAGCCATTAACTTTCTCTACATTTCGTCCAGACATTGTACTTGTCCACGCCCACTCTGTTGACATTTGCTTATAAAAAATAAAAGTCTTTTACTTTTACAAAGCTATTTATAATGGTGATGGTTAAGTCTTATTGCGAATATCTAAATAAACAGAATCCTTGAATTTCGGTTAAAAATTGTGACAGCCACGCCCACTTTTTTCTTCTTCTTTAATCTCTTAAAAATTGCGGAAATATCCTCCGAGCAAAACTTATCATTTCTTTTGATTTCAAAATTTCACAACGTCAAGCACACATTATTAAAGGTGGGTTAGAGGATGGAGAATAGGGTATCATATGATCCGTTCCAGATAAATTGTAACTTTCCCGTATGTTTTTATTTTTGAGTGTTCCATACCAGAATGAATTCAACACGGTGCCTGTTTGTTCGTTTGTCATATGGTTGTAACTTTTGAACCGTTTGAGCTAGAGAGAATTTTTGTACAAAAATAGAAGGTGGTGGACCAAAAAGCATCAAGGAAAGAAAATTTTAGAACAAATGTTTGCGGGGGACCCCAAGAAAAAAGTGTATTTTTATACCTCATCATGTGCCATATTGAATTAAAACTGAATTTCCAAAGAGTCCAAAAATTATTTTTCTGGGATAAAATTTCATCAATACAATAATACGCCAACATCATATCTTGTCCCGTCTCAAAAAAGTCTTATTTGAAAACCCAAATTTCATCAAAATCCGTTCAGCGGTTCTTTCAGAAAGATGATTTGAATATATCTTACCGTCACTTTATTGGTTTTCAATTATTTTCAATTGGCACTACCTCGACTAACGTGTCAGTTCAAGTCTACAAAACAAATTTCATTGAAATCCGTTTATGAGTTCTTGAGTCCATTTGGTCCGTTTCAATATGTGGATGTAGTCTAAAAATCGAAAACAAAACGATATCACAACAACCGAACTAGTTCATATGAGTACTCAAGATTAAAGCCATACTATTATACTGGTATGTACTCGTATAATAGTTACTGCTGCACACTGTTTTACCCAAGAAGGTCGCAATTTAAAAATAATAAATTAAAGGAAATCCAGCTACGATTAAAGTACTCATCAGTGCTATTCACAATCCATAGACATACTCGTATGTATCTCCTTCCATCAGCCATTAGTGTTAAGTATTAACTCGGCACTCAATGATATCTAAACAACAGCCACTCTCTAATATGTGTCAAAATTATTTTTAAAGTCTCATCAATTATGTTATTAAAAAAAATTTATATACACATACTCGTATGTATAAAAGCGTATATCGTTTTCAGATTACCACAACACGTGAGTCAATGATAAATCGAATGGTTGTCAAACAAAAGTACTTTGGTGTGAGAACATTATCTTGCACCCACATTGAATTCCTGGGTGGCTTGTTGTTGGGTCTTATCGTGTCAACCGAACAAGTGGTTGCTAGTTAGTTAGTTAGTCATTGCGGGAACAACAAGTTGTCATTGTCATTTATTTAGGATATTAATCATTTCCCCACATTGAATATATCGATTGTGTACTCTGTAGACTTTTCTATACAAATAGTTGTGTGTATCTTGAGAAATTTCTTACAGAGATGATTAGCGATGAGTTTGAGCGTTTAAGGTGAAATCAGTGGCAGTACGGACTAATTTGAAAATCAATCATTAAATACGGCAATTCACCTAATAATAAATAAATGCTTTTCGTAAGCGGTTTATACTGCCTATTCCGATACCATGCCAACCGCCCACATAAAAAGATACATTTCCGATTCGCATTTCAACATTTATCAATTTCACAACAAAACCATAACAAAACCTCTTGTGATAAGCAGCAACGTTGTTCCTTTTATGTAATTACCTTCTCCTGACTTTGATATACAACTTGTATTTTCATTTAAAGATAAAAAAAAAAATAAAAAGACAGAGCCTTAGGCCAACAATGCTGTCACATCATGTGCAAATATTAGAAAACCAAGTGAGTAATGTGCTGACAGAAGAGATTTTCTTATTTGGGATTCCTACTCTGGAGTATAATAGAAATTATTGCGCACAAAGATATCCTTTTGTGTATGGGATGAGGAGAGAAACAACCCGGTGAAGGACATTAAGGACAAGGTTACAGGTTATATTGTGTTCAGTCCTTGGTTAAGATACATGAGTGGTTGGGAAAGAAAATCAATGAGCACTCATTTTCGTGGGTAGTTTGCATTGTTTAGGCTTAGCTTCTTATAACTAAATAACATGACGAACCTGTTCACAAATAGCCCCATGGCCTGAGTCAGCTCAAATGATTTAATTGACAAAAATTCACATCCTTAACCGTTTCCATGAGTGCCTCCTGGAAGGTAAGACTCGCACGTATGTGTTCAATCCTCGGCAATGATTTGCGGTCCAAAACACAACTATATAGTGGTGTGAGATTAAAATGGAAGACTAGGGTCCTAATGAGCCATGCCAAGCCAAGAGTACACTACTCATTGTGAGCTTTAGTAAGTATGCAAGTGGGAATAAAATTGAATACGCCAATGCAAGATGAGGCTTCTGGTCGTGAGTGGTTTCGAGGTACAACGAATGGGCGATGTCTTCTGGATGAACAAACAGTCTAGTATTGGATCTACTGACTTCACACAAACGGTAACCAGCGACAGTGAGGATGCAAATACACCTCTCATTAGCGCAAGGGGAAATCTATACTCAAAGGAAAAAAGCAAGCGCCACCGCTGTTCATCCCATGTAAGTGCGACAAAAAAGTGCAAAACGCAATGGGCACTAACAGGCTAAGCCTTAGTTCTCCAGGAAGTCGCCGCAATATAATTAAGTTAAACTTAGACATAGTCTAGAGGAAGAAAACATCTAATAACGAAGTTGTTAAAAGTATATCGGCAAACAATAAGTCGATGTCCTTCTCCAACAGCTAGATTCAAGCCAATCAATAGATAAAAGCGAAAGTTTCCACAACAATATGGATAGATCAGACCATGTCTTTGTTTTGAACGAGACGAATAAGATGAAGGCCGTAACTTTATAATCATGTTGTAGTCAATTTCAGGACGCTCTATGGAAGAAATTGGTCACGGCAATCTTCAATTCGATAACACTAGCTGGAAGAGCCATTACAAGGTAACTGCTTACACAAACGCAGCGTCTGCAGTTTTTCTCGTGACTATTCATTGTACGAGTAGGACGTTAAAGTAACAGAACTGGATAAATACGTTCTGCTGAAGATATGATTTTATGTCCCATGTCCCTCCACTCATTCACATAAGTTAATCGAACTTCTTCAAGTTCAAAATAGGGAACTTAAGGGCGATATATAGAACATCGTTAAATCCGAAGAAGGCATGGACAGACAGGACTATCCCCGATAGTAAATATATGATAGCTAACATAGATCAACAAATTTAAGGGCTAATCGCGATAAAGGTGCTTAAACACCCTCTTTGATGTATGTCATCAGTAATGATCTATGGGTGAAATAGACCAAGCGTAAGAGAATAAAAAAGCTGCAATTTGGAAATAATTTTCAGAAATTTGCAGTCTTAGTGGGTATATTAAGTTCTTATAAGTCTGTTAACAACATATAGGGGGTTATTTTGCGAAAAAGCTGGTAAAACGAGGATTCTCTTTATCCTCGTTAACTTTAGTTCTTTAACGTACAGAAGCGGGCCAAGAACGCTTCCTTGTGGTACGCCAGCTGAAATTTCTTTGAATGGCGAGTATTCGTTTATTGCCGAGACTGACAACATTAGTATATTATATACAAGGAGAATCTGTTGTAATTTGAGCTTCACACCTTCATGCCATACCGTATCAAAGGCTTGCGAGACATCAAGAAACACGCTTGAGCAAATCTGTTTTTTCTTCAAGAGCTTTCTCGATTACGACAGTGATTCTATGTACCTGGTCAATGGTTGAATGCTTGCTTCTGAACTCAAACTGGTGATCAGGGATAAGTACTAGGATTTAGTACTATTATGATTTGCGTAACTTTACACTGACTGGGAGTGTATTCCAATCTAAGTGCAGCGTTTATAATATAGAAAAGCTTAATAAATGCTTTTCTATGCAAGAGTTTTAGAACAACGTCAACATCGCCCATTCGTTATGATTTTTCTTGATTAGCGGCGCAGAAATTGTAGGTCTAACTTTTACAGCTTTCCAAAGTGAATAATCTTTAATCATTTGTTTTATTTCCGGTGGATATTTTAGGCCGCAATTTGTCGGCTTTTTTGTTAATAGGGAGTATTATTCCACGGGGCGCATTGCATGATTTCCACGAGGCGATCAATTTCGACTTCAATTTCATAGAGCTTCTTAAGTGGTACCCTTAAAATTGTTCTACCCCACGATGCGACAAAGCAAAAACGTGGGGAAACCTTTTAAAATACTTTTCTTTTTTTTTCATAAAAACTAATCTAGGTGATAAAAACTAAAACTACCTTAATCTAATTCTCGGATCGCACCCTGATATGCGATATCTGACCCGCCACTGAAAAGGCCAATTAAATTAGAGTTATACATATCAGCGTCCGGCCCTGCTTAACCTAGGTGTTAGCTTCAACTCAGTCGAGCTACCAATATCTCTCCCTATTCACACATGCAGGCTCGGAGACATTTTCTATCAAATAGTCTAAGTTTTTCCATATAAGACGGGCTTCCGCGGTATAATCTCCTTTCTTTTGCACGCGAATAATATGGACTTACTAATAACTACTTCAAAGACCTTCCCGATATTAAACAGGAGACTTATTGGTCTATAGGTGGTAGGATCAGAAGTATCCTTCTTTTTTTATTATTGGAAAAACCTTCGATGTCATCCAACAACTGTTCCCAAGTTATCCGTAAAATACTGCCTAAGCCCAACAAAATGTAACGTGGCGGACTAGTTTCTCCAAATGGTTATCATCAAGAAGATATATCGAACGTTTTTAACTATGTTCCCTTTTGTTATTTTATGCCTAAGTCAGAGCCTACTTTTACTCTAAAATAATAGCGCCACAGCAGTCGTCATCACAACGTACATCATGCCACATATCTTACTCATCTTAAGTTACATCTAAAATTCATACCATAGTAGCAATAGATATTAAATTACTCTAAAGATTTAGTCTCATGAATTTTTTTGTATAGGCGAATGCTTTCGGAGTAATTCGCGACATCATGCAAATGATGATCAACGTCCCTTGGCTTCAAATCATAAGGAACCCAAGTTTCTTGTTTTTGCATCATTCCAAACGCATGCAATCGCTTGGAAATGGCTTGACGGGTAACTCCTAATGCTGAAGCAAGCTGTTCTTGCGATTGGCACAGATCCTCATCGAGCCTTCCTTCATGCGGACGGTCTCATCGAAATCATTGTCTTTGAAGAGACGGCACCAATCACGGCACGTTGTTTCACTTAGGGCATCATCTTTTTTGAAGCTCTCGATGCGCTTCAGCCGCCGTTTTCTTCGAATGAAAGAAGAAAATCAACACTTCCCGCAAATGACGATTATTTGGCACAAAATCAGACATTTTCACACAACCAAAAGTATATGACGCCAAAACAAAATCACTAATGTGTCAAAACAGTTTGTTTACCATATGTCTAAGCTAAGTTCATGACGTTTTGGATATGTCAAAATCGACCAGCACTTACTGCTGGAGCCATCTATTGAGAACTTAGTTGCGCACCTAATTCTAATTGTTTTTTTTATTTATAAGCATTGAATTTTTCAGATACAATAGCATTTTATAAATAGGGTGCTTTTCATTTATGACCAAGGCTGTACAGGGTGCGCCATATTTTATGTCGGTATTTAAACATTGAATAACTTTGACATTTATCAACCGATTGACTTGAGTAGACATGTTTTTGAAACACTAATTCAGTACTATTTTAACCATGAATCACTTCACACCGAAACAACGCGCCGAAATAGTGACTCTGTACATTGAAAATAGTCGTTCAGTTATGTTAACTGAACGTGCATATCGTCGAAAATATCGTGGCCAAGCATCGTCTGGCAACACTATTCGTCGTTTGGTGTCGAATTTTGTTGCGCACGGGACAGTGGGAGATCGTCGACATGCCGTTCATCAACGCCCAAGACGTTCCAATTAGCTGGTTGAAGCGGTAAGAGAGAGTGTTGCCGAGAACCCACATGTATCGTATCGTCACCGCGCTCAGCATTTTGGCGTCAGTGGAACCTACTTGCGGCGCATTTTGAAGGATGATTTGCACTTGTTCCCGTATGAAGTGCAATTGACTCAAAGAATATTGCCGACAGACCGTCTACGTCGCTTGGAATACAGCCAAATAGTCGCTCGAATGGTTGACGCTGATCCTGATTTTTGGAAGCAAATTTTGATGACCGACGAGGCCCATTTCGCACTCTCTGACGTCGTTAACAAGCAGAATTGCCGCATAACCAAAAAGTTACTGTTTGGGCCGGCGTTTGCGCCAAAACCATCATTGGGCCATTTTGCTTCAGAGAAGGCGAAACAGTCGATTGGAATCGATATCGGTGGATGTTGGCTCATTATGTCAGCCCATAAATGTGTGAGAAAGGTCTGGACGGTTACTGGTTACTGCAAATCAAACAATGCAGTTCCTGCAACGAAAATTCCCTGGGCGTGTGCTGTCACGATCTCCAGATCTCCAGATTTCACCCCTCCGGACTTCTTTTTGTGGGGTTATTTGAAAAGCAAAGTGTACGCCAGCAAGCCTCAGACCATTGACGGGCTTAAGGCAAACATAAGTGCCGAAATCATCGCTATACCGCCCGAGATGCTCGAAAATGTAATAAAAGGGCACATTTTGCTTTGGTCAATAGAGACGGCCACTTGATTGATGTTGTATTCAAAAACTAGTCCAAATAAATTGTAAAGCTTTAAATGGCTCTCCAGAGAAATGACAAGAATGGACTTAAGCAAACATGAACTATCTCCCGAATCATTTCCAAAAGATCCCAAACTTCATATTAAAGGCCTACTTTTCAACGAAATTAATGAATAAATTAAGCTCAAACGTATACGCAACTGAATAGACTTCATCCCTGCATGAACTTAATTGGCTTATTTATTACTAAATCCATTCCTCTCAAATAAGCCACCAACAGCCCCTAATTTCCTCGCTACAGATTGAGCTAATTAATAAGCCCACAGAGAGAGACATTCACATACTCGTATGCAGAGAGAACAAGTACATTATTAAATCGCACTCTGTCCATCATCGTTAATGCTTATTCTTAAACAAAATTCCATTCAATTAACATCACAATTGCACAAACCAATTAAAGACCGGCGATAATTAATTTGTTAATATTCTTGGCAAATTTACAAATCATTCATTCGGTCTCCCTCCAAGTGTGGGAGAAACTTTGCGTACAGCACAGATACTCAAACTAATTGAAATTAAAAGGTTTCCTAAAAAAAAAAAAAAACTCTCACCCCTTTTCTAAAAATTAATTAAGTATTTTTGAAAACAATGTAAAATAAAAAATAAAAACTTTAAAATTAATAAAAAAAAAAAAAAAACATCAACAACAACTCACCCTTCAGTTCCACTTCGGTGAACGGTTTCTTTTTCACCGACTGAAATGAAAATAAATTGAGAAAAGAAAAATACAAATTATTCTAAGAATAAAGATTCATTTTAAATAATCTACCCGAAGAGTATTTACCTTTGTGGCACGTTTCCCCAGCAATGCTGTTCCCAGCATCTGTAAAATAAAATAAAAAAAAAAATTAAATAAAATTTATTTCAATTGTAGTGACAAATTTAACAGTCTAATCTGAGTTTATTATATAAATAGTTTGAACTTTATTCAAGTGGTTAAACGAGCAAGCAAGTAGGTGTCAAACTTTATTTTTAGGTCGGCTTTATTTGATCTATGACATGTTTCAAAAATTCGGTTTGTATTTTTCGAGAATTTATTGTAATAGATCTCATATCGGAGTGCCACCTGGCGGTGGAATGAGATCTATTTCTGTCAATTTTACATTACATTCATGAGCGAGTCACGGCGCATTACGAAATAAAATGAATTTGACAATATTGTCGTAAATTTAAAAAGAAATTGATGTTATGCGACAGAAGAGATTTGTTTTATTGTTACGTATCACTTGCATCTGTTTAGCTAGGAAATCGTTTAACAGGAATTTTGTTTTAATCTAATAAATGTTGGCACTTATACTAAAGTGATGAGTATTAATGTAGAATATTTGAAAATATACGTTTATGATGACAGCAACAATGCTAAAGCATAAGTCAGTCGAAGAGAGATGAAAGAGACGAAGAGTGACAAATGTAATAGCTTTAAAATTAGCTAAATTTATTAGGCATTGGGTTGGGCAATACCTGCTAAAATTGATTTACATTTATGTTACAAAGACAACATCATCAAAGGGGCTATAACATTTTGTACAAATAAGCGTGGGAAGAATTTAAAGAAATTGAATCGGTTATTTCAGAAACGACACATGTGTTTTGAGTTAATTTGGATTCACGTACAGTTTTAGAGAGCACATCTACGAGTATGGCTGCAGAAAGAACACACGTTCTATAAAAATAACCAATATTATATTATTTATGGATTTTTAAATCTACTATTAGTTAATTTATTCAGTTCTTTTCTTCGTTTTTCTCGAAACTTGAGAAATGTCACATGCGTCATTTCTGAAATGACCGATTCAATTAAAGTGACACAAGGTTGTATACCCAATCTTTCACTTTTTGGTCGTGAGAAACGACGTGCCATTGATCGTCTTAAAATGATTTCAAGAGCACTCCCTCGAAAGGCGTCGAGAAGGCTATCTATACGGTTTAGACGGACGGTTTTACAGTGGGGTTTAAAAGTGAGTTAGTTCCATATACATATACATATGGAAGCTTAATGCTTAATGGTGAAACCCAGCTGAGGAGATCAGTATCACAATAAGGGCCCTTTTATGTGCACATAGCGTTCTCCTAATGCTTCAGATATTCGCCAGACGTTAAGTTGCAAAATAAGTTAAGTGGTAAAGTGCAACTAGGGTTGGTGAAAATATTCCATGAGACATTATGACGGCTCACTAAAAACACCTCCCATCAATCGTAATTAATACTACAACTAAGTAAAACTTATCTAGTAAAGGGTGACCAGATAGTAATGATAGTTTTTCCAATTGTTATGTTCCAGCAGCTGTCAAAGTTACCAATGACATTCTGTCAAAACATTCAGTAAGGTTTGCCATTCGTTGCCATCGTTTGACACTTCCCGAACGTGTAGAAATTATTAAAAAATATTGTCGAAATTCCGGCTCAGTTATAAATACGCAACGTGAATTTCGTCGTGAGGTCGGTCACCATCATGGCTTCAGTGCGCAGGCAATTCGTCGCACCGTGGAAAAGTTTGAGCGTGAGTACACGTTTTTGGACCTTAAGCCACCAACCAGACAGAAATCGGTGCGTATTGTATCGAAGAAGACCCAGAAATATCGATTCCGCGCCGATCAGCTGAATTGGGCATCGCCACAGAGTCAACCAGGCTTATTTTGCGGTTGGATTTGGGTCTACATTCGTATAAGATTGTGCTGACGCAAGAATTGAAGCCGGACGATCATAGACAATGCCGTGAGTTCGCTAATTGGGTGCTGGAAATGTTGGCCGGCGATCCGGATTTTGGCCAAAAAATCATCTTCTCGGACGAGGCGCATTTTTGGCTCAGCGACTATGTCAACAAGCAAAATTTCCATTATTGGAACGAACACAATCCACAATCCACAAGTGTTCGAGCATCATCGGACCTTATTTCCTTCGAAATGAGGAAGGAGACACCGTTGCCCTCAATGGTCCTCGGTATAGAGCGATGTTAACCGACTTTTTGTGGCCAGAGCTCGACAACATCGATACATCCGAGCTGTGGTTCCAACAAGACGGCGCTACATGCCATACAAGCGACGCAACGCTCGAAGTGATGAAGGACAAATTTGGCGACTGGGTCATCTCACGGCGAGTGTTCATTATTTAGCCGCCGCGATCGTCCGACTTGACACCCTCGATTATTTTCTCTGGGGCTACGTCAAGTCCTTAGTCTACGCTAACAATTCTAATTAATAATTCACACCGTTGTTGTTTTATTTAAATTTCTTTTCCTATCGTTCTTATCGTTCTTTTATTATTCCCCCCAGTACTTTATTTTAAAAAGTTTATAGTAGGTCTATTACTTTTCTCTGTATACCATACGTCCACACAGGTTTTAGCGTTTGCTTGTATAGAAGCAGCTTGTTCTGGTTATCGAGCTTGGAATATCGACCGAGCAACTAATACATTTTGTCTGTACTAGTTCTCCATTTCCATTTTTTTTTTTTTTTTTTACGTTTCCATTTTGATTAATTTAACATCAATGTCATTCCCAGGTATTTCGTTTCGTTTGAGTACGGGATACCCGGTTAATTAGGATGGGTACCTCATTTGCTTTTTTGTTTGTAAAATTTACAGAACTAGATTTGGCCTCGTTGAATACTATGCGCCAAATGTGTGCCCTTATTTAGCTTATATATACAGCTGTTTGTAACTTTCCGGTAGCTTCCTTAATCATGTTGCCCGTTCCCAATATGGCTGTGTCATTAATGTCTTCTAATTGCGGTATGACTCGCGTGTGTAATGAATATAAAATCGGACCAAGTACACTCCCTTGTGGTACCCCAGCTGCGATTTCTTTAAAGTCGTAGTATTCGTTACCGTGCTTAATATAGAAGAGTCTATCTTCAAGATAGGTTTTTAGAAGATTACATAGCGGGCCGCGAAAAACCCGCCATAATTTGAGTTCCAGACCTTATCGATGGCCACACCTTGTCGATTGGTCTATTCAATTTTCTGTCGTTCGGCGCTATTCCTGGTTTTAATACCATAATAACTTCTGGGACATTCCATTGCCTTGGTACGTATTGCAATTTAAAAGCAGCGATTATAATGTAGAGAAGATTAGCTTTGTTGGTTTTAATATTGCCAATTGTGGTACAACTAATATTTGCATTAGGATGACCGTCAAATGGTTTAAAAGTTTCTTCTAAACGCACAAATGTCAAAATTTCCTGTCAATTAGTCGTTTATAATCCTAATAGCACGATATTTCCTCGATGTATCCCGAGTTTTCTGTTTTGCTAAACTAACACCGCGGCTGAATGAATAGCTGGAGATTCGAGGTTTAAGCCAAAACTGTTAGTACACAACTTTTTGAAACAAGTTTATTGTTGCGAATACCAAGGATAAAGGCTAAAATCATTGGAATAGGTAGAAGAATTTAGATGCAGATGCATGCAGCTCGAGACTTCTGGTGACTTAACGACACGCAAAAACTTAACTTGTTGCAAACCTCTTAAAGATCGGAAAATGATGGCCAGATTTCAAAGCAGAAAATTCGATTGAAAATTAACGTACTCTTAAGAACGCGAATATACCTCGGAGAATGTATTGATAGCCGCGATTATTTTGTGAACTTTCGCAAAGGTGATCGCCTCGTTATTAAAAGAATAATAAAGAAATGACAGGCGTAAGGAAACCACCTCAAACACGTCCAAAACAAGCTGGAAGTTGTAGATTATCGCCACCTTATGCTACATGGCTCTGTACCCCTTGGTATTCCATTCATTCGAAGCAGTTGCATCAACATTTTTCGCATACACAGGCATAAGATCAGGAGAAACAATTAATTACTCAGTGTAATTGATTATGTATGTATATGATCAGCGGAGAGCTATTTTTAAACCTTTGGCGTAAAATGTTGTCTTTATAAGTCAGAAACACCACAGCATATGCTTATCGTCAGGCACCGGGCAAGGAATAAAAGACCGTATTTCGTTTACAAAACAAACTCAAACTGCAGATGTCTCACTTTATCAATCGAGGAAACAGAATATGCACGCAGTATGCGCGAGAAATATTTTGATGTACTAAATAAAGGCCTGATCAACAGAATTGGACAAAAGATCAAAGTGTTTAGATACTATTTCAAGGCTATCTACATACATCTACTTGACGGGTGAATGGGAATATTGAATAAGTCACTCCAAATATACCTTTTCAGGCATAGACTTTGCGGTCAAATAGAGGGAATCCGGAAGAATACTTAATGAATTTGTGACAGATATACACACAGAAGTTTTTTCCAACTCACCCGATATAAACATTACCACATGAACCCCGAATCACTCCTTCAACTAGTTTCCAAGGAACTCAGTAGAAGGCTTTGGTTTTATACTACATGTACGAGTAGCTAGTCAAGCATCTTGTACATGCAAGTACTTCCTAGTAGAAATTGAATGAAATGAATATTTCTTACCAGTGGTAATACTCGTACCTAACCTCAATTGTATTCTTTTCAATGATGACAAGCTGAAGGTATGATAGATAGTATGATGTATATCTTTGCGGACAGCATCGATAGTTATGTCGATCTAGCCATGTCCGTTTGTCTGTCCGTCCGTCTGTCTGTTTTCCTTCCTTAAATTTCGATTTAGGAGGACGAAATTTTGTATATAAGCTTTTAAGGACTCGAAGCAATACAAGTGTAAATTTGAAATATGTTTTTTTTTTCTAACTTTTTTACTAGAAATCGAAAGATTTACTTAACAAAATATATAGGCGTTGCCATTCCCTACAATTTATCTTTACATTGTACAGAGCCATGCTTGACCGAGACGGAGTCAAGGTTGTCGCGTATGCGGATGATGTGGTAGTGTTGGTATCGGGGATGTTTCCTTCTGTGATCAGTGAGATTATGGAAAGTGCCTTGGATAAGATTAGCACATGGGCCACTGGATGTGGACTTAGCGTCAATCCGAGCAAAACTCAACTGATGATCTTTACCACAAAAACCAAAATACCGGCTTTCACGCCTCCACGGCTTAATAACCAATTACTCTCGTTATCATCTAGTGCTAAGTACCTAGGTGTGGTACTCGACCCTAAATTAAGCTGGAAGCTTAACATTGAACAGCGAGTAAAGAAAGCCTGTGTGGCTTTTTATTCTTGTAGCAAAACATTCGGTAAGAAATGGGGACTCCGTCCGAAGATGGTGTGGTGGTGCGCCCTATACTTTCCTATGGATCGCTAGTTTGATGGCCGGCGGTTAATAAAGCATACATTACCAAACTCATCAACAAAGTACAAAGGACTGCGGCTCTAGGTGCTACAGGGGCGATGAGAACATGCCCAATCCTTCACCTTATACCACTCGACCTTCATATAAAGTTCATATCAGCATGTAGTGCGGTTAGATTAAGAGAAATAGGTAGCTGGAGCGATAGTCTCTACGGCCATAACAGCATCCTTAATCTGCTACCTCGGGAGTTGGCGGCAAATCCGACCGACTACATAACTCTCAGGGTGAACTTTCACAATGATGTCACTGTGAGATTACCTTCCAGGGCGGAATGGAAATGTGGCACGGTGACTAACGAGTTCAAAACAACTATTTTCACTGACGGGTCGAAAATGGACTGAGGGGTAGGGGCGGGAATCTTTTCTGAATCCCTCAATATCTCTCGTTCATTCCGTCTTCCCAATTCATGCAGCGTATTCCAGGCGGAATTTCTTGCTGTACGAGAGGCGTGTCGTCTCCTCAAACATACATCGATACAACTGAACACTATAGCCATTTTAATTGATAGCCAGGCCGCTATTAAAGCCATCGTATTAGGGGACCTTTAGGGTAGAATCTTTGCTCATTTCCTTGCAGATGCTGGTAATAGATGGCGAGGGTTGCAGAACTGTGTCATATCCAGGCAGATGTGGCCCAAGTATAACCGGCGCAGAACACAAGAGCTATTAAACAGAAACCGGGCAGATATTGCTAGAGTTCTGGCAATTAGCACTGGCCATTGGCCCATAGGGGTCCACGCAGCCAGACTGGGCATTACTTTTAATGCACATTGTCGTAGCTGCAATATGGCCAACGAGCGTGAAACAATCCTTCACTTCCTTTGTAAGCGTCCGGCCCTTAGTAGGGTCAGACACCGTATATTTGGCAGACACCTTTTTGATAATATTAGTAAGCTAGCGGAGACAAGCATCGGGGACATCATCAGTTTCCTCAATGCCACGGGGTGGTTTTAAATAATCTTTTCTCTCCTTTCCCACAAGTCCAACGTCAGTTTCTACAACAATTTAGGTCACTTGAGTTGTGGTATTAAAACGGCGCCTCTGCGCTAATTATGTTTCAGCATAGCATGCTGTCACAACCACACCTACTTACCTACCTACCTACCTACAGAGCCATTCCTACATCTTGGGTGGGTTTTCTTCAAAAAAAACTGTATTTTGCTTTCTCAAAGCTATTTACGGTGACGGTTAAGTCTTATTGTGAATATTGTCCCAGATTCCGTGCCCTTTGTTTACAAATGGCCGCAGTCACGCCCACCTTATTCTAAGGAAATGTCTTGAGCAACAAATTATCTTATAAAATTCCTTAAAAATTAAATTGCATTTGAATCAAAATGGTCACAACTCCACTTCCACTTTATTAGGGATGGGGTAAGAATATGAGGGATAGGGTATCATACTATCCGCTCCAGATGGATTATAACGATGTGTTTTCACTAAAAATTGATGAAAAAAATACATTATATAGAGCTACGCCCACTTATTGGGGGCGTGTTCTGGATAAGTCATGTTTTAAAAATCTCATCAGAACTCGTGAATTTCGGTTACAAACGGTTTCAACCGCTCCTAAAATGAAAGTCTTAAAAATCGATAAAATATCCCCCAAGTAGCAAGATATCATTGCATTTGAATCAAACGTTTCACAATGGCATTCCTTCTTTATTACTGATGGATTAGAAAATGAAGGATAGGGTATCATACGAGTACCATCCATTCCAAACGAATTTTTTCTGTATGTTTTAACATATGCTTTGATTTATAAGCGAAGACTTTCACTTTTTTTTAGTAAAGACTTTCGTTTCTGGCAAACGTTAGAAAAATTTAATCTCCTGTAAGGACAAATCCTCTACTAGATGGCGCTAATTAAACCAAAACTGCACACCTTATTCACCTGTTGCACCAAGAATGCAACTAAATGTGTATACACCAGAGTACTTGCCCAGGCTGAATGGAACACGGCTATTCCAAACAAATACTACATCATCACTGTGCTGGGTAACAGGCTACAGGAATATGACAAGCAATTGGGAAACAGATAAGTTGGCTAAAAAGTTTTGGAATCCCCTAAAAAGAGAGATTTACACTTTCGTCTTTATGAATCTTTCCGTGAGCAATGACAGGTACTTTACTCAACACAACCCTGCGTTAAGCTCTGTTCTGATGATCCATGGAAGGGAACTAAATTATCTAATTGTCTTTGAAAGTCCAATAAAAGGGTTGGAAATACACATTGATTTGTTTTTTTTTTCTATGCATCAAGTGCAAGTCTCCACATCATCTGTTCTTAATTGCTTTCGATAAAGCCCGGCAACACTCAAGTTGACATCTACTTGTGATTGTCACATATCTAAGTCACCATCAAGATCGAATCTCTAAAACAAGCATGAACTTTGGTTACTAGGAACCACCAACGCATATAGTGTATTGAATTCCACATCGTTTGAAAATAAACACTACAAGATCAACATGGAGCAAAGGTAGGTGAGAAATGTTAAGATAACAATTATTATATTTACTTCAAACCAGCAGCGTTTTCTCTACGTCATTACGGCAACTTTCGGATTTCCCACTCTAACTGCGTCATCTCTGACATGAATAAACAAAATTATTTACATACTTAAATTTTTGAGTATTTTGTTTATTTGATTGTCCACTTAAACTCTTTGTTAAAATAAATTTCAAAATACGATTCAGTAAATTAAAATTAAGCACTAACTGTTACTATTAGAGAAGGTGTTAACAAAAATTCCAACCTTCAAATTTATCTCGTTTAGCTGAATAAAACTAATTGATAAAATATAAAGATGTGAATGTGATTCGTTGTTGTGATTCAGAGGGTCGAAGGAAGGTTTCGTTAGATAGCTTCAATAAAAATTATATAACTTAACTAATCACCAAAATGTTGATAGGAAATAGAAAAGGTACCTAAATCTAAATTAGAATTTTATAAAAGTCCAGGCCACAAATTGTCATAACTCTTTCCAAAAGTGTGCCAATATTTTATGATTTTCGAAAAAAAGAAAAATCGACAAGAAACAGACAATTTAAGTTCCACTGCCCGGGATGATATTTTGAAACATATGTACACGTATTTGTTTGAACATATTGAGAATATCTTGATCTGTAAATATTTTACCAAACAATTTCGTTTTCGGAGACGGCTTCACATACATATTCTTATTTTTTTTTTTTTTTTTGAGAAACTGGCACACAGCTGTTGGGCAAGCTATTTTCGACTAATTTTCCCGCGATTTGCATAAACTTTTGACATTAACAATCGAAACATTAGCCTTTGGCTGCACTTAGAATGGAAACAATCGATTTATTTTTGGCATATGTCTGATCTGTAAATAGCGAACGAAAGATCTATTGCTTGGAGCTAAAGCATTTCTTTTTTACTTGCCAAGGGCAAGTATTGGTTTCGTGAAAAAATTCGACCTCGAAATTCTGTGCCTGTCTGTCTGTTTGTATGTATGTCCGATTGCATATCTGGGGTCTGTGGGTTCACAATTCGAGACGAAATAATCGAAGTTTTCATTCTAACCCCAAAATTTCACGGTAAAAAATCGATTTACTCGAAAACGGCCCTAAAGATTTTATTAAAATTTAATATTGAGGTGGATATATGCCAACAGATGGCGTGCCAGGTTTATGCCAACAAATGCGTATAACGGTACTTTACTTATTAGCAGTTTTTTTGAAAATTATCTATAACTCGGCCATAATTCGATCGATTTTGTTCGAAATCAATATTTGAACAATATTTGGCATATACAAGATTATGGCATGCCAAGTTTTTGAAAATTTTCAATTTTTTTTTTTAAATTTAAAAAAAATATTTTAATAATTTTGTTTGCGCAAGTACGCGCGACCCAGTCATGCACTTTATTTTGTTCGCAAATGCAATTGTAAATAAGTATTGTGAGATAAAAATAATGCGCATCGTGTTAGAAGTTAGAATGTATTATGCAAACAAATTTTTTGCTTGCAATTTTGAAAATGTTTGGGGTGATTGTTCATCAGCGAGGACATTGAAGAGATGATTCTGATAGCAGTGGAGACATGTGGGAATTTGAAAAATTTAGATGAAATGCCGAAATAGGACTTGGTAGTGTTTGTGGATTTCTTCAATTTTATTAAATTTAATCAAATCCTTTGAAAAAATTTTCTCTTCGAAAAATCTCCAGAACGGAATTTCGCAAACCAATTCTGACACGTGCATTCTGTTAAGCAATCAACATCGTAAACTTCACATATCTCTTTGTGAACCTCAGCAACTTTCTCGCCTATACGGAAATAAAAAAGCAAAATATGTTGAAAATGTTCGTTTTTGCACTCCATGACAAAATTGACACTGTAGTAACAGGTGTAAACAAAATTAAACTCGATTTGCTTCTAAAGTAAGCTTAAAGTGACAGCTATCAAATGCCAAAAGAAAGAAAATCATAACATTGACAAAAGCGAGAATCAACATAACGCCATCTACTTGTAAAAACCGAAATTACTTTCTTGTCAACCAAATAATACCAAGAATAAATAAACTCTCAAGGTCAAACATTTTCACGAAACCAATATTGCTGATCAACTAGGCTAGGTTAGATTAGAGTGGCTGTCAATATTTGTATACAGACACACTTAGGCCCATCGTGATACTACGGGATCAATCACTATTCTAATGACAGACTGTAGCCTTTTTGTTCAAAACTAAAAAATAAATTAAAAAAAATATTATTAAAACTTACCAAAAATTCAAGTGGCGCTTCATTGATCATTAGTGCAATTAACCAAAAAACTACAAATAAATTGAATTTCCTAGTAAACTATAGACGTAAATCAGGGGACATCATAGGTCCTGTAGAATTATCATTTTTCGATGCGTCCACTTCGCTCTTTAATTACACAGAAACAATGTAGGAATTCACAATGTATTCTACAGTATTCTAATAGAAAATTCAGTTTCCAATATTACTGTGCCTTACGATTTTAGCGTGAGAAGAAGCATTCAGAAGATAAAAGGGAAAAAACTGCACAGGCAGAAGACTTCCTATTTCCTGCTTCGTCCTTCGATTCCATGACTAGCAAGAAATGCATGACAACATTTTTTATGGGAAATTTAATACGAGTAGAGGCATTATTTTTGTCTAAATTTTCGAATGAGATGAAGTGTTGGAAAGAATAAGGCGATAAACAAGCGCTGGTACCTGCTGAAGGTAGAAGCTTTTCCCCAAATATTAACTTTTATAAATTTTTTCTTCTATTTAACATTTTTTGTCTAATTTGCATGGACTAGTTCCATTTTTTTTCCGGTTTTCGAGAATACAAATTGATATGACGACTCTTGGCAGCACTGCCCAGACGGTAAACTTCCCAAATGCCATATGTGATTTCCAATGCTATTCTGTTCGATCCAAATCCGAAGTCAACATTCTCAAATTTAAAATGGCGCCGTTCTTATTTTTTTGTTGGCAGCCATTTTATTTCATTTTTAAAGGGTGTCCCAAAATAGACGCACGTAGCAATTTTTATAGAAAACACAGGTTTTTAATAAAAAGATGTATTTTTATTTTAGGTTATGTATCAAATAGCATATCGGGTAAATGGCCTTCACGGCTTTGCTGGCACATACGTACTCTTTTTTCGAAATTTTTCATAACCGTTTTGCATAAATGTGGTTGAATTTCATTGATATAGCGCTCAATTTACTCCTTTAAGGCGTGGATGGTCGTAGACCTGTTGACATAAACCTTAGACTTTAAAAAACCTCAAAGAAAAAAGTCTAATAGCGCTAAATCGCATGATCTGAGCAGCCAATTCTGATCACCAAAACGGGAAATTACACGGCCAGGAAATGACTCATGCAGTGATTGAATTGTTTCTCGGGCTGTATGGCAAGTGGCACCGTCTTCTTGAAACCACTTGTCGTCCACATCCATATCTTGCCATTTAAGCACAAAGAACTGGATTATCATGTCGCGATAGCGAGGACCATTAACTGTTATTGCATTACCAGCCGCATTTCCAAAGATGAATGGTCCGATTATACTTCCTTCCCAAAATCTGCACCAAACAGTGCGACGTTGTGTATACATTTGTTTCTCAACAATCACTCGTGGATTTTCTGAACCCCAAATTCGTCAATTTTGACGATTAACAAATTCATCAAGATGAAAATGAGCCTCATTGCTGAAGATGATTTTGTTTGAAAATTCAACGAACTCTCTTCGCTGTGTGTGGTCAGTAGACTTCAGTTCTTGTGTGAATTGCACTTTGTATGCATGAAAATGCAAATCTTTCGTGAGAATACGCTGAAGAGAGCTTCTCGAAATGTAATTCTTGACCACGGTGCGGAATTGATGTTCCTGGACTCTCAACAACACTTTCACGAACTGTTTCGATGTTTTGTGTTGAACACCTTGTTGAAGGACGGCCAGAGTGCCTAAGTTCACTAATTCATCCAGTCTCTCTGAATTTTTGAATTAATATCTTCACAGTTAATGAAGTTAAATCACTATTCCGACAATATTTTGTACGAAAATTGCGAACTGTAGCTGCCAAACCTTCATTATTTATAAAATATTACTCAACAATGAAAACGCGTTGTTCTTTCGCGTAGCACTCCATTTTTAATAAACCCTGAACTGTCACACGATGTCTTTTTTTTCCATTGGCAACACTTTACCGCACAAATGGCGCAAAATTCAGGCTTGAATTTTGGGACACCCTTTATTTCCCTTTGAATCATTGAATTAGTTTAAGCAGAAACTGATTTTTTTTTTTTCATTTAGTGCTTTGCTGAGCTGTTTTGCATTCGTCATGTTGAATTCTGAAATTCTGACCTTAGATTCTGATTTGCGACCTAGAAAACACTTTTGTATCTGAAGACGTGTTTCCACATGCAATAATTTGCTGGAGCCAGTTGAACTTTCATGCCAGTAAAATTTTTTACACAAAAATCGGATTTAGGTACCCAATTTCATCTATACTTCTAAAAATTCTAAATTTTTTTTTAACAATTTACTGGCACATTGACAAGTTGGAATACTTTCAACTTTTTTCTATCCATGTATGATGCATGCAAAGGTCGTACTGGCGCACCCGTAAAGATTTGCACATGTATTTTATTTTGAATGGTGCGTCAATAAGTAGTGCACAATGAAGCGCCACACGGATTTTTGCGAAATTTTGATAATTGTTGTACTTTTTAACAATTTTTGGGAACAAAAATTATCGAATTGCAGGGAGATACCAAAGGATCCGCCACCTTTTTATAGTTTTACTGGACTGAAAACTTGCACTAACTTCCACTCGATTTCTTCACCCTCGAATAAATATAGCGACCAAATCGACAACGTGTCAATCGATGTTAGATGTGCATAAAATATACTGGATGAGCACACATTTATGGGAAACAACCATTTCTTAGTTGCACAAATTCTGAGCTGGACTGTGAACTGTGAATCGCCCAGAAGAAGGAATTTAATGTTGTACACCTTAGCATGCCTGGAGTAGCCAGAGTTTACCGAATACGGCTAAGTGAAGCATTTTTCAATATGCCATCACCAACTATGGACGTCGCGAATGCAAACGACCAAACGATTTCGTATCGTACCACCCAGCTTAACCCTCCATGGATTTCTAAGCACCGCCTGCAATCGAAACAGCATCCGGTGGTACTATAAATACGAGTAGTCCGTAGTTAAACAACTGTCTGCTGGCTTTAAACCCGCAGCACAGGCTCTACGCAGTTATGAAATAAATCTAAGCACCGATACACAGAGAATAGTATATGTATTCTCCAGAAGCTAATGAATGGATAGAAAGAGTGACAGGACAAGAAAAGAACCCTACTTCAATAAATGAAGTCGGTCGATACCAAATACTCTACAGGATTGAATCATCAACGCTGATAAATTTAAAGCTTTTGCTGGACAAATATTGCGTGGCAGACGTGTGATTTACCTTTCAAATTTATTCTTTTCCAAGGTTTATTCTCTTATTTTGATCTGTTGAACTTTTTCAGTCATTGACCTATCATAGCAAAACATTGCATCGTAAAATCTTTCTGTTGTAAAACAAAAAATACTTTTGTTACAACATAATGTTCGTCTTAACATTAATTCGTCCGTTTATCGTAAAAATGTCAGTAAGTTAATAACGTAGTAAAATATAATCATCGACTTTTATAGGTCGCTCCAAATGCGTAAGACGCTATTCTACTCCTACAATAATTTATTTTACTCCTATACAAGCTGTTCAATCGTTAAATTCTTCTACTTTCTTGAATGAGAACAGGAACATGTGCAGCGCAAATTGCTATGTATTTCTAAAAATTTCAACAAATTGCTGCAAATATTAATTAAGTGCCCAAGTGACACAAGTCAATTTTGGAGTGTCACTCAAAATTAACTTGATTACCCCGCCTAGATACCAGCACCAAAAATGTCAATTTTTTTGTTTTCAAACAGACACTTGTTTTGATTTTGTCTGTTCCAATTGTTGTCAGATAGATAGTTAGTCATCACAAAGCTGACCACTCCTCGTTGGAGTGGAAAATGTGTCCAGAATTTAAATTGAAAATTTCATGGAAACTATTTTGCATAGGGTCAACGGCAATATTTTCGGCTACGACTGTGTTCTGTACACGCGGCATTCACAGTGAGAATAACAATTCGAAATTGTTGCAAAAAAAAAAAAAAAAAATAACACAAGTGAACAATATTTTGTTGTATTTCGCATGGATACGATGACCTCGGTATTGTATAGAATTGGTAATGATCAGGAAATTAACATTTAGAGATAATAAAGGTTATTTTACTGCTGCCGGTTGTAAACAGATTTTTTTTTTTTTGTTTAGAGTTCACTTGTGTCTGCGTAGGTAATTATGGATTTTTTTTATAAATAATTGTTATGCCTGTTAAATAGGATGAGTAATGGGAAATGATGTACGTGGGGAAATCAGAAGTAAAATGCAAAAAACAGTCTTCTAGTTATAGTCCGTTGTGGGCGGAAGTGTAGCTCACTGCACTATCCCAATTCTTAGAGCTTGCATCTACAGTTTGGAATATGAACGACATTCGCAGAAGATTTTAATAGAGAACTGTCCATCGGTCAACTTATTCCATACAAGACCTGGCGCCAGGCTAGAGTCGGTGAAAGTGGCTAACTAGTGACACCAAATGCTGGAAGAACATTAAAGAGCTAGGCAGGGCTAACTCTGACGCCCCAAAAAGAGAAGCAGTGACGCAGTTGAGAATGGCTACTAAACATGATTATCTACCCCACCACCTATTCAGAATCGGGATTAAACCGAATGCCAACTGCCTACTCTGTAACGACCCCAATGCGGACCAGCAACACCCCGTCACCTGCCCGAACCTCAACCAGCAACACCAACAACAAAACAACTTAACAGCGCTATACTGGGAAGCCCGAAGGAAAATGGAGAAAATGGAGTAAAACCCAACCCTGCCATTGGAAACAAACAAACAGTGGCTAACTAATGGACCGGAGCGAACCTAGTCCTACTGGTGCACAAGGAACTACCATCAGCACCCAAAGCGAGATTTTTTTTTTAATCCCAGGAATCGCTATTCTCATCATGGGAGGAAATCCGAGGATCTTCAAGTCAAGTTCTTTCCTTAGCAAAATTTCAAATCAGGCTTGCAACTATTTTAAAGGAGGATGGAGAAAATCCTTCTAGAATCAACAGCGCCAACATGAAAGGATTTAGATATTAACACCCTGTATGTGAAGAATTTTGCTACGTAGACCCAAAGCCATTGTCCAGATGGCGCAACAATTCCTGTGTCGTAGTGAGTAAAAAACATTTTCTTAAAGAATTTGTAGATATGTATCTAAGGTGAAGTGGACTGAGTCAATGTCGCAGATTTAAGTAAGATTTATGATCAGGGTAGCCACGGTGTAGTGGGTAGTGTGTTCCCTTTTAACCCGAACTGTGCAGGTTCGAGCCCGGACGGGGAACAGCAACCACAGCTATCCGAGCATAAAATAGAAACGAATAAAATCCAAGTTTCTCCAACCACTACACTAAAAGGTGTTCTGCTTGGTAGTCCAATGGGCTTCGGTTGAGTCTTCGGGATTTGGAAATTAAAAAGATGTGTGAGTCCAAATCTAAATGGAGGATCCAACCCTTGAAACTCATTTGTTCGCTGATGAATCTGGAAAAGCGAACAGATATTGTATTTATATACGGAGCATGATTAAGAGATACATTATGTCCAGTTGAAGTTCTAAAGAGCAAAGGCATCACTGAAGGTACCTACAGCGAATACTAAGATTTGAGTTATGCGGTGCCGAATTGTTAGCTCATATTGTGAAAGGGTTTCGCAATAAATGTGCAAACGATGATTTTGTGACTACGCTGTCACTTTTGGACTTTCGATTTGATTTTTTTGGAGTAGATTTCTTGAATGGAAACAATAAAACCCAAATTTCGAACAAATCGTCCAATATAACATTAATTTTAATAAGTTTAATAAATTTATACAACTATTAAAGGATAAAAGAATTAATTTACTCTTGGAAGCATTTACATTTTTATACATTTTGAGGGAACTATTCAAATTGGAATAAAAGTAGCAATGCTGCTCAGCGGAGAAGTTCAGAAATTGCATTTTATTAGTTGGCAAAGCATCCACCTTATACCACAGATTCAGCAAAGATCTCACCAAATAACTTGGAGGCACATCAGTTGGAAGTTGAATCCAGCGGAGATTATAGCCCGAGGGACCACAGTTTCAGAACTGCTTCATTTTGTTGGTTCCAAAGAAATTCAAGAGCAGTAGTAGTGATTAAACACCAATCCCAAAGGGGAAGGCGTTATCTATGGTCTGATGAGGAATGTAATGCGATAAATACAGAAAAGATGAAGCATGCAGAATACAATTAAAGGCTTAAGCTGCTCAGAGATATTATTCGGAAAGCGCAGGGAAGAAGAAAAAGCCAGAAATGGAGACTTAGGTGGTGTAAAATGCTGGTTCTATCCGCAAGTTCTTTAAATATGTGCAATATGGGGACATAAATCCTCAAATACCAACTGTAGAAAGTAAAAGGAGATATCTTCCTGTGACATGACCACTACTCTCGTCATATGGCAGTCTTCTAGAATGGTTAGAGCTTCTGCTTGGAACGTGCTGCACTCGTCTGATAGTCGTATGGACAAAGCGATGGCAGAGTTTATCTAATACGATATCGATACTTTTCTCATCTTCCATCCATAAAAATTGCTATTGTTAACCAGGTATTCGAATCGAATAGTTTTGATTGAAGATATAGGGTCAGGTAATCAGTTCTCACCCTATCATACACAATTGATTTGAGGATTTGACTATGACTATTGGAGTTGTTTCCTTGATGTTAAGATCTGAAGGCAGTGAATTGAGTATGGTTTTTAGTCCTATATTATGGCAAGTCGCTTTTTATATTTTAGTCTAGAACTTGCACTTTTTTGTTTTGTTCCATACACCCGTAGGTCCTAGTTACATTTGTATATAGCCAGTGCATAGGGGGACGGACTCCATTCATTCCCACAGATTCTATTACAGGTATAGACTACCGTCAAGACTTTTTTCAGACTTAGATTCCAGTTGAGTTTACTGTCAAGAATCAGTCCCAAATATTTTGCAATCTTCGAGAGAGAAAGGACTAAGACCCACAAAATCGGCAGCACGAAGCCCACAATTTATCTTTTGTCAGCAGAGAGAACTATTTTGATTTTTGGAGGATTTACTCCTGTATCACATGTTTTTGATCACTAGCTTAGCGTACTTACAACGACTTGTAATATTTAATTGATAATGAAGGTAAATGTCCCGCAAGCCACTAAAACTACGTCTGATTTTGCTGCTGTTTTTTTCTTAATTTTGTTAGAATTTTGTCTAAGACTTATGTAGATCTAGACAAGATTTTCACCGTGGGATACATTTTAAAGAAAACACAGGATAACCAAAATGATATTCATCATCTCTTCATAGATTTTAATGTGACAATTACACAATTTAAACAGATTGTCTGACGGTAAATGAGAAAAAACAATGTGGAAGAATTTGTATGCAGAACGCTGGACACTTCCCAGATTCCCTTAAACACTTCAAACAGAAAATTGTTTGTATGGTCCCATTTGTGAAAATAGTGTTTGAAAGGGAAAATACAACAGCAAACTGTTCGAGATTCATATCCATTTTAAACTCAATAAACTGGAAGACTCGGATATGTTAAGCACATACAGAAGGATGCTTTAGCGAGACGTATTTCCCTATCCAACAAGGTAATCGACTAACAAATGACTTACGAAGACTAAATATCTCCTGCGGCTGACACAAGACCGACATAGTTCGCAGGGACTTTTAAAAGAGACGTCAACTTATTATAATTTCAAGTGTCCAGTTGATGAATATGACAAAATTCCATTGACAAAATATTGTCGAATTTGAAAGAACAGAAGTGGTCGTTTAAGAACTCTACAAGATGATGGGTGATTTGAGGATCCCCAGAATAAATGAGAACATACTTGTGCAACAACTCCGAATGATGTAAGCTGCACTAGCCTCCATTTTCGGCACCACAGTGAAAGCCGGACTACCGTTTCAAAGAACAAGCGATCACTTAGGTCCGTCAATAACTATCGAAACATTCAGGCAACAGTTGTGTTCCGTTTTTAGTGTTCCATAGTAAAGGGTGTCCCAAAATTCACGAAAGATTTGAATTTTGCGCCATTTGTGCGGTAAAGTGTTGCCAACAAAAAAAAAAAAATACAGCGTGACATCTGACAGTTCAGGGCTACACGAAAGAATAACGCGTTTTCATTGCTGAGCAATATTTTAAAAATAATGAAGGTTTGGCAGCTACAGTTCGCAATTTTCGTACAAAATATTTAACTTCATCAACTGTGAAGATATTAATTCAAAAATTCATGCAGACTTAAGCAATTACTGATCTTAGACACCCTGGCCGTTCTTTAACACAAAACATCGAAGCAGTTCGTGAGAGTGTTGTTGAGAGTTCAGGAACATCAATTCGGCACCGTGATCAAGAATTGGACATTTCGAGAAGCTCTCTGAACAGCGAAGAGAGTTTGTTGAATAGATTATGGAACAACAACAAGTGGATGCTGATTTTTCAAACAAAATCATCTTCAGCGATGCGGCTCATTTTCATTGTTGATCGTTAAAATTGTCGAATTTGGGGTTCAGCAAATCCACGAATGGTTGTTGAGAAAGAAATGCATCCACAACGTGTCACTGTTTGGTGCGGATTTTGGGCTAGAGGCATCATCGGACCATTCTTCTTTGAAAGTGTGGTATCAGTTAATGGTGCTCACTATCGCGACATGATAATCCAGTATTTTAGACCTAAATTGCAAGATATGGATATGGACGACATGCGGTTTCAACAAGACAGTGCCACATGCCATACAGCCGGAGAAACAATTCAATTGCTGCATGAATCATTTCCTGAACGTGTAGTTTCCCGTTTTGTTGATCACAATTGGCCGTCCAGATAAGGCGATTTAGCGCTATTGGACTTTTTCTTTGGGGTTTCTTGAAGTCTAAGGTTTATGTCAACAAGCCCACAACCACCCACGCCTTGAAGGAGCAATTTGAGCGCTGTGTCAACGAAATTCAGCCACATTTATGCAAAACGGTCATGGAAAATTTCTACAAAAGAGTGCTGTGCCAACAAAGATGTGGAGGCCATTTACCCGATATGCTATTACATACATAACCCTATACTGTATACTTTATGAATCAATAAAACATTTACAATTTTTAATTAAAAACTTGTGTTTTCTATGAATGACATAAAATGGAACACTAATGGATTTAGTCTGTCTGTTTAATCTGTCCGTCCTTATGTCTGACACGTACTTGCAACTATAGAACCGTTAGACCTAGAAGGCTGAAATTTCGCAGAAATATAGTACGAACCGAAAATACTCAGGGAAAAATATTTATAACAATTTTTTTTTAGTTTTTTTGCTCCCACCCCATCATGTGCTATATCAAATGAAAGCTGTAGATCTAAAAAATCCAAATGCACACAAAAAATGTCAAAACCAATCAAAATTTTGTTTAATGATCACTGGTAATCGTAACCTCTCTGAAGCTATGTTAAATTGTTTAATATAACTATTTCCACTGATACTTTAAGATATTTTTCTACACAATTCTCCTCTACAAATCTCCTCTATATACTTTTTTTTGTTTCTTTAAAATACCAAAAAACCAACGGAAATCATAAATCATGTACAAGTCATTGTACGACTTTGAAATGCATTAAATGTACGTGACTAACGATGCAGAAACGATAAAAAAAAAGTCACAATTCTGACCTTCATTTCCCTTCAATCACTTAACCAGATCCATTACGTCTTTAAAGCTACTCATTCATCATATACAAAAGCAAATTTTGACGTGTTTGTGACGAAAGCACATAAACGAAACACAAGTTGTCTCTTCTAAAAATATGTTTTTTTTTAAATATTTACTCAGCTAAATAAATAAAATTTGACACCAGATCCTCGAAAAAACACTTGATCTGTCTTTGTTAAAAAAAAACGCCTTCAAAACCGACTGTTGGAAGCTTAAGCAAATTAAAAACTTGTTAACAAAGCCTTATTCTAGAACTCACCTTAAGTTGATGGCGCAATCCACTCATTGGGCTCATTCAAATTGTTTAAACCTTAAGGAGAAAATTAAGTTTCAAATAAAACACCACCACACGCAATTAATAGGCCGGATCAAGCTCCAGCTTTGAAAGGCTTCAATTATGTACACACAAAATGTTAAAAAAGAAAATAAAACGTCACCACTGCACTTTCCCGTCACACTTTAAAGCAAAATATTAAATATTTATATAAATGATCCTACAAAATTGTTGATTTATTTCGAAATATATAATTTTTTTTTTTTTTTTTTTGAAAAAATTGTCTGCACTAAACGTCCCGTAAATATCCAGTCACACCCCTAAAGATGCGAACGCACCGACACTACTCGTCAACGAAAATAAACAAAAAATAAAAACCTATATTCGTATCTAGATACTGATCAAATATAAAAAAAATTGTATTATTAGAAAGCTCCGTTAAATATTGAGTTTGATGTACGACTGAAGCAAAGTAGAAGCGAGATCGTTTGTTGTAGACGACGCTACGATATGTTGTGTGTGCTGGTTGTAGACGCTGCGCACAGACGATGAGAAAAATTAACAAAAGCACCATCAGCTACGTAGTAACGACGTACATACTCGTATTGAAAACAAATTTAAAAAAGAATACAAAAAGTCATCAAACCCGCAAAACTGGCAGAAATTTGTATGCCGGGGAAACGAACGAATATACACAGATGCGGATGATCGCAATTCAAAACAGTGGGATACAAAACAATCGATCTTGGTTCGATTTGGTTCCTAGCACTATGTATCCGTATGTGTATTGCGATTGAAAAATTTACATTTAAAAATAAATAACCACCCTGTGTGCGGTTAAAGACCAGCATAATGATCATTAAGACTGTCATAATCACCCGTGTTCATTATAAAAATAGATACAGAACGTATTTTTGAATTTATTTACTTTAAATACATACTACCTGGCGAAGAATTACGTTCTCTCTCGCTCGAAATTTTTGTTTACTTTTTGCGAGCAAATTTTAATTTAGGGGAAGTAAATATGGTGGTGAAAGAGGACCTATCATAAACGCCCGTGGCGATTGTTTAATGTAAATTTCTACTTTTTTTGTTATACGAATAAAAAAAATATAAATTTTTAAAGAAAGGTAATATTGGTCGAACATTTGAGAAATATTGTTCAAATATTTGCTACGTCAAGTGAATTTTTTGTTAACAAATATTTTTGGTTGCCGATAAGGCCTGCTAAAGAAAACAATGATTCTAATTGAAACTTGGAACCAAAACCGCAGACCCATGCTTATGAACCATGAATCATAACACAATCAACATTTGTTCATTTTGAAACCTTATGCATTGTCATAACCGTAGAATGGTCAATACTGAGTAATTCATTAACGAATGAGCATAAATTATACATTTGACGCGAAGAAATGACCTCATCCTTAAGAGGGTAGGGGAATTTATCAAACCAATAACACGTATACGCGCGAGTACCTGCGATTTACTAATGGAAGGGGCGTACATTTTTTGGCGTATCGAAATGGGAAATGTTTTAATTGAGAAGTTTCTCATTACCCTCGGATAGGGATGTTTGACGTTCCTTACAAAGGTCTGGTTTAGAGTTTTTCTTTCTTCTTTCTTACTCCAGAGATTATCAGATATTAGCAGGGATGATCTAAGAAGACGAAATCTAAATTCTTGTATATTGTGCAAACTTAGGTAAGACTCAGGACTAGCACTCTAGCCCGGGGGTAACTCAAATCTAGCCCTTTATAATGTTCCGTCCAGAATGGTAGTCATATAAAATGGAACGAACGACTGTCTGCCTGTCTGTCCGTCACACGCTTGAAAAAACCAAAGCAAAGGTGTGATATGCCGACATATGTAGTTTTTAGCCCAAAACTTCATCAAAATCCTATGACGAGTTCTTAAGTTGGATGTGTGAGAAAGATGATTCGCCCCCACGCCATTTTTTTTTTTTTTTTTTAATAATTTGCACGTGTGAAAGGGGTTATTAATACCCTTATACTAATTTTAGGACACGGGCGTTTTTGAGGAAAGGGGAAGAAACAGAGAGAAAGACAGATTGGTGTAGTTGGTTTGAAACTCAGCTGGTATTAAGTGTCAGTGAACTCCAAGGGTGGCTGCCCCGATAACTGGGGAGTATTTTTTTGTTTCGCTGTTATTGTCGTTGCTTATGATTCACAGTATTTTTTTCCTGATGTCATCATCACGATCAAGTTGCATTTTAACCATATGACCACCCTACTGCCAGTGTTATGCCTTCGCATTAGAGTTGACATAAGCTTTCGCAATTGATCGACTTTTTTATTTATTTCATGCGAAATAAATAGATTATTATTGACATCAGGATTTGAACCGTGAACCTGCAGCGTGACTAGCGATAATGATACCACTACACCACGGCCACCCTCATGGGCCATGGGCCTACACTTACGGTCATAAAAACTTCACCACATAAGTTCTCAGAATATGAGTAACACCTGAGTGCAATGGTTTTTCCAATAGTTATGAAAGGTATTGCAAAAAAAAAAAAATCTGTTTGAATTGAGTTGTGACTGTGAAAAGTGAAATGTCCGGTAAATATTAGCAACTGACTCGAGACAAAAAAGTTAAAATATTGACTTTGGTTGAGGAAGGGCTATCCTTTCGTCAGATTGCGATTGAAATAGAATGCTCTCATTCAACCATCGTGCGACAGATGAAGAAAAAAGAAAATTTGGATCCACTGACAAGCACCGAAGCGATACGCAGAAGGCTACGGGAGGTAGGTTTATGTGGAAGACGGCCAAAAAGCCTCTCCAACCACAAAAATGAAAACAGCTCATTCGACGTGGGCGAAAAAGTATCAAGATTGGATGCATGATGATTGGCGATGTGTGTTATGGTCCGACAAAAGTAAATTTAATTTGTTGTGTGCCGATAATTTGCCATACGTACGATGGTCAGCAGGTGAGAGGTTTAAGACAGTGAAGTTTCCTCAAAGCCAAATGGTTTGGGGATGTTTTTGTTTTACGTTCTGGGCCATTTGCACTTTGTTAGTGGAACTATGTACGGTCAAAGGTACGAGTATCAACAAGTAATAAGGGAGTTTTTGGAGCCATTGAACAGCATCATTCGTATACTGACAAGTACATTTTTCAAGACGATTCTGCACCTTGTTACCGAGCCAAATCGGTAAGTTAAGTGTTAGAAATGAACTTTTAGAAGTCTACTTTATAAATAATAAATAGAGAAGTAACCACAGTATTTCAATCATTTTCAGTTCAATACAACATTTGATGACCTCGAAATTTCCAGACTAGACAGGGCAGCGCATTCGAACGATCTCAACCCAATTGAACACTTGTGGCATGTAATAAAACCAGGTGTCTGAACATAAACCAGGAAGTAAAAAAAAAAGCTAAATGAAGTTCTGGAACATATATTGGATACTGAAATTTGACGGGATATTATTGAACTTAATAATAAACTCGATGCCTTCTAGAATAAAAGCGGTTATTACCGCTAAAGGAGGAGCAACCCGGTATTGATGTCTTTGTGCTAAAAGTGACATATCTAAATATCTTATATATACACATATAAACAATATATCGTTTGATTTTGTTAACGAATAACAGTACTAATAAATTGTCCAAAAATGAGAAAATTTATTTGCTTTTGCTTTCCTTGTTCATATCTTTTTCCAAACATCCAATAAACAAATGGAAACTAGGTAGAAATATTTATAAACTACTGCGGAGTAAATTTCGTTATAAAAAGGATAATCGTAACAATTTTTCAATAATTTCGATATGGTGCGGTTTTTATGACCGCAAGTGTATTTAGAAGAGTTCGAATTCATCGCCTGAGATGGCTAGGGCATGTAGAGTGAATCGACATCAACTCTCTGGCACGGAAAGTCTTCGAATCCATCCCAGAGGAGCGACGCGGTAAAAGAAAACCTCGCCTAAGGTGGCTAGAACAAGATCGAACTGACTAGAGACGCTTACTGGTTGAGGCCCAGGTCCACCCCAAATTGATTACATTTAAAGTAAAGTGAAAAAAAGCCACCACTAAATAGCTATACGGAACACTTATCGCGTGATGCCCGAATCGCACTTGACCCATTTTTTATTTCTACCTAGTTTCAACCAAAAACTGAACTTTTCGCCCATGTTACTCATCAAAGCTTCAAAATAAAAATTTGGCTTTGTTTGCATTCATTTCAGTTGTAAATTCAGACTAGTCAGGGAACATTGTGACGTTATATTCCGTGTAAATTGGCAAATAAGGAGAGGATTTTTATTCAAATTTAAAATCTAGCCTACAAATTACCCATTTAACCCCCTTTTTTCGTAAATTCCGGCCGGCATTTAGAGACATGAAGTCCAAGCTCTGGTAGGTAAAATTATAAATCAAGTGATTGGGTGAAATCACTGAAATCACAATTTAGGAAAAACAATAAAAAAAAAACTTGGACGTTTGTTTAATTTAGGAAAAGTTGGTAAGAAGCCAAAAAATGAGTTAAAAAACTACAAAACCTTTCCGAGAAATGGCAAATTTTCGAAAGACCACTAATAAGTAAAGTACTGTTATTCGAATTTTCAGCGAAAACTCATTGCAAATATCCATTTTACCTCAGATGTGAAATTTCATCAAAATCGTAACAGCGTTTTCGAGTGGCCTTAAGCAAAGTACCGTTGAGGTTGGATTGAAAACTCGAATTTATACTCCGTCAAGCCATTTGGGCTGTAGACTGAGATACTGACAGATGGACAGACAGACTGACAGAAACGTAGAACTCATTTCGAATAACGGTACTTTACTTATTAGCGCACTTACGAAAATTGACTATTTCTCGGATATTTCTGACATATGGAAGGACATGGCATTCTAATGTTTGACATATGAACAAAAACGTTTTCTTAGCTTTTTAACTCATTTTACGAAATCAGAACAATTTACAAACGAATAGCACATATGGAGCAATTACGTGCGACACCATTCAGTGCTAGCCATTCGTAATAGGTGTCGTATGGACACATTAGGAGCAGTCAAGCAAAAACTGATATGTCCACTACAACGTGTTTTTAAATCTGAAAACTAAACAATAACTCTAATTTTTTAGGAGAGGCAAACCTTTAACGCTGAGACAATGCCACGAGATGCTTGTAGATGTCTTTTGGTTCTGCTATTGAATATGTGGAGATTAAAACTTCTGGTAGTGAATTACAAAGTTTACTACTTCTGAAACAAAAGAAATTTTGATAGAGGAATATTCGCAATTACCAGGCTATGGGTTAGATTCTATAATAATTGAGTCAACTTAAAAGCAGCTTGGCTGTTTGAGAATTTAATAATCAATTTAGGTGACAACTAACTACAATAACCAACAAATTAAAGCAGAATAAAGGGTTATTCATTTGAAATTGAGATTTAATTTCGAGATTTGGCGACATCAATTGGCCACCAAGATCGTGTGACCCAGTTGGATCTATTTTTGTGGGGCTATGCTAAAGATCATGTCTATGCAGACAATCCCCAAACCTAAAAACCAACATCCGTGAGTTTGTGACCTGCGCCACCCTAATGTAAACTCTGCAATTTTTCAAAATGGGTACATCCTATTATGAGTGCTTTGCTGATCACAGAGCAATTTCAAAAAGTCGCTAGGTGTATGCATACAATATTTATTTATTTATTTATCATGGAAAACTGCCCCCCAAAGAGTTCTGTTGCACCAATTGTGGTGCGTACAGTGCCATAACTACAGGTTAAACTTTATTTGCCCTACAGATTGAATAGGAATAGAGTAAACTAATAACAAATGAATTTCATCGCTTGATGCGTGTGGTTAGACATAAATGCATAACACAATGGTGACTGAGTATGATATGCATCAACACAGCATATCTACATATAGTGCGTGATGAGGTGACAGAAGATTAATGTGATGCTCCACATGGGTTGCGGTTGCGGTTGAGGTATAGATTTCAGTGCACCAGCTGAAGCTACTAAAAATAGAGAGGTACAATCTAATTTTATTATCTGCAGCCTCTTCATGTTCTCTAATTAAATACTCCTGTTTGAATGCGAGCTTGTTTTGTTTTTATTTGATTTATCTTAGCCGTGAGTTCTTAAATTAGCGAAACATGTGCGTTTTTATTTCTGGGGATCTATTAAATGAAAGTGAATACCGAAACTAAAAACAGAGTCACATGCACAGGGCATCACACATCTATTTCTATCACTTAATAGAAAGTGCAACAAAGTATGAAAATTTTATAAGATTGCTTGCCCACCCATATGCAGTTTTTAATTCCGGTAACTGACTTAAGTGATTGGAAAAAGTAACTTTACTAATATATTTCATTTAGTTTTATGAAAATGTGCATCAAAAAAAAAATTCAATGTCAGACTAAATTGTTCGATACACGTGTGTTCCAAATAGTTGCCTAGTTTGGCCCAGATTCACTCTTTCAGTATTTTTCAATGAACATAGACAGAAGTTACAATTCCTATTGCCCATCGTTGCACCTAATAAATTGGGAGTGGCGGTGTGAAATTTGTGATTGAAATACTTTATGCAATGACATCTTGCAACATAAAGCCTATTTCTTCTATTATTTAAGTAAGTGTTATCATGACTCATGGTGTTTCCACATATATCGTGCGAACTAAACTGGACTAAACTCTCTCGACAGATCACATTATCCCCAAATTTCACACAGCGTTTCGACGTACAATACCACACAGATCTGAATGGCAAGATGGGCAGGTGACTAAGGACTTTGACGTAACAATCTACACAGAAGTTTCAAAAATGGACTGCGGAGTCGGTGCAGGTGTGTTTTCCGAATCCTTAAACATCTCAAAGTCTGACAGATAATGCCAGTGTTTTCCAGACGGAACTACTCGCTATCCGCGAAGCCTGTCGCCAGATCAAATTACACACAAATATAACGCCAAGGCAAAAGATTGCCATACTGCTATCAAAGCCATCGCCTCGGTCACTATATCCTCTAAACTAGAGTTAGAATGCCGAAATGAGCTAACCTCGCTAAATGGACAATTCAAAGTGACCCTGTCTGGGTTAAAGAGCATAGTAACATTTGTGGAAACGAACTTGCTGATGAACTGGCCAGGCAACGCTCAGTCCTCCACAGCTCACTTGCGGAATCAGTCCACGTTCTTATAAAAGCTAACCTCAGATGGAGTAGGCTAACAAACTGTGTCATATCCAGAACGATGTGGCCAAGCTACAACAGAATTAAAACAACCGACCTTCTAAACAGAACGCGTAAAAACGTCGCCAGATTAACAGTGATCACTACAGGTCACTCGCCTATAGGAGACCACGTAGTCAAACTAGGTATCTCACACAACACACACTGTCGCAGTTCCAATGTCGCAACTGAAAGAGAAACCTTTATCCACTATTTATGCGCCTGTCCGGCATTAGCTAGGGCCAGACTAGAGAGCATTAGGAAAACCCTTCTTCAATTCCTTAGAGGAAGTCTCAGAGAAAAACATCAAAGAACTTAATACTTTTTTTGAATTTCATTGGATGGATCTAGAGACTCCTCACCAACACACCATAACACCCAGGTTACATGGGTTGTGGCAGTCAAAGTCTAAAAATGCAACATGGCGGATTCAAAATGGCGCCCAAAAAATTAAAACACAAAATATAGCGAAAATTGACATCGATTAGTCCACACATACATATGTTTTTACGGTCACTGAATACAAATTCGAAGTCATAATTTTAAAATTTGAGATGGTGTAGATTTATAATCAATTTTTGAGCAGCATTTATATGACGCCATTTTGAATTTGAAAATTCTTACCTCGGATTTGCACTAAGCGACCTCAAAAACATATGACTAACGATTTTTACTAAACGTTTTTGAAACCGTTCTTTTTTAGTTATCAAGTTCTGACTTTGGATTCGGATTCAGTGACTCAGAAAACGCTTTAGGCTCCCTTAACGTCCTCCGATTTACTTTAAGGCGGCTTTTCCTCTGGAGCAGCATTCGTGCTTTATTATAGCAACATTCCTGATGGGCACCATGGCTGAGTGGTTAAGTGCGCGATCACTGAGCGGGAGACTTAAGGTTCAAGTCTTAGAAAATATCAAAAAGTTTGTTCACGGTCTCACCTCTAGCGAACGTCTGACAAACATTCGATAGTAAAACAGCTATAAGAAGTTTCTCTCAGTCGAACAAATTGTCCTTCGGAAACGGCATAAAACTGTAGGTCCCTACCATTCGTGTGTCGTAGGGCACGAAGCTAGGCCAGGCTCTGTATGGGCTGTTCACCCCAAAATATTTATTAATTTTATATTTATAGTCTCGTTTGTGTCCGACACGGTATTCATTTTTTTTTAGTGGGGACATAAATACTGTTACACGTATTTATTGCCATCAAATTAAAACCGAAAGATGAAATTGGATAAAACTTTTACGATTTATTTGTAAATATACTCTGAATATAAAAACTTTATTCAAAATGGTCCCCTTTTGCTTTAACACAGGCCCTTAGTCACTTTGACGATTCGTCAATCAGCAGCACGCACCTCATTCATTGGAAAGTTAACCACACTTTCGATTGCTTTAAATATTCGATGATAGGTTATCTTGTGAAGCATACTATCTCCTCTAAAACAGTCCACAATTTGTAAGCCACAGGGTTGAGATCTAGGGTGGCAGAAGGCCAGTTTTCAGTGCTGAAGAAACGCGGTACGCTGCTTCGGATTCAAGCCTAAGTTGTTTTAGCCTTATGAGTTGGCGCTGAATCCTGTTGTTTCTTTTTGAAAGAGGTTTCACAACAGGTTCTTAAGCGGTCTCCTAATAAACTTTGACCGATGTTTTGACGTTTTCTTCGCGGAAATGTAACCCCGTCATAGGAGACCAAACCATGATGACGATTTTCTCGTCCGTAAACAAAACTTTTCTGTGCAGACCAGCTGCGTATTCCGTGAAAAGACGTTTTGTTTTCGTGACGCTATGTTTTTTAAGATCCACAGTCAGTAATTGTCCAGTACGTCGTTTGAAAACCCCAAGTCCTAAGCGTTTTTTGATCATGAAACTCATTCACTTTTAAGAAATATTAATATCACGAGATAATGACAATCAAAGATGACGTGTCTTAGATGAGGTGGGATATACTCATAATATCTGTATGGAAAATTAGCATCTTAACTGACAAACAAGATTGAATGTATATGTATTATATATATATGTATATATATACAATAATAGGGTGCGTTTAATTCGCCGATACTTTTCAGTATTTACACAGCTGATCTGAAAGGATCGTACAGATCAAGACCTAAAATCGATGTCATTGCAACACTCTTGCAATATGACTTCGATAAGCTTCAGCGATATTGCGACGACTGGACGTTGAAGATCAACCTTCAAAAGTCGGAAACCATTCTATTCAGAACGCCATTGTTTCTGGCCTCTAGGGACACCAGAAAGAATTGGCGAAAGTTCTCTATCATTGGACACGGGCGTCCACTTGCGTGTCAAAATGTGGTCAGTTACCTTGCACTTTGGCAAGACGAATATCTATATTTTAACACACATGCAGATGCTGCTCTAGCCAGAGCCCGAGCTGCCTTCGCCCTTACAAAGAGACTTTTTTATAGGAAGCAACTCGATGCAAGGGTAAAGGTAATCATAGGGGTAAGTAGAATTGAAAGGAGTCGGGTGTTTGAGAGGGCCTGACTTCGGGCCCTTGTACAGAATACCAGAGTCCCAGTACAAAAAATTCTATTCTAATGAGGTCCTATACAACAGGGCGAATCTGATAAGAGTGGACAATTTCCCGGTCAAGATGACTCAAAGGCACACTGCAAGAACAATGACCTCGATGAAAAACCTGATCTTCGGGGCTTATTACCCCAAACATAGGTACCGTGAGAGGGTCCTACTTGACGGCTTTGTCCTTCCAGAAGCATTCCTCTATTTCGATCAGGCAGGTCTGACCCAGGATAGATCAGCGGTGCCGTTAATATTCCACGTTGCCTGGACAACTGTGAACAAGCGGCCTAACTACAGCTGAGACGTCGCACAGAGCACTGAGGAGCGTCTCCGATTCAGTAGATCGGTATCGGGACGCGATGTTAAAGATGTGAGCAAGCAGCAC
Source organism: Pocota personata (assembly GCA_963082735.1). Taxonomy (NCBI): domain Eukaryota; kingdom Metazoa; phylum Arthropoda; class Insecta; order Diptera; family Syrphidae; genus Pocota; species Pocota personata. Next base: position 32,444,036 of record OY720431.1, on the reverse strand, counting down.
CAACAAAATTCTGGTGGTTACTAGAGGGCGCACCCTCGTTGATCCCTTTTGATCCGGGGTAGGTCTAAGAGACATATTTTTGTGCCTTAGCCAGCTTACATAGTTTTTTAGGTGTCTATGTTTAGGTAGTTTAAGTATAGGTAGTTCAGTTTTTTAAGGCACAACACTTTAATAAAAAAAAAAAAAAAAAAGGATTATGATTGGATAAAGTCCCTAGAGTTAGAGTTCGGCTCTTTCACATCAAAGTTCGCTCTATACCTTTGCCCGTTGCTTACTAGATGGCTGACCTATTCCGTATTGAAAAACTCAAAATGACTCAACAACATGTAGTTAACAATCCTTAGCAGATGGATTGCAGCTTTTCTATGTGTCTTTTGATTTTTTCCAACCCAACCGAAATTTTCACAAAAGTTTATAATTTATTTTTATTATTCTATGAAAAATTTGACTATACGAGTATAAACAAAATCACACCTCATCTATACGTATTTGCAAAAATGAAAACAACAAGAAAAAACACGGAACCATGAAAAGAAAAAATAATAAAAATAAATAAGAAGATGCTTGTACACAAAAAAAAAATCTCATTCTCATAATTCGATCTTCGATGAAGAAAATTCACTTCAAGTGAAAAGAATGAGAACAACAAAAAAAATTCCACCCCCCGCCTTTTGATAAAATTAGAACGTAATAGAATTTGATTTTTATTACTCTTTAGTAGATTTTTAAATCCGAAATTAAGCAGCATATTTCACTTTTTAATATTATAAAGAATTTTTATGAACCATCATTCTTTGAGAAAAATGTATTTACACTAAAATCGAAGGAACATGGAACTTTTCTTGCATGTTTATTTGCCAGAAAAAAAAAATCATCATTTTGTCGGGGTAGGAAGGGTAAACTATTTACATTTTGCAATATGAAGAAAGAAAAAAATTAATATTTATTTTGACGCGGTATTTACAGCATTTTCTATGGTCATAACATCTGTGCTGGCAAATAATACTTTGAATTAATAATAATTTGTAAAAATAAAACTACTGATGATTCACAAACTGGTACAAGAGCACTGGGTGGGCACTATTTTTCCAGTTTGTTATTTAAATCTGAAAACAAAAAGTTCATTGCCAGTCAAATCATATTATTTTTACCCGAACAAAAGAAAAATCTTTTTTTAAGTGTGATTGACGCACAAAAGTTTAGGAACAGGTTAAAAATTCTATGCAAATTTTTCATATTTATATTTCATATACTTTTTGAATTTAAAGATACCACGGAATTAGGTATGCTAAGGGAACTTGAATATCATCAGCTGATGACGATGAGCACGTTCTTGGTAGCACCAAAAATACCCGTGATTTCCCATTGGCGGTAGCAATATGGTTATCGCATACGAGTACATATAGGTATACCATCTTTTAACTTATCTTTATTTAGCACATCCTTTATTTAGCATACTCCTACCTTCATAGTATATACTCGTCTTGTTGGAAGACAACAAAAACTTCATCTTCAGCATCTTGATACTCTCTTAACAACTGTCGGATCTCCTCGAATTAATTGAGGAATATAAAGGGTGGTTCAATTTTAAGGGCCGATGTTGAATGTGAACCACACCTAAACGTCAAGTTTTTTTCTGCATTTCATTTGACATTTCTCAATTTCAGACTAACTCAATTTGAACCATGGAAAGATACACAATCGAGCAACGCGTTAAAGTTATTCAGGCTTATTATGAAAATAGGCGTTCAAATCAAAATGCATATCGTGCATCGTGATTCTTTCGGTCAATTTAATCGTCCAAATGTGCGTACAATCGGAAAAATCGTGCACAAATTTGTGCAAACCGGGTCTGTATGGAGATGATGGAAACACCAGTGCATGCTCGTACAGCTCGTACTGCAGAAAATATTGCTGCTGTTCGCGATAGTGTGGCTGAAGAGCCGTCCACCTCAACTCGTCGTCGTGCCCAACAATTGCACCTCTCACGCTCGCCGTTGATGAACATTATGCATAAAGACTTGCATTTACGCGCTTACAAGGTGCAATTGACTCAAGAACTAAAGCCTCTTGACCATTTTAAGCGTCGTCAATGGTCACAATGGTGGCAAGAAATGTCAACAGTGGATGATCAATTTTCGAAGAAAATCATCTTCAGTGATGAGGCACATTTTCACCTCAGTGGATTCGTCAATAAGCAGAATTGCCGCATTTGGGCGAATGATAATCCAAGAGTGATTGTCGAAAAACCAATGCACCCACAAAGAGTGACTGTTTGGTGCGGTTATGGGCTGGCGGCATCATCGGGCCGTATTTTTTCCAAAATGAGGCCGGTCAGGCAGTTACTGTGAATGGTGTTCGCTATCGTGAGATGATAACGAACTTTTTATGGCCCGAATTGGAAGATATGGATGTGGAAGATATGTGGTTTCAACAGGATGGTGCCACTTGCCAAACAGCTAACGAAACAATGGCTCTTTTGCGCGACAAATTCAATGGCCGTGTTATCTCACGTGGTGGCGATGTCAATTGGCCGCCAAGATCATGTGATTGTCAAATCACCGTTGGACTTCTTTCTTTGGGGTTATTTGAAAGAAAAGGTGTACGTCGATAAGCCAGCAACAATTCAAGATCTAAAGGATGAGATAATTCGGCACATTAACGGCATAGAACCTCAATTATGCCTCAGCGTCATCGAAAATTTGGACCATCGGATGGAGGTGTGCCGCCGAGGTCGCGGCGGCCATTTGGCCGATATTTTGTTCCACACATAATTGAACCATACCAATATTATCATAATAAAAAGAAATGACAGTAATTTCCTAAATAATTTGTGTTTTATTCAAAATCAACATCGGCCCTTAAAACTTAACCACCCTTTACAAAAACAGTATAAGGTGCAAATGCAGAAGGAACAGTAAGGTGGCGTGCAGCCGATGGAGGAGGTATTCGGGCTCGGGGTTGTCACTGGGAGGTCAGCGATCACTGTAGAATGGTCTGCCTTGATCAAGACGCTCAGAGCGTGTTTTGAAGAACAGAAAAAGGAACGGAGGTGGTGAAGAAAAATGAAAAATTTCTGACAGAGAACCAGCTCTGACTATCTATAGCGTAGACTTTTTCTTGGATGCTCCAGGGGAAAACCTATTTTTTATTAACGAACTTCCTATGAAGGTGAAGATTGCTCGCCTTATCCGCAGTATTCATTGTATCTCCAAACTGCCTTATTTACATGGAAAAGTTCACACAGAAGATATTTCCGTGATTTCTAGGAATCCTAAAATAAATTTGATCAGAAAAACTTTTGTTTCGACTTTTTTTTAGACGAAACTGGGCATAGCTGCTATTCTTCAAAATAGAAATTAACTTTCACACATATTCCACATCGGATATACAACGTCGGATACTCAATTTCTAGAATATATTTCATATTTTGTGTGTTTCTTGACAAACACGACGTTTCAGAGCTTTTAACACTTGACCACCCATACCTTAACCCTACTTCATAGAATTTTGACAATAGTTACGCATTAAGTTTTGCTGACAAAACCAATTTCATAGAAATCCGTTTAGTGATCCCTCTGTTAAGGCCTGAACTGAACGACGAGCGACTAAGCGATTGAGCGACGAAAGATTGAACGATGAATCTAAGCAACGAGTCTGAACGACGAATGGCCTTTTATTGAGCGTCATCGCTTGAGCGAATAGTTGTGAAAATGTATTTGTCACGTGCGGTTCGTTGTTGTCTGTTACTAGAAAGCCGTATTCAGATTTATAAATTTATTTTACAATTGAAAAAACGACGATTTGGTGTACATACTTTAAATCGAGAAAGGTCAGATTACGGGGAATTTCATCATTTATATCAAAATTTTCGCAAATATCCGGACCGATTTTGACAATACCTTCGTATGTCAGTACCGTACCTTCATTCCACCGCTTATCTGTAAAAATTTATTTTTTATCTCTTTATGGCTGTCCTGCCATAAAACCGTGCGACTTTTGACAGCTGAAATCAAACAGTTTATTTTTTCCGTATTTTTACTTCGTTGAGAGCTGAATAGAATATTCGCTTGATTAGGTGAACTTTCTATTTTTTTTTTTTTCATCCGTTTTTTTCAGCCGATTGACAATTGAGGCAACGAAAACTGTTTCGGTGCACAGCGATGAACTAAAAAATTAAAACAAAATTGAATACAGAGCGATGTCACTCTCTCGACGTCGCTTATAAAAATCGCTCAGAAACTACGTGGCCACAACTATACGATTTCATGTTTTAATTTGTTTGCGTCGCTCAATCGCTCAGTTGCTCGTTGCTCAGTGCGTGGCCTTAGCCTTAGGCGTGTGTAAAGAACGATTATTGTACCCCAACCAAGAATATCTGGCCCCCAATCCATCCGATTTTGATGAATTTGAGATGGGGCCATATTAACAGACAAAGCAGAAAACTAAATTTAATCATAATTCTTGGCTTTTGAAAATTTATGGCACGAAAATTCTAAATCATATGTAAATGACTAGCTTAGCAGGAAATATAAAAGTATCTTTTCTCGTTTATTGAGACCAATTTACACATTTCCACGAAAAGTCGTGAGTTTCACATCCTTTTATAGTAAAAAGTATGCGAAGATTTTATTTTGTTGTGATTGTGAACCGATTCTCATGAAATTCTTTTGTTGGCTTGAGGATTTCTTACATATATGTACATATATGTTCAAAGAAAGGCATAACAAGTGAAACGTCTGACAAAACTGCATTACGAGTATATCCATTTTAAGGGATGAACAAAACGAATACGTTTTCTGAAATTAGAGAGGCGAGACAGTAACTGTCAACTACGAAAGTTATCGAAAGATGATAACCGATTTTTTGTGGATTGAACTGGATGATATAGACATAGACTACATGTGGTTTCAAAAAGAAGGTAATACATGCAACACAGCAAACGAAACGATGGCTTTATTGAAGGAAAAGTTTCCAGGTCGCATTATTTCGAAAAGAGGTGATGTCAACTGACTGAACTGAAGAACAACTTCGTTTAAGCCATTGCTGAAATCCAGCCCGATTTAAGTGGAAAATTCATCCAAAATAAGGTCTCTCGGATCGCCTCCTACAATCGAAGCCGTGAAGGTCATTTAAATGATGTTATTTTGAAAACAATAAGGATTTCGACCATACCTTAATTTTTTTTCAATTTTAAAGATCGAGCTCCTTTATTGATACACGGTTCATATAATGCGAAAATCAGGCAGGACGTTCTACCAACCATTTTCTTCTACGTACAACTTCTGAAATGTTGAACCGATTTTTGTGAAATTTGTTTGGACTCGGATCAATCAACCCATCGAATGAAGTTCTGTGAGTTATAAATAAGTCAAAATTATACCAATTTAACGTCAATGTCACATCCACCTACCGGTTTTAGTGAATGTTCTGTGATCAATAGAGATCTCACTGAAAAGATTTGCCCATCGGAGATGGTAGTCATTTAAAAAAGTCGGATTAGAATCCGGACCGAAAAATCCTGAAACTCAATAAACAACCACTGAGCCATCCCAACTACTTCCTACATAGCCTGAATTAGTGGAGGTTCTCAGTTTAAAACTTCAGTGTTTTTTCTGTGAGAATTTGACCTCGATGGCTGACTTTATGGATATTTACCAAGTACTTAGGTATCAGTTGTTCACATAAACAAAAGATCTGAACCGGTCGTCTGAGTGTTAATAATTTTACGAATGGCTGCTAAATTTACTTTCCAATTACATAACTAACGTTGTATTTACATGAGGTACATTGCAAACACCTATACAATCTACTACCCGCAGCAAACGAGTCTTCATATAGCGTGAAATTGTTACTAATTCAACCAGAACACTGCCTATATTTTGCTTATTTCTATTTTCAAAACATTAAATTAAAGGAAAATTCCATTTGTCACGCCTCATCTCATGAATTATAATTCATTAGAACCCATTTTTTCTAAAATAAAATCAACAATTTCATGTGAAAAAAAAATCTATATATTTACAAAATTCACTCAAAAAAAACACAAGAATACATATAATGTATTCTGTTTATAAAATATTAGACAAAAGCTCGAACAAAAGTATATCACACAACTCATCACTCACCGCGATGTTTTGCAAACATTTTTTTGCTTAATAAAAAAAAAAATCAAAACTCAAAAAGTTCACAAAGTCAAACGTGTAAGCATCTAACTTACTTCCAAGGGGCTTAAGTTATCCTCCTGTTCGGAAATTTTGAAAATTTTATAATAAACCACTCGAATAGAAAACTCGAGCACTGCACTTGCAAAGGGGATTTATCTTTTTTCTTTCGAAAACAAATCCCCACTTCAGATAAAAAATATTAACTCAAACTGATAATCGATGATGGGACGGGACACAATCTCAAAAACCGCGAGCCAAAATTGCATATACTCGTAACACCGAACGTTCTATGAAATACTTATGTACTCGTACCTTTTTTTTTTTTTTGCAAAAACTAGCAAAAATGTATCTCAACACTTGTCACTGTGCATTCGCGTATTTAGTTATCTGTTAGTTTGCAAACTAATTATCCGTGGGATGAGTACGAACAACGAACCCGAATGAGAACACAAACGATAGCAGCTAACTGCTGGCAGATAGTGTATTATTGGTGTGACCGGCCCCAACACAGTGGGAATTATTGAAAATCAGAGAAATTTTTATATTTTTTTTATAACGCAGTCCAACGGACGGAACGCTGAGTGAGATAATTGTTCTCGGACTAAGTTTAGGAGACGGACAGGCAAGGCAGCGTACCAAATATTTATTTTTGAAGGAGCAAAATACTCGAGTTGTGTTGTTAATGGTGATGATGAAGACGCTGATCGTGTTGTATCCCACACCGACCGGCCCGCTGCGGCTGATGATAATAATCGTGAAACATTGTTTGATATGTGTGGGAGTTACACCGATCAATTACGGCACAGTGGGATCACAAAAGAGGAAAGTCAGATGAAAGAAAATGAAAGCATTGGTTTCACACTAGTGTAGGTCAAGGGGCTACAATTTGTAGGCGAGGTCGTAAAAACTTGTTTAAGTTTATTTGCTATAAATTCTTACATATAAATCTAAGGGAAACCTCGCACGTTTTGAATTTATTTATAGATTTCTCTGGTCTGAATAATATGTGACCTTCCCTTATTTCCTAAATGTAAAGACCGATTAATTCAAACTTATGTATTCCCTTCTTATCAAGGATAGTTCTTCAACAATTAAAGAAAGTGCCGGAAACAATTTAAAAATCTGTTGTAACTCTTTATATAAATTCCGGTGTACGATGTACATAGAATGAACAGTTGAACAGTTGAAACCTTGCCGGCAACTGATTTGCTCAGTCGTTTTTGTCAAGAATGTTAGTAGTGAACCTCCTGTCAAAAAACTAGTGCCATAGTCAGATAGTAGATTAGTGTTAGGTTGCCCGAAGCCTCCTACTAGACAGAATGGAAGCGTCGTGACCGTATGGTGCTGATGACAGCAGTTCCGTTTTCCTTTGCCGTCTTGCGTTTGCAGTGCAGATCCAAAGGGATGTCAGTTAGCATAATCAGCATAGGGAGCGGAGTTTTTCAAGCAAATAGAAAAAAATGAGATACCAAGCTCGTATTTTCGAAAGAACATATTTGTAATCCGAAAAATAACGGGTGGGCCATCCGCTGGTTTCATTTTAAATTACATGTTATTTTGACAGTGACAGTTATTTTATGCTCAAAAATACAGGAACACAGTATCATATCTCCGCGGTATGAAATGAATCGAACAATATTGAAAACTTATTATAGAATTTTGAAAATAAATTTCGGTCGAAATAATGCACCAACTGTGCCTGCTATACGCAAGTTTGTGACGAAAATTCGTGAAATTGGAATGCTAATTTTTCTTGGCCAAGAACTGACGAAATGAACTTGGATGATCTCTGGTTGCACTAAAATGGCACTACGTGCCATACAAGACGTCCAACAATAGATCTTTTGCGCACTAAGTTCAATAATCGTATAAACAGCCGATTTGGTGATGGTGCTTGACCTCCGCGGAGCTGCGATTTGACGCCGTTTGACTTTTTTTTTTGTAGAGTGCCGTTAAAGGTCGATGTTATACTCATAATCCAGAAACAGATCAGGCACTTAAACATAATATTGATCGAGCTATTCGTGAAATAAAGCCCGAACCATAGAAAATGTACTGCAAAATTGGCTTGACAAGATGGCCTACTGCCAAGCCAACCGCGCAGACATTTAAATGAAATTATTTTCTATAAATAATCGGACAAAACTTAAAAAAAAATTAAATGGTTGGAAACCAACAGCCCACTCTTTATTACATAAGAAAGTCTTTCCTTCACTACTGTCAATTGTTAAGTTTCCTTCAGTACTGTCAATTGCTCAATTAGAATGTATTCGCTCTTTCGTAAGTGAGCAAAAGTGAAAGAAAACTTAACGAATCGAAGCAAAAACCTATTATGGTCCCACAATATAAATCGTTTGTATTCGCACTGTTTCGGAAGTGGTCGTACGACACCATTCTTCTATTATAGTTCGGCCTTTTGTGCCTGAAGCGTTAACCATAATGGACTTTAATGAGCTTAAGCCAGTTTAATCGTATGTTCCAATGCACGCGAATCGTACGTCATGACAATAATTTGATTATCCTCGTTTTCGTCAAGTTTCGTTAACTTCAATTGGATTCTCTGGATTCTTAATTTTTGTCAGAACATTTAACCTTTGCATTGCAACTTCTTATTTTTCATGTATTTTTTTATGTTTTCCTTGCACTGAAACCAAACCGAATGTAAATAATGTGACAGATTTTGAAGTTTGCTTAAGTCTATTATGAATAACTAGAGCGTTTGACAGAAATTGAGTGGTCTTTTCGTTCGGTTTTGACACAAAGTTAGGCCAAGTGAAGTCCATTATAGTTAGCTCCTTACACTAGAGGGCATCAATATTAACTTAAAATAAAAAATAAATATTTTATAAACGAACTTTTTTTTAAAATTTGGTAAGACCTATCATCCCCCAAAGTTTACCAAAGTGGAATAAGCTACATAAGAATACAGGTTTTTATTTCGTCCATTTCTGGAAAAATCATTAACTTCTAGTAGCTTTAACTCCGAAACGATTCATTTTACGAAGAATGTACTTAAAGCCTTTTTTGTAAAAAGAAATTGTATCCTGAACAACAAAGATCAACATTTTTGTTCGTAAAATTGACGTTTAGCGAGATATTAATTCCACCGAAGCGGTAGCAGTATACCGTGACACATTATATTAAATGGACCTTTACATTGGTGAACGCCTCTGGTTTCATTTTACCGCGTACAGCGTCTCTTTTAAAGTGAATTATGTACTACCGCATAAAATCGAGCTGATTTTTCAAATTTTAGCAATCAGTAACAGCATTTCAAAATGAATGTTGTAAACATTTAAAAATGCTTTTGGTCCTTTTCTCATAGATTTTCCCAGTCCCCATCTACTCTGTAAGGGTTTTAAGAAACTTGAAGCAATTTGAAACTATAGAACTTTTTGGTGACTCTAACCAGATTTAAAAACGTCTGGTCGGTCGGTGTTATCGAGCATGGACGCGGAAAGCAATTCAAAGAGAAGGAGTCCCTGATTTGCAAAATTAGAACTATAAGACAATTTGTTTTAAATAAATTTTAAACAATTTTATATAATTCTATTCCAACTCCGTTCACACATAAAATATTTCGTTAGAACGAAAATGCTTACAAAGTGTAGATATTATTCTATTCGAAGAACAGATCTGTCGTTCGATTTCTTAAATAACTTTTAAAATATTGAACCGATTTTGATGAAATGTATCGCTCCTCCTGTTTCGGACGCGTAGGAAAAAGTTGTATAAAAAGAAAAACCTGTTGCTTATTTGTCGTTATAAATCAGAAAATGATATATGATCATGGTTTTTCTCAAATTGTTGGTTACCTAGTTTTTAGGAGCTAAAACCTGTCGATAGACAGGCGGAAAATGTTTGATCTCGAGATTTTAATCAATCCTTTTTTTTATAACCTTCTCTCCGCGTCTGGAAATATATCTTCTGCGGCCAGTAAATTCCAAAGTTTGCTTGTTCGTTAGTATTATAGAAGGAATTTGGATAGAGAGATGTTCGAGCGTTTGCCACGTGATGAGCTCTAGCAGCTTGCCTAGTAGAACGATCAAATATCGCATTTTCACCACTCACTGTTGTAGTATCTATAGAATATTTATGTAGTATCTCAGGAATATATGGTTTCTGTGGGGTCACAACCGGAGGTGAAATCGGGATTTTCATTCCAATCTTAAAATTAACGGTACTTTACAAATGGCCACTTTTGAAAAACTAAAATTTTCTCGAAAACAAGTCTAACGATTTTGCTTCTAAAATAAGAGTTTTTTTTAAATGACATCAGCATTGTATTTGTATCATTGTTTTACAAGACTTGTGTAAAAATCGTGCATATGTATAGCTTTTATAATTTAGGAGCTAGAAGGTAGTGACAAGCACATGGACAGACGGACGCGCGATCGACAACAATAGCGTTGCATGGTTTATTTACGGAATCCTGAATACGAAAATAAACTATAGCGAAGTACCGTTCGAAAATTAAATGCAGGAAGTTTAAAGCCTCTATCGCAAGCGAAGCAAGCCACTCGCTTTGGACCTAACCCCACTGAATATACACATTACATTACCTGGACCTAAGGTGATAAATGACAAGATAAACAGTAATATGCTTTGTAATTGGTTTGCTAATTTTTTCATTTTTGTTTAACTAAAGATATTTTCATATAAAATTAAAAATCTTTCTTATTATAATCTGTCCACATGCGTTTTTTTTTTTTTTTTTTTTTAATTTGGCCCCACTGTGAATTATTGCCATAAATTTGCAGCGACCAAAACATAATTCTATAAATTTAAGTTATTAAAAGAAAATGATTATAAAAAAAAAAAAAATTTTAATTTTGGTCAGAGGAAATGTTCATAATTTCCGCATTGAAAAATTCTCTTAAGAATATTACACTTTTCTATCTCTTGCTCTCTTTAAGTTTTGAAATATTCGTTGCATCTTGCATGGTACATTAAGTATCTAGTTCGAGTTGCATTCTGTTATAAGAAAGTTTTATTTAGAATTATTATTGGCAACAATTAGATGCTTGTGCTTGTATAATTAACATGATTTAGCGGCTGACTGAATTTTTAGCGTCTCTTGGAATTTATTGTGTTACAAAGAAATTAGTACTAAAAATATTTCCTAGATGTATAGGTACATGTACATACTCGTATGTATATTTTCAGATGGCAAAATTATTTTTGATTTTAATTAAATCTATGTTTTGATGATAAATAGCCCGCGATAATAGTTTCTACTTCAATTAGTCCAGAGACATCGACAGTATGCACCCAGAGCCGCCATATTGGTCATTCACCATGCTGTACCACAGATGTATCCAAGGATAACTATAGCGGATCCTATGACTGGTCAACCCGTTTTAGATTACAAGCAAAAAGGGGAATGGACGACTGCATCAGAAAGGCACTTGTAAGGAAAAAGGCTTTCGAAAGTACCATGAGTTCCAAGCCAAGTATGGTACATTGGGTAGCATTACAACACCTTGAGACGAAGTAAGATTTTCCAGCCCAGGTCCAAAGAGCAGTCTGCATCTGGATAGCAAAATTCATCATATCGACAGACACAATGATGACAGAGTGCTTCAAGATCTTTACTATGTACCTTGACAGCCAGGCTGTTTCATTAAGGCTCTTTAGCTAGCCTCAGTTTCGTCAAGGATATTAAACATTCAATGACAATAAAATCTTTGGCAAAGCTCTTACGCAGGGATGGACTAACTGCCTCTGGGCGCTGTGCTATGCGGTGTGCACCGGCAGAAGTGAAGAATGGCTTTTCTCACTTGATGACCCCCTGGACATAATCAACACAATTATTGGTCTATGCATCATTGTGATATAAAAAGAACCCGTCTAAATGTTTCTCTGCATGATCAAAGAAATTCATGTATTTTCCTTAACAAATTGATATTCCATCAGTGTCCGTCATAACAACCAACTCAGTACACATTTTCTTTTCGATTGATTCCACGTAATTATTTAAATCTGGCAATGAACTTGACCGCCACATGAATCATTTCACTTTGAGATGATGTCTAACACATTTATTGCATGAATCACACCATGATGTTTCTGTTAGAAACCATAATATTAAATAATTTATAAAATGGTATATTATATACGATAGACTATATCAATGGTTAATATGATACAAGTGGAGTATCTAAGTAGATGACCTAATTTATTTTATTTTAAAAAGGAAATCAAACTCTTGGAAATTAATGAATCTCAATTTAAAGTCAGTGACGATTTATGAAAACATCAGGCAGGTGTCTGACCTGAACACTTAAAAAGATTGCCGCAAAAAATAAAAAATAAAAAAATTTACCCACCCATGACATCATTATGACGAGGGTTGCTATTGTGGGATTCGCAATTCTTGCAGTTTGGGATCATGTGAATAAAATTGTAAGGCTGGTCGTTACTTCACCACATTATACACCACCGAAACTATCCCCTTTATGCTTATTGCTTTAGAGTCTAGAGCTTGTTGATGGAAAAGTTGAAACTAACCAGTTGTTAACGCTTCTAATGATGATGCTCATTCACACATACCTACTTGAAGAGCTCAATACAATGGATTAACGTCCCTCCTTCAGCCCAATTTCCCTTAGAAATTAAGTGTCTGTGGGGATCTAGATAAGATAGTCTTTTTCGTCTGTTTGATAAGTTATTCTATTTCTTATCTTATTCGAATAAGTTCCTCCTCTTCGTTACAGAATCTACAAGTATCGTCGCTTTTCGAGTCACTTGATAGGTTTACGCATAGCTGCATGACAATGCCCTGTAAAGAATCTCGATTATGAACTAGTTAGGGCTGGCTCATAGACAGCATTATAAGGCCCAGAGCCTGTTTGTGGCTTCAGTTGGGCAATGGTCACAGCTTTGATTATTAATTGGCAGCACCGACTTTTCTATCCCTTTGGGAAAACTAATCTGGACATAGGTGATCCTAAAGATTAATCAAGACATATTTCAATAAGGAAATCGTTACACTGAATAAGGAGAGCACAAGGAATCTAGAGGAATTCCTTACAGGCCACTCTTGCCTGAGATAGTACCGTGGCAATTTAAACCTGACTTCAGAATGCCGACTCTGCCTTGAAGAGGAGGATCTGAGTACATTCTTAAGACGGCATATCTTCTACAAAGAGATACTCCCTTTCTCGGAGTTCAGAAATTCCTCTATTATGTACATTACTCACCTTTATTGGAGCGATAATATGTATTCTTGGCTGATAGCACCCGTGACATAAAAGATTGCACAGTCAGCCACTGGACAGTCATATATGTATGCAGTTTATTCTTGCTTAAGCTAATGAATGTCTTAATCACTTCAAGTATCTTGATTGGTTTTAGTTTTGGAAGTAGCCTTAATTTGGCAAAATTGATGGTGACGTGGTTACGTACTGAGCTTAAAGAGATCAGGATTCTGTTATATAGGCTTTTCGGTTTATTATGACCATGGAATCTTTTTTCTTTGTTCTTTCTCGTCTCACCAGAGTATCAAGGAGCGGTGCAACACGTTGAATTCAGATACTAATTTTTAATTTTTATTCTGGGTTGTACTGGTGAAGAGATTTTTTAACTTGAAGGTCGCAAATCATAGTATTTAATTCAAGACGCCTAAATCTGTGATTTGTCCGAAACTGTAGAATTGATTAATAAAAGCTTTCTTGTGATATTGCTGTCCACTTTCCAGGTGCTGCACTCAAAACAACATAAACTTCACATTTTAGCGGAATAATCGGAACTTGATGTTTGAACTGATTGCATTACTTCTCTAGATCTTAGACAGCACACCTTTGCTTTCGAGATTTATCTGCTTTTTTTAATCTGCTGTTTCCCAGCATGTGAGGTTAATGTGTTTTCAGTAAAGCTAAACATTTTGCTTTAAAAAGAGTTAATCTTCACCACTCAACCAAATTTATGTCATCAAACCGGTGAACATTTTGTGAAAGTCTATAATTCTTTTCGATAGGAGGCAAGTTAGAGATGGCCTGTAAGGCTCCAATGCTACTGACCACCATCAGAAAAAATAGTGGCAATATTTAACAACCTTGCCGGAATCCACTTCAAATCCTAATGTAACTGTAACTCCTGCGTAAGGTATGCGATTAGTCGATGTTTATAGAAGTTAACACACTTCCCACATTTTTATTCAAATCTTTTTTTTTTCTTGCTTCCATATTCTAAGGAAATGGAATATAATGGAATATGCTGATCGTGTCAAAAAATCGTATCCGAAATAAGGTCAAGTCCTAACGGTACTACACTTAAAATGTAAAAAAAAAAAAATTGGTTTCCGCCTGGTGGCTATGCGTATTTCTGTCTATCAGTCTGTCTGTATGTTTGTGTCTATCTGTGACATTGCCTTTTGCCACTTTTAGCTAAATAACTGAGTGTTTGCCTAAAGTAATACTCTTGGTGGCAATTGGATTAACGGTTTTGAAAATACAGTTGCAAACGACACAGCCATATTGGCAACGGGAAACAGGGCCGAGGAAGCTATCGAAAAGCTACAAAAAGCTGTAGATACTCGTAAACACATGTAAAGAATTAAATAAAATAAAACTGGAGAACAAGTACAGGGAAATATCTTGGTTGCTCGGTGATATTCTAAAAACCTCCTACAAACTTTTGAAAATAAAGTGCTAAGAGGAATAGTGAACGCACCTCGGTACGTTCGGAATGACGATATCCATAGAGATTTAAGAATAACTTCCGTCGAAGACGAAATTTAAAATGTCGCACAAAAACTCCAATGTCGACTCTATGGTCATTGTAACAACGCAGTCCTTCAATTTTTAGACTATAGAAACATACGAGGATGGGTCAATAAGTCCCTGAAAAATGAAATAAGGAACACTCTTTTCGGTATAAAAACATTTTATAGTTTCCTTGTAGCTCTATACACTTCATCCAACGTTTCTCCAATTTGTTGATGCCCTCCAAATAATACGATTTCTCGAGCCCCTCAAAATAAGCGTTTGTTTCAGCGATGACCTCTTCATTCGACCCAAATCTCTTACCTCCGAGCCATTTATTCATTGTTTGGAAACAAGAAATAGTCGCAGGGGGCTAAATCTGGGGAATATGCTGGATGAGGGAGGAGTTCGTAGCCTAACTCATGCAATTTTGCCATTGCGACTGCGGACTTGTGCGCCTATGCGTTGTCCTGGTGAAAAGAACTTTTTTCTTCGCCAAATGCGGCCGTTTTTACTTCAAATCGGCTTGGAATCGATCCAGCAGCTCTGCGTAATATGCGCCGGTGATCGTTTTACCCTTTTCAAGGTAATCGATGTGAATAACACCAAACGCATCCTAAAAAACTATCGCCATGTCCTTGCTTGCTGACAAACCCGCCTTGGCCTTCTTCGGCTTCGATTCACCATTAGAAGTCCATTGTTTTGACTGTTCCTTGGTTTCTGGTGTGTTGTGGTGAATCCATGTTTCATCCACGGTTACGAAACGGCGCAAAAACTCAGCCGAATTTTTCTGGAACATAGCCAAGCACACCTTTGAAGTTGTCAAACGAATTCATTTGTTGTCGATTGTGAGGAAACGCGGCACCCGTCTTGCGGAAAGCTTTTTCATGTCCAAATATTTATGTAAAATCGAAATCACTGAGCCATGTGATAAGCCTGTGGCCTCTTCAAACTCACGCACTTTCACTCGCCGATCGTCCATTATCAAACCATGGATTTTGTCGACCATTTCTGGTGTGGTGACCTCAATTGGGCGACCAGAAGTGGTGAATCGATGGTGAAGAGTCCCCGTAATATTTGTCAAGCTTTTGTTTTGTTTGCGTGATAGTTTTTTCTTGCAAAAAATAGTGTTTAATGAGCACTCGAAATTCGTTTTTTTCCATTTTAACGAAAATGCTAGTAGGCGTCTATATAAAATGGCTGCCACAACAAAACTATTTGACAGATCTGTCTGAAAATTTGGGTGCGTTCTTTTGAAAGATGATTCTTGACACAAAAAAAATAATTTAAGGTGACGACACAATTTGTGTTAATTTTCAGGGACTTATTGACCCACCCTCGTAGTTCGTTGATTACTAAGGACAAAACCGTCTGATTTAGCTCTGTAAAGAGCAACCGCGCGTAACTAGCGGTACAGCAGGCACTTACGTTGGAAAGTCACCTGCAAAATGTGAAAAATATGAAATTTAAACTACTAGATAAGTTGTAGTACTAATTACGGTTGAAAGATGATTTTAGCCATTGCTGGTCCTCAGTATCTCATGGAAGATTTTCACCTACCCTCGTAAAAAAAAAAAAAAAACATTTTCTCGTTAGGAAGATCTCCGCGGGAAGGTCATTAAGCCCTGCTGGCTAGTTTATTTTGAATACTTTGATCGCGGTAATCTCGTCCTTGCGAGATTCCATTTGTATGGAATAATAGTTCTTCTAACCGACCGAAAGGTCGCGCAGTACAAAGTTAAATTTACGTATTTACAATTAAAAATACATATGAATACTCGTATATTTAATTGATAATAAAGCTTATAGACATGAGTTTTCAAAGTTCCTGTAGTAAATTTGTTTTTAAAATTCATGTTGCGCCCACGAACACATATTTATTGGTACCTAACATTTCC
Organism: Pocota personata; assembly: GCA_963082735.1. NCBI lineage: Eukaryota > Metazoa > Arthropoda > Insecta > Diptera > Syrphidae > Pocota > Pocota personata. Next base: position 32,427,266 of record OY720431.1, on the reverse strand, counting down.
GGATTCTTTTACAATGTTTTCCTATAATTTCCTGTAAATTTGCTTTTTTAGTTTTTCATTTTTTTTTTTTTTTTATTGATGTACATATGTACATATATCTTGTCAATGTAATCCCTCTGGAATAGACATAAATACGGACAATAAAACAGATTTTTACGTGTAAATGTTTAATTTCTGTGTTTCTTTAGTGGAAAATGTAGGCCACTGGACGTCGCGGTGCCGCGTTTGTTTATAATCAGAGAAATTTGGGTGGACAGAAAGCTGCTTTATCTAGATACTGTTTGTTTTGTAAAATTGTATTTTCCAGCGAACCACTGAATCGATTTGCTTGTTTTCATTTTTCTCACGAACAACTGTGATCAATTTATTAATTTTGGAGGAACACCCCCGATATGACAAAACTTGCGTCTATCAGAGAATTTATGTATTTTTGTGGTAGTTTTTAGTTTGGATGAAGGTGAGGTGTGAGTGGGTTGATAATGAAAAATTTATGATTTCGCTATAAACGCAGTATCACTCAATCTGAAAATAGAAACTGTTATTGCCAAAAACAAATTCTTACATGTGCCACATACATATGTATGTATGTATGAATGGCGGTAATAACAAAACTAAGACCTTTCCGACAGATCGTGTCAAGAATGTATCGACGTGATAGCACCAAAAACAAAAGCGGCAGTGGGAAAAGGGAAAGTTTAATGATAATTAGGAAGTTTATCCTACCTTGAAATTCGCGCAAACCAGGATTGAACTAAAGGGTGTCCCAAAATTCACGGAAGAAGTATTTTTGATAGAAAACACAGGTCTTTAATTAAAAATTGTAAATGTTTTATTGATTCATAAGGTAAACAGTATAGGGTTATGTATGGAATAGCATATCGGGTAGATGACCTTCACAGTACTGGCACATACACACTCTTTTACCGAAATTTTTCATGACCGTTTTGCATAAATGTGGCTGAATTTCGTTGATACAGCGCTCAATATGCTCTCGTGGGCTTGTTGACATAAACCTTAGACTTCAAAAAGCCCCAAAGAAGAAAGTTCAACCGCGTTAAATCGCATGATCTGGGCGGCCAATTGTGATCGAAAAGACTCATGTAGTAATTGAAGTGTTTCTCGGGCTGTATGGCATGTGGCACCCTGTTGTTGAAACCACATGTCGTTCACATCCATATCTTACAATTTAGGCACACAAAATTGGATCATCATGCCGCGATAGCGAGCACCATTAACTGTTATTGCCTGACCAGCCGCATTTTCAAAGAAGAATGGTCCGACGTTGCATTTGTGGATGCATATGTTTCTCAACAATCGCTCACGGTTTTGGTGAACTCTAAATTCGACAATTTTGACGATTATCATCATCGCTGAATATGATTTTGTTGTTCCATAATCCATTCAACGAACTTTCCTCGCTGTGCGTGGTTAGTAGGTTTTGAGTTCTTGAGTCAATTGCACTTTGTATGCATGAAGATGCAAATTGTTCGTGAGAATACGCTGTAGAGAGCTTCTTAAAATGTCCAATTCTTGACCACGGCACAGAATTGATATTTCTGGACTCTCAACAACACTATCACGAACTACTTCGATGTTTTGTGTTAAACGACTTGTTGAAGGACGGCCAGAGTGTCTAAGATCACTAATTGATAGTCTCCCTGAATTTTTGAATTAATTTCTTCACAGTTGATGAAGTTAAATCACTATTCCGACCATATTTTGTACGAAAATTGCGAACTGTAGCTGCCAAACCTTTATTATTTTTAAAATATTGCTCAACAATGAAAACGCGTCGTTCTTTCGTAGAGCACTCCATTTTTAATAACCCTGAACTGTCAGCTGCCACGCTATCTTTTTTTTTCGTTGGCAACACTTTACCGCACAAATGGCGCAAAATTGAAATCTTGCGTGAATTTTGGGACACAATTTTGTAGGTATGCCCTCAAGGCATACCTAATGTTATCATCCTGGTGGAGGATGATAACATTAGGCTTCACTTCTCGTGAGACAAACGTCTTTCAAACAGAAACTTATGTTATCCTAATAGCTATGAGCTATATTGTGAGGGACAGATGAAAGGAATGAAGTATCTGCGTCTGTAGTGACAGACAAGCTTCACTTAACCTTTTAACAACCGAATATAGTTCGAGATTGCAAAACGGTTAAATCACTGAATCTTGTTTGGGTCGCAGGATTACGAGAAATGAGATCTTCTGGTGATAAAGATGAATTTTCCCAGAGGGGGACTTCGAAAGATCTGGACCTTTGTTGGGAACTTCCTGCATCATCGGTCAGGTCTCCAATTCGCGATTCGGTTTCCTGTGAACACAACCATAGGTAGTAATATTCTCCAAGATTTAGACAGGCTAAATAAATGCTTTCCGTCGCCTGTTTAAAATCCGAAGCATTTTTGTTGTCTCTCAGAAGAAATGGTTCCAGGTAATTTAATGGCGTTTATATGCTAGGGCTTAAACGACACCACCATCTATGTGACGCGTGTGGGGAGGGACACTGCGGCCTGAAACCCTTTCGATTAGTGTGTAAGCTATTGCCTGATTTGGGGATAAAATCCGCTTTCACATGACTTCAAGATTTAGGGGTATATAGCAGCTTAAAATAGCTTACAAAATTATATATAGCTCGTTATATGTAGTTAGGCGGGCATTATACCGCCATCACCAGGTGAGTTGAAAGGTTGAGGTTCTTTAAGTGATTAGAAATATTGGAAACGATAAATCATTTTTTTATGTAGCTGGGGGTAGAATCAGATTTCGAAAGGAATTCCTTGAGTCTGACAGATTTACTGATTTTTCTATGGATTCACAGAAATATTCGCTGAATTAACACACTCAGACAATGCAATCCATCTCTGATAGTATAACACTTGCAGGGAGACTTTTCGTTGACGCAGCTCTAATCATGTTTGAATTGGTGTACACGCAATTTTTCAAAGAACTAATTAATTAAATGAAGACTTGAGTTGGATTTTATAGTGTCGCTAGTTATTACCTCAGCAATGAGTTTAAATGTGTTTAAATGACTACTTTCCAAACACCGAACAAAATCATAAGAACTAAATTGAAAATCAATCACACGAAACAGCAGTGGGAGTGGATGAATATGTGACACACTATACGCTTCACTGAATTTTATGTACTAAATCAGTTCAAGCACATCTTACAATGAAACCCCTTCAATGTGAGTTCCACAGCCAGCACACAGTAAAAAAAAAAAAGCTTCACTGGTTACATTTTGTTTGCCACTATATGCCGACAACAACTAGGTAGAATTTTAATTACACTCTATACACACCAAACGACCTTTTCTCACGGAAATATATTCTAAAACTAAAACAAGCACTTGAACTATAAACAAAACAATAATAGCATTACTCAACCTAAAGAGGAAAAGAAAAAAAAATTATAATAATAAATTACCGCATCACTCGAAAGCCATTCATAAATTGCAAAATCAATAGTCTTAAACAATTTCCCCGCTCTTTGCATTTTCCAATTTTTATTTCTTTATACAAAAAGAAATGGTTGAGTGTTTTTTATTTTATTCTAAGGCCTTTTTTTTTTGTTTACTAAACTAGAAGTAGGTCTAAAAATTAACAATCGTTTACTCTATTAAAGCTTAAGGTCTGATATTTGTCTACGAAAAGATAGGCTGTGATAATTTGCCCGAGTTAAGTTCTAAATTTTTATATTTTTTCTTAGTATTATCTGCATCTATAGTCTAGAAGGCCTACAAAAAGAATTAAGTGTGTGCTTAAGAAATATACTCTAAAATATATCTAAATATCACATAACAGGATTTTTCGCTTAAGTTCTATGTTATCATATGCGTTTCGTTACTGGAAGATACACTTTGTCTACGATTACTGCGTCAAAATTGCTTAAAGGTACTAAAAATAATGATAAAGGGTCACTTGTACTGGCCCTACGCTATTAAACTGTTGAATAACGATAGCCTCGGTAGTGGTGATGTTGGTCACTGAGCTTCACATAGTTGCCCAATAGCTGTTGGACAGCACTGCTGCGACAAATGCAGTGTAGATAGTACGCTAGGTATGGTGTAAGAATCGTTATGAAAATATAGAAGAGATGTGGAATGCGTTCGGTTTGTCCAAAGGGGCACATCCAGTATCCACGGCGCACTGCATCTCGAGTATGGTGGGTGACAAACGCGCAAATGAGAACTCCCAGTATGAGACTGGTTTTAAAGTAGTTTAAGGAGGCGGTACACACAAACAGGACCAACAGCATCATTGGAATTGTGGTGCAGTGAAGGAATGGTCGACGTAAGAGATTCGTGGCATCCTGAAAATGTAGAAAATAAGTATATATTGAAGAAGTGATGGTCGCTTAAATATGAATGATGGATGGGATTAAGGAAAATATTGAACAGCAAATGGTTAAAAATAAAATATTTTCTTGATTACACTTGTGCGAGTAATGTTTCGGTGAGGTGATTAGAAATCGATCACTTGTTGTTACACTTTAAGTCGCTCATGTTGGTATGTTTGCCTACGCCCATCAAAAAAGGAAATGAAAAACTGTTTGTTACGATTTTATGCATGAACGCCACAGATTATCTGCCGTACGAGTATGTAAGTTGTAGAGTCATCTTGACAATAAGGATTTTTGAGATAACGACCGCGATAGCAAAGGAATTCGAGGAAATAAAGAAAGTATTGCAGATCATCTAAGGGTACTAGCTATTAAAGCCTTCGTAAATCAGCACGCTCTCGGTCAAATGATGCATATGACTGCCACCGCTGTATATATGTGCAGTTCCATTGAAAAGACCTAGCCGTTTTCAAAATCGTTTACATTAAGAATGGATTCCATCGAGAAATCTGTGATTCTTTAACGTAACAACACATAGAGTAGTCCGCAGAAAAGCTACCCAGCTAGAATATAACATCATAGCACGCCATACGGAGAAACAAACGAAGTTCTGAAAAATCCTTCAAGCTTGTCCACCTACATAGCCAGAAGTTACTTAGACAAAGACCGCATACTCTGGAAACTATGATTAAGCGACTATCAAAGACAACGGGTGTTAAGAGCATGAACTCCAGAAATTAATTGCTGTCGGACGTTACGACAGCGAAGACCGCGAACAGCATTTCGAAGACGAATGGCTCAGAGAGATTCAAAATGGTACACAGACAACGAGAAGTCAGACTCTGGTCTTGAAGGGGCCATGGATTTCATCACACTCAAATAGGAGGGGGATGTAGTTAAGTGGCCACATGCGGATTTCTCCACTGCACAGCGCAAGTACTCATTGCACACGACATATTACCGAGGCATGGAAAAGCTCTCGCAACGACGCTTCCTTATCTCTATTTCTTCATTCACTTCTAAGCAGCCCATACTCAGCTGTTTCGAGTTGAAATCGAATCGAACTAGTATTGAATTTCACACGTCTTACTGACTGTATGGAGGTAGATATGCCAAACATTTTAGCATCACCTGTTTTGAGTCTTATTAAGCCTACCTTATCATTGTAAATTTCTGCGATTGAGTCGACTCAATCCTGTTGTAACTCAGGGGAGTCAACCTTCCTTTTAATTTTCCGCCACACACCAACAACTTTGTTGTCTTTAGACTGTGAGGACGATAATCATATACAGGAAGCGCGCACACCACGAGCGTAATTGTCTTAAGACAATTTTGTCTGTCTATGGCAAACATGTTTACATATGTCTGCCTAGAACAAAACTCTAAGCAGGTTGTTTTATGACAGTTGAGGACCATTTTATCAGGATCTTGTCGTGCACTCCGCGTGTTCCCATACACGCTCATAATAATAACTTTTAACATAGAAATGTCTAAAGACAGATTTGTCCTCTGTGTGCGATGTGCCTTACTTTTTTATGAAATGTGACTATCGCAAACCGAAAAGCCATTGACACTTTCTCATATGGCTATAGGAATATGGGATTTGTGTACTAATAAACAACCGCACAATATTTTTGCTGCGACTTTTCATTGCTCGCGTGGACCAGGTGGGGCAGTAATTTTTCGAAAATATGAGGGTGGGTCAATAAGTCCCTGAAAATTAACACAAATTGTGTCGTCACCTTAAATTTAATTTTTTTTTTGTCAAGAATCAACCAAATTTTCAGACAGATCGGTCAAATAGTTTTGTTGTGGCAGCCATTTTATATAGACGCCTACTAGCATTTTCGTTAAAATGGAAAAAAGTGAATTTCGAGTGCTCATTAAACACTATTTTTTGCGACAAAAAACTATCACGCAAATCAAACAAGAGCTTGACAAATTCTCAATACTCAATTTCGGTGCGGTCGTCCAAGCACAAGTGACACCGAACGTTCTGGTCGCCCAATTGAGGTCACCACACCAGAAATGGTCGACAAAATCCATGGTTTGATAATGGACGATCGGCGAGTGAAAGTGCGCGAGCTTGAAGAGGCCACAGGCTTATCACATGGCTCAGTGATTTCGATTTTACATAAATATTTGTACATGAAGAAACTTTCAATCGACAACAAACGCATTCGTTTGACAACTTCAAAAATGTGTTTGCCGATGTTCCAGAAAAATTCGGCTGAGTTTTTGCACCGTTTCGTAACCGTGGGAACACCACAACACACCAGAAACCAAGGAACAGTCAAAACAATGGACTTCTCCTGGTGAATCGAAGCCGGAGAAGGCCAAGGCGGGTTTGTCAGCAAACATAGCCATGGCGACAGTTTTTTTGGGATGCGCGCGGTGTTATTCACATCGATTACCTTGAAAAGAGTAAAACGATCACCGGCGCATATTACGCAGAGCTGCTGGATCGATTCCAAGCCGATTTGAAGCAAAAACGACCGCATTTGGCGAAGAAAAAAGTTCTTTTTTACCAGGACAACGCACCGGCGCACAAGTACGCAGTCGCAATGGCAAAATTGCATGAGTGACGCTACGAATCCCTCCCTCATCCAGCATATTCCCCAGATTTAGCCCCCTGCGACTATTTCTTGTTTCCAAACGTGAAGAAATGGCTCGGAGGTAAGAGATTTGGGTCGAATGAAGAGGTCATCGCTGAAACAAACGCTTATTTTGAGGGGCTCGAGAAATCGCATTATTTGGAGAGCATCAACAAATTGGAGAAACGTTGGATGAAGTGATGTTGAAAAATAAAATGTTTTTATACCGAAAAGAACGTTCCTTATTTCATTTTTCAGGGACTTATTGACCCACCCTCGTATTCCCGCCGACTGGATTACCTCTCAGCGTTGAATTGTACTTTTTTCTTAAACGGAAAGAGAAGAGCGGCACACATCCGTTTTATGCGCAGTCAAAGTGTAATGCATTAATCAATGCTGGTGGAACTAAGTAAAGATAACTTTTATTTGAATCCTTCATATTGCTGTCCTTCGGGGAAACCCATTACTGGGGACGTTCCCTTGTCCTTCCTTTTTACTTGCTCCTTTAGAGCAAGTATTGTTTTCATGTAAAATTTCAATCTCGAGTTTTAAGTTTATCTTGACATTACTTTAATAGAAGTAACTTAAAAAAGTGGGCTTCGCCATTCTGTCTGTCTGTCCATCTGTCTGCCATATTTTGGGTCTATGCGATAATGGCCACAGGCAAAATTGAAATTTTCATTCTAGCCTTAAAATTAACGGTACTTTACTTCGGACGAATTTTGCAAAAGCGCAAATTTCTCGAAGAACGGTAGTTTTCTTATTTGTGAAAGTTAGCTATTTTTTCAGATATGGCTGAGGCTATTTTATTCAAAATCGATATTTACGTAAATTTTGACATAGAGACGGACATAATTATTCACACATATGTAGGCGTTTTCTTTAGTAAAATCTTTAATAAATTAAAAATAAATCATTTTTTTCTTTTTTATCGACATTTATTTATTCATTACAATCTTGTTCAGTTATTGATGATAAAAAAAACTTAAATTTTTTTAGCTTTTAGTGAGTAACTGCCCTTTTTATCATGGACAAAATTATTCACACACTTACAACTGTTAAAGTTAACATAAAACTTTTTTGTATGGCAACATCAAATGTCTTGGAATATGGAAGAGTGCCGTTATAAGTTAAGTATTTTATTGGTTGGTGGTGAAACGCGCATAAGAACTCGTAAATTTGCGGGATGGGTGGAAAACAACAAGAAATTGAGCGGACAATTATTTTGGAGCTGCTTAACAAAAAAAAAAAAAAAAACCTACGCTGAAATTGGAGCAATCGTAAAAAGAAGCCGATTCACGATTTTCAGTATCAAAAAACGTCTCAAAAACTCGTCGAACCTAAGAAGCCGTCCGCATAGTGGACGTCCATGAAGAAAGACTTGTGGTTAGAAGAAATAAAAAGAATCGAAAAATGATCTCATCTCAAGTATCGGCGGAATTAAAGGAAGATATCAGTAAGGAAATTTATCCTAAAACTGTACGCAGAACTTTGCATCGTGCTGGTACAAGTCCAGAGCGACAAGGAAAAAACCTCTCCCTAAATCAGAAGAAGAGGTTAGAATTCACAAAAAGTTACAAAGATAAGCCTGTAGCTTTCTGGGCCAATGCACTCTTCTCAGATGAAAGCAAGTTTAACATATTGCAATCAGATGGGAGAGTAAGAGTATGGAGAAAGCCGAATACCGTAAAAACAATGTAGTAAGCAGGGTCAAACCCGGGGTGGGGGGTTATGGTATGGGACTGTACTTGGTGTTCATTGACGGGACAATGAATAAGATCGATTACATAAATATTTTAAAAGAAAACCTCCACCAGTGTGTGCAGAAATTAAATCTTGGTAACAGTTTATTTTTCCAACAGGATAATGATCCCAAACACACTGCTCCCATAGTGCGTATGTGGATCATTTACCAAGTGCCATATTTACCATATTCTTCCAACTGTAACCTCCAATCCTATAGAACATCTGTGGGATGAACTTGGTAATAGGATGGAAAAGCATAATATTTCGGGGAAAGACTCAAACAACTTCTGCTACAAGAATGGCAAAATATCGGAGCTGAAATTCCAAAAAAGCTGGTCTATTCAATGCTAAAAAGATTGGATGAAGTTTAAAAAAAAAAACCGCTGGGCCACAGATTATTAGGGAAAATATTAGTAGCTGTGTGAATAATTTTGTCAATGTTTAAGAAGGCAGTTACCCACATTTTTGTAGAGTAAATCCACTTAACTCATGCACAACCCCGAGAACAGAAAAACAGTTTCTTTACATTTTGCTAGACACTGTGTCATTAGTTTTTATATGAAAGCCCAGAGTAATCCAAACGACGAAGCATGTGTTCAAATCTGGCCGTTAATATTCTAGCTAATCTAAAAGTAGGAACTCTTCGCTGCCGGGATTCCTAGAGGCATTGGACCTCTAAACATTAGAAAGTGAATAACGATGGGGACGATATTAGACAACTGAATTTGAGCATGTCCCCTATCTGACAAGTTATCGAATAAACAAATAAACAGTAACCCAGGTAAAGTAGCTGATTGGGTATTGATTTCAAATAACTTTATTCCCCACAGCGACTAAAATATGATATGACAGTGAAAACTTAACAATACAAATGAACCTCCAAATGACCCCAAGTATTCTTTACTCGAAATGGACTCTTAACTTACCTCCAAGTTCCACGATCTCGCCTCAATGAAATGGTCCACATCAATCAGGGACGATATCGAGAAACAAATGAATATCAAAAGCCATCCAAACAGGTTACTCGTTCGATCATAGAATTGCACAACAAACGCAATACCTGACAATGCACCAATAACAGCATGGGTGGCATTGTCCACCATTGCCCGTAACAGTGGATGCTGGGTCAGCTCAACAAAATTATCTCCCAACAGACAAGTGATTGTGACCAAAGTCGTGAGAACAATTCGTACATAAACCATTAAATGACAATACATTGGTGACCCACACACACACGGTACAAACAGTTAAATAGCAAAATAAAAGTTATACAATTAAATTTGTTTAACACATTATATGCCGAAAGGCACTAAATTTTTGTGAACTCTGAGGACCCAAAATCCATTGAAAGGAAGGAAATTGAACCAAATGCGGCAAACTACACTACGGCATTATTATCGTAGTAGATTACTGACACAGTGAATGGGAAAATAAAATGTTTTTCTTATCGATTTTACGTTAATCTTTATCATATTTGAATGGTTTAACTGGAAGATAGTAATTTAGAGCGTATTTGTGAAATAATGTTGTTGCAATTACGTGGTTGTTTCTAATCGAATTTAGAGATAGCAGCTGATTAATAACAATTAAATTGTAAACAAATGATCTAGTACAAATCAGTGTTCCTATATCGTGGGATTTTTTTTTAATTCGCGGGAATTTACGCGTTCAAAAATTTGAAATATTGGTATTTATAAAATTATAGGAATTTAGTTAAATCAGAAAAAATCGTTGTGCCATTCCACTCTAGCATTCTTACATCAGTTGTAAAACCGGTTTAACAACGTTCAGCGTTTCTACATTCATATTCTCGCATCAGTCATCACCTCCATTAGATGAATAATGACTTACTAATGTGTGTATATTTCTATCTCACACCATTTCATTTTATGATGTCTGTCCCTAAAATAGGTTTTCTGTTGAAAATATCCCTCGAAAGTGCATCACTTTTGTAGAGATTTGCCTAAAAAACCGATTTGACAATTAATCTACCAGTGCAATGGCCCATTAATTTGTATTTAGTTGTTAACTACGAAGACCCTTTTCAATTACGAAGCTGAAAAGCTTCTCAATTACGAGCTTCGTAGTTCCGCAGCATGGTAGAAAAAGAACAAGGTATGTGTAACAGAAGTCTGTTCTTTGACGTCCTTCGGTGGGTATAGGTGCATGCTGCGGAGAACTAGTACAATTTGATCATTTCTTAAAAAAAATAATGGAAATAAATATATAAAAACAGTAAAAGAAATATGGCATAAAATGTGATCTCTCAACAATTTATGCAGAAAGGCATACAGATATACTGTAAAAATTACATATTAAATTTTTGTTTTACCTGCATTTTACCCAAGCGACGACGTCAAAAACATCAAAATGGCCAAACTATCAGTCGAAACCAGCATATCTTGCATAATTGTACCATGGTTCCACAGTATCGTACTTGGTTTTTTAACAAGTATCAGCTGTTTAAATGCCTTTTTGGTTAAGCAAGTGAATTTTCTCGAAATTATATTTAAATTGATTTACGAAACCACCTCAAATAACAAACAATCATCTGAAACAATTAGAGGTGAACGCTTATATCAATAGAACGAAGCTACGAAACTACAAACAACTGGAAAGTTACGTGTATCTCCCTATTGTATGGTCAGGATAGCATCATTACAGTCGAAAATGAAACAATTCCAGAGATAACTAATACTACGTTTTCACTAGAGCCAAATGAGATGATTATGTGCTAATATATCTAATTCCCAATACATTTCTTTAATTACTAAATTGTTTCATTACCAGTAAATGAGATGACAATTCAGTACCAAACAAAGTTTAATAAAGTAAACACATCTTTTATTCAATTGAATATGTTCAAGCACTGAAATAATGGCTAAGTTTATATTGTAATTTCGGATGTCTTTGTGTCATGTGAAATCATTTCATTTGACTCTAGTAAAAACGTAGTATAAGAAGAAAGACTTGATATTCTTAAAAAGCTAATATTATTTTTCTCAATAACTGTTAGATATAGGAGAAAGACAAACCAAATTGTAGGAAATTTAGGGATAAGTTGTGACCTATTGGAATTGCAATTTTGTTCAGCTAAGCTTCATCCCTTTCAACTAATTTGAATCGATTTGTGTATTTGAATATATTCATATTAGGGGGTGAGCGACTCACACGAAAATTAGACTTTTATTAGCTATTTTTATTTTTCTAAAAGAGCACGAAAAATTAATTAGAATACTTTTTTTCTTTTCATCGTTTTAAAGGCATTTATTCTCTTAGTTTTCGAACATTGTAAAAGCTATGCTGCCAAATTATTCTCAAACCATTTTTTTTAATTTTCGGTGATCTGAACCAATTCAGTTCAGAAACCAAAAGAAGCTATCGTGAAATGAGGTTAACATTTTGAAAATCTCGCATCTACTGTCTTAAAAACTTTATCTACATACTTGCGTGTTCTGAAATTTTTTTTTCAAGATCCAAGAGCAAGCTTAATTTGTACATATATTTCAGAGCTAAAAGTGTGAAACTTGTAGAAATAAGCTTATTGCGACTGTTAACAATCGAACTACCGCTCTTGGAAACTATCTTCTGCAAGTTTTATTGCTACTGGACAACGTCCTTCAGATATCTCTGAAACGGTTTAGATATCTTATGCCTAAGCAAAACAAGATGGGTCCTTATCCATATAACCAAAGATGTTATTTAAGATCACCAAAAAACCAACTTAGATTCTTATACCTTGTCGTACAAGTATTTTTGTCATATGTCCAACCATTTCGTCATGCTGCACCCTGTATAATAAGTAAGTTCAAATATTACTTTACTGAAAAATCGTGAGAATTTCTGTTACAATGAAATGTATCAAAAGGGAAAAATCGCCAGAGCTCGTGCGAAAAAGACCTATGAACACTGGTATAAATTTAAAGGTGACAGCTTCGTTTTTGATGGCTGCCGCTAGTGATGCGTGAGCATTAAAAGTTTAACGAGCATTCGATTGTTTGAAAAATTTAAAATATTTTCATTGACTTTCTCCTACTTTTCTTTATGAATTGAAAAGAAATGCTTGACTTCTCATTAAAAACGAATACAAATATATAATGAGAAACCAAGAATTTAGGAAGATATCTGCTTTTTCGTTTCTCCTCATCTGTTGTGGAAACAGCTTTGTATGATTTGTTACAACTTCTCAACCCTCTACTGTATAATTTGTTGTCATCTATCATGTCAAATTGGAAAATTGGCGGTAGTATTTTTTATTTCTAAATCGAAAATAGTCTAACAAGTATGTATCCAAGAATAACATTAAAGCGAATCCCCGTGGAATTGAAACATATTGAAAAGACAGAAAAGGATCATGGTACTCCCAAATCATTTACAAACTTTACTTTCTCTAGAACAGCCCTTATTCCTTAGGTATAATATGCGTGCCGAGGGAAGAATCCAATTTGTCCAACTTAATAGCCACTATTCCAGGACCAGAGGACTCCCCATATGCCTCTGGGAAGTTCCAAGTAAGCATTGCAATAGGTGAACAATATCCATTTCGCCCGCCAACTTTCAAATTCATCACACCAGTGTTTCATCCAAACATCGACAGTAGTAAGTTAAATAGAATCCTTTTACCGTTTGGTTTACAGTATTCCCCTTCCCAAGGTGGTCAAATTTGTCTCGATCTACTGAAGATGCCTCCAACGGGTACGTACAATCCAGCAATGACGTTGGGATCAATTTTACTTTCGATACAACTATTGCTTGGGGATCCAAATCCAGATGATCCACTGCAAGGAGACGCCGCTGACTTGTTCAAAGGAAACATTGAATTGTTCAATAAAAAAGCGCGAGAGCATACGGAAAAATTTGCAAAAGTAAAAGAAGAATCGCCGACGGTTAGTGAGGAGGAGGTGCCAAGGAAAAAGAAGAAACTGGGTTGAACACTGTTTTTTTATTGTAACTTATTATTGTTTGTATGATGTTCAGAATAGTTTTTGTTTTACTGATTTATTAAATATCCTCTTTGAATTTTTAAAATTTTTTTTATTCATTTTAAATGATCATCGGCTTTGAGGCTGTCGTTCGCCATCAGACAAGTAGCCTGTTGTATACAACTAGCAATGAGTGTAAAATGTATCTGACTACCCATCCGCAAATGAAAACTCAGCAAAAGCATAGTTCGGTGATGGTCATCACGTATGTAATTAATCAGACGTGGTATGAGTCTTTGTCGTAGTGACTCCGCGAATGAAGATAAGATAAGATATATAGGCTCTATGTGAGGAGTTGCACCATCTTGCTGAAACCACACAGATAGAAAAACTCTCTCAACATGCTCAAGTAACGGTCTCAAGTAACCGTAACGGTGTGACCGTTTTCTTCGAAGAAGTAGAGCCCAACAATGCAGCGTGATGAAACTGCACACCACACTGTGACACGAAGTGGATGCAATTCCGTCTCATGGAGTATCTGTGGGTTGGAAGCACTCCATATTCGACAATTTTGTTTGTTTATGTTGCCGTTTAAATCGAAATGGGCCTCGTCAGACATAAAAAGACAGTTCAACATGTTTCCGTCCTCTTCCACCATTTGAAGCATCTTCTGGCAAAATTCCAAGCGAATCGGCAAGTCTGCTGCGTTCAGTTTGTTGGCCATTTGAATTTTATATGGGAATAAGTCCAAATCATTGTGCATAATTGACTGCAATGACTGTCTGCTTATACCCATTTGAGCAGATAAGCTTCTTGTCGAAACTCTTAGATTGTTTTGTATGGCAGCAGCTACAGCAGCGATTGTTTCCTCCGTCCGAACTGAAGGGTTTCGATGGTAAGGTCTTCTTTCGACTGTCCCGTGCTCGGCAAAATTGTTAACAAGTCTCATTATGGTCCATCTGCTCGGAGGATTGCCGCCAAACGTGCGCCTATACTCTCTTTGAACCGAAACTACGGACTCCAGTGCATGATAGCGGCGGACAATCCAAATTCTTGTTTCAGTGTCCCAGTTATCCATTTTTGTTAAATCTAAAAATCAATCTGCAAAATAAAAAAAAAAATAACCAGATTCATTAAATAGAAAAAAAGTTATTAAATTTTTTTTTGGTAGCGGCTTTCATCAGCCAGTACTCAGAGTACTCAGATGACGTGTGTCTCATCAGTCAGGTACCATCCGATATACAAGCTATGCTTCACCTCCTAATAATTCAAGTTTAAATCAAATCTTATGTGCAGTCCACATAGCGTAGTAGCGCCGTCTGTGTCACCTGGAAACCATAGAAGATGAGGTACTAAACTAGACGTAAAGACACGAATCAGGCGGGCCAAATCAGGGCTCGAATTACGGCATCATTGAACGTATTGTTTGTCACGTAATTTCTATTGTGCTGTTGGTAGATCTAGCAGCAACATAATACAAATTACGTGGCGAGTCAAACGTTCTAATTCAAATAGCTGTATTTTTTTAATTGTGAATATTTTTTATTGAATCCAAAAAAAATTTTGAAATTTATTCAAATTCAAGGATTTAATTATAATAATATTTTCGATATGGTCACCTTTGGCACAAACAATTTGCTTAAGACGGTCAATAAAGTGTGTCTGTGGAATGCGTTTCCATTCCCGGCGAAGCGCTAACTTCCGTTGTCCGTTGTTTGGTATTTTTTAGTGCCAACCTTGGCCTTCAAAATGCCCCAGATAGAAAAGTCTAATGGATTCGCATCGGGAGAATTCGATAGCCACTGTGTCGAGGAAATGAAGTGCGGAACGTTTTGTCGCAGCCATTCTTGATTTGCTCGGGTTTTGTGAGAAGGTGCAGAGTCCTCTTGGAATGTCCAGGGTATTTAGCCGAAATGTTTGCGTGCCCATGGCTTCAACACAGCTTCCAAGACAGTTTAACGATAAACCATTCCATTTATCTTAACGCCACGGTCACAAAAATATGAACGGAGACCGATCATCGGCAGTCACTGCGGCCCAAACCATCAAAAACGGTGGTACTTGCTTCCTGATGGCCATTCTTTGGTCGAAATTATCGTATGACGTCTCTGGCAGGTAAACTCGATCATTGACAGGTTGCTCAATTGGAAATGGTACTGCATCAGAGAAGACGATGTTTAGCAATTGACCACTTGCGTGCAAGTGGATCAACTCCTGTGTTCTTTCCACTCTAACTTTTTTTTGATCAGGTGTGAGATCGTTTTTAAATGCTCCAAAAAGAAATCCAACGAGGTCAGATCACACGATCTTGGTGGCTAATTGATGTAGCCAAATCTCGAAATTAAACGACCGGGGAACTTTTGTGCAATAGAACCAAATTTGCCTGTTGTGTGGCACTTAGACTCGTCGATTTTTTTTTATAATTTGCGCATGCCAAAGGGAATATGAATACCCTTATACTGTTGCAAGGCAAGGGCGATTAGGAATATGGGGAAGAGGAACAGAGGAGAATCCTGTGCATGATGGCTTTAAATGTTTGAAGGTTGGAGTGATGGGGAAATAGAGCCTGGTAGATCATCCACATTTGTGTTGTTCGGCTTATAAACAAATCCCTATATTTGACAGTACGTCCGAAGTTGAGCTTAAAGGTGAACTGTTGTGCATTCGAAGCATGACACATATTGCGAGTGAAATTTTGAAGGGGAGGAATGCAATCAGCTATTTCACTGGAGCACTTTTTATAAAACGATGTTCGTGCGAAGTTATGAAGTTCACAATGTTTTAACGCGCGATTCTGTACCCTGTCTATGATAGTATGTACAAAACGGTCTTGGGTGCACCAGACCAGATATGGGCGTTATATTCCAGCTTAGGGCGGATGAATACCTTATAATTTGAGCCCAGATCAGATGGTGTAAAATATTTCTTGCACCGCTAGAAATTTTGCAGCATTTTTAGCCACATCGAATATGTCATCATTCCATCGAAGATGGTTATTAATACACATACCGAGAATAGCAAGTCTTTCGGTTTCAACGATGCGATAATGGTTGAGGGTATGGTTCCGCTTGAGAGACAGAAGACAGCATTGTGCTTTGGACGCATTAAATTCCACTCTGTTGGTTGAACCCCATTTGATTATGCTGTCCAGGTCGGAATTTAATGTATTTAACATACATTGCCGTTCCTCTTCTATGGCCGAGGAGCAAGGACGTGAGTTAGGGAACGAATATGAAAAACTGAGGGTACTGTCATCAGCGAAGGAATGGATTGGATTAGAAGTTGCAGACAAGAGATCTTTTATAAAAATAAGAAAGAGAGTCGGAGACAAAACAGAGCCTTGGGGAACACCAGCATTTATTTGGTGAATTGCAGACTTGAAGCCGTTCAAAACATTTTGTATTGAACGCCCCGAATGGTAATTTCTAATCCACGCACGCATTTTGGACAAAAAAACCTGATCTCAAACTTTGTCAAATGCCTTTGATATATCAAGCGCAACCATCTTAGTTTCTATCGAAGTGATGAAGAGACTGGTTACACTTCTCGGCGAGATATGCCTTCAAACCATCAGTGGACCTGTTTTTTTTTTTCATATATAATTTGCGCGCGCCAAATGGGATATGAATACCATTAAATTATTTCAGGGCACAGGCGTTTGTTGAAATTGAGAGAGAGAAAGAAAGATTGGTGTAGTGGGTTTGAAACTTAGGTGGTATTAAGTTTCAGTAAACTCCAAGGGTGGCGTCCAGATAACTGGGGAGCTTGTTTGTTTTGCTTTTTTGTCGTTGCTAATGATTCACAGTATTTTTTTCCCTCCACCTGATGTCATCATCACGATCAAGTTGCATTTAAGCGATATGACCACCCTACTGCCAGTGTTATGCCTTCGCAGTAGAGTTGACTAAGCTTTCGCAATTGATCGACTTTTTTTTTATTTATTTCAGACGAAATAAATAGATGATTGTTGAGATCAGGATTTGAACCGTGAACCAAGAGCGTGACAAGCGTTGATGTTACCACTACACCACGGCCACCCTTAAATTGTTGTTACGAGATCCATACTGCCGGTCTTTAAGGAGTTATCGTTGGAACCACATGTCGCTCACATCAATGTGTCTAATCTGTGGCCAACAAAAGTTGGTTATCATTTGACCATAGCACAATCGTCGTTTGTCACCGTAGTGGACCCAATGGCCTCTCAACAATCACATTTGGATTCTCAGAAGCCCAAATTATGCAATTTTGTCGAGCACATTCTATGTAAGCTGGACCTCATAGGAACACATTTGGATTCTCAGAAGCCCAAATTCTGCTATTTTGTTTATTTACGTAGCCGTCGATCGAGAAATGGGTCTCAGCGCTGAAGATTTTGTTTGAAAAATCGACGTTCATTTGATGATTTTCCAGCATCCAATTGGCGTATGTTCTGCACATTCTATGGTCAGCAGGCTTTAGTTGTTGTGTAAGCTGGACCAAATAGGAATGAAGATGCAAATCCAAGCACAAAATAAGTCAAGCCGAGCTGCAGGAAATGTCCAATCGCTGAGCCAGGCGTGAAATCGACAATTGAGGGTTTTTAGTCTCTGCGGTACTCCACGGCTCTGTTTTAGTTGATCGAGCATTACAATAATGTACAGTCCGCACGACATCACCAATACAATAGCAAGCCAAGATGCTATACAACCCTTTATGATAATGAATAACTGTTTCAAGTGAACTCAATTCTGAACCTTTTGGTGCACAATTTGAATGCAACAATCTCTAGTAAGCAAAAAATCAGAACTATAACAGCTATTTAACTTAAAATTTATTTGTTGCATTTTTACAATTTTCAAATTTTATGGTTTTCTTAATTACTCGACAATGTTCCGCTTAATTTATTTTTTTTTTTTCTCTTCAATTTTCAAATCAAATCTGAACTTATTAGCGAGACGAATAAAAACAAAAAATCTAAAAAATAATAAAAACTCCTGAAACGTGAGATGAACTCCTCTAAAAAAAAAAAACAAAACTAAAAAAAAAAGAATTAAAATTATAATTTGCTACGAACTAAGTGTAATTTGTAAAAAGAAATTCTTCTTAGCGGGATGCGTTTGCCACAATAAATATCTGCGAAGGTCTTCTTCCATTGAGTTTACTAGTTTTAAAAGCACACACACGAGAGAAAACACTAAAAGCGAATGGTGATGATGTGGTAGGTAGATAGCAGGTACATACGACGGAACTCTGTCCGTACCCCCGCAGGAGGATCTCTTAAACTATAAAAAAATATAATGCATCTGCTTGTAAGTGGAAAGAAGTAGGTAACAGGGCGTTACAATGGTTGTGGCTGTGATTTGAAAACCCTATAATGTATATAAATATTAGTTTTGTGGGGATATTTCGCTACAATACATGGGGGAATCCATAGAATTATGTGTCTTTGTGCTTCTCGTAGAACGCATCCAAGTACTTCTTGTACTCCGCTTGATTTGTCCACATCATTGACGCCTGGGCATTGAGCGGACTATCGTTGTTCGGTTCACCGAGAAGCGACTGAATGGAAAGCAGAATAGTTCGGACATCGTACAGTGCGGACCACTTGTCTTTAAGGATGTCTAAGCAGATGGAACCCGAAAGATCAACGTTCGGGTGGTAACAGGGGGTGAGAAATTTTACCACCGGCGGTGCATACGGATATGAGTTGGGGAACTCCAATGACAGGCGATATTTTTGTCCACTATACACCGTAGTTTCTGCGCCTGTTATAGTGCCAATCCATTTGAAAATGTTCTCACCATCGGGGAATGCGGAGATGCCCTTCTCGGCCGACATCATCAGATTCATCAGCTCTTTTTGTAATCTGTAATAGATATGTACGTTTGCAGATAAGTATACGCCAATTATTCAATTTCAACCCCCGTTTATACGAACCTTTTGCTGACTGCGTGATTATCTTTTATTGTGACGGAATCGTCATTGTGTTTAAGATTCGACGAATGAGTGTGGTCCGGGCTAATGTTTTGTGCCATTGCGGGATTAGTCTGGAAATTACTTTAAATGGGGAATTACTTTACACGCAGAACGCTATATTTAATTGATTTGCAACGAAAATCTTTGGGAATTTCACTTGGATTTGTGTGTAATCTCAAAGCTTTCTTTTTGGTTTTTTGTTGTTTGACAAGCGAGTTTTTTGACAGATTTTAACGTTAAAAACACAAAAACAAAATGGTGATATCCAATCACTTCCAGTATCCATTTGGGACATTTTGCCATACAAGTGGTGCCAAGTTTTGGTGTTGGGAATGAGTAGGCATCTTCCAAGGAGGGATCTGCAGATTCACTTAATTTCTCAGTTGAGGAATTCGAGACTTTTTCGAATTTTCTGAGACTAATATTTCTTGGATTTGTCTTCTCACTTTTCCTCAAAAATCCACAGAGCAGTATTTTAACTTTTAAAAGTGACAAATGAAACGTTGGAAACGATTCTTTTTAATATATTTTGCAATAATTTTAAAATAAGCACAGCACACAACAGAATACGTCATTTATGTATTTTTAAAAAAAAGTTTAAAAAGAAAGTGAAAGTTGTACTTTTTAATACATTTTGCAATTATTTTAAAATAAGCACAGCACACAAAAAGAGCAAGAACGTATGTTTTTAACAATGTTTTTCTAATTTCTTCCTTAGCTGGAATTATCTGCGCAGCACGAATCGGAGGAAAATCTCTGAGGGATTCGCAAGTGGACCATGCCTATTGAACAACATATGTAGGTACCAGGGGACCTATTCTCAACTTCCACCCGGAATCACTCGTATACGACAGATGCCATATACAGCCTCAGAATGGTTTTAACGCACATTCTGGACGACTATTCGGAGACTGGCGAGGTGAATATTTCTTTCTGTAGTGATGCAAACAATTGACACTTTAACTGAAGTCTTATCTTATCAGAATAGAAGCAGTTTTCAGTTTATTTCAGTCTTTGTTAAGCTTCTTTCATTGCTTTTAAGTTCAGTTTATACAAATTTTAAATTTTTTTAATAAGCCGAATAATAGTTTTGTACGGGATTGGGAAGTTAATTTAGATTAAACATTTATAGATGACTTTATTAGATCATATTAAACATTTATAGATGACTTAATACATAGTTCTAACTTCTTAAAATGCAAAGTATTGTTAAAATTGATGTTTCCGGTGCTGTACCACTTAGGAAACAGCAACAGGATACTTTGGTTCATTCGCTTTTTTTTTGTTGCTAGTGATTGTTTAGCAAACATCACAAATTGTGACAGACTGAAATCTCAAAAACTTAGAATGGAGTTTGTGGTTAAACCCCTAATGAAATAATTCACTCCTCGTATGTATGTGGTTGTAGCCTAAATGGTTTGTGTGATCAATAGTATTGATATGTGCTTAGACGTAGTATACAAATCACCAACAAAATATATTTGTGATGGTGTTGGTGTTTGTGGGCATTTCGTGAAAGCCTTGTGAAAACGAAAATTCTAAAAATCTCGAAGAAAATTATTTATAAAATAAAATGATTTTAACTCTCGCCAAATGACTTTTTTCTATGCGTATAACTTTTTGAAGATTGTAAATATTCTCCTCGGCACTTAACACTACTAAAAGTAGTATTTAAGAATGGTTAAAATGAAGGTAACAGATAACACCCACAATTAAGTAGGAGTTCTGCAAAACAGAACGAGAGAAACAAAATGTAAAACATATATCGGTTTGATTGATGTTTTAATGGTGGAGTTACAGATAACTTGCGCATGCAAGATATCACAGGAAATTTGTTGAAAAAAAGCAGTACAAAATAAACACATAAAGAGTGTAGTATTCGCTTCTCTTTTATGTTCGAGCGGCGCTTGGTTGCTGTTCCCCTTTCGGGCTCGAACCTGTACAGTTCGGATCACAAGCAAACACACTACCCACTACAGTCGTGACTTGCTTTATCATAAATTTTGCAAGTAGAATATAAAACAGTGTCGTTATATTATTTTCATCAAAATAATCACCCGTTTGCGTTTTTCTTTACACGATCACGTGCCAACTTTTAGCAGAGATCATAATTGATTTTTTTCGTCGTATTGATTCTTCAAAAACCGCACGTCAAGTAAAACGGCAATGATCGTTTTGCGGTTCATGTTCATGTGTGGAGCTTATTTCTTGTGTGCCATAAGCATAAAATAACATAGTTTACACAATATCTGGCGAAATGTTGCTAAGAATTTAAAAGAAACTAATTTGTTGTCTTTTAAATAATTAGTAAAACTTTTGTAAACAACCAAGAACTTTTAGTTCATTTTTCAGTGCTTTGACGCTAAACTTAAATGTTCTATATTAAGAAATGCTTTTACTTGCTTCTATTAAGATCAAGTATTGTTTTCGTGAATAAATTCTATCTCGAGATTATAATCAATATGGGTATTACTATGATAGAGATAATCAAAAAAATTGGTCTCGTAATTAAGTCCGTCTCTCTGCCTTGGTGTAGTGGTAACACCATCACTTGTCACTCTGCAGGTTCACGGTATTCGCATGAAATAAAGAAAAAAGTCGATCAATTACGATAGCTAAATCAACTCTACTGCGAAAGCATAACACTGGCAATAGAGTGGTCATATGGCTGAAAATGTAACTAGATCGTGAAGATGACATCGAAAGGACCCGTGGAGTTAACTGAAAACTTAATACCATCTGAGTTTCAAACCCACTATACCAATCTTCCAGTCTCTCACACTTTCTACAAATTCCCGTGACCTGGAATAATTTAAGGGTATTCATATCCATATTATAAAAAAAAAAAAAAACGGCTAGACGGGTTTACTTAAAATTTCATATCTGTGCTCTGTGGGCGTATACTGCGAGGCGAAATCGCAATTGGAATTTTTATTTTGACTTCAAAATTAACGATATTTTATTTAGAACCAATTTTGAAAAAGTGTTATTTTCTCGAAAATGACTAACAATTTCGATAGAATTTCATATCCAAAGTAACACATACATATGTCTGCAATAAGACTGCGTAGCCAGTTTTTTGCTAAAACTAATGTTACTTTACTTCTTAGCGGACTTTTGGATATATCTCGGAAAAATGCACTTAATTATTTTTTGACACATGTAACAATATGACATTCAAATATTTTAACGCACTTAACGAAAAAAATTTTGTTAGATTTCGCCTAAATTTGAAATCTAGACGCAGTCGTGCCCTTTCATTCCAAATTTGTCCGGATTCTGTGATACATATTTTTTCGTATTCGTAAAGCAGCTCAACTTTCATAACTTTGTTGATAGGGGTGAGTCTCATTTTGGATGCAATCATACCCTTATGGCTCACAGGAAATGTTTTCCATTGAAGAATTTAACTTCCATATGTCATGTATATAAACAAAAAAAAAAAAACAAAATTTTCGAAATTACTCAATTTATAAAATTAAATTGAATTAATTTTAATCGGGGAAAGACCAATTAGTTTGTTTAAAAGTAGAATTCAAACCACAACTACTGCATTTGAGTGTACATATCGTCAGCACCACGAACTTCTAGAAAACATGAATTCTGAGATGAGCAGTTCTATGCAGTCAAGACGTATTGGTGGTCCTGGTCCTCATGGAACTCCCGAGAGTGAATTTAGCATAGAATGTTTTCAAAATTACACCGCCTCCGAGGTGTTTGTACAGGGCCTGGCTGGTTTAGTTAACCAGGGTGATGTAGAGAGCATGATAAGAGCTCAGAAGCAAATGTAAGTGTGAAACGTGTCTTGCTTGACACAGATTTTTACAGGAAACTTCTTCCATCCAAAAGGTTACAACGTTTCGAGAAGACCAATGAGATGCTACTCAACTGCAATGCGTTGAGCCAGAGCCGCTTAAAGTTAGCTGGAGATGATTTCAAGAAACACGTCAAGCTGCTGAATGAAATGAAGAAAGATTTGGATTATATTTTCAAGAAGATTCGCATCATCAAAACCAAATTGAGTCAACAGTATCCAACGGCATATGCTGAGGCTCAGCCGCAACGAAACAGCTTAGCAGAGGAGGCAGAAGACGACGAGGATGCCTCGAGTGTTGTTGAATTCCCCAAACAAGGTAAAGCGCCGTCGGAAAAGAAATCAACTTCTAAAGATACAACAGTGGAATACGTCCAGATGGATGAGGCTGTGGAGAATGGCAAACCCATTGAAAATGACCTCATTAAGCGGGTATGTTCGATTGAGTCGACCAATCCAAATGACTCGTCTGATTGCACATCCGAAGATACTGGTTAACAGATGGTGATTTGAGAGACTGTGGGGTTGTAAGGGTTAAAGTTCTTAGCTGATTAGTGTTAATTTATTATTCAAATAAGTAAATTTAAATATTAAGTAGCTGTAAGCACTTCCATGTATTTTTTGTTAAAATATAAGATGTAGCAACTTTATCTAAATTGTGTGTTCCTTTTCTTCTTCGTTTGTCCCGTTTCGCCTTGTGGGTCTTAGGTGCGATTTCAAGCGATATGATGCAGATTTCCCCAACTCCGCCACCACAGTTTTGCGCAATATATTTCATCGAATGTCGTCTTTTGTAAATGTAAGACAATTCGCTGCCACTTCCGTTGTCGGATGTTGGTGCCTATTGGCTTCTGCCACGTTCTCTTATACAGGTTTTCGTTAGAGATATGGTTAGGCCAGAAAATCATCAGAATGGTTAGGTTAAATACGTTCCATCCCACAATTTGCATACTTATCCCAATAAACGCAGTATATTCTAGAATACAATGATATTAAGCAATTCTTGTTTATTTTTGTTAAAAGTTGTTCGACTGAAGTGTTTATAAACCGGTTATGTACCTGTACAAAAGCATTTTCTTTTTTTTGTATGATAGTACGACATTAGGTTGTTTGTAGATCTTATCTGGGTCGCGAAATGTAGTTAATTCTGCGAAAGCCAAGCTTCACGCTATCGGACAATGGATGGTGGAACAACCTTTAGATGTAAAGGTTAACTGTGAATAAGTATTTATTTACCAATAAACAGTTTTGAACAAACATCGAAAGAGGAGGAAATAACTTCCAAATTAAGCAAAAGCACTACTTGAAATATATCCTAAGGAACTAAGGGACACATCACCCGCAGTAGAGTCATCTAGCTCGGATCCAACCAGACGGACGTGAAAGACCATTCTCTTTATATCCGATACTGATTATTTCTAAAGGAAACTAATCTGGATAAGTTGCCTTAGTCCGAGAAAATGGTTACGTTAACACCATAAGAGAGCACAATTTTTCATCTTGGCGAGTCTGATATGTTTTGCCTCGGCTTAACGCTTCTTTGATTTGTCTCTGGGGTTGAAAGATATCTGGTGGGCTTTAACAGTTTTATGGCAAAGCTTAAATCAGATGTAGCTTTGTGTGTATAGAAACTCTATACAATTTTACTCTACTCCACTGGTCATAAACAAACTGACCGAGAGCATCGATGGTCGATGACTTGTCCGTAATCCCATAAGAAAATTGCTATGCTACAACACCCATAATGGGTTCCCAAGATTTACCCTAACTTTATTCATCTGTGTGAACTTTTTTTTTATTTCCCCGAAAACCAATCATCTCCCAAAACTTACTATTCACGTTGCCACAATAAAACCAACATCGTTTTAGAAAATAATTTGATATTTATATTGTTTTGGAACTTTTGAGATAATTACTCTACCGTCATAGCTGAGCGATGCAAAAATCCACGGATCGACATTACTCCACTCCACACAATACACAGAGTCCTCATGCTGATCGAATGTCTGCAGCAATCCATCCGATAGCAGCTTCTTTGGTTCACCATCTTCCTCAGTGGTCTCGGAACTCACTGACCCAGCACACGTCAGCAGCACTTTACAATCACTACTACTCGACAGGACCAATTGATCATGGAATGTATTGAATCGCACGTTCCACACCCAATGCGAATGATCCCCACGTGTGAAGACAGGCTCTCGCGACATACGGCAATCCCAGATCTTCAGAAAACCATCATCGCCACCGGTCAATATGTGACACTGTTTATTCGGATTGCAATCCACGTCACGTACCAGCTGTCCATGGGCATCGTCAATAGACCAAGCACAGTGATTTGTGTCCCTTATGTCATACGACCGCACAGAGCAGTCATGCAGAGCAATGAATTGATTACCCTGATGGTGTTGTGACCACTTGCCAGTGGTGAACTTCGGGGCATTCTTCGCTGTAATCTCGGCCACTGCACGAGACTTTGCCTGAGATCGATCAAAGATGACAATTTTGCCATCGACCACAGTGGCGAGGGTGTTCTCATCAGTCGGGTGGAATTCAGTTGTTCTGACTTCAGTTCCAAATGCCTTCCAAAATTATTAGATTTACAAAGGGCGACTAAAGAGGATGCCTTCTGTACTCACCTCTGTGGGAAGAACCTCGACATTGTCGTAGGGCAGATACTCCGAATCGATGTTCTTCACGTCGAGATTCTCGGGAATGGTTAGGATCGCAGTCTGTGTAATAACTTGTGCGCCTTTCTGAGAGCTATAGCAGGAAAGCAGAGTTCGTGCATTGTGTGGGCTGCTATTCAACTTCCAGACTTCACCAAGTGGGTGGCCAAAAACCTGAAATGTCATCGACATTATAACGTTTTCTTATATGATAGAGGTTCCCAATACCTTTGCTTTGATGGTGGACTTCTCTTCATTGTATTCGAGTAGATGCAGCTGATTGTTAGGTTTTAGCGACTGAGTAGCTATGAAAAAGCGCACCTCGTTCGACTCGCCATACTGTGGAGTCAGAGCTCTTGCCTTGGATTAGGAAGATTTAAACCAACGTAAATTAATTTAGTGTTCGCACTATTCACCTGAAATTCGAGCCCATAAATCAAACCATTTGCATCGTCCATTATTAAATTATAACAAATTAAACGATTGTAAATAAATTAAATTCGCCCCGATACACAACCCTTGAATTTGTTTTCGAAGTGACAAGTTGGTGTATCAGCTGTGAGCAGCAGCGCGATTTAGAGTGAGAATGCGAAATTGTTTCCTACTAGTACTAAAAATCGATTTCGCTAATTTTGAGAGTACTCTCCAACTCTCCGTAAATGTCAAATCTACTCTCTTGAAGATTTCCGTGGGAAATCCTTGGAAATTCAAATTGTTAAATAAAATATTAATTATGTTATTGAAAATGTAATGAAACACTGTTGTGTTGAAAAAAAAAAGAAAAATTACACGTAATCTATGGAACATTTTCCGAATCAAAAGGAACCGTCTTTTAAGGCAACCTGTGGAAACACATTTCCACAAATCTAAATAAATGCTTTGCTTCTAAATATGTCGATAATTTGCTAGAAGTGTTAGAATAGCTTAAAAAACAAGCGAATGATGAAATCGCAAAATAACATAATTTTGGCGAGTGACTAGTGGTGGAATTATCTGAGCCAGAAAATATATTTTTGTACAGAAAATTTTGTTTTCGATCATAATTTGTCCACTCCAACAATATTTCTTAAATATGTAAAATTATTTATATTTCAAGCGAAAATAAATTGTACATAACAATGAGAAATTCCGCGAATGATGATTCTGATAAATAAGAAGATTTTCAAAACTTTTAGTACTAGTTCAAACTCCCTGAAGAACTTTGAGTAAGAGTGGAGAGGAGAGTAGCACCATTTGGAGAGTTGAGAATGGCCACGTTCCAATTGTACTCTTTCCGCTGGTCACTAGAAACATGGGACGGCCTTGTGGCCGATAATTTCGAGCATTTCGATAGTATGCGAATTTTTGTTTAAACATCGATTGCTTTAGGCTTTTATTCGAAGACTCCAAGCTAATGAATTGTTTTGACAGATGACGTTTTTCTCTCGTTCTTATCTATCTCTTCAACATTTCCCCTCTAGCGCTAGAATTCGAGAAAAGCTTAGTAAATTTTCACTTCAGCGCAGTCTTTATACAAGCGAACATGCATATTACCTTTCAATTATATATGTAAGAGTCAATAGTCGTGTTTCTTTGTAACTCTACATAAAGTTTAGTTAAGTTTCACAAAAAAGCGGCACTTTTGGCACTACTGATTTAGTTGCGGACTGGAGTTCAAAATAGTCTTTCTACCATCGTATTACTTTTTTTTCTTGTTCAATTAATTATTCAATGATATTACGTTGAACACAATATAAAATTAATGAAATTAAAATAATCATTAAGAGAAACCTTTTTGCGTCATCTGTTGCCCGGTAGTCGAAATGTGCTAAACTCAGTTATCGGGTACCGTGGATAATATCGCAAGTTAGGTACTAACTTGAACTTCTTCTGAACTATCGATAACTTTCACAATTATTAAAGATACGTTTCAGTGATTTTTACTCGAGCTCAGTACGCAATTAAAATCTACATATGTATATTACCATTTATTTAGATCCTCAATATGCACATGGTAAACTCAAAAGTTTAGTCAATATTCTTCAGAAGTTTTCCAACTTAGTCTGTGAAATTTGTTTTAGCATCAGGTAGCAGCATTGATTCTACACCAAAAGTTTGCTAAATCGAGTAAGTAGACTTTTGCTATTTTATTCTTCTCTAGCCTCTCTTAAATATATATTATTAAAATCACTATAAGTGAGAAAAATACCCTAGCTTTCCATAAAAATGATCTGGTAACACTGGTCAGTTGTCATATCGTCGGCTGAATTGGCACAGGATTGAAGAGATGTACCACTGTTCGGGAGGACCGGGAACTGAAGAGGCTAAGCTTGAGAAACAGGTTTAAAAATGCGTCGGAGTTAAGAGCTGACCTACGAGAAGCTACTGGGGCTGAAGTTAGCATCAGAACTATCCAGAATCGTCTCAACGAGGTGGGTTTGCTAGCAAGGAGACCACTTCTGACCAGCAAAATGAAGAAAACGCGCCTTAGCTGGGCTAAGAAAAGGCAAAATTGGAGTGTTCAAGATTGGTCAAATGTGATGTTCTCTGATGAGTCCAAGTTTAACCCAATCGGACCGGATGGGAAGCAGATAGTTCGTCGTAGAAAAGGGGAACTCTACAGCGACGAATGCATAGCTCACACCGTAAAACATTCTCCTTATGTTATGGTGTGGGGATGCATCACCGCAATCGGAGTTGGATCTCTAATTATGCTCGAGGGCACTGTTAACGCCATGCAGTACAAACAAATTATCTTAGATGGTGTTGTACCGAGTATGGAAATGATAACAGCAGAACCAATTTTTCAAGATGATTCAGCACCTTGCCACCGAGCAAAATCTGTGAGTAATTGGAGTTTTTTTTTTCATATTTATGGGTGTTTTGAAAATCTTATGATTTTAATTTTTAAATTTCCTCCACAGATTAAAACTTTGAAAGAAGAATTAGGAATAGAATCCCTAATTTGGCCGGGAAACAGTCCAGATCTCAACCTCATCGAAAATGTCTGGGCTCTTATGGGAAAGAAGATCCAAGATAAAAAACCATGCAGCATCTAAAGAGCATCATTGAAGAAGTGTGGTTCAATGAAATTAATAACAATTACCTCGGTAATCTCTATGCCTCCATGCCAAACAGGGTTCATGACGTTGTTAGAGCGAAGGGTGGTGCTACGAAATACTAGAATCATTTTTTAGTATTATGAAAGTCTTAAATTATGTAAAAAAGTTTCTTAGTTAATAAAAATATGAAAAAAGAAATTTGCTCTTCAAATTGTTGCTCTTTTTTTAATTTATGTATATTGATAGTACTTGGGTAATATCTGATATTTTGTAGTCTGATCTTCACGATCATTACTTTTTTTCAATTAGGCTACGAAATGTATTGTCAAATTGGGGGATGTGTTAACTTAAATGTTAAACATCAAAAATACAAAGTGATTACGCAGTGATTAGTCATCATTTATTAGATTCCTTCCATTTTGTTAAAAATTACCATGTGCGGCTTTTTTTGTTGCGCGGGGTGTATGTCTGATTACACAGAATTTAAAAGTAAGAGCTGGTCTGAAAAAAATAAGTGAGGGACTGCAAAAAATAATTGCGGGTCTGAAAAAATTAAGAAAGGGCTGAAAAAATTGAAGGCGGATCTGGAAAAAATAAGGGAGGGTCTGAAAAAAATAAGGGCGGGTCCAAACAAAAAATAAGAGCTGGTCTGGAAACAAAAAGGCGGGCCTGCGAAAATAAGAGCAGATCTGGAAAAAATAAAATCTAGTCTGGAAAAAATAAGGTTGAATCTAGAAAAATTAAGAGCGGCTCCGGAAAAATTAGGGCGGGTCTAGAAAAAATAAAGGCGAGATTGTACTTCGACAGATGTTCTAAAGACTTCACTGGAATGATCCATAGAAATGTGACATTTGAGCGTGATAATATTTTAATAGTATGGCGCGCTGTTATTCAGATTTCGATCTTCAGGGCAATCAGGAAGATGTTTTTTTTGACTTGCACCTCTACAAGTAATGGTTTCCTAAAAATTTTCGATCGCGAGATTTTGATCTCTCAATTCTGTCTGTCGGATTTTCTTCAAACTTTATATCTGGGGCCCTCACATCACAATTTAAGGCGAAATCGAAATTTTTGGAAGATTATAAGTACAGAGTTATTTTCAGGTCAACCATATCAAACCAATTAGTGCCACCTCAGAAGTACCACAGGGCATCAGTCTAGGTCCCATGGTCTTTATTTCGACTAAATATGATGTTTAATCAATCATTAAGGGCAAGAGAATATCTACACCTATTTTGTCATTTGCCTACTCTATCTCACTGCATAATGACTTAAACAATTTCTCTTTTTAATAAGAAAACAAACTTTTAGAGCTTAATGAGAGTAAAATGTCAAGGTATTACTTACTCTCGTAAGCGTCTTCAATTCGTGGCAATTGGGTACTATCTGCGATAGTGAGGCCTAAATCTGCACTTGGCTTTATCAAACGTTGGTCAAAGGAATTCACAAACTCTTACATACGTTACCAAATTCCTCTTCATCATCTTCGTTAGATCACTCCTTGAGTATGGTCGCCAAGTTTGGTCACTATATTAGCAAGGTCACATTTAGAGCATCGAAGTTATCCAACGCAGATTTATCCGTTTTCCCTTACGGAGTTTTTGTTGGGATGATAATTACAATTTAACTTTTGATGAGGACCAGCTGAAGTCACATCTTGATGTCACCGATACAATCTTTGTGCACCAATTTTTGACGAAAAGTGTTGATTGGCGTCTGCTGTTCTAACAAATCTCATTCAATACTCTTCCACTCACAAAGGTACAAAGATTAGCACGCATAAACATAACAGGGGCACAGAGATCAACACCACAAGAAGGCTTAGAGATGATGCGAAATATCCCTCCCCTAGATGTGTACATACGATGCACAGCTCCCAAAAGTGTGATTCGTCTCATACAATCGGGCGCATGGAAGCAAAGGTCATATGGACACCGATCTATACTCAACAGGTATAGTATAACCAATCGAGACAGAACAAAAGATTATCTCATACCCTACATAGATTTCGACAAGAACTACTCCACTTTTATTACCGAAAGACAACAGACAATGTACAGGACATTCAGCTCTACACTAACGGGTCTAAAATGGATATCGGAACTGGCTCTGGGGTTTTTTGCAAGTCACTTAAAATCAACCACTCATACAAACTCCCGGATGACTATAGCACCTTTCAAGCTGAGGTCTTCGCTATTGATAGGGCTGCACAGAATATATATAGCAAAAAACGAAATCCCTCAAAGATTACAATTTTCGTGGATAGTCAAGCAGCAATCAAAGTACTAGACAGCGAGGAAGTCGACAACGGTTTCTAGATGCCGTAATACGTTGAACAGAATATGCAACATCCATGACGTTACTCTCTGCTGGGTCCCTGGACATATTAATACAGAAGGAAACGAGACAGCAGATGAACTAGCTATAAAGGGATCAGCATTGGATCTTCAACATACTCGGATATCAGTAGAAGCTCCAATAGGTGAACTAAAAAGGAAAGTAGACCTAAAAGCAAGAGAACTGATTATCTCCGCATGGTCCGCAAGAAGCGACTGTTTCATATCTCGCAGCAAATGGTCGACAGTGCATGAACAAAAAATGAATAAAAAAGAAATTAGTATCTTGATAGGCGCGCTAACAGGACACTGCGCGATAGGGGAAATGGCTGCTAGACTGCGCATCAACACCACTGCAAGAGCTGTGATGATATAGAAGAGAAAGAAACCATCAAACACTTGTTATGTGATTGCCCAAATCTTCAAAACCGCCGGCTTTTTGACGAACTAGGGGATCTGGCACAAGTTCCACTTAGGAACATGATAGGCTTCATAAAGAGCGCAGGCTAGTTTGTAACACAAACGACCGCAAGACAAAGGTTTTAAATATAGGTTCCACATAACAAAGGGACTTATTGCGAGAGTCTATTTGCGATAGACTTAAAGTCTAGAATAGAATTAAAGTCTATTATCGGTATTGCGAATTTCTATTGGTATGGATGATTTTCTATTTGATAGAAATGTCAAAAGCTCAGTAGAATTAAAGTCGATTATCGGTATTGCGAGTCTCTCTTGGCGTTGATATTTTTCTATTTTATAGAAATGTCAATTCTATCGGAAATTAGTCGTAGACTTTCGTTTCAAAGTAGAGCAAACAAAGAAAAAAATGTATAACGGGGAAAATAAGTATGTATATTTAGAATTATATTTAAGCTAAAATATATTTTTATAAATTGGTTTATTTTTTTTACAAAAATAATGAAAAAATTTACAAATAAATGGCAGATGGAGAAATTTATGTGCCTAATGGAAAAGGGATTTTCAAAAAGCAAGAGGCAAACGAGCAATGGGGAAAATTTGCTATGGAACTTAATAGCTAAAAAGAAAACAATAATTATTAAAATGCAACGGAATGGAAAATACATATTTTACGTATACACTTAGAAACATTCAGTTTCGTACGGAGTGTATTTTCACAAAAAAAAACTTAATTTAGGTTAAACGAATTGCAGATCGGTTTATAAATTATCATATTGTAGCATAATAATAACTACGCGCCTATGTCTATGCAGCAAATTCCGAAGTGACTTTCCATTCTGGCAGAATTTTGGTTCAAACTGTCCTTCATTCGAGGTTCGTGTCGGGGACGAAGTCTCCACAGCTCATGTCAACGAAAGAGACGAATAATATTAGGGATAAAAGGGAATTATAACTGCAAGAATTATTTCTCTTGTTCCAGTGGTCGAAGAATTTGCTAGAAGTTTCTGGCTATCTGAAACTTCTGCTATATAAGGACAGATGGCGATCAATAGGAAGACAGTGATTTTTAAACTGTGGCGAAGAGATTAGAAAAGTGATAATAGGCGAAGTTGTAATTTTGTGATAAATTGAAAGTTGAGAGTTAACAAGAAGGAGTAATTACTTTGGATTTGTGAATTAAGTAATAGAAAGGAGATAAAGTGATTTGAGAGGAAAGAGACATTGTAACAAAAGAATTGCGAAGGATAGTACAGTGTGAACCTGAATTGTTCTATAGACTAGAAAATAAAGAAATAAATTTCACAGAATATTGTTTTATCTACTCGAGCCGTAGCTCGCATATTACATTGGTGTCAGAAGCGGGATAAAACTTATTCTGTGAATAACTATTTCCGTGGTGTGAAATTGCACAAAAAAAAAAAAAAAAAAAACGATTTCTGTGTTGAGTTAATTAGTTGCGCAAAATGGGTCGCAAATTGGGAAAACTAACTATAACTCAACTAAAGGCAGAACTCAGTAAGCGGAACCTCGACACAACTGGGGGAAAAGATGCCCTACTGATTCGTCTGGAAGAAGCAGTAACGCAGGAAGGTGAAAATCCGCATGACATAGAGTTTGACGTGGAAGAGGAACCAGCAAGTACAGTAGCCGACCCGGGTATAACAAGTCTGCTCCTGCAACTTAAGTTAGTCATGGACGAACAAAAGAAAGCAATAGAAGATCAAAGTCATAAGCTCGATGACCAAAAGAATTCTCTAGAACTTAAGCTGGATGAACAAAAGAAAGCGATGGACGAACAAAAGAAAGCAATGGGCGACCAAAGGAATTCTCTAGAACTTAAGCTGGATGAACAAAAGAAAGCGATGGACGAACAAAAGAAAGCAATGGGCGACCAAAGGAATTCTCTAGAACTTAAGCTGGACGAACAAAAGAAAGCAATGGACGAACAAAAGAATTCTCTAGATCTTAAGCTGGATGAACAAAAGAAAGCAATGGACGAACAAAAGAAAGCAATGGACGAACAAAAGAATTCTCTAGATGCTCTGGAAAGTAAACTTGATGAGCAAAACAAGAACTTGGAATCCAAATTCGAAGTGATCGAAGAGAAAATCGAGAAGGTCGAGACGCAACTCGAAAAAGTCGAAATTAGATTCGATGAAAATTTTGAGAAACATGAAACTCAGTTCGGGAAGATAGAGACTCAGTTTGAAAAAGTGGATACGCAATTCGAGATAGTAGGAAAGCAAGTCGAAAATCTTGCTAAGGAGCTCAGCAACGTGAAGAGACAGAAAGCACGGGAATATTCCACTGACGGTCTGAGAAGAAAGGAGATGCAGCCTCCTATCTTCGATGGTCAAACATCATGGCCAATTTATAAAAGGCAATTCGAAGCGGCCGCAATGACCAATAGCTGGGACGATGAAGAGAAGTCCATTGCACTCACACTTGCACTGAGGGGTCCAGCTGCGGAGCTCTTGCAGACCATCCCGGAAGATAAACAGCAGAACTACGACTCTCTGGTTCAGGCTATCGAGATGCGGTTTGGGGATGAACACATGCAGCAGGTGTACAGGGTTCAGCTGCGTAGTCGAGTCCAGAAAAGGGGGGAAACGCTCCAACAGTTGCAAGCGGATATAGAGCGACTAGCCCATCTTTCATACCCTAAAGCCGGTGAGGAGCTTATCAACGAAATGGCGGTGGAAGCTTTTATTCAGGCCATAGAGGACAGACAACTGCAAATGGCTGTAAGGATGGCTGAAAAGCGAACACTCCCCGAGGCATTGGCATTCGCTTTGTCAATGAAGGCTGCGGACCAAGCATACCAGGGAATACACCGTGTCAGGGAAATGTCCGTCGTGGAATGCTCATGCCAGAGAACAGCCGTCATGGATGAAGACAGAGCTCGCGGAAGTCAAATCCGTTGCTGGAATTGCAACCAAACGGGACATCTCTCACAGAAGCCCGACCTTAAAGGCATATTTTGCGCAGTGGGACTCCCTCCATGTCCAAGAAGGTGTTCTGAGAAGAAAATGGGAATCCTCCGACGGAAAGTCGTTTGTAATGCAGCTTGTAGTACCGCGGACGAGGGTCAAGGAGGTGTTACAGGAAATGCATGGCGGGGCGTCCGGAGGCCACTTGGGAGTGAATAAGACGCTAGAAAAGGTACGAGAACGTTTTTATTGGTTAAAAGCGAAGGAAGATATCGAAGACTGGTGCAGAAAATGCGACGTGTGTGCAGCTAGCAAGGGTCCGAGAATCAAAACTCGAGGTAAGATGCACCAATACAACGTGGGAGCACCTTTCGAACGAATCGCCATTGACATCGCAGGGCCCTTTCCGGAAACCGACAATGGTAATCGGTATATACTCGTAGTGATGGACTACTTCAGTAAGTGGCCGGAAGCGTTTCCGATCCCTAACCAGGAAAGCAGAACCGTGGCGGAGCAGATCGTCTACAATTGGGTTAGCAGATTCGGTGTGCCCTTGGAATTGCATTCTGACCAAGGGCGGAACTTCGAGTCAAGAATCTTCCAAGAGATGTGTCAACTACTCGGAATCAAAAAGACAAGGACAACCCCGCTTCATCCACAGTCGGACGGTATGGTGGAGCGTTTCAATAGGACTTTGGACGAACATCTCTCGAAGGTCGTAGGTGACTACCAACGGGATTGGGACCGGCAGATTCCCTTGTTTTTGATGGCCTATAGAAGTGCCGTGCATAGCACTACTCGACATACGCCGTTCGAAATCTTATTTGGTGGAATAGCTCGTTTACCCAGTGAGGTGAAATTTGGATCTCCTACCAATGAGCCCAGAAATGAAGAAGAGTACGTGGCGGACCTTAGGGAAAGGCTTAGGGACATACACCAAAGGACCAGAAGCCAGATTAAGATGACGAGCGACCGCATGAAGACCAGGTATGATGCCAAGGCAACAACGTCAGGATTCCAGGAAGGAGATCTGGTGTGGCTGTATAATCCCCATCGCCAAAAGGGGAAATCACCTAAGTTACAGCGGAACTGGGAAGGTCCCTACAGAATAGTAACCCGCATCAACGATGTTGTCTACCGCATCCAGCGAGGACCAAGGGCCAAAATGAAAGTGGTTCATGTGGACCGACTGAGTCGATACAATGGCCGAAATGAGGATGCACTTGTTCGGGACGAACACGTCTAAGAGGGGGGCAGTGTAGCATAATAATAACTACGCGCCTATGTCTATGCAGCAAATTCCGAAGTGACTTTCCATTCTGGCAGAATTTTGGTTCAAACTGTCCTTCATTCGAGGTTCGTGTCGGGGACGAAGTCTCCACAGCTCATGTCAACGAAAGAGACGAATAATATTAGGGATAAAAGGGAATTATAACTGCAAGAATTATTTCTCTTGTTCCAGTGGTCGAAGAATTTGCTAGAAGTTTCTGGCTATCTGAAACTTCTGCTATATAAGGACAGATGGCGATCAATAGGAAGACAGTGATTTTTAAACTGTGGCGAAGAGATTAGAAAAGTGATAATAGGCGAAGTTGTAATTTTGTGATAAATTGAAAGTTGAGAGTTAACAAGAAGGAGTAATTACTTTGGATTTGTGAATTAAGTAATAGAAAGGAGATAAAGTGATTTGAGAGGAAAGAGACATTGTAACAAAAGAATTGCGAAGGATAGTACAGTGTGAACCTGAATTGTTCTATAGACTAGAAAATAAAGAAATAAATTTCACAGAATATTGTTTTATCTACTCGAGCCGTAGCTCGCATATTACAATATGATCACGTCATTTTTCCATGTTCTTCACGGAAAGGACAAAAAACTGAAGTAAAACAACATAACGGTGCATTTGGCATAGGTTATGTGTCATCACTCTGCAAAGAGAGCAAACATTCAATTTCGTACGACGCAAGTAAGTGCATCTACAGGTCAGGATTTTAATATTTAGAGCTATATTTTTTCAACTTTATTTAAAAGGGCGTTATTTTCAGTAAAAATGTTACTTTTTTGTTTGGATTCAGTTTTTAGGTTAATGGTTTCATATTGTAGAATGGGTAAAAATATAACTGAAGAAGTACGATCGTTGGCAATTTTCCATCCAAAGGAAGGAAAATCGTTAGCCGAAATAGGTAAAATATTAAATCTAAAAAAGTCTACTGTACAATATATTTGTAAACGGTACTATGAGGAGGGAAGGATACAGAATGTATCTAGTAACAAAGGACCCAGAAAAATGACCAGATCTTCTGAAAAATTTATTCTCCGTGAAATAAAAAGAAATCCCAAGTTAACTTCAGTTGAATGAAGTAAAATGCTTACTGATTTTAACGGAATCAATGTAAATCCAATTACAATCAGGCGCACACTTAAAAAAAATGGTTACTTTTCGCGTGTATGTCGTAGAAAACCTTTGGTCAGCAAGGTTAATAGAATCAAACGACTAAATTTCGCTAAGGCATACAAGGATAAGCCGCTAGACTACTGGAAAAAAGTCATATTCGTCGATGAGAGTAAATTCTCACTCTTCCGAAATGATAAAAAAACAAGAAAAAGTATACCGGAAACGTAATGAGGCTTATCTTGTAAAAATCTTATCGGCGACAGTAAAACACGGCGGAAAAAGTGTTATGATTTGGGGAGCTATGAGCTGGGGAGGTGTTGGAAATTTAAAATTTATTCAAGGCAATATGGATAAAACTATGTACCTTAACATTCTCAAACAAAATTTAAAAGATTCAGCTGACAAACTGGGAATTAAGGACAATTTCCACTTTTACCAAGACAACGATCCAAAGCATAAGGCTTTGGATGTGCGTCTCTGGCTTTTATACAACTGCCCAAAATGCATTGAAACACCACCCCAGAGTCCGGATATTAATCCCAATGAACATCTGTGGGAGCACTTGGAACGACAAATTAGGAAAAGAAAGGCAGTACGAAACAAAAAGGAGCTTCAAAGACTCATACTGCAAGAGTGGAATAAAATTCATCCTGATGTTACCAAAAACCTGGTTGAATCGCTTCCAAGTAGGCTTGCTGCTGTAATAAAGCACAAAGGAAACCCAACACCTTATTAATTTTATTATTTTATTCTTTTTTGAAGTAAAATTTTAATTAACTGAACCACCGTACGAAACTGAATGTATCTTATTTTCTTACCTTCTTATTACTCAACAGTTATTTTACAGATATTACGTTGAATTAGAATTTTCTTTCTTCTTATTCCTAGTTATTGTATTGCATTGCAATAAAAATAATATTAAAACTGGGGATTTTTTTTTATATTTTTAAAAAAACAACGAACAGTTTGCAAAAATTATCATCGTACGAAACTGAATGTTTCTAAGTGTATATTGTCATCCATGTCTAGAGGATTGGAGATCACTCTTAATTTTCTTCTGTATCGAAGTGTTGTTACAATTTCAGCTCGTCGTCATCCTCAAAAGTATCAAAACAAATAAAACTCATTATTTTGCCTAAAACAATTTTTCTTCTGTAATCAACAATAAAATAGACAGAGTTTTTTGTAAACGCAAACAAAACAGACAGAGATTTGACATTTCAGTTGAAAGCTCCATGTAAGAGCTTTTTCTTTTCTATTTCAGAAAGTCGATTCTATTGAAGAAATTCTACTGCACCTCACAATACCAATTTTAAGTATAATAGAATCGACAAAAGTCGAATAGACTCTCGCAATAAGGCCCAAAAGGAAAACACAATGGACCATATGGCCCCCGTGATAAGCACTTAGGTGCACTTCCCTCCAACCTAACCTAACCTACGGAGTACAACAAAATTGAGCCCACAATGTTAAGGAAATTCCAGCTATTTGCTCACTAAATAAAACACCAATAACTTCAATATGTAATAATTCCGTTTTGTGTATTATTCTGTAATATTGTACATAGTTTTAAATTTATTACGATTTTTTCTTTTAATAATTTATATATAATTCAATCTTATTTCAATAAAACAACTTTTTTTTATATGTATATATATATATGTATATATATAATTTTTGATAATATTTTTACTAACTTGCAACTGAATGTTTACTAGCCATACACACTAGCAAGTTTTCTCCTAAAAATTAAATAAATTTAAAATTCAAACCTTTTTAATTTTTTTCATTTTGTTAATTAAAATTTTAATCCTAAACTTGATTTTTTATCTTTTCTCTTTTTCTTTTTTTTTGGTTCAGTTAGTTATATAATTTAATAAAATGTAATATATTTAAATTATAAATTTTTATTTTCAGGAGTGGAAGGTCGGTTTGTTTTTGTTTTCTTCATTTTTTTTTTTTTACATTTTAAAAACTTCTTCGATTTGAAGTTTTATGTGAATTTGTTTAGCACTTATGTATGTTATGTAACTATTATTGTGGTGTTTTGTTTTCTTATCATGTCGTTTATTTTGATTATACAATTTTGTTTAGAAATTTTTATCAGTAATTTTAGCATTGCATACGGTAGATCATGTTATGAGATACGTCCCATTATATTCGTTTTAAACTATATTTTCTTATTTCTTTTTGTTGTATTCAATAATGGAAATACAAAAAATATATTATATATTTATATAACTTAATGTAAATTGTTTAATTCCCTAAAAAATTTCATCTTGAAAATTCTACATTGGATAGATATAAATATTCTGTACGCTTTTGCTTTTTCATTAAACGTTTTTTTTTTTTTTTTTTTTTAATTGAAATCTTATCTTGTGTACATACTTAAATGTTAAGATTGATTTAAGAAATATTTTTAAATAAAAAAAAAAAATTATTCTTGATATTTTTACAATAGAAAATAAAAATAAAAAATATTTTATTTTGTTCTTTCATGTCTAAAAGAAAATATACAATAATATAATTTTGTTTTTTTCTTTTTACTTACTTGTAAGACTTTTTTAAGTTTGTTGTTGTAATATTTTGTGATTTGTTAATGCTTTGTTTTTCTTTGTTTGTTGTTTAATTTAGTGTTTAATTTAAGGCAACTTCTTAAAGGCATCTGTTCAATATTTCTATAAATATATTTATGTGATTTTTTTTTTTTTTTTTTAAGTTATTTATACTCTCTTTTTCGATTCAAGTTTAAGACTAAGTGACTTACAATTTGTTTATGTTTAACTAAAAATCCATACATATATACTTGTAGCAAAAGGATATGACTTATAAGAGGGAGAAAGAAAAATATTTCAGAATCAAAAATAGACACTCACGCGCGAGTTATAATTTGTTCATTTTTACAATTTTGGCTTTCATTGCTATAATTTAGTTCATACGTATCACTAAATACATAAGTTTTTTTTTTCTTTTTTTCTATCAGACTTAACTCAAACCGATGTTTATTCAATTGATTTGTAAGTTTTATGAGATTTGATGAAGACATTTCTGGTCTGTTGAAAACTGTGATCGACTATAATGTCTAAGACTGATATTGAAAAACGGACATCATACACAGCAATGCTTTTGTAAGACATACATACTATTCCTTAATGTCATATAAGCAAGGTGTTGACGGATCTATTATTCCCATAGTCGAAGTGACAGAATGGTACTTTACATTATTCTGTATTCCTTAAATTATTACTAAACAAAGATGTAGTCACCTATATTCGCTATAAAGCCACTATCATCAAGGCGAATGATGAAACGTCACTGACTGACTCACATACGACTGTAGCAATGTAAGTAGTTCACTGTCATTAAATTTTAGAGGTGATGTGATTATGGGAATAAGAGGGTTTAGTGGTAAAATCAAAAGACATAAGTATTCAAAAACAGTAACTGTAGGAATGCAACTAAGAGAGTATGTTGGAATAGATAGTCCGCAAGGCTGTTGTCAACATGGGAGACACTTTCTTCAACTAGTCTGCCCAGCTGCTGAGATACGCAGACGATCTCTCTTCTTAACAAAACTTTTGTATAAGTTCGAAAACTCCAGTTCATTATGCACAACGCAACTGATGAAGATGTTATGCTGATACAATTTTTGTTTGCATTTCAAAACACATAGTTTTGGTTATTGTCGCTAAAACAAAGCGCTTCTTGGCTTCCCAAGGAAATCCTCTTTTTTTTCATCCTCTCCTTACGGCGAAGTTATGATCAGGAGTAGAAGAATCACAACCCTCCCACTTTACTGCATCCCTACAGGTCCGCTTGTGGGGTTTGCCAAGGAAATCCTCTAGTCAACAAAAAACTAATTCAGTAAAATCGGTTCAATTATTTAGAAGTTATTCAAGAAAATGGTTAGCTGAACGCTCTGTCCGCTTTTGATTGCATTTATGTTCTCTGTATGCGCGTACGGAGTCATACTTGAAAGACATTTTTTTTTTTTGTTAATCGGTTCACGTATTTTTCGAGCAAAAAATAGTGTCAAACATAAAAAATTAACAAAGAAATCTTACAAATTTAGGCAAAAGTACATAGACAAGCCAAAATCTTACCAAAGTGTCGGAAGTACATATTACGAAAAATATGTAATCCATTGTCAATATTTGTTTTTTGACGAATCATCACACTATCCTTGAAATTAGCATCAAACTTAGGTCTTAATACTCACTAGTCGTTATTTGTCTTTTTTTTTTATAATTTGCACGTGTTAAAGGGTATATGAATACCCTTATACTAATTTTAGAACACGTGCATATTGTGGAAAGAGGAAGAGACAGAGAGAAAGACAGAGTGGTGTAGTTTGAAACTCAGGTGGTATTAAGTTTCTGTAAACTCCAAGGGTGGCTGTCCAGATAACTGGGGAGTATTTTGTTTGTTTTTGCTATTATTGTCGTTGCTTATGATTCACAGTATTTTTTTTCCGTCCACCTGATGTCATCGTCACAATCAAGTTGCATTTTAGCCATATGACCACCCTACTGCCAGTGTTATGCCTTCACAGTAGAGTTGACTTAGCTTTCGCAAGTGATCGACTTTATTTATTTCATGCGAAATAAATAGATAATTCTTGACATCAGGATTCGAACCGTGAATCAACAGCGTGACAAGCGATGTTACCACTACACCACGGCACTGTAGGCGCTTTTGTATACGCACATGAATGGACCTAATGTTTGAGCACTTGCACTTCCGACTTAACACATTTCAGTGATTCGTTTCCAAATTTATCTTTCCTTTTTTTTAGCAAACGCAAAAACCTTTTCGTATTTGCTTAGCTAAGACAATCCCTCACTATATGGTACTGAATCGGTCGGTTGCCATCTAGTCGAATAGCAACTACACAGCTCAACTACCCGTTGCTAAGAGCATGTGTAGTTGATGGTAGCAACAGGATAGCTTAAAGACATTTAAGATTCAACAGCAACTGGCCCTAGACAATCGTTGCTATTTCGGTTTGGCAAACCAATCGAATTTAAAACTTCTAATTTGGAGAACAAAACGAACGATCTCCCCTGTTCTATTATAAGATGACCATAGCTGTTCGAAGATGTGGATGTAATAGTAGTATACTCACTCAGTTGGGCGAATCGAATCACAATTCTCCGGTTCGAGACCCGATTACGAATGTCAGATTGTTCTAGAGTAATGTGAAATGTGCTTCGACTATGGAAAACTGTGGTGCTTAAGGCGTAGATTCTTCACTGGTCGGGAGCACGATAGTAATAATAACAAAAAATTCTTCAAGGCACACATCACCTGTAGACACTTCTAAAGCCTTTTCGAAAATTATAGTTTTTCTTAGAAATATCTTTGTTTCTGAATTCCATTCACTGGCTCTAAATTTTACAGGAGATTCGAGTTTGAATCCATTCGTAACTATGCAGTCAAATTACTTTAAAAAGCAGAGAAAATCGCAATAAGCAGATATGACGCAAGATTAAATGGAAGATGTTGGCTACCTATCAGCTAAAAAATGTTTATGCTGGAAGTTTGACGGCAGGCCAACAGGAATCGCAGGACCGCTTTCAAAAAAAAAAAAAAAAATCTCAAACTTCTCTAGTTAAACCTTACTAAAGTCAAATCAATTGAATTAAATACCTTCTTTAGACCATACGAAACCGTTTATAATATTTTTAGCTCACATCGTCTCTAGGTATAATAAGAAAAATCTTCCTACTATTGAGTTTGAAATATTTTACTTGTCTACAATAGAAAAATGTTTTCTCTCTTAAGCTAGTTTAGCGAAATGACGAAGACTGTGTTGTGTTTTTTTTCCCCCTTTTGTTTCTTAGATATAATGATGAATTAAATTACTTTGATAAGTCTTAAATTTCTATTCTTTTTTTCTCATTATAATTAGTTTATTTTAAATTTATTTTTTTTCCCTTCTGTTTTTAATTTCATTGTCTACAAAAATATTTTTTGGTTTGTCTGTTTATTTTTATTGTTTTGAATTTAAATATTTATATATGTATTTATATGTTAGTGGCTACTTTGCGATAAACATAATTT
The DNA here is from genome assembly GCA_963082735.1 of Pocota personata. Classification (NCBI taxonomy): domain Eukaryota; kingdom Metazoa; phylum Arthropoda; class Insecta; order Diptera; family Syrphidae; genus Pocota; species Pocota personata. Next base: position 32,384,032 of record OY720431.1, on the reverse strand, counting down.
TTACTTGAAATATATTTCCTACTTAAAAATTGAATCCTTATTTTAAATATTACATATTTATTTCTTTTAAATTTAATATTAACATTTCTTGTTGGAAGATGAGTGTAAAAATGTTTCTTTTTTATTTCTGTTATTTTTGTTTTATTTATTCTGCTAACATTTGTTCTTATATAAGGGCGCATTGGATCGTTTTATTGTTAAACAAAAGAATAATCTTAACAACTAATGATGATATTAAAACTAAGTTTAGAATTTGCGTTTTAAATATATATTTCTGTAAATATTTTAACTAAAAATAAAAACACTATTATATTTGTTTATTTTTTTTTTATTTTTTTTTTTTTTTTCAATTCAATTACTTTTATTGCTTTTCAGTTAACAAAAATAGGCATATTTTGTTTTATTTTTATTTTGTATAGCTGTATTCGTTTCAGCTGAGGCAGAAGCTGAAAATTATTTCAGCATTATTTATTTTTTAAACAATCAAATGCAACAGAAAACGTTCATAAAAAAAATTAAAAACTCTATGAGCTTTCTATTTACATGTACATATATACTTTTTTTTGTTTTATTGGAATGAGGAACACTTAAAATAAAAATTAAAAAATCGTTTTGGTGCAACCAATAATTAGATAAATAAGAAAAGTTTAGTTTTTGTTGGCTATACATAGCTTCAAGTTAGAAAGAAATATGTATGCATTTCAGTATATCAAGGTGAGCGAGGAAACTACATAGAGTTTTATTTTATACTGCTTTTCGATTTACGTAGTCTAAATGAGTAAATTGATAATCCTATTACCTAAACCTGGCTTGTAGATTCTCGAGTGGGGATAGCAGGGCCAGATTGAAAAGAAGTTCCTAAAAATCCGAAAATATCACAAATTCTTGTTATTTTTCCTACAGCTGTAGTGTACATGTTTGATCGTGAATTAAACGACTGTAAAGAGTTTCTTCTTCGATGACCTAGGCAACTAGTAAAATATTAATCAAAAGGATTCAAACTATGATCTCTATGGTTTTACAGTCAATTAACCGTGTTCCATTGAGCCTGTGCAAGTAAATACGCTTAGCTGCCGACAACTACACATGTTCTGAGCAAAGGGTAGAATGCTTGCGAAATAACTATACTTCCAGCCTAATGACATTCTTTGAGAAGTTATCGTGCATAAAGGGTTTTCGATTTCTAGCATGCCAAGGTGTATTCAACCATAAATTGTATAACTGGCGAAATAAGAAAAATTATGACGCGAACCGCAAATAAGATCCTAGTTCCAAATTAAAATCTCAGGCCCACTAAAGATGGAAGAGCAGAAAAAAATGGGCCAAGAAGTAGGCATAACGATGAACTTTGACTTGCTGACAATGCTTCCAGCAAGATGGTTCAACTTATGAAAAAGGCTATACCTATATAAGGTAAAAGTGAAACCATTGTCAGGGAAAAAGGAGCGGCGGTAAAGTTGGCGAAAACCTTAAGCTGGCCAGTGCCAAAATTATAATCCACAACTACATTCAGCAGCTACGCATTAACAAAATCAAGATTAGCGGACTTATTTCCAAACCCAACAATCTGCTTTAAAAGAAGGACTAAAACAACACCGCCAAACTACTGTACGGTTCGAGAGGGCTGGTTTTTGAGCCCGTCATCGAAATATCCCTCTACCTGCTCACCTCCTAAAATGTTTATGGATTTCGCCACAGAAACGTCTAAGAAAGGATAGGACATGCTAAAACGGCTGCGTCAGAAATTCGCATCATATACAATGGGGTGTGCTTACATCCCACAACAAAGAATACAATGAATTTATAGAGATTCGAGTGAGGCGACACGTTTCGCCGTTCGCTCACCAATAAAAAAGAAAAAAGTACACTAACTAATGTCTAACGATAAGAATAAGCCGAACAAAATAAAGCCTAGGTTATATCACAAGTGGGCACAAGTCTGAAAATCCACTGGAACACGAGTGTTGTGAAAAGACTTTGTTGCGAGAGAGCGCAAGGTTTTAAAAGAACAAAGAACTCGACATCCTTCTCCACTTCCTGACTAAACTATTTGTAGGGGATACAATCCAAAATGTTAGTGGCTCCCAAGCAAACTTATACCCATCAATTTTAGATTGAAATGAGTAACATTCTGTGGTCGAATATCTATTATTTGATTAATAAATATACTAGACATTATAGTATTCTTCCTTAGGGAAGACGTAAAAGAGGCAAGTGGGACTTTCTCCACTTTTGACGGTATTTGCATTTGATTCTTATACGTTTTCATTAAAAAACCGTTTCGAAAACTGTGGGGAATCACCCATTTGATATCAAAATAAGAATGCTTCCCCAATAAATTGTAAAATTGTTGAATTTAATTCAATTTATAAGGGTGAATAACTGGAAACCCCACAAGTACATTATATTGTTGATCAAGCTGGGTGAGATAGTTTAAATAGTTTACGTAACTATTGGAAACCAAAGCCAAATGAAAAGTTATAAAAATGTTATTAGTCAAAAAGTGTTTACGAGTAATAGGAAAATTCTGCGTTGAATTCCATAAGCTGGCTAAGAAGCCATTCTTTGACTTAACCAGCGCTCTAGTTTTGCTACGATTTTCGTAAATTTGCTACACTTTTGAAGACAAAACGCTGATATTTGTTTTAGTATCAACATTTTCAAAAAAAGTTAATCAGTTCTTTTTGTCTTCCATCCCTGCTTGGAATGGATTGGTGTACAACGTTATTGCCAGATAAGATATTACTGTCTCAAAAATACTTTTTACGATTAGAAAACAGATCAATTTTCTCAACATCTGTTACCAACAAAATGATCACCTACAAGTCGGTAAGTCCTTTTGTAAAAGACCTCGTTCTTGTACGTATGTGATCTTTTCAAGCACACACATAACAGTGCAGTTAGCACTTAAAGTCCATCTACTAAAGTACGCCCACATGAATTTTTAACAAAAAACTGAATATGCAGACATTTTGCAACCCCACTGTTTTTTTCGTGAACATTTTCGTGCTCGATATTTTGATCAAAAAGTGGGTCTATCAATTCTGTCTGTCGGTCGGTCTGTAAACCTAAACGACTGGACAGATTCGCTTCAAACATATCTGGGGTCTGTAGGATCACAATTCGTAGCGAAATCGAAATTTTCATTCTTACTCCAAAATTAACGGTACTTTACTAACGGACGATTTTGAACAAAATTTATTTTCTCGAAAATGGCCCTAACGACTTAAGTTAAATTTTATATTTTGTTTGATTTAGACGTATGCCACTAGATGGCGTATCAAGTTTTTTGGGAAAAGGGTGTTTAAATTAGTTATTGCTTAGATATGTCACAAACAATTTTGTTGAAAATCGGCATGCAATCGACATACCAAGTTTTGTAAAATTTTCAAAATATTTTTTTCCGAATTTGATGAAATTTCAAATCTGAGTAATTTTCAAAAATAAACAACTTAAAGGTGCAAGTACGTGCCAGTCGTGCATTTTATTTTGAATGGTTCTATTTTTGACATGAAGAATCGACTCCAATTTCACATATACTCCACAGAAAGTGGATATTTGATTGTATTTCGATTTTGAATGCTAAAGATTCGGAAAATCGGATTACGGAAGATATTTTAAAAATCCCATCAGTTTTTTTGGAAATAAGTGATCGTACACAACAGCATAACTGAAGTAAGCCCGAAGGGTAAAACATAGTCGAGTGACAATTCAAACTTTGATTACAAATAATATCCACTCAACCGAGTACCATTGCAATTAGTGGTGGACCTGTGATTGATTGGTTTATAGCAAGAGAGAACCATGAAATCATTATTGCTTATGAATTCAACATGAGTCAGTCAGTGGGTGTATGATTCTACTGAAGATATCGGAAGATCTGGCAGACCTATGTAGATCTGGTCATACAGAGGTGGTGGCTTTATTGCACCAGATAACGACAAGAAATTATTACTGGCCTATAAAAGCAGCAAGCAAGGAAACTATAGTAAAATGCTGAATTTAAAAATTTCCTACATGGGTGGATTCGCTTCGCTCGCGGCAAGGGGATTTAAATTCTGAGGCGCATCATTTTCAGCCATCGGAACTCAAATTCTTAAAACAGCCACACGACTATAGCGGTCACAATCTATCTGTGTAAAATTCCTGACGTAAAAGAAGCGAGCCCACATACCCCGAAAATGACGAGTTACACTTTAGTTGCGTGCATTTCAAGGTGTTTTAGGGAAATTTTAAATGGCTTCCCCCCCCCCTGAGTCTAAAGAAAACAACGTGTGTACAAGAGTGCATCAGTTGGCGAGGAGGATCGTTCACAGTAAGTGCTGGAATCTACATAATTTGAAGGAAAAAAATTAACTTCATTAAAATATTCTGACAGACTACATCGTGACCTACACTGAGTTTATTGGTAACAATCTAATTTTTTATGGTCACCTAAAGCCTTTCTTTTATGTACACCTAAATAGTTACCCCATGAAAGTGATCATCAAAAAAACAACAATCACTTAAGTGGAACAGAGAAGGTATTTTTGACTATTTCTCGTTGCTAAATCATGCATGCAAACCCAGCACTCATCTGATGAGTTGTAAAATTTGTTGTCAGCATTACAAGCCATGGTCTAAGGGTACAACAGTCGATGTAAACCCAAAATTTGTTTTTTTTTTAAGAAACTACAAACAAAACCATGTGTGTGTGTATGTGTGCATCGGAAGGAATAAATAAAAAAACGAAGAACAATTATAAATTTCCGAATTTAATATTTCAAAATAAGAAGTATTTGTTATGTGTACTTCACTTAAATTTTAAAAAAAAGAGTCGATTATAAATTAAAACAATGGAGAAAAGAAAATAGTTGTAACATTTTTTTTTTTTTTTTGTTTAATTTGATCTTTTCCTTGGTTGAAGGGGAGGGGGGGAGGGAAAAAAAGAGGACAAATCAATTTTTTGTTTTTTTAATGAAAACAATAAAAACTTGTATGTACAATGATTTTAGATAATTTAAATTTTTTTTATATGCACAATATTTAGGCCAATAATGAAGTAAAAGAGATAAAACTAAAAAAAGAAACCATAACACTTGAAAGCAGAAAAAAATCATATAACTACTTAAGGCTAGAGATCGGAAAATGGTGTCGAAATTCGAATTGGAAACTCGAAACCAAATTCCTTTTGTTTTGTTTTTATCATTGGTTCTCCACAACGCAGTTCTAAGTACAATTTCATTTGTAGACAATGGGTTGTGGCTGTGGTGGTAGTGTTGTTGTTGGTGGTGGTGGCGGCATGCTGTACATAATCGTTCCATGGAATCGATCAGTAACGCTAATATTGATCATTCGAAGACGAAACGCTGCCGTTGGGAGCGTGTCATCATTGCTGTTGGCTTACGGGGTATATATTCTTTCTTTATTTTGGGTAGTCTTGGCATTGGCTTGGGGAATATTCCGCATTTGGCGGCGTCTTCATTTTCTGTTAGTGGCGGATCGGCATCTAATTGTTGGTATTTTCGTACGATTTGGAATCGTTTTAGGACCTGTTGTGTGGAGTATATCATGGTGTTGAACAGTCTCCAATATTTTCGTCGAATGAGCACTTCACGCTTTTGTTCACCGAAGCCATTCAATTCTTGATCATCATGATCCTTACGCTTTATTGTACTTTGAGACAGAGAAGAGATTATTGAGCCTTTGTAGACACGCTGGCGTCTTCGACGACGTGGTGCCGGTTTTTTTGTTCTGGGACGACGTTCACGTCTATGACTACTGCTACTGTGTTCACTGCAGGCAATTGCACTTTCAATTGATTTTTTAATATTGTCTACTTCTACGTTTGGCAGGAATTTCTCATTGTTGTTCTCCAGACCGATGCTGGATGTTTGTACGCGATCATCTGGATTAACTAAGACGTCACAACTTTCCAGGCGATGAGTGTGAAGATGATCAGGTGAAGTATTGTCCTGATCAGAGCTTTTACTTCGTCCCAGGCCACTGGTTGTATCACCTTCACTCTCATTGCATCCGTTACTCCGTACCAGACTCTGATTGGAGTCTGAACCATGCACTGAACATATTGAAGATGTTTTACTCCATCGCTTTGGTTCTGGAACAACAATGACAGCGTCCTCGTCCTCGACAAAGACTACCTCCTCGTCTTCGTTATCATCAACTTCAACACCATTGGTGAAATGGTGTTTCATGCTCATCCACGGATGTTGGAGCACTTCACTGATAATCAATCGATTTGAGTTCTCCACTTGCATGCACGATGTAACCAGGTCTCGGAATTCTAACGATGTTGCCAGCCATCGAGGATTTTTTGTCGTCCACATATCACCATTGAGTATTCGTTCTCGGATCACAGCCTGGTTTGTTGTTCGATCATCCTTGCCATGACGAAATGGTGCATGACCAATGACCATTGTGTAGAGCGTTGCTCCAAGCGACCAAATGTCGAATGCCTTCGAATATATTGCACTGTCTGGCGAGCGAAGCGCCTCCGGTGGGGCATAATCGAGTGTATAGCGTGGCGTATCCTTCCAAACAACACCGCGACTATTGTAACTGTAAAAAAAAAGAGAGAAAAGGAGACGTATTTCAGTTACATTTTGTTCATCTTTTACCATAGAAATAGGAGTTAACTTTTCTAAAAAATAAAAAACCACTTACCTTGCAGCACCGAAATCAATTAGTTTCACATATCGCAACTTATCGTCAGCGAATAGAATATTCTCTGGCTTTAGGTCACCGTGAATAAAATTCTTGGAGTGAATGTGTCGTACAGCGTCTCCAATTCGTGCAAACAAATCACATGCCCTGCTCTCTGAAAGTCCGCCCTCATCATCAATATGATGAAACAATTCACAGCCGCTGATAAACTCAGTGATGATGACTACGTTCGTGCTTGAGCGATATGTGTTGATGTAGTCGAGTATACCCTCATGGCCACGACATGATATCAAGGCATCCACCTCGGCCGGTCGATATTTGGCCATGGGAATAACTTTTGCCATATAGATTTGCTTATTCTTTGGATACGAGGCAACATAACAGGTACCAAAACTTCCACTAGCATAGCTACTTTCGTCCAGTTCAAAGTCAGTTAATGGTGGTGGATTCTATTAGCAGAAAAAAAAGGATTCATAAAAAAAAACTGATTTACATTGATCTCAAGTAGAACTTACCCTTAAAGGCGGATTACAGAATTCTTCTTCGATGAATTGTCTGTTACTGGTTGGTTTCTTATGCATATGCTGAGGTGCTACGTAGGAATATCCTGTTAAGAAAAATTTATAAATTAAGACCAATTCAAAGGATTTCTGAGAACTAATGAAAGGGAAAATCTAAGGGACTAATAGTACAAGTTTAGAAGAGAAAGCAGAATAGTTGCCTATTCGTGGTGAAGCCAAACTAAGAACCAAAAAAAGATCTTCGATCTGCATCGGCTGACCAAAGAACAATGCTGACGATGTCAGCAAACTTATTGAGGACAGTGATTTACGATTCGGTACGTGAAAAGTTCATACTGGACAACACACCGGTCTACAAGCAATGAACGAGTGGAGATATTTCACTGCTATTAAGGGACCCGGCTCACAAGAATGAAACCAAGTGTGTAAACAACATGGGCAGATGGTTTGTTGGTTGTGGAGGATGAGGATAAATTTCTTCTCACGTAGGCCGCCATTCGGACCCGTTGTGTTCCCCTCTGCAAAACTGTTTGGTAAAAAGAAGAAGGTTTAGAAGAGTGTAGGTGTAAGGTTAGTAGTGAAGGGACGGAGTCGGGTTAATCTTGAGGATTCGAGAAACGTCCTGTACGTCGAGTGAACTCCAGGATTTCCCCGAAATTAAAACGTCTAAGAGAACTCACATCTCAGGCAGATAATACAGGAGGAAAAAGGCCTAGAACTAGAGCCTACAGAGAGAATGACCAACGGAACGACCATAACGGAGATATGCACAAGTTGAAACTCTGGAGTGTGTTTCTAGAGAAACAAACGGAGGGAATCTAAATACTGCTGAGAGCAGACTGATTGTGACTAATATTTTTAATTGCCTGACCTGATGCTAAGCAATGCATAACAGTACTTCTTTGGTAAACCATCTGAATACCTAGAACTTGGCACATTTTACAAACAAAATTCTAGACTAGTTTGGTGAAAACGTTCGATAAATTGACAACGCAGCTGTGCATGTTTGAAACAAATTTCAGAAATACTGTGGATAGAGACGGAATCGTTCAAGTGCGCTACTGACAACCTAAACAACGTGTAACAAACAAGCAGCCGAGAAGAGCAGTTAAGACCACGGCAGCCAGGCAATGGTTTGAGGTTAATAAGAAAATAGTTCAAAACACCTTTTGAAGGAGAACAACTGCAGCGGTTACAGATAACTTAACGTTGCAGCTATACAACGAGACGTATGAGTATCAAGCTGATGTTGACCACCAATGTATATATGTGGCCCTTTCGATGAATCCTTTCAGAAGAAGCGAGTTGTATGTAGAGACAATTACACATAATTTCTTTATAAAAAGTCAGAAGCAAAGAACGTGCAAAAACACATGCTTCTGTGGATGGATGGAGAATTAAACATTTCTGACCAATCGGAGCCACATGCTATATTCACGTTTTATTTGAGAACCGAAGAAAGATGGATGAGAAAGTTGTAAAACGATATATCGTGGAATATGACCGTGATGAGCGATATAGACTTTAAGTGGGCAAAGGCAAAAAGTTGTTCTCTCCAGAGATGTCTAACTTCTGATGAGACCCGAGGAATACGATTAAAAAGTGAAGCTGCCACTCCGAGATGTCGGGTCTACGAACTCAACTGCTGAAATTAACGTCGAGAAAATCATATTAGCATTGAAAGGAAACACATCTGGAACTGATTATGCGGCAATACGATACGAAGCTGGGCAACTCAGACATGTTATTTAGAAATGCGGCCGCTACGAACGAAATGAGAAGGGCAAAGACGATGAGTCGATGCCCAAAGGTTCTTCTTTTTTTTAACATTCTACAGCACATAGCCCTAATGTTTTTTACAGTTTATTAGAACCCAGTGATGAAAAATAAAAAAAAAGGAAAGGCCATAGAGGAGAATTACAAATTAGAGGGGAAAGGATAGAGAATGAAGCGCCGATATTCAGTGCATCTTGTGGCACGGCGGGCACAATTACTCGGCTACACAAGCAGAAGAAGCTGCAAGTACATACCTTCTGATAAAAAAGTACTCGGAATTTTCAATTCAAACAAACCTTGCTTGAGATATTGTCAAAAGCTTTTTTTTTTTTAGGTTGGTACATCTGTCATCTGGCGCTCAAATATCTGTTTGAGCGCCATTTGTCTGGAGTTTGTGCGTGGTAGCTTTGTGAACAAGTCATTGTGTGTTGTGTGCTGCGAATTTCTTTGAATTTGTTGCAGAAACAGTATCGCATTGATGTCGCTAAAGAAATGCTTTCTTTGGGCCAAAATGTTATCGATGGCATCATTTCCGGTGACGAGACATGACATGGCTCCTTGTGACTTTTTCCTATTCCCACCACTTCGCGGAAAGTGTTTTGAGACGATTGAGACGACAAACAAGAATTCGAAGGAGCTGAAGGCGATTCCAAAATTGGTTTATGAAAAGTCTTTTGAAAATTGGAGGAAGCGTTGGAATGTGTTTTGCTTGCAATGGAGATTACTTTGAAGGGAATAAAATGAATATCGATGAATAGTTGAATCGTTTTCATTTTATTGAAGAATTCCGAGTACTTTTTTATCAGAAGGTATGTGCGATAGCAGAACTGTGTGCACATGTTTAGCCAAAAAATAACTCTTTCCATGACTGTGTTATAAGTTGAGATATCTTGAAGTCAACATGTTAGATAGACGATCAATGTCATGAGCTGTGAATCCTCAGCAATCTAAGGTGGCCCTTTACTTCAAAAACTACTGATAGCCAACCATTGTCTATAACTTACCTCTGAACAGTCTATGGGTATTTGGAGGAACTGGCGCCGGTGAGTCAACAACAGAAAGTTTAGTAAATTCTTCACTAAAATTTCCTGTATCATCTTCGCTAACAATTTTCGGCTTAAATGGTGCTTTTCTTCGTTTTCTTTTCAAGTCTTGCCAGTTGATTCCATTGAAGAACGGATGTCTTTTGATTTCATCAGCATTTTTGTTATTACCACCTGCAAAATATAAAACGGATTAGTCAAGCTGAAAATTAAAACATTTACTATAACAACTCTTACCCAATCTCTTCTTTGGATCCTTGTGAAGCATTTTCAGAATAAAATCTTTAACGATCTCACCCAATATTGAAGGCAGTGGTGGATCACTTTTTTGGATTCTACGTGAAATATCATTTTGTGTGTTACGTTGTTCTACTACCGTAAATGGTGATGCACCCGTTAATAGTTCATAGGTGAGTACACCTACAGACCACCAGTCGACAGCAAGATCATGTCCAGCTGGACAAGGACGAATTATTTCTACAAAAAGAGATATAAAGTTATAAAATGGATTGAGGGGACGTAAGCAAAAAGTTTTTTACCTGGCGCCATATACTCCAAGGTGCCACAGAAACTGTGCGCTCGTTGATTGGAGTCTGGTTTGAAAATTTTCGACAAACCAAAGTCAGCAAGCACAATGTGACCATTGCCATCTAAGAGGATATTCTCTAGTTTAATGTCCCTGTAGATGATTCCCAGTTTGTGTAAGTGCTCCAAGGCTAAGATCACCTCGGCAATGTAAATGCGAACATGATCCTCAGGGAAATTCTCCGATTTGTACAAATGTGTAAAGAGTTCACCACCGTTGACATAGTCTATGGAAAAGAGAATGGTTTCAATTAGTTTTACTGATACACAGAGAGCGAGAGTCATTCCGTATGCTTACCTAAGATCAAATATAGTTTGGAGTCAGTTTGAAAGGCATAATGCATTCCCACAAGAAATGGACTTTGTTGTATTGCTTCTAGTACCTGAAAATATAAAATTATAAATTACACGATTAGTTGGAATATTGATGGCAGGGTTTTATAATAATAGAGTACTTAAGACTTATAACCCTCAGCTCAACCAGATAGGGTACCATAACTAACTGTGCGGAACTAAGCGACATGATGATTCCACGAAGCAGATGCATAATGCCTACCTGCTCAGGAAGAACAAACAAATGAAGAATACATGCCAATACATGGTACACCTAGTTATCAACACAGAGAGATAACTGGGGCCATTTGAAATCAACAAATAAGCTATTCTATCAACATGCATTCCTCTGAAAAGACTTGATCAGGAGCAGCACAGTATAGAGTACAGAAAAATCGTTGTTCACATTTACATCTACTCCAAAGGTTGGGACTGTTTTGGTACAAGGGCTTTGTTAAGCTGATCACATACGAGGAAGAGAAGTTGGTAGATTTCATCCAGACTGGTATCGTCGATATTGGTGAAGTTAGTTAACAGCTGAGCTCAATGCAGTGGAAAGGAGTCAGATTCTCTGCAGACGGAAAGCGAAGATCTGGGCTCCTCTAAGATTAAGACATTCCGTCAAAGTCCTGGGAATTATAGCTTATCAGAGCTATGATCTTCCAATAAAAAGTTAGAATACTACAAGCTCCTCCAAAGGAAGCCAACAATAAGGTCCACCAAAAAAAAGGATGCCACAGTCGTAGGGGTATCACAGAAAACGCCCCAATCGAATAATTTTGGTTGGTTTACAACGCTTTACCACGCAAAATCTGCAGGTAAAATCAGAGCCTACAAAGACTGACGCAGAAAGCCTACTCCGGTACCCGCTCAACCTTTGTGTCTTTGAACACGGGTCTCTCAAAACCCATTCCCAATCTTAACAATATTCTGACCACTGCTTTCAGTACGATTTTAATGGAATCTATTCTACCACCAGAAGAAGGGAAGTGCAGTACTAATCACCATCGCCACAAAAGTAGGAATAACTTCAACAAAAGCTGGCTTTGGTATGGCAAGCCTACAAGATAAGGTCAGATAGGTCCAAATCTTACTCCTAGCGTAGCTTCCGCAACACAATCCTCTAGGACTGCGAAAAGTCCTCTTTAAAACCTTATTAAAGCCAAAGAATAAATGATTTCAAACTCAAAAGCTCAACTCTGGCTATATACGTATTTCTTCAAGGAGATATCGATTCAGACCCTTGCTGGATTATTTGCTTCTTTCTTGCACGAGTCATCTTAGTCAGAGTTATTACCTGGATTTCTCCAGAGTCCCTCCCAGTAGTAGCCTGTTATTTTTTTTCTTTAACCAGCTTCGCATTCTTACAGGTGTACTAACGGGTCACTATAGACTTAAGGATCATCTCAGGAAACTGAGTATAGAGCAACGTGGAGGCTGCATATTTTTCGGAGATATTGAGGACACCTCAGGGTACCTGCTTAAGAAATGTGGAACACTAATCCACAAAAGAAGGAACCACCTGGATGCTAATCGACTATCTGAAGAAGATCTACCATCGCTGGATCCACTCCGGATACTCCGGCTTATCAAGGAAATTGAACTGGAAGAGGTGCTTTTTAAGTCGAGTATTTCATAGACTAAAGCTCCAAGTCACAATAGATCTACAACGATCGCAGTACAATTACACTCCTACAACCAGTATACAATCTACAATCTCTTCTTCTGCTAGGTAGACCGGACATTGGCTGCAGGTAGCATCTTCCACAAGTCCCATCTTCTTTAAATGGTACCTAAAGTTACCATCTACTTTTACTTTTTGTTAGCCCTTTTCTCAACAAGCTTCACATTTTGACTGCATTGCTGATGCTCCGCTTATGGAGCTATTGTCGCGGATCTCAGAATTCATCTGTATGCGACTTGGTCCTGTATCGTATCGTAACTGAGGCGATCCAAGAGTTCTTTTACTTGGGACTTTAAGTGATAATGCCTTTCTTTCCGCGTTTGCCTGTCGTCGCCTTTGTACGTGGTAGCACCAACTGATTTGCTTGGAGTTTTTTAACGAAAAGCTTTTTAACGTGAAGTTATCATATTCAATTCAATTTATTACTTAGAACATCTCTCTTGGTATAGCCTGCCGGTGTTCTAATTACTATTTTGGCTTGTCTGAAATTCCCCACGTCTGATCACCGTTTTCTTAGTGTTCTTAGTGGTCCATGTCGCTCACCATTTCTCTCTAATTCATTCAGGATCCACAACATCCACAGCTGACCTCTCTTTCAATACCAACGTGTCTCTTCATTCACTACACTCTGAGTGAACTCCGGCTAAAGTGCATTCGTAGTTCAATGTGGTAACTTGCTACTCTTATCGTCTCACAACACTGCGAACTTAGTAATCGGAAATATGAGACCTATCAGCGCCACAGTTTTCTTATTCGAGTATTTATTCTCCTCCTAGTTTGCTTAGTGTACACCATTTTCTCGAGGCATGCCAATTCTATTTCGAAATTAGTCAGTTCCTTCCTACATACAAAAAAAAAAGCAAAAAGCAAATAGTTCTTCTCTCCCGAGACCAAATCGAGCGATCTAACGATAATTGTTTTCGTTTGCTTTTCAGGGTTGCCAAGCGTGATTCAAACTCGGCGTTAATGGTTTTTCTTTTTGGGCAACGTGATTCAACAGACACTACCAGTATCTATCAACTGGTTGCCTAACAATTAATTTCATTGATCAACAGGATGCAGTCGTTCGCAACACTCCCTTTCTTTCTTTTCCGTTTTTTTTTTTTTTTTTGATTTAAAATTCATCATTTCACGATCTCTCAATTATTCTAATTATTATATTCGCCATCGGCATGCATATGTTTGACCCATTTAACATGCCAACGTGTGGAGGAAAAGCGAAACGAAGAAGCCAATGCCAAAGTGGATAAAATGAAAAGTACAAATATACAAAATAAAAAAAACACCAGCAAATCTATACAATTAAACATTTGTTTCTCTCTTCGTCATCGTCGTTGCTTAATTCAATATCAAAAAAAAAAAAAAAAAAAATGTGAAAGTTAAATTCACTTCTTCGTGCGCGCGAGCGGCCTAAAGGTAAAATGCTTAGGGAAACAAAAGAAATAAAATAATAATAATGAAAATAATGTGCAAAATAATAAATTATGTGAGCGAAGACCACGGCAATAGAGCAACAAAAAAAAAAAGTCCAAAAAATCACTTTCACCCATTTCGGTTATTGGTAGATTTCTGTCTGTCTGTCTGTCTGTCTGTATGCATAAGTATTAGTGGAGTTTTCCAAATGAAAGGTAACACGTTGGCTACTGCCAACAACAAGGTACTCCAAGCTGACCCAATTGTGTTACAAGAAGTACGAATATGGAATTCCATCACACAAGCCTCGATGATGACATTGTCTGATTTGTGTGTAGAGTCCCACCACCAAACTGACTTGTTGCCTAAATGTGGAATGTTTTTGGTGAAATTCTTCAAAAGAACGCACAGTGTAAGATTGTAGACATCGATTACGATTGTTCTGGTGAGAAGAAGACATTATCTAGTAGATTCTAGTAACAGCACACGTTGCGATGAGATTTTAATACAATTCTTCCTTCCCGGCTGATTTTTCCGTTTTACATCATAAATCAGTTCAATGACAAATGATGCAATGCTACACTGTGTACTGCACGTACTACAAGGCATTATTAAGTGGTCACGTAGGCAGTGATAGATGTTGGAAAGAGTTTCAACAGTGCCAATAAGAAGTTCATCTGGCAGAAGATGGGTACACTTTTAAGACAATGTAAGATGGCGTCAAAAATTACCTGATAGTAGGACGATTTGAAGTCAGGAAACTTCTCTGCGTTAGTACTCACACTTTCAGAGCAAAATATCTAGATTCTAGACTAAATTAACACAATCGTGAACCAACAAGAAATTATATTTTAGAGAACATCTTGCGGCCCTCAAAACAGTCCCACCATCAGAAGCAAAAGAATCGAAGTGATGGAGCGCAACGATCTTCGTTGCAAAAACAAGAAGAGCTTAAACCAAGCCAAATCCATAAGGCTAGTTTTATGGTTCTTAAGCGTACGCAAACGATGTCGCTTTATCTTTGTCATGCAAGCACCACTTGCTAAGAGAAACATAATCTCCAAACTCTAGGCCGTTATGCTCAAAGGCTGGACACCACCCATAATGCTTAGAGATAGAGGTAGAGAAGTTTAATTTAACTAAGTTCCTCTTCTCTTCATCCAGGCAATAGCAGGAGAAATCTCCACATGACATATTCGGAGCACAGTTCTATAATAACTTTTCGAGTCTACATCCGGCTTTTGAAGAAAGAGATGTTGGCGAAAGGTTCCTTTCATGGTCCGATTGTATTAGTCACGTTTCATAACAGGATTCTAGACAGGTTACGAGTACGCCCTAATGCATAAAAAAAACTGAGAGGCTCAAATGCAGCCTCGAATAGTAATGTAATCCCGTATTTAAAAGGGCCGCGCAGATCCAGTGTCTTTTATATGCATTGAGTCCCAAATCTTGTTTACACCAGTGTCCTCAAACAGTTCGATACACAAAACTCTGGGTGATTCCAAGTAGTCGCAAGGTCAGGAAAATATCGCTTCTTTACATATTAAACTTGTTTTCAACACGCTTTTCAATATCGCCCAACTCCATATTTACAAACGAATTTTGTGTAAATCTTTCTGCGCGTTAACTTAGTATAAATGTCATCATGCCTCACTGTATACCTGTCAACATAAAATGGATGTGTTCAGCACTCGTTTCACGATGAGTGCGTTTAAACGTCCACCAGTATTTATAACATGACTAGGTATATTAAGACGACGATAACGACCTCCCAAGGGATTGACAAACCCTAATCAATCATCGGTTCGTATTCATACATATTTTTCTGGTTCTTGTCCAAGTGAATCCAGTCATTTTTATCAATAAAAGCCGAATCACAATTCACTTATCATCAATGCTGTTGGGCGTAGTATTATCGTATCTTATTCAAATTAATTTTCAATGACTTGCAACTGCAATGCCGGTCTTTTGCTTATCTACTTAGAACCTAGTCTGCACTGATTCATTCAACGCTTTGCAGGACTGATAATGTAATCATTTTCCGACTCATTTTCTTTTTCCTTTCTCCAGTAAAAGGGATTCGGTGTCGTAGTCTGTACAAATTATTGCTAATTTACCTAAAGTAAATGGTCCAGATAATTTGACACTTTTCCACAATTTTGGTCAATGCTTTCATCAAGACTTAGGTACTAGACACTGAGGAACTAAAATAAATCAAATAATTTAATAGGTGTTTCAAAATTGGTTGAATACGCGATAAGAATTCAATGCAATACATACTATTGTAAATATAATTTATTATAACGCATCTAGAGATTCACCGAAAGCTCAAATTAAAATTATATTATCGGACTCTAACCTTACCAAAAAAAGAAAATTTTCCATTATCACTTGAAATTAACTGGTCGAAACTAGAGTATACAAAAAAAAAATACAAATATTCCGCGCCAAAGTGCAATTTTACTACAGTAGTGGTCAAAATAATTCCAACTAAGGCGAAAAGAAAATTTGTAAGACCAAGATACCAAGGAAGCTTCTAACCTAAATAACTTCTTCTTTTTTTTTGATGAGCAAAGTAAGTGTTAAGAAGTCATTAAGTTAGATTAGTGAGTTGATAAAAAGGACAGGGGTCTTCCTCATAGCACTAAAGATTATGTCCAAAAACTACGGAGTCTATACCTATACGACAGGTAATTCTTCAATATACTAGAAGTATCAAGCCTAAAGCAGGCTGTCACTAGACAGAGAAACGACCTACAACGAGTCTCTAATATAAAGTCACCGTTTCTAGTTTCTCCGCAAGGTTGCGTTCTCCTGGCAGTGGTGGGTGCGAAGAACGAGTTCCATTTAACTCGTCGGTGTGTTCGACTCACTCACCTGAACCTACTGCTGTATTGCTTCCTCATAGTTCCTCAAACCTGTACAAGGAAGTGACTTCACATTCAGGTTGATTACTGGATTCTGAAGCATTTTAGTTAGGTTCCGCGCCTCATCATCCCGCTTATCGGGTCCGCCTTTTTGAACTCGTTTCACGTCATTCTCCCTAGTGCCTACTTTGGAGAATCTTAGACCACAAGAATGATGAGCTCCTGAACCACAAAAAATGATTTGCTCCTCGTAAAATGGGAAAAATGTGGACCACCCAGATTGAGGGTCAAAGTGAACCATCCACGAATGAAATATAACCTATCACTTCTATAACTAGACGCTGCCCTTGTGTTGGAGTTAGACTCCTCGAACTAGAAGATACTGAGAGCTACTCCTCACATTCATCGAAACTCCTCCGAATTGTCAAATGTATTCGTTGTACAGTCGACTATCCTCTCTGTGAATGTGAATTCTTAGCAATTAATGCTTTTGAAAGCGGTTCCAACTTGAGATAAATATTCTCGCAGCAAAAAGTTTGTACTCCTTAATTCTGTATTCGAAGGAAGCTGGATTGGTAATTTATGAGGCGTTTCAGTAGAAGCAACTTCTGCCGTCTTCAGCTTTAGATCTTCTCTGGCTTGTGAATGTCTCAGATGTTTCGTTCCAAGACACTTGTTATTGATGAATCTTAATACCCTCACTAGAATCTATTCTTTGAAAACCTTTTCGGCGCACAGCTTCACCTTGAGATCCCAGTCTGGTTTAGGACGACTGAGCTGATTCGGTAGCAGATAGCAACTTTTGCGAGGTTATGTACTCTCATCAACATTATTAGCTTGAGAATCTTGCAAAATTTGTACTTTACTTCGATTAAAATTGAGTCTAAACGTTTCTGTGGCTTGCATTATCTCGATGCCCTCTTTGAGTCGAAGGGCCTGCTCAGCTTAAGACCCTTTCCTGCTTGATAAATTTTGAAGAGATTTAGTAGCATTTTTAGCATTGAGACCGATTTGAGATCATTTGCGGACTTTCAAAGTATCTTGAACTGCTCAATGAATTTTGATGAAATCTATTTTATAACTTTGATCTTGTATTCAGAGACAACCTACAAAAGTAACAAATTCGTATAAAGTGGAGGTAAGTTATGAGGGTCGGGGGTATAACATTTTCTCAAATCATCTCAGCATGTATAATTTATAGCACAAGGAAGCACTATGCCATTACTTGTAAAAGCTTCTATTCACATTATGAGGCAGCTATAACAATGCATCACCTCTCAACCTGGTGGGTGTTGTTGTTATTCGTTTTAATAGTTTTCTCTGCTCTGTTGGAATGGTGCCTCCGCTACTTGGTTGTTTATCAACCAAAACATTAATTGTTTTTTTTTTTTTTTTGTTATTTGTCCACCACTGTACGTATGTAGGTATTACCTAGAGACATCTACGTATTACCAGGTTTTATTTCTTATCTTAGACGAAGTTTGTTTTGATTCCCATCAGCACATGAGGCGAATGGTGAGTGAGAATACTAGTGTGACGACACATTTTTTACTTGCATATTCCAATTTCGCAAAATAAAAAAACAAAAAATAAAAAAAAAAGAGAAGAAAACAACAGCAACTGCTTCTCCTTGGCACCTTGTTTCGGTTTGCTTATTTCCATCGTTATTAACCTTTTACTGCGCCACAAGGTGAATTCGTGTTTTCACGCTTTTATTGTTATTTGTTTTTATGCATTTTCCATTTAGTTGTAGATGTATCTATATACTAGTGTTTTCTACAATTTTCCACAAGATTTGGTTAGTATTCGCTTTCGCTTTCGCTTTTCTTGTTGCTGCTTGTGCGCCCCCTTCATTCGAAATAGCAATTTCCAATTACGCGACGAGAAAGTCGTATGCAATCAACAGGTTCATCACATGGGGTGGCGTTTTTAATAAACATGGACTGCGCGCAATTTGTTTTTTTTCCCCTTTAAAATTAAAAACTAAAAATAATATTGTGCAGCCTTATCTAGAAAAACATCCACAAATTTTAAAAGTTGCTATTTTTAGCTGCTTAAATGAAAAGCAAAAATACGAGGGTAGTTTTAACACGTTAACGCTAACTTTTCAAAATAAGAAGCTACTCAGAAATACAATTTTGGTGAACATAATTCTTGCGACCAACGCTTTAATTGCGGGGAACTGACCATTCACAATTGCGAAATATCTTGGAGGAAAATTCAGTAGTTTTAAATCGATACTCAGCATCGTCCCATCAATTTAAAAATAGTCTGTTGCAGAGTTCAGATTTATAAAGAGCTAGGTGTAACTTTGGTTTCCCCGCCAATTTCGTCCGCAGGAGGCAGATAGCGATTGATATGAAGTATTCAGTTCAAAAAATACGTCAACATTGACTGACCTATTCATAACTATCAGTGGCTATCAGTGGTTCGTTTGTAAGTATGAAGCAGGAGGCGAGAGAGTAGGTTGAGCACAACAAACAACAAATCAAACTGTAGCAAAAAGGACACACCCCAAACTTCGAGATCGCAAGGGACCAATGACAACGCGGTTTCTAATAAAGAACCGTTCTTAGCAACAGCTATTTTTATTCGGTCCACCCAACAAAAACTAATCGAAAACATAGATCAGTGTATTACAAGACATGGGTCTCGGTGTAACTAAAGAAAGCAAGAAAATATTTCACAACCTCTTAAAGGCTAAATGTGAGGTCGTGAAATAACCGTGATTTCTTCAATTTACTGATTAATCGTTTTAGTTATATTGCTTTAGCGAGATGAATACATGGTTGGTCTAGGTTAGATGTCTGCCGCAGTTAATGCTATGCAATCGCTACGATATTTGGGAAAGGGCAGAACTCTTCATAGGACCTTAACCATTCTGCGGAATAAAGGATCATACATTAAAAGAAGAATTCAGGGGAATGGAGAAAGAAAACAGGACTAGGACCTGAAATAACTGACAAGGGCTGAAAAGGTTCAAAGCATGCATCAGCGTAAATAAGAATAACAGGGCACTGCAAACTTAAGGAACACCTGGCGGAACTAGGTGTAGTAGATTTTTAAATTAATCCAGTGAGACTCCGGAACACATTTTGGAATCTTGAGGGTACTAACCCACAAAACAATGAAACATTTGACCACTCCACTCCAGTGAAGCTTGCGTAGAGCTGTTTCATACGTTGTTGAAAGCTGTCTCCCCATCGAGAAAGAGGACCACAGTGAATTCTTTGATTGAGAGGTTTTTTTTTTGATGAAATAGCAGATTGAATAGAGTAGATTGACTATCGTGATAAGCACACATAGGCACAAGCTTTCATATAGACGTTCCGTATTTTCTCGAGACTTTTAAGAGCAAAACGAAACGTCAAGGTAAATCGGTATTTGATTCTTTGGAAAATTAAAACTATATTTTCACTTCCACCTAGCATTTTATAGTAGTTCCAAGCGCCAAATACCTCTCTGGAATATATTACAGGCTTGGACTTAGGTGCAAACAGAATAACATAGTCTGTAATCGCCATTTGCTTTTTGTGTGGAAAGTTGAGAGTAGCCAAAATTCCAAACCTGTTACGGTTTGGCGAGGTGCACGTAGTTACAGATATGAATTTCAATTGAAAAGCAGTGAAGACATCTACCTGACTATACCAAGAATCTGTCTTGGATTTTATCGGAAAAGAGGAAGTGTTGGCCGAAAGCCCCTGGACTAAATATGATGATTCATTTTAAAGGAAAACCTTAAACCTTAAACTACAAATGTAAATAAAGTACACGACTCATGTACTTGCACATATATGTACGAGTACTACCTTGATCAAAATGCTTCAGGAATGACTACCGTGTGGCGCTTTCAGTCATCTGATTCGATTTTTTTTTTAGGTTGACACATCTGTCATTAACATTCCCTCCAAATTTTATCGTCGTAGCTTGACATTTGTAAAAGCTATGCTGTCGAGAGTACATCGGCCTCCGTGTGTGTTTTCGATTATTTACGATTTTAAAAATGGGATCAACTTTTTTGATCAACAACGAGCATCAAATTTTGTGTTAAAAAAGGATTCAACGCCTGAATCCGACCCAACATCCATCAAACGCATAATTACTGGAGATGAGACGTGGGTTTATGCGTACGAAACGCAATCCAGGCCTCAGGCGAGTAAATGTACATCGAATGAGCCAAGACCGAAAAAAACACGTCGTTTTCAGTCGAAAAAGATGGCGTTGCTATCACGGTTTTCATGGATTGGTGTTGTGCATCATGAATTCTTGCCATAAGATCAGACATTCAACAAAGTTTATGATTTGGGTGTTATAAGACGTTTGCGTGAAGCAATTCGCCAAAAAAGACTGTATTTGTGGGTAAACAACTCGTGGGTTTTGCACCACGATAACGCACCGTCGCACAATGCCATCCTTATTCCTCAGTTTTTGACCAAGAACAGTACGAATACCATCCAACAGCCAGCGAATTCGCCTGATTTGGCTCCCTGCGATTACTTAATGTTTTTTTTTTTTTCTTATACTATTACAGGACACGGGCGTTGTGAAGAAAAGAGAGAAAGAGAGAAAGAAAGATTTAGCGTAGTGGTTTGTAACTCAGAAACTCCAAGGGTAGCGTCCAGATAACTGGGGGGCTGTTTGTTTTTGCTTTTGTCGTTGCTCATGATTCACAGTATTTTTTTCCGTCCTCCTGATATCGTCATCACGATCAAGTTGCATTTTCAACCATGTGACCACTCTACTGCCAATGTTATGCCTTCGCAGTAGAGTTGACTTAACTTAACTCGCAATTGATTGACTTTTTTATTTATTTCATGCGAAAATAAATAGATGATTCTTGACATCAGGATTTGAACCGTGAACCAACAGCGTGACAAACGATGATGTTACCACTACACCACGGCCACCCCACTTAAGAAACCGACGACGGCTCTGATGTCAATGAAGAGTACTTTGAAGAGAGCAATATCGGTTATCAAGATTCTGAATAAATTTCTGAAACTTTTTGATCAAGGTAGTATGTTGTTTGTTTGCCAATCACTCAGATTTGACACCTTAATGATTTAAAAAAGAAATTGAGAATTTTATTTTAGATAATTATAGATGCTTCTATTTTTGAAGAAACATTTCGTACAATATGTTACGGCAGAATTATTTCAATCGAACTGCTGGTGTTTATTATTCACCTACACGTGACCTACGTATTTATTTTTGAAATTCTATGCCTAAAGACACACCAAAGACGCGCAAGTCCTGATACAATTCTACCCACAATGTATACACTCCATCAGGTGCCAATACCATCAGACTGTCTCGTGATGTTAATCTTAGAGCGTGTGGCATTCCTTCACTCTCATCGATTCGATTTTCTTAGAAAAATGTGTACATTTTCCATAGCACGTCAGCACGTTTGAGATAGCGATACACATACATAAATGCCAGTATCAGCCAGCAATGGCTGGTGTGCAATACATATTTTAAAACAGTTTAAAGCAATTACAAGGCAAAGTGAAGTTGAAAACTTTTTTTTTCATTTTCTGTTTAAATCAGGTTGTATTTAAACAAAGTATCTCTAGGCAGAGAGACCTAGTTTTCATTCACCTACACGAGAATATTTTATGTCAAATGTTGACGAAGCACAAATATCATGACCTACATATATTATTCGATGCCATTGATTCAACATTGGATTATTGTCCAATTACGAGACAGAGTCACCAAATACACATAAATGTTTGATTGCTATTTTTCTATTTTTAAAAATTGCGTTTAGAATGTAAAGAATATAAATACCAGTTCGATGGATGGATGATGGTTGGTATATGCTAAATAAGCACCATCAGACCAACACACATCTGCGGGCAGGTATTTGTGTTGTAATAAAAACAAAAAACAACACAACAACAACAAATTTAAATTCTCAACTATAGAATGAATGGGGGAGGAAGTGTTGGGAGGAAAGAAGAACAACACAAAATACAGTAAACAACGTGTCGTGGCCTTCTTATCACTTCAAGTGTGTAATGATCACCGAACCGCTACAGTAGCAACAACGAGCGATTTTCATATACTAAGCGAAAACCCGAGTGTGTGCCTCTGACTATAAGACGAAGATACAACAGCAACAACAACGAAGTTTTTATTTATAAAATAAAAAAAAGGCAAACAGATACCAACCATCAAGAGATAAGGAACCAACGCACGCGCATCGAAGATACTTTATTTCTCTGATGGATGACTACGTGCCGGTGAGGGGATGTGATTGCCAACTGGTCAGGATTGGAAAGGATAATAATATTGCAGTACGAAAGTTCCAAAACTAAAAAGGCTAACCATAATCGACCTGAATGTGCTTAATCGCAAATCGTATTTCATGAACATAATGGGATTATGTTCGGTTTCGTCAAGTTTTTGTTAACTTCAGTGGGCTTACCAGAACTGAAAGGGTATTTGCGTGCAGAATAAAAGTGAAGGCTCAACCATAATCAAACATTGAGAAACATAAGCTAATGTCATAACTGAACGAAATGCTTCCCTTTGTTCTGTCAATTCCAACCGATGACCATAATACTTTTGCCTGCATACAAATCAATCTTTCGAAACGTCATCCCATGCCCTTTCCTTTTTATTTTATTAAAATAAAAGGCATCTCTTTTATCGAAAAGGCACAAATATGTGCAAAAATTCGTAGTCCGACATTTTTTTTTTTTTTTTTGAAAATTATCATAACAAACATGACAACCATCAGATTTACATATGCAATGAGCGACTGAGACCGCTCTGTCTCATGTTCACTTATGTTTGCAAAAGTGAACGAACATTTAACGAATCGACGCTGGGCTTATTATATGTTGGTAAGATTGTGAGTATTCGTGGGTTTACATATGCGCAGGCGAATGTTGATTATGTTTCTTTCTTAATACTTTACAATCGATGATTTGACAAGTTCTGTAACACGGGGCCGAGTATTAGACGATAAGCTCATTAGACTCTTTCGAGAGTAAAATTCTTCATTGGGTTTTGGTTTTCTGAACGAAGAAGGCGACAGGAGAGGAAGATACAACTGTGAAGCAAGATGCGGATGCAATCCAATATTGGCATTCAGACCCCACATTCGAGACGACAAATAAAACTGAGCCTCCATTTTATAACGCAATCGCAATGATATTAGCGAAAATAAATCCCGATTGCACTAATAACTAAACTAAACAAGCAAGGTTTACATATTGTTGCATATTGAAATGTTACGTGCTGCATGAATAAGTGAATAAGAGATGGCTGAATGTCCCTTCTGTGTAAGGCAGGTAGTTAGAACCCCACTACGAAACAGGAGAACACATCATCCGAGGAGAAATGAGAAATTTTAAAGAACAAAGTTACATTCCAGGAACTACAACCGGAAAAGAACGTGCATCAGCTTAAGCAAAAACAGTCTTTGCATATTAATTTTTTTTTTATTTTCTTTTTTTTAACTTGTCTCAGTCTTCCCACAGTAGTCAAAATATTCTCAAATTGCGATCTTAGTTACTTTAATTTTTTTTAAACCAAAAAGCATTGAAATTATCTTCTATTGTCAAGGAGATATCTTTTCACAGATTTCAACATGGTAACAGTCTTTTAAATTTTAAATATAATTTGTTGTCTTCGACGGAAACAATTAAAATATTTTGCAATATACATCTTTAATATGATTTGGCAACCCTAGGAAACACCATCAATATTCATTAATCAGCTTTGTTGTATTTCTAAAAAAAAATAAATACTTATATGTGTTCCATATACAAATTCAAAATGAAATTAGTTTTCATTATGGATCTGATCATATCTCTGATTTCCATTATTTAAACAAGTTGAATTCTTAAAATAGAGATTCTCGTGGTAAACAAGAAATAAAACATCCTAAAGTAGGTAGTACCATAACAACGGAGCAAAATGCAGAAGAAAAAAAAAAAACATTTGCTTTTCTTTTCGTAAAAAATTACTCATGCGTTCATTTACTCACGAAGACGATGATTGACTCTCCTCTTTTGTGGTACCAACTCTCTTACCAACTGCTTAAAAAAAAAAAAAAACAGCAAGTAACAGCAGTGTAGACCATCGTGGATGGTTCAGGTAAATACCGGTACATTCTAACGGGATTTATAAATATCTCAACCGGAATTTCAAGACACGAAAACAACCAACACACAGCTAAGAAACAGAAACAGAAAAAGTAGAAGAACTACCAGAAAGCAAAATAAAAAAAAGTAGATGAACATCATGGAACACAATGGTACCAAACACCACCGTTTGAAGAAGAAAAAATCGTCGTTGGTAAGCAAGCCATACCAACTCCTCTTTAAGCCAAATATGTGGGTCGAAGTTGTTACAAAAAAAAAGTGTTTATACAAATACGAAGACAAGTTGAAAAGCCGGGCAGTAAATGTATCTGTGAAGTGTTTGTGCAGACACACCGGTTTAAACACGTCCGCACACACAAACTTAACATACTTGTAAGTCTTGTTGTAATGAAAGATGTAACCTGGACTTAATTAAAGTGTTCATAATGGACAGAGAAGAGTAGAATTCTTCTTAAAGTTGGTAATAAATTTTTAGATTACTTTTAGATTCAGATCTTGTTTCAATGTGTTTCATTGTTTTTGGAACGTGCTATACAAAATGGGGACAGCTATGAAAAGATGAACCTCACTTTGTTTTACAACAGACACATATGTTTTTTTAGGGTATTTAATGTAAAACACTTGGACAAGTCAATTATAAATATTATTACTACTCTGAACGCATCCATCATAGTTAAATGCCTGAACTTACTCATGGAATGTCACTTGCTTTTGCTATTTGTTAGTTAAGGTTAACATTAAAGCTGTAAAATACTCAAGTACTTTAGAACTCGAGCATTTTCAAGTATCATACAAGTATTAAGTACTTCAATACCCGGGTATCTACTGGTACTTGAAAAAAGACAAGTATATATGAGTACTTTTTTAGTACTTGGGCACAAGTATCAAACAAGATGAACTTAAGTGCTATCAAGTAATGTAATGGTAATGCTTCTCCAACGACTTATCACTTTTTCGATAACTTTCAGTTTCATCAAAGAGAGAAAACAAATGAAAAGAAATTAATAAAATGTCGATAATGTATCAGTACCTATTCGACTTATCCAATTTCTGTTTCACCATTGAATTGAAAAGTGATAACGCAAGCTTTTTGATAAACTTTAGTTTTGCTTATCACTTTTCAATAATAAAATTTATAATATTTGCAAAACATTGCTAAGTAAAATTAGTCTTATCAGATAAAACTTTATATCCTAAAGCTAAATTCCACTCCAGCCTCGATATCTGTGAAGATGGTATCAGTTGACTGCGCTAGAATAGTTTGTGGGACAAGTAGAGATGTTAATGGTTAGCTTATCGATAACTTATCTTTACTTTTGGAGAAGTGATTATCATTCTCACTTAGCCAAAAACATTTATCCATACAAATCGCAATGATAAATTGGGATTGCAGAAATAGTACCAGTATTTTGATGTATTTTGTAAATTGAAATAGAGAAAAGAAATGTATGACAACTTAGAAGTATGATATTTGAGTACTTGAAAGTACTGTAGTGGTAGTCTAGAAACCTACACAGTATTGAGTCACCTAAGAAATCCCCTGTGTATGCCTCTTTACAGGCAATGACACCCGTTTTGTATAACAATTTTGTATTACATTTCATAGTAATCGACTTGTAAGCAACTTGAACTGACACCGATAATACTAAAAGTATTGACCCTAAAACCGAGACTGTCCACTGGAATTGTAAGCAAAAACGAAACAGATTTAAGAATCTGTGGGGACTCTGATACAAAAAAAAAAACTGAGGTGATCCCGGCTCATCTTTCAGCTGCATTACGCATACGACCGCAACATATGTATCTACCAATTTTATTGGTATGTAAATCTAAAAGTCTTGTTGATTGGGCGCCATTTAAGCATTTATCCTTTTTTGAAGCCTACTATCGTTCTGCAAAGTTAATGCATTAAGTCCATCTATCGTCAGTTGTTCGCATTAAGTGTAGAATATTGGACTTAAAAATTGCGCTCAGTTTTCCAAATACCAGCCATGCTAGTTGGATCCTTCGGAGTATCAACCACAAATAGCTAAAAGAGGCGAAAGACTACTAACCAGTCATGAGGGAGAATCATCCAATCCATAAATGCAAATACTTTTCACTGACACGACATTTTTAGCAAATGCAAAAACCTTTATCGTAATTGTCTTTTTTTTTTTTTAAGATTGATAACCACAACTACATGGACATCTTCCCGCCTGCTGAGAATATACTACATGTAAGTAGTTGGTGGTGCTAAATCTACTTACTATGTGTACTTATTCAGGCCGAATGGAAGATGGCTATTGACGAGACACTACCAACCAGTCATGGCGAAAGACGAATAACCAATGGCTACTGGAGACTATTAGATTATAAAGACATTACAGAGTAACAATCAAGGTTGATACCATGAGTACCAAACATGAATAACTATCAGAGACTAAAGACAACCAACGAGTCATGATTGAATACCAACCACAAATGACTACCAGCGACAAAAAACTACCAACGAGTCATGACGGAGTACGAACTAGTCACGATTAGCTATCAGTCCCCAAATGACTTACAGAAATGAGTGACTATAAATTGGTCAAAAATTCGATGAACGAAAATGACGAGCATAGAAAACGGTTGTTGCTTCAATGCGAAAAGATTCTAGTACAAAGCTCTTCGTAAGCACCAGACTTAATCGAGGGAACTCTTTGTTTTCTCAACTCTTTTCCACAAAGGTCATACAAAGAAATTACATAGATCCTCCGCCTCTGACATACTGTCGCCCATATTTGAATGCAAATCTTTGCTCTTTCTTCTCTCTTTCACAGTAATTTAAATTTATTATTTTGAACTATACATCGTGTCTCTATGGAAGTGATTACTCCCTTTCGCGCGAATATCCTATTTTTTTTTTTTTTATGTTTTAATAAATCGCATGCAGCCCACTCAAAAGTATCGAACGTCGTCGTGCATCAAATGTCAAAGTTCATATTTCAATTGAATTCCCTTTAGAGAAAGAAAGGAGATTTGCAATCAATTCGAATTCGACTTTTGTAGACTCTAATGAATGCTCTGCAATGGAGGATGTGAATGGATGGATGGATGGATGGATGGATGGTAATTGGTGAGGCAAAATATCGAAAAAACAAACTTAAAACACTCACACATAGAGAAAAATATATACAAATCAATATAGTTAAAAGGCAATACAATACACTCACTTGTCGTTCAGTCGTTGTGTGTTCGGCTGTTTTCTTCTTTTGCACGACTGTTGCTTTCCTCAGCACTTTCATCGCGTATAGTTTCCTGTGGTCGTGGCCACCTTTCTTACGAACCAAAAATACTTTGCCGTAAGCTGAGCGCCCCACAAAAATATAAAAAAAGGAAAAGAAAGATCAATGAAAAACCAAATAAAAAATGTAAATTGTGAAAATAATAAAATTGAAGGTTTCGATTTCAACACTCACCTCCTGTGCCGAGGACCCGGATTAATTGAAAGTGGGAAAGGTTAACCTTCTCTTCTTCAGTTGCTGTGCCTGGAAATAAAAAAAGGAAGACATACATTGATTTAATTTGTTTATTTTCGGTATTTCCAGGGTTACATTGAGATTTTGATTGATTAATTTGGTTTAGAGGGAGAGACAAAATTATGGTCACCCTTTCTACAAAAAAAAAGGCCTTAAGAGTTATACCCAAGTTTAGACTTTTACTTTTACATTGGCGACCTTTATGTCAATAATGTCTTGGGAAATCGTTGGCGCATTTTTAATGATTGTAATGACTCTTAAAAGGACAAGGAATCGTCTCCATTACAGGAAACCATTCCCAATTAGTGGATTCAGAGTCTACTGTAAAGTTGCAGACACTATTGCTAGTTCGGATAAGAAATGGGTCAAACCCTTTCTAAATTCCTATACAAAGCAGGTCAGGTTGGCATATTCCCTGTTTTACTATAACAGAAAGCTATACTATCCCACCTGAAACCTGGTGAAAATTCATGGCTACATATTTAGGTATACCTCTCTTGTTGGCGACACATGTTGAAAACACCATCGGTGCTACAATTTCCACTGTCTGAACAACGTGTATGCTTAAATTTTAAAAGTAAATATTTCAATATTATGTAGAATTTTCAAACATGTTCGACTTTACCTTGAAGTTAATGGTAATAGTTTCTGAGTGGGAGTATCTCGAAAATGGTGCACTTTAATTTAAGGTATGTCCACCCAAAGAAACATTTGAAAAAAAATTTTTCAAAAACGTTTCCCAATTGGTTTCCAATTATTTCTTAGTTGTTAGAAAAATATTTGATTAACATTGAAGAACATTTTGTAGTTCTCTATTGTTTTTTCTCAAATATTTCCTAAATATTTTCCAATTGCTTCTGAAATGTTTCTCATTTATCCATTTTCGTGATCGATTCAAAGACATACAAGGTGCGTTCCAAAGTAAACAGGACTTTTTAAAAATAGATATTTCTAGTGAGGCCATCTATTGGCAATTACATGCGTCACTTCACTGATGTACTGTCAAAATTTTCATGACATTTGGACGAGTAGAAGCGGAGTTATTGCGTCTGAGGTGACATTATGTTTGTGTCATCGGTACAAAAATGAGCATCGAACAAAGAGCTAATAATAAGTTTTGTTTTAAACTCGGTAAAACTTTTACCGAAACGTTTCAATTGATACACCAAGATTATGGTGATGAAGGTTTATCCCGTGGCAAAGTTCATAAGTGGTATATGCGGCTTAAAAACGGTCATGAAGATCATCAAAACTGTGTGTGAATTCATCAAAGATCAGCCAAAATCTTCATTGAAATTCATTGAATTGGAATTGAGCGTTTCAAAAACATCAATTTATCGCATTTTGACTGAACAGTGTGTGGACGGTTTGTTCCGCACAAGTTGACTGATGACCAAAAATTGCTCAGAATTCAACATTCGAAGGACATCATCAAGGAGGCCAAAAAGAACAAAAACTTCCTTTACAACATTGTGACTGGTGATGAAACGTCGTGTTTTCAATATGATCCAGAAACCAAGCGCCGAGCGGAAGGCGTCAGACGAGCTAAAACTCAAAAAACCTCGTTTGGAGAAGTCAAAAGTGAAGACAATGTTGATTTGCTTTTACAATTCCAAGGGTATTGTCCACAAAGAGTTCGTTCCACCGGTCCAAACCGTTAATGCACAGTTCTATCGTAGTGTTTTGAAGCGTTTGGTGCATCGTATTCGGCCAGAATATCGCATTTTAACTGTCAACCACTCCCCGTATTCGCCTGATTTGGCACCATGCGACTTTTCGATAACATTTGACATACAGCTTGAGAAACAAACATATTTTTCTGTTACGAATGGGAAACTTGAGAAACATTTGAAACACATTTGACAAACAAAAATGGCGTCCACATCGAACAAATGTTTCGAAATTGTTTCATAAATATTTCTGAAACAATTGGAAAACATTTTGGAAATATTTTAGAAATAAAAATTGTTTCGGAAAATGTTTCGAAAATTTTAGATATTGAAATTCAAATTTTAAATTTTTCAAAATTTTTCGAAAATTTTATAAAATCTTTCAAAATATACAACTCAAGTCTGAAGTCAATGAGAATCATTTTTGAGTGTGAATATCTCAAAAACAGTATGTTCTACGAAAAAATACTAAAAAAAATTGTTTGCAGTCAAATGTTCCCCGTGGTATTCCTCCTCACGATTGTGAACAATTCACAAACAAAATAAAAACAAGGACTGAGATCTATCTATGGGGAGGAAACCATCTGTATTTGTTCTTTATAATTAGATAAGACAACAGAGTAAACTCCTTTTCTCAGAAAACTTTGGATATTTGGTATTTATTTCGAATGTCAAGTAGTTGTAGTTGTTCTTAGCTGACCTTTAACAGTTCTTCACCACACAAGTAGCTACATTAACATCTGTTCAATTTCAACACCTACCCAACGCTGTGAATCCACTTTGACCTTTTATGAATTTCCCCACTCTTTTCAGATCCTGTGCTGAAGAAGAGAGATTTCAATGAATTTCCTGAGAAGTAAATAAGTAACTACACTCGATTCATGGCTGTTTCCGTAAGAGGAATACTCGTGTATACATCCCCCTTCTTCACTTGACCCAAATTGAAATCCAGTTCATGAGATGATGGTGGCACAAATAACCACTGATAGTGGCGCAAATAAACAGTCAGATGATAAAAAGATATGATCTTTTTTTTTTATCACTTTCTCACTCAACAACAAAAGTATCTATAGTTTAGTACAAATCATTTCCGAAAAAAACACAAATAATGTAGCTTCTTCCGGTTATGTAGTTTATAGATAAATACTTTCAGCAAGGCGCAATCGAGGCCCCCCGCACATGACATGTAACTCTGCCAATAGTGTACACACGTGTGCAGCGGTATATGTGTTTTGTCTAAATTTATTTATTTTTTCCCACATAATTTTCAATTCGTATCTGCTGGTATGCAATTTTTTTTTTATTTTTTATCTTACGTGCTCCCCCCAAAGCTCTCAATATAGAATGTAAGAAAGAGATAAAGGGAGAAAGCAAAGCAATTATCATATTCTGCGTGATTCGTTTGACTCTATTTTTAGAATGTCAACAAAAGGAATTTACAAAATACGATAAAATCAAATTCTTCTGTACAGTCGGGTGTGTGGTGAGTGTATTTATGGGGATGTGGTGAATCGAGGTGGACAAAGGAAACAGTTCATTCGCTTCTCTGATCAAAATGATTCAATTTGTTATTTCTACGAAATTGTTTTTATTTGAATATTTCATGATAATTGATAATTTGAACAAATTTCCCAGCAATCAAAATTTAGGTGTAATACCCTTTCTATTTTGTGTTGAATTATAGTGCTTTTATGGTGACATTAAATGGAGAATGAATGAGGAAGCAAAATACCATACCATGTTGGTTTCCCTTTTTATTATGGTTTTTCTCTTCAAACTAACACCGTGACGATTGACCTACTTTGATTTAAATAGATAGAAACAGAACAGGGTGAGGTGGTGAGCCATTAAGTGTTAAAGATGTATATGTAGGTATTCCAGAAGAACATAAACAAAAGAGAATAAAAATAGAAAACCCATGGGAGCTGCTGCTGCATTAACACCAGATCGGTGGCATTAAGGGCTAGATTGTGAGAGACCTTTATCGAGGATCAAATAACGCAATAAAATTGTTTATGCACTTAAGTTTCCTAATCCAGTGGCATACGTACATATCTATAGATTAAATTTGTTTATATACCTAGTCATGTCATAATACTGGTAAACGTTTAAACGCACTCATCGTGAAATTAGTACTGAACACAACCATTTTATATTGACAGGTATTCAATGAGTGACAGTTATACTAAGTTAATACGCAAAAAGATTTACACAAAGGTGTTTGTAAATGTGGAGTGGGGCGATATTGAAAACCGTGTTGTGGTAATTGGCCTTAACAAGTGTAATGTGGAAAGAGGCGATATTTTCCGGATCTGGCGATCGCTTGGAATCACCTGGTATTTTGTGTATCGAACTGAGTAACTGATCTTCAAAGATCCGGACGCCCTTGCACTGGCGATTAATGCTGTTAAAGCCAGGATTAATGGGAAACTACTGCGAAAGCAGAAAATTTTGTCACGAGAAATGAAGATATCGCAGAAATGCATGTCTCGCATTATCAAACAAGATTTGAGACTCAAAGCATATAGCTATAGAAGATACACTGGCCACTTACAGCAAAATAAAATGAAAGATCGAAAGCTCTACGCCGCCAGTACGCGCTAAATAGTCTTTCTACTCGACACCCGATTCCTTGAAGCTGCGCACTTATCCGTACAGTGGACAATTTTCCAATGGACGAGGTGCGTGCTGAGATCGATGAGTGACCAAATCGGCCTACATAAATGCAAATGGCGGCCATATAGAATAAATTGTTTAAATATTGTTACCTAAACAATCAATTAAGATATGCGTATACCAGTATTTATAAGTATTTAGCTCTTTTGGTGTACACCTTATACAAGCTCTTCTGGTCTAAGGAAGCATGAGTTAACAACTTCGATAATCTTGTTAATAAATATTTGAAAAGATGTCACATTTGCATTCTCCTAGATATAATATAATTAAAATATGTTGAATAACAATCAAATAACTCAAAACAATGCTATATTCAACGATTAGACAGTTATTTATTATTAATTAACACTCGTAATAGTTCGGTGTTTACCGTCAAACGAATAGCTAAGGTTATGGCCATAGTAGGTAGTTACGTGAAAAGTTAAGCTAAAGATATTAATTTAAAAGCTTAAATGTTAATTGCAGCAGCCATAGTAAATCCCAAACGAAATTAATAAAACAGGTTAGGTGACTCTTTGTGCTCCTCGCTTAGTTTTAGCTTTTCGTGCAGTTGTACGCAGTCTTAACTCCGCTTTTCGAAAAGCTTTTATATCGGTTAGCTCAGCTCTTCATGTAGATATACGCAGCCTTAACTTTGCTTTCGAAAAGCGCACAGCTCACGGAATTTTGTGTTCTTTTGAGAAAATGTAAATGGAATCTAATCTTATTGAACTCATTACCAAAAGGTCTTTTAGAACCAACTGATCATTCAGTTTCAACAAATCTCGAAAGGCGTACAGCGACCGGAATTTTGTGTTCTTTTGAGAAAATGTAGATCGAATCTTATCTTGTTACACTCATTGTCAAAATGTCTTTTAGAACCAATCGACCATTTAGTTTCAAAAACTCTTACTATTCAAAATAAATCTTCTAGTGCTGTATTGAGCAATAAGATCATCCACTGCTGTATCAATGTTGGCGAATGTATCCGCTGAATGAAAATTTAATAAAGCATATTCAATGAAAAGAGGGACATAGACTGAGAAGAAAACAAAATTACATGTTACCCCTTAGTTAAGAGTGGCAGCATTCTATCCTAATGCTTAAAGTTTGAATTTAAGATCAGCTGTCAGTGTGACAGTTACTACAATGCTGAGCATACTAACAGATTGGTGATAAATGGAACCTCATAGCTCCAGTACAAGCACGATGAAGGATATACGGGCTAAGACAGAACTTATTCGGAAATGTATTTATTCCGGTGAATTGTGATAAGAGAAATTAATTGTGGAACGTAAATTGTGGAACGTAAATGCGTTAGTCGTTAATAGACGACTGATTTTATGGACAACGCTATTCGGTATATGTAGGTAACTAGTTTTTAATACGAAAAGATGGTTCAGTGAATAAATCACTGAGTAGTCACTTGGTAATTTCCTTAAAGATTAAATTTTTAATTTCTAATCTAAGTCGCAAATACTGCATCTAGAGTGCACACAAATTTTGCATTGCGAATGTAATTTACTTCATGTAATAATTTTCTTGTGAGTAACTTATTTATTTCCTCTATTACGAAACTCGACTGTTAACGATATTGCATTCGCTTCACTTCCTCATTGCACATGGAACCCAGTCAATCTATTGACAAGCCAAATATTTCATCATCATCGTAACTACACAAAACATCAAAGCTAAAAGTCTACACTGACTGTCGTTGGATACAAGAAGACCCCAATTCGCTATCGTGTATGTAACCGTATACTGACCTATTTACCTAATCCAATTATTCACAATACCTACCTACTATAGTGCTGTACATTCTACCATCGAAAAGTTACCCACCGCCGTCAGTGAGCCAGCGCCTTCATCATCCTTTAGTAGCCTTGAAGTTGACGTTGCCTTTGCAACGTTGATTGCAAGTAAAACTATCATCAATAGGGGGCGACGACGACGGGTGACAGGAAGGGTGGGAGGTTGTATGATATGATAACATAGTCTACCCCCACCCGGATTCTTGGAACTCCTCGGCAACAACACATGACGGCGAACAGCTGAGTTTGTTTGCGCATGTAGAGGTGGTGTTTGGCGAGAAAAGCTTCTCTGAACTCTTCTCCTC
Organism: Pocota personata; assembly: GCA_963082735.1. NCBI lineage: Eukaryota > Metazoa > Arthropoda > Insecta > Diptera > Syrphidae > Pocota > Pocota personata. The sequence goes on along the minus strand of OY720431.1, from coordinate 32,349,083 downwards.
TCTGTGCAGCTTGCTGTGTGTTGCACGGCATTGGTGGGTATATAAACGCCGGCTGTTGTTGTGTGGTATCATGAAGCTCTTTTTTGTTGTTGTGCTGTTTCTCAAAATCATTCCATCGTTCGAGTAGTGAAATAGTATCTCAGATGCTTTATAATAGAGTCAAACTGGTAGTTTTTTTTTTTTTTTTTTTGTTAAGCATGCAACATATGGATGTTGTTTGGTTCGCGTACCGTGTACGTATATAATGCTTGACACGACCTTGAGCTAAATTTCTAACCAATATAATGGTGGTTGATGAAAGTGGGGTGAGGGGGTAGGAGTGGCGCAGCGGGCGAATATCGAGAGTGTGCCGGTAAAATGTGCATTAATGAGTTAATGAGTACTCTTATAGAGACCGTATAAAAAAAATCAAAAACAATCTCTGGGGAATAAAGTTTTGAGATACATATGCATGCATGGAGGTATTTAACTGTGATACAGGTTAAATGTTGAAAATTTCAAAATGAAGCGGGAATTCTTCCTAATTCTTTGATAGTGATCAGATCAGAAAGTTCTTAGCCCTCACTCCTAATTATTAGAGTAGCAAAAGGAACTATTGTGGCTTATTTGAAATTGTATCTCCATATCTTTCTTTCTCAGGATTTGCTACATTCCTCATTTCAAGATTTGTCTGACCAACGAAAACTATAATATTCGTCTTAAGCATCTGTTGGCGAGGTCTTACATTCCCGTGTGGCTGGCCGATACTATATTCACCAACTTATCACTTATCACTTATCAACTTATCCAAATTTTTGTTAAATTTCTGTTTACACCGAACAGGAAATCGATAATTATTGGATTGAAAAATGATAACCTAGGCTGTTATGATAAATTTGTGTTCGTTTCGTTTCCCCAAAAATTTATAAATAAAATAAAAAAATTAAATTTAAAGTTTTAGCAGCTCGAAAAAGTTACAAACCTTCATGGTTTTATGTGGATGAAGCCCCCTCCTTTGAAAGTTATGTTAGGTTCGAGTGGTTGGCATTATACCTAGGTATGTGCGAACACCACCTGATCTTGAAATTTCTTATCATTTTCATTTGGCTAAAAATTGATAATTTTCAAGTGATAAGTGAGGAAAACTTGGTTAACTAAATAACAAGTTGATAAGTGATGACTGAAAAGTTGATGTAATTATTCAAAATGGCCATCAGCTGGTTTCAGACGGACTCGGATTACCGTTTCCGGCAAGCAACTCATTGAAAAGATTTCTTAAATGAGTCTTTAGAGCGAAATTATGCGGGAAACTAAGATGCTTTGTTGGACTACATAAGAGTAGGCAAACTCACGTCCAGAGTAACAGTTGGTGATAAAGTCAAGGCTCAGAACAGTGTACTTGCACACTTGAATTGAAGTGGCTTGGGCGGAAGAAATCGGGTTTATTCGCAGCCATCGGGCTAGTTGTAAACACACTAAGAAGTGGGCTATCGAGTGCATAAAACTCCTCAAGTAAGAGATTAAATTCGCAAGGCCAGGCCCCGTACTGGACTGTAAGCGTCAACATATTTATTATATATCACCTGAGAAAATTTCTGGTCAAAGTATCAAGGTCGACGACGAATCGATGACAACTGGACGATTTGTGTATGAAAATGGTGGGCAATCTGGGGACGACGTAACGACGATAAAATGGATAATAAAATCATTTTTTTTTTTTTATAATCTGCGCGTGCCAAAGGGAATATTAATACCCTTTAATTGTTTCAGGTCACAGGCGTCAGGGAAAGGTGGAAGAGGAACAGAGGAGGTATCTATGCACGTTGACTTTGAATGTTTGAAGGTTGTAGTGATGGGGAAATACAGAGCCTGGTAGATCATTCCACATTCGTGTTGTTCGGCTTATAAATGAATCCCTATATTTGACAGTACGACCGAAGTTTGGCTTTAGGGTAAACTGATGTGCATTCGAAGCATGTCGCGTATTGCGGGTGAAATTTTGAAGGGGAGGAATGCAACTGGCTATTTCGCTGGAGCATTTCTTGTGGAAAAAACGATAAAACAGGGAGAGACAGGAGACATTTCTCCGATGTTCTAGTGAATGAATGGAATTTACAATGTCTCTATCACCTATAAGTTTTAACGCCCGATTTTGTACCCTATCAAGAATGTGCAGAAAGGTCTTGGGTGCACCAGACCAAATATGGGCGTTATATTCCAGCTTAGGTTGAATGCCTTATAAATTGAGGCTAGATCAGACGGGGTAAAATATTTCTTGCACCGTTTAAGGAATCCTAGACATTTTGCAGCATTTTTGGCGACCTCGAATATGTGATCATTCCATCGAAGATGGTTATTAATACACATACCGAGAATGGCAAGTCTTTCGGTTTCAATGATGCAAGTACCATCCATGGATAATGGTTGAGGGTTTTGGTTTCGCTTGAGAGACAGAAGACAGCATTGAGTTTTGGAAGCATTAAATTCCACTCTGTTGGTTGAACCCCATTTAATTATGCTGTCCAGGTCGGAATTTAATGTGTTTAACATACGTTGCCGTTCCCCTTCTATGGCCGAAGAGCAAGGACGTGAGTTAGGGAACGAATATGACAAACTGAGGGTACTGTCATCAGCGAAGGAATGGATTGGATTAGAAGTTGCAGACAAGAGATCATCTATAAAAATAAGAAAGAGAGTCGGAGACAAAACAGAGCCTTGGGGAACACCAGCATTTATTTGGTGAATTGCAGACTTGAAGCCGTCCAAAACAACTTGTATTGAACGCCCCGAAAAGTAATTTCTAATCCATTGAAGAAGAGACTCATCGATGCCATATGCACGCATTTTCGACAAAAGAGCCTGATGCCAAACTCTGTCAAATGCCTTTGAAATATCAAGCGCAACCATCTTGGTTTCGCCGAAGTGATGGAGAGACTGGTTCCATTTTTCGGTGAGATATGCCATCAAATCACCAGTGGACCTGTTGCTACGAAAACCATACTGCATACTGGTCATTAAGGAGTTTTCGTGAATCGAGATATTTCATAAGCTGACGATTTATCAGCGTTTCCATGACCTTGGAAAGAAGGGACGTAAGTGCAAATGCAATTTGCTTCATCTAACCCACTTGGAATGGATTACATTCAACTGGCCGTACCGTCAAACTGGTTGACACATGGTGTCTTAGCTAACTACGTTTCTAAAGATTCACAGGAGTCGCGTGTCATTTGCGTTCAAGAAAGTTGGCTACAGCGGAATTCCATCTAGGAACCTTCCTTTTCGGCATTCAGAGTTTTTAGCATAGGGTTCCGCTTAACATCGGTCGTGTGTCGTTACTGATGAAATTCTAAAAGTCCTGACAAAAGATAAAATTCAACATGACGGCTTTCGCTGATGTTTTCATCCCAGTTTTAGGAAAATTTTTGTTTGTAAATTAATGGTCGACTTTTCGAGGCCAACTCTTTAAAGACAAAGATGGTGCACTATGCACTAGGAAAAGACTATTCCCCTCATTCAAATTTGCAAGAATCGGTGATATTGACTTGCAGATTACGAGGACAAAATTATACATTTCTTTACCCACTTTATGTTTACGGTTCCTAATCTATAGCACTCTATAAAAAAAAAAAAAACCTTTTCAAAATTCCACCGTAACAGAATTATGTAAACGAAACACAGTTGATAAATACGGAAATTTATTTCATATCTACACCTTAAAGAGAATTTTGTATATTTCGATTCAAGCCATATCTCTAAAAGTGTTTGCTAAAAATAGACTGGTAAACATGTCATTTTTATTTTTGAATAAATAACATTGCAATAGTTGCTTATCGCTGTTATTGTTCGAGTGCATGTCATTTTGAGTTTGTTTGCACTAGCAGGTATACAATGACTTTAAATTTATGAAATAATATTACGAAATACAAGGTCATAAGCTTCAACTTATATTTTAATTGAATCCTAGTTTTATTTTAAGAAAAAATTTAATACAATATTCCAGCGTCATAAGACAGACATTTGACTTGCCTAAACTTTCCATTTAAGTCTTCACAAATAAGTGACGGCGTTGCACTCACAGGTGTCTGTCACAATTGTATTTAGATTCAAGTGCATTTAGAGCGACCCCCAATATAATGAATGTTTAATTTAAATTTAAAAACTGATTCCGTCGACGACAATCATGGTAATAACTCCTCGTCGTCATGACGTGTCGAGTAGATACTTTCAAAGTACCTAAAATGCAACGCAAATGTGATCACCAAATTCGGTGACAAATTTTACCCGGTGGTCAGGTGAGCGGTATTGTCCTTTTTAGGTCATTTAACGCAATTAAACGGACATTGTCGTCGCGTACCGGCGACACACATTTCTTTCGAATTTACCAAAACAGCAGCACACGATTATCGTGTCAGCGTTGAGAGTGTTGGTGTTGATTTATTCGGATTTCTTAATTTTCAAAAGTTTTCATTGGAAGTGAAGGTGACATGTATTTCTTGTGAGATTCTAAATGGTAAACAGAATTATTTTCTTGTTTATGATTATAATTTTCTGATAAAGTCGCAATTGATCATGTGAAGTTTAAAAATAGATTATTTAGTGAGGTGTTTTATATTTTATAAAGGTTATGAAGTCAGGTCAAGTTGTTATTTATTTGGGGGATTAAACCCCGCGACATTCCAAGGCGAACACGAACTAGAGCACGAACGCGATCGCGAACTATGACGCACACCAGATAGCGTGTAGTAAACAGAAATCTCTGTTAGCGTTCGTGTTCGCCTTGGTGTGTGGAGGGATGAAGAAATCTACAGAGAAGAGCTTTGAGTAGTTTTTTTTTTTTTTTTTGTCGTCACTAAAGTACTCTACACCGTTGTGTACTTTAGTCTCCAATTTGAATAGAGAAAACTCCTTTAATAAAGTGTGGCATGTTGGCATTCGCTGAAGCTTCTAAACCGTCGTTTCATCATGAAACGTCATGGTCATGGTCATGGTCCAATGACGTCAGTTAAAACCCAGAACGAGTCAAACCTGGCCAGCAAGAAACTGAGAAATGTATCTCAGGTCCCCTTAACCGATTTAAATGAAATTTTGGCTTCAACAAAAGTACATACATATTATAAATTGCCTTTGAACGTTATGCTGACGATGAGCAATAAGCACAATTAATTTGTTTTCCTGATCTAGAACAAGCAAATTATTTTTATTCAGCGAGTGCACTGAAATACCTCCATTAATTTGCTGCAGTAAAATGTACTCTTCAGCAAGTGCACGCTATCAGTGATCCCCTCGAATTATGCCTTTAAATCAATGTACAATATTTAAAGCAACCTTTTACTGCAGATAAAGCCCATAACAAGCTGTGCTGTATATAGAGTTACAAAAAATACGCCTATTATACGGATCCAGTACTTGGAATATTATCACCAGTGTCACTAGAAAGCCACATGAGGTTAGTTGTTAATTTCAAATACAAAGAACCTATGTAAGCAACAGTGGATCGGTCACACTTTTCGAAAGGGAGGCAGTTTCAAAACTAATTACGCAATGCAATGGAACTCGCTGTAACAATATAGTAGAAGAGTCTGTAAACGATTTCTCCGTTCACAGACGGAAAAAGAGGATTCATGTTTTTCATGGAAAACTAGATTCAAACGAGACAATTATTATTATTATCTTTAGAAATGTACAAAAATGGAGGTGCAAACTCTTCGAGAAATTTATTTATTATTTATAGAAATGTTTGCGACAAACTATAAGTCGTAAAGACAAACTGTTTTCAAGCAGTTGGAGAGCAAATAGAAGACGTTACAGCAGAAATCCGAATCCATTTAAATTCAAGATGGTAACGATATGGCGGCCCAATGTTTTTGGCGGAAATATTGTTTAAATGGGAATCTATAATTCAAAATGACGTATTCAGTATGGAGATCCGTCCAATTTCGACTAAAATTTGATACCTGGTTCAAAATGACGGACCAGTGTCCGTACAAATGAGCATATTCCTTATCTGCAGACTGTACTTACACCTCTTTCAACATCAATTTACTCTTTTACAACGTTTCTTAAAAAAAATCGATTCCCCAAGTGCACAATCCTCAAACCAATTGAAAACGATTCAGCAATCCAAACCAAAACAAAAATCTTTATAATCCAAAAACTGTCGTCTGCCATTCCTATCACAGCTAAATTCTACATAACATACAAGCCAAAAGAAAAAGACAGGAAAAAAGGGAAATAAATCCGGTGCCGTGCTGATGATAGTGGTACTAGTTGAATGAAAATTTATGAATTTATGCTTTTTGCTCAGCTTCAGGAGAACATAAACAGGCAAGCTCAAAATCTTCTCTTAAAAAAATAAAAAATTGAAATCGTTTTTATAAACGTTTCGAACGGTAGTACTTAATAATTTTTCCGTGCGGAGTAAATTCATGATAATTGGTCAACTTACACCAAATGGATCCGGATATTTAACTACACTAAACCTTCTCTGAAAATCTACCTAATCAAGCAAGGAAACCACATTGAAATCGGTACAGCGGTTTTTCAGTTACAGCGCTACAACGCGTAAAACTGAGCAGCATGTCATTTAATTTAATGCCTGTAAAATCGGTTCAGTATTTTACGAGTTTACCGAGTTCATATCCACAAACAGGTAGACCTAATGTCTTGAAATTTGACATTATAATATTAGAATAGTATCAGGTAATGGTTTCGATTTCAAACACAGTATTACTTTCGAATAACTTGATAAAACTCTGTGGGCACAAGTGCTAGTGTACCTGCCTATGAAATTAAAACATTTACGTACTATGTTTGGCATTTCACTCCTTGAGAAGGTCACAACATTGCCAGACGTATTCGTGTCAACTGTATCTATTTCACCAAATTACATTGTTCACATTAGGTAGATGCTTTTTATTTTGACAACTACTGTCTGTGTGTCTTGTATGCTTCTAATCAATTATTGATCTTCCACTTTACTGCTTGTTGTTGCTGTTTGTTTTCTCTGTTTTCTCATTTAAACAAATAAATAATAAGTATCTACATGTGAACGACACTTGTATTTGTAGCAACAAAACAAATATACACACATATGTATCAAGTCAAGACGGTTGTGTGCCTAACGTGGCCCGTGTCACGTGTCATATGAATAGGTTTATTACTGTATAATAAGCCAGTCGTCCTACGTTTCTTGTATCCTTTACTATCTTTCATGGGAAAATGAAAATTGTTTTAGATCTAAATTCAGAAGTATAGCCAAGGAAAATGGAATGAAAATGTGTGCTGCGCATTAAATATCTTCATCATCATCATCAGCACAAAACAACATAAATAAATAGCCATGAACCACACAAACAACCTAAAGCTGACTTGGGCAGGTTATTGACGATGGAGAGAGGCGAAAGGCAGATGTGAGGCGCTGACGACGACTACAACCGAGATGGCAACGACGGCTACGGGTGAAGTAAATGACAATGAACTGTGGTTGTATTTTTTTTTTTTTTTTCTATCAGAAAGAAACTTCATCGAAAACGGTTGATGAACCCTGGGAACTGTGAGTGAGCAAAGGATTCGTTTTTGGTTAAAAATATTCTTGGTTTCGAAGAAATTCGATATTTTTTCTTCTTGGAGCAGGTGAGGGTGGTGGTTTATTAGATGAGTGGTTGTACTTGAACACGTTCTGTTTTTTTTTTTTTTTGTTTTGTTTTTTTGTGACCCCGAAGTTTTCATGTTTTCGACTTTCTTAAAGGATGGGTTAAAATGTAGGTACATATTGTTCTCCGTGAAGTGTAGATTGTTAATGAAATTGACTATGATTGAGGGATCAGTAGAGTAAGGATTTGACAAAGGAAAAGCATCGCAATAGAACCAATATAATGGGGCGTAAAAGTAAAAAGTGCTCTAGGCTTAAAGAGGGTAAACAGAAATTGTGTAGGCGGAATATCAAAAATAAGGTTCATTAATACCAAAGCGAAAGTGTAAATAAATATTCCTAAGAATATAATTAGTCTAAAATGCCCTAAGCTGTCGAACAATAACGTGTTTTTGTATTATTTTCCAAGGCTAAGAGACGAGAAGACACGAAGGTGAGGCTTCTTCAAAACTCTTCGGAAGCTGGGACTAAAATAACTTGACCCTTTGGAGAGGTGGGCGAATAGACTAGATGATATTCTATTATGTTAAGTAGTTGAACTATTGGATAGGAACAAGCACATTGGTACTTTGAAAATTCCAGATCGACTGTGGGGCCAGCAACTGGAAACAAAATCTATACCAACGGCATGCAATGGCTCGCATGGAAAGAATAAGGACTACAATAGAATTCTGGAACTCTCTCAAAACTCCACGTTCCTCCGACTGTAACGCGAATTCATGTGACTAGCCAAAATACTACTACTACTACGTAGAAGTATACAAGAAACACTGACTTGCTCTATTCTGGAAAACCATCATCGAAACCTTTAAATAACCTAACATTGGCACCCCGACAAAAGCCAAAATAGGATGAGGAAGAAAAGTAGAAACTTTTTTTAGTCAACTAAAGATTCAACGATACATAATTTATGTCAATAAATGTTTCATGCATTCAAAATATCTCGTGGATACACCAGATTCCAATGGTTAAGTACTACTTTGAACATCTCATCAGAATGCGGGAACTCCGGGTACAAATAGTAACAGTCACGCCCCCTTTCTTCTAAACAAATGTGGTAACAACAGTTTTCTCTTCAGATTTTGGTTAAAACTTAAAAAAAACATACAGGAATATTATAATCCGTCTGGAAAGGAAAGCATGCTACACTATCCTATCTTCTTTCTCAGCCCTAATAAAGTTGGCGTGGTGTTGCGAAATTTTAGAACCATATCCAACGACGTCTTTCTATTCAGAAGAATATCCACGATTTTCAAAAAAAATATATCAGAAAACTGTTAGGTCCATGGATTCTGATGAGATATTCACAATAAGACTTAATCATCACCATAAATAGCTTTGAGGAAGCAGTAAATGTTTTTTTTAAGAAAACGCCCCCAAAAAGTAGGCGTAGTTATGTGACGAAACGTAGGGAAGGTCAACGTCTACATATTGAAGAAAAATGAAATTTTTTTTTAAAAGTGGGCGGGTCTGTTCTTCACATCAAACTTCACATTCCTAGCTGAAAAGGTAGGGTCCAAAAAGTGTTGACATACGGACAGATGGACGGATATGGCTAAATCGACATAACTTTTGATGCTGCTCACAAATACTCGTATATATACTTTTGGGGGTCTACCGTTATTAATTTTCTGTGTTAGCGAACTGATTTTAATGAAACTTATATTATTAGTTTGTAAATTTTTCCATGAATTTCATTTGTGCGAGACGAGAGTTAATTAGTATTCAACAAATTGAAATTACTTGACCTTAGCTACTTATTTGACCGCGTCTGAAACTAAACTTTTGTAACTGAATAACCTTTATTTACTTATTGACAAAAATTCACAGCTTTGGCTCGCAAGCAATTCGAAGAAGCCAATGAACGGATTAAATGTCAAACAAACAATATGAAGGGATTTTCACGATTTCTATTGAACTTATTCTCTCAGCAAAGAGCAAATGATATTGTTGAACCTGTTTACTATACCGGCCAGGGTCAATGAATTGAAAATTGACACGTTGTTAGAACTTGACATTGAGGTACAAAAATTAATACTTATAGCTACACTCAACACAAAATAGATATTCATATTATCATATTTATAACCTTCTGTAGCTTTCCATTAAAATACTAAATATATCTGGTAATTAATACGATTTTTAAACATTTATAGCAGAAAACAGTAAAACTGAAACATGACACTGCAATGTGTGCTCCCCCTTAAAGGTTGGCAGCTGTTACTCTTGAGTTGGGCTACGATTTCAACGAAAAAAGCTTTTTGTCATATCAAATTGATTCGATTTGGACTTCTTTTGTTTTTCGCAAATTATAGCTTTGGCTTAATTTATCTTAACCTTGCCACACACACAAAAAAAAAATTCAATCTAAAAAGAAAAAAAAATGTATTTCTTGCTAAACAGCATGCTAAACAGAAAAAAAAAAGGTTTGCAACGTTGCAACGTTTAAATTGGTCTAATCGTAATGCTGGCCTCCCCCCATGGAAATGTGATTCGGATTCAGATTTGGATTCGCACGTTTTCACTTTCTTGGCGTTGTTGATTGGCATTACTCATTGTTAGTGGCGGGGATTTTTTTTTTCTAGCCACCGCACATGAATCATAAATTAAATGAGTTTGTGCTTGGCATTCAATAAGTAGTTAAGGACTTTATTGCTTGCTCGCTGTTATCTTTAGGTAGTTTGCTTACAAAATTTCACAAAGTTGTTTTTATTTTGAAGCAACAGCGTAGGCAATAAATAAACGGAATCTAATAAACCAGTGTATCTGAAAACCTGATACATTGGGAATCTCCAGTTGACGTCATTAGCTGAGATTCTATTGCTTCTGACGTTGGGAATGTGTCAACAAAAATTATATTATAAACAATTGACAGAGTCAAATCGACTATAAAATTTTATAGTAGGTACTGTGCACTCAGGATACAAATTACGGAAACCAACGGTAGAGATGCTTTAAGGCTGCTGACGATCTACATATGTAGATGGCAAAAAATATTTAAATTAGCGGAAGATAATTATGGCTAACTAACGATAAACGTTACGTACTGTCATTTGGCAAAATAACAAAAATATGGAGAGTCTCCATAAAGCTTTGCACGCCCAGTGGTTAAACACGTTCAACAGATGACTTGCCAACTTTCCAAATCCATACTACATATTAACACGAAAGCTTAAAATGACCATTCAATTGGAAATTTTTGTTTTGATTTTTCCGTTGTCCATCCCCCAAAACAATATCAAAATGTGTACACAATAATAAAAAAATATCTCTCCACTGGCGAAAGAGAAAAGTATAATAAAACTCATTCATCCTATTGTCGGTGTTTCAGCGCATGATGCGGAGACGAACACCCAGGTTCAACAGGTGGCTGTAATTAGAGGCAGTAGGCAGGCAGAGTAGCCAACAAGATATACCCCCACACCATAAGACGTTCTCAATTCATTTTTTGATATACCCTCAACTAGCCCCCCATTGACTATGTATAGACGGGTGTAGTGCAAAAATAGAATATTTTCAGCGCCGCCACCACCCTGCGATATATGGGTGGGTTTCCATCAAATTCAAAGTATTTTGGTAATTCTCGATTGCATAGGAAAGAATGAACGGCGAAACAGATAGTATATATGGTTGTGGCTGGTGGCAGAAGCAGCTATCAGTCCCCCGGTGAAAGATGATAAATAGGGAACATTTTATTCTATTTTTATCGTTTTTGTGTACACTTCTGCGCTTGGCGGTTGTGACGTATAGAACGAGGGCCATTCTTCTCATATGCTGCATGTGATGATGTTACGAACATGGCTCTGGCCTAGAGTACTTAACTATACCTTCATATATGGGGTTTACATTAGTTGTTCTTTTTGTTCTTTAGCACACATTTGGAATATGTAATTTTAAATTACTAAATCTTACATTTTGTTGTGATTTGTGTTAACATTAGGAACACGTGTATTCTTATGTAAATTTAATGCAATTAAGATAAATTATAGACCGTTAAAGTGTATTGCTTACATTTCAAGCTGTCAGATGTGACATTGTAAATGTCAAAACTCTTAATATAAAACTCCATAAAAATGTGACAGATGATGTGTACATTAAACTTTGCACTTAAATATACAAATTAATATTAAATATAATAAAATTATGATCACCATTTAATGGGTGACTTTTCATTAAGAATTTTATTTTTTTGAATGCTAATAACCTAAATTGTTTTGACACTTTTCAAGGTTTTGTGTACGGCGCTCATTACGATGAACTGTGAACAAAAGCAATGAATCTTTATTAATATTTTTAGTTTTTTTTTTTGATTATCAGAAACTGTCAAGGAACAGTGAGAGCAACGCACTAGAAAACGCAATTACTGACGAAATAGGGTACTGAATTAATGTCTCAGCGTTTGACTAGTTTTACTAAAACTGTGTAGGATACAGCATGACATGGTTTTAAGAATCCTATCCGGAAATTATATTTTCTTTGAAAGCCTTCGATAAATACGAAAAGGTGTGCAACTTCAATTAATATTTTCAATGTATCGTGATGGGTCCAACATTCTGTCCAGCGTGATAGTACAGCTTTATTACTGTTTCAACGTAACCTTGATGGATATTTTTAGAGAATAGAATATTCACTATGATAGTTACCTACTTAACTTCAAATCAATGTATCCCAACCAGTGAACTTCGAGGTTACAGCAATTACTCAGAACTTATGAATCAACAACGGCAAATGGCTCAGTAGCTAAGTGCGTGATCACTGAGGGGAGACTCAAGGCTCGAGAATTTATTCATGGGTGATCAAAATTGATTTGAAAATTATCTGACAATACCATACAAGCCTGCATGGAGATGCAGACGTAGTATACCCTGCGCTTTATATGCAATGATAATGAGAACTGGATGTATGATCAACCTTAGAATCGTAGCTTTGGCCAATAGAAACAATCAGATCACAAGAAAGAAAAACCCATGGGAAAGTGCTAAGATTGACTTGCGTAGCACGGCAAAGGTAGACGTTATGTCGTACAGCGGCTTTGGAGGTGATGTAACACATTTACACTTCATAATTAAGGGAACCACTGGAGAAGCAATCATAATTATCGTAAAAGAGGGTACCTAATAGAGAAAGAACGGCTAAAATAATGAGACTTGCTTTCCAAAGTCACAAGCAGGTTTCTTAAGATCTGGAAAGCGGAGACACCTACTACGTCTGACACCTAAACTGCCATTGCACTCTTACGCGTTCAGCTCGAAAAAAAAAAATGGTTTGAAAGTGCTTAGTATTCAAGATGAACTGTCGGAGAAATGGTTCCAAAAGAAGAATGGTTCTTGCGAACATCTGAATCAGCTAATATAACTAAATAGGCTGTCACGGAAATGTAAGGTGTGAAAGAAAGGAAGGCAGTAACCGTGATAGATGGCTTACGAACGAGCATGAGATTGAGGATAAAAACTATTCTCCTAAGCAGACCACACACTAAGGGCCAGAAAGCCTTAAGACATCTCTTTCTATATGTATAGAGCGAAAATTATGAGGTACATGTTCAAGGTTCTGATAACGATCAACATTTGATCGGTGAAAAATTTATCGAAACATTTTTCTTCCGATCACAGTCAATAATTTGATCGATCGAATTTGAAATAATCGTTTCGTTCATTTCAGATCTATCAATTCGATCTGAACTGATCGATTGGGAATGTAAACTTTGATATCAATATGATTGATCAGAAAATAAACTTCGATCAGTATCGAAAACGAAGACCGAAAAAAAGGGACTCTAAAGTTAATAGCAAACTTCTGGCCAAACGTTGAAGTTTATGCATTTTGCTTTCTATTTCTAAACCTATCCCGCACAAATTCCCATAAATATATAGTTCCGCCCTAAAGATAAATTTAAATTACAAACATGTTCTACTTACATTTCGTGTGCACTGTAGTGACTTCCTCGATCTCACGCTGCAACTGCTCATTGTCGGCATTAGCTGTGCCATCGGTCACTGCAACGCATTCAACCTCTGACCCACTCTCCGCACGATCATCAACTTGATGATGGTGCTGCGGCTGGTGGTGCTGCTGATGATGATTGCTACCGTTACTCAATGTACCATCATCGGTACCCACTGGACTGCCACTGCTGCCGCTCATCGGTTGATGATGCGTTTGGCCGTTTTTCAAATTCTTCTTCATCACAGCCTCGTCTTCACTTTCACTGTCGTTCACTTCGACAATCTCATCGCTCTGTATGATTGTTGTAGCACCATTTGCGCGTTGCGTCGTCGCCGTCGACGCTGTTGTCGTTGTAGCCACCGTCACCGCCGAGGCTGACGTTGTGAAATGCTTCTTCTGATTATGGTCCGTAATTATTTGATTTTGGTGATGATGATGATGTTGAACACCATCATAGTGCTTTGTATTATTATTGTTGTTGTTCAAGTGACGTTTATTGTTGGCAGTTGTTGGCCGCTTTTTGGTTGTCTGCTGATAGTTGTTGTCATCGGCGTTTGTTGCTGTCATTAGATCCATTTGTTTCTTTTGCTTTTTATTTTGCAATTGCTTTGATCCGCCACCTCCACCTACTAGATGATGATGTCGATGTTTATCATCATCCGATGACAATCTTTGACGTTTCGCCGACGATGGTGGCGGTGGTGAATCATCACTACCATTCATTCGAGCAAAGTCTAGGACAGGATTGCCTTCGTAATAACCGCTTTCATGATCCGGTTGGCGGCGAGTCGCCATCTTTTTCATATTCGAAACGTTATACGCGACAGTAGCGCCAGTACGCGTCGAAGTAAATTGCCGACTCATGATCGCGTTGTGTCAAAATATACGCGCGCGTTAATACTTTGACAGATGAGTTGAAAAACTTAACCTTGCTTACTAAAACACCGTTAGATCTAGAAATATTTCACTGACACGACGTTCGTTACCACCACATTGTCACACGATTTTTTTTGTTTAACGATTTTTTATTTTTTCACTTCCCGTGGAAAAAACTCACTTCAAAACTACAAGGCAACAGGAGATAACAATAACGAATAATTCTCAAAAAAAAAAAAAAAAAAAGGAAGAAACCAAAGTAGATAACCTTAAAACCGAAACAATGATCGATAAATAACACCGATTTTAATTGAGAATCAAAATAGGAAAATTGATTTCAAACAGCTGTCAACTGGGACCCGCCATTTCTTATCGACTTAAAGCTGAAGTAATCGCATCTGAAAATAGACAAAAAACAAAAGGAATATATAAATTAAATTGCAAATAAGTATAATACATCGTAATATCAACGCCAGTATAACAAGTCACACGCCACACGTCAAGCAAACAAAAAATGGGGTCACATACTTTTTCACCCAATTGGGTCACATACGCAACTCACCTACCACATTGGGTCGTGTCAAACAGAAAACATAGTGAACTGTCACTTTACGCGATCACTGTCATTAAACATGAACTAAATGTGAATACCATGCAAAAAGAAGACAAATAAACAACAACGCAGAACTAGCAAGAAATTGCTTTAGATAGCATTTTCGTCAGCGAAAATAGATTCAAAATGGATTTCAAGAAAAATTCAAATAAAAAATAAACAAATGACAGCACTTCAAGTCGATTGGCAAGAAAAACCACGAGCGACAAGTGAAGCTTTACCGCGTAAGAGGCGAACGAAGCTTTTTTGTTGCTACTTGTTTTCGAAGCGGCCATATTTTTTTTTTTTATTTTACGCCATTCTACACGTTTCTCGATCCCGTCCCGATGCGCATTTGGATGAAGCTGAAGCGTATAGAGGAATGTATACGTAGAGAGAAACTTTCGCTTCGTGGAAACGTTAATAATTGGTTTTTAAGATGTTATAAGACGAAGGAGAATAATTATTATTCAGGGTATTATGAAAGTATACTACACATGTTGGTATGTATGTATACGTTCAATTGACACTGAAGCAGCGAGGCGGTGTATAACCTTGTGCTCACATTTTGATAAATTTCTATGGAAACATTTCAACTATTACGGCTCATTAATTGATCAAAATATCATATTTATTCGGTCGATACATGTCGTGATTCGAAGGTGCTTTCACAATAACTTAAACGCTTGTAAATGATAATAAATTCATTTGAGTTATGAAAGAGAACAGGACAGAAAAGGATAAGTAACGAGTAACGAATAGATACGAGTATTTCCTCCTGAACTTAAACGGGTTGAAATAATTTCTTGTAGCAAAGATTTATGTCATTTCTTCGAGGAAAAAACTTATAAACTGTTAAATGCACAAGATTGAGAGAGAAATCTTTCAAATAGTGCCAAAGTGAGGCAAAAATACACGAATTCATTTCGAACGAAACCGTAAAACAGTGTTAAAGTATCACTAAACGTTGTTGTTGTTTTATTGTACTGGGGTAGTTATCAAACTTACAACTTTGCAAATTTTCTTTTTGCTATCAGCTCTTTCTATTTGACGTTTACAAGTGTACGAGTATGTGCCAGAAGAAATTTTTCGAGCACATTGAAGGAGAGAGATATTAGTATAATCGCTACTCGTTATTTCTCTTCTTTCTTTTTTTTGTCATTTTTGACAAGTAAACGAATGCATTTTGGGCTGAAAGCGGGGTAAGATATGGTCCGGTGACTTTTTTCAATATTTTTGAAGAACTGTGTGCCAGATTTGTTTAATTTACCGCTTATCTGCTCATAAGTTTACATACCCTTCATTTTTTTAAAAAAAATTTTCTTTTTGCTGTTTTGTTCAAGAAACTTTAAAAAAAAAAATATTTTATATATTTTTGGACTCCTAGTTCAAGCGTGTGACAGACACACGGACAGGCAAACAGACAGACACCGTGTTGAATCCATTAATGTTCCGTTTATACTATTCTGGTACGGAACACTAAAACCTAGACAAACCTTTGTGGCTATCCAGGAGCGATTTTGTTACAGCAGAAACCCAATATTCTTTGCTACTACTAAACAGATTCTTCATTCGCATACTAACCAGACACTGTGAAATTGGAGCAAATGCCAAACTTGGACCAACGATATCTGCAGAAGTTGCGGGCACGAAAGGAGAATACGTTTTCAAAAAATTAAGGAAGTGAAGAGTTGAACCTCCTCACCTAACCTAATCTAACTTTTCTTACATTTATAGGACACAAACTTGCGTTACTTAATACGCAGAGGAAAATCTTTAAGAAATAACAACTTGAGCTTTTAGTACCTTTCTATTTCGCATCAACAAGGAGAAACATAATTCGTCCTGTCGTCTATTAATTTTCTATGGAAAGTGTTTTTGTCTACTCCTTTGCTCAAATCACCTAGTCGTCTTCATCGTCACTCCAAGTTGAAAATCCTCATTCTCCAAAAAAAAAATATGTTAATTGCACTTCTAGCCCCTTTCCTATGTCGAGTTGTTGGCTTTCTACTCACCTCTGTCTGACCCTGTCAGGTGTTTCCCTCCAAAAATGGAATTTTGTTTTCTCCGTGCGTTTTGTTATTTTTTTTTGTATAGCACGCTCGAGAGGAAAGTTTATTGACATTTTGTGATGAATCAGTTGTTTGTGTTTGTGTTGTTGGACGACAGCTGAGGAAGGTTAGGTTTGGTAACCGTGATGATGAAATAAAATGACTCAGTTTGGCAATTTCCAAGATGTACAACCCTATTCCTTCTCCAATGAGAAAATGTCCTGAAAATTTCGAAAATTTCCAATGGCGCACATTCGTCGTTATCATTATATTCGCTCGGTACTTTTACAGAGATCAGTGTAATTTGTTTTATAATTGTCATGTCAAGTGAATGCGGGTGGAAAGTTTTTTGATTGACTTTAATGTTTACTTTACGTGTTGGGTTATGGAATTTTACCCTAACCTAGATCGGCTTTTTGTAAATAAGCAAACAGCACCTACTAGAGGATAGAAATAATAATAAAAAAAAATATTTTAAAGTATATTCCACTAGAATGGAATAGAACACACATGGCATCTGTTCATTAATCAATATTTGATATCTCCTGAATTAGACAATTACAAAGTTGGAATTACTGTTTAGTGGATTTGCCTCAGCATGTCTCGAAACGCCTTCGATACATCTGTCAGTGTATTATTGAGAAACTGTCAACTTGGGACATATTCGAAACAAATTAAATTCGAATTTTCGAACATTATTCATTTTATGCTAAATGTTGCATAGAACTGACTATAATTTTTATCAATTAGACAAAGAACCCCTATGAAAACGATTAAAACATTCCATACTACAAACACTGATAATAAAAAAATTACTCTAGGCAATACCTACTTATCAGCATGCTTATCGGTGATGGTGATTACAAAATCCACACTTGCGGTAGCCGAGTTCAAACAAATTTCAGTACACATATCACATACGTGTGCACATACTGTAAGCAAGTGTATTTAAGTTTTTTTTTTCTTAAACAAAAAAAAATATTTATAGAATGCATACATCGACCGTCAGAACGTCAAGTCTATTTGTTTAGTTTGCTAAAATTTATTTATTCTCAAGCAGATCGTTTTTTTTTTTTTTTGCACAGTGTTAGTGCATATCACGTGAGAATGTGAATTATGCAAAAATGCATAAAGTACTTCCTGATACGCATGTATGTACATATTGTAGTGAATTTTCTTTTAATAAATAGTTTTATGCATCGAAAATAGATTTCAAGTTGGAAAATATGCTAAGCAGTAAATTTCGGATGAAGTTCAAAGACTTAAAAGGGTAATTCTCGACTTTAGTGGGTAAATTTACTCAATCTCCTTCTTTCCTTTAACTATAATTAATTACCGTACTTTATTTTTTTTTTTTTCTTATGATTACTGTAGTAATCTTACATCAAAAGTCCTGATAAATCCGTACTGCGTTATGTCCACCATCTTCGAATAATAGCGGATCAAGCAGTATTTTCTAAATTTGTTTTCTGAATTATTGAACCGATTTTGGTGAATTTTTAGTTTTAGTATGCTATTCGAGAAAATCAAAATTTCTAGTTGTTCTAGCAAAAATGAAAAGCAGAATATGTATAGGACATTTTTCTTGCCGGTACGCAGCTCTAGTACAATCGAAGGCAAAATTTATGTCTCAGCTTCACAAACATTTTCCCAGCATTTTATTAACCGGGAGAGTCAAATCTAACTAAAATTTATAACGTTCGCAATCATTTCGACAAAATAAACTGAAATTGTAGACAGAAAATTTCCCAACGAGTCTCGCAAATCTCTACAAAATCATTTTGCCTGTTTTTGTTTTGCTCAAACAGCGTACTAGATTTTAGACTTAGAGGATTGTAATACTCCATGAAAAAAAAAAAAAGTTTGTAGAACAAAGAAATTCAAAAAAAAACTTGGCAGGATACCGTTAATGAAGATTTTTAGAAATTGTAACTACGACTATTATTTCATACGAAAAGACAGGGCATAACTTCTGAATTATTGAACCAATTTTGGTGAATTTTTTTTTTTTTTTTTTGTTAGAGGACTTTCTTAGGAAATCCAAAATAGGTTTTTAGATTGATGGGCGGACTTTAATTTTACGCATTCTTCTATAGATAGCTTAAATTTAAAATGTTTCATTAAAAAAAAAAAACAAATTTTGCTTGTGAGCCAACTCTAAACTAAGCCTAACTAACCTTGAGTAACAAAGGAACTGACGCGCTAGTGAGAGCAATAGGATCCTGTCGTCTATTTATGGAATCCTGAAAAGTGGGTCTCTCAATTATGTCTGTCTGTCTGCACGAATTCCCTACCTACCGCAACCTAAACGGCTGAACTTATTATTTTTTTTTTTCAAACTTGGATCTGTAGGCGGAACTTACCGGAAGGTATTAAGTCGAATTTGAAAAAAAAAATTGATTTTCTCGAAAACGGCTCCAACGATTTTATTTAAATTTGTTATTTGAGTATATGCTAATAGATGGCGCACGACGTTTGTCTGCAAAAAAAAAAAAAAAAACATAACTACACCTTATGTACTTATTGGCTGGTTTTTGAAAAGTGGATGTTTCTCTATTTTTCTGAAGATTATTGAACATTTAACAGCTCAAATTTAGTTCGTTTAACATATCGTCGTGTGCATAACAAAACCGCACAATTGACATTTTAGAAATTTTGCAGAATAAACAAAAAAACTGTAAACTTTCAAAAAATACGATGTCATTTAAAATATTTAAAAACAGATGTCGGCCACTACAAATTATTATTATCTTAAAGCCACAGTCGTTCACAATACGATATCAAAAAGCGAGTTTTTGAGGAGAACTTCATGTGGTTTTGTCATTTACACGACGATAGCAAGTTTCTTCACAGTCAAAATGTTGGATGGTGAAGATGATTTTCACTCTGGATCTCTTTCATTTTTTCTTGAGTTTCCGAGCGATTCTTGTAAAGACTGTATTGAACAAGTTTTTTTCACATGGGAACAATATTGTTCGTACGCGAATGGACCTAATATGTAAACAATATTTGCAAGCTTTGGAAAATTATCGTCGTTTTTTTAAGAAAAAACCTTCAAGAATTTTGTGTAAATTTCCAATATTACTTGCAAATAAGAAATGTACTTTGAACTATATTTATTTAAAAACCTGAAAAGTCTTTTAGCGGTATGCTGGGTTTGTCGTAGATAATTTAATTTTAATGCATGATAATGCAAGACTACATGCTGAAGTCATGAATACATTAACGAAGGAATCTAATAGATCACTTGTAGGACAAGCTGAAAAGAAGAATTCGAGCTCCTGAAGAAGAAACCGCTCCTGAAAGCATTACTGGGCTTAAGGCTGCATTAGAGGAGGTGTAGAATTATATTCCAAAAACGAATTTAGTGGGCGAAAACCACAGAAATTTACTTAATGTGCCATATAAAATGAAACCTCATAAGTCCAAAATTGTCCACCAAAATACCACATGTTCAATATTTTAAACGAAGTTTTTTTTAAAATTGTCGGATAGCATTTGCTTTGAGCCTTTAAATAGTTTGCTGTGATAAAAATTAACTGAAATAGGCCATAAGCGTTATTATGTCATTTTCCAAAACTTTACTTTGCGTTTTAAAATCTGGCTCATCCATAATTCTGTTTCTACATACCGATGGTCCAGGGCAAGAGTATGCCAAGTTTATTCAGTACCTACAGTCTCGAGTTACTTAAATAAAATAAACTTTATAATATTTATAACAGAATGTTCTAATTTTTAAGCACTTAGAATGAATTAAATTATAATAAAATAACTTTCAAAATCTTCTCTCAAAAAACTTAAAAAACGCACTTGGTATGTTTTTACACGAGACCATCTCGATGTGTAGTCATATTTATATTTATTTAATTTTTTCAAAAATCATTATTTCTCACCTTTCTTTTATATATTAAATTTTCTCGATTTACTTTTGGCGAATGCACGATTAATATCACTTCTAAAACTTCGATGTTAACTCAACAACTACTGCACTATAAGTGGTGGAATGCGCGTGCACTGCATCCCTTTTGAAGAGATTTTTTGCACCCTAACTAATAAGGGATGTTTTTTTGTAATTACTCATTAATTTGTGGGATTTTTTCATTAATTAGTAATTTCCAAGGTGTACCTAATGAGTTTTATGATCCACGCTCACTATTTTTTAGGAATATGAACAGATTTGAATTGAAACTGAAGCCTGCATTAAGTAGGTGTTTGTTTCGGAATTTTTCGCTGTTCTGATTTCCATGAATCCGTGTAATTTATTCGTCGTTATGTGGTCAGAATTGAAATTAAAATAGTAAACGAAACGAAACTTTCAAAATTAGTTCTTAGTAGAGAACCGCAAATTTTCGAGTTAAAATTAAAATTTCGTTCTCGCTTCGAATTGTGAACTCCCTGATACGAAGTTTGAAGTTAATCCTTTCGTGCGTGTATGCAGAATTGGCAGATTTACCTCTTTTAGTTCCAATGTACTAGAATTCCAGAATTGATCGAAATGTTGAGATCGAACATTTTCACGAAACCAGACTGATGAGTTCAGAGCAAAAATTACTCTTAAGACAACATTCTGTGAGAGGGATAAAGAGGGCAAGTACCCTTTGAAAACAAGGAATAGTAAATGTTTTACAACTAATGAAAACTTTAGAACATGATCATTTTAATCGCACATGACGGTGTTGTAGCACTTGACGTTATACGTATGGATGGTATGTGTATGGGGCGCCTAAGGGGAAGACGTACTCGTACTAGAGTGATAAAAAGGAACACTCATTTATTAAGCACGGTGTCATTCTGTCAATGCATCTGTCACACGCCTGTAACTCTTGAAACGTTTATCCTAGAGAGCCTACATTTTGAACAAATAAAATATTATAATAGCTCCTGTCTGCGACCTTGCTGGCGTGAATTTTGCTATTAAGAACAAGTTTGAGATAAGTGTATAATTGAGATCAATAGCATATCACTGAACCTGTAGAATTAAGTTTGTATTTTAAATCAGAAAAGCATGAACTTTAAAACAATATTCAACTCGACCAAGTTGCGGGTAAAAGTATGTTAAGCTCCGCAGGAGCCTTCGTTGAAGTACCATAACGAGCTCTAACATTTTACTACGATCTTAGCAAATTTGCTACATCTTTAAAGAAATAAACCCGTTCGCTACTTCGTTGCCAAATTTCATGCATTTTGCTACGTTTTACCCTTTCCCAATTATTATATACTTAAGTATATATTTTCCATTATTATTATTACTAATGCGAGGTTAGATGCACGGTGACCTAGAAGATTTCTTGTGTTGAAGATCTGGATTGAATCTAGCGATGGGAAATCTCTCTCGTCTCTCTGATAGGCTGGAATATGGTCCGATGTCTCCGTGGTCTCAGTTTTGTGGTGAAATTGTTGACGAAGCCACATTTCTTGATCAAATCGTCTCTGGGGATTTTCCCTTAACAGCAAATAAATTAAGAAGTAAGCGTAAATCCACCAAACATGTTTACATGTAGTAGCACTAGTACGCGCTGTCAAATGGTGTGGCGCTGCACTCTTAAAATTCGCCCACAATGGTGTAGCGCGTTATGTCAAATTAATTATCACTTAAAATTCAGCTGTTTGGAACTGTGTTGTTTAGTTTTGGAAAATATATTGTGAAAAATATTTTTTCTTGTTTTAGACATTAAATTATATCTAAAATAAAATGGATGAACAAGAAGCTGTATTTTATTGACTGTGGTTCAGATGTACTATCTTTCATACAAGCTACTGAAAGAGAAAAAGCGGAGATGGTTTTAAAAAATGGAACGAATTTTTCCACCTCGCCTTCTTCCATTTCTTCTGTTTTTAGCGAGCTGTCAAACTTGTAGCGCTACAAAAGTTAAAAGTAAACCAACTCGTACTACAGTTACTCATTGTGGGCGCTCTATTGAGCGTATATATTTCTACTTTTAACAACCTTACTGCCGCGGCGCGTTATGTCAAAGCTACCTCATTGTGTTCGGGCAGCTAGTCCATCCTGGCAGGCATGCCTAAACGTGAATAGTGCTACCTAAGTGATGGCATTTAAGGCGCATTTGAACGTAGCGGAACAAACCAAAGTGACAAGGGGAGATAGATCTGGATTCCACGGAGAGTGATATTAAAGTCTTATACCAGAGCTCCTCAAATAGTCTGCAGTGAGCTCTGCTTTGTGTGTCAGTGCATTATCGTGGTGTAGGTGTCACGAGGTTAGTGCATTGCTGCAGATTTATGAGGACTTTTATCAACTGAGGAATACACTGTTCCGTATATCACTTGGCAGTGACCGTCCGCTGTTTCAGTCTGGAACCAAAACCAGGTATTGTACAAATGTCATCGGTGTAAACGTATACAGCATTTTACTGGTTGGATCGATAGATTTAGGTAACCTCGACTTTATTTCAGTATGCTTTACGGCGTGTAAACATCCCGAACTATTAGGTTTTCCAGCATGAGCTAGATGGCGCTTTTTAAATAAGTATCAAAATGTTATTTCAAAGTGCTATATTTTATTGTTCCATCAAACTTGTAATAGAACATAATGGAGATGGGACAGAAATAAATAAAAACGTTGCGATTGGAAGGACAATGAGACGCGATAGACGATAAATAATCGAAGCTCTTCAGAAGGTGGTTTTGATGGCTACAGTGACCTCTATGAAAGCATAGATGGAAATCAATGTATTTACTAAAGCCTCATATTGTCCTGTTTGGTGTAAACTCAAAGGACTTAGACTCAATTTTAGTGCTGATTCGGCCCTATTTCGCTGATATGGTTGATCATATCAATTCAATGCAAACTGGACACATTAATGCCTAAGGCCTTCTCCTCCATACACCGATAGGTCACTCACCTATCTTTGAGCATTAGTTCCTGGATGTTTACCATGGTTTCAGGAGTGGATAGCATCAATTTAATTTTGCCACACTACGCAACAGCTCTCATTCAAATGAACATACCTTCGAAGTTATTGGGAGTCAATGGTATACCAATGAATGATATACCATTGACCGGGTAAAAGTCGACGATAACTATGTACGACACAAATTGCAAAACATCCTTTGTAAAGTACCTTAAGCCTATTTTTCAAAGTTTTTCAGAAGAGTCAAACAAAATTGTACCTGTTAAATACTGTCAGTTGTTATGGTTCGCTTAAAGGGCTGCCCTAAGTGACATTTTCCGGGCTTTCGTCTTAGACGCTTTTTAAAAAAACGTGACCTAATGCGTGTACTATTTTCCATATCCACGGCCTTATGTAACTAAGCGGGTCGATCATACAACTACTACCGAGGCATATCCTTGCTTAATGTCTCTTACAAGATCCTATCCAGTTTACTTGTGTGAACGTCTAAAGCCATTTTGCACCACACAAATTGGCCGATATCAGTGGTGTGGCTTCCGGCCCAGTAAATCAACAACTGACCAAATTTTCGCATTTCGACAAATCCTGGAAAAAACCAACGAGTTCCAAGTCGATCCCCACCATCTCTTCATCGACTTCAAAGCCGCTTATAACAACATTCATCACACCGAGCTATACAATGCGATGGCCGATTTCAGGATCCCGAAAAACTGATCCGGTTATGTCGCACCACGCTCGAAAACTCACGATGCACCGTTAAACTTGGAAGTAGAATGGCAAGGAGGCGCGCTGTCATGTGACTTCTTCTATCTCGCGCTAGACAGTATAGTGCGGCGGGCAGGTGTTAACACGGAAGGCACTATATTTTTCAAATCCGTGCAGCTGTTGGTATATGCTCAGGACATTGCAGAGTTAAAAAACATCTTATGGACATGGGAATAGCACTAGACGACGTATGTGAAATGTGCAACGAAGACGAAGAATCAGCAGAACACATACCTGGCCACTGTGACTGTCTTATCAGAACACGTCATCGTTTCCTAGGTAACTTCTACCTCAAAGCAGAAGAAATATCTGCCAGCGCACCTAAAGACATACCCGGATTCATCATAAAATCCGGCATCTTGGATGAGCTTTAACTATGAGGAATTCACAATAGGCCTATCTTTGGCTGCAGTGATAAGGGACTAGCTCCCGCCTCGATCATCAATCTAATCAATCTGGAGTATGCTGACGATGTAGGTAGATATTATCGCGGGCTCCCAACGTGCCGCTATTGAAGCATTTACGGCGATTGAAGAAGATGCTAGACAAGTTGGTCTTGAGATCAATGAGAGTAAAACGAAGTACATGCCGTCGACCAGAAACAACTCCGTCGCACACCGCATTGCACAAAATGTTGCCATCGACATCCACAATTTTGAGGTAGTAAAGAGGTTTACCCAACTCGGGGCAAACGTAAGCTCCACAAATGACTACCTAGTGGAGATTCGGCGCAGGATAAACCTAGGCAACCGTTCCGTTGCTACTTCGGCCTGTTTACACAGCTAGGGTCCAAACTTCTAACTCGAAGGACCAAAATCATGCAGAGCAGTTCTTGGGCTCCTTCGAAAGAAAAATCCACCGCCTGATATTCGGTCCTATCTGCGAGGAGGGTGAATAGAGAAATAGACATAACCGCGAACTCTATGAGCTGTGAATGTAGTCCGAAAGGCAAAAATCCATCGACTAAACTGGCTCGGCAACATCAAGCAAATGGACGACAACGCTCCGGCTAAAAGAGTCTTCGAATCCCAGCCCACTGGTTCGAGACGACAAGGAAGATTGAACCTTTGGTTTAAGGACCAAGTGATAGCGGACGCAAGAAATCTTATCTTGCCAACTGGAAGCAACAAGCACGGGACCGTGAAGGATGGAAGCCAGCAGTTCAGGCTGTGACCCTTCAAGGGTCGCAGGCCTATCGAGTAAGTAAGATCAATCTTAACGATAGTGAAGTTGTTCACCCATTTCCCAAAGAAATATAAAAATAAGTACAAATTAAGTACATGAGCATTACATCATTTGGTTACCTACCTAATTACTCTTGAAATCGAAAATTAATAACATTGACCCCAAGATTTGATTTTAAGGCCACTAATCATAATTGTCAAAATAATAATAACAACAAACAATTTTACACTTTCTTTTACTCGTAATATCGTAAATTACCAATATTTTACACATCCTAATGATGATGGTATTGTAATTTCTTTATGGTTTTATAATGGCAATAACATAGTGGCAACCCACGGATACCTACCTGTTCGTTAGTTTATGAATTCCAACACAACTTGTAGACAAAACCTATTAGTAAGGACTCCGATTCTCATTATACTTTCTATTTAATATTTGGGAAAGACAATTACCTTGCACAGTAATAAAATTAATGGTTTTGAGGGTACATGCATAGATATTTGCATGCATGTAGTTAAAAAAAAAAAATACAATTAAATTTGGGCTATTAATGCTGAATGTACTTTCTACGACCGCAGCCCTTTTTTATTTTGACTTCCCGTCCCAGGTCGTTAGTTTCTTCTCTAAAGTGAATAGTTATTTGTAAAATCAAAAAGAATTTGACTTATTTCGTATTTATTTAAATACAGGGTCTTCCAATAGGAACTTCCGAACTTTGACAGTTAATAGCGGCCATAATGTTGAAGCTACATCTGTCAAATTGGCTGTCATTTATTCTGTCTGTTTTGCCAAATCACCATGGACTGATATAGCGTTCAACAACACGTGAGGACTATTCGAAGTGTGGTGGATAAATTTGAGTCCACTGGTTCAGTAAATGATCAACCAACACCCGTACGTCGACGAAACGCAAGATCTGCCGAAAACATCGCCGCTGTTCGTGAGAGTGTGCAGGAGAATCCGAGGCAGTCGATTTCGCGTCGCTCACAAGAACTCGGCCTTTCGAAGACCACAACTTGGCGAATTTTGCGTCGTGATTTGGGCCTGCATCCGTACAAAATTCAACTGGCCCAGGAGCTGTAGGTAAACGATCATAAACAACGACGTGTGTTCGCTGAATGGGCTCTGGAGCAGTTGGATCTGACCCTAATTTTCATCGAAAAATTATCTTCAGCGATGAGGCCCATTTCTGGATGAATGGGTACGTCAACAAACAAAATTTTCAAATTTGGGACGATACCAATCCACATGAGATCCAAGAGCGTCCAACGTATCCCAAAAAGTCACTGTTTGGTGTGGATTTTGGGCTGGCGGCGTCATCGGTCCATATTTCTTTGAGAATGATGTTGGCCAGCCCATCACCGTCAACGGCGAGCGCTATAGGTCGATGATTACCAACTTCCTTTGGCCTGAGTTGCATCATATGGACACCAAAGACATGTGGTTTTAACAGGACGGCGCTAGGTGCCACACAGCTCACGCCACATTGGATTCGAGGGCATGGTCATCTTACGTGGAGGTGATGTGAACTGGCCACCGAGATCGTGCGATTTGACCCCGTTGGATTTTTTCTTGTGGGGTTTTCTGAAGTCGCAGGTCTATACGAATAAGCCTCAAATCACAGCCGCCCTCAAAACCCTCGGTCAAATTCAGCCTGATTTATGCGCCAGACTCATGGTAAATTGGATACTTCGGATGCGCGCTACTCAAAACGAACGCCTGAAGCTGTTCGTCAACAACCTGATCGGTTCATATCAGTGTGGCTTTAGGCCAGGAAAGTCCACCATCGACCAAACATTCACACTACGGCAGATCTTGGAAAAAAACCCAGGAGCTTTAAATCGATATTCACCACCTTTTCACCGATTATAAGGCTGCATATGACAGCATTTATAGAGGCAAGCTATCATATATAGAGCAATGTCTAGTTTTGGCATCCCTGCCAAACTCGTCCACTCGTTTGTGCAGGATGACGATGGAGAATGCAAGCTGCTCCATCAAGGCCGGTAAAGATCTCACCGAGACCTTTGATGTCAAAAAAGGATTCAGGAAAGGCAACGCGCTGTCTTTAACATCGTTAGTGAAAGAATAGTGCAAAACTCACGCGCCAACACCAGAGGCACGATCTTTCAAAAGTCCGTCCAATTACTCGCATACGCCGACGATATTGACATAATCGGAATATAACGCAGCGTGATGTCAGTGGCGCTTTCATGAGTATTGAGTCGGAAGCGGCGATGATGGGTTTAGCGGTCAATGAGGGCAAGACCAAGTATATGCTGTTAATAAGAAAGGACAACCAACATCGTAGTTTCGGGCAGAACGTCACAGTACACAGATATAATATTTAGGTAGTTAGGGTCTTTGTCTACCAAGGCTTCGCTATAAATTCAGACAACGACACGAGTGTTGAGATTAAACGAAGAATAACTCTTACCAACCGCTGCGTCTTCGGGCTAAGAAGGCAATTGAATAGCAAAGCCCTCTCTCATCTAATCATCCAAGTCCTACTCTATGACGCAGAGACATGGACTTTATCTTTATCAAAAGTGGGCGAGGTTGCTCTTGGTTGTTTTGAGAGGAAAATTCTTCGGGTGATTTTTGGTCCCGTCTGCATAGATGGTGAGTGGAGGAGATACAATGAACTGTACGAGCTGTACAGCGACATCGACTTAGCCAGGAGAGTGAAGGTCCAACGACTGAGGTGGCTGGCGCATGGAGAGCAATGCTCCGGCATGGAAAATCTTCGAATCCATTCCCGAGGGATGGCGCAGTAGAGGAAGACCGCGAATCAGGTGGCGCACGCAAGTGGAAGGGGACCTCAACCAACTTAGCGTGCGAAACTGGAGGCAGCTAGCTAAAGATCGAGCTGGCTGGAGACACTAGTTGGTTGAAGCGCAGGTCCACCCCGGACTGTAGCGCCACCTTAAGTAAGTAAGTCAGTAACAAAACAGATTTGTATTGGTATACAGGAATACCCCGATTTGTCGCTTCGGCAAAAGTCGTTTCACACTTAAGTCGTTGAGAAATTCCCACCCCGACTCTATATACGACAACTCTGTTTCGCACTTATACGTACATACGTCGTCCCTTCAAGCAATTACAAAAATCCAAATTTCAATCGCAGAACCATAAAAAAGGGAATCCCGGAATATTGGATGACCGTTTTTTTTTTTATGTTAAGGAAAGTCCCTAATACCCCAGCCTTAAAATTAGCTTCATCCCTATTAAACTGCCTGACCCTTCCCCTGACGTCACCGATTCCTTTCTTTTGTCTGGAAAAGAGTTCCAAAGTCGTACTAAGAACACAACAAATTGTTTTTCGGTCGTGTTAAATCGAAAGGTTGGCACAATTAAGGTTCGACTTCTTTCAGAGGTAGCGAACAAGTCTATGATAAAGGTACTCCGGCATTTTACACAAATCTCCCAGCACTGTTGAATGTCACTCTTA
Organism: Pocota personata; assembly: GCA_963082735.1. Taxonomy (NCBI): domain Eukaryota; kingdom Metazoa; phylum Arthropoda; class Insecta; order Diptera; family Syrphidae; genus Pocota; species Pocota personata. The sequence continues at coordinate 32,319,712 of OY720431.1, read as the reverse complement.
ATTTTCGTGAACTAAAGATTTGTAACGCTCTGATAATACCAAGACGACAACCGTTTAATTCGATAAGGGGGAAGGCAGGACATATCTAAGTTGGTACGGCTGATAGCGATAGCTTCGCTTTGACCAGAATTAAGACTAAGCATGTTTATGTGGGTCCAGTGAATAACTGATTTTAGGTCTTCGTTAATGCGCGCGGTAGCATCTTCGATCAATCCGAGAGGGTAGCTGATATAAAGGGTGACCAGATAGCAATGATAGTTTTTTCAATTGTTATGTTTCAGCAGCAGACAAAGTTACCAATGACATCTAGCTGTCAAAAGATTAAGTAAGGTTTGCCATTTCTTTTGGAGCGTGCGTACACTCTTTTGGACCTTAAGCCACCAACCAGAGATCGGTGCGAAGTGAAGAAAATATAGCCGCCGTAGCGGTCAATATCGAAGCAGACCCAGAAATGTCGATTCGGCGCCGATCAGCTGAATTGGACATCGCCAGACAGTCAACCAGGCTTATTTTGAGGTTGGATTTGGGCCTACAACCGTATAAGATTGTGCTAACGCAAGAATTGAAGCCAGACGACCATAGACAATGCCGTGAGTTCGCTAATTGGGCGCTGGAAATGTTGGTCGGAGATCTGGATTTTGGCCAAAAAATCATCATCTCGGACGAGGTCCATTTTTAGCTCAACGGCTATGTCAACAAGCAAAACTTCCGTTATTGAAGCGACCACAATCCACAACTTGGTTCCAACAAGACGGCACTACGTGACATACAAACGACGCAAACCTCGAAGAGGTGAAGGAGAAATTTGGCGACTGGGTCATCTCACGGCGAGCGTTCATCAACTGGCCACCGCGATCATGCGATTTGACACCCCTCTATTATTTTCTCTGGGGATACGTCAAGTCCTTAGTCTCCGCTAACAAGCCAACCACTTTGGACGAGTTCGAGGCCAACATTCGATAATATGTATAACACATAGCAAATTATACCTCATTCACGAGTGATGTAATGTTTCGTTATCATCATAGGTTTTCAACGTGGACGAGACGGGCCTCTTCTGGAAACGCATGCCATCCAGAACATTACGCCTGGGTTCAAAGCGGCAGAGGATCGGCTTACATTGCTTATTGGAGACAATGCATCTGAGGACTTTAAGTTGAAGCTTATATTCGTCAGAAAATCCAAGAGCGACGAAAAATATTTCTAAAGAAAAATTACCGGTAATTTGGCGCTCAAGCAAAAAAGCCTGGATGACATCCGTAATCTTTCACGTCTGGTTCAAAATTTATTTCTGTCCGACGGTTAAAGAATATTGTCTTAAAAACAAATTGTCTTACAAAGCACTTCTTCTTCTGGATAATGCACCTTCCCATCCAGTGAACTTGGACGATTTGGACCAGAATATCAAAGTCATATATTTGCCTCCAAATATCACCCCATTATTGCAGCCTGTAGACGAAAGTGGAATTGCTCTTTCAAAGGTTATTTCTTGCGAAGGACGTTAAACCAACTTTTAAGGGAAATAGACCAAGACGGTGAAAAGCAGGACTAAACTACAATTTCAATATAATGAAGGCAGTCAAAAACATTGATGAGTCGTGGCAGGATGTCAAAATATCTAATATGAATGCAGCGTCGAAAAATATCTGGCCTGAATGCGAAAAATCAGAAATATTGAACTTATTGGAATCTCACGATGAAGAAATGAGTACAGAATAACTTATCCAACTTCTTGAAACTCCAGAAATTGAAGCGGAAGCAGAAGGTGAAGAAACAAAAGACAGAGGTGATAGCTCTCCTTTAACATCCCAAAAATTAGCTGAAGGTTTGGGATATATACATAGATAAGGCAAAGGCAATTTTTAGCTTGGATTCAGACAAGGATAGAAACGAAAGACTTATGCAGAATATAAGTAACGCCGCATTTCCTTATAAGGAAGGGGGCCCGCAGCTCAGCGGAATATAGATGTATACTTTCCAAAGATCATCCCGCAAACAACACATTCGTTAACACCCACCGCCACATCAAAAGAAAGCATTAACTAATTTAATGCACTATGTATTTATGTATGTAAAATTGATTGGTCAATAAATAATATATATTTCAGTTGCCATTTGTTTTGTGTTCGTAAACAAGAAAGGTATACGATGTGCAAAATCGATTGCTACTTGAATAATTGGTAATGGAAATATTTTATGAGGTCTGATCGATCAAAACAAATTGACTCTGAAATTAAATTCGAGTGTGTGTGTTAAGGTCCATTCACAGTTCAGCGACCGGCGAATAGGCGAACTGCGAACAAACCATTTTTAGTACATTTAAAGGTACACAATTGACAACTTTATAATTCCAAAATAACATAGTTTAATTTATCTATCGATTAATAGGAAAAAAGTTAAATTTTAATTAGTTTCGCTGATTTTTCCGCGAATAGGCGAATACTTCTTGCGAACTGTCAAATTTTATCCACATTCCACAGACGTGGAACTCAATCCACATTCGCACGACCAAAACATTCTCGAGAGTTTAACCTCACAATTATTTTGTGTTGTTATTGGTGGTAACGAATGACAAGTGAAATTCGCAGAATGCTGCGACTAGAAAAAAAAATTACTGTGAATGATGTGTCAAAATATGCGAATATTCGCTCGTTCGTATTCGCAGATCGCTGAGCAGTAAATGAACCTTTATTCGTTAGTGTTTTGTTTTTTTTTTTTATAATTCGCGCGCGCCAAAAGGAATATGAATACCTTTATACTGTTACAGGGCACGGGCTTTTAAGGAGAAGGGGAAGAGGAACAGAAGAGAACCCTGTGCACGTTGGCTTTAAATGTTTGAAGGGTGTAATGATGGAGAAATACAGAGCTTGGTAGATTATACCACATTATTCACATTTCCACACGAATGTGTCGTGTGGAATACGGTCTATATTTGTGGATTGCGAGTAAAGGTTGACAATTAGCAAGAAGCATTCGCGGAAAAATGAGCGAATTGTTAATTTCTTCGTAGAAACTTTTTTAAATTTAGTTCTTTTTGTATTGAAAAATAAATCAAATTTACTCCGTTCTTTTTTAAATATAGATTTACGTTACCTAGTTATGTATTTTATTATTATTCTCTTCTTTTGTTTTAAAAAAAACATTTCAGACTAATTCCGTCGGTAAAACGTACATATATCGGTCGGAATAAAGGACAATGGTCGGAATTACGTATACACCCGGCCGGTATTAGCATTTTTTTTTTTTTATAATTTGCACGTGTGAAAGGTGATATGAATACTCTTTTGTGGAAAGGGGAAGAGACAGAGAGAAAGACAGATTGGTGTAGTTGGTTTGAAAGTCAGGTGGTATGAAGTTTCAGTGAACTCCAAGGGTGGCGTCCAGATAACTGGGGAGTGTTTTTGTTTTGCTGCTATTATCGTTGCATATGATTCACAGTATTTTTTTTCCATCCTCCTGATGTCATCATCACGATCAAGTTGCATTTTAGCCATATAACCACCCTACCGTCAGTGTTATACCTTCGCAGTAGAGTTGACATAAGCTTTCGCAATTGATCGACGATTTTTGACATCAAGATTCGAACCGTGAACCTGCAGCATGACAAGCGATGATGTTACCACTACACCATTAAATGTTTAACTGTGTTATTTAAGACTACGCCCTTTAGAGTTTATTAACCCAGTGATGGCGGGTAAAAAAGGATACAGAGGAGAATTAAAGATAAAAGACGAAAGTTTTTGACCCTTTAATTATTAGCTAGAAAGATCAATTTTTTTTTCTCAAAAAATGTCCTTTTTTTTAGTATTTTCACCGGAAACTTAAAAATGTTGCAAAATATACTGCTTTTTACAGTGATTGTTAAGTTTTATAGTAAAATCTCTTAAAAAACACTGCAATATCTTCTAAGTAGAAAGATGTCATTGAACTTGAACTAGAAAGTTCACAACACCACCCCTACTTCAGATCAGTACCCATATTTTACGAAGTTGGATATTTCTACGAAATTTGACGAAAATTGATCATATTCACATTGATCCTAGCGTAAGGGAACAGGATTTGACCGGTTTTCATCAAATTTCGTAGAATCTCGCAACTCTGATCAAGTACAAGAACAGACCTTTTATATGGGATGGGTTTAAAGATTAGGAATAAAGTATCATTCGTTCCAGGTGGATTGTAACTTTTCTGTATAGGCTCTTCCCGTTCTACAGTTATAGCCGTTTGAAGTTACCATTTTAGCTAAAATGCCTGCCAAATAAATAATTTGAAGCACCTTCTAGAAAGTTCCGCCATTGTACCTAGGGTTGCCCATCTAAAGAAAATATCTTAAAGAGTCCGACTTTTTTTTAATTGGTTTTACATTCATTGAATAGCATACAAATCAAATTGGACATATCCCTCATCTTCCAACTCAGCCCTAATAAATTGGACGCGTCGTTGTGAATCTTCTGGTTCAAATTCAATGAAATCTTTCTACTCATAGGATATTCTCTCGATTGTTAAGAGAATATAATATATAATTTGTGGCTAAAACTTTTTCTTAGAAGAAAGTGGGCGTGACGGTCGCCATTTGTAACCAAAAATCAAGGTTATGTTGAAATATTCACAATAAGACTCGCCGCAGAAAGCTTTGAAAACGCCTCCCAAAAGTGGGTGTAACATTATATAATATAGGTATACGGATGAATTATAGAAAATGTGAACGTCTACATATTCCGTTTGCGAAATTTTTCAGAAAAATATTTATATAGATTTTTTTTTTAAAAAAAAAGCGTTTACCCTTGTACTGCTTCGGACGATGTACCAAATTTAATCTTTCTAACTCAAAATTTAAGAGCCAAAAAGTGGTGACATACAAATGGACGGATATGGCTAGATCGATATAACTTTTGATGCTGATCACAAATATACTCGTATATATTTTTGGAAGTCTATCGTTATTATGTTACAAACTACAGGGTGGGCCATTTAAACCTTTGGCATCGGGCAACAATATAACTTTGACATATGTTTTCATATCTACTTATGACAGCCCGCGTTCGAAGCATCAGTCCAAGAGAATTTGTGCCATGGATACACGCCACCACGCGCTGTTATCGTGCAGTTTTACATTCAAAACATGTGATTGATTTTTGGCGAATAATGATAATGAGCGATGAGGCTCATTTTTCTTTGTATGGGACCGTAAATAAACAAAATTGTCGGTTCTACGCAAATGAAAACCCTCAATTAATTCACGAAGAACCTCTTCACAATCAACGCGTTACTGCTTGAGCTGGAATTTATGCGGAAAGAATCATTGGACCGTTCTTCTTCGAAGACAATGCTGGAGCAGCCGTAACCCTCAATGATGAGTGTTATCGGCCGCTGGTAATGAATTTGTGATGCCAATTTTGACTGGCCTCGGCGATCACCCGACTAAACGCCTCCCGACTTCTTGCTGTGGGGTTATTTGAAGTCCAATGTTTTATGTCAACAAGTCACGGACTCTAGAAGCATTGAAAGACAAAGTGCTGGGATATGCCGAAAAACGACCATTTACGCGGTTTAATATTCAAAAAGTGATCAGAACAAATTTGCAAGGTTCAAAATATACGAAAAATGACTTCACGGCAAATAATTTTTTTTTTTAATTCTTCTTATTTCCCTTACGGCGAAGTTATGATCCGGAGTAGAAGAATCACAACCCTCCCAATTTGCTGCATCCCTACTGCTCCGAAAGTTTAAATGGCCCACCCTGTATGTATCAAAATTATTCTTAACGAAAAAAAAAAGAAGCTATGTTGGCCATGAAAATAGCGGCCCGAACAGCTTAAATGTCAAACCTCGAAAAGGTCTACTGCCTGTCAAAATCTAAACTAATTAGGACTGTTTACTTTGACCAAAGTTTAATTTTTATTCAATTCTCACGCAAGTTAGAATTTAGCCACAGGATAAAATTGTAAACCAATTGGACACGTCCTATGTATCAAAATTAGGCACAAATGTTATTTAACTCTCAGACGAATTTTTATATTTTGTTGATGCCATTCGTTGCGAGTTATTGTGCTGATTTCAAAATTACGCCTCTAAAGCAAATATCTAAACATCCAAATGCTGCACACAAATTCCCAACCCAACTAATCCCCTACTTTGTTGCGAACAGTATGTGCGTGCTTTATGTTCCCTGGAAATTCACTCGCATGTTCGTTACCAGCCAACAAAATAAAACTGACATCTGTCACCTGAAGATTATTGCCCCGAAAAAAAGTCACCTAATCGCTTATTGTCTGGCATACAATAATTTAACAAACAAAAAAAAAAAAACTCATGCATATGCTATCAAATTTAAAAAAATCAATCAGTCTCAATAGAATTTCATACAACATGTGGGCCCCTCCTTAGGTGACATGCAGCAACGCACACATATGCTACAGTTGGTCACCCAAAAACAAAAAAATATTCCACTCTAAAGTAAAATTCCTTTAAAATACGCCGAATTAACTTGCATCCACTATCATAATAAAATAATTAACAATTAAATGCACATTTTTACCTTTTTTTTGTTCCTTTGGTCACACAAATGCCAACTAAGAGGGAAAGCGCGGTTTTTTTTTTTTTTCGTTCTCTTCGGTGCCTCTAGTGTCAGTTTCGATGTTTATCCAAATTTCAGTGATTTTTTTTAAAAAAAACTCCAAACTTCACTTTGTTTTTTCGGTAATTTTTTTTTTTTTTTTTATTTGTTGCAAATTCAGTATAAAACTTTTTTTTTTTTTTAAATACGATTGTGTCACTGCCACACACTCAAGAAATTTTTATTTCCTCGCCACACAAAGCGCACACACATCGACCACACTTTTTCTGCTGCTTAAACTCTTTTTTTCACTCAATTCATCCGGGTTTACTCCATTTTTTGATGAATTAGCAGATTTTTTTAGTAAAAAAGAAAAATTTCTTAACACTTTTTGTCGCGCGATTGATTTTCACACGAGAATTATTTGGGGGGGAATTTTCTTCCTCAGCTGCTTTATTTTTTGTGTGGATATTTTCTTTTTTTAAAGGTTAGGTATATGAATTTTTGACAGGCATGCACTAGATTTCTCTCCACTCGGGGGGAAGGAATTTTTTTTTTTTTTTTTTAGAAAGTCTCCTTGGAACTCACGGGAGTAAGTGTCACAATGAATGGAACTTTTTTTCACTTACAATCCTTCGAGAAGGATTTTTGAGGATGTCAACGTTATTTATTTTTAATTAGCGATTTCCGTTAGATTGGTGAATTAAATATTTAAATAAAAGAGAGAAAAAATGAGAAAAAACGTAGAGCGACACGTTCACCGTACCGAACAGCCGGACTGCGTAGTTATTTTTAAAATGCCAAAATGGCTTTTTCGCCTAGCAGCAGATGATTAGAGTGAGTTGGAGTGAGATGGTGAGTGGTTGTTTATGGGCTGTTTTGCTTGTGTGGTTGTTTCAATTAGCCGAGTAAGGTGGTGTTGCGTGAAAGAGATGAATGTATTTATTAAGCTGGAAAGGTACTGCCAGCGGCGATTTTTTTATATTGACAGTTCTAATATTGGTACAGCGGCTGTTACCGTTGGAGACTGTTGTGCGCTGGACATTGTTAATAACTTTTATTTTGAAATTTAAATTGAATTAAGCAATAAGTCTCTTGTGATTAAATGCATGTTATAGGTGCTCATTGTACTGGAGGATATTTTCATGTTTTATCTAAATTTCAAACGGAAAAGCCAGAAGAAAATAGTTGTGGAGAGTTTCACAACAGAATTTTATATGCTATATCAATGTAGGAGGAGGTTTTTCATATATACAAGGAGGACAAAATCCTAAAAAGAAGAAACTTCAATATTTTGTGATGAATTAATTGTTCGAATTTCATTCATTATCGCATGAGCATAGTTTGCAATTCAACGAAAATTGTCCGTGGTTCCCAAGTCTCCAACGAAGAGTTTGCGAAAAATATGGGAAAAAATAAATTTGGAAAAATGACAGCTGTACTGAAAGTTTTCTTTCTTGTCACATTCATTATGAATTTCGTTGTTAATTAGAGTTTATAACAACTGGACGAGAAAGAGTTCACATTGTTACATTTACGGATCCCTTGGCGACATCTGACCAATGAGGAATCAGAGACTATTGAATTTTTTGAAACTACAAATTTTTGGATTCGTCCTCAGTCTATCCAGGAGACGGTATTTTGATTATTAATAAAGACAAATGAGAACTATAGAGTTTATTGGTGGAAAAGATTCTTGCTATTACAAATAATTCAGAAACAATTTTGGTTTCTATTTTACTTTGCAATTAATTTTATAAAAAACTGCACAGCGCACAACAAAATACGCCTATTCTTTTTTTTTTTAGAAAACATTTAAAGAGAATCAGAGTTTGAGAGTATACACATGTTTTGATAACTAGTGTCTGAGGGATCCTTAAGTGGAATACTCGTACGTCTTATGTGAAAAATTGCATTGTGTGAAGACTTCGAATGCTAAAACAATTTTTTCGTCGTCGAAGTGCGTTCAATGCAATGCGGAATTAATGCGAAGTTTCTCGATTCTGATTTCATTGTGTTAAATTTGTGTAGGAATTTTCGTTTCGCTTGAACAGCATAGGTACGAGGTCTTAAATCTAGTACGCTAATCAAGCGAAACGAAAACTATATGGGCCAAAGTCTTTACACAATTTTAGCTTTCGCAATGATTATTTGGTGTATTAACTTAGGCCAAATCCCAATTGGTTTAACATTTCATTGTAGTTACTAAATTTGACGTTTGTATGGGAATTGAATACAAATTCAATGGGTTCTTTAAAATTCCTTTTTCACTATACAAGCAAGCATACAACATATTGCAGAAATCGTTGTGTAGAAAATCGCATGGCTTGGGTATTGGAAGGTTCGCGCTTTCCTACTATTCGACACAACTTTATTAATTTTTTCTTGCATCATTCGATTTTTTAATGGACAGTCAAATTTTACTTCCACACTGCATGATTTCCTGTCAATCATCATGTTGTATGAAAAGTTGTATGCGTGATTATATAGGGTGAGGTTACTTTAAAACTTACGCAATTCTCCTTTTTTTATCACTTTTCAAATAGATTTAAGACTCAGATTTTAGCCAGTGGTTACAATTTTAACCTGCCCTCACACCTGGTTATATTTGGCTTTTAATATTTCCAGATATTCACTACGATAATGTCAGAATTCAACCACTGACTAAAATGTTAAATCAATTCGTACACGACCTTAGTGCTTAAGTTTTGACAAATCTGTCGTAAAAAAAAATATTTTAATTAATTTTCATTCAGCTTTGTTGTATACAGGTATGAGTTTCTTCGAGAAATGCTTCGAAAAGTAATGTTTTTCCTCATCTATACCCTGCAGCAAAATTTAAACTAGTGTTAAGCCCCGATCTTCCGAAAAAGTGGACAATTTGACAGCTCATGCATCATATTGTAACATAATGTAGTATAATAACTACGCCCCAAAAGAGGCAACACATTCCGAAGTGTCTTTCATTCGAGGTTCGTGTCCACGGTAAGAGACGGATTATGTCTAAGACGACGTGGCGGAATTAAGAGAGAATTATAACCACAAGAGATTATTGGCTGCAGCTGTCATCTTGGAATTATTACAACAGAATTTTCTCGTTCCAGTGGTCGAAGAATTTGCTAGAAGTTTCTGGCTATCAGAAATGCGACTATATAAGGACAGATGGCGATCGAGGCAGGGCAGTTGGTTTTCGAACCGCACGAAGAGATTGGGAAAAGTGATAATAGGCGAAGTTGTAATTTTGTGATAAATTCAAAGTTGAGAGTTAACAAGAATTAATTAGTTTGGATTTGTGAATTGAGTAATTGAAATGAGATAAAGTGATTTGAGAAGAGAGAGACCTTGTAAAGAAAGAATTTGCGAAGAACAGTATAGTGTGAACTTGAGTTGTTCTATAGACCAGAAAATAAAAAAATAATCTCACAGAATAACGTTTTATCTACTCGAACCGTAGCTCGCATATTACAATATGTTATATGACTTTCCGGAAAGGTGCACACAATGAACGGATCGGTAAAGTCTACCTTTCTGGATCAGAAGGCATATTTTGTAAATTTGCTGTCAGTTAATAAAATCGATGGATATAGTTTTGTAGACTATTTGCAGGACAATTTGAACAACGAAAGAGTTTATGGAGAAAATTAAATCAAGATTTAAGCATCATTTAAATGTAAAAGAATATTCGTATTTATGAATATCTCTATACATTTACCGTGCGTATGAAATTGTTATGTCAAAACAAAATATTCATAAACAGTGCATAACATCTTCCTGTGCTATGCGTTCAGTAAAATCCTATGCAACGCTGCCGAAATGCAAATACCCCACAGAGTTGTAGCAGTTGCTACTTTTGACTATCATAGAAGACATATCTCTCTAAGAAGTTCTGGTAGGTGAAAGCATATTATTAGTTTTGGTTCACCATTAATCCGAAAAATAAGAGCAATGTATAGTTTTCGAAAGGTTCAGGTCTGCCTCTCACACGCTTGCCCAAGAACCACTGAACAGATTTTGATGGAATTTGATTTATATGTTTTTTTTTCCGATATTGGCTACTATTGTAGGAAGTTTGTTGATATGTCTGATGGAGTGTGGGTGAGATGTGGGGAGCGAGATTCTAAAATATCTTTGTTTCAACTTAGAACGGTATTTGATGAATATTGGCTCGTAAGTTATGACTCATATACTAATAATCCCGCTTAAATATTGTCGAAATAGGATGAAGTGGGGATAATGCAATCCAATCTTTGACTTTCCATCTCACGTACTCCAATTTTTTTCAAAAACTGCTTTAATACTTTAACTTCCTCATGACATTACGTACTCGTTGGTTTTTTCATGGTTTTTGAGAAAACAAAAATCAAAAATTAAAAACACACACTGATAGTTTCACAATTTAAGAACGGAACACTAAAAAATACAAAATTATAGGTTTAAGTCATTCGTAAGAAACGTTAAACGTACTACTACAATCCCCAAGCCGATTGATTTTGTACCTATGCCGATAAACCATAAATTCTTGGGATATCCGCTCTGTGTTGTCTCCTACTTGCTTCGCATACACATATTTAATGGTAATTTGTCTATTGCTTTTAATTGATTCCACGATTCGTAGATCGTTTGCCTGGATCGCTAAAGTACCGAATATTTCCAAACTCATTAAATTTCTATTTGATAGCATTTAATGTTTTTTTAAAAAAATTACATTGTCTCCTGTTATTAAAGCAGCAATACCATTGTCTCCATGAATGGCATTGCATCACTAAAACTAAAAGGTTTTCGGTTTGGAGTATTGGTTAATGGCATCCTTCATTTTAATAACTACGTACTCGTACATACCTATTCTGCGTCACCAAAAACGAGCAATAAAATGCTCAACTTAAAAACTTGAGTATACAATGTTCCTACCTAGTTTAATGAAAAGCAATTCCCTGAACCCAGTGGTGTAGAAGAAGTCAGCGCGCAGCTACGGAAAAACTGAAAACAGTGCCAGTGTCCATTTGCCCGATGTGACCAAGCCAATGTTCTCTATCGACTGACTCTGCACCGTAAAACAGAACTGACAGGGTAGCAATCCATAGACCATCAATTTTATTTTCCATTTTGTGAGTTTTAAACGCAGTCGTTTTGCCTTCAAGAAGTAGTAGCGGATCATGAGGGTACCACTTGTGGAGATTACTTTCACTCTGGGGTGGGTGAATTATTTAATTTTTTCCACGTTATAGCTATGAGGAGATAGCCAAGATCCAATAAAGAGTACCTATATTAGTCACAACACTTTCCTGGTAGAGAAACCCAATCTCCAGTTGCGGTACTAGGCGCCCGGGGCTCGCTGCATAAAAGTGAGAGCACAAGCTGGTAGACAAGGGATTACGTGATGATACCTATGTATATATACAATTTGAACATCATCGCTTGTCACGCTGTTGATTCACGGTTCGAATCCTGATGTCAAGAATTATCTATTTATTTCGCATGAATAATTAAAAAAGTCGATCAATTGCGAAAGCTTATGTCAACTCTACTGTGAAGGCATAACACTGGCAGTATGGTGGGCATATGGCTAAAATGCAACTTGATCGTGATGATGACATTAGGGGGGCGGAAAAAAAGTACTGTGAATCATAAGCAACGGCAATAATAGCGAAAAACAAACTATACTCCCCAGTTATCTGGACGCCACCTTTGGAGTTTACAGAAACTTAATACCACCTGCGTTTCAAACTTCACCACTCTGTCTTTCTCTCTGTCTCTTCCCCTTTCCACAAAAAACGCGCACGTGTTCTAAAAAAAAATTAGTATAAGGGTATTCATATCCCCTTAAAAACGTGCAAATTATAAAAAAAAAAAAAAGTACGATTTGTTCATACTTTATTCAACATTGGTCCGTCAATATCGAGCTAAAATATCTTTAACAGGTTTTCGCTTTAAGTCCGGTACCTTGCAGTCCTCCGAAGGATAACCAACTGGCAGCAACACTAAAAGTTTTTCATTCTGTGGTCTATTTAGCAAATGCCTTAGAGCTGGCCCACAATTTAACGGTGTAGTAACCAACGAACTCAGTCCAGCAGATTGCAAAGCACACAGCAAAATCCCTGTCGCAATTGAAACTGATATCTCATTGTAGTAATGCTGCTTTCGGCTTCCGTCCGCCTTCTGACCATAAGTCTGCTTGAAGATCAAAATCAGATACGGTGCCTCGGTTAGATACTCCTTGACATGGTCCGTGCGTAATGGCCTTAAATCAGCTGTCCATTGTCGATGCATTCGCTGACTATAGTTCAAATATTCTTCAGCTTCAACGATTTCGCGGATTTGTGTCTTAATATTTGAATCACTGATGACACAGAATGTCCAAGGTTCTGTGTGTGCACCAGAAGGTGCTGTTCCTGCTGCTTTAATGCAAGCTTCAATGACCTCGTATGGAATCGGTTTGTTACTGTAGGAGCGTACACTGCGACGATTGTTGGTGATTTTGTAAAATGCTTCAGCACCACCGGGAAGAGTAACTGATGCTCCACTGAATGCAATATGCTCTGAATCCTCCAACGCAGGCATATACCCATCAATCTCGTCTTCATCATTGTAGTCAGCTACGGGAAGACTATTAATTGTATGATAACTTTCTATCAAACATTTTACCTCCAATGTATTCCTCTCCATCGAGTTCTGATGTTTTTAGAGATTCCTGTTTTGCAGATTCTTCCTCCTTGAACTTTCTTACATAGAAAACAGCAAGAAACACTAAAAATACAGGCAGGGAATACTCCCAGTGTTGCAAAATAAACGATTGTTCGATTATCGTTATCATTTTGTACGCACTTCCTTTAGTAAACGTATCTCAAAGACTCTTAGTTAATAACTGATTGGTACTTGAATTTAGCTACTCGTTCGCAAGATCATTTCCAGTCTTTTAATCAAATTCTCAGTGAATACGGTCAAGGCAACGTTGCTGTTGAGAACAATGCGAGATATGGAGAACGAAATGCGAAACTATAATTACACGCAATTTTGTTTACCACTCGCTTATGGCAATAATGATTGTATTTCCATGTTAGTTTAGCGCGGAAAAAAGCTGCAAAAGCTTAGTTTGCTAAAAGTTCTAATCTAATCTAATGTACGAACCAATCACTGATTTGAGACGCGTACCAATTCAATCGAATATGTGTGCTACATTAATAAATACAACTTTTGGTCAAACCGAAGGAAAAAAAAAGCAGTATAACAGATTCCAGCATATTTTTTATTTTTTATTTCTCTGTGATGCTTCTGAGATGACCTCACATTTATTTCGTTGAAGTTCATTGCTTATATGTATGTCTGCAAGGGCATTGTCAATCCTATGTATTATTACAAGTCGAAATCTCGTTATCAGAATGAGTTTCTTGCACTCTGTAGACTAGGATGGGATGCCACCACAATATGGCAATTGTCTGAAAGCAATTTCAACGGCTCCATTACAATACGCATTGTGACAAGGAAATGAAATGAAATGAAATAAAGTGCATGACTGTGTCGCACGTACTTGCATCTACATATATGCCGTTAATTTAAGCAAAATCGTTAAAATATTTTTTTTTTGAAAACAATTTTTTTAACGATTTTCCGATATTTGGTATTTTATGATCTTGCATATTAAGCTAAGATTAGACGACGTGTAAAAGCCACATAGTTGTGTACCCATGACGTCTAAGATGGTGTTCACACTGGACTGACGGACTGGATTTTTTTTTTTGACATTTCATGTTCAGACTGATAGTACTGTCTGAACACTTCCGCGGATTCTTTTTGGCATATCAATTGTCAGTGTCTATCAAATTGGTTTGTTTCCTTTTTTTTTGCTTACTTCGCAAATTTGAAAAAATTTAATTAAACAATGAGTGATACGGAATTATTTTATTATTTTCACAATTTCTTTTTAAACACTTTTGTCGAGAGACAATCAACTGACATTTTCAAACGTCAAAAAAAATCCAAAAATTTTAAAAAATCTCTACTTCCCCCTTTGCCTGTAAACGTCAAAAAAACCAGTCCGTCAGTCCTGTGTGAACACTCTCTAAGAAAAGTTCAACATACGAGTACAAGTTGCATATTTGGTACGTGGTCAAACCACATAATGTGTGTATTACACGAGAAAGAAGGGGACTGCTGTTGTTGTTTTGGCAACGTATCTGGTTGAAAATGATGAGGAAAAATGCAAAGATATGAAAGTGATACGGAAACGTCGCATTTAGAGAAAGAATTGGGAGCGACTTAAGGAAACTTAAGGTTTTTGTGCAAAGTTGCTGCTTGAAATGCGTAGCGACGAACCTCTCTTATATCAGAATTTCGTATGGATAACGGCTAATTAGTTTGATAATTTGATTCATTTTAGTAATTTGCTCCATATGTTGTTTTAGCTTAAAGCTAAAATTAGACGACCATTCTTACCTGTGAAGCCACATGGCTTATCTGCAGAACGTTATTACTCAAATTGAAATTTATTTATCATCAAAATGCTAGGTAATTTAAATTAAGCGCATATATGTACATACCTATGGAAACTTGCATATAATTCATTTTTGGTAATAAAAGGACACAACTTTGCCAAATTGGTTTTAAATGTGGAGCGCAGAGACAACCACTTTGTTTTAACTTTATTCACGTCGACTCCTTCAATATTTAATTCATCCAAAACTTCGCGTCAGCCATCCAGTCTTTAGTATTTATATTCACCAGAACCAGCATTCCATAGCACCGGACTCACTTCTACGGCTGCAATCAGTCCTTACGTATCTTCCTCTTTCCACTCGTATTATATTTTCTTTTCCCTGCAGATGTGTTACAGATCTAGATGCTTCAAAATTCAAATTTGCTTGCTCCATTAATAAGCCAAAAAGTTACAAGCGTGTGACAGACACACGGGCAGACAGATACCGCGTTGAATCCATTAGTGTTCCGTCTATTCTGCCACAGAAGACTAAAAAAGGAGGAAGTTCATTAACTTCTCAAAGTTTGTCGCAGCGAGGGAGATCAGTTAGACAATCTTGCTGCCTATAGTCCGCTTCTCTACGTGTATGAGGGCAGTGCATTCTGTGATAATGTGAAGACAGGTCTCAACATTTCCAAGTATAGCAGATAGGATTCGGTGATAAGTAAAATCTGTAGAGGGCCTCTTTAATAGGCAATTGATGCTGATGGCTCAGGTCAGGGTTCTTAGGTATTTCCTACTCAGTTTCAGTAGAAACTTCAAATTGTTTTGAGATAGTAGAGGGAAAAACAATTTGGTGCATTTCTATCCTGGAGCATCAGTCCAGATAGCATTGGATTTTAATATGGTCTGTTCCTCCGTCCAGTTTTTGAAAAGGCCTTGCTCGGGTCTTTTGTGTTATAGAAAATGATTTAATGTGTGTCCAGCCTAATGGCATTGCATCGTAGTTACGTTGTATATAGACTACATTTAAACCCCTGTAAATATAACAGGATTCGCACTGATCTCAATTTTGGAAAAATATGCAATTTGAACTTACGATTCGTCTGCATTGGACGTTTAAATGAATAGCGAAGTTCGAATGAAGGTTTACCTATCAGAGAAGATAAAAACGGTTTTGCCACCGGCGTTAGATTGTAAGATTAAGCTTAAGATTGATGGTCAGCCTAGGCTGACAGAGAAATAAGCTCATTCGTGTACAATACTAGATTGTATTCCAATGGACGGGGTTTGAACTTTCCTAGACGTGTCTTGGTTTGGGATGACTCCTGAGAAATTCCGTTGAAAGCAGTAATTCGGAAGGATGTCGAACAATGGTATGCTGAATTCGCTGCTTTCGAACAGAGAACAAAGCAAACTGAAATGACCATCGTGGAGACGTCTAGAGTCGAAGTATTTTTTAATTTAAGCCTAACTTTCGTCTCTACGTGAACTTGATTCTTTCTTTTAGAATTAGCTCCAGCTCTTTGAAGCGGTTAGAAAATTTGTCAGAAGAAGGCAATAATTTCGTTCAGCCAGATGTATCCGGAGTAGGTATAGCATTCGCAACTGAGCTATTTCGGGGACACTTAGCCTGGTAGATTCTCGGCACGACCGACACCACTAATGAGGGAAACAGGATGGGGAAAGGAGTTGTATTTATACCTCTCTAACACGACGACAAATTAACAACGATGACAGGAGGACTTGCATGTACTTTATGACGCCCTTATAAAGTTTACTGCTGGGGCCAACTAGTTTACAGGTACACCAAAGTTAAATTTTACCTACCTCAAAATTTGTGTGAACAAGTTATTGTTGTCCTGTTCGTTAGGGCTCTATTTCTATGGACTGTGGAGCCCTAAGCGAGTACGCACCTTGCTTATCCGTTAATCCAGGCCTGGTTTAGTGAGAAGAGAAATAAAATTAAAATAAAGCAAAGTATCATTCAAATGCCGAATTAGCATCTCCCTCGCTTTATTGTCTTTCGCTTCATCAATTCTCACAACATTCCAATGCAATTGGTCATGAACCTATGCTAACATATTCGAAAATTTTATTATCTCAACGAAATTTCCGCCGACATTTAAAAATTCGCATCTGCATATTGATTTCTGAAACATTTCCTCTTAATTCGAGGAAATTCCTTTGTCATGGCTCTGATTCAGAATAAAGACCATAATCGCAACAACCGCGAAGCATACACACATTCCACACCACACTCATTTTACCCAGCCACTACAGTTGCACTATCAGCAGCTGACAATAGTTGGCACCAGAGAGCACAGAAAATCTATATTTACAACCGACTGCCCCTTAATAGAGATTAGCCTAGTTTCGGATAAATGTGACGAACGTGTTTTCGTCTTCGACACTTATTGGGGTGCCTTATGTTAACCCCTGCCCCACCCCAGTTGCATGTGTATTTTTCAATTCAAGTCCAACCGGTTGCCGCTAATTAACGAAAATTCTCTCGCTAATTGAATCGGACAGATTTCGCCGCCCTCATTCTACGGCGAGAAACATCTTTATCAGTCCCAAGTGATACAAGTAAAGAATTTAAGATTAGATTCGGTCCTGTCTAGCTACTATATTTGTTGTTCTCACTTTTATTCTGATAAGATAACTATTTCGTGGTACGATTACCGAATCAAGTGATAACCGGCGCGATAGCGACTCGTTCGTGAAAACGTCACTTCTCCGGTGCTTGCTGGCTGCGGCATTGTCAAGGTTCTTTTTTCGGTTAAAAAAGCAAAAAGCATAAAGAAGCACCACAAAAAGAGATAAAAAAAGCGAAAAGCTCTACACTTAATCAATGAACCGTTGCATCTATCTGCAGAAATATAACAAAGGAAACAGATTTCGCCGCTTTGCTTCCTTCTTTGTGTTAAGTGTTCGTGGTGGGGGAGGAAACTCGCAAAACTTTTCACCTGCCGCTACTGTGCTGCATTGGTAAAACTTTTTACGTTATCTTCTTCTCTCTGTCACACTACAAGGATATACCATATCATTGTGTCTCATGTGTGCACTTGTGAATTCGCTTTTTGTTTGGCTTTCTGTCAACTATTGTGCTGTGTGTACTATATTCGCTATCGCTGCTGACACAGTATGATAAAGTTGTTCAAGAAACGAAGAGGGCAGGTACGGAGTTGACAAAGAAAAATGGGCAAACAAATGTGAGGAATTGTGGCAGTCGTCGCCGCGTGTGCTTAGTGTGGATTAACTTTAATTTTTTCTCTGTAATTTGAATTTTTTAAGTGAAATTATAGTAATAATTTTCTGAAATTAATTGTAAACATGCCGATGAGTGAATTTTAATTGAAAAAAGTGGTTACATCGCTTTGAATTGCAGTGAAAAAAGTGTTTTTTTTTGTTTACACCATTTTCGCCGTGCAGAGGCGTGTAATAGAGCTGTGTTAGTGTTGTGTGGGGTCGTTTTCAGTGCGGTGACAATTGTTTGACGTTTTGTCAATTTACACGTTTTCGCAGCGTGTACATGTACACCGACCAGTATCCATACATCGAACGTATGCAAATCATAGCAAGGAAGATGGACGAGGTCTTTTCCCTGCATACGGAAAAACTTGATTTATTCGATGGTGAGTTGAGTGTGTAGAGTATGAGCTATCTTTGGCACCTGTCACTGTCAAGCGTGGAGCATCCCGTGTTAAAAATAATTAAACCCGGCGTCGTCGATTGAGATACCTTTTTTTATAGGAGAGTCGAGTAGATGTGATTAAGCATTCCATCATGAAATTATGAAGAACAATTAAATGCCAGTTATTTAACCAATTGAATTCATTTCTGACATGAAAATGGGAAATTATTCAATTAATGTCAATGGCCTCCATTGTGGATGAGGATGATGACAATGCAGTTAAGTTTATGAACTTTATAATCACTGGGGAGCAATACGAAATGTAATTTTGAAATTGAAAGGGATAAATTGGAAGATGAATAATGAAATAGAGGTCACTTGTACAAAGATCGTTTATATCGGGGCCAGAAAATAGAGATTTCGGGGTCATTATCCGATCACATGGCTTCGCGCTCATTTATGAATATACTTTGTTCCTACTATAAATAGGAACATGAGCTGATCTAGTTTTATAGATAATTCCTTTGATGGGGTGCATCAATTGAAATCATGAAAGTGGGCGACGAGATTTGCGAGTAGTTTGTTGATTGCCATAGAAAATGCAACCAAAAGAGACAAAGTTGTATGGATAAGCTGCAATTATTCTCCAAAAGGAATTGACAATATGTATTAATGTAATTAGTTTTCAATGAAGTAGGCATTTGGCATAGCATGCATTGGTTGTTATGAACAATTGAACGATACGCATGTAAAGTTATGTGAGCTTTTCAAAGTCTAACTGCGTTAAAATACCTGTGATCTGGGTGGCAATTAGTGATCCAAAATGATATGTAATAAAAAAACGCAATACAACTATGATCAGTGCAATGAAAATGTAAAATGTGACAGTCAAACGTAATTTTGAGAGTTGTCATAGTTTGTTATATCTGTGTAACATGGCCCTTTAAAGTAGACTTTAAAAACTGCAAAATAATGTGATCCTTCTTACGATCCGAAGTAGTACAAGTATTAACATTTTTAAAATCTACCCACAGACAGGTCTATATTTAAAAAAAATGCCCTTTTGTAAATATTTCTACGAAAAACTGAAAAAATATCGCCTTAATGTAATATTTACACGTTCATATTCCCTATAATTCGTCAAAAGATTATATAATGCAATGCCCACTTTTGGAGGGCGTTTTTTCTTAAAAAAAAAAAAAAACTTAATTTGCCTTTGCAAGGCTATTGCGTTGATAAAGTGAAAAACATAATCAATATTCGCCTGGATATACATATGTATGAAAACCCACGAATACTCACAATCTTATCATCCTACACATAATAAGCCCACCGTCGATTCGTCAAATGTTCGTTCACTTTTCAGGTCTCAGTCGCTAATTGCATATGTAGATCTGACAGTTGTCATGTTTGTTATGAAATTTTTTTTAAAAAAAAGTCGGACTACGAATTTGTGCACATATTCGATAAAAGAGATGCCTTTTATTGTAATAAAATTAAAAAGGAAAGGGAATGGGATGATGTTTCAAGTATTATGGTCATCGGTTGGAATTAATAGAATATTGAGAAGAATTTTGTTCAGTTATTCAGTATGTTTCCCAATGTTGATTACGGTTGAGCCTTAAGTCTTGTTGTGAGTATTTCGCCAAAATCCTTGACATTCGGTTACAAATGGTGACTGCCACGCCCACTTTCTTCCATTTATGTTTTTATTTAGTTTTATATCTACGTCAATAAATTATAATTAATTGAACATAATACACATAAATAAACAGACAAATAAGTAAATTATAATAATAAAATGAACAAATCAATCAAAATAAAAGCAAATAAATAAATGAATGATCTGAAACTATACTGTTGACAAATCCAGCAAACGAAATAAAGACAATGACGTTGGGTTCTACAAGCTGAATGTTTGAACCCTTTACAATACGAAGCGTATATTACTGGAATCGATTTCTAAGAAGTGCGACACCTACTACGGTGACTGCGACAGGTAGCGTATATTTGGTCTGACAGACGAAGGCAAGAAGTATTGAGCTTTAAGCATGAGAGAGAAACACATTCGGAAAACAGATCCTACACCACCCAGGTAACAGACTCAGGTAAGTCGATTTTGCGGAGGTAGATGGACAAATATTCCCACAATTAAGGGACCTGACCATCTCCTGATCAACAAACTATCAACTAGATTGACCAAATTGCGATTGACGCAGGGCACTCCTCCAGTATTCTGAATGTTGTAACTCCTCGAAATGACACGAACAACTTCCAACATAATTGTTGCCTAGGAACACCACGATATGAAAGAAATACTGTGAGACGCTTAACATCCAATCACTACAATCACATCCACCATACAAAGCGGCGCTGCCCAGTGGGATGAAAGCAGCTCATGAGAAGGGAAGACCACCAAGCATTCGATTCGGCCAAGGGTGCTATAGGAAGTGACCGTGGTGTAGTGGTAACATCATCTCTTGTCACGGTGCAGGTTCACGGTTCAAATCTTGATGTCAAGAATCATCTGAAAAAAATCTGTGAATCATAAGCAACGACAATAACAACAAAACAAAAATGCTCCCCAGTTATCTGGATGGCACCCTTGGAGTTTACTCAAACTAAATACCACCTGAGTTTCAAACCCACTACACCAATCTCTCTCTCTCACAGGAATGATGTTCGAAATATTTATCTAAGACGCAGAAAAAACTTACTATATAGCATAGTCACAGTCGGTGACTGTTCATTTCATCATCATTTGTGACTGTTAAACGGTCAATCAGAATGCTTCATTTGACACGGACGATGAAAATAAACATTTCCTCTCATCCGTTCGAAGTATCAATATCTAAACTTAAGTCCAACAGGACTGGGGAGGAGGAGATTATGTGGTACGGAGCTTTTGTAAAAAATGCACTTTTCTTCATTAATATCCGAGGCATACATGCCCCCGAAGCAGATACGAAAAGCTTTGCCAACAGTTTTCATCGTGTACAAAAGTAATGGACACCTGCTTGTTTGTATTTGGCAACGATTCATGGTTGTTGAGTTTGGTATTTTTACAAAAATTCAAAAGCGAAGTTAATAGCAGTTATAAAATTCTAAGATACCAAAGCTTAAGCTCAACAGATCAAGCACAAATAACAAAACTCGTTCCAGAAGTCTAAGATCGATCACCCATAAATTCATGTGGAAAACAAACATTCTGTGGGCACACAATGGTTATTACATGGTCTCACCTGCCACCAAAGTCTGACAAACATCTTACAGAAATAGTGCAATGGAAAATCTTCCCAATTATGCCATTCGGATACGACAATAAACTGTAGGTTCCTTCCATTCGCCTTCCGACTACACCCTACCTAAATTCTATTTCAATAAAAACTTCCAGGCTACTATTCCATCTAGACGTGGCCTGGGACAATGAATCCGTACATTTCTACACGGATGGTTCAAAGATAGTCGATGTTGTGGGTGGTTTTCTCCGACAAGCTAAACTTTAGCTTCTCTTTCGTCTCCTGATCAAAGAAGCTCTATCTTGGATGAAATGGAATGTAACACCTGCCTAGGATATTAGCATCTTCACCGATAGCCAAACTACTATAAAATCTCTGAAATCGATCCCTTCTACATCAAAAGGCCCTCTAGATTGTCACTCGTCTTTTAACGAGATGGCTGAGCACTTGGACATTCACCTGTGCTGGGTGCTGGACCATATGCATATTCTAGAGAATTGTAGGGCTGATGATCTATTACTCAGGCTGAATGCAATCAAGGAGGGCAACTTCATGCGGGAGACTGGCATTAAGTGTCACGTCACTAGACACATTTGGCCTAAGCTGGATCAGAAGCGCTCGTATAGTCTGGTCTCCCTTAGTAGGAATCATATCAGCGCAACAGTTGGTGTCATTACGGGACACTCTCTTATTGTGAGACATACGAAAAGGCTTGACCTCTTCTTAAACGACTTCTGTAGAAGCTGTAGGGACGAGAAGAAAGAAGAGAAAACTTTCCATCTCCTCTGCACTTGTTCAGCTCTCTGTCAGCAGAAGGCTTAGGAACCTCCATCGTTTCATTAGAAACTCCAATTGGTTCTAAAGTATGACGGGCCTAAGTGTGTCTGTGCTTAAGACGCCGGCAGCCACTCGAACATAAACTAAACTAACCCTCCATTCGTGTGGGAAAATATAAAACGCACAGCACGAGTGGCTAGGCCAGGCGAGAAGCTGTTCCAAAGAAGTATTGTAATTGTTCCCTGCTAGTTTGGGATGAAAATCAAACGAAGAAGACAAAGACCTATCTCAGGAGCACATTCAATGCAATAGGAGCTGGCGGCAGTTCTGCTTAGATCTATAAAGTTGTGCCACAACATTGGCAGACTTTCTTCATCCATTTTTCATTCATTCCTTTCATTAATGCAATTGTTTGTGAAGAACTGGTATATCCCGGATAACTCAGTTGATAGAGCATTCCTGGCTACAACCGAGTCTATAGCTGGTACTGTCTCTGTCCATGTACCATGTTTTCTTCAACGAGCCTTTCTTTTACAATTTAAACACCACATCGAAAGCAGGGATCACCTCTGGCATGTTGCCGTTCAAGTTGGAGTTAAAGACATTTGGAACAATCCTCTTTATTCCCACTTTGATGTTAATAGAACAAAAATCACTAAAAATAAACAGAATCAAAAAATAAAAACTATCTTATTCCTAGAAAAGATAAAAAAGAAAATGCAAAGAAATAACACGTCATTTTAGTTTATTTATGCTGACCAATGACTGCGCACATTAATTCTACTTCCATGCTTTTATCAGTATTATTTGAACTTTATTATTTTTACCAGGAAATTACATTCGCTTTTTGAAAGTGCTGTAAGTTTAATAGCTGAGTTGAGTACCGAAAACTCATTTCCCTTTGAAATGTGTGGATATATGTCTTTCTAAGTAAAATCAACTCGTAGATTTTAGGAAGCACCATTAAAAGTTTAATGTTTAATCGCCTATAACACACTTTTTTTTTTTTTTTTTAATTTTAATGTTTTAGCAATTATATAAACTCATTCAACACATTACAGATTTGTGTGGAATTTTATATTTGCTTGTGACCAAAATAAATGGATTTTTTAAATTTCGGTTCACAAGGAACTATTTTCAAAACAATCCAGAATATTTAGATACTCTTTACGATTACATAAGTAGATGTCAGGTTGCCAGTATGATTAAATTTATTGTTAAATTGGTTGCTTTATCTAGCAGATCGTTAACCTTCTTCAGGTTTATAGGTAAAGGGTATTGTATACTGCATTTTTAGTGATATTAAGTTAAAAATACTACCTTGATCAAAATGTTTTAGGAATGACTACCGTGTGGCGCTTTCAGTCTTCTGATTCGAGTTTTTTTTTGACACATCTATCATTAACATCCCTTCCAAATTTTAGCGTCGTAGCTTGACATTTGTAAAAGCTATGCTGTCAAGAGTACATCTGCTCCGTGTGTGTTTTCGATTTTTTACGATTTTAAAAATGGGATCAATTTTGCAACGAGTTTACATCAAATTTTGTGTTAAAAACTGATTCAACGGTGCGAATCCGAGCCAACATTCATCAACGCATAATTACTGGAGACGAGACGTGGGTTTATGAGTACGAAACGCAATCCAGGCATCAGGCGAGTGAATGGCGTACACCGAATGACCCAAGACCGAAAAAACCACGTCGTTTTCAGTCGCGTCGTTTTCAGAAGGCGATGCTCACGGTTTTCATGGATTACAACGGTGTTGTGCATCATGAATTCTTGCCACAAGATCAGACAGTTAACAAAATGTATTATTTGGGCGTTATGAGACATTTGCATGAAGCAATTCGCCAAAAATTACCGGATTTGTGGGCAAACAACTCATGGGTTTTGCACCACGATAACGCACCGTCGCACAATGTCATCCTTATTCGTGAGTTTTTGACTAAGAACAGTACGAATACCATCCAACAGGTACCGAATTCACCTGATTTGACTCACTGCTATTTCTTCCTATTCGATCGACTCAAGAAACCACTCCGAGGAACGCGTTTTAGAAGCCGAGGGGAGATTATAGAACAATCGAAGACGCCTCTGATGGCTTTACCAAAATCCGATTATAAAAAATGTTTCAGTCAATGGAGAGTACTTTGAAGGGGACAATATCGATTATCAAGAATAAACTTGTATTTTAGATTTTCTGAATAAATTCCTCAAACTTTTTGATCAAGGTAGTATTCCTTGAATCGTAATTTTTCAGAGCTCTTGAATGGCCCGCGTTTTTCCTTGTGTTTTACCATTCTTGCTTACAAAACAGCTCAAAAGTTTTCTGTGGACTGAATCTGTGTTTTTTTGACAGCCCTGTATGGGACTAGTCAAGCTTCTCGTAGCAACTCATGCTAGGTGTGAATATTTATTTCCCTTTCCGACGGGCATAATTAAGAAGCTCTTTCATGACAGTTTTACTCTCTGTCTGTGAAAAAAAATTGTGGTATTTCTGTTTCGAGACACGAATTTTTAACCTCCCTTCAGAATTCGGAAGAGAATTCTCTCAAATGCAAGAAAAGTTCCCCCACGCTTTTCGTAAGAAAACTTGAGAAACTTTAAGGTTGTTTTCCAATAAATATCAATGGAAAATATTTGTTTTTTTTTTTAAAGCCTTTCTTAGTTCAAAATTGACTCCACAAATTTGTTTCTTTTGATTTTAAATCCTTTTTACTGTCAAAGCTGTCATAAAGTGTTACTCATTTGACAGTTTTTATTTTTTTCGCGAGGCGGAATTCCTCAGAACGAAAATTACACAAAAATTATCAAAAATGGAATCATACTCGTATCTCTCTCAATTTCGTTTCTCTCTCAGTCTCTCAGTATGCTACACGGACGGTTTTCTGATGTTTTCAGGCGTAATATTACGTTTGAATACGTTTGCGTATGAGTACGCGAACGAACCTAATGTTAAAGCAGCTAAACATACACGTTTATGGATCCCATGCGGAATATTATTTCTCGTTGCGCAAAGTAACCCTAAAGCATAAAACATACAGAGAATTTGTTACTTCTGAAAACCTACCTTTATGTTATATCCTATCCCATAGGGTATATTAATATTGACACATACGGGTAGTTAGTAACATGTAGAAATGATAACGATAGACTCCCATATATATATACATTTGTGATCAGCATCGAAAATTATGCCCGTCAACAGTTTTAAGCCCTTAATTTTGAGCTAGGAAGATGAAAATTCATGATATAAGCTTTTTAGGATCCACAGCAGTACATTGAAATCTGTCGACAGGCACGCCCATTTTTCAAAAAAGAATATTTTTACAATTTTTTACAATTCGTCTATACAGAACAACGCAATGTTTTCATCAGAAAAGAATATTTTGCTTTCTCAACGCTATTCACAGTGATCGTCAAGACTTATTCTGAATATCTCATCAGAATCTGTCAACTTCAGCTACAAATATTATAACTGTGCCCACTTTTTTTTTAAGGAAAAGTCCTAACTCAATGTGTTTGCACTAAAAAATTCTTACGATCAACTCCAGACGGATTTTAACTTATTTGTTTTTCTTACCAATACTTAGGCTAACGCACTGGACACAATCTGATAATGTCATGTGGTTACTTTTATTTGCCCACTACTGTTTGTACTTTCCCTCGTTCATTACATGGAAAACTATAAAGGTTTCTCCTGTAGTGTTTATCAGTGTTCCCAAAAAATTTCAAACTGATATTTTAATATCTAATTCCCATCCATTATCATTCATTAGGTTTGTATCTTATCCGAAATTGGAATTGGAATGCAAAAAGTAACTCGTTTTATCTATGTACGAGTATTTATACGAAATTATCAATTATAGTGAAATAAATGAAAGCCTTTATTCGGGAGATCCAATTTGACGTTAAGCCAGAATAAGTTTAAATGCTTAATTTTTGATTGATCGATTTAGGGTGAGGATAAACCAAGGTATACAAATTGGCCATTGTATTTACTTTGACCCCTGACGAAACACATAGTAAATTTGCTCTCTACTCTTGACGAAATGCGTAATAACGGTTAGGGTAGATACTACCTATAGAGAGTAAATTGAGTTGCGCAATTTTATTATTGCGAAAGCTAGACACTCGCAGAGTAAATGGTCTGTCGTGTTTGTATGTTGAACACAGAGCTAAGGTTGCTAATCGTCCTATGTACTTAAGATTTTTTTATTTCAAATATTCTGCATCCTTTTATTT
Source organism: Pocota personata (assembly GCA_963082735.1). Lineage (NCBI taxonomy): Eukaryota > Metazoa > Arthropoda > Insecta > Diptera > Syrphidae > Pocota > Pocota personata. Next base: position 32,292,848 of record OY720431.1, on the reverse strand, counting down.
TATATTTTTTTGATAAAGGATATTTGGAAATGCTAGAAACTCCTTTTGGTGTTGGAGAAACTTAGATTTTAAATATTTTTCTTTTATGCTGGGTAGCTGTTAGTTTCTGTTCTCCGTTTGGGCTCGAACCTGCACAGTTCGCGTCACAAGCAAACACACTAGGTAGGTCATTATTAAAAAAAAAAAAAAAAAATACAAGTATAGGTGAGGACAACTTTGCCAACTTTGACAACTTAGATGTTTATAAACGTCATCTGCGCTGCAAAAAAGCAGCCAGACAGCTGCGCTGCGCAATAAGAAAAATGACTGAATCGATTGAATGAAATCGATTATTTTATTTCTTTTAACTAAATATTATGTTTATAGAACTCCATCACCTACTCCTACCCAAGTATGGACCGAGTCATTGGAATATTGCAAATTTTCTCAATAAATTTCGTTAAGGGCTCCATTTTGCTGTTTGAAAAGGTCAAATGCGATTGCAAAAAAAAAAATCATTGAGGCGACACAGATCAATGGTAGCAAAAAACGTTTGCAGTTTGACGTTCGCAAACCTTAAGTGCTGCAATGACGATCAAATTGACGATCAACTGACGTTTTCGAAAATGACCGACTTCTGCTCGCCTTGCTGATATTGGATCCAAAGACAAACTGCAAAGTTGTCCTCACCTATACTTGTATTTTTTTTTTTTTTTTTAATAATGACCTACTTTGCGCTTTACAAAAGTTAATAACCCTACACAAGGCCCACTTATTGGGTCTACAATGATTCCCATATAGTGACCTCGTGTTATGTCATTTAATTAACACAACGATGACACCATCGTACTTTTCTAACACATTGGGAAGGAATTTAGCAGTCTTATCAGGTCCTTTGTCAAATATCTGGTGATTCTTGACCATCTTCAGTTACGACTAGAATCCATATGAAATCCATTTTGTTGAATTAAAATAACAGCAATCATTGGTCTCGGACTCAGAGAAATAGTTTGCGAATCAGCGAGCACTTCAGCACAACACTGTTGCGAACCCTTTATATGATCTTTGTACATAGCATAAGCAAAAGATAGTTTGTACGTCAGGATCGTCATGTAATGACGTAGCTGAAGGTATCGATGGATTCTTATTCGCTGCCGATTTGATTTGTAGCTGGACGTGTGTAGAGAGCACACAGTTCAATTGCAGCTGATAGCTAACTGGCGGAGTTAAGACTGGCCACAGTCATCTATTTAGCCTTAGCCTTAGCCTTAGGATTAAGTATTTTTTTTAAATCGTATATTCTTTTGGATTTAGGTGTTGGAGCTATGGAGAAAGGAAGCTATTAACTAAAGTAGTAAGGAAAGCATTGCATTGTTGGTTCAACGCGCGTGTGATCCAGTTTTCGAAGTTGATCGTAAAGTTGTGCAGTCAACTGATTGCATTTGAATGGTCTTGTTGGTCGATTGGATATCTAATTTTAATAGGTACGGTACGTCATTTTTGGTGCCTTGAATTAGGGCCGTGAAATTTTAAAATTTCACTTTCGCATAGTGAAGTAACACCAGATGTTTTAAATAGGCCTTATTTCACTTTGTCAAACAATTCCAAGCGATGTTATGAAATAAGAGCAAACTGTGTTTATGTATTTTTTTTGTTAGTTAATTTTACGCTTAAACAAAAAAACTGTTTGCTCATTAATGTTCTGCTTCAGGTCTTTTTATTATTTTGTGAAATTCGTGTGATTAAGCAACGTGGTAAAATGGAAAATTCGTGTGATTCTGTGTTTTTCAAATAGTTTTGTGAAGGATTTAAAAAATAAAGTACACAGCAAATTTGTGTACTCTTGGGGAAGTGTACAGGTCATATTGTACAAACTTCTTTGTACAAAGTCCAAAATATATCTTAAAAGGTTTAATTGTTAAATGATGAATAGGAATAAGTGCACCGCTAAGTGGATATAAGCAGTGAGAAGAGATACATGTGATATAACAAAGATTTATCGCTAGAACCAGTTGGAACTATGTACTTACACATGTTACTCGTAAGTCACGTACTTTGGAAACGCGAGGGGGGTTTTCGTAAACATTTTTCCACTGTGAGTGGAATTCGAATTTTGAATTCGAAACAAATATTCTTAGATTCTACTTAAAGAGCATTTCAGCGATATTTCATGCCTACACACAAATAACAATTTTTTTTTTATTACAGCATTTGTCACCTTCATAACTTGTGTGAAAACCGTGCAATCGGATTTTATAGTGAAGGAGCTATTATGGAGGGTGATGACAGCCAGACCTACGCGCTAGCGAGAGCAATAAGGTTCCGTGGCCTGTATACGGAACCCTGACAAGAAAAAATCTAAGCTAATTCTGGTGCACGGTTTCTAAGAACTATGGTATTCTGTCGGCATTAATTTTTGCAGTCTAAATGATTAAATCGGAACCTTACATCTGGCATCGATGGCTGCACTCCCGGCATAGGTAGTAGCTCCACCTATACCGGATTTGGAGTCGAATTGCGTGAAAACATGTTTGCAAAGAGATCGGTTTTTGCTTTGGATGTTGTCATCCATCCTCTTCCACTAGAGGTGCAAATGAAGAGTGATTGTTGTGAGTGTAGTGACTGTTTCATTGTATTCTTTTTCATGAAATCGACCTCGACCGTTAAATGACACGAGTTTCGGAGACTAATGAAGCTAGATTTTGGACTTGAGCGTCATTAGTCGTGTTTCTTTGTAACTACAAATAAAAATCAAGAAAAAAAAAAACAATGTCCTATTTTGTATTTTGTAATTTGGTACTACTGATTTAGTAGCGGATTGGAGTGCCATGAAGATTAGTGTTCCCTTCTCGCTTTTTCTCTTGGTAAACTAATCATTCAATGATTTTACATTGAATAGAATAATAATTTAAGAATTTGAAATACACTTTCTTCTTGTGTGCCAACATTCTTGCGGCTTGATTTTGTACGACTTTCTCCTCTTATCGAGGGGGAACGCTCCGAATTGTATTTCATACATTTACTACCAAATCGAATCAAGGCGCTGAGCAAAATACCTTATTGCGCCATCTCGGCGATAGTCGAAATGTCCTATACTCAGTTAGAGATAACTGGATAATATCGAAGGTTACTAAAACTATATACCCAATAAATTATTGTTCTTGCTTGCCATGCTAACTTTTTCTGAATTAGCTATGAAGCATTGATTCAATAGTATAGTCAGAGATCTATCTACCTTGTCAAGTCTTAAATACTGGTACACGCATTTTTGGTGATAAAATAAAATCGAACAGATATATTTTCTTTTTTTATTCAAAACAGCATCCATTTGTCTTTATGCACGTCCACGGCACGGATAAGTGCGTTGAGTCCAAAATCGAGAGATTTTCTGCTTTCGCAGGGGTTTCCGATTAATCCTGGCTCACAGCTTTGATGTCCTATGTTGCTCGGACACTGCGAGGGCGTCTGAATCTTTGACGGTCAGTTACTCCACCAATATCCTCAAAGAATTTAACAGTTGATTCCAAGCGGCCGCAAAGTTCGGAAAATATCGTCTTTTTTCATATTACACTTGTGAAGGCCAATTACCATAACACGGTTTTCAATATCGTCTCACTCCATATTTATAAACGAATTTTGTGTAAATCTTTTTGCGAGTTTACTTAGTATAAATCTCACTCATTGAATACCTGTCAATATAGAATGGATGTGTTCAATACTAGTTTCACGATGAGTGGATTAACGTGTACCAATTTTTATGAGACATAAATAGGTATTCCTAGTGCATGCGCAAGTTCAAATGTATACGTGTTTTCATTTGTAATAAAAAAAAAAAACAATCCTGTCAGCTATCTCAACGTCTAAGGAGGTGTGTTACAATAAAAACCATTCTCGTTGCCATAACGATATGGGCGACCGAAATCGTAATAAATAATTGCAATTTTACATTTACGATAGCTAAGTAACGAGAATCGTCAAACATAATAAGGCCCTAGCTAATTGCTAACAAAAAGAAAAGTCCACTTTGAGCAGAGTTCCTATTTTTCGGCTGCGTACTATAAGTGCAGCCAGACTTGAGAAGCAATATTTCTTGAATAAAGTCGTACAGAGGCGAGCCACACCAGCCGACAGGTTTTCTATGACCTCGCAGTTCTTCCTCCACATAATCTCTTGAACTTCAACAATTCTACAGAGTTATTCATTTTGTTCTTTGGGATTTTAATTTAAATAAAATAAAAAGTATTAAATATTTCAATAAATTTAAATAGGTTAAATGGCCTCCACAGTTTATGCAAACTTTGATTCTTGTAAGGTAATTTTCGATGACTTTTCGGCACATTTCTGGCAGTATTGCGGCCATAACTTCACGGATATTGGTTTTTAAGTGCCCCAAAGTTTGGGGATTGTTTGCATAGACACGATCTTTAGTATAACCCTACAAAAGAAAACCAACAGGGTCAGATCACACAATCTTGGTGGTCAATTGATGTCCCCAAATCTCGAAATTAAAAGGCCGGGGAACTTTTCGTGCAATAGAGCCTAATTTGCCTGTGTTTTGTGGCACGTTTATCATTTGATCATAGAGCAGAAAGAATTCGCCGTAAAAGTGGCGCCTTCGTCGTTTTCAAAATAATACGGCCCGATCACGACGCCGGTCCACAGCGCGCACCAAACATCCGTAGTGGATGTAATGGCCTCCCAACGATCACATTTGGATTCTCAGAACTCCAAATTATGCAATTTTGTTTGTTAACGTAGCCACCGAGCGGGAAATGGGTTGATTTTCCAGCACCCAATCGGCGTATGTTCTGGGCATTCTGCGGTCAGCAGGCTTTAAGTTGTTGTGCAAGCCGAATCTTATAGAGGCACTTACAGTGGCTATTTGTTCAGTTGATCGAACATTACTATGATGCACAGGATTAATGATATCACAAACACTACCGACTTGCTCGAATTTGGTAATTGTGTTTCGAATTGTTTGCTCATTTGGGCGATTATGACTAGAGGTCTGCAATGAATGTGTTGAAAGCAGTTCCAAGACATTCGTTTTATTTCAAGTACACCTCATTATTGTACTCACAGCTTGAAAAGTAAAATGAATGAATCATCTGATATATGAAGTGATTACTATATGAGTATTGCACCCATTTTAAACCAAACACTTAGGGCAGTGTACTCATAAAAAACGGGTATTTATAAAAACAAGTGTAGACTAAACTGAGTACTGTTTTATGCTAGAAAACAACTAGTATTTGCAATCGTTTTATTCAGTGTACTCAGTGTATTCTATGTTTTTGCTCACATCAAGCCAGTTCAAGCACCCAAAGTGTGGGAGAGAAACAAAACACTGCACTCATTTTGCTATCAGGTGATCGAGTATTGTACAGTAACTGTCTCTTGTGGTGCGGTACTCTTTTTTGTTGTACACTTGTTCGAATTATTGCAATGAATAGAGGACACTGAAGTAGTGTACACTTTTCAAAGAGCAAATGAATGCATTCATGCAGACCTCTAATTATGACAACCATTAAAAAAAAAAAAAAAATAAATATTTCACGCAACAGCTCTTTAAGTGCCAGGGCCTAGCTTCTCGCAACCACTCGTGTTGTGTGCGTTATATTTTTCACACGAATGGCCAACCATTACCTGTCCTTAAATCGCGATACACAGATGTTACAGAACTGTTAATTTTGTAGTAAGATGTAACAATTTGAATGTGTTGAGCGGTGTTTAAGGGACCTATATTGTAAAATGACAACTAACTACCTGTCACTATGGATGACAGATGTCATATGGTAGGGATGTGAAATCCCAACCTCAAAATTAATAACTAACACTTTATGTTGTATTCTGCCAATGCGTATCTGTAATTGTCCCAAATATTGGCTGACGTAAAAATAAAAACCAACAAAAATAATTGAAGTTGAAAAGTTCTACATTTTATTACCAATAGCTCTGTGCTATGTACATCTTGCTAATCAACAACAGAATATTGACCGTTTTTTTGTACTTCCTGTTTGTCTATAGTACATATTTATACGGAATTGACTTGGATCAAAGTTTAGAAAGTTAAACCTCCAAAATTGCCGCCGAGATGCTGATGCAATCTTTTCAGCCTCGGCATCATGCCTTAATGCTGACACTTAAATTATCTTACAAAAATATCAACTAATTTATAAACATATGTACCTATACATGCATTTCTTGTTTGTCACATTATTGCTTAAACTAAATTAAACTAAGTAACTACTAACTAGATTCACTATCGCTAGCTTCGGCAAGGATCTCCTTGACAAGTTTCTCCTTTTCCTCGCTGCTCTTTGCATTGGACAGGAGTAGACTCTTCAGTGTCTCTATATTCTTTTCCGTCTCCTTGATCTGGGTCTCCAGACGTATGTTATCTGTTTTTAACGCCTCGACACGCTGTTTGCGCTCGCTTGTCGTCTTATTTGTTTTTTCACGTGACTTCTTGACAGCCTGCAATATTTATTAATTTACTTTAATACAACAAATTATTAACATAATTCCGTCTTTTCTCTTTGTTTACTTCATTATTTCGCATTCTCTTCTGACGATACTCCTCTTCGCCTTGCTCTGGATCATCGGAATTACCACTGGACGTTACGGACTTTGTAGTTCTCCTCTTGGCTGGCATCCTGTCGCTCATTATACTTTTGGTTATATAACGGAAAACATGGATACTTCATCAGCAATAATTTCGCAGCTTTTTTTTTTTTAAATCCGGGATTAAATAAAAAAAATTGAAAATAAATCCCCGCACAGAAAATTCGTGGGACTCGAATTTGTGTTGTGGTGAAATACCTAAATGTCAGCTGTCAAAAATATAATGACAGAGCTTGAAAGCTTTTTTCGAATGCATATCTTTTTGGGGAGTGTCGGTCAACTGTTATGGCGGATGGAGTGTTGCCATGAGTGAGGTATAAATTGACATTTTCTAATTGTTATACAAAAAAAAAAAAAAAAATATATATATTTTTTTTTTCAGAAGGATGGAGGACATACAGTTTGAACATTTTCCATATCTACAATTATTTGTTGCAAGTTGTGATATAAGAGTATGCTCAATAAATAAACTTTTTTTTTTTCATAAAAGACGATAATAATAAATAGTGGTATAACCAATACATATTGTAAAAAAATAAATTACGTTAAAAAAATCTTAGAAAATTATCAGTATCCGTTGTAAATTCGAATTATGACAAGACTGATTGGTAATTTAAAATTGACGTTAATTGTAATTTAATTGCAATGTAAGAAGTATTCATAGACTAATAAATAAATAAAAATTGTACTGTTAAAATGAAAAACGGGAACGATTTTTCTTTAATTTTTTTTACAGGGGTCTTACCATATTCAACCATTCTCGTTACCCCTGTATCGTAACGACAAAGCTGAGATTAAGTGTTACGATGTTGGTGACATCTATGGTTATCGTTACGAGAATGGTATCTGCCATATCACACCATAAAGTGATTGTTTGAAAAGTGTAGTAAAAATAAAAGATTCTGAACATATTTGTTGTTTTATTTATTTTCAAACCAAAATTGACATTGGCAGCTTGATAAGTTGGTTTCTTTTAGGGATAGAAACAGTGACATCGCGAAGAACTATGCTTATATCAAGGAAAGAGAATAACTTGCTTTCTTCTTTTTCTTTATTTATTAACGCAAAAGATATGAGTATTTCGCGCAGAGAATATTCTCAATTGCACTGAATGTTTTTGTAAGCACGAGTTACATATGAAACGTCATCTAAAACCCAGATGGCCAACAACCCCGAGTAGCAATCAGCCAAACATGAGGTCAACAGTGGTCATCAATCCAAATCGAACAAAGGTGGATATAGGCAATTCGTCAATGTAATTCGAGTTTTCTAATAGCGACAAGTTGCAGCGACGCTTGGACGGTGAACTTGAAGCAAATAATAAAGAATTGTCGAAAAGTCAAAATAAAGTGTTTTTCTTTTAATTGCGAAGCATTTAACTCGAAAATTAATAATTGTATTTTTTTCTTTTAAAAGCGAAACATTTAACTCGCGCCTGACACTGTTGGTTGCGACACATCAACAAGAAAGGTTTGCCCAATTCTGCGTTGGAATACATACATTTAGGATATATGTATGTATGTTGACTTGCAACCTGGCGGCTGGCTATCAATCTCACTCAAAAGATGTAAATGCATCTTCATTCAGTCGAAAAAGTTAAATGAGTATCAATGGGGAAACATAAAATGTATTTTAAAAGACGTAGAATCTGGGAGACTCATTGGGTTAGATACAGAACAGATGTCAATAAAAGCGAAGGAAGTTAGTTGCGATTCAAAAATCATGGATTTTTGCATTTATTGAAACATACAATGCAGGGCCCTGTTCTTCGCAATATGTGAATGAAACTTTTAAAATAGCTTTGTTGAAAATGTTAGTTAAAGTGTTGCTATCGCAATTGCCAGTCCCAAAAGTTGACAGAACAAATACTTTTTAAAACGAAGTAGATGTGCCAATTCGTATAAGAACAACTGGATGGTTCGGTACGTTATTACCACTTACAGAGTAATTTTGTATACTCCTTAAAGGCTGTGTTCAAAAAGTGTACGAATTACACTTATCACCCATATTCTCAGTCATGTCACTCGAAAAATAAGGTGACAAGTTCAAAATCCTATTTTCATAATCAATTCAAGTGACATCTTGAGCGTCTTCATTATGGGATTACAAACGAAGTAATTGAAAATTTCGTACGAATTTTCACCTTCGGGAATTAACATAAAGGTGATCATCTCTCACTTCACTTCGGCTATGGGAATACGGGTGTATATAACTTCAACAGGTACTCGATCATTCCCAATCGCTTTATTTCACCACTAAGATGCCTAAGTTGGTAGTAAGCCCGTTGCGCGTTCAGGCATTTTTTGCTTTTACTCATTCCAGTTCGGAACTACAAAACTTTTGCGTGTACGATTCAGACCAGAAAGTAACCATGTTGATTCTTCCTTCACTGGGTGTTGTTTGGGGCCATGAATGCTCTACTGTCGCATCTACGAATAATTGAACATTAAAACCTCGCATGTACTCGTTTGTGATGCAATTGTAAAAAACGTTTTTACAGCTCTTGCGATCATCTGCTCAGTTGTAGAGTTGGGCATGTGTAGATTGTTCGAGTACCTTGAAAAGTTAGAAGAATGTGCACTTAGCGCGCACACGTCCATTTGTTGTGGAATGTGTAAAAAAAAAAAAAAACTAAAATCGCCTGTCCAAGTGATACTCAGGATCGAATAAGTGTTCATTCATTAAAGAACCATTAGACCGTCCATGTAACTCTGGACCATATAGAAATGCAAGCACTGGAGGAGACAAATCCAGGAATTCACCACTAAATAATTGCCCCAAGAAGACAATTGCCTTTAAAATTAGGTAGATGGGGCAGAGAATTGAAATCTGAGGTTGGAGATGGCCGCAGCCTTTGGTTTGTTTCTTGGATAGAAAGTCTCTACCCGATTAAATAAAACTAATTTGTTCATAGTGTCAGTTTCCTTAATTAAAAATTACAAACAAAATTAACTCTCTTCCCCTTAACTCTTCCGTTTCTTTCCGAATTTCTTCGACCCGCCGCTAAATTTCTTTCCCTTTCCTGTGTAGTTTTTCGAATTCGACCTTCGGGATTCTTCCCATTTCATTTGTTTGTCCGATGATTTATCCTTGTTAAACACAGCTCTCGATGTTCCCTGTCCCTTCGTCTTTCCAGTCTCTTCCAGCAATTCAGCGAAATCATCAGCCGCCGCAAACAGGGTGCTCATATCTAAAAGGAAATTCAAATTCTTTATGTTTACCACGCGATAGAAGACCAACAAACTTACCACTACTGTGCTTCAATGTTTTAGAGAAGCTCTTCTCAGTCAGCTGCTGCTTGGCCTTCTTCGATTTGGGTGGTTTCAATTCGTCGTCGTCCTCTTCATCCGATTCAGGTTCACTTAAATCATCATCACTTCCTTCTTCATTGAACGAGACAGATCCCTCGTCATCATCGATAGAACCATCTTCATCATCTGATTGATCACCGTCTGGAATATCATCATCTTCAACATCATCACCCCAATCGGCATCGATATCTTCCATATCCTCATCGTCATCCTCTTCCTGCACCGTGACCTTCTTTTTCTTTTTCTTCTTCTTATCGTCATCCTTCATTTCACCACCGAGCTCCTTAAGGAAGTCCAAATCTTCATCTTCATCATCATCTGCGGCTCGCTTCTTCTTGCCAAAGAATCCATCCAAATACTCTTCGAACTCATCATCATCCACATCACCAGTTGCAACGTCATCATCATCGCCCTTCTTCTTCGTCACCACAGCTGTTTCGCGTTTCTTCTCTAAGTAATTGAATATGTACATCTCGTCCTCGGTGCAGGTCGATTTGGTCAGACTCTTTACCGGTTTGCCACGTGTTCCATACGCCACATACTGTTTATTATGGATCACTGGCATTTCGGCCTTTTCTGTGTCCAGTTTCTTGGGATTCTTGAAGGCAAAACGCTCGAGGAAGTGTGGAAGACTGAAATCTCGCAGTGGATCCCCGTAGTAGTCGATTTTTTTACTGTGAAGGATACTCTCAGCGAACACTTGCACTGTGGGATGATAGTGCCCCATAAGGACGAGTAATTCTGTTCTCGAAGAGTATTCCGCTCCAGCAAATGCTGGAACCCTGTTATATGGATCGTACTTGGTTGTTGAGATTTCGCTGATCTTGGTAGCTTCATTTGGTTGGTCCTTCTTGATCTTGGCGTGATGCCAAGAGGACCCAACCAGTACCTCCTTCTTTGATTCTTCTTCAGTTACAACCACCTTTTCTTCTTCTTTATCCTCCGCTTCAGACTGTACGTCTTCGTACTTCTCTTCACCATCGCTGTCAAACTTGGCTAATTCATCATCGCCCGGTACTACCGTACCACCTGTATGGCCTTCCTCCACCGCCTGTTCACGTGTCAGTTCACTCCTGGTCCGCAGCAACTTATGAATAACAATCAAGCTCCCAGCAGCCATTGCAGCTGGCATATACAACGACATCTGAAGGAGACGCTTGATGAACGCCTGCGCTCGATTCACATTCGAATCAATGTGTATCGCTCGATGGAGGATGTGAAGAAACTGTGCCGCAGTCTTGTTGCCAATTGTGGTCAGCTCCAGATCTGCCATCTTCTTGTAGAGCGCGTTGTAGAACCGGTCAGATTTCTCTGTCTTAACAGTGACCAACTGCAGCAGCAGCGAAAGCGTTTGAATAGAGATGCGAAGGTCAGCCAAGTGCACTAGACGATAGATTGTGTCCTGCATATCCTTCGTCATTATTTCAGTGCTGCCTGCGGCGGGTTTGGCTTCTACAATTGCTTTCTGAAGGCACCTCAGAATCGCCTGCATTGTTCGATTGTTCACCGCACCCTTCTTCACCAGAACCTTGAAGAGGGCGAAACAAATGTTCACCAACTTCGTGCACACCTCAGGTCGTCCACTGGGTGCGATCTGCGACAGGAAACACAAAGCAAAGTGTTGTGCTCTATCGGAGATGTTGTTACGGAAGAGTAGCTTCTCTGTCTCGGCGGTTATGACGCCGCACATGTTCGGATGTTTGTATCCCACTTCGGAGAGGTGATGCAAAGCCTTGGAGGCCACCTTGCTCGAGGGATCTCCGAGTTTGTTGATCAGAATTGTAAGGAGCATCTGTTCCTTTTCCGGCGAATAGGCTAGCAGCCGAGATGCAGCAACAATTGAAGAGTTTTTGTTGTTCTCCTGACCACCCTGCAGGCCCTGTTGGAGATTCTTAAGGAATTCTGAAAGAAATAGTCAGTCTTTGTCACGCAGACCGCCTCTAAGTGACTCACCAAAGTACTGATCCTTCAGTTCGTTCTCATAGTACCAATAGGCGAAGATTTTCCGCTGCTGTTCCTTGGTTATAGAGTCATCCTTTTTCAGAGCCTTCCAGTCAGCGGCGCGCATTTGAATCGAGAGGAGTTTTCTATGCGCAGGCAGGAGAACTTCCATCAACAAATCGGTGAGAATTGAAATCACCTCAGAGCTCGATTTGTTTGACATCTTTGTGTAGCCAATGAGGGTTTCAAGAGCTTGCATGTTACCAACTGGGTTATTTGTAACAAGAAGGGCTCCCGCATTAGCACGATCCTTTGCTGTTCCCTTGTGTAGTGCCGTCTGTAACCACCTGGAGTCCGATGGGTTCTCTAGAAAGCCAAATCCATTAGTTCAGCACTTCGGCCAAAGACAACTGTCCACTTACTCTTAATAAAGCGAGGCAATTCAGCCTCATACGAGCTCTTGCATATGTTGAACAGCTCAGTTTGTTCCTTTTCCTTCATGTCCAGCACCTCCTCGGTTGTTGGGAACTGGGGATACTACAAGGGAGATCCATTTTGAACCAAGCCCACTTGATTTGCTTTTAAGCCAAACTTACCACTTGATACCACTTCTTCTGGTCGTCATTTTCTTCGGATTTACTTTTTTTCTTTTTGGCCTTTTCTTCTTTTGCAAAGAAATCCTCATCTTCTCCGTCGTGATTTCCATTTCCAGTGTCGGTAGCAGGCTCTTCCTTCGGAAGTGTTTTCTTTTTATTTTTAGCTTTAACTTTTGTTTCTGTTACAATTTCACCATCATCATCGAAGACAATTTTTTTGGGTTTAATTGTTAGATCAACGCTTGGTGGAGGCATCGTAATTTTATTAAATTAAATCAGAAAATTAGAAATTTGTTGAGAAAAACGCCGATAGAACCCGCACGTGCAATTGAAGTGTCACTTTTGTGTGATGACATTTCGGTGTAGGGGAAATTGAGAAAAGCTCAGTACTGACAACGTTCAGGCAACTAGAAAATCATCGCGGTTTTTAGTACATTCAACAACTAATTTATTTGTATTGTTTCATTCAAATTCATGTTTAATAGACAAATGGTAAAGCGTCTATTTCTGCACTGCAAAAGATTGGGCAAAATCTTACTCGTGTGGTGGAGAGAATCCTGTACAGATAATGGTATGTAAAGAAACGCTTTTGGCATACTTCGTGATGAAAAAAATAATGAGGAGCATTAATCCTAATACTACGTTTTCATCAAAGCGAAATGAGACTCAAATTCAAATGACTAATATCAGTTCATTTAATTTGACAATTAATAATAATCAGAGGGCTTTCCAGATTCAAGCACGAGAACATGTTAGGTGTATAACTTGGGACACGCAGTAGTTACACCTCCCATAAGTGAGCTATTCTTGTCTATTTGTAAGAACCACTTCGCAAAGCTAACATTTATCATGACTACGAGTATATGTGTGCATTAGCTAGTAGTCAAGCAATCCATGGTCATTGTTTAACCCATTCGTGGTGCAATACGTGTACTACATGAACTTTTAAATTTTTAAGTTCTATAATTTTGGTGTCAGCCCTCCAAAAATCAGTAAGGGGAGTATTTTCTATCATCTATTGGTTGGATTTAGATTACTAATCTCCGATCACTTTGAATTATAACTCATCTTTCTACGTTGTCCAGAAGCTGGGTAATCTTAAAATAATGACGATCTCTTCATCAGATTATAATTATCAATTTCCCAACCGGTGCACCAATGTGGTTGGTTCGGTTGTGTTTACTCATGTTGGGGATTGTTTTTTTCATTATCTTTGGTTAGTGTGATTGGGAGGGAGACGTGGCTATTAAGTACGGTACAGACGATCAATAATTTCTTCAAAATGATTGAACAACGTCATAGCTATCCACACATTTGCGCACACTTTGATGTAAAAGGATTGAGACTATGTTCGATGAAATTCAACCAGAGTTTGTAAATCTTAAAATGCATGCAATGTGAAAACTATGTTGATTGGTGTGCTTTAGAAATTCAAACTGACATTTTTTTATACATCGCATCTATAAGTATTTATAATCGTTTTAAGAAAAGATTGTTTGGGATATGCACAGCCTCTATAATCATCCGATGGAAATAATTCAATTTCATCGAGACGAGCCGGGAGAAACTTAACGGGGAATGTGTTCATATGCACGGGTCATACGAAGTCAAATGCATATACATATTGTAATATGCAGGCTACGGCTCGAGTAGATAAAACGATATTCTGTGAAATTTATTTCTTTATTTTCTAGTCTATAGAACAATTCAAGTTCACACTATACTATTCTTTGCAAATTCTTTTCTTACAAGGTCTCTTTCCTCTCAAATCACTTTATCTCCTTTCAATTACTTAATTCACAAATCCAAACTAATTACTTTTTCTTGTTTACTCTCAACTTTCAATTTATCACCAAATTACAACTTCGCCCATTATCACTTTTCCAATCTCTTCGCCACGGTTCTAAACCAACTGTGTCTTTTTTTTGATCGCCATCTGTCCTTATATAGCAGAAGTTTCTGATAGCCAGAAACTTCTAGCAAATTCTTCGACCACTGGAACAAGAGAAATAATTCTTGCAGTTATAATTCCCTTTTATCCCTGATATTATTCGTCTCTTTCGTTGACATGAGCTGTGGAGACTTCGTCCCAGACACGAACTCGAATGAAAGGACAGTTCGAACCAAAATTCTGCCAGAATGAAGTCACTTCGGAATTTGTTGCGTCATATTTTTAGGGGGCGTAGTTATTATTATGCTACACTGCCCCCCTCTTAGACATGTTCGTCCCGAACAAGTGCATCCTCATTTCGGCCATTGTATCGACTCAGTCGATCCACATGAACCACTTTCATTTTGGCCCTCGGTCCTCGCTGGATGCGGTAGACAACATCGTTGATGCGGGTTACTATTCTGTAGGGACCTTCCCAGTTCCGCTGTAATTTAGGTGATTTCCCCTTTTGGCGATGGGGATTATACAGCCACACCAGATCTCCTTCCTGGAATCCCGACGTTGTTGCCTTGGCATCATACCTGGTCTTCATGCGGTCGCTCGTTATCTTAATCTGGCTTCTGGTCCTTTGGTGTATGTCCCTAAGCCTTTCCCTAAGGTCAGCCACGTACTCTTCTTCATTTCTGGGCTCATTGGTAGGAGATCCAAATTTCACCTCACTGGGTAAACGAGCTATTCCACCAAATAAGATTTCGAACGGCGTATGTCGAGTAGTGCTATGCACGGCACTTCTATAGGCCATCAAAAACAAGGGAATCTGCCGGTCCCAATCCCGTTGGTAGTCACCTACGACCTTCGAGAGATGTTCGTCCAAAGTCCTATTGAAACGCTCCACCATACCGTCCGACTGTGGATGAAGCGGGGTTGTCCTTGTCTTTTTGATTCCGAGTAGTTGACACATCTCTTGGAAGATTCTTGACTCGAAGTTCCGCCCTTGGTCAGAATGCAATTCCAAGGGCACACCGAATCTGCTAACCCAATTGTAGACGATCTGCTCCGCCACGGTTCTGGCTTCCTGGTTAGTAATCGGAAACGCTTCCGGCCACTTACTGAAGTAGTCCATCACTACGAGGATATACCGATTACCATTGTCGGTTTCCGGAAAGGGTCCTGCGATGTCAATGGCGATTCGTTCAAAAGGTGCTCCCACGTTGTATTGGTGCATCTTACCTCGAGTTTTGATTCTCGGACCCTTGCTAGCTGCACACACGTCGCATTTTCTGCACCAGTCTTCGATATCTTCCTTCGCTTTTAACCAATAAAAACGTTCTCGTACCTTTTCTAGCGTCTTATTCACTCCCAAGTGGCCTCCGGTCGCCCCGCCATGCATTTCCTGTAACACCTCCTTGACCCTCGTCCGCGGTACGACAAGCTGCATTACAAACGACTTTCCGTCGGAGGATTCCCATTTTCTTCTCAGAACACCTTCTTGGACATGGAGGGAGTCCCACTGCGCAAAATATGCCTTTAAGGTCGGGCTTCTGTGAGAGATGTCCTGATGATCCGGTTTCTCCATGTTCTCCTTCCAGGCCAGAATCGGCTCGATATCCGGGTCTTCCTTCTGAGCGTTCCGGATCTCATCTACGCTCCAGCCGGCGATAGGTTCGGCTCTCATTCTTTGGATTGAAACCAGCTCCCGTTCTTCCTGACGCGCACAATGTTTACAATCCGTTCTGCATGGTCTCCGGGACAGTGCATCCGCATTAGAGTGGAGTTTTCCTTTACGATGCTGTATTTCGTAGTCGTAGATTTGCAGCCTTTCGATCCATCTTGCGACCTGACCCTCAGGACTCTTGAACTGTAATAGCCATTTTAAGGCTGCATGGTCTGTGCGAAGAACGAACTTCCTCCCGTAGAGGTATTTGTGAAAATGCTTCGTAGCCAAGATCAAAGCTAGAATTTCCCGCCTTGTCACGCAGTAGTTCCTTTCTGGCTTAGAGAGCACCTTGCTGAAGTACGCAACCACCTTCTCTTGGCCGTCATGCACCTGGGAGAGTACGGCTCCTACCCCGACATTACTAGCATCTGCATCCACAACGAACGTTTCCCCGGGAGTGGGGTAAGCCAGTATCGGGGCATCGCATAGCCGTTGTTTAAGTGCCTTGAAGCTCGTCTCGCACTCAATTGACCATTTGAATTGTTTTCCCTTTTCCGTCAACTGGTGCAGGTTCTTTGCGATCCCGGCAAAATCCTTAGTTGGTGTTTGTCTTTGGGGACTGGCCAGTTTTTCACCGCTTCGACCTTCTCCGGATCGGTTCTCACTCCTTTCGCTGAAATTATGTGTCCCAGGTACTTGACTTCCGCTCTAAACAGGGCGCACTTCTTGGGGTTGAGCTTCAGGTGGGCACTTCGAAGCCTTTGAAACACATCCCTTAGATTGTCTCGGTGTTGCGCAAACGTTTTTCCTACGACGATGACATCATCCAAGTATACCAAACAGGTTTTCCATGTTAACCCTTGCAGGACACATTCCATCAATCGCTCGAAAGTCGCCGGAGCATTGCACAGCCCGAATGGCATTACCGTGAATTGCCATAGCCCATTTCCTGCGGTGAAGGCGGTTTTCTCCCGGTCTTCTGGATGGATCTGTACCTGCCAGTAGCCACTCTTCAAGTCGAGAGTGGAAAACCATCGGGCTCCTGATAGTGTGTCTAGCGTGTCGTCAATCCGTGGCAGAGGGTAGCTGTCTTTCTTGGTGACGTAATTGAGCTGCCGATAGTCCACGCAGAACCGCGTGCTGCCATCTTTCTTCTTAACCAGTACAACCGGTGATGCCCACGGACTTTTGGAACTTTCAATCAGACCTTCTTTCTCCATTGCCGACACCATCTCTGCAACTTCTGTCTGCTTTGCCAATGGAAGGCGCCTAGCAGGCTGACGAATTGGTCTAGTATCACCAGTGTCTATTCGATGTTGTACCAGGTGTGTTCGGCCGTATTCTCCGTCCTGTGAGGCAAATACATCAGCGTACTCATTGATAAGATTCTCTGCCATAGTTCGCTGCTCCTGATTCAGCTCACTGGACTGGAGAATCGTCTCTCTCGCTTCCGCTGTCCAAGGTGATGGGAGAAGTTTTGGAGCATCACGTTCAGATATTGTTGCGACGGCGGTAATCGGCGTGCATTTTCCAGTCACCTCCCCTCGCCTTAGTTTGACAGTATGTGGTCTTGCGTTCAAAACCCTCACTGGAACCATGGTGTTCTTTGGTTCGACTAACGTCTTTCCCACGATGTAGTCTTGAGAATTCTTCTCTGGGTCTGGTTCTACTATGTAGAATCGGTGGCTCCCAAGATCACCTTCCAGCTTCGTCCAAATGATTGTCTCTGAAGACGGCGGCAAAACTTCGTCTTTGCTGATGACTATCCTGAGAGTTACGGCATTCTCATTTCCGTACACCATCGGAATCTCCACATTTCGATACCTCAGTACTTGCATCCCGATGTCCAAGATTACTTCATTTGCTTTCATGAAGTCTACTCCGATGATGCACTCGTCGCATATATCTGCCACCAGAAACGCATGGGAGAACGTCAGTCCTGCCAGAGTAATCGTAAGACGAACTTCTCCAAATACCTTCGCCATTTCCCCTGTTGCAGTCTTCAGGCAGTAGCTGTTGGTGTTGTGCAGCCAGGAGCTTTTGACGATATCTCTTCTTACAATGGAGGCAGTGGCACCTGTGTCGATGGTGGCTACGCACTTCTTCTCGTTGATTAGTGCCTCCACTGTCAGGCTCTTGTTACCCCGTTTGGTTTGCGAAACTTGAATGGTGGTCCTGGGGGCCTCGATTCCAGTAACCAACTTCCGCCCCGCGAAGTTGGTCCTTACGCATTTCCCGACTGCTGGTTTTGGGAAGTCTGACCGACAGGATGCTTCCTCTCTGCTTCTCCTACTTCCGCAATGTGAACAATTTCCTCGTCTAGGTGCACTCCTGCACTGCCGTTGTAGGTGTCCGGTTTGGTTGCAATTCCAGCAACGGATTTGACTTCCGCGAGCTCTGTCTTCATCCATGACGGCTGTTCTCTGGCATGAGCATCCCACTTCTGACACCAATGTAATATGCAGGCTACGGCTCGAGTAGATAAAACGATATTCTGTGAAATTTATTTCTTTATTTTCTAGTCTATAGAACAATTCAAGTTCACACTATACTATTCTTTGCAAATTCTTTTCTTACAAGGTCTCTTTCCTCTCAAATCACTTTATCTCCTTTCAATTACTTAATTCACAAATCCAAACTAATTACTTTTTCTTGTTTACTCTCAACTTTCAATTTATCACCAAATTACAACTTCGCCCATTATCACTTTTCCAATCTCTTCGCCACGGTTCTAAACCAACTGTGTCTTTTTTTTGATCGCCATCTGTCCTTATATAGCAGAAGTTTCTGATAGCCAGAAACTTCTAGCAAATTCTTCGACCACTGGAACAAGAGAAATAATTCTTGCAGTTATAATTCCCTTTTATCCCTGATATTATTCGTCTCTTTCGTTGACATGAGCTGTGGAGACTTCGTCCCAGACACGAACTCGAATGAAAGGACAGTTCGAACCAAAATTCTGCCAGAATGAAGTCACTTCGGAATTTGTTGCGTCATATTTTTAGGGGGCGTAGTTATTATTATGCTACAATATGTTCATAATTGAATTATACACCCTGGTGAAGCCGGATCAGCTATTCGATTTTTATAAAGTATTAAAGGATGTGTGAAAATCACTATTAGAATTATACTATATATTTGTATTGATGAATTCTCATGTTATTTTAATATCAAAAAACATCGGACAAAAACTGACATAACACAGTTTTATAATACACCGGCAAATTGGTGCAAAATTTTTTAAGTAAAGAAACAGAGTTTGGACACATTTGTGAATCAGAGGTATCCCACATGGAGGTAAAGTAACGGACCTTAAATAAGGCGATTTTAAAGATTTTCTTATATATTAAAAAAAGCTATTGTTTGAAATTCACAGCTAATATTACCAAGTAATAAAAAAAAGCTTATTTTTGCAGCTTTCGCAATTTCGCAAAACATGCTTTGAGTAAATGTGGCTAAGGTTTATGTAGATACTTTCCGTTCTGTTTTTAATCAAAAAGCAGATTTATCAAAAAAAAAAAATAATTTCAAATCTTTGAATATTGAAATGTAACTTCTACCATTCTAAATAGTAATACAAAATCCATCTGTGCAAATTCCTTCTCCGTTTACCTAGGAAATGGAGGAAGCTAAGTGATTTTTTTTTTATAATTTGCGAGCGGCAAATGGGATATGAATACCATTAAATTATTTCAGGGCACGGGCGTTTGTAGAAATTGAGAGAGAGAGAGAATGAAAGATTGGTGTAGTGTGTTTGAAACTTAGGTGATATTAAATTTCAGTAAACTCCAAGGGTGGCGCCCCGATAACTGGGGAGCTTGTTTGTTTTGCTTTTTGTCGTTGCTCATGATTCACAGTATTTTTTTCCCTCCATCTGATGTCATCATCACGATCAAGTTGCATTTAAGCCATATGATCACCCTACTGCCAGTGTTATGCCTTCGCAGTAGAGTTGCTAAGCTTTCGCAACTGATCGACTTTTTTATTTATTTCTCTAATGGTGGATGGATGGTTTCTGAATGCTCAAAAATGTTTGGTCTACAATTTCAAAATGCCCAATCGATCATTTTGTCTCAGGTCAATACAAAGACTTTTAATTCGATGTATATGAACATATCTTTTTGTCTTTACCCAAGCACAATCCCTCTCAAATACATATCTGTGTCAAGAATTACATAACATATTTTGATGAAATTTAGTTTCTAAATTTGACCTGTGTTTCTTTGTGAAAATTATCCTTAGTTAAGGAAAAGTTCCCATGGCAAACAAGAACAACAATTAACTGGGTCAGTAATTTTGGATATTATCCACAACTATGGGTAACTGAGTACAGATATTGCAACTATCGCTCGGGAATGTTCATATCTTTAACTTTAGATTCTGTTCAATGAAAAATCATTTAACAAGAGAAAAAGGGGGAGTTGCAATATTATTCGGAAAGAAACATGGCTAATATGACACATGTAGATCGTGCCCAAAAAAAGCGTCATTAAGTGCAAATCGGACCTCGCGTCGTTAGTATTCCGTATCATTTTAATTGTTTCCTCTTTAACCCGGAGAATAGAAGAAAGGGACAGTACAAAGCAAACACTTTTTGTATCATGTCTGCCTGTGTGTATGTTCTAACGTGTCTTGTTCATAATAAACTGAAGAGATTTTGATGAAATATTTGTTTGTTCGACAAATTTGAAATGAAGAATAACGTCTTTTACGTTGAATCCTTTACCGCTTCAATTTGTCACTTGATGCAGTTGGAAAATATTTTTTTTAATATTCCTTGAAAGAGTGTTGAATCGATAGTGTTCCGTTTTACCATTTTGCTGCGGAATTGCATAATCTACGTATGAATATAATTGTTTTATTCTTAACTTTCTCAAGCTCGTCTTAATACATCTGCGTTTGTATGATCAAAATCAGTCGAGTGTTTCTCGCCCCGGAGCATTTATGCTATCATTGCGCTAACTAGCGCTCAAATCTAATACCAACTTATGTTTCTAGGAACACCCCTGAAATCCAAAGAAATGTATAACATACGTATGCTTTTTGTTTTCATCGAAATCGCTTCAGTGGTCTCCGGTCTAGGTGGCAATGCACTTATACTTACTTGTTGCCCCATCTAGCGGTCAGATCTGATTCTAACCATTGAGATAGTAAGGAATATGCCTGTTTATTAACTATTAAAATCGGTTTAGTAGTTTTTGAAATATACGAGTGCATAAAGTTTAAAACAATCGGTCTTATTCTCATAGTCGTGTTACCTGTAGCGAAGGTGACAGGTATAAATTTCTATTCTGATTATTCTATTTATGTTAAAAGTAAAGTGACTTTTAGAATACTCACAAAAGTGAGGCTGCAGAAGGTTCAAATAATTTGTACGTACCTAAGCAGATATTGACTATGGTTACAAGGGTAAATATTCTCCCGTAGTTGGGTGAAAACTGCTATCAGGGGGCCACAAGATAACCCAGTGTCTAGGATTTTGACTGAATGAGCGCTGCTGAATTTTCTAAAACTTTATGACGTCAGTACCATTTCAAGATTCATTATCTCAGTAGACTTACAGATAACGGAGTGTAACCCTTAGAGAATAGGGCTGAATGGCTAGATCTCCGTTGTAATATTGGTACTCAATTATTGAAATATGATATACGCTAAAACTTGTCTTCCAGAAGCCTTTCCATGAATTCAGGGTGCAAGAATTACTCCTGAACCTGGAGCTAGAGCTTTCTGTGGGCTATTCCCCTTTACTTCTAAATGAAAAATGCAATCCATGTATATTGTTCAAAAAACGTTATTAATTACTTTTATTTTAGTTTAACATAAATATTATTTATTGATGTTTTCTTTTATTTTGTTACTAAATACTGGAAAATGTCCATATATTAATTTGAACATCGATTGGGATTTGATCATTTCATAATTATATATTTCTTTTTCAATTTCATATTTGCTCGTCAAATGATTTGATTTTGAGTTACACAGTAAATAATATGTATGTTCGGTAGTAATAGTTTAATAAGTTATTTTCATTCAAATATTAAATCAATTATAGCACTACTATAGTTTTTATTTTTTTTATTTTTATAAATTGTATTTCTATACGGTTTTTTAAATATATACTTTATTTTATTATTTATTCCCATTTCTATTGAGTTGTGGTTGTGTATATAACTTTTGTTTATGGCAAGATTTAAATAATAAAAAAAAGAATACATGCATGTAATTGTTATTACTATTAAATATTATTTTCAAACATTGAGCCGAACGAATTCTTTCTTATAAATATTTTTCTTTTATATATAAATACAAATAAAAAACAATCAACATAGATTACACCTTAGCATCTGGATGTACATATTTTATTTTTATATACAAAAAATAATATTAACGAGAAAATAAGTTCATACACTTAAATGCTACTTGATTTTTGTTTTCCTACAATTTGAAAGTTTATAAAGTTTGTTTGTTTTTTTTTCTATATAGGTAGTATAATTATTATTTAGAATATTTCTTGTTTTTGATTAAAAATTTGTTTAATCTTAATTTTACAAGGTTTTTACGAAAAATTATTAAAACTTTCTTTTTGTTTAAGTCAATGTATTTAACATATGATCTAGGTAATAATATTTGTATTGTGTTGATCAAGACTAAACACTAAAAATTAAGCGTAGTTTATGAATTATTATTTTATTTTATTTATAATTAATAATTTTTGGTTGTTAGTGTAAGTTGTTTTAATTTTTAATAAAATGAAATTACATTTATTTTTTTTTTTTTATAGTTCACTTGTTTTATTTTGTGTGAGAAAATTTTGATATTTCTGTTTTTGATTCTATTTTCTATGAAATAATATGTAAATTTTGTTATTACAATATATTATTATTAAGGTGGCAAAATATAATATTTTGATATATTTTCATTAAAAGGAGTCTTGCGGTGTTGGTAATTGTGGAAAATTTTAAATACAAATAATTATAGGTAGTTGAGCTGTGAGGAAATAAAGTCCATTATGATAATGTGGCAGCTTTAGGAGGCAGTAGTATTTGTATTTTTGTTTTTTAAATTACTACCTATACAAAAGTTGATTAAAAGTAAGTTATTTGATGATAACTCAGAGGTTCATCAGGAGGAGATACAAGCGGCACTCCCTTATTTTAAAGCAAAATAGAAAGCTCATTTTAATTTTAATGGATATCCTCCAGGTGCAAGACGAGCTAGTGCTAGACACAGCAACTAAAACTTTTAGGACTCGACACGATAAAATAAAAAAATGAAGTGTGGGTGCACAATCTCTTTACTGAAAAGTTCCTCTCTCATGTTTCTAAGAAGAAAGAAGAGACAGCTTTAGTACAACCATTATCATCCGGTCAATTGTAAGGGCATACAAATTAACCTTGTTTTATCGAGATAAAATCGGATTCGGGATCATAGATGTTCGTTCAAAAATAGAAAGCTTTAATAACGACATCAATAACACTACTTCAATGTGCTCAACCAAAGGATTTTCTCCCGGAATTTCGTCCATAGTGACACAATAATCGTGCAGCAATTTTGACAATAAAAGCAGTGTACTTAATATTATCTATTTTGTTGTATTTGCTTAGGTTTTTAAGTCTTCTATTTGATCCATGAAGTTCCAAATTGCTTTATGAGTAAATTGCAGATACGACTTAACTAATAGACGGTTAGTAGCTGAATAACTGCCCGAACACAATGGTGATGCTGAAGCTGCAGTACGCAGCGCGGTCAAAGTTGAAATACACGTACTCCCTATAGCACGAACACAATGCGAAACTGCAGCACAAGTTGAGTCAACTTCAACTTCCGAACGAGCTGCACTATTTTTTGACAGTTAAAAACAAAAACAAAGAAACGAAAATTGTAGAGCCGTCTACGGAGAAATTCATAGCATGCGATTTCTTCTTCCTCAGTCATTGCTATAAAATCCGCCATAAAAAACATTTTCACGAAACACAGCGCGATTATCTTTCCGTTTTGCCAGCTTGACCAATTGAGCTGCGCTTCACCATTGTGTACGTACCTTTCTACTTCAGTGAGCGACTTATTTGACAGTTTGTACTACAGCGACTTGATTTGCTGCAGCGCTTCTCCATTGTGTTCGGGCAGTGACGTAAACGTAGACTCTTACATCATCTCGTCAGAATAAAGTTAAAAATTACAGGTAAATCCAAAGCTCTGATTCTAAGACCATTTGTTCCCCGGCTAATACCTTGCCTGCTGGCATAGGAAACGATGGTCTCATCGTATGAGAAGATTCAAATGTAAGGCACCTTAAAACCATGCCTTAGAACTGTACCGTAATGACAGAACTGTGGAGAAATTACTACCTCCAAAAACGAACAAACTTGCACTCCAATATCTAAGTTTCTTTTTTCTTACCTCCGTATACGACTGTTGACACAATTTTATGTTTTTCTGAAAAATTCACAGTTTTAGATGTCCCACCCAGAAAGGAGGGAAAGGTTTATAAATCTCCAAAAGTCTCCAAGTGATATTGATATGGATATGGAAGCGTTAATTCAATTTGGCAGGCAAATCTATGAAAAAGGATTTAAAAATTTTTGTTTATTTTGATTTTAAATCCTTTTTGCTGTCAAACCTATCAGATGTAACTCATTTGACAGTTTTAATTTGTTCTTTAGGCAAAATTACGCTGGAAAAAAAAAATTAAAGAAATATTAACGAAGGAAAAATAATATCTCTTTCAGTTTCTTTAAGACTCTTATTTTGGTACGAGTACGGTTTTCTGATGTTTTCAGACGTAATATTGCATTTGCATACGAAAAGAACTTAACAAAATGGACACTTGATTTAAGAGATTAGACCATCTGTCCATATTTGCCAATATGAATTTTCATTTAAGAGTAGCCAACAATACGCGTCATCAAAAAACTTGAGCCTTGCAAGACGTGTTCCCCAAGACTTCCTTCATGGACAAAATTGACCTGTTCTTCTCAAAATAGGCATCAAAGTTCGTCAATCCCTAGTCTAGGATAGAATTTCAATAAGACAAAGTAGTTACTTCAGTTTACTAAACGCTGCGATCGATTTCTTGGAGCTAAATGAAAAGAAAACATCCCCTGAAAGAAGAGAGAGAGAGAGAGAGAGAGAGAGAGAGAGAGAGAGAGAAAATGGCAGACTCTACAAGGTATTTTGTGGAGAGAACGTTACTCCAACTGAGCCATTGAATTTTCTTGAAAAAGGCAGAGTAGCAAACTGGTGATTAACAACTGCGGACTTGCCAGTCAAAGGAAACTAGGCGGCAGTTATTCTTTGCTGCGAATGAAACCATTAGTGAATCCCAACCATATTCCTAACGGACTCGGTGATGTTTTCAGGATAAAATATACTCTACAAGCAATTTAGTTCTTAAAGGAATTAAAAATCTCTTCAGCACCACGCTTAAATTTATATACACTGTACTCGTTTGAAGAACAAGAGTCAGCAGGTCTAGATGGAATATGTATTGAATTCCTTAAGAACTGCGATACGAATGCAAGGTAGGGGCTTGTCCAATTTTTCAGCATGGACACTGGCTGCCTAGCTATTGCTTGAACCTTACAAACTAAGTGAACGGGCAAAAAAGTGCCATGCGATCGCTCTGCTCTGTAGCATGCTACAAACTACTGGAACCAGTACTGAACCAATAATCAACAAACATATCCCAACTGCACAGGCTAGATCATCTTATTGACATCATTCACGGTGGTTTTAAGCGACTCTCATTGAAAGCCCAGGAAGTTCAATAATGGCTTACCACAGGGGTCTGTATTGGCTCCCTTACTGTTCAACTGTTATATAGGTATTTCAGAGACAGAGTAACACCCTAACAGATCACAATAGATCTTTTAGGTTGTGGTACATCTAATCCTCCGCTATTCATTCATTCAATGAACACTATTATTTAACTAAATTCAGATTATTTTCTAAATGGACCTGAGGATAGACTAGAGGCTGGCATAACCATATTCATTTAACGAGCTGATATACAGGCTGCAGCAAAATTGATCACAATATCTGCTTTTTCGTTGGAAATTGTGGTGGAAAGCAATGGAGTCTGTAACTCTAAGCAAAGAGCAGAGAAGGAGTCAGGATAATTGAAAATGAGAATGCGGAAGTCCGAATATAAAGGCACGCATGCGTAGTTGATGCCCTATTCTCCACAAGCGGTGATATAACTTAAGTATGGCAGTGTATCTATTAATCGAAATAAGGACGGCTAAGATAAGAATTAACTACAATGAAAGCTAAAAACTTTACACAATTACCAACTGCCAGAGCACCTCAATATACATACTTAACTCTATTTCCCGTACTACCACAGGTCCATCGCGCGCATCGACTTATGGACCTTTAAAGAGTCTTTCATTCTACGACGATAGGTACACAAAAATGAAAATTAAACTCCTCATCGCTGAATGCAAAAAATTCAGCACGCTATCTTAGTAAACTCTAGACAAGAATACACATCTACTACTTTGCACATTCTAAGGATACAAATACAAATACAAAATATTATCATCTCACCAGGAGTGTATGGTCTGGTCCGCAGAACCAACTCTCTTTCTACATACATATGTAAGTCCTCTCGTTAGTGAGGCCGCCATCATCTGACGGCGGCACCCAAACAAAATTATGTCAACTGTAATTTTCTACAGTTGCACAGCCACTTAATGATCCGTGCATTCCGTTCGACAATAGATGGCGGTTCAGTCGGTCGATATGGCTGAGCTGTTTGTGGTTGTGTTTCAGTACTATCGGGCAGGCGTGTTGAATCCACTGTACTCACATCGGAGAAGAACACCGTACTCGACTGATCGGAATCATTGTCGGAGCTGTAACGTCGGTTCGGTGGACTGTAGATCTCCTCGAATTTTTCGTCATTCAAACCTAGCCGATCGAAGAACTTCTCGAGTTGAGACATGCTCTCTGCCCGGCGAATCTTTTCCATGCCGTTGGAGTTTTTGCCACCGCCCATCGGTTGCTCGGTCATTGGAGATCCTCGATTGTAGTAACGATCACTGATGTCACTCTTGGAGCGAAGGATTGGCTTTCGTTCTTCGTCGGACTCTCGATCGGGTTCACCGTAGCCGGCTGTTGCGCATCCTCCACTGCTGCCACCTCCGCTGCGCTGTGAGGTGCGATCGTTAGAGGTGGAGTATCGGTTGCGGTGCTTGAAGCGAAGACACTTTTGTCGCTTGAACGTGGTCGGCGGAGGGCTCACCTCGGGCTCCTTTTGACAGTCATCCGGCGGTGTGCGTGCTGTTGGGCTGTGGGTCTGTTTATGAGGGGGAGCTGGTAGGTGGTGGGTTTGTGGTGGCGGATAAACCTTCCGCTGTGAGGTGAATCTAGAGTCTTCGTAGTAACGGGTAATGGGTCGAGTCTGTTCGGGGGTGTAATCATCTTGGAAGGCTTCCGGTACCTCGGGTGTGGTGAAGTTCAACAAACATTCTGAGTCCTTCTGATACTTGAGGCGACATTCAGGACAGTCGGTGTATCGGGATGAAGCCATACCATAGGTGTAATAGGAATTGCCGCTGTGCTGTGTGGAGGAACCACTGTCTCGTCGATAGTCGGTTTGTCCAACGCAAACGGGCATTTTATTTGGTTCTCGTTCGCCACGCTGCTTACAGCATGGTTCGCTTCTGTGTGTATAGTGTCCGGAGGAGCCCCCCGAGTCACGATTGAGGGAGCTGCCTCCGGATTTATTCGAGCGATTTCCACGGCTGCAACAGCTCAGCACCTCACTGTGCGGTGAGTGCCGGCTTATCTGGGAGTGTAAATCGGGCAGGGATTTGTGGCTGTTGATGTTGTACGATGGTGAGGAATAGTCATGCTCGTCCGATGTAGTGTCGTGTGAATGCGAATAGGATCTTTGGTAGTTGCCCCTAGAAATGGAAATCCCATAAAAAAAAGAAGAGGTTAGGCAGAATTGTTTTCGTACCTTGAATTTTGTTCTTTATCGGGTGAGCTCTCTACCGCTGCATACTCAGCAGGAGGGCTGATGGCCCGGTAGTCTTCTGTTAGAACCAATGGGTCGTTGATACCAGCACCATAGGTATAGATGTCATCATCGGAAGCAGGATGTGGTGGCAGAGATTGCGGCGACAAAAATGCACTGGGAAACATCACCGACAGATCACTTTGGTCATTCGAGGCATGCACAGACAGCTAAAAATAGACAAAGGTTTCTAAGTAGAGAGAGTTAAGTGTGTTTACCTAACTTACTTCCTGGTTATACTTAACGCTCTGGAATTTGCTGAACGTGTCATACTTCTGGGGTTCACTACTCTTATATCTCTCGGGCAATGGCATCGGTCCCTCTTTCGAATCCGCATTGAGTAGCTTCCTCAGCTTGTTCTGAAGCAAATCCGAGCTAGACGACGCACTTCGTCGATTCGCTGGCCGATGATGAGGTGGATGCTGTTGGTGCGACTGTTGCAATGTGTCCTGTCGCTGTTGCGAATGATGATGATGATGCATTCCTCCGCCGGAATGTGTCCGCGAGGGTGACATAATGCAACCGGAAGTGCCCATATTCGATATACGGTCACCAGCTCCACCCACAATAGCCACGGGAACATTGCCACTAGCACCAACGCCACCCACAATCACTCCTCCACCACCAACAGTAACACCAACTCCACCTGCTGAGGCGACCACACCACGAAAATTCAATTGCTGATGCCTATCGAGTACCGTTTCGGACTTCACATAGAACGGCTTGCTTTCGGCCAACAGCTCCACGGCTGATTTTCGCTTGTGATGACGCCCTACCGTGTACATCACAGATGTGTGCTGATAGTGATGATGAGTGGTCTGCTGTGACGAGCCCAACGGTGAGCCACCACCGTACTGTGGCGGAGGTAATGGTGCTGTATGCGGTCCCCCACCACCGGAGAGATATGATGCTGGAGGCAGGATAATGGGACTATTGCTCGCCTGATGATGGTGGGTATAGGCGGGGGGTGAGGTTACGTTCGCCGGTCCACTATAATGTTGGGTGGCTGAGGAGGAATGATGATGATGAGCGCTTGACATGCGACCACCATGATGACGTGGGCTGCCGCCGTACACAATCGCTGCCATAATTGATTTTTCAGTGCTGACTGGCTGGTGGTGATGAGGGTGCTCTTTTTTATTTGATTTTGACTCGTCCTAGTCGTCGTCCTTTTTTGTAAAAGCGACTTTTGAAGTCGACGATGGCGATGGTGAGCTGCACTGTCTGCCTTTAGCTGAAACGAAAGAGAGGACCGAGATGAGTACAAACGAATTTTAATTAGAGACGTGGAGTACTTTGTTTTGTGGTTTTGAATATTCAAAATAAATGGAATTTCAGGACGAAAACGGGAAATGAGGAGAGGAAGGAAAAAAGGCTTTTGAATACGTTTTTCATATTTAATTTTATGGATGCGAGGAAACGTTTTTTTTTTTTACGTTTTCCATGATTTTCTCGGCAGTGATACAAAATTAGACTTTTAAGTGAACTAAATTAGAAAAGAATGCATTTTTAGCAAAGACTAGATAGTTTAGATGGTCAAGTTCAATGACACTATTTGTTTCTTTAAGGGAGACGTACCGTGAAGGGGCTTTAAACGATGAAGTACATATGTATGTGAACGTTATTCTGGCTCTGCATTTGATTTGAAAGGATTTATAAGTATTCCAATAGAAGGTACCAGGAATATCACTCTCAACCAGACTGTCACTATGTCGTGACCAATGGATTTAATAGCTTTAATAAAATAAACTGTTCTATAGGCCTCTATCTGATAAATCTAAGAACAATCTAACCAAACGCATGGTTTGATTAAAACGCGATAAAGCATTGGCCAGCTGTACCAACGGGAATCAAATCAAAATTATCCAGCCAAAATAATTAAAACTAATATGCTGTTTAAAACTCTCAACAAAAGGCTGTGAAAATATCGCCTTTTCGAAATTGTTCACCATATAGCATGGAACGAACTGCAGAGCAACGTAGAACGACCGGTACTAATTACCACAACCCTGGCAATATATGCACACTCAATTCCTGTTCATGAGTTCATTTGTCTTGGCCCTGCTATATGAAGGCTATCGTCCCAGGCATGGCACAGTTAGTTAACTTATCCCACTTGAGATTGGCGAAAGTCATTTAAAGCTTCATCTTATACGCAACTTTAAATCTGGTTATTTGACTAGGTATCTGAAAGTCCTAAACTCATTTCAGTTACTCTCTAATCCAAAGATGCGCATTACAGACTTCATTTGTACTATTGAACTTTGGTCATATTTTCAAAGTTTTTATCGCAGATCATGGCCTCTATTTAAAATTCTGGCCTCAACTTTACTGAAACTTAATACCACCTAAGTTTCAAACCCACTACACCAATCTTTCTTTCTCTCTCTCTTAATTTCTACAAACGCCCGTGCCCTGAGATAATTTAATGGTATTCATATCCCATTTGGCGCGCGCAAATTATAAAAAAAAAAAAAAAAAACTTCTTCTGGCTGCTCAACTTTTATCTTCAAAGCAGAAGCATTAGACATAACCTTGGAAAACCCCATATAGGTATCTTTTCATGTAGCCAGAGAGTGCCAAAGGCTCTAACGTCTATCAATTTTGATGTAAAACTCGCCTGGAACTATTTGGATACCCCAAAGCAGCTTTTTGTGGACTTGCGTTCTATTACGATTATCTGAGAACCATTGGGCTCAAAAGCACGGGACTTTGTGAGATGTTGAGGAAGCAGTTCATTATGTGAGTGACCAGCTTTCCACCCTACTGATGGAGATCAATCTAGCCGAAACCATTTGCTTTGCAAAAGGCGTGGGCAGGTATTTAGCGATCGTTAGTTCTGGTTTAGATCGCTGAATGTGAATTGTACGGTTCACAAGCGAAGTACAATTGAGCAAGGACGATTCTAACCAAATTGCATTTAATACATACATAGCTGAAGCTAAACTCCTGGCACCTCCAAGAAAAGTTTTCGATATGGAGAGCTATGTGATGCCAAGAAATTGATGACTTTATCACCTGCGCCACTGCCCACTCATAAACTTGCCACGGCTTAGCTCTTAACAAGCTCATGCAAATCATCTGAATCCAAGAATGAATCTCCTGTGAAATTTGAATTTGACGTAAGGTCGCACTTAACTTCGAGTCCGTCTGAAGGGCTGATTCTCCCGTTTGGCTAGTTAGTCAGCCTGCCCATTTCCCAAACCGATCTTAAGTTGGTCACTAAACAGACATTGCTCACTGTGACACTGTTCTACCAGTTCGGAGGATTGGTACACTTACTACGCATGTTACAAACGACCGCAGGGTTTTGTCCAACAAAATCTCTATTTCAGCTTTAATTTGATATGTCACATGATAGGGTATACAAATATATTTATTTTTTTTTCTTGGGTACATTATGCCCCCAAAATTCATCCCAAAAACAGTTTTTTAAAAGTGTTTCCTTGTTGCTTTTTTTGTATAAATTGTCAGCTGTCTAGCTCAAACGGTTCAAAAGTTACAAGCATGTGACGGACATTCTGGTACGAAACACTGAAAGGTGAAAGCAGGTGATGCTTTGGTAGAGTGCGTGTGCCAAATCATACTGTCAATACCAATCAGACTTCCAGATTGCATTTGTAGAAGAGTCTTCCGGGCAGGGGTAGAAATATTCCCATTTAATTCTCTTACCTTTTCCAAGATAATCTAAGAACGTAAGGTTTACTTAAATTCGGTTTGGAAACTAAATTTGCTGAGAATTGACTAATTCTCAGGTCATAACTTAATCATGGGTAATGAGGTCTCCAATGAGCTTGCAAAACAAAGCATTGGATTTACCTCTGTCAACTGTTAGAACTTTCATTGATTGTTAGTCTTTTTATAAGAAGGAAGGCAGGGATTAAATTTGCAGTTCGAGGTAACATGGAAGACTGATCTCCCCATTCTAAGCTCCTATGGAAAGCTGCGGTGTCTCAGACAAGACAATCGACATTTTGGACACTAATTACGTAAGTGTGTTTCGAAGGAGTGCAAGTGCTTATCATTCGTAAGTAATAATTCTTTCGCTGATAAAGCTAAATTTAAGAAGGCTGCTTCAAGGTTGTCACATCTCTGACTAGGTTTTGACACATATATAAGTGTGGATGATTACCTGGGACGTCATCCACTTCCTAACTGAATTCATCCACCTTTCCGCGAAAAAGCGTGTATCTGACTAATGGCATATCTAGATCTACGACTGTGAGCTGTGAAAACCGTCCTTAGGCGAAATCGGCACAACTGTGACAATAAATCAGAAACTGTTTATGTATGAGTTCACACTTTCGTCATGGAAATTTCTGTAAAATCATTTCTCAATAAAGGTAGCCGCCTATACACCCACTGCTATCTAAGCCGCTGTACGACAATACTATTAAATCAATCGTACCCAAGTGGGCCCTTTAACAACACACAATTCAATACAATAAATTTTGACTCAATCAATTCGGGACACCTCTGCATGGTGCCATTGCAATTCCATTTTCATAAGACCGAGATAATAATTTCCACCAAGAGTTCCTCTATCGGCGCGGATAGTATTAGTATCTCTGATTGAGTTCCAGCGATACATACCAGTAGTACCGGCATGGGGTGTGACCGACTGAAGTGTGTTGTGTCTATAAATCTTGGAACGTGTTTAGCTGGCAAACAATAAACATATCAGGGCAGGAGAAGTGCATTGAAACATGCATTTCGGTGCCGCCTTAGCCTCCTGCATATATCGGAAGGTTTCCATACATCCAGCATTGTGTGGCACGTCTACCCCAACGCACTAACTATGGCATGGGATCTGTTGACGGACGGAAATGTTAATTATCATCAGCAGCTCATTCTACATGTCAGTTGGCCCCGATGAAAAGGTAATCTGAGGAGGCTAAGAAGAGAGATGGAGAATTACGGGTATATAAAGAAAACCGCACAACACAGCACACGTAATGATGGCGTAACCAATTTTTTAAATCTTTAATTAAGGATGACAGTATAAAAAGAGAGTGCAGGTGATGCCGTAGCAAAACGAAGATTATTACTTTAGAGAGTTTCGGTGTTTCTGTACTGCAAAAAGGATCACACTTTATCTAAGAACGATAAAGAAGAAACACGGACAAAAGTGCACAAGACCTGCATCTGATTCGGAAGCTATAAACCCAAGTGGGTAAGACAACTTTCATAAAATAAGAAAAGAAACACTACGATGCTTTTTTGGCTTCAAGGTGAAAGTGTAAAGAAAATTGGATTTAGACGTAGGAGTTCTCTCTCGTGTAACTGGTAGGCTTCCAGACAGCTTACTCTTTTGCGAGTCAATATCCCACAGCTCCTTAGAATATGGTCCGGAATTTCCTTCTCTTCATTGCAGAATTTGGGTATTCCCTACGCCTGTAGTTTATAGTGAGGAAACCCTTAATTATTCGTAGCCTATTCAGATCTTTTCGTAATTCGTAATGCAGGTTTCAGATCTTTTCTATAAAAAGTCCCTGAGAACTCTTGTTTGCCTTAGTTTTGGGAGTTTCCTAAAGATACCTCCAACGATACCTGCCAGGCACCTAGTACAGTATAACATTGAATTTGCCCAGGCACTCCTAGACCACCTTGAAGCTGATTTTGTAGGACCTCAATGCATTAGTCGAAGCTCGGCTGTTTGATATAATCGCAATACCTTGCTTGCCATAGTTTCTCTCGAGGTTAAGTTGGGCACAGTTGGAATCGCGAGAATTTGGCTCTTGGTTCAAATACTCCTGCCTCAAGTTTCCTCAGCTACCCGCTATCCACCAGTATACCTATTTGTGTGTGATCCTTTTTAGTATTCAATTTCGTTGTGAAGTTTTTCACGAAGCTGTACTCCATGATTTAGGGGTTTGCAGTGGAGGTACTACTTTGAAGAGGGAGTCTTGGTCTCTGAGCCCGATGCATTTCCTTATACTAGAATTGAATTTCCGGGTACTATCCAATAGGTCCTTGCAAACTATGAGCGTTCGCTATTTCCACTTGTATATTTTATAAGAGTTTGCTGCTCAAAATAATTCCTTGGTACTTGACCTCCCGCTTCTACTCAATATTAATTACTGTCAGCTAGATAGGTATTAATTAAGTCAAGGATCTTATCTGGATTGATATTTAGACCCACTAAGAGACAACATTTTATTGTTACTTTCAGTCTTGTCTAATATACCGCAGAATGTCTCCTCGAAATTGCCTTCAGCTTTTCAACAGCGTAGCCAACACAGTTTATTCTGCAATACTAGATTGCGTTTAAAATCTCAATGTTAGAGGTCCAGTACATTCGGATTTTTGTGCGGCTTTTTAAGAGCTCAGTCGAGCTTGGGACCATGACAAGGCAATTAAAATGCTCCTTCAGATTTTAATCACGACTTTACATTTAATTGTCCAACTTAAACAAACAAATATCAAGATATTTCAAATGTGGCAAAGTTTGATATTTAAACTTGTCTTGTGATTCCTACACACCAATAAAACCCAGCACATATTTTATCAAAAGCATCTAGTTTTCTTTTTGTGAGCGCTGTGGCTCAGTGGATCGGGTGACTCAAGGTCCGAGTCCCTGAAAGCACCAAAAAGGTTTTTGATCTTCACTTTTCGCAAACGTCTGACTAACATCCGAGAGTAAAATTGTCATGAGAAGCTTCTATCAATCGAAAAAAGATCCTTCGAAAACGGCATAAAATTGTAGGTCCCTACCATCCGTCAGTTTCACAACCCGAATAACTGTGAGCTGACCCACCAGCTGATCCGCGCTCACCTTGCTTCATCTGCCTGCCATTTTTAAGATAAAAAATTGTTTTCTTCTTACTTAATTATACGAGTATAGGTATATTGATAGAATATCATCAACTTCCCACCAAAGGACGCACACATCCACTTAAACAGGTAGAACTGAAAAAGAAACCGAAGCAGACGAGAACACCGACAGTACTATACGCTCGATTCTGCTCTCAAAGAGGAAAGAGACCTATGTAAACACAGGAAAGTTACAATCCGTTTAGAACGGGTGTTATGATACGCTATCCCCGTAATATAGTGAGCGTGTCGTTGCAAAACTTTTGAAACAGATGCGATTTTTAAGAAATTTGGTTACAAAAGTGTTGTATAACTTTTTCTTAGCAGAAAGTGGGCGTGGTTCCCATTTGTAACCAAAGTTCACAAATTCCGATGAGATATTCATAATAAGGCTTAACCATCACCATAAATACTCGTATAATAGCTTGGAAAGAGTAATATATGTTTTTTTTTCTTTTAAAGAAAACACCTTCAAAAAGTGGGTGTGCCCATGTACAGATGTTCAGACGAAATGTAGAGAAAGTCAGCGCCTATATATTTTGCTTAGACAACAATTTTCAGTTTCCAACAAAAATAATGAAAATTTTTTGAAAAGTGGGCGTGTCTGTGGACAGATATATATACTTATATACCAAATTTCATGTTTCTGGCTCAAAATGTAAAGTCCAAAAAGTAGTGACATACGGACGGGCGGACGGACGGACAAGGCTAGATCGATATAACGTTTGATGCCGATCAGAAATATACATACTTTTGGGGGTCAACCCTCATTATTTCTTTATGTTACAAACTAGGAATCGAAATTAATATACCCTGGCTAGGGTATAAAAATAAGATATATATATATTCAGGATCATGTCAAATCAGTTTTGTACAGATATGATGTGGAACTTTAAATCTGCGTGTTTAAAAGTACAAAAGTCAAAACTAATTTTATTAAAATCGATAAAGCCAAAATTGAAGTGATTTGTGGTCTCTCGAATTCAATATACAAACCTGTTCCAGGAAATTGCTTAATCAATAAAATCCGTTTAGCCATTTTCAGTGTAGTCAGCATCAAAGGAAATATCAACTTAATTTAATAATAGTGGGGATACGAATATCCTTTGAGAGTTCACTACTCGACAACATTAAAAAGCGTGTGTATGCTGCATTTACTGGTCGTCCTTTGAGCTATTTGTGGATTTAACTCTCGATATAAGTCTACATCTATTACTGTTTTCTTTTAGGGTCAGTGATGTGTTTAGTTTTCAGAGCTCCATAAATAGACTATGGCGCCCTACTCTATCTATCTACGTATGATAAAATTTGCTACAACTTCATTGAAACAAATTCATGACCCATAAATAGAAAAATTTTTAAAAGTAGGTAGATAAATTTAATTACTTTGAAAATAAATCTTCTCGCCCTAAGGCTATACTCAGCATATGGTGGTTTTCCAGAGAATATAAAATGCGGGTATCGTGAATATCTTCACGAAACAGGGTAAGAGAATAAATCCAGGAACGTATTACAAATAATTGCCACAGGCAACACTTTATAAGTGTTTTAGGGACACATTTATGAAGATTAATTATGTGAAAAAAAAAAAAAAAAAAAAAATACTGTGCACTGAACGAACACAATCATGAGTTTAAATCCGCCTCCAACTAAGATTAAAAGTTTGGTTTACAATTCACCAGCAAACATCAATCAACCTAACCTGACAACATACGTTCACCTAATCAAAGACTCAGCCTCTTATTTTCCAAAAACCAAAACATGTTTAACACCTACTCACAGACAACAGATACGAATATGAATTTCCAAACCGGCCCCACATGAGACGCGCAGCTGAACCACCAGCTTGAGTTGCATGCAACGTCAAAACGAGTTTCGCAAGTTACACGCAAAATGGATGATCGTGGGATGCGATCATGTCGAGCAATTTTCCGATCTCCACTTTGTGGTGGCGTTTTGCTCGATGCGCCATCTCTCAGTATCTGTGTATCTATGTGTGTTGGCCAAATGATACAACACTGTAAATCACCTGAATTTGAATTATTGATACTTTTGACATGTTTGCTTGTTGACGGTTAACCTCTTAGCCCTCGGATAAGTTTTGGGAAAGCCTAGAGTTTCTTTACAACATACCCCGGGGTATGGAGAACATTATTAGATTTCATTTCATTTCATAATCAAAGATGCATTCTACCTATAATAGATAGCGCTGAAGTTGAATGAATGGGAAAATTATTGAAAAATCAAGTTTTCCGTGGCCACTTCAAAAAGCAGAGAAAGTAAAATTTGTATTCTTTTCCCAGGCGGTATAGGTCACGCTCACGATGTTTTGTTTTGCTTTTCGGTGGTACTTTGTTATGAAATTCTTTATTTTTTTTTTTTGTAGATTTACTTTTCGTCTTTAGAAGATGCTGGAAAATAGGTCAAACAGAGAGCTGATGATGGGGTTCTGATTTGGGACTTCAATGAGTCGTGATTCGGCACTTATTTGTGAGTACCGCGGAAGAGGGCGTTAATTGCAGTTCACGTTGATGATGACGATAAGTCTTTCTGCTTTTCAATCTCTGGCCGGTTGGGTATTCTAAATTGATTTGCCATGAAGTGAGAGTTTGAATATAAAGTAAAGAATAAATTGAGACTCGGGGGAATTTAATCGGGTCAGTAGTACAGATTGTCTGTTCCAGATTTAAGATCAATTTCATCATTTGAATGCAAATCATCAGCTGTTTGGTTGGTATTTCTTTAAGAATTAAGATATGTTGACCTGTTTGGTGCAAAATTTCCGTTGAGATAAAGATTTAATCAAATTGTTTTTGCAATTTGTTTACTTTGTAGTATGTATTTGTATCTACGAAATAAGGACAACGAGCTTCGGATCTGCACATGGAATGTTCGACAACTCAACATGATACGCACAGCGGAATAACTAGTGAAGGCCTGCTATAAAGCGAATATGAGTGCTATGGAGTTGACCAGATGAAAAACTGTGACGTCTACTACAGTGACTGGTACAGGAGGCAGAAGCAGGGTGTATTTCGATGCGAATTTGCTGGCAGAGGCGGACTTAGGAAGGAAGTCTTGAGTTTCAGGCACAATCCCCATAAAGGATAAATTCAAAAACATCAGTCTATATAATATGTTCGATGATAAAGATGACGTAACCAAATATTTTTTCCATCATCTCCTAGACCGGATTTACGAACAATGTCGACGGTATGGTGTGAAGATCGTAGTTGGTAATTTTAAGGCTAAATTTTGAAAGACGGAGGGGTATCTTTGGAAAAACATATGCGGAAAACATAGCCTACACAGATTGATCATATTGCGATTGACGCTAGGTACTCCTCCATTGACTCGGACCACTACCTAGTTGCTGTCAAGGTGCGTACGCTGATATATTGAATACTACATCATGATAGTAGTATCTACTGGGAGAAAACTTAACAACCAACAACTGTAATCGCAAGAGACTTCCAGAGGCTTGTTATCTTGCGTCAAAGCTGCACGGAGTTCATCGCTGATGACTACTTTCACATCGGATAATGGACCTTCATCTGATGGTCCAATATCTAGAAGTTGAGGCAAACAAAGTGGGGCTTAAGCTAAACACAGCCAAAATTAATACCCTGAGCACTTCTAACTCATCATTGCAGGACAGATAGTCGAGAAAGTAGACACATTTATATACTTAGCACACTTAGAACAACTTCATCTGAGAACCAAGAACCTATAGACATTTCTGTGCGAAGGAGAAAGTGGCCGTGGATTGGACACACTCTACGGCGCGACGAAAACTCCACTGCGAGCTACACCCCGCTTAACCAGACAGGCAGAACAGCGGGAGCCCTAGGCAAACGTGGAGCAGAACTCCGATCAAGATGGCGTACAGGCGTTGTTGACGCTCTATGCCTCTCGTGGGGTTCAAGGATTTTAACATATATATATATAATAATATTAACCTCTTACAGAGTATAGTGCCGCCAACTTTAATCGCAGACGACTATTGGCGTCATTGCCACCAAACCATAAAAAACACAGCCTATGATATGCTGCGTCCCAGTCCTGCTATATGGCGAAGAAAAATGGATGTTAATAAGTGACTTTTGGTCCCGTTTTTACAGAAAATACAAAGTTTTACAGCAACATCGGCTTAGTCAGATCGAATTCATTACCTAAAATGGCTAGGACATGTACATATATCCAATGAGACATGAACGTGTTAAAGAAAGAACTTGCTAAGCTGGCGCACAGAAGGAAAAATAGCGCCAGCTAGCTAGAGATCAACTGGTTGAAGATGGTTGTTGGTTCAGATCCTGGTCCATCACCGACTGCAACCCCAACTAAACTAAGTACGCAGGAAAGTGGCACTGAATTGGTCACAGCATTCAAAAGGATAATAACTGCATAGCTTGCTGAAGAAGGAAGACAAACGAGACGACAAATTTCACGAAGGACGGCCGAAGGGGAATCTCGGCAATTAGGCAAAACTGACTAAAGCTGAAACACATCGGCAGGAACTGCACATGAAGTTTCTAGGGCGTGGTAGATGTCCTAAGTGTCTCCAACATTAAACACTGGTAGCACACCTATGCCTATACTATAGATACTATCAGACGTTCTGAAGACTTCACTAGAATAATGCCTAGAAATGTGATACTGGAGCGTATTACCATCCACTCTATGACCACCTAGTAACGGCGCGGACATTCGTTTAACAAACTTCCTTCTGCTACAGGATGTAATTTACTTCCAGGAGACATACGAGTATTTCCAAAAACCTTTAATCTCCAACAATTCAAGAGCAGAATCAACAGGCATTTGCAGCCGAGATAGCAAATTTAAAAAAAAAACGGCTAATAAGTAAAGTACTGTTATACGCATTTTACGGCAAACAATATGGTACGCCATCTGTTGGCATATGTCCACTGTAACTTATATATTAAAATTTAACAAAATCGTTAGAGCCGTTTTCGAGAAAATTTATTTTTTTCCTACAAAATCGGCCATTAGTAGAATACAGTTAATTTTGGGGTTAGAATGAACATTTTCGACAAAATCCGTCCAGCTGTTTAGGCTAGGCATACATACATACAGACAAGCATAATTGAGAGACCCACTTTATCAAGTTTCTCTGTTATGTATTCTTAAGTTTGATCAAAATGTCGAGATCGAACATTTTCAGGAAACCAATATTTTCCCTTATAAGTACAAGTAAAAAAGGAAAGCGAGATACGAGGTTGGTTTTATTTATTCATTTGGGACCTCCTTGAACCGTCCTGAATCCATTCCCAAAGAAAATGGGCTGTGCTATTTTCTGCATCCACGTCGCCATAGACTGTACAGATGTCTATTGTGCTCAAGCGCATTACATTTAGGTGGGTTGTATAGGGTCATCCAACAAGAGATGTAATTTTAATTCAATAAAAAAACGCAATATTTTTATGAAAAGTGGTGATATTTTTATTTTAGTCCAAAGTACAAACTCGGATGTTAGTAATGGAATACAATATTTGCTAATATATGTCCGCTTCGGCTCTGCCTACAACTAGTCATTCTTTTGATTAAATTTTCCATCACATTTTCGCATAATTGCGGCTTGTATTTCGCGAATAACAGCTCTGATATTTTCTTTTATTGCATGAGTCGTTGGTGGAGCATTAGCGTAGACTTATCTTTAACATAGCCCCAAAGGAAAAAGTTTAATGGTGTTAAATCGCACGATCTCGGCGGCCAATTGAAGTCTCAATAGAGCCATTGTTTCACAAGCTATGTAGCATGTGGCGCTGTTTTAGGCAAAAAGTCAATCAACATCATTCGGTAATGCAATCCATTCACTGAAACGAATATGGCCCAACGACATCGCCAGTCCAAAAACCGCACAAAACTGTCACTCGTTGTGGATGGAGAGGTTGTTCCACTATTTCTCTTGGGTATTCGGAGTCCCAGATGCGACACGTTTACGTACCCAGACAATTGTAAATGAGCCTCATCACAGAATAATTTTGTTTTAAAAATCATGATCTTTCTCATTTCCAGCACCCAATCAACGAAAGAATGGCGTTGTGCGTGATCTGCTGGCTTCAATTCTTGTGTCGACTGAACCTTATAAGCATGTAGGCCACGATCTTTATGCAAAATGTGGTGCAAAGTGGTTGCGGATAGACCAAATGCCTGTGATCGCCTCGAAATGAACAACTCTTGGGTTTTCAGTCTCAGCTACGGCGGCAATATTTTCAGTTGATCTTGCCTGACGAACACGAGTTGGAGTCTCGTCACTAACCTGTCCGAGACGTTCAAATTTATCGATTAAATTCACTATAGCTATGCGAGAAGGCGCTTGATGATGACAAAAAACAGTGCGAACTTTACGAAACGTTTCCGCGATATTTTCACCGTTTTTGTAGTGAATTTT
Organism: Pocota personata; assembly: GCA_963082735.1. Taxonomy (NCBI): domain Eukaryota; kingdom Metazoa; phylum Arthropoda; class Insecta; order Diptera; family Syrphidae; genus Pocota; species Pocota personata. The sequence goes on along the minus strand of OY720431.1, from coordinate 32,251,602 downwards.
CACTATTTCAACACGTTGTACGAGTGTCTATCGATCCTTATTTAATAACCTCCTAGTTTTTACTTACGAGTATCAAAAGTCATCGCAATGATTGTTGAATGTTGACAGTTCAACAATGGCGCGAAATTTAAAATGACACCTCTTGTTGGATGACCCTATATGAGCGTCAGGAGAACTTTTCTTTTCTGTCTGTTGTGTTGTGGCCAGATAATAGGAGCGCGCTACATCTCTCATCGGCCATCTTTAGGAAATTCATGTTCATACCAGATTTTAGAAATTTTATTGGGGTTAGAACTGATTGATCTGCCATTGCATGGTCCAGTTCTGAATCTCTTCTAGCTAGTTCGTCGGCCATCTCGTTACCAAGGACACCCCTTTGACCCTGTACCCAACATAGTGAGGCGTTGTGCTGTGAGCCAAGAGTCCATTGCGACAAAATTAGTTTTAATTTCATTACTTTGAATAAGATACAAGTACTCCTAGCTTTGATCGCTGACTGACTGTCTACATGCATGTCTATATCATTTCGCGAAGGTGTTAGTGAGAACAGTCGTCGAGAGGCCTTGATGAAAGCTAAGACTTCTACTTGGAACACTGCAGTGGCTTTGGAGTTTTATAACTACTTTGATACCGGGTTCGCCCGAGAAAATTCTAAAGCCATTTTGGGAACGTCTGTGAAGACATATTCTGCGGGAAGTATTTGTGAAATTATTTTATCTAATATCTATAACCCGTACAACTTTTTTTTCATAATGGACAATAAACAGGTTAACATACTCGTACAAAAATGAAGATAAATATTAATAGTGATAAAGTTTTGATTTGCAATCTAATTGTTAATATTTTTACATTTTTCTTCGTTTGTTGATTTTTATCCTCACATCTAGACAAAAAAAATTATTTATTTTAGCCGGCTAATACATTCTTAATAAAAAGTGACTCGCTAATGCGAGTTAACGACACAAAGTTTTGTTGATTTAAATTTCATCATGAGTCTCATGATTTTCTATCTCGTTTTTAATATTAAATCGAAATGTCGTAGGGGCTTCTCTTTGCATCTATAATCAGAAAAGTATACTGTGAATATTGTGGTTAAAAAAAGGAAACAAAATATTTGAATAAGATTCGAACTTCAAAGATACAAAGCCACATTGTTAGCAAATAATACGCTACAGGTGGATTACTTGCAAGACTCAGCTGGGTATCTGATTTCATTGGTTTGTTGATTTTTGTGTGGTTTTAGTTGCTGTTGCCGAACTATATATGAGTTTACTTAATTTAAGTTGCGTTAGGTGGATGATATCATTATTGGGAATTACAATTAGAGAACTTAAGAAGGTTAGACTGTACTCCTCACCTGATTCAACAATGAATTGATTCTTTGATCCCGCAATGGGGTAACATCTGAAAGAAATAAAAGAGAAACGATCATGTTAGATTGATTTTTCGATTCTAGTAGAAAAGAATAATATTTTGAATTATAATAGATTCTTTACAAAGATTAATGAAAGTAGAATGATTAAATGCAAATTTCCGCAAGTAAAAGTATACCAAATGCGGACTGCGGAAACATTGTCATTTCGTTGACAAAAGAAAGCGTACAATTTTCAACAACATCGACATAAAGGTCAATGTCATACGAGGCTAGCCCGTTTTGTAGTCTCATAAGTCATACATTTGTGACATCGGCAAACTAGTTATTTAGTTCAAAAAATGTAGACAGAAGGACAAAGTGTAACAACACCTTGCTTGGGTGATTAGATTATGTGTAAAACTACGAGAAATAAAGGGCACGACTGTGTCGCATATAATTGCTCCATATGTCTTATTCGTTTGTAAATTGTTCAGATTTCAAATTTAGGAAAAATCGGTTAATAGCAGCAAAATTGTAGTTTTTTTGTAAAATCCGTTAAAAAGTTAAAAAACTTGTTTGTCTATGTCCTGACATATGTTAGAAATAACTTAGATAACAATTTGGAATAAAATAGTTTCTGTCATATCCGGGAAATACAAGTCGGGTAATTAATAAAGTACCGTTATTCTAAACTGAGACCGCAATTTTATTACAAACATCCATATTATTCTAGATATGAATTTTTATGAAAATCGTAAGAGCGAATTTCGAGTAAATTGCATTTCTTTTTCAAATTGGCCCTAATTTTGAGGCTAGAATGAAAATTTCAGATAACACAGTCAATAACTCAGATGATTTATGGCTGTATTTCGGCCATAACTTCACGAATGTTGGTTTTTAAGTGCCCCAAAATGGGGTTGTCTGCATAGGCACGATCTTTAGCATAGCCCCACACAAATAAATTCAACGGGGTCAGATCACACATCTTGGAGGCCAATTGATTTCGCCGGGGAACTTTTCGTGCAATAGAGTCTATCAATTTCTTCAATCTCAGGCGAAAAAAAGTTGTTTGTCATTTGGTCATAGCGCAGAGAATTCGCCGCAAAAATGGCGCCTTCGTCGATTTCAAAAAAATACGGCCTGATCACGACGACGGTCCACAACGCGCACCAAACTGTCACCCGTGGTGGATGCAATGGCGTCTCAACGATCTCATTTGGATTCTCAGAACCCCAAATTCTACAATTTTGTCTGTTAACGTAACCGCCGACCGAGAAATTGGCCCCATCGCTGAAGAAGATTTTGTGCGATAAATCGGGTTTTCGGCCACTGAGGCTCTCACAGCGGCTATGTTTTCAGTTGATCGAGCATTACGATGATGCACAGACCTTACGACATCACAAATACTACTGAGTTGTTCGAATTTGGTGATTGTGTTTCAAATTTATTGTTCAGTTGAACGATTATGACGACCATAATCTGTTCTTAAATCGCGATACACAGATATTACAGAACTGTTGTTTTTGTAGTAAGATACAAGTTTAATGCGTTGATCGGTGGTTAAAAGACCCATATTGTAAAGAACAAAGCAAGAACTAACTACCCGTCAGAAAGGATGACAGGTGGATTTGACAGATGCCATATGGCAGGGATGTGAAATCCCAACCTCGAACACTTTATTTTACTTAAAAAGTACAAGATTATCAAAATTTTACAAATTTCAACAAATTCAAGTACTTTATTGTTCATTAAAGCAATTAACAAAAAAAAATCAATTTCCTCATAAACTGTGGAGTAGAAACAAGTCGAGGGACAGGTCGAAATGCTTGTACGAATTCTAAAACGCGATTACTCAATCGCGATAAATAGAGCACGCAGGTTAATGTGAACGCGCGTATACGACACTCATTAATTACTTACGACTTTAACTACAAATGTCAATCGCGGTGAGAAAAAATCACGTGTGCGTTACGGCTCTAAGGCAGCAACAAGTCCGCTGCCAAGTCCGCTGAGTCCGAATTCGAAGTCAAAATTCAAAATGACGGGTTTAATAAGCTCTCAATAATAATAATAAAAAATCCATAATATAACAAATGGAGTGAATTAAAAGAAAAAAAGAGAAAAGGCTCTTTGAGGTTACTTAAAGTAAATCCGGACCCAGAATGGCGCCCAAAATCAACTTGCTGCGTTCTTTCAATATGTCAAAGTCAATCTCGTCGTGGAATGCTATTAGGCACTGATTTCTGAAAGATTTTAACCCTGATATTGACATGTGAGTTTTGTACAATGCTTTCAGGAATGCTATTGAAGAAAATAGCGCGTCGCCTTGTCTTTAACCTATTCTGATTGTTTTCTGATGTTTTTTCCCGATATTGCTAGAGCAGCATGCATTCTCCATCTACATGCTGTACAGACGGTAGAGTTCAGTAATGATGCCAAAATAAAACAGAGCTCTCTATAACTCGTCTCTATTAACGTCGATGGCAAGCATTGATTTGAGTTTTTTTCCCCAACTATCGGCCGAAATATTGAGGAACTGAAACTGAACTTTTGTAGCTGTTGCAGTTCAGAGCGCTTTTATTTTGAGAATTGGATAGAGACTTTATTTATCAAGGGCACTTTCGTTCGACAAATATTCTACAGATAAGTTGATGTATGATCTGTTCGAAATGATGAATATTGAATAAAACGGTGATTTTCTTTGTTTACAATTTGGTGCCTTTATTTAATGGCCTCTTAATTTGAAAGTGTACCAGCAACTACCACTTGTCAAGTCTTGGGTATGTTATGGAATTAAATTTATAGATTTTAATTTTATACCACTTGATGCTATGATTTAATGGCATTGTAAACTGATACTGCACCAACATGTAGCACCTGAAAGTATATCATCGATTGCGATGAGTTCAGATTTCATTGCATAATTCTTGATGTCAGGGAGAACAGTATTTGGTGGTAAATATAATTATTAGGTTATATGGTGGTTTGGTAAAGTAAATTGTGATAATTAGAATATATTTAGCTATTGTAACATATCCTAAGGAATAATATGGTACAATATGGGATTCCAATCAACCGACAAATTCAATACTCCAAATAGTGCGTTGACTTTAACAGGTTGGGCTATGTAGAGTAAACTTTATTATAATACTTGATACTTTGGGTAGGGTATGTGGTGCTTTATTCAGAAGACTGCCGCCGACATAAGAATATTTTTGACAAAAGAGTATTTCCCTGCAGTCATTACCGACGGGTATGGATAGTATATCATATAAAGTGTATGTTATACGGCTACGTCAAGTAATTTTGTTGAGATCGTATTATTGTCAGTTTATTTGATATTAGGAGCGTAGAACGAGAGGGTATCTTTCAAACATGCGCTAAATTCGTCAACAAATTTGACAGGCTACCTTTGCATTCCTCCCAACCAAATAGAGACAATTATCAAAAAAAAAAGAAGAAATATAAGGAACTACAACCAGTTGAAACCAATTATGGAACCTTTTGACCAAATAACATTTTGCCTACTTCGATAGAGCCTTTACCAGTCCAAACAATGTTTCACGTTTTTCTCACAATTCCCACAATTTGTGGCGTCACATCGTTTGGTTCACCTTCGACATTTGTTTGGTTTCCCAATGCATCCACTTGAGTTGGTCACGACGACAACAACGACGACGATGCTGTGCTCTATTATTTGGCCACAAATTGCCTCATGTAACATGCACATTAAATGGAAATTTTTGCAAGCTAGTGTTTGTTCACCAGCCGCAGACGGCATTTATTAAAAGATACAGTATCTATCAGGAATGGATGGGAAATAGATTCGTTTGTAGATCGTTATGTAAGAGCACTTAAGATCTTGATGATGAATTTGAATTTTCATTGAGTTCTAAAAAAAAAAAAAAAATACGGCATTCTAATTTTACAGAAGCTTAAGAGTGGGTATATCTCATAATTTCACAAGAGGCTTTCGAAAATAGTCCCCACTTACAAGACTACGAAAGATTTATTGTTGGTAATTATGCGGGAGTATGTTTAATCTGTGAATTTTAAAACAGACTTCATGCAGTCATATTTTTTTTTCTTTCAAATTTTTGTCTCGACACAGAGAATTATCACACTCAAGTTCGTGCACTTTAGCGAGCAAGTCCCATGTGAATTTGCAGCTCGTAAATGTCAAAGTTGTGTTTATTTTGGGTTCCCTTCACTATGGCAAAGGGACAAACAATTGTAGGACAAATGTAACGTGGAACATATGTTTTTTTTTTTCTCTGGGTCTGGGTTGATGGCTCTTGATAGTTATTTCAAATTAAAAAAACACAGATGGTGCAGATGTTGTTGTGTGCCCATACTCTGACTGTTTGATGTATGCCTCTGCTGATAAAAAGCAAATGGACATGGCATTCGACTGGAAAATTGGCATGAGATTAAAAATTTAATTGATATGTCTGGGATTAATTTGTTAAATGGGGGAAGTAACGTTATATTTACTAACGTTCCTAGTAAAGATAGCCTTTCCATATGATGCAGTGTGTAATGTACTGTATTTGACGTTTTAATTGCATAAAAGGAAGGAACTCACAATTTTTTTTAGAGTCATTAAAATTTCTGACTATTCTGGTGGCAATATAGTGGAATAAATTGCAGAATACAACCAACAAAAGGAATACCAAATGAAATTCTTGTTTTCTGTGATAAGCTTCCTCGAAGTCGACAAAATGCAGATGAATCGAAAATCGTGACTGGGATACCGCAAGAGAGTTTACTTGGTCCGATTTTATACTTGTTATATAATCGAGACATACAGCAATTAGAAGACACCGTTATAGCTACATTTGCATGGTCGAGGAAGAAGAAAGTTGCAAAAAGCTGTAGATAAGCTACATACATGACTGGACATCAATTTTGACACATAATACGCAACGAGGCCTAATCTACTTATACAACTTTTATATACAAAAAGTGAACGAAGTACCCATCCTAATTAACTCGATGAAAATCCCATACGCCAGAGAAGCGAAATAACTGGGAATGACACTCAACACGAAATTAAAATAGAAATCTTCGACCGATGGGCTAATATACTAGTTTTGTAGGTTAAGTTGAAATGGCTGCCAGCTATTAACGCCAACACACATAGACCAGTAATAGGTCCATTGTGATACCACATGGATCATGAGAAATTTCTAAGTCATTAAAATAGAAAGCTTCTAAGTGAAGTTATGAGAGAGAGCTGGACATATAAAGGGCTTTTCAATAGGGACATTGAGACTCGTTTGTCTCGATGAGACAAATTGGACAGCAACAAATCCACATGCTCTTCAACAGACTCCATTGCATCCACAAAAAGTGACTATGTGGTGTAGATTTCATACCGGAGGTGTGATTGAAAATGATCGCCCTGTCACAGTCAATGGAATTCGCTATCGTGCCATGTTGCAAGACTATTTTTGGCCAGAATTGGTTGGACTTGCAGTCAGTGATATGTGGTTCTAACAAGATGGTGCCACATGCCACACAGCTGGTCAAACAACTGATCTATTGAAGGGGAAGTTCGGTAATTGTGTAATCTCGAGAAATGGTCCGGTCGAATGGTCAGTTCGCTCATGCGATTTAACGCCGATAGATTTCTTTTTTATGGGGTTACGTTAAGTCGTTGGTTTATGGTAACAAGCAGCTCAACAATGTTAAAGCAGCTCAGAAACAATATCGAAAGCGAAATTGCGAAATCAGAATCTTAGAGTGTTTCAGATCCAGCTTAGGCAAAATCTGTTTTGTCGCTAGTCACGTTACAACACGCGTTCACCTGAGAATCGTTCTTTTTGTGCTGAATGCGGCCTTATCAACAGGAAATGGAGGAATTCGATGGACTCTCACATCTGAACTCAAACACCTCGACTACGCCGACGACGTATCCCTACTGTCTCACAGAATAATGGACCTTCACCAAATGACAGCAAATGTGCAGACGTCGTTGGGCTGAAAATTAACTCGGCAAAAACAAAAATTATCAGCCCAGGACCAAACTCATCAACTCATGTATGCATTGCTGGACAAACGGTTGAGAGAGTAGAGAGTTTCCAATACCTTGGGAGTATTGTCTCAACCGATGGCGGAACCGAACTGGATATAGCCAGCCGAATAGGTAAAGCAGAATCTGCGTTTGGGATGCTATCCATAGTTTGGCGAAGTAATGCAATTAGCTTAAACACCAAGCTACGACTGTTCCGTTCCAACGTTGAATCCGTGTTGCTATATGGATGTGGTACCTGGAGAGTGACCGTCACTATCACGAGGAAGCTGCAAACGTTTGTAAATAGGTGTCTATCCGTATCTCTAACGAACAGCTTTATCAGAGAACGGGCCATGAACCTATAGGCACAACCATACGACGACGAAAGTGGCAGTGGATCAGTCACACTCTCCGAAAGGGTGACAGGTCCATAGCTAACCAAGCGATGCAATGGAACCCGCTTACCCAGGATGGCAGGATACGCGGCGGTCCTAGGAGTACGTGGCGCAGAACAGTTGAGAAGGAAGCACGACAACTGGGAAAGAGTTGGGGAGAGCTGAGGCACATTTCCAGAAATCTCACACGATGGCGCGTAGGCGTTGTAGAGGCCCTAGGACCCACAAGGGGATACAGGACATAATGAAATGAAAAAATTATGAAGAATCGTTCTTTCGATTGCAACAAACTTTAATTTGAGTTTACATGTAGCGATTGGTATACCCAAGGTACCATTATCCGGTAGGATGAGTATGGTAGTTCCATATCTGGCGTGCCCATCAGCCTTACAGTTCTCTGTGTGCCCTATCACCCAGCAAACGAGTATATTAAACTACTTTGGCATCTCTATGAGAGCCTATCGGCAATATAGGGCTGTTATTGAGTTTAGGGAACACGATTCCAAGAACTTGATTGCTGCCTGGCTATCCGAATGTGTATATCTGTCGTTGATATGACGTTTTTCTTTACCCAGGATAAGACTTCCTTAATCGCCATTATTTCCGCCTGGAACACTCTACACTGATACACATAATACGTATAATAACTAATAAGTTATCAATATCAATTCTACAATGTTTACAACGATTTTAACACTCATGTACGTGCTTATTCATTTAGAACTCAAAACTATAACAAATAGCTAAGTATCCTTATCAGCAACATAAAAATGTTCAATCCATAATGACTCGCTTGTAATATAATACTTCGGTAGAGCTTTAAACGATGCATTTGTTTTTTTACTTTACTTTGTTGTAGACTGTATGGCCTCTACAATTTTTATTAACAACCAAATGCATAAAAATAATCAGTGTTTTAATGTGTTTTTGAAATTGTTTTTTTAGAAAATTGTTAACGCCTTACAATTACTAGGTCAATAACTCTAAAGCGTGCTCACAATCAGAGCAATAAAACGCTAGTTATCACTTGGGGTCAGAAGAGTGTGCATAACATGAGTAAAATTCATGTCAATCAGTTGCATATAGAATGGTTTATTGATAAGCATTTCTACGATAAGAATATTCTGCAAAATACTGATATCTTGGAAATGACGAACTATGAGAAACATCTTATGATTTCATTCCACGAAGATGAGTGCATTAAATTAAAGTGGAAGGGGGGAGGATGATAATGGTTAGTCTATCCGAAGCACTTAGGCATTAGAGCGGTCCATTGTACTTAACACCTCTGAAGAGAGCACCTAGTTAAATTTCTTTATACCTTTACTGAAACGCAGAATATCGACCAAGGATAGAGATTAGACTGAGTCCATTACCATTACATTGAGACCCAATGTGCGCATTGGATCTTTAATGATTCCCATGTTAGTTATGTGATGACTAAATGTGATGTGTCCCGTGATTAGCCCAACCATAGTTCTACAGTCCTTCTCCCTCAAATTGAGGAAGAATTTAGCAGAGTTTCTATCAGGCCCTTTTACAAACTAAACTGATGGTTTTGCTAGACCCTCTTTATGTTTCGAAACAATGTGAAAGTCGATCCAGTATAGTATTTGTGCTAAACTAACACCAATTATCGGTGGCCTCTGAACCGTCTTTCGCTAGTGTGTCACAGATTTCATTGCCTACAATTCCTCTATGACCCGGATCCAAAATAAGACAAATACGATACTTATTTAGTCTATTTTTACATTCGAGAACAATTTTTGAATGATTTGTGGGAGTTCCGAGTGCCTTAAGCGCAGCTTGGCTGTCACTGCAAATGATGATACTTCCACCTCGCCATCTCTCTTCAATTATCTAGTTTACTACTCCGAGTATGGGATAGACTTTGGTGTCATTGCCCAAATACCAACCAGCTCCAGTTCTGTTAGATTCACTAGATCTGTCAGTCTAGAAGACATTAGTGAAATCTTAAAGAAGATCATTTGGGTTTTCTCATTTACTTCATATGTGTCTCCTACCGAACATGTCAGGGTTCATATAATTAACGGGCATCATGAAAAAAAAAAAACATTACTTAGAAATCCTACGAAATAGTGTTCCATGGCCAAAGTCATGTTCGTTGTGCCAGACCTCGCCTTTCCTAAGCCGATATATCGCTTTCATTGCCTCCTTCTGAACGGTTAAGTTCAGTGGTAGCAAATTTAGCAAAACGTTTAGAGCGTCACCAGGTAGACATCTATTTGCAGCCTAGTGATCGTTGAACAGGCAGATTTAACTACCGTCCTTGGCCATCATACTACATATGAATAAGTGAAGATTGGTCTGATTATCGCTATGTACAGCCCGTGCATTACAGTAGGCCTCAGACCCCATGTCTTGCTAGAAGCTCTGCGGCACTGCCAGAAAATTCTGAGAGCCCCAGTCGATTTCAGCTTAACGTGTTTGTTCAGCTATCAATTTGGTATCTCCTTAACCTCAGTGGCTAGTTGAAGAGTTACACCCTTCAACTTTGGAAGCAGAACGTCATCTCGATTTCTCTTACGAGTAAACAACACTAGTGGTGTTTTATTCGGATCGAACAACCCACGCGTCAAGCACCAATCATGTATTTTATTCAAGGAGGCTTGCATTTTAATCCAAATCACCCTCACGGATTTACCTAGTACTAATACACAAACTTTGCCAGCGTACGCTTGATGTGTATTCCCTAATTTTGCACTACGGCGAGCAGTGAATCAACAACAAAGCACCATAGTAGAAGCGAAAGAATTCCATCTTGCGGACAGCCTCTCCCAACCCTCAACCACGCCCCATTTTACTTTCAGTAGTTACCGGCCTTTGGTACAGTATAAAATACATACATCCATCTGATAAAGGTTTCATCTACTTCGTCTGGCAGAGTCATTCATGTAATCAAAGGTAGCATTATCAATGTCGACGAACACTCCAAGAGTATAGTTCTCCTTATCCATCCCATTCTCGATCCTATAGACAAGGTTGTGAAGAGCAGACTCAAAGGATCTACCACTTTGATAGACGTGCTTAAGTCTACTCAGAGGCTTTCTTTTCAAAACTACCGATCTCACATATTTTCCTGTCATGCATTCTACTACTTTTAAGGACAAATTAGAAAAAACTGATAGGTCTAAAATTGTTTGCCAAAGTATAATCCTCTCTCTCTCTGGAGACCTTGACATCGCACCAAAGAGGTAGTACATACCCATGAGCTAAACAAGCTATACAGGCGGACACGATCACTTTTTAATGCCATTAACCGTGTCCGGGTGATTTATAGTTCTCAAATGCCAAAAAATAAAATCAAAGCGTCTCTTTGGTTACTCTATCCGCGAGAATTCAAGTTGAGTATTGTGGCTGTAGAATTATTGGTTCCGATCAACATGTTTGGCTCAAGCGGTACTACTTTCCAACTTTAAAAGTGTTTCGCGAGCAGAACATTATTGACCTTCTGCATGGAACTAGACTGTCGAAGTGAAGCTTATCTGTGTTGTCCCTTTGAAAGACTTTACACAGTCTGGCGCTTTCATTCGTTTCCATCGACTATCCGCAGAATGTTAAAGAGTCCAATTTGGCTTTCTTCACTTTCATCTTATCTGCACAGACTGATAGAGTTTTAAGTGCTCGATTCAAAAGTTTTCTGGACAATTTTCTGAGCCTCTGACGTCCAGTACTCCACAGATATTCTCATTGGACTCAATCAAAGTGCGAAAATACAATCTAACGAATATGCTGGCATCCATTGCTTGAATCTAGGCTTAAAGACAACAAAGATAGACTATCTCGACTAACTCTGCTTGCTGTGGGAACAAATTTTGAACGATCATGATCGCCATTTATTTGTCTTAAATTGCTGTAGGCTGGATAGAGGATCATTCACCCACAAGACATCAGACTTTAAACTCAATGCACACTCAATTGCTCTCCAATTAAGTGAACTTAACAATTGCAAGTCATCTCATAATTACAAATGCCTAATCGATCCAATTAAAGCAACTGAACATCATAATCTTTGGTGACTTTCCCATCCCATGGTTAGAGATGGAGCAGATCCATCTTGGATTGGCTTCTAAAAATAATACAAGCATTTCTTTTTCTTTTTTTTCAATTACAAGCATCTTGAATTGAATTTGTGTACTCACTTTTTGTATATTTTTATATTTCTACAAGGTTTTCTCTCCGTCTCTGATTGTCTAACTGTGCAAGTTATCAAGTTAATCGCGTTCAACTTGCCATTGTTTTTCAACTGCCAAGCAAAACAGAAAAGCGCAACATTGCGTAAAAAGTTCAATGAACATGAAAAAATTGTTGCTTTCGCTTTTGTTTTTTAACAACAATACAATTAATAATATTTTTTCTTTCAAAAATTAGTTGCGTGCGCGATTCAGTATTTTTTGTTTGTGCAGTTCACATCCTGTTCACAAGTGCACCATCAACGACACCCAGCTCGGATGTACTCGTAAGTACGTTTAAGTATCGAATGACATTCCGACAAGAGTTTCATGACTATGCACAGTTCATGAATGGTGGAACGGAGTGATATTAAGTGCTGAGATTAGGGAGAAAAATTCGCATGTAAATGTCTTCGATTAAAAACGAGTTAAAAAATCGAGGTCGAACACGCGTCTGAGTATTTCATGGATTTTGTGCATGATGGCACTTTGCTTATAGGGTGGACGTGGACGGATTTGAGTACCAGCAGATTTACGAGACGATTGAATTGGATTGATTAGGTGTGCTAGCAGACCCGTGCCTTCCGGAGATTTTTTGTTATCATGAACGGGGATTGTGCTTGGTTGAGTGTAATTAGTGCAAGATTTTGAGAGGGGATTGTTTTTCCCATTCATCGTATCAAATTTAGCGGAAAATGGTTTCTATTCTGGTGACACGCGTCGGAAATGTTTGCAAAAAATAAAAACAGAGAATGTGCACGATGTGATCATAAAGTAATAAAGACGTTCGTCACGCTTTAGTGTTGTATATTAACGATGTCTATTAATTTTAAATCTATTAGCGTGCAATAAAAGGTTACATCATATCAATCGTTCTATCTATTTAGATTTTGTACAATAAACTTCTGTCCCTTCTGCACATGTATATTGTTTCTAGAAATTATTAGGCTACTAATAAATATATATCAGCTTTTAACGTTTTAACAGTTTGACATAGAAGCCTTGTTAAAGTAAACAAATATTATCAGTCTTAAATGCAGCAAAGGCAGGCGTTCGTTACTTCTTTGAGACAACCAACATTTTTCAAGTACCACCAATCAAAGCATTAGAATTCGTCCATTACTAGTCGGACCTCGCGCGGTTATTAACTTATATTAACTGTATCCTAATTTTGCTTCCCCGTTAATCTGGAGAAAAAGGCAAAGATTTGATCGTATAATTGTATTTCTCCATTTCTGTCGGTCGGTTTTTTTTTTTCTTTCAACAAACTTTTTACTTTAAATATTTTTTCCTTACGTCTTAAGCTTTCATTCGACATACCACAGGATGGGGTTTTCTTTCTTGGGGTTTAGCCTCAAAAGTGTCCCAAAAACAAATATTTGAACAATTTTTTGTCTGACTATTTTCGGTTCACCGCATATTTTTTTCTATGGAAAATCGCATTCTAGTACGAAATACTAAAAATTTATCAGGGACTGTTTGTTGTACAAACAATTTGACTAATTTTTCTAAAATAGTCCAGTAAAATTAGACTTTTAAGTAAAAAAAACAAATGGAACTAGAGACGAAAATTAAAATGTGTAGATTTGTACCAAGAAACTTCTACTAAAAGTCATCACTCGTAGCACGATGACATACTTAAGTACACGCCCCTTCTTAAAGGGGCGGGATATAATATTTTCATAATTCGTTAATGTGAAGAATAATAGTTTTACAAACAGAATTGTACATTAGCTTTTCAATGAGGGGTGAGTGATGTGGCGTACGTTTACACAATCATTCTAAACATTCAATGTGTTGGCATCACCGAAACACAAATTTAAAGTGTTGGCATCACCTACAGAAACAAAGTTTTGTTAAAGAGTCCGCCATCATTTTTGGATGAACGGCTTTCGTAAAAAGGGGAATTGTGAAAATGGGGCTACAACAATCTTCCCTCGTGGCAATGAATTTAATTTGAATAAAAAGTTGTAACATTAAATGGAGTACTATCGAAGTCAATTTTGTATAAATCATGAGACCATAACTGGTTTTTTCACTTTTAGGGAAATCCACCAAAGTCAAAGGTAAAAAAAAAAACTAAAAACAATTTTTTTACGAAAATAAAAAAAAAAAATTCTGCGAGTATAAATGTTTTTTTTTTCAATTTGAAACTTTGCGCACGAAAATTGGCGAGCTCGAGAAACACTGAAGACATTTTGATAAAATTTAATTTGTAGCATGAATATTCTGACACGTAGGTCATTTCATCTAAAGACTGCCAAAATTGGATCAAGTGTTAGTAGAATGTGGGGAACAGGGTTTCAAAAATCTTTGAATCATCTTTGCTAACCGTCTAACTTAAGAACTCCTAAACGGATTTCGATGAAATTTGGCTTGGAGGCTAAGACTGATACGTTAGTAATTTCACTTGAAATTGATTGAAATCGAATGGAGTAGGATTAAGATATGAGGAGGAGTTTAAAACATTTTCGAATCATTTTTCTCATACACCTAACTCAAGAACCACCCAACGGATTTCGATGAAATTTGGGTTTTGAATTATGTTACATATGCGTTTATACACGTTTGTCTAAAAATCATCAAAATCGGATAAAGACGGGGAAAGTTTTTCAAAAACTGTTTGTGTCAGAAGATTTGTTATAATTTTGGCCTTACCTCCTCATAAATGTAAATGCTCTTCGTTTTTTTTTTCAAATTATTTGCACTAATAGTTTCGGAGATAGAGGGAGAGGGTTTTTAAGTTTTTTTTGCTCAAGGAACTATCAAAAACAAATTGTTTGGACTCCCTGGATTAAAAGCATGGTGGGGTTTAAAAATATTTGTTTTTCTTCTCCACTATTTGTGTGCAAAACTTCATCTTTCTAGGTTAAACGATTCAGAAGTTACAAACGTGTAACAGACACACGGACAGACTGATACCGTGTTGAATCCATTAGTGTTCCGTTTATAGCATTCTCGAACGGAACACTAAAAAAAGATGTTTGTTTTCCTTTCTTTTTGTCTTTTCTTCTTCCCTCTTTTGTGTGGAGGGTGTCTGCATTACTTTGTGCCAAATCTTTAGTAGTTCGTTTGTGTTTTTTTTTCCTATCTTTATTTTTCTGTGGATTTGAATGGTTTCTTATTGCAGAATGTTTACTTAAATTAGAACTCGAGAACTGTAAATATTGACGGTATTGAAAATAATTTATTATTTTTAATTTGTTCGTTTTGAGTAATTTAAAAAAAAAAATGTCGCGCATGATAGCTTGTGCAAAAAAGTCCATCAACGATTATTCTTGAATAGCAATTGTTCTAATAAGGAATAGGGCCCTATTGTTTTTAGTGAAAATCGGATTAGCGGTTTCGAAAACACAGCAAATTTTATTTAATTTTGTGCTATTTTGGAAACAATATTTAATTCACAATAACACCGATTTGATTGATTCTTTTTTCTAAAAACACTGATCTGCACTAGGAATCTCAAAACCTTTTTATTTCGTCGATAATTGGATTAATGGTTTTTGTAAAATACGAGATTTTGCATTATATTCAATCACGCCTTGCGTTCGTTCACAATCACTTCTCTCAAAATGCACAGAAAAGATTGTAGATTATCGAACATAAAAAGCACCTAAAGCGTGCCAAATTTCCTGCCAATCGGAGGAGGGGTTTTAAAATTGTACGCAATTTTGTAACTTTGTTCCTTCAAGTTTTGCCTATATTTGTTACCTGCATAATAACCATAACCATGTCATCAAACCAGTGACTTTCTGGTAAATCGAGAATTTTGAAAAATTATTTCAGTCATGTGTTGTTGTTGAAAAAAATTAGTGCAGACGTTGATATTCTCTCTCTTATAAAAATCTCAATACAATCTGATCACCCTACTTTCACCTACTGTCCACCGGTTTGGTGATAAAGGCAAACATGGTAGGCCTGAAGATAAACTCCGTCAAAATCAATCCACCAAACTCATAAAGCCTTGCTGGACAATAGGTTGAGAGAGTACATACATAATGTTGCAATACCATGAAAGTACGTATTAGATCTTTTGTGTTGTTCACCTACGCATTATGGCAAAGTAACGTTAGATTTGATCTTGCAAAAGGTTTAGATCTCGAAGGAATCAGGGAATGCTCTTTGCAGATAAATTTCGGATATCAGATGGAGAAACGAATCCCTTACCGATGAGTTTGTGTCTGCTGCGATCAATGGTCATGTATGGAATAGTATATCGGGTAAATGACCGCCACGGCTTTGCTGGCACATACGCACTTTTTTGTCGAAATTATTTTCCATGACCGTTTTGCATAAATGTGGATGAATTTCGTTGATACAGCGCTCAATTTGCTCCTTCAAAGCCGTGGGTGGTCGTGGCTTGTAGGCATAAACCTTAGACTTCAAAAAACCTAAAAGAAAAAAGTCCAACGGCAAAACTGGATTATCATGTCGCGATAGCGAGCACCATTAACTGTGATTGCCTGACCAGCCGCATTTTCAAAGAAAAGTGGTCCGATTATGCCTCCAGTTTAAAATCCGCACCAAACAGTAACATGTTATGGAAGCATTTGTTTCTCAACAATCACTAGTGGATTTTCTGAACCTCAAATTCGATAATTTTGACGATTAACAAAGCCATCAAGATGAAACTGAGTCCAATCGCTGAAGATGATTTTGTTTGAAAAATCAGCATCCATTCAACGAACTCTTTTCGCTGTGCGTGGTCAGTAGGATTCAGTTCTTAAGTCAATTGTACTTTGCATGCATGAAGATGCAAATCTTTCGTGAGAAAACGCTGCAGAGAGCTTCTCGAAGCTTCCTGGACTCTCAATAACACTCTCACGAACTGCTCCAATTTATTGCGTTGAACGACTTGTTGAAGGACGGTCAGAGTGTCTAAGACCACTAATTGATCCAGTCTCCCTGAATTTTGGATTAATCTCTTCACAGTTGATGAAGTTAAATCACTGTTTCGACCATATTTGGTACGAAAATTGAGAACAACAATGAAAACGCGTTGTTATTTCGTTTAGCACTCCATTTTTAATAACCCTAAACTGTCAGCTGTCACGGTGTCATTTTTTTTTTGTTGGCAACACTTTACCGCACAAAATTCAAATCTTGCGTGAATTTTGGGACACCTTTTATGAAGAGATAGCAGCTGATCACCTTGTTTTTTGTTCGAGAATTTAATGAATTTCTTAGCTTAATGAAGACCTAGGGTAGAGTTCAATTGATCGGACAGTTCTTCTTGGTCCCAAGAGTTCAGTTTTAATCTGAGATGGCTTAGAGGCAAACCACAGAAAGATAAGGGGTCTATGAATGGAGAGTTCATCCGCAATCTCATTACTTTCGTCTCCCCTATGACCAGGAACCCATAGTAGAGTAATGTTGTTATGAGCAGCTAGCTTTAAGGTTTTAGGCAATTCCAGGTAAGCTTAGATCTAAAGTAGAACGAGTGCATGGCTTTTATTTCTGGGAAAGAATGCTGATGTTGGCTTTACGAAAATTGCGTCTGAGGCACTCTCCGGTGAAGATTTCGGCGTGGAATATGGATGAAGAGTGTCCCATTCGGATTGCCATTTCATAGTTGGGGCCGAAGACGTTCGCACCAGCTCCGTTCTCCATTTTATATCCATCGGTATACCTCGTTGAGTGAGAGTCATTCAGAGATAATACCCCATTATTCCACTCACTTCGTTCCAGGATCAAGATGTTGAAAGGGCGGGAAAGATCTGTTTCTAGGGGCCAGTTTGAAGGTTAAAGAGGGTTAAATTTTTGTGGCAATAATGTGTGAAGTTTCAATAGAGCTTCTAGCGCCGCTGCTGGGCAGAAACTCATAGCGCTTCTTATACCAATACATGCCAGTCTCTGAATTTTTTGTAGTGAATTCTGGGCGGAGATTTATTCATTTATTTTCTTTTCCAGAATAGTATACTTCATTAGAAATACGTAGCTCCTTTTGACTATTTTTGAAACCTGTTAACAATTTTATTATTATACAATATTCTATATCAAACAATTAAATTCTGCGCGTTTTTTCAGAGCGATTTCGCTTTTTTGGTTTAAAAATCCCCTCAATATTCGCACAGTATTTGCAGATTCTTTCAATTCTTTCTGTCATGACTTTCTAGGCAATAAATTTATGTCCACGTATTTAAAGTCAAACTAATTAATTCCATTAACTTCACCAACGACAGTTCACCTCAATTCACCTCAATTACTTTTGACTTAATGAATCGCTAGCTGTCATCCGTTCGGAACACGAAAAAGTCGCTCAAAAGAGTTCTATCTACTGCATGCTTCCCCACGTCCAATCAAATGCACACGCAAACGAGTTTACAATAATCACGTAATTCCATTATCCCGTCACGCGCTAATCCAGTCAAAGTGCACTTCTGGATGCTCGTTGACTGTAAGCCATTTGAGTAATTTTTTTGTTGGGCCATGGCAACTCTACCAGAGTATCGGGCGGGCGAACACAAGTGGGAAATGGAAACTAGGCCTCCACTTTGTCTCAGATTCATATATGTACATATATCACCCCTGTGCTGATTTTTGCAGAGTTGGCACAGTGGAATATAGGGTTACACCACCCTTTCAGCGTTTCAGAGTTCGTTCAGATTTTTCTCTCTGACATTTTTGGATGAATCGTCTGGCGGAATAAAATGAAAGAGCAGACGATTGCCACTAATCAAATTTATTTCAACATTTTCACTATGTGTCTGCTTTGGTGTGTGGTGAATTCACTAGAGTCAAACATATTTCCACTTCACGCTGCTGGCTGATGGTGTGGTGGTCCCTTTGGTGATTGTGCATTCGTTGCACTTTTGCCGCCTAATGGGTCGATCAGATTACATCCATGGCAGCAGAGGAGATAGGCAAAAGGCACAAATCTCAAGATTTATGGGTGTATTTGTGCCAAATGGGGAATTGAGTCTTCCGGGATTGTTGTCAGGCAGGCTAGCTTGGCGAAGGTATCTTACAAATAGTTGACCCATATTCAAGAGTTCATTGCAGTTTGTTGGTTCATTTGAAGGAAGTAGTACAAAGTGGTGTTTTTTTTTTTTTGGTACTACTTGTAATCGATATCACTTGCATCATCGAAGATAATTAAGAAGGTGAATAATGGCAGTTTATAGAACGATTAATCCGACTTTAGCAAATCAGTATTTAACATGGACGATTATCGAACGAGAGGCTATGCAAGGAAAAATAGTACCTCTTCCTGCAATCCATAGAGATAAAATAATCAGGAAATACAAGAAACTGAGTAATACGAATGTGAATAACCGAACAAAAATACTCGGAAATGTGTGTTCAACTTAACCTCGATAGAAACATTCGTAAGCAAGACACTACAATTATTCCAGATATCCAAGATTGCCATTAAGGCACTGAGCTTTAATGCACCTATTCAATTTAAAATGGTTTTCATAGCCGCCATTCAACTGGAGACCTGCTGAGCTACGAGCATGTAACCCTCATATGGACCTCAGCCATCGAACAGCACGGCGAATCAAGAGCCGTTGTCCTGGACACCTTAAAGGCATTCGATAGGGTTTGGCATAGTTCTGTTGTTAAACAAGCTAGTCTCCTATGGACTACCACAACAGCTCTGTGGTTGGATGGACAATTTTCTTCACAATAAATCAATTCAAGTTGTGGTCGATGGTGTGCCTTTCGATATATTTCCTGTAAATTCTGGAGTGCCTCAGGGTTCTATACTTTCACCAACTCTACCTTTACTACTTGTCAACGATCTCCTAGAGTCAGCAAATAAAAAGATCTTCAGTTTTGACGATGACAGCACCCTAATTTTATTCCATGAATGGAAATACATCACCTCCTCAGAGATGCGACCAGATCAACTCATTAAATGAAGAGCTACAGACAATTCTGCATTGGGGAAAAGCAAATTTAGTTGATTTCAATGAAAGAAAGAACTTTTCTACTATACCACTGCTTCAAACGAACGACCAAATTATGCAACCAGAGGAAACCATGCATCTTCTTGGCGTCACAGTCAACTCTGGTGTAACATGGCAACGACCACACATCCATATATATAGTAAAGAGATACTTCACAACACAACAGCTCGTAGACCAGGACTTGAGTATTGTTCTCATATTTGAAGTTTGGCCCCTAAACATTCTCTTTGTCCGCTCGACAGCATGCAGAGACGAGCAGTTCGCTTAATAGAAGATCCCGAACTTCCAATCTCTAACCATTATCTCATCGAAGACTGGTAACAGACTATCCCTGTACTATAGATACTATCATGGCAGATTTACCGAAGACCTCAAATGTGAAATTTGGGCGTTCTACTAGAGAAGTTGTTTGTGCCCATTACTCGTACCTTTGTGTCCACTTGGCAGTGGCTTGAACAAGTAAACTTTGGAGTTCACTCCCCGGAGACATATTTGCAGAAACTTTTAATCTCTAACTATTTAGGAGCAACATCAACAGGTACCTCAGAGCGCTGTCCAAAAAATTGCGTAAATCTTTTTGAGCTACGGAACAACAAGTCCCTCTGACTCTTTCAGCATCGATGGTTAAATTTCATATATTCCAGGGGGCGTGTTTGGGGAAAATGATTTTATTGATCATACTGTCTCGCATTTGTGGATTTTTTTGATTTTATCCACATCAACTTCTGTCATAAGATCCTAAGAAATAATTTCATGGTTTTTCTTTTAAAATAAGACGGCCTGAGAAGCTTCTACCTAGGATTACAACTAAACAAGTTTATAAGCTGACCACATGTACCCTTACGAATAATATCAAATCTATCTTAATCATGATTCATTTTTAATATGAGCGCGTCTGCTAGGACTGTAAGAAAGATAATCAACTGTTGAAAAATATTAACATAGTTGAGCAAATTGTAATCGATTACCGATCACATGATCACAAAATGTAATCTATTTCATAAATTACGAATACTATTTGTAATCGTAATTATCTTACCGAAATTAAGATAACGAAATAATTAGCAAGCATACCAAATTACAATTCCTGTTATTTGTAATCGATTACAATAAAATTACTATTCGGTTTCAAGGGAATGCATCTGTTGGGTGGAGTGGAGGGTGAGATGATTTTTTATAGGACTTATAGCTGGAAATTGACTTTAAAGGACGTGGTTGGATCTTTTTAGGATCCGTGAGTGAAAATAGAGTGTATGGTGGGTGGACGATATTTCCTCTATTTCCACGCATACTTCCTATGAAAAATGTCCAAAGAATTACGACTTTAATAATTCAACTTGCAACCTCGTGAAAATCCGCTAAATGAATATTAGAGCAAATAAATTACAGGACCCTACTGTAATAAATAAACAAAGCAATTAACTACTGATTACCTTTTATTACTACACTATATGTAATCAAAACTACTGTAAAACAAAAATATTGATTACTTGTAATCATGATTGCTAAGTAATTCAGTTAATTGTTTGAGTAATTGATTACTTTTGTAACTGATTATACCTAACTCTGGTAGTTATCTACCTTCTACGAGCAATGAAGTTTCCTTCTTCTCTTTCCGTCCTTTGTCGTTCCGTCCCGTTCACGTTATATTGAAAGTGGCTCCGATACAAGCAAGGGTCGCAATAAAAAATGCCGTGGTACGTATACACACATGTGACATATCGTTGAAAAGAGATAATTTCGAATTAATATTTTTAAATGTGCGACCATAGTGAAAGTATGTCTGCGAAAAATGAGTGCAATCCCCCATTACGTTTCCAATGTACGTGACCCAAAGACTTGAAGAAAATCATGGTAATAGAACATTTCCGCATCTATAGTAACAAATAAGTCTGATTTCGATATTCTTTTTAATTTACGACTTTTAAAGCAGCTTCGTTCTAACGGCTGTATGTGCGAACAGAGCCGACTCTTGACGATTTTTCTTTATTTGTATGAAAAGCGTGAACACTTTACTACGGCCAACACTTTACTACGGCCTTGCATCTACCAATGGTAAGTGGCAGTAAATTATCAACGGCTGGCTTAAGACCGACAAGTTGACGAAGAGTTTTAACCACCGCTCATAGATTATGAATATTTTCTAGGATACAAAAGAAAAAGGACACTTTTGTACATCCTGTATTTACCAATAATCCGATTACTTTCAAATACCTACGCCAGCTAGTACTCAACTCTAAATTGCTGTCTTAATTTTTTCAAGTGCCAAACAATTAAACATCTTGGCGCCACCTGAATACCATGATCCTAATGAAGTGATAAACAACTGGCGCCATCACACTTAAAAATTAAAAAAAAAAATGAATCAAATGCTTACCAAAACTCAAACAACGATGCTCACATTGATTTAATTTAAATTAAGCCTTGGCTGCATTTCTGAAAAGAAAAAAAGAAAGATTTGATTAGTGTTAGGTACCAACAAAAATGAATCTCAAGGAATAGGATATTAATATCTGAGACAAATGATTTCTAATCAATCCGTCAAACAATTTTCCGAACCACTTACGAAATAATTGACTCAATTAGGGGAAGAAAAGAATATAATTTCCCGCTCCATTCAGAATCGACCGAGAGCGGATGCAATTAGCGAGTAGACGATATGCGCGTATCTTACAGGAAAGATAGAACTTACATTCTTTCGAAGACAAGCCAGGGCACATTAGTCTTAATCAAATATCACCTGAGACCTGAAGAGATACTCTAATGAGCTCTAGATGAACTTTTAATCAATCAACTTGCACATCCATTCAGCGTTTCCCACTACGACGTCCGACCGTCTTCTTGGTGAATGGATTCACTCAGCCATATGGATGGATGAACACGGGATGTAGTCATCTTTTAATTGCAGGAAGACGATGAAGGAGGAATACTACCGCGATTTGATTACGTGCTTCGCGGGCAGACCCGAACAGATACATTTCGTAACGAGTTGTAAATGAGTTATGGGGATTTTCCGGTATTCGTCTATCGTTACCGTTTCGGTAATTGATTTTTTTTTTTCTTGATAAACATGATGAAAGTGAAAATGTCGGGGTAAGTGAGAGTTATGTGATTTACAGAAAAGAAATATGAAAATACGAGTACGAGTATGTCCGTGACGACGAGCAACGAGGCAAAAATTGATTTTTTCACGTCGGTGGACAGAAAGTTACATCAAATGAAATCGACTCGCACACCACCACCGCACAAGGGAAATGAAATAAAAATTGTATCTGAAGATTATAATAGATATTTCAATGCTAAGCAATGGAAAGTGGGTCTAAGACTTGTCCATCAATGGGTGCAAAATGTGGAACAAGGTTTCCCACTTGCCGGTTGAATTGATTTGATTTACTTTTTTTCATTTGTGGTGAAACGAATTGAATTCGTAGATATTGGATGGAGTCAATGTCCGACGGAAGGAGTTCCAGTAAGTCAGGGAACAACTAGATATTTAACAGACTTATGAGATTGAAATAACATATGTCAGTGGATTATAATTTGGCAATGATTGCGGAGGAGAAGTAAACTGGTCAGACTGGCAGTTTATTTTCATTATAGTGGAACAAGTGGAGATACTCGTAGCTATGTAGTTCTAGGAAATCCAAAAATGATTGGTAAGAAGGAAATCTCTTCCCCGGGGTTAAAACCGAACCAACCAACCAACCTATTGGAAAATGTTGACTGCCCAAAGCTCATTTTGGGACAGTATTTTAACAACTAGGTTTTAGCTTGCTGTTTTCGTGATCTGACCAGTATCACAAAGGGTGGTATTCTTCGTTTTGGAAATAAAAATATGTACATACGAGGGTGGGTCAATAAGTCCCTGAAAATTAACACAAATTGTGTCGTCACCTTAAATTTTTTTTTTGTCAAGAATCATCTTTCAAAAGAACGCACCCAAATTTTCAGACAGATCTGTCAAATAGTTTTGTTGTGGCAGCCATTTTATATAGACGCCTACTAGCATTTCGTTAAAATGGAAAAAAGTGAATTTCGAGTGCTCATTAAACACTATTTTTTGCGAGAAAAAACTATCACGTAAACCAAACTAAAGCTTGACAAATATTATGGGGACTCTTCACCATCGATTGGAACCTTTCACCATTGGTTTACTCATTTTCGGTGCGGTCGTTCAAGCACAAGTGACGCCGAACGTTCTGGTCGCCCAATTGAGGTCATCACACCAGAAATGGTCGACAAAATGGTTTGATAATGGATGATCGGCGAGTGAAAGTGCGCGAGCTTGAAGAGGCCACAGGTTTATCACATGGCTCAGTGATTTCGATTTTACATAAATATTTGGACATGAAAAAGTTTCCGCAAGATGGGTGCCATGTTTGCTCACAATCGACAACAAACGCATTCGTTTGACAACTTCAAAGGTGTGTTTGGCGATATTCCAGAAAAATTCGTCTTAGTTTTTGCGCTATTTCGTAACCGTGGATGAAACCTGGATTCACCACAACACACCAGAAACCAAGGAACAATCAAAACAATGGACTTCTACTTGTGAATCGAAGCCGAAGAAAGCCAAGGCAGGTTTGTCAGCAAACAAGATCATGGCGACAGTTTTTTGGGATGCGCGAGGTGTTATTCACATCGATTACCTTGAAAAGGTTAAAACGATCATCGGCGCATATCACGCAGAGCTACTGGATCGATTCCAAGCCGATTTGAAGCAAAAACGGCCGCATTTGGCGAAGAAAAAAGTTATTTTCACCAGGACAACGCACCGACGCACAAGTCCGCAGTCGCAATGTCAAAATTGCATGAGATAGGCCACGAACTCCTCCCTCATTCAGCATATTCCCCAGATTTAGCCCCCTGCGACTATTTCTTGTTTCCAAACATGAAGAAATGGCTCGGAGGTAAGAGATTTGGGTCGAATGAAGAGGTCATCATGAAACAAACGCTTATTTTGAGGGGCTCGAGAAATCGTATTATTTGGAGGGCATCGAAAAATTGGAGAAACGTTGGATGAAGTGTATAGAGCTAAAAGGCGACTATGTTGAAAAATAAAATGTTTTTATACCGAAAAGAGTGTTCCTTATTTCATTCTTCAGGGACTTATTGACCTACCCTCATAGGTACTTACTTCGATACAGAACGGAAAGAAGGAATGATCACAATAGGTATTTTGTTGGCAGTTTTATCCAGACTGCAGAAAAACCCAATACGTTAAATTAGTGAAGTTAAAGAGTGCGTTTTAGGTCTAATAGGGACCAAGTAACACTGCGACCTAAAATAAAATAAGTATTTTGAGCTGAAGTTTGTAGAGGAGACTGTGAAACTAAGAAAAGTCTCCCTCTTTCCCTTCCTCTTTCTTGGGCTGGATTACGGCATCATACATACACTTGCGGTCATAAAAACCGCATCACATAATGAGTGCTCAGAATATGAGTAATTACACCAGATGGTGCAATAGTTTTTCCAATAGTTATGAACGCGTATTTCCCACAGCGGCAATTGGCTTCGTATTCAGTGCAAAAAAAAAATCAGTTTGAATTGAGTTGTGACTGTGATAAGTAAATAAAAGTGAAATGTCCGGTAAATATCAGCAACTGGATCGAGACGAAAAATTTAAAATATTAACTTTGCTTGAGAAAGGGCTATCCTTTCGTCAGATTGCGGCTAAAATATGATGCTCTCATTCAACCATCGTGCGACTGATGAAGAAAAAATCGAATCTGGATCCACTGGATATGACAAATGGCTCAGGGCGAAAACGCAAAACAACTCAGGAGACGGACAATGTATTATAAAAAATTAGCATGAAATCACTTTAAAAGTGCTGTCCGTATAAGAGCAGAGCTGCACGAATTTCATCAAGTTAACCTAAGTGCCGAAACGATAAGCAGAAGGCTACGGGAGATAGGTTTATGTGGAAGACGACCAGCGCAAAGCCTCTCTTAAACACAAAAATGAAAACAGCTCGTTTGACGTGGGCGAAAAAGTATCAAAATTGGACGCATGATGATTGGTGATGTGTGATATGGTGAAAGCAGGTGAAAGGTTTAAGAACGTGTGCACAGTTAAGACAGTGAAGTTTCCTTAAAGCCAAATGGTTTGGGGATATTTTTCTTTTTACGTTTTGGGCCCATTGCACTTTGTTAATGGAACTAGGAACGCTCAAAGGTATGGACAAGTAATAAGGGAGAAACAACATCATTCGTATACTGACAAGACGATTCTGTTATCGAGTCAAATCGGTAAGTAAAGTGTGATAAATGAACTTCTAGAAGTCTACTTTATAAAAAAATAAATAGAGAAGTAACCACAGTCTTTCAATCATTTCCAGCTCAATACAACATTTGATGACCTTGGAATTTCCAGATTAAGTAGGCCAGCGAATTCGCCCGATCTCAACCCAATTGAACATTTGTGGCATGTATTGAAACGTAAGGTTTCTGAACATAAACCAGAGAGTAAAAAAAAGCCAAATGAAGTTCTGGAACATGTATGGGATACTGAAATTTCAGGGGATATTTTTGAGCTTCTAGTAAACCCGATGCCTTCTAGAATAAAAGCGGTTATTACCGCCAAAGGAGGAGCAACCCTGTGTTGATGATTTTGTGCTAAGTGCTAAAAGTGACATATCTAAACATCTTATATATACGAGTACACATATAAAATATGGTGGATCTCTGAGCTTGTTTCCGTAGCAGATTCCGAAGTGGTGACAGCAGGAAATTAGGACAACAAAACCTAGTTCAAGCAACTTCAAAAGCCACATAAAACGGGGAGTTAATCTCTATTATAAGTCCTGTTCGGACACTTGTGGCACGACGACAGTAGCTCGAGGAAGTAGAAACAGTCTCTCAAGTGGGAGTCTAACATCGCTGACTCGAATCCAAGTGCAACAACTACTGTACTACTGTGTCACCCATGGGCGCGAAAAGGGCTGGTCACACATATCACGTGAAGCTTTTCGCCTAGACGTTTACCCTGACCAGAGATCGTATAAAACTGATTAACTATGTCTTCAGGGTCATAACACTAAAAGTGGATAAACGAAAGGGAAACAGATATGGTGTCGAATTCCATTGGATCCGCTTCTACTGTGGAGGTGAAACGGTTGAACCAGTCTCCACCGAACAAAAAATCGCCTGGACCAGACCTCACCTCACCTCCAGAGTGCCTTGGCATCTCTTATCTTTGGAACCAGACATGTTAAGAAGATCTTTCGACCTTTTAGTCCCACTCGAATTGAAGATCCTCTGTAATCAATTGAAGAGGCCTCTGTAATCAATCGTAGCCCTAATGCTGAGCTATTCTCTTCGCTTACAAACAAAATCGAGGTTACCCCTTTATCCCTTCCAGATAAGACTGGGAAGGAGTTATCACCTCACAAAGAAATATGTGCACTTTTACACGGACGGCTCTGACGATCTAAATGATAGCATCCCTTTCCGTCTACCAGATCACTCTAGCGTATTTCAGGCGAAGGTAGTGGCGTTCAATGACGTCTATCGTGACTGAAGTGATATAAGTATATTCACTGATAGCCAAGCTGTAAATAAGGCTCCTAGAATCAGTCTCCTTCAATTCTTAACGAAATGGCTGAACAATTCAACATTCAGATAGTTTGAGTGCTTGCATAGAGGAGTGGGCAGATGTTACGCGTCACGTTACTAGACTCTAGACAGATTTAGCCAAATGCTGTAAACAGTCGTTAAGGGACACTGCTTTATGGGCTGACACGCTAAAAGCCCCGGCCTCTTCTCAAATTACTTCTGCAAGAGCAACAAGGACGAGAAGGAAGAGGAAGTCCTTCATCTTCTCTGCCCTTACTCAGCCCTCTACATTAGAAGAACCCTCCATTCGGGAGCATTTGCTTCGACAAGCATGCGACCTAGCAAACACGAATGTCAGATGCCTCCAACTGGGTCTGGGAAATCCCAATATCTTTTCGGCATCACAATGGATCTACTTCAATACAAATTAAAAAAACAAAAAACAAATCTTCTACACTTTTTTCTTGACTGAATAACTTTTGATCGGTACTCAAAGTTCATCAGACTGTAAAATGCATATAAAATAATAACGGCATATACTTTAAGTTCCTTTACAAATCCGGGGCACTATTCCAAATAGTAATCGAAATTCAAATTTGCATCTACTCGTATTCGAGTACAATGAAATAACTCAAAAGTTTAGTCAACTGCAAAACTCGGATAACAACGAGGGGTATTCCCACAAAACCACTTGAATCAATGGAAACCAAAACCAAAACCAAAACTTTTTGGTGCAATGACCAGGTGAACTGAGTGCCTGACAAGCTGTACACCCCAATTATCGGATGCCTCGCTAGTGCTACATGCAAATAGGGAAATCAGCTGCTGTTTTTTTTCTCTCTCTCTCTCTGTCTATCTCTCTTCCGCCGTCAAATCCATTCAAAGTTTTATTTTATATAGTGTAACGCAACCTACTTTTGCCACTTGAATGAACTCCACAATATGATGCAATTGCAGCAGTTTGCTGTTCCACAGTTGTGCGTTATTCAGACAGAGTCAGGCAAAGGAGGTACACTTGGTGATGCTCCAATTATGCACAAAGTGCAGCCTTAAAGCCCAACGCTACTAATTGAAGGGCTGTCTTCCTCTCTGGTTGTCGTTTGTGGGTTTTGTGCGGGATTCACACAGCCCTTCAGTAAATAAACACGATGATAAACAATTTCATTTGAATTACACTGTGAGTAGTATTAGATACGATTGTATCTATGCATCTATGGTGCAGTAAGTCGCCTGTAAGAGTCACCTTGTGGAAGTTATATCGTGCGAGTAATGAGAGTGAAGTGCGATTACTATGAATTTATGTAATCGACTAATTATCTGGAACTGCAACTACGGCTACTGCTGCAAACGTTCTTGATGTGAAATGGCATGAAATAAAGTAGACAAACGAGGGAAGCTAGTGAAACTAATTAGCAAGTTGTTGTAATAATGTGGGCGGTAGGATATGCATAGTAGAAAAAATATGTAATTTTCTTTTAAATTTTTTCAATTGACCGTATAAAGAAGTAGGCACTATTTCCATAGTTGGAATGGTATCCATTCGACGGGGACCATTAGTGTCCTTTCATTAGATGTGTTGTAGCTAATGAATCTTTGATATCGCAGTTCTATCTTCTTCTTCATTCGGCCTAATCGCATATCTGACGAAGGACTTATCTTTTGAAAGAGTTAAATATATGATATATTCTTCCTTTCCTGTTCAGTTGTTTTGCCAAACCGAAGTAACAACGATTTCTCAGTGTTGATCTTCGTCAGCCTTAAGTGGTAACCGAATTGCTCATGTAACTCATACCTAACGACGGTGACCGATGGTACTTTGTTTTTACACCTAAAAGGGCAAAATGTTCGATCGATCTTGGAATCCCAAAAAACTGGATCTCTAACCTCAAAATTAACAATTTTTTCGAAAATGGCTGTAACGATTTTGATCAAATTTCATATTTGAATTGGGATGGGCACATGCTACAGGATAGCGTACGAGGTTTTGTTTTTGACCGCTTACTGACCGGTTTTGAAAATTGGCTCATTTTCGGATTGACTAAGGCGATTCAATTCAAAATCGATATCTAAACAATATTTGACATATGTATACAAAGTTATGGTATACCAAGTTTTGGAACTTTTTCAGAATACTTTTTTGTCTTTTCTATTCTAGTCTCGGACGAATGTAAGCTTTAGAGAGAAATTCTAGGCATCTACTCGTAGCACAGCATCTATAATTTGCTGATTCCAACGAAGGTCTGGAATAATATGCATGCCAAGCAATCACAACTCATTAGATTCCTCAACATTGACTCCGGTCATTTTAAGCTTAGTCATGTTAGTATCTCGTTTCAGGTTTTTGACGCACTAAACTCAACTCAGTTTTTACACCCTAATTGATGATTGCATAAATGACAGAGTTCGGTCGATATTCGCTGTCGCGACTCAACCTCTTGGGGCCCTTGAAGTGGAGCTAGTAATGAGTAAGTAGAGTCAATTGTGTTGTCGCTCGCAAAGGGCTGGTTTGGATTGCGAATAGGAGAGAGAAGGTCGTTGATAACTATTAGAAACAGGGTTGGAGAGAGGACTGAGCCCTGGGGTACAATAGCTATAGTTGAGATTGGGTCCCAAAATTCACGCAAGAAGTAATTTTGATAGAGAACATAGGTTTTAATTAAAAATTGTATACGTTTCATTGATTCATAAAGTATACAGTATAGGGTCAGGTATGGAATAGCATATCGGCTTTGCTGGCACATACGCACTTTTTTGTCGAAATTTTCCATGACCGTTTTGCATAAATGTGGCTGAATTTCGTTGATACAGCGCTCAATTTGCTCCTTCAAAGGCATGGGTGGTCGTGGGCTTGTAGGCATAAACCTTTGACTTCAAAAAACCCAAAAAAAAAGTCCAACGGCGCAAAATCGCATGATCTGGGCGGCCAATTCTGATCACCAAAACGAGAAATTACAAGACCGGGAAATGACTCATGCAGTAATTGAATTGTTTCTCGGGCTGTATGGCATGTGGCACCGTATTGTTAAAACAACATGTCGTTCACATCCATATCTTGCAATCTAGTCACAAACAACTGGATTATCATGTCGCGATAACGAGCACCATTAACTGTTATTGCCTGACCAGCCGCATTTTCAAAGAAAAATGGTCCGATAATGCCTCTCACGAACTGCTTCGATCCAGTCTTCCTGAATTTTTGAATTAATCTCTTTACAGTTGATGAAGTTAAATCACTATTCCGACTATATTTTGTACGAAAATTGCGAACTGTAGCTGCCAAACCTTCATTATTTTTAAAATACAGCTCAACAATGAAAACGCGTTGTTGAGCAGTAGCACTCCACTTTTCTTAACAGTTGAGGAACTGTCAGCTGTCACGCAAAACTTTACCACACAAATGGCGCAAAATTCAAATCTTGCGTGAATTTCGGGATACCCTTTACATTCATCTTATGCAACATAAAGATGCTTAACATAGTTTATATAAAGTTTATTTATGATAGCGCTATGCAAATAAAGAACATGAATATAAGTGCAGGTACGTGTGATACAGTAATGCGCTTTGCCTTTTTTTACATGACCCGCTCTTTTTCCGTCTATGGGTAATGGTTTTCACTGTAAATCCTGACTGGCTAACTGACATTGCTGGTCACAATTCGATACCACCATCGATAGTTGAATACAAGATATCATTATACCAACTAGTAATGGGAAATATCGAATAAAAACTATCGATTTATTCGACGGTATCGAAATACTCATTTTCTTTTGATGTTCATAGGTAGGCTCCATATGCATCTCCGGACCCTGCCACAGAGTTATAAAAAAAATTCATCCATTCATTCGATAGTTATTAAAATTCGTTCAATTATTAAATTTTTCGATAGGTCGCTGAATGAGCTGAGCAGGTACGCAATCTTCCGACTTTACCCCGAAGTTAGTGAAAACCGTTTTTGAGTACGAAAACAGTGTTGTCGTACGAATAAAAATATTTCGCTCAATATTTTAGATTTTGAAAGTCTCTGGTAGATGAATGCCAAATTTTTCAAAATGTTTGAGAATTGTATGTGCACAGGCTTCGAAAATGTCCGACTTTACCCTGAAGTTAATGGTGGAAATCGATTTTGAGTGGGAATATCACGAAAACGAAGTACCGTACGAACAAAATTATTTCGTCAGTAATTTTAGGCTTTGAAATTCTCTACGAGATACTTGTAAATGTAGAATTTTTTAAAATTTTCGAGAATTATAAGCACGTAGTATATAAAAACGGCAGACTTTACCCTGAAGCTCATACTGAAAACAGTTTTTGAGTGGGTATATCTCGAAAACAAAGTATCGTACGAATAAAATCATTTGGACTGGAATTTCAGGTTTTGAAATTCTCTACGAGATACTTGTAAATGTAGAATTTTTTAAAATTTTCGAGAATTATAAGCACGTAGTATATAAAAACGGCAGACTTTACCCTGAAGCTCATACTGAAAACAGTTTTTGAGTGGGTATATCTCGAAAACAAAGTATCGTACGAATAAAATCATTTGGACTGGAATTTCAGGTTTTGAAATTCTCTATAAGATAACATTCTTAAAAATTTTAGAAAATTGTATGTACGTAATCGTAGAAAATGCTCGACTTTAATCCGAAGTTAATAGATATCATTCTTGTTCGGAAACGGTTGCTCTTTGTTCTTGGTAATGTGAACTGTCATACATCATACTTCATACATCACGAAACGCCACTAAGCTGTGTTTTTTATTTATTTTCCGATTTATTGTACTCCTCTTGGTGCTAGCTGAAGTAATTCTCGGATGTTAAGTCTCTCTCGCCTATCAGGTATGTCGGCAAGCTCCTTATTGTTTTGTGAGCCAATACCTAACAGTTTACTAGAATATGGTTCGGCGAATAAATTGGTCTGCTAAACACCCATTGCTTAGGGTGTGGTTTTAAGGTTTTAGCTCGGTTAATCTATAATAAATATTCTCTCAATCCGCAGATATGGCCATATGAAGGATGTAGCTACTGCCACTCCTTGACAAGCCCTACACTGCAACAAAACAGCATCGCCAGGTTATCCTGTCAGGCCATTGCACATCATTAAAGGGCCAGTGACTTTTTCGACTATTTATTTTACATGCTTGTTCCATAAGCATTTGTTTTCTAGTGTTGCTCCTATATATTTGATCTCAAATGTTTTCAATTGGATGGGTCTCAAGTGCGCTAGAAGTCTTTTCTTGGAAAACCCACAGTGGCCTAGGTTAGATCTGCATAATGTCACAGAGTGTCAAATCAAATTTAACTCTGGCTATTATTAGATGCATCTATACATCTTACGCCTTGATGTTCTGCATTAAAAACGAAAGGAACCTTCCTTCATAATGGTATCCCTCAAGGGACGGTTACAAACTTTGTGCTTTGGTCGACAATTTAGTTTAACAAGAGACATCCTTGACCGAAACTTTCACAAAAGACAGTACATAAGCAAAGATACTGCCTACTAGCAAATTCAATTACCAGGTTATTGCTCCGGTAATCTTTGCTTACCGATTCCATATTTCACAAATTCACATTCAAGTATCTTTTCTTCTTTTCATAGCAAGGTAGTCTTGCCAGAATAACAGAGTACATTGCATATGACCGTAACTTTCGCAAAAGTTATTCAATACCATTACTTTAAGCTCTTTGGCATTACCTTGCATATGGAATAGATGAACATACGAAGCACAATGCGATGTATTAAATCACTGCCAAGTCTATATCTACTACCGTTTCAACAACGACTACATCTTCAGGCAAGACACTGTCTCTGACAACGACGTTTGCCACCGGCTGCAGGCAACATGCAAGCTTAACATGAAACAAGCGAGTGAAATATGAGATTCACTTTATAGTGCGCTGAGGTAACGAAAAAAAAGATAGACACTCACTGGATAGCAAAAAAAAAAAGATGAATGAAAGAGAAATGCACAAAATGAGCAAAAATCCATGAAACGAACATTTCTTCATCCAATTTATCCACGAAATGCACCTTCCACCCACAAGTCGTGGAACGAAAGTGCTTCGTGGAAATTGTACCTAATCTATGGACTTTTCCACTTCCGGACGTTTTGAGTTTCCGATTGTTTTTTCTTTTTTTCGTAAAGTTTTGCAGATTTGCTTTTTCCGACGGAGGTCTTTTGTAAGATATAAATGTGAACTTACACTCGTTTGTATGAATGTCTTCGCGAGAATGTCTTGAAGTCGGATTAGGAAGACCGAAGACGTAGTGTTTTGTTAAGAATTTGACGTGTGGCTTCTCTTGCGTGGACGATGATAGGACTCGAATGGAAAGAAAAACTAAGAAAAGGCTAATCTGCGCTGAGTGTACGATTATGGAAGAGGTTAAATTTGTTAAATATGCTCCACCACATTGAGGATACATGCTGTTGGTAGTGGTGTCTGATGCAGTTGAACCGGCAGTACATTGTTGTATAAGTAAGGAATGACATGACATGACAAGATGCAAATTAATTTAAAACAATAAACGAGTGAATATACAATAGCTCTTGAATCGTTCATAATATTTTCCTTTAAGCGAAGTCAAGTTGAATTACTACGTGAAAACGAAAACCAGGTCATAAAGCCAGAGACTTTTCGCTAATGCCGGCTCTAAAAAAATTTGCGAATTTTTTCAGGCAACTTCGGCATCTTTAGATCTTCAGACATAAACTACCTGCGTCTTATCCACAGTTGATCAACCCTGAATTAAATTGTTAACTCGAGTGGAGGCTTAGATCTTTAATTATTCATGAGCTGTGGCGGTTCAGGTTCCAGGACCCAGGTGTATTCCCGGAAAAGAGAAGGCCGATAAACTCGCTGGAAATTAATCGGAACTAGACCAAGATTGGTCCAGTCACCATTCAACACATTAGCACTCAAAAATTATTTATTTCCATTAACTTCGGAGAAAAGAGGTCTCTTTATAAAGTTCCATACAAATGTGAAAAATTTTGAAAAAGTCGTCTCCCATCTCATAAAAATTATAAAAACCTAAAAATTCGAAATGAGTACTTCTGTCGTATAATATATAAATATTTTGGCTCTAACTAGGACTAGCTTCTCGCAGCCACTCGTGCTGTGCGCCTCACGAATAATTGGGTTCGGACCTACAGTTTTATGCCGTTTCCGAAGGGCAGATTATCATGACAATTTTACTCTCGGAAACTTGAAACTCTAAAAAGTGTGTTTCTCAATTTTGTCTGCCCGTCTGCATGTTTGCCGACTGCACCCTAATCGGCTCATGGGGTTGGTGGATTCACAATTAGAGGCGAATTTGCATTCTAACCTCAAAATTAATGGTACATTACTTAGAGCCTGTTTTGAAAAAGTGCAATTTTCTCGAAAACAGCTTCAACAATTTTGATAAAAATTCATATCTGATGTAGAATATATATTTGCAATAAGACTGCATGCTTGCATACTCAGTTTTTCACTAAAATTTCGAATAACGGTACTTTACTTATTATTTAAAATGTTAACTCATAATAAACAGCTGCAGTTTAGTGTCATGATATTGCGCGAATTTGCTTCAATCGCTACCAATATTGGTTCTGCAATAATGTTGAAAAAAAAAATATTGTTGCAACATTAAGCAAAAAAATAAAGTGCACGACCGTATGTCACTTTCTTATCTTATGTTCAGCATGCTTAGGCTTCGTTTAAGTTGATTAAAAGCACTTTCATTCAAAAATTGCCTAAGCTACTTTTTATACATATTTAGTACCAGGATGGTATACAAGGTGGGGCAAAAGTAATGTCATAATGTGAATGTGTCATAATTTTTGCAAATGGCGTCAAATGTCATTGTGTAGACAGATAGAGAATTAGTTGACAACAAGCAATGGAGCGATACATATCTGAAGAACGCGGAATTACTGTTACTGCTTACTTGATCAATTTCCGATCTGTTGTTTTAACGCAGGGTGAATTTCGTCGTCGTTTTCGTCATCGTCCTGCACCATGTGCGCGAACAATTAAGCATTTGGATGGGCGTCTCGTGCAAACTGTATCCACTAGAGACGTCGCAAGAAGTGGCCGGTTCCGTATTGTTCGTTCGACAGAGAATATCACTGATGTGGCCGAGGACGTTCGATAGAGTCCACAAACATCGACGAGACAACGATGCACACACTTTGGCATTAGCAGACGTTCGTTGCGTCGAATTTTAGTGAAAGATCTGAAGATGTTCCTTTATAAAGTGCAAACCGTCCATCAATTGCTGCTTGCTGACCGTAAGCTTAACTTACACCCATGCTCTGTTAAACCTGTTGCAAGAAGGGGATGCAGGGCTCACACAGCTCCAGCAACGATGGAGACTTTGAATCATCAATTTCAGGGCCGTGTGGTCTACCGTTTTGGCGATTTGAACTGGCTGGGCCGGATCGACAAATCTGACGGCGCCAGACTTCTTCCTTTGGGGCTTTTTGAGATCTCGCGTTTGTTACAACAAACCACAAACCTTGCAAGCCTCGAAAGTCAACATTGAAGAAGAAATCACCAGATGTTTTGCGAGCAACAATTCAAAATGTCGTAAAACGAGCATAAATGTGCATCTCCTCAAGAGGTGGTCATTTGACCAATGTCATTTTTTCAACAGAAAACAGAGCCCAACATTTTTAATCTCTAAGAAAATGGCACCCAATTCACATTATGACATTACTTTATGTACATTTTAAGGAAAAGCCTCTCAAGAGCATCCAAGAAATAGCAATTTCCCAAATAAGTAAAGTACCTTATACCAATTTTATTGGAACTATTCGTATTGTCTCTGATATTAATTTTTATCAAAATACTTGCAGCGGTATTCAAGAATTGCGATTAGAATGAAAATTCAGATTTCTCCTCGAATTGTGGCCCCACAGATACCAGATTAAACCACAGCAGTTCAGTCTGCATTACGAGGCTCTGATTCACTCTTTGAGTTTTTTAATTTAAAAATTGCAACTATCATTCCTTACGAAAAGAAGACAGGGCATTTTGGAGGGTTGTTTTCTTGTACAACTTTTGAATTATTGAACCGATTTTGGTGAATTTTTTTTGTTGGTTGGATGACTTTCTGTTAAAGCTTGTATATTGCAGGACTTGCAAAAATTGTCTATTTCTCGGATATAGACAATAGCTGTTTCATTTTAAAATCTGAACAATTCACAAATGAACATCACATATGGAGCAAGTCGTGCCCTATATTTACTTTTTAATGATCTAAGTAAGTCAAGTCTTTACAGCTAAAATAAATCACAATGAACTGTGGTCGGTGCCCACTCTAAATCAATAAAGCTGAGAGGTAAAAAGTAAAACCCATGACCCACCGCCTTTCATTGCAAGTTACTCTACAAATCATATAGATTACATTAATTTGTCAATTTATTAAATTGGTATGCACATCTGCTTATCACTGTTCCAAATATACCCGAACACAAATCAGTCCTATCAAAATACATTTATCTGCTGTCGCGTGTGTCTGTTTGTCGGTCAATCCGCCCTTTTACCAAATAGACCATAAAATGTATCCACACCATCATATTCAATTATGAAATTCATGTTTAACTATGTAAATTGGGTCAGCCACAATTACATCAATGGATAAATTTGTCGTTTCATTTTATCTGTCATTTGAAAGTATCACGCAAAACACGTTCCCTTGTTGTAGGCGCATATTGCAACATTATGGAATAATGCCGGCAAAATAATGATTGCTCTCTCGCTACGAGTGCGTCCGAGTGCTTGGACAACACAAGGGTGTCACTGATCCTCATCTGGTGCCCTGATTATTCACTAATTTGATGCGGGAATTGGTTCTCCAATAGACTGTCAGGGATGGACACTCTGCTTTTTGGATGAATGATGAAATTTATCGCGTTCAGCCCATGTCATTGACCAGCAATTAATCACTTTGAATATTAGCGTTACGCGGTCTTAATATTGTGCTCCATCAATTGCCCCACACTCGAATTGTTTACATAAATTGACAACATTTTCGTTTTTGTTCTTCGGCTTCAATTGAGATACTTACGCAGATAAATGACTTCAATTGAAGCGAATTGAGTGTTGTGTAAGAGAATTGAATTTGCGTTTCTTTTGGGTGATTACACTTGGCGATGTGTTAAAAATTTGACAACTACACTTGTACTATCACCACCTATTGCGTCAGCTGCGAATGTACATACAAAGCATACTCATATTCAATCCTTTGTATGTACACCGTTCATATCAATATCAACGAGTAGCGAATCCAGTCTTCCTAGCGGTCTTAAGATAAGGTCTCTATTTATGACCGTGGCTGTTATATTTATGTATAATCCATGTTCACTAGTTCATATCATGGTGCACGGTATGCACTGTCAAGTTCTGAAGCACTTACCACCTTATTTACACGAAACGACTTAGAGCATTTTTACCCCTCTATAAGTCTAAAGTTGTGCAGTATATTGGGATGAGCCGTTTTAGCAATTCTACTAAATTTGAAGTTTTCAAATTGAGCGGTTGCTCGGATATATGACAACAAAGAATGCTTATTTTGGCACTGACTGACTCACTGATCATCAGAATCTATAGGGTACTGTGATCATCGGCCCTTGTGACACAGGTAGTACGTGTACACAAAGGAAAACAAAATCAGAAAATTTTACTTTTCGATTGGTTTCAACAAAAAAAAAAAAAATTGGGCGGGTGGTCTATTGCGAATAATCGCTTAAAATAAAATCTGAACAATCGCCCAAAAAAATGGCAAAAAAATGAAGTCAAGTCGAGTTTTCTTTCACTTTTTACTTTTGTGGTAGAATAAACGATTTTATGAGTGCAGCGCCACACCATTTGACAGCGCGTACTAGTGCTATTACTACGCCACAGCTACTGTGCATTGTGTCCGGGCAGTTAATGGTTACCGCCTCGCCTCTCTCATTTCGAAAGACGTATGTCCGTACACCACGTAGTGAGTTTTTCTGGATGCAATCGAGGAACACGAACTTGTATTAGGTCGCAACTAAGTTCTCTAATAGATGTCTAATAGATGGCTCCAGTAGTCAAGTGCTGGTCAATTTTGACATATCCAAAACGTCATGAACCGAGCTTAGACATATGGTAAACAAACTGTTTTGACACATTAGTGATTTTGTTTTGGCGTCATATACTTTTGGTTGTGTGAAAATGTCTGATTTTGTGCCAAATAATCGTCATTTGCGGGAAGTGTTGATTATCTTCTTTCATTCGAAGAATGCTGCTCCAAGTGAAACAACGTGCCGTGATTGGTTCCGTCACTACAGAGACGGAGATTTCGATGTTGACGACCGTCCGCGTGAAAGAAGGCCAAAATCCTTCGAAGACGCTGAATTGGAGGCATTGCTCGATGAGGATCCGTGCCAAACGCAGGAACAGTTTGCTTCAGCATTAGAAGTTACCCGTCAAGCGATTGCATGCGTTTGGAATGATTCAAAAACAAGGAACTTGGATTCCGTATGATTTGAATCCAAGGGACGTTATTTTTCACAATAAAGTTGCATTTTCAGCAAAAAAAGAACTTAGTTGCGCACCTAATATAATATAATAAATTTTAGCAATATCGACGCATTGGTGAGGCATGAGATTTCCCTGATTAAATGACAATTTTGACACAAAATAAACGTCACACAATTACAGCTGCTGTCAATGTTCAGGCGTGGCTATGGAAATGAGCTGTAGATGAGCCCAAACCTTTCATGGAGATCGCAAGCAGTCGAATACCTGCAGAATTTGTATCCAACTCGGGGTAATTCGAGTTCAGGACTTGCACAACTTTCCGGCTAGTACTTGGTACAAACCCTTGTTTGTATCAAACAATTTCTTGAAGAAACTTCTGAGAATATTTGATAAAATATTGCATACGGTTTTAGTTTCAATTTTACCTTTTTATCGTCCTATTTTTTGTTGTCGTTGATATAACAAGGGATCTCATCTTACCTTAAAAGAAAAGAAAAACAGTAGGTTAGTAAATTTGTCTAGTATTATTTATTTATTTATTATGGATGTTACATTGGCGAAAAGCCAGTAACAACAAAGTAAAACCGCTTTAAAGAAGTTCACCTCAGTGAAAAAATATAAATTGTCCTGCGAGACGATAAAGGTTGACTACCACTGAACAAAATCAGCGACGTTAACCAAGTCAACACAGGTCTACGATTAATCTCAACGACCTGGTTTAAATGTCGAGCATTTTTAAAGTTGTATTTTACTTAATGTTAAGACTACGTTCCACGATTATGATTTGTTTATCTTTTGCAAGATAAATCTACAAATTATCTTGGATAAATAAAAACGCCCTTCAATTCTTATCAATATAGTGCAGTATTCGTATTTATGCCTCTCGCCTGAGGCAAACATTTCTCTCACTTTCAAAGTTTTATTACACGTGTTTTGAGATGTGTAAAATATGTTCTTAAAGAATCTTCTATGCGGTTTCATCCCTCCATCATCATTGTTATCCTATCCTGACAATCCAATCAATCAATCAGAATTCCACCGAAAAAGAATAGAAAAAGGAGATAGCTCAAAACGTGCGACATACCTTTTATTTTTATTTCTACGTAATCCCCATGAGCCATTTTTCAAAAACGAGTGCAGTTCATTGACAGATGTCACCGCGACATTTTTGCCATTTCTCCCGGATATAAAAAATGAGGAAGAACAAAAAATTAATAAAACGGAAACCCTAAGAAGTTCCAGAACCACACCATTTAAAAACGTGATTTGAATACGCTACGTATACGACGTATCTATCGCACGAATAAAGTTACCATGTAAGTGTCTATCGCTGGGCAAGCTGTATATGACAACAAGTCATTCCTCCTTACAACTGCGCTACAGAAGTGGCCAATGTTCTCGCACTCGAAATGCATAATGCACAAGCACAACTGAAATGGTTTTTCTTTTCGTCGTGTTTGGCGTCTTCATTAGCATAACTTATTGGAGGTCATGGCGCATTTGAACGCGCTGCGACAAATGCGGTCTGCTGCGTTCAAAAGAGCGTGCAGTAGTGCAACTAAATTAGGATTAAGTACGATGAGGGGTTGTGTTGGAGTTAATGGGTTCTTGTTTGGTGGGAAATTATGAAGCAGTTCTTTTGGTAGTAAATGTAAAGAGAGAGGAAAGGATGGATATACACCATAAGCCTGTAAGCCGGTTTAACATTTCAAAGCTAAATT
Organism: Pocota personata; assembly: GCA_963082735.1. Lineage (NCBI taxonomy): Eukaryota > Metazoa > Arthropoda > Insecta > Diptera > Syrphidae > Pocota > Pocota personata. The sequence continues at coordinate 32,210,960 of OY720431.1, read as the reverse complement.
GATTTTAACTTTTAAGATATACTTCAGATTTGAGAGCATAATAATAATAGAGTCCTTAAAGTTCATCCACATCACGTTTACTTCAGCCAAGATACTAACAACGACGAAAGGATTATTCTCAAGTTCCGTTCTGCGCTTCATTCTCAGCAACTAATGGTTTCTCGTTCAAACGGAAGCTCTCCTACAGGAAAAGAAAGCAGAAAAGGGGAAAGAACCTAGAAATTCATTCACCCATTATGCGAAGTATCTATTTGCATTTTGCATCCTTCTTCGCCTTCTACTCCTACTGTTCCTGTGTTGTTGGCAGGCAAACAAGATCCATCCATAAAATGCACATCATCATCCATTCTTTCGACGAGAACCCCGAGTTAAGAACCGACTACTGGTGGATGTGACAGCGTTCCATTCGAATAGAACAAAAATTGCTCGTTGTTCTAATTTTCTCATTTTTTTTTATTAGAAAGCCTTCCCTCGCTTCGTTGTCCTTTGGCTTGACAAGGCAAGGCACTACCAATGCAGGCACAACAAAAGTGTCATCCTTTCAAATTTTTCGTTTAAAACAACGTAAATGTAGTACAGTAGCATCCTTTAGAAATCCCCCCACGCCTGTACACAATTTTAAGTTGTGTGTCTTTGTTGTCCTGGTATAAGTGGTGAATCAGCACTTGATCTACAACCCACATACTCCAAACTGCGCCCAGAATAAACCCAGAGGCCAACTTCTGGCGAGTAGTGCTTGGTTTTTCTTCTTTTTTGTTTTTTATTAGGGTGGAAACAGTTCCTTTGGCTGTTGTCCTCTTCCTTTTACCCGGTTCGCATTGTGTTTACTTGGAGTCCTCCACTATCCCTCTTGTATGATTATTTTCTGGAGCGTGATTGTTATGCTGATTTGGATTATGAAGATTGTGGAAGGATGACGTTCCGTTTCCTTTTGACAAGAATTCTTCTGGTTTCTGAAGTTCTCCCTTCGTGTTTTCAATCAAAGCTGTCCTATATGCATACAGTTTACATTAGTTATAAGTCGGTCTGTTGGTCGTCGGGATAGAAGATGCATATCGCAACCCATTTACGCACTTTCAGGTGAAATGAAGTTATATAGGGGATTTCAGATGGAAACTTGCCAGTCATACATAGCGTGAAGTGTGTCCTCAAAGTGCATTCAAGCACCTAGTTGTCAAGAGTCATTGGAAGGTATTGAATTCGGAATAAGCGAAAGAGTGATTTAAAATGAGATATTTGCGACTAGTATCTTTAATTTTTCATTAAACAAGGGAAGAAAGGATAAAAGCATTCTTCGAAGTGGGACACAGTGTTGCCGTAAGGTTTGAGAAAAAGTATTATCCAGAAAACGAAAAATAGTATCAAATTGTATCACAACTTTGATAAATCTAAATGTTAAGTACAACTTCCATTGTAGTCAATAAGTCAATTTATTTTCTTAAAATGAAGCGTTTTCAGTTAAAAAAAATGGCATTCTTCGAAATAATTTCTGATATGGTAAATGGTTTTTCTTTCCCCTAGGGTAGGTGAAAATCTTCGATATTTCTACTCACTAATACCCTTCGACACAAATTTGTTACTACAACTAAGTTTTGACTTATCGAGCAGATTTTCTTTCTCTCATCCAAAATTTCAAGGATTACATTGTTGGCATGTCCTTGCAATCGATTTGTATGCTTTCGTGCAAACTTCTTTATTTCACCTTCGATTGTAGCAATACCGAGATCTCTGTGGATATCGTGGTTTCTTGTACCACGGAGTATTGACGATTACTCTTACCATTTTATTTTCAAAAGTTTGTAAAGCATTAATATTACTTTTTGTGTAGTACAACCCCAAAGTTGTATTCCACATGTCCACACCGTGTTAAGCCTGGAATATTTCAAGTTCTTTGCTTTTTTTTTCGGCTTCCATTTCAACTTTGCGTCAAGAGTCATTCCGATATATTTAGTATCGATTGCAAACGGAATTCAGACCAAGTCAGTAAAAATAGGCAAATTATTCACTTTCTTACAAGCAACATTTAAATGAATAGATTTGGTGTCATTAAGTATGATTGCCAAATCTTTGTCCACTCATTTACTTTATCCAATGCTTCTTGCAATTTTTCAGTAGTCTCTTCGATGGTTTTACCTATTGGTAAGATGGCAGTGTCGTCGACAAATGTTGCTAATATGGTGCCTTCTTCTTGTGCAGTATCACGAGTATAGATACAAAAGCGGATCAAGAATGCTTCCTTGCGGTACTCCAGCCGTTATTTCATTAAAGTCCGAAAATTCATTTCCGCGTTTGACAAGGAAGTGTAGGTATGTCTTTAAAATGTTATAATGTATTTTTCATTTCAAGCCTTCATGCCATTCTTTGTCAAGGGCTTGAGATACGGCGGCAATTTTCTAAGTTCGAGGCATAAAGATGAATGTAGAATATTTGTATTGCCTGTAGTAGTCAAAAAATAAGTGAAGTGTATGGCAATTTTAAAATGTCAAATACTGATTTCCGCGCATTAATTAAATTCCTCACAAAACAAGAAAAAGTGTGGAAAATATACTAAGTGAAATGCAAATAGTTTACAGAACTTCTTGCCCTAGTGAAACCACAGTTTATAAATGGTCGGGCTTAATTAAACGAAGTAGACAGTCATTAGAAGTTGTTGACCGCCCTAGGAGATCAAGTGATGCCACAGCATATGTAATGATTCCAAAAGTCGAATATGCCCTCATGGAAGATAGTCGACTCAAACTAAAAGAAATTGAAACAAGGATCAAAATATCCGAAACAACGAGTTTCAAAAATCTACAAAATCATCTGATGTTAAAAATCCGCTCGAAGGTGGGTGACCAGAATGTTAACACCGCATCAAAAATAAAAAATAAATACCATGTGGTGGCGTCAATCCAGCGGAAGTTATCAACAAAATCGTTACTGCAGATGAAACTTGGGTTTATTACTATGACCTGCGTCAAAGCAGGAGTCCATGCAAGGGGTGATCCAGGCCCCAAGAAGATAAAGGTTTTACCATCAGCTAAGAAGATCATGGCCGACCACTCACAAGGAATTCTGTTAATAGGTTATAAACCAAAAGGCTCTGTGATGCTGGTTCACAGAAGAATACTACGCTGATGTTCTAAGACGTTTAAGAGAATCTATTAAAGGAGGGAGAGATTAATGAAAGGAGTTCCCTTACTTTATGATAACGCACAGGCTCAAATTGTCAAGGCTGCTATGAAGTCATGTGACTTCCAAGAATTAGCTCATCTGCCTTACAGTAATAACATGGCACCCAGTGATTATTACCTTTTCCCAAATTTGAAGAAAGACTTACGTGAAAAGCATTTTACTCGTACGGCTGCAGGTAGCCAAAAACGAGCATGTAGTGGTAACATCATCGCTTGTCACGCTGTTGATTCACGGTTCAAATCCTGATGTCAAGAATCATCTATTTATTTCGCATGAAATAAATAAAAAAGTCGATCACTTGCGAAAGCTAAGACAACTCTACTGTGAAGGCATAACACTGGCAGTAGGGTGGTCATATGGCCAAAATACAAGTTGATCGTGATGATGACATCAGGAGGACGGAAAGAAATATAGTGAATTATAAGCAACGACAATAATAGCGAAAAACAAATCAAAATACTCCCCAGTTATCTGGACAGCCACCCTTGGAGTTTACAGAAACTTAATACCACCTGAGTTTCAAACCACACCAATCTGTCTTTTCCTTTCCACAAAAACGCACGTGTTCTAAAAATTTGTATAAGGGTATTCATATCCCCTTTAACACGTGCAAATTATAAAAAAAAAAAAAAAAAAAAAATTTTGAAGGCAAGCCGGAAAATTATTTTTATGAAGGCCTAGACAAATTAATCTGTAGATCTAAGAAGTGTATTCATGTTCAAGGAGATTAAACTAAAAAATAAAAATATAAAATTTAAATATAATATATCGATCTCTCTCTATCCTTAAAAAACTGCTCTACAAACGTGTGACAGACTGACAGGGTGGTAGACAGACACCGGTGTTGAAGCCATTAGTGTTCCATTTTATACCGTTCTGGCACGGAATAGTAAAAATATTAACAAATCTAATATTCGTTTCACTGTATACACAGAAAACAAAATTGTTTTGACACAAAAATATGTTGCATTCCACATAGGCAGCACATTAACATGTAGCCCAAAAGAAAAAGACGGCCACACTGGTATTTTCTGATTGAAAATGTGTTGATCTGATCTGATCATAAAATCAGTTTTAATTATATCTTTAAAGATTTTAATTAATAGCGTAACCGATAAATAAAATTACATTCAAATCGGTAAGTCACTGGGTAAGCAATTTGACCATGTAACATTGAAATTATTGCTTGCGGCGTAAAAGCGTTACAATTGGTCATCTTTTGTAGAGCGGAGTATGATGTTTAGCTACCCATAAATATTCCTTGAGAAATTTCCTAATCAACAAAGTAAATGGCATCCATATCGGTTCAGACGTTTTGGATTTACACGGCTACAGCGCGTAGAACTTAGCAACATAGCGATTGATATATCATTAAAAAAAAGTTTTGAGAATAGACTTTATTTTTTTTTTTTTTTTATATAATCTGCACGCACGTATTAATACCCTTTAATTGTTTCAGGGCACGGGCGTCAGGGAAAAGGGGGTAGAGGAACAGAGGAGGTACCTATGTACGTTGGCTTTGAATGTTTGAAGGTTGTAGTGATGGGGAAATACAGAGCCTGGTAAATCGTTCCATATTCGTGTAGTTCGGCTTATAAATGAATAATTTGACAGTACGACCGAAGTTTGGCTTTAGGGTAAACTGATGTGCATTCGAAGCATGTCGCGTATTGCGGGTGAAATTTTGAAGGGAAGGAATGCAACTGGCTATTTCGCTGGAGCATTTTTTTTATAAAAAAGCGATAAAACAGGGAGAGACAGGAGACATTTCTCCGATGTTCTAGTGAATGAATGGAATTCACAATGTCCCTATCACCTATAAGTTTTAACGTGCGATTTTGTACCCTATCAAGAATGTGCAAAACGGTCTTGGGTGCACCAGACCAGATATAATAAACATCGATCAATTTTAAACTTATTTTTGTCTCAGGGCGCTTTTTAGGGCGACTTTCAATTCGCCCGCACGAATAGTCGTCCGCGTATATCTCAAACTGCAGTCATTTTTACTATTTACTCCTGTTTTTATTTGACATCGAAGTTGGAAGGTGTATTTCGATTTACTTGGAATAGCACTCTTGCCGATCGGAAACTGTGAGTAGCGCGTTGTGTCTCTCTCCCCATCAAAAGTACAGTAACATTTCGTTACAACAACTCGGTCCGAAAAGCTCTTCAACAAATTGTATTTAACTTCAACTTTTCCAATCAAAACAATTCAGAAAACACAGCCAGTTTTCAAGCACAGCATATTACATCATACCAGATGCACGCCACAGGGTAGGGTAAAACTTCGAAAGAAGTTTATATCTACGACATTGAAGTGCAGTTGACCCGCTCCTTTGCAGTCCTTACATAAGAACTTTATAGCAGCTCTTTGAAACGTGAGTTAAGTCGTAAGTTTAAGGACATACTTCTCAACAAATAATAAGATATTAATTTCCGTTTCACCCCTCTTCAGTATTAGAATGGGGCCACAAACTCTATTCTTTAGTTCACAAACTACACTTTAAAATCAATAAAAAAAAAAAAACTTCAAAGTTTGTCAACTTTTGTAACCCCATAAATTCAACCACCCTACGTTCAATTCTTGGCTATAATCTGAAGGACGATCATCATCCTTTGCTCTAGTTATTTTCACCCCCTTATGTCTGTTCTATTCTTAAATCCATACAATAGCTTTGCCGTGATGCTGTTACTGTTAAAAAAATAAAATTCCAAAGCTATCAGTTGACAGTGGAGATTTTGTGTTTCCTAACTTCCATCCCTTGTAGGAACTGAAAAGAGCGGATGGTGGAGGATAACTCCATGTTTATCGTAATCCCCCAGAGTGCAATGATGGATGAAGGCTTTAATTATCCTAATTGAAGAATTAAATAAGCGAATAATGAGATCGAGCTATAAAAACTTTGCTAGTTTTACGATTTTACAAGAAATTTTATGGAAATTATTATCAGTGATTGTGTACAAAGGGCCATTGATGCTGATAGCACATAGTTCGTCGAATTGCTGCTCGGAATTTTTATCGATTTGGTTCCTTTTTTGGAAGGAAATTTCATGACATTGCTTCGTTTGTGAGGAGAAGGTTTAAGATAGGCCAACAAGACAATTTAGATATAGCAGCGGGACGGTCTTTAGGGATGCTAGCCGTAGTCTGCCAAAGACGAAGCCTTGTCTAGGGATGTCGTGGGATGAGCGGAAGAGTTTCTGTTGAAGCTACGAACATATGGATGATGGATCAAAAAAGAACTCGTTAGAATATTCCCAAAAACTCAATGAAGTTTGTGGTCTTGCATCCGTCTTTATAGTGACGGACGCTAGGAAAAAAAGATGCAACACAACTGGTGTTGATGACGCCTTAGTGCAGCACTTGGAGAAGCAACAGCCGGTAATACTTGTTGGTTACTGTTGAGGAACTTGATGTCTTCTGTCGTCGTTCCATCCAGTTATAACAGACTTTATGCACAATATATGTATATGGTCCCCGTATTGTATTGTATCGGTATTGTCCCTGAAAGTTCAATCAATGTTAGGTAAGATACCGCGTATCTTTTGGGATTTATGGGAACCATTGACTGGTGCTGATGTCGGCGTTAAATAAGCCTAATTGGTGGAATCCCTTTAAAAGTTTCAGCGAAAAGTAGACCGTGAACATCCACGATAGACTGCGGGAAGGTGTACGGTGAGGACGTGGAGAAGTACATCTTTGAAATGAAGATGATTGTGTAGCGAGCTTTTAACATCCTATATGGAATAGCAGATGCAGAGAGTGGTAAGTTTTTTCGGCAGGTGGCCCAAATCGGAGGTGAGATGAGGGCATTTCGTTGCGGAGAAGTAGCGCACTACGTTTCCGATTAATTAAGTCTTGGCGGGTGGAAGTAGAACCGAAGCAGTGAAGAGGCCGGGAAGACTAACTCAGTTGCTGCTTCAGAAGGCATATGCTTCATCGAAGAAGTAATGGAAAAAATACCAACGCAGCTGTTAGAAAGATGGGACGGGACGTATTAAATGTGGAATGGGCACCGACTGACAGCGTTCGCCAACGTCGGGAGTGATTGCGTAAGGTAAAGTAGATCGGATGCGGATTTTGAAAGTCTGAAATATTCTTCACAGACTGGACTTGGACAGGAATGGTGGCAGGGGCTAGTCAGAGACTAGACAGATTGGCGGCATCTTGATTCGGAAATCGCGGTGGACTAACTAACGCTTGGGTATGAGGTTCTAATGCTTACAGACCAGAGTTATCTATACCTATTCCACGGCGATTGGGTGGAAACTCTTAGATTAGCTGCAATTTAGGGTACACAAACTCTTCAAGAAGCTATGTGATAGACATACTCATGGACAGCTAAGCTGCGTTGGACTCAAAAATGCATGAGAACTACTTCAGTACCATTGAGAGCCTATCCACCCACAACTATACCATACGACAATACTCTGGTCGGTACCAGTGCACAAAAGGATTGAAGAAAACGAGATTTGCTAACGAAATAGCATGAAAAGGATCCACAAAATGTTCATATGTAGTTCCAGAACCTTTTCATGGAATTCCAGAGTCCACAACATAAACATAAACCAGTAGGAAAGCATGAGCTACATTATCCTGCAGTAACACAGGGTAACATAGCCATCCAATCTTTCGGTAACAATATGAAGAATGCCCTAAAACATAGCACAGAGGAGGAAGGTTTTCTCGGTCAGGTCGAAGCAGATATAATCTCAACAAGATGATGGGAAACTGAATGCCGAGTATGTATAGTAGAGGACGAAAACGTGGATCAGAAACTACATATGTTTGTGAAAGGGTGGCTCTTAGCAGATAAGTTAAAGAACTCCACTACAGAAGATGTAATCACCTCTCTAACGAAGGTAGAGACCCTCTAGGAATAACTGACTAATAGTACAACAGATCTGAGATAGATCTTCTTAATTTATTTATTTACAGTATGGGAAAGCCCCGTAAGGTAGTAGCATGAATCCTTAAGTAGGATGAATCGCTTGGAAACTTACAGCTCAAGACTAATCATAGCTCATGTTGAAGAAAGTTATAGAAAATTTCAACAACATACAGAATGCAATTAACTATTTTACGATCGCCATCGATTTCCTTTGAATGGTTAACTGAATGCAATTCACTTTAACTCCACATGTGCAGATTTGGAAATTTCCAAAAAAAAAAAAAAAATTAATTGGAATGCCGCAGGGCAACCAATTCGAACCGCTCACTTACCCTTTTGTTACCCTCCCGTAACTAGCGAATAAATTTTCACCACCATTTCTCTCCTTCATGCTCCAGTGGGGGAAAAGTAGAAAGTGCCGGTTGGCGTTTTGTTGTTCTGTGCATCATCGACCGAATCAACAAACAGGGCATCAATAGAAAATAAATGAAAATGAATTTATTTAATTCTTTTCTTTTTTTTTTGCATTTTATTACATTTTTCTTATTTTCTCTCGTACGTGGGCTCCATCTCCATTCAATACGTATGCGTTCACCTTTAATGAAATTCGAATCTCTGACGTTGTATTACGCTTAAGGTACTCCCTGTCGCGGTCAGTTGCCGTGGTTGAGTTTCATCGGACTGTAAAACAGTGAGCTGACCATATAGTGAGTGCAACACCGGGGCAAACATAAACAGCAGACGAGCAGGTGTCTTTTTTCTGCCTTTTTTGCGGCAATCTCAAATTCAGGGCCTGAATGTCATGTCCCATGCCCATGTGCCCATGAAAAAAACACTCTGGGAACAGTAATGCTAACAACACAAAAATTGCGCGTCGCCACCGCCGTTCGCGTACAGTGGGTATTGTCGGAGATCGCGTTTATTGTTACGAGTGACTGCACCGTTAGACTATGGTAGCAAACGTGTCTCTCTCTCTCTTGACTAAATGCATGTCATAATTGAATTTTAACGGGACTTTGCAGCTATTGTTGGATAACAAAAGAATAGATCTGTTACACAGTAGTAGATAGTTGTTCAGTTAGTAGGTAGTACGTCAACGCGAAAGGTGAACGGCTCTGGTGACATTGGCACAGGTCTAGTTGTAGCTTTAATCTTGATGCGTTTTTTTTTTATCGTGGAGAGATGGAAAAAATGGACTTAGATGTCAAGATTGAAGTCTTCCAGCAAATGTAAAGGTCTGTCATTCTCGTCATGTAGGGTATTGATGAGTTACGAACTAGGAACTGGTTACCTAATTCATGGTATTTTAGAACAATGCTGTCCCTATTGAACTATTTTTAAGCAGAGAGTAAAGCGAATTCTATCTAAGACCAGACTAAAGCAATGTAATGTCGAGCTTATAGGACCACAACATGAACAAGCATAAAACTAAAAAAAATAAAATTCTACCGAGTGTCATCGCGACAGAAATCGCTGATGAATCGAGCAATACCTTCGTGATGTAGATCCAAGAACGAGATATTATAACAGCCAAATGATCATACTTGCCAATCTGAATGTCTGAAAACCGTCGTAGCTGCTAGCGGGCATGACGCCATACCAAAAGCGTATAGCATAAGGGTATTTCTCCCAACATTAGCAATATAAGCAAGACGTCCGTCCATTGGTCAACAAAACAAATTTTACCGACAGCCCTGAAGAAAGGAGAAGAGCCCGATTTGAAGTCTGATCGAATACACGGTCTTATTCAGAGTCAGCATCTCAATAAAGGTACAGAATTCTTGACGAATGACCTAGCCCCAAAAAGCCCTTATTATCATCAAGCCCTTATTATCAAAGCCCTTATTACCTTGCCATTATCATGCGCCAGGTTACTTTCCCTAAGACAAGAGGTACAGATGCCGATAGAGAAGTGTGACAAACGGAATCCGTCGCAACTTCTCGGATGCCACGTCAACGGTTACGAGCTAAAACATTCATCGGAGATTTTAGATGGAAGAGGTCTAAGGATTGTATAAGCTTTAGTAAAAATAGTCCACAAAAGATAACGGGCTTGCAAGCCTAGAAAGTGAAGGTACTGGCGATTTTTGAACGAATTAAAACGATCAATTTATCGAAATAATAAGCTGTTTGGGTAGATACAAGATAAACGAGGGAGTATTACTCTCCGTAAGTCTATTTCAGTTAGATATTAGGCTTCTTAAGGACGACTAGCATTAGTCTGAGAATAACCTCGGATAGCTCAGGCCGCATTTCGTTCCTTACGTCCTCACTCTTTTTATTCATACGACTTTTTTCTTCGATTTGTAACCATAGGGTACCCCATATGACTACCGTAACTATTTCTATTTTTGAACCTTGAGAGCTTTAAACTCTATGACCTCCTCGCTACCATCTGCGCGAAAGATGAATAGAATCCACTGATCACTTGAAACAATTGAAAAATTCGCGTGCGAAATACCATTCCAACAATTCATTTCTATTTTTCAATTAATTTTTTTTTTTTTTTTAATTAAACAAACTTCCACATAAATTTTGTCTAGCGTGTGTGGTTATCTTGGCTTATCCAATAGTGCATGCAAAATATACAATCTAATTGAATAAGCTAAAGATACAAATCCACTTTGGTTTGAATTAAAATATACGCCTACTTCTATATTTGGCAGAGTCTCGGAGGCGTTAGCTTGTTGGCGCCTTTAACTTTTGCGGGGTCGAATACCCAAAGAACTATGAATGATATTTAATATTTTATGTTAATCAAAGACATAGTTTTTTGTTGTTTTATTTTTCTTTTACAAAGATGAAGTCATCGCATCTGTACTAATATGGTTATCAAAAAATTCGTACTTGAGTGAACGGAATTTGCATTAATTTACATGAAGATGGTATTCTAATGGATAGCACTTTACGGTGCAAATTGTTGAATTGCAGTGTAAATATGAATAAATTACGAGAGAGAAGTCAATTCGAAAGTAGGAGATGTAGATGAGAAGACATTTGCAGTCAGAAAACTATGTATTTCAATCCAATGGCATTAAAAGTTTGGAATTTGTTTAGTTTTAAAATGTATCTACGTACCTACTATTACGAAATATGCTGAGTTAATCTGCGCATCATAATTTGACATGCGACTTTAGAGACGATTACAGCAGACCTCTGAACTAGACCTTGTCCACCATAATTGGATGGCAATCCGCATATCATTGTCTTTGCAGCACCAAATTTGGAAGGTCGAACATCAAAGTCGGCGAATGAATGGACGAATATGACGGATAGGTGATCAAAATTATGATGCAATAGTAATCATTGCGTACCCTAGCCCTAGGGGAAAATACTCGTACGAGTATACCCAAACAAGTATGAAAACTTCATAACTTTAAATTATTATGTGAATTCGTGTGTCTGTTCCATTACACACTGTAGATTGTAGATTGAATACGCGTACAAGAAAATTAAGGTTAGTTAGGTACTTTATTTGGATCTATTTTTACCAACCATCTACATAAAAAGAAAAAAACAATTTCCTTATATCTTTTTTTACTGCATTCGGAATTGTTTTTTAATAGTTTTTTTATTTAAATTTTTCTGGAGTTTTTTCTCATAAAACTAAAATAAACTGAATGAGTCTTTGACTCTGATACTCGTAGTAAGAGAACTATAAATATTAGTAACCATTTTCAGTTCAGAATTTTTTTTTAATTAAACTGTTCAAAAATTATTTGACATGAATCAAATTAAATTTTGAAGTGGTTCAGATGAACACTGGCCGTCCAATATCGAAATACCTTTGCGTCAAATCGAGTAGTTTTAATTTTTGACAGGGCATTCCGTAAAATAGTCTCAGTTTCGGACCTCTTTCCCACCTTGGATCGCGCCAAAATCTTATAAAGATGGCGACCAATTTTAGTATTAATGAGCGAGAGGTGACGGGACAGAGCACAGAGATGCCTGTGGATGACTTTTGTTTACGCTTTTGAATAGTTGAAGTTTGAAAGCTTCTGGAAATATGACTTCTGGTATCGAAGTCCAAAATTTACTAGTTCTATGAGAAAAATAATTTTGATAGAGACGTGTCAGGTGGACGTATTGGGGACTAATTGCATGCCTAGTTGAACGTAGTGGACGTGTACTATACGAGGGTGGGTCAATAAGTCCCTGAAAATTAACACAAATTGTGTCGTCACCTTAAATTTAATTTTTTTTTTGTCAAGAATCATCTTTCAAAAGAACGCACCCAAATTTTCAGACAGATCTGTCAAATAGTTTTGTTGTGGCAGCCATTTTATATTTTTTGCGCGAAAAAAAACTATCACTCAAACCAAACAAAAGCTTGACAAATATTGTGGGGACTCTTCACCATCGATTGGAACCATTCACCACTGGTTTACTCAATTTCGGTGCAGTCGTTCAAGCACAAGTGACGCCGAACGTTCTGGTCGCCCAATTGAGGTCACCACACCAGAAATGGTCGACAAAATCCATGGTTTGATAATGGACGATCGGCGAGTGAAAGTGCGCGAGCTTGAAGAGGCCAGAGGCTTATCACATGGCTCAGTGATTTCGATTTTACATAAATATTTGGACATGAAAAAGTTTCCGAAAGATGGGTGCCCTGTTTGCTCAAAATCGACAACAAACGCATTCGTTTGACAACTTCAAAGGTGTGTTTGGCGATGTTCCAGAAAAATTCGTCTGAGTTTTTGCGCCGTTTCGTAACCGTGGATGAAACCTGGATTCACCACAACATACCAGAAACCAAGAAACAGTCAAAACAATGGACTTCTACTGGTGAATCGAAGCCGAAGAAGGCTTTGTTGGTTATCGACTAAAGCAAGTTAATAATATAAAAATCGATAATTTTTCATATAAATTCTGAATTACTGATTTACCCATTGATTAGCTGCGTGTTGTACATATGTAATCCGGAGTAATGCAGAGTAGAAACAGAGTTAGTGAAAGTACAGATTCCTGAAATATTCCAGCGTTTAAAACGAAGGTATCAGAAAACACACGATCGATCTTATCTTGGATTGATCTCTCCTTCCAACCACATACATACCTGTTGTTATAGTACGTAGAAGGTAAGTTTACTTAAAAGGGCTCTAAGCTAGACTAGATCGAATGCTTTTGACACATCCAGGGCAACAGCTCTTGGTTCCCTGTGTTGTTCGACGACTGACGTCTGTAAGTGGTCTACATAGCTTAGTAAGTCTTCAGCTGAACGCCAGCAGCGAAACCATTCTGAAGTTCTTTTGATAATCCATACCATCTAGATATTTGATAATTTCAACATTGGTGGCAGTTTTTGAGGACTTTGGCTGGTATTCCGTCATTTTCTGTTTATTTTTTGCAATCCAAAAGGATGCATAGGATCATGCAAGATCGAAATCAAACATCTGGCATCGATCGCAGCAGTTCCGGCATATTGATGGCTGCACTTGAGCCGGTTGTATATTCGAATTGCGTGTATTGTAGATAGTCATTGCATTTCTTCTTCGCGGATTCTTTAAGAACTCTAACAATTTTGAAGGAGATGCCATAGTCGTACAGCTAGTAAGAGAAAGCTTCTCTGTAAATAGAGTGGAATGCTGCTTTGAAATACCCCACTAGGTCCATTGTGGGGTATGGGTTGACCCATGAAAAAGGCTTCAGAAAGTCTTCCTGCCTTATCAATTCTGTTGGAGTATCGTACCTAGATAGTTCATGTTAGATCATAGTTACGTCATTTTTAAGAGCGGTAAAAGCCGCACAAAACTTAGTGGAACCATTTAGGACGCCTTTAGCCATACAATATCGAGGGTATCAGGCTCGATCTATTCCTCCCTCTTACAAAGTCTGCTGGAATAAGTATGCAGACGTCACCTTTGTACAGTTTACGTTCGAATTACCACATTACTGAGCCTATAGCAAGATCTATCTCATCGGGCAACAAGGGGGTGGGTCTTTATTATTATTATATTTACTTTTTTTCTAAACTAAAAAACGATGATTTTATTTTTTAATATTTTTATTTGGGCCTTGAATTTTGCTCCATTAATTACTGAAGATGATTTCATTCAAATATTGGCCTCTGGCGTTTACGCAAATTTTAGCCATTTTTATGGCATTTTCCATCAATTTTCTCAATACTTTCGCGTTTATGTTCCCTATTACGTGTTTACGGTCGTCTTTCAGGACTGCTTGAAGTCTGGAATGGTCAGATTGGGTGATCTTACGGGTCAACACAAATCGCCAAAACCGGAGATAACACGTCCTGGAAAAATGACATCCACTAAGTCTGCTGTGTCGCCCTCTGTGTGTGCAGTAGCACCATCTTATTGAAACCAGTGATAGTTATCTCATAGCAGCAGCGTCTTCGAAAAAATAGGGCCCAATCACCCTTTCAGCACAGACGCCGCAACACACAGTAACTTTCAGTCGATGTAAAGACGATACTTGGATAATACGAGGGTTTTCAGTATCTCAAACGCGAGTATTCTGCTTGCTGACATGTCCGAAGGGATAGAAACGTGCTTCGTCACTCATAATTAAGTTTGAAGGAAAATCGTCATCTTCATGGTTGAGGCTTATGATTCGCTGGCTGTATTACAGACGGACTTGATGGTCTACGTGCAGCAGCTGATGCACCATCTGAGTTTTGTAACGAAACATCTTCAAGTCTTTCATCAAAATACGCTCCAGAGACTCACTACATTAGAAATGCCCAATTGCATGGCCAGTTGTCTCGTTTCTGGATACTCTCGGCCTGCTCTTGGTCTGCCAGCCCTATTACGCGTTGAGCCAGTCTCTTCGATGCGTTCTGCTTGGCGTCGAAGTTTGCCACCAGTCGGTGCCGAACAGTGGGGAAATCTTTGACGAAATTCACATTGTGTTCTTATCACCGATGAATTATTTCGCAAAAAATCGACGCAATTATTCCACGTTTTGAGGTGTATAGCGTTCCATTGTTCATCGTCGTGTTTTTTGCATCTGTTTACTACACAACTATCAATATATCACAATCACAGGAGACGCCATTTGCGAAAATCATAGACAACTCCTATGTTCATTACTTTAGCGCTACCTTGTAGATCCATACGGATCGCTCACCGCTTAAACCCACTTTAGCTAAATATTGACAAAACCACATCAATGTTTTTAACAAACAAGAAAAAAAAATCCGGTCTGTAATAAAGTTCACCTTGCGCTACCAAATATTATCTCACAGCTATCTAAGCTACTCATGCATGTGCCAAAACTATCGTTAACATTTCCGTGACTCGTTCTCACGACAGATTTATACCGTCTACATTTTACTCCATCAAACCTCTACACGCACTTTGATGGTTCTCATAAAACCTAGTCCAACTACCCTCAAATGGGACGTAAAAATTTGTTAAGGAATTATGCCAGTTAGAAAAAAAAAGAAAAACTAAAAATGCAGACACAACCAACTCTATGGCATGTGGGTGTTAAAAATTTCTTAGCCAAGCAATATAGCCGGAAAAAATGAAGTCGGATACACAATAAAATAACTATAATCTATCCATGTTTATTCGTAACTCATAAAACCCAGACCACTTCGTACGCCAATATCTAAACTAAAATAGGAATAATAAGTGAATAAGTTAAATGTCGCCAGTCATCATACAACGCCTTAATCCCGCGAACCCCCTAAAATCAGCAAACCCACACGTTCGCCCTCTAGCTAACACTCACTACCTAATATTTCGCAATAAAAACGAGCAATTATCGGCATTCGAGATTATCTCTACGAACTTCTTAAGGAGTAGTGTTGTGTGCCATAAAACCAAACTTAACTGCTGTGCATAATGTTAAGACTTACCAATAAAATAAAATAAAAATCATAATCGGTCATCCAAACTAATCCTTCAACCAGAGAAATGAGACTTTAAAGCAAGAACCGCCAAAATCAGTTGAACTGGTTTTATAATCCAATATGTGGGTAACTTAATTTTGTTTTGCAGGTAACCACAGATGCACGTAAAATTCCCAAAGTAAGGGATTCACACCGTTTTAACACTTTTTTCACTTTTCACATTTTTTTCTTCCAAAAAAAAATTTCTTCTATTCTATAACTTCCATTCACAACGCAATTTAAATCAAGAAAGAGATAAATAAAAATCAAAACAACACCGTCAACAAGGAAAAAAAAAAACTACAATTTGAGTGGTAAAACTCGATTTTGGCCAGCAATAAAAAAAAAAGAAGATATAAACGCGAAATCAAACAAAATCCACTTCGCCGAACATTAATGCTTTCAACTCGAACGCGGTTCACCAACTAAACCACTCTGGTTGTCCAGAATCTATCGCGTACACACTAGTGCTAGATACTTTCGCCGTAGTTAGATAGATTTGTTTATGTGTATGCTCGCAGTACAAGACAGACGACATGTCGTCGTCACGTTGGAGTACGAGTAGATGCAGAATGACGACGGAATGGAGTGCAGTGCAATGAAGAAAATGAAAATGTGATAATAAGCGGAAAATAAAATCGCATACACAAAAAACCAGCAAATGCATAATAATGGATGAAATGAGAAGAAATGGAATAGAGAACGATAAACAAGGGTAAAGTCAACAAAAGGAGGGAAAAATATAAAAAAAAAGTTGCACGAGAGAAGAAACTCTCATGAAAGAAATATCGCAAAGATGGGTGGGATTCTTGATTTCATAACAGAAACATTGTGGTGGTGGCTA